>JASDDO010000010.1:6916769-8392272 GCA_030015575.1 Agapanthus africanus
GTTTTCCTTTGTGCCATCTGTTTGAGAAGAATACTCGCTTCGGGATATTTTTACTTGCGCCGTTGAGCTTTCGTGTCAGGTTGGCTCTCTGCCTAACGATCGTCCGTCGAGCTGACTGCAGTTGTTTGCCGACGAGCGTCTCCGAGGAGGTATCTCCTGGGGCCCCGAGGTCGAGGGGAGATCGTTAGGCTTGGGCAGACCTGACGTTTGTTTCTGATTTAGAGTATCGGCCGTCATCTGGGGATGACCGGGCAGGGTAGCTGCGCCGTTATTTCCCGCTGAGGCTTCACGCGTCTGTTGCGGCGTTAGGGGGGTTACCCGCCAGGGGTGGCCGAGCAGGGTAGCTGCTCGGTCGCCTCTTTTCAAGGCTTGGTTCTTTAGAGTTGTTGGTAGGCGACTACCAGCCTTGGGGGGTCGAGCGGTGTAGCCGCTCCGATGTTTTTATGAGGCTTTGATCCCTGGTGTAGATGGTAGGAGCCGGGGTTTGGCCAAGCAGGGTAGCTGCTCGGGTCCTCTTGTATGAGGGCTTTTGATCCTTAAGGACAGTGGTAGTAAGCTACCAGCTGTCGATTGCCAGGCAAGGGCCCGACAGCGTCGGGGAGGAATTTTGATCCCCGGCGTGTAGCAGGGAAGCTGCCCGCCGGGGATAGTCGAGCGAGGGAACCTCGGGCTCGGCTGTCTCCTGGGAGGGCTTTCAGATCCTACAGGACGGGAACCGAGCAGGGTTACTGCCCGGTGCCTCTTGGCGAGGACTTTGATCCCTGTCGGTTATGGTAGGAGGCTACCAGCCGGGGATAGCCAGGCAAGGACCCGACTGCCTCTGGGAGGACTTTGGCCTTTGGCGCGAGGAAAGCTATAAGGCTGTAGGAAGCCCACCAAGGACCTTTGCCGGGCAGGGTTTCTGCCCGGTGCCTCTTGGCGAGGGCTTTGTCCTGAAAGATAGCCGAGTGAGGGAACCTCTGGCCTCGACTGCCTCTGGGAGGGCTTTTGGATCCCCGGCGTCGTGGCAGGGAAGCTGCCCGCGGGGGATAGCCGAGCGAGGGAATCTCTGGCCTCGACTGCCTCTGGGAGGGCTTTTTGATCCCGGCGTGTGGCAGGAAAGATGCCGGCCGGGGATGTTTGAGCAGGGCGGCTGCTGGTTTGAACCTTTGATGAGGCGCAGCCTGGTCGTTCGGCTGTTGGTGCGGGGAATGGAACGGTCGGGGCAGCGGTGCGCGCACCTAGTGTAGTGAATGCGGGGGGAGGCGAAGCGACAGGGGCGCGTCGCTTCGTTTCCACCGAGTAACGTTGAAGGATGCCGCGTGGCGCGTCGCTTCGTTTCCACCGGGTAACGATCGATGGATGCCGCGTGGCGGCCGTTGGGCTGCATAGCGGGCTATATAAGGAGTACCGGTTCTTCCCCTTTCGTAGATAAGCCATCGAAAATGGAGGATTTCCCGTTCACTATCCCCGAAATCATCAGTTATGCGGATGTGTACCTTTATGACCGCGACCGCACCGAGGACACGGTGCAGTTGGTAGTTGCTCGCATTGAGGAGCACTTCGGTCGGCTGCTCCCCCGGCGCTCCTCCCTGCAGCAGCTGTTGATGTACTCCATCTAGACGGCATCGCCGGGATTTACAACCCCCTGTCGGAGCAGCTTTTCGACGAGGCCGTGGGCAAGCTGCGGCCCTTGAGGCGCTTCGGCTTGATCTCCGCGAACCGGCTGGCGCGCTCGGAGGCGCTCATCCGCGAATGCTACGAGCTGAGGGTTGGGGTCAGCACCCGCGGGGGGGGGGGATCGGGAGCAGAGGCTGGAACTTGCGCGGCCCCCGATTGGCGGGGATCTTCGCCGAGTACCATGAGCAGTGCTCGCTGCACCCCCTACCCCCCTATTGTAACTTGGCAGTTCTTTTTTTTGTGTGTACGGCTGAGGAGCCTATAATACCCTTTGAATGAACAAAGATTTACTTTCATTTTCGCAATGCTCCATTGATCCTTATTTAGTCAACAGTAGATTCTAGGAAGGATTTACATTGCTAAAAAAAAAGAACAGGTACAGGTTAAAGGATGACTTTGTTGGTTCGGGCCGAGCCCCCTGAAGGGCTGCCGACCCCCGTACTTGGCATAGGGCATGGGGCTCCCTGAGCCCCGGGCTGGCTGTCCATCGAAACGAGCATGATCTGGCCGATGGTCAGGTCAGTGGTTGGGCAAGGTTGCTCCTGCTCGCGGTCGGTCTGCCGTTTGTCCCTTAAGTAGGTGGCGAGGTGCCCGGACCGTATGAGCTCCTCGATGCAGTCCCTCAGTTGTTTGCAGTCCTTCGTGGCGTGGCCCAGCACCCGGTGGAAAGCGCAGTAGGGGCCCCGGGTTCGCTTAGCGGCCTGACGTGGGATCGGGGGGAACTTGAAGAACCCCTCATTCTGAGCCTCCTCCAGCAACACCGCGAGGGAGACGTTGAGGGGGGTATACTCCTGGAACTTCGGGTTGGTAGGGCTGCTGACGCTCCGGCCTGTCCTCCCGAGTCCTTTTCTTCTGGTCGGGCCGGTCCGCCCGGGGAAGGTTGGCATTCACTTCGGATTCTAGCTGGACCTCGCACTCGGTCCACGCCTTGACTTCGGCCATGGTCTTAGGTTGAGACAGCGCGAAGGAGCGCAACCATTTTTTGTGCCTCAGACCAGATCTGAGTGCCGTTATGACGGTCTCGTCCCGGTGCTCGGGCACCTCGAGGAGGGCGTTATAGAAGCAGGTAATATAGGCCTTGAACGTTTCCTTGTCCCCGCTATTAACCGTGAAGAGGTAGTCGACCGTGCGCTTCTGTCGACGGTTCCCTACGAAATGGCCGAGAAACTGGGTGGCCAGCTCGTCGAAGGTCGAAATTGAGCGAGGCTCGAGCCCCCGGAACTAGTCCCGGCCTGCGCGGATGAGGGTGGCCGGGAAGGCCCTGCACCGGGCGGCGTCGGAGTGATCTTGGAAGCTCATTCCCGCGGTGAAAGCGTCCAGGTGGTCCTTCGGGTCGGTTTTCCCGTCGAAAAGAGAGACCTTCGGGGGCTTATTACGCGAGGAGACGCGCACGGCGAGCAGTCCCTCAGTGAATGGCTTCGTGAGCGAGTCAGAGGCGTACTTAGCCCCGTCACTCGAGAAGTTAGCTTCTTGGCGCATGCCCTCGATCTTCTTCTCGAGGGCGTCGAGCCGACCGTGGTACCGTTGAGGAATCGGCGCCTCGGGATTCCCGGGCCCCGCTGCGGGTGGACTGTGTCTGGGAGCGGCCCCGGTTTCTCTCGATAAGGTGCCTCAGGTTCCGGGATGGGGTAACCCTTGAGTCGCCGGGGCGGACCCCTTCTGTGCGTTCTCGCCGATCATGGTGGGGTCGGCCACGCTCGTGGATAGGAGAGGTGACCGACATTTCCTCAGGGGGGTAAGGGGCGCGAGGAGGCTCGGGGCGAGGCTCCCTGGCGGCGGATCTTGGCGTGGAGCCCTGGGGCGCCCAGCGGGCCTCGGGGAGCACCGGTTCGAGGGACCGGTGGCGAGAGGATGCAGCTTGCTGGTGGTTGGCCGTCCAGACAGGGACAGAGTCCTTTGGAGGCAGAGGAGCAACGATCTGGGGCCCGGGCGCGGATGAGGGCCTCCACGAGGGATTGCAGGCGATCTATCCGGCCTGCGAGGGCGTTAATGACGGTCATGGGGGGAGGTTCATCCCCGCCTTCAGTAAGCGGAAGGCGGCGGCTGGTACTGGGATCCCTAGGATGGTCGTCTGCCATAAGAGAGGAGATAGGAATGCCAACTTTGTATTTTGTGGAATTTAAGCTTCCCACAGACGGCGCCAACTGATGAGGCTCCTTCTCGGGCCCCCGTCAGATGTTGTCTCCCTTTGATTTCAAGATGAACTTGATCGATTGTCCTTCACTGTGTGTGGGTCTCAATGGGTTTAGAAAAGAGAAGATGGTGTGAAGAGGCTGTCGCCGAGTGCCTGCAAAGAAGTCACGGGGTGGTTTGGTACCATCGAGGACCCTCCGACGCTCAAGTTAGTGATGAGATCCGAGCAGAGTAACGGCGTAAAGTGTAAAGAATAGTTTACCCTACCCCTCTGTGATGGGGGTTTATATAGCGGTGGTGGCACGCAGCGGCAGGCGCGAGAATCTCGCCGGCAGTTATGCTCCCGACGTCACGCCCGCGCAGAGAGCGGATCGCCCATTAATGGGGATCGTGAGGGCGTGGAACGTGGGATGTTGTTGGCGTAGAATCTGCGCATGGCGAGGTTTGCGGAGCGGCGGTTACGCCTGTGAGTGATGGAGTTGGTCGGAGGGACGAGAAAGACGGCCTCGGCAGAGGGCTCGGGGGCGAGCGAGGAGTCCGAGGAGTCTTTGTCCTGCGGCAGCTCGGGCGAGCTGGGGGGCCGAGGAGGCTTATTTGCAGGGGGCCCCGAGGAGGGCCTGTTCGCGCTTGCAGGTCGGGCACAGGGAACCTGATCGGCCTCTGTGGGCCCTTTTTTCTGAGCCCTGGAACACGTCATCTGCCACGTGCCCTGATCTTGGAGGTCGCCAATATCGAGCTTCATCAGTTGCCAACCAAATATGAAGAGAAGATGTACAAGGAAAGGAAGCAGCTAACTTAAGAACGCAACTCATTAGCATAAATTGGTTGAACGAAGAAAGAAAAGACATCACACAAACAATATCATGTTTGGCTACAACCAAAGAAAAAAAAAATCTCCCCACTTTCAAAAAATGCATGCATCTCTCAATCATTGCAATGATTTCGATGTTTTGATGCATCGATTAGATTCTCTAGAAAGAGCAAGACTCTTAGATGGGATGAATTCTTTGTAACGCGACAACAGCTAGCAAGATCCATAATCCACACACGGTGTACAATGCACCGGACAATGTTTTATTCATAGCGGCTAAATTTAAGTAAAATATCACCGCTTTTTGAATTTCTAGATAGATAGATAATGGAATTCATAATTTTTAAATAATCAACACAGCTCTTTTTCTCATCACATCACGGTGTTTATTCCCCTCAATAAGCTTTCAGTGTTTCTATTAGTTTAATAAAATATTACAACCTTTTTTTAAAAGTAAGGTATACATACTAGATTGGAAAATGTCAGAACCCGTGTCGCTTATTTAAAATAGCTAATTTCATGTATGATATTAAAACATGGTTTTAATAGCAGTATGGTAGACCGCAACCGAGTTGTTCGGCTCTTCGGACCCGGCCTCGGCATAGCATTGGGCCCAAGCCCTACGCATGGGTCCCAGCAAGCCAGCTCCGACGACGACCACCACAACGACCTCTTATTTGATGAGGAAATTCTCAAGGGTATGAACTATACTCAGCATGCAAGCATGTAACCACGACTTCAATGATCTCTGCAAAACATGTTTTATTAAGCGGGGGAAAGGAAAGAGTGGAGGTGGTATATGCAAAAATAAAAACGCGCCTCGTTGGTGTGGGCCCCACGCGCTGAGTTTTGCGTGTCGTACGAGCGGGCGCACGAGCCCCGCATGCGACGGCGGCCAGGAAAAGCGTGGCGGATAAGCTCACCGGGCATGGGCCCCACGCGCTGACGCACGCAGCACGTCGCCATCAAAGCTCCCACCCAAACCTTATCTAACACGCACATCCCTCATCAATCAACGCCAACAAACCTAACTTTTTTTAAAAAATATTTAATTAAAGAATTAAATCATTAATGCTCTTTATTATTCATTTTATCATATCTATTGTTATTATTATAATTATAATAATAATTCGATGGTCCTTAAAATAAAATAAAATAAAAAGGAAGAAAACTCCACGCTCATGGGATGAGGATGGATGCAATCAACGTGTATCACTGAAAATGACCAGAAAATAATTAAGCTAAGAAAGGGGCACTAAAGCAGGGACGCTGCGTTTGCATGTGCTGGGTCGTGGAGTTCAAGATAGACGATGTAAATCATTTAGAATATATATACTTGAGAAATTTTCTTATAGTCTCCGGACAAGAGATAAAGATGGGTCAAAATAAGGAGATAGATAAAGGAACCTTGACACAGCTAGGATGGACTTCTTCCTATAAATCATTGAAAACAACTAGCATAAGAGACTTGGAATTAAGAGGGGGAGGGATCATTTGCTATTTTTTATGGACAGGTTACAATAAAAAAATGTTTTTTTTAATATAAGCCGGCCAAAGCATTGCTGTTCTTAAAAACGTCCCGTGAAACTTTATATTTTTAAATGCGCCCCCGTAAACTCTTAATTAAGCTAAACTGGCCCATATGCTTAATTATCTTCCCGGTATTTTTAGAAATCTACGTTAAGAAGCTAAAATCATGACTTGAAGATAAGAGTTTGTAAGGGCAATACTGATGAGTGTTCTGCACAAAACTGACAAGAGACGTTGGTTTTGATGTCTTATAAGACTTCATCTCACAGTTCATCATATTAGCTCTGGTCCAATTATTAATCTTAATTAACTTAAGTAAATACGTGTTTTTAGTTAACCGAGAGGTTTTAGGAAAAATCATTCTATGTGCCGACCGTATACACTCAAACAAGAAAGAGAACCACCGGTGCAAAGCACTTTTATATATCAATAAAATGGAATATTCCATTAATATCCATTAACCCTAGGATCTTCTTGATGGATCAATCTTAATATTTTTATCTCCCCCATCCTGTGAAGTCTAATGAAGTAGCTTGATTTGATATTAATTCTCGCAGCCATGGTTGATAAATAGATTTTCAGATCATGTTTTCATTATTTGATCTTGAATAGTTCATTACCAATGCTTAAAAAAATCACTGAAAATAGATATACATAATTTATGGCCGGGAATACTCGCTTGAAACTTAAATCAAATAGTATATTCGTTTCCGTATAAATTTACGCTTACAAAGCTCAAACATAAAAGCGCTAGAGCTGAAGAGAGAGAGAACGAAAAGGAAAGAAATGCTAACTAATTAAAATGTGCGGCTTTGATATATTTACCATGAAATAGCATGAAGAAGAACGAATACGAATCATTAGAGCATTCATATATGTTTTTTCTCAAGCACGGGTAGCAATTTCCGTTTCCAATGATTATGTGTTTGTATCCGTATCCGCTGGTAATCACAGTTTATGGATACGATGGCACCTATTTTTTTGTTTCCATATCTGTATCAAACCTTTAAATGCATATGAAATGTGGAAAATAATAATTGGCTTGAACAAATATAGCTTTCTTAATATTCATTAATATAGGCATCCATATATGAACTTTTACCATATATCGTAGCAGTTTTCAATTTTTATGTCGCTGTGTCCATATCTGTCAACGAGCGTCGGGTCCATATATTGTAATACATATGACCATTTTGCATCCGCTCAGTTCACGTCTCTCTAGACATGTATATCATATATCTTGGGAGATCAATTAATTAGCATTCTCACCAAATAACATGATTTTATCGGTCGGATACAGCTGAAACGCTGCGGTCACGCTTCGTCATCGAGAGAAAAGGTTAAATTTGGAATTAAAATAGTATTTTGTGATGAGAGGGGGTCTAAGCGCCTATCATGATAGCGCACATGATTTATCTGCATTTAATCCTTTATTTTTTTATTTCACATTTAATATAAATCAAACTTACCATTTTTAACACATCGACATTGTTGATATTATAGAAAATCAGAGCGTTTTTTTTTTTTTGCACAGGCTCCATACAACCCTCCTTTGGTATTAATACAGCAGTGATAATTTAATGAACCTAAATAAAAATATTTAAAAAAAGGAAGAAAACTCTACATTGCAGGGATGGGAATAGGTGCATGTCAGCATATATCATTGAAAATGACTGGAAAATAAATAAACAAGGAAGGGATTGCGAAAACACATGAACATTGTGTTTACATACGGCGGGTCATGTAGATCAGGATGAACAGCGCAATCATTAAAAAATACATTATTGAGAAATTTTCTTCTGAGAGCGTTCTTGGCAATATATGTCGCTTAGTCTTATAGTTTATCGACAAAAGATAAAGATGGGTCTACAGACGTAAAGAAAAAGGAAAAGGGACCTCCACACGGCTAGGATGGACTTCCACTTATATACAATTGAAAACGACCAGTATATAAGTTTGCATGAAACTCGGATCGTGTGTATGATTTCTATATGACTTTTGTTCTTCACGGTTCGAAAACATGTTGCTGGATTTATTTGTTTCGAAGGATTATAGGTGGATGCATGACCTAATAAACTTGCTCGGCATGACTAGCATATAACTTTCTTAATTATCGATCGGAATAAATAATAATTAAAATGTATCTTTTGGCTAATCCTTTTTATTAATATTTTTCTTTGAATGGAAAAATTGGAAACATGCCAATAAAATGACAACTCAATCTTTTCAATCTATCATGCCTAATATAGACCCTAGTCATTTAATACAAGAACGGATGGTCCCAAGCAATTTTAGATCCAAAAATACTTTTCCTACCGCAATTTGTCTACCCAAAAGTTTATCAAAGAGACAAGCACAATGGGCCAATCTGTTTGGCATTATTATCTAGGTGTCGTGGGTCTATATCATTATGTTTATCGAGTAAACTTTTAGATAGGCAAACTGTGCGCAGGAAAAGTATTGCCCGTTTAGATCGCCATAAAATGGAATATGCCCAGGGACAAAAAAAAATGGGAATATACCATGAATATCCATTAACCTTAGGATGTTACAGTAAAGTCAATTGAAGTAGCTTAATTTGATATTAATTCCCCACAACCATGGAATTGCCGACCAATTGAAATTTAGGAATTTTTTCTTTTTACCAAGAAATAGCAGGAATGCGACCTATACGAATAATTAGAGTATCCGTATCCGATTTTTCTCAAGTATCGACAACAATTTTCTTTTCCGATAATTATTTAAGTATATCTGCATCTGTCAATAACCACAGTTTATGGATATGGGTACACTGTTTTTTTGTTTTCATACCAATACAGGACTTTTAAATGCACAAATGACACGGAAACAACAAAATTTTGGCAATAAAAATATTTCGCGCAATAAAAATGGAAAATTTACTGCCATTAGCATTGCAGTAATTTCCCACACTTTATAAATTGAAGAATAAAAATCTTTTCTTTTCTTAAACCTCCACTTCTCATTCATCATCATCATCATCATCATAATCATCTCTAATAATGGTTGGATTCAAGCAAAGGAGAAGCCATTAATAAAAGAGAGAGCTTGGTGTTGATTGAATTCAGCTTCATACGATACTAGACCACAAGGGTCTTATCTAATGATGATTTTGGCAACTGGGTTCACATCAAAATCGAATCTTGGGGCTGCGGGTGAGGTGGCGATGGAAGCAGAAGCTGTTTCGGATCCGATCCATTTGTTTTCTTCATCTTCTTCTTGCTCGAATTTGTCAGCAACCATGGCGCCAAGTGTTGCTACAATGCCCACCATGTGTTCGACGGTTGTCCCCTTTTACCCAACCAGGCATTGTTGATTCTTCTCCTTAGAAAAAACCCATTTTGACATTATCAGAGGATTCGATGATGGCTGCCCTTTTGTCCACAGTCCATGATTTTTCGTGTTTTGATCGATCTCTCAGGTAATGTGTAGAGCAGGGAAGTTTTAAATCTTTTTCAAGTTAGAAAAGACTGAGCTTTTGTTGAATGTTTGCAGGTGGAGTGTATATAAGAGGAAGAGGATGCATGCTGTGGGCCCCATTTTAGCTACGGCCCCTCCGGCGAGCAATCGGAAGGGAAATTGCCGCCTGGATGCCAATCTTGAGGTAGATTTATTCATATACGTATATATTTAATGTTTATAACACAAAAGTAAGTGCAGCAAGAAGTTAGTGAGAACTCTCATTGAGGAAACATTTAGCTATGGATACCATGGCAAGTTCTAGTTGATGAGATACAAAGGCTAGAAGTCTTGGTAGATGAACACTGATTGATGCATTATAAAAATTACTTGTTCGCTATTAATTTAATCGAGGCTATGGCTCTTAACACTGCACGGAAGAAAATAATTCATGTCGCCGGAACCAAAAGTCTGGGATAAAGTCACTTGTCGTTGCAACTTTTTATTGTAAAAAAGATCTGAAATATACAATTGTTGCAGATGACGAAGATTGCGAGGGAAAAGTTTACACAGGAGATCTCCTTCAGGTCTAAGGATAAGGATGTTTCGCTTGCCAAGGTATATCAGAAATTCGTCCCAACCCCAGGATTTTTTTTATAGTTTATTGCTATCTATGAATAATGAATTCATGACTGTCAACAAAATGAAAAGTCTGGTATAGTTTCCAAAGAACTGGTAATACACGCACACTAGAATTTGTGCACGTGCGTTGCACGCGTTAATTTAAAAATTAATTATTTTTTTTGGAAGGAGAGAGATGCGGAGGGTTCTAATAATTAAAAAATTAAATTTTTTGTTGGGGAAGAGAGAGATGTGGATGGTTTTAGTAATTTTTGGGAGGAGAGAGAAATGTAGAGGGTTTTACATATAAACAATTAATTTTTTTTGGTAGAAGAGAGAGATGATGTGGATGGCCTAAGAATAATGAGGGTTTATGTGTAAATTTTCATTCAAGGGAGAATTTATGTGTAAATTTATAAATAATGAGGGTGTATGTGTAAATTTTCATTTGAATGCATTATCATTTTTAACTTTTTCTTAGGTGAGGTGGAGACCTTAGGAGATGAGTTTTTTTCCTCCTTTTTCTTTAAATTTTGAAAAAAGGGGAAAGAAGAACTTTTAATTTTTTGTTTTGTCTTTTTTCTTTGAAGTTGATGTGGAGGCTTGAGGAGTCATTTCTCTCCTCTTTTTTCTAGAAAAAAGAGGAGTGGTGGACCTCTAATCAAATGCTATTTGCATTATATATAGAAGACTAGATTTGTGCACGTGCGTTGCACGTGTTAATTAAAAAATTGATTTTTTGGGAGAAGAGAGAGATGAGAGGTTTCTAGATTATGTAAAGATTTCTTTGATAATAATTAAAAAATCAAATTTTTTTGGAAGAAGATAGATATGGATGTTTCTAGATTATATGGAGGTCTCTTTGATGATGTGGAGGCTTGAGGAGTGGGGATTTTTCTCCTTTTTCTCTTTTTTTCTAGAAAAAAGAGGGGTGGACCTCTAAGCAAAAGATGTTTGCATTATATATATAGAATTTATGTATGTGCGTTGCACGTGTTAGTTTAAAATTTTTTAAGAAGGGTGAGAGAGAAATGTGGAGTGCTCTAGAGGCTTATTTTTAAAAAAAATTTGGCGAGTGTTATCTAACCAATCCCTATATATATATATATATATATATATATATATTGTGGGAGAAATGATATGGAAGGTTCTAGATAAACAATTAATTATTTTTTAGGAGAGAGATAATATGGAAGGCTTGAGAGGTGAGAGATGATGTGGAGGGCTTGAAAGGTGAGGATTTTTCTTATTTTTTCTATTTTTCTAGAAAAAAGGAGAAGGGTGGACCTCTAATCAAGGGTATTTGCATTATATATAGCGAATACTAGAATTTATGCACGTGTTTAAAAAAAATTTGAGAAGTGAATTGAGAGAAATGTGGAGGGTTCTAGAGTTTTATTTATTTATTTATTTTTAAAAAGGGGAGGGATGATGTGAAGGGCTTGAGAGTTGAGGATTTCTTCTTTTTTCTTTTTTTCTAGAAAAAAGGACAAGGGTGGATCTCTAACCAAGGATATTTGCATTATATATATATATATATATATAGTCTATGGTGTTTGTGCAGTGTTGCGGCCTATGACATGGTTCCATGTCATCATGGCATGCTCACAAATCTAGATGATGCAAGCAATTCCCCAAATTTATGTATGCTGATAGCACGTTTTTTATTGCGCACGGGCCCGTAAGCCCGAACCTATGCACACACAAGCACACCCACACACACAAGCGCACAACACACGTGCACCCAGAGGACCCATGAATTTGCCCCAAAAGTGTTAATTTGTGGTCACTTCCCCTCCTGGGGTTCGAACCTCGCATTCTCCCCAAGGGTGAAGTGTCCATACCATCTGAGCTATTGCTCATTGGTTATGCTGATAGCGTGTTAATGTGAATATATCATTGTTTTCTTGGATCTGTGTGTGTGCATATCTTTGGCATATAAGCTACTATATGGTGTATAGATGCTACAATAGGACATAAATTATGCATGCTCAAGAAATCGTCGAGTGTCGTTTTGACATCGTTTGTTGCGCCTTCCATTTTTGCTTCCTCTCTTTGCCCTTTCCTTTCCTATTGACTTCGGCAGGGGACTCAAAAAGTACCTTTTACTATAGTAATGTGTATATTGTGAATATTATTACTTATACCTTATATATAAAAAATCCTGATAATATACAATAGTCTTTGAGGTTAAACAGGTTTTGTTTACATAAATTTAATCAAATACTATTACCGTCAACATACATATGGTGCCTTAACTCAATAAGTATAGCTATATGGTTCAAACATAGTTCTTTTGCTAGGTTCTAGAAAGACGCAACTCCCCATTATTTCTTGATAAGTTTCATCAATTGGTAATATACAATGGACAGATGCTAAGCATGTGATGTAAAAGGTTTAAGAGATGGTTATAGATGGATATACAATGGCTGAGATACACTGGGATAGCAGTTTAGGAAACTTAAAACTAACTCAAGAGAGATTGGTGGCAGCGAAATTATGCGACACGGTTACTGCGATATGTTATAGTCTATATGGTATGATGCTATGTCAAAAAAATTCTCCTAATGTGTCACACCCCTAAAACCATATAGATATACTTACAAAACCCATGCGTGACTGGCTGTAGATTTTATTATAGAAATCTTGATATTACATTTAGAGAATATCATTGATATTGATAGGAGCTAAATATGAGGATTCGAATTCGAGGATATATTTTAAGGATTTTATTATATTCTATGTTAATGATCCTGGATCTTTGAAAATTTTATTTGACGATTTTTTTAATATGATAAACCACAAGAGGTCGCACCTTGGGATCCGAATGCCTTCGTTTCTCGGCGCATGACATAATGATTTTTTAGTATATGGTGAATGATTATAATTTCTAGTTTGGTCAAAACTGTCCACTTCCATGCCAAACTTTTTGGTTGCAGTGTCTTAATTATAAATCAAATAATTATGCTATGATGCTATATATGTAGTGCTTTAAGGGCACCCCTCATGACAATAACCGTTAATTTGTGATTCAACTCAAACTAATTTTGTAAAGTTTATAGGGTCTCCTCAAGCTTGCCCTTTTCGTCAATAAACATACTTCTCTAGCTTGTTTGTTGATGTTCGTAGACTTCTATGCAAATTGCAGGCTTTGTTACTTGTTGCTGCTGAAGACGAAGCTTTTGTGGCTTTCAATCGGGAGATGGATGCACGCTCTATTTTAAGAGAAAGGAAAGATGCTCCCTTACCATTCGAATCTCAATCCGAGTTCAATAGCATAGAAGCGATTCCATTAGCTGGGAAAATTATATCAGGCTGGTTAAACGAGTTGGATAAAATAGCAAAGGAAGTAGAGGCAGAGTTGGTCACTAGAGATATCGGTTGCCATTTGGTGGAAGTCTTAGAGGCTGTGAATGTTGTTCTATTTGAATTGAGAGGCTTCAAAAGATTTCCTGTGCTTGTAGATTCAAAGTTCTCATACTTGCACTCTGTGCTTAGCTCTGGACGCGGCAGTGGTAAAACTTCAAGCTTTTGATGTAAATTTATCTGTTTGATATCTTGCCTTTAATTTCATGTAAATTGATCTGAAATTTACTGACAGCTATTATGCTTAGCATAATTTATATCGAGATATGCTGTAGACTTGGTATTGGCATAGTGGGTTCTCGAGTTGGGGAAGATTTTCTTATATGGCCTCAGACAGAGAACTTGGAGGTATGTTATTTCCCTTTTTTTCCCTTCTCTTTCCGAGAATGCATGCAGTTCTATATGTACATCAAGCTAAAAGATTAAATTGTTTCTTGTTAAATCATAACCAAGGAAATGAGCCCTGAAGTGTGATAGGGTGCACCCTACAATGGAGCGGACATAACAGTATCCTGTCGGGCCTTGCATGTTAAATAAAATGTGTTATAATATGGACCATTATTAAATATCATCGGTATCATTTTAAGTTTAAATAATAGGTCTCATCACATCAGTGTCCTACAGTGACACTCTAGGCTCCGTTTCCTCGACATAATTTATATATGCCTCATCGCTATTGCATGCTCATATATCTTTCATTCCTGACATAAAAAGCTATGTTCTTTGTAATTGTATGGAGTATTAATATATTAACTTTTTATCTTGTAGGAACTTTTTAAGGGTTCTTCTGGACACAGCTGGTTGGCCAAAGTTAATGGCCGATGTGTTGATGATCCTAGATCAAAGGCTTCAGATTTGAATAGCAATTCACTTTTAGGGCTTGATATAGCTACTAACAGAGATATCATAGGGATTGCGCTGGCTAATTTGATTGTAAGTAAACATTGAATTACTTGCTAAATTTATAGCATTTTCATCATTTGCCTATAACCTCAATTTTCTTTACGCACAGAGGCTTCACTGGAAACGTGCATCGAAGTTGAACCATGGATTGATGCTAACATCTCCGCTGAGGCCAATGCATACCGAAGGTTCACAAGTTCCTTTGCTTCGGCCTCAAGAACTCAGGTGAATTTATAAGTATTAGTTATAAAATATAAAATATTGCTATATATGTTAAATATAATTTGTTAATCTTTGAGATCAGAAGTAGGCAGTAGTGCTGTGTACAAACAAAATTTAGGAATATAATCCTGCATTTGTACATTTGGTAATGTGATTGCATCCGGTTCTTTGGCTTTTATAGGTTGGCTATTATGGCATCGGAAAGGTTGTTGATTCTACAGCCTCACAATTGGAGTCTGAGAAGAGACCATGGCATGCTTTTATACTACAGCAGGTATGCTTGCTTAAATTTGTTTTCGGCTGAATTGCTCTGGACTATACTTAACTACCAGCGTTTTCAGTTAACTATCGTTGAGTTCGTTTTTTAAGGAGCTGTATTAAAGGGTATTTTGGTGAAAATAAAAAAACCTTCACAACCAAAGTTTAAGAGAGTTTACTGTTATAAAAAAAGGTAAAGTAGTCTGGTGTAAACAACAATAGTTAAGGGTAGTTTAGTGTAATCTAGCCAACCATTATCTTGGATTGCACTTCAGGCCAGTCAATAGGAGTTGTTTGGTTGAATTTATTGGAGCCTCTTTTATTTTTCCTCTGACGAAATACTGTAGTTAGAGCCTCCTGTAGTTTAAACTACACCAAAACCAAAAAAAAATGTGTTTGGTTTAATAAGAGGATACTACACCAAAACCAAAAAAAAAGTGTTTGGTTTAATAAGAGGATGCCGAGCATACAATGTCACCGGTGGGACACATGACATTATACTATTCACTGAGCCATGTCTCTTTACCTTGTCTCATTTTAATCCAAAAGATTCTTGTATCTGCAAAACAAACTTGCACATGGATCAGTGAATCAATTGATGTCATGTATACTGCCATTGTAGGAAATTCTCATAGTTGGATCTGTGCTGAAGTCTAACATTGCTCCAATTGCAGCAATTGGATCATGGAAAATAAATAATAAACAGTTATGGTTGTCGTTACACATACACAAACACATTTTTTCCAAAGCATATTTTTGAAACTTGAAACTGCATGTTGACGGAACGAAGAACTAAAGTTTTAACTACAGTAGTTAGATCTACATATAACCACATTAATTCGGATTTTAAATATATATATTATCACAGGAGATACGCGGAGGCAGTCCAAGAACTCAGCATATGCATGGCGTTTGCACCAGTAGAGGAGGCAGATGTTCTTGAACCATTCGTCGAAAAGCTTCATCTTCTGCGTGCCGAGTCCTCATGGAAATCGTTGGATCAAGCGGGCTCGCTAGCAGTTCCTTGAGATCTTATTTGTACATTAATTAGTCTAAATAAATGTACGTTTGTAATGATGCCTTGGAATTCTGTCCTAGTTATGTAGCTGCCTTGGAATTCTGTCCTAGTTATGTAGCTCAATAGCCGGGATGACCCGATGCTAGCGGCCTGTTATAAACATCCGAAGAGTCTATATGTCGCAATCTTGTTTTCTATCCAACCGCTTTGTTTATTAGCAGTTTGAGAAATAGCTTACTATATGTGCTGAATCACTTTTAGATTGAGCGTTCGGATATGATATGAAGTTTTTTCTGCTCCTGCCAATTACATTACTGTGTTCAGAGGAGAAAGATGCTGATTTTTTCTTTTTGGATTCTCGGCTTCTCGTCAGGTTTCTATCTTAATTCTTAAAATTCTGTAGTCATGAGTTTCTCTAAATGACTTACCTGAACCTAGATACAAAACAACTTGTTCATGAATCTTTTACAAGGAAAAAGATATAAATGCACAACAATTGCAGATAACTGGAATTTCAATCAACAATCTAGTAAATGATAAGAGTAGCTACATCAAAGTTTCAGAAAGTGTAGTTCTATACAGAACAAGGATATCAGAAAGAAGATAGAAAATCACCAGACCACATTCAAGAACTTTAACAAAAATACCAGCACCTAAAGCACATCTGTGGCCGATTGGGCTTTTAGTTCAGTCGGTACCAATTTTTTCTCTTCAACATGAAAGGTCAAGAATTCGATCCCCAAAGTGGTTTTTTTTTAAAAATAAAAATAAAAGTAAAAGGCATATGTAACAAAGCCTAAATAACCCATATGAGCTGGGATGTGATATAGGCATCTGAGAGAAGAATTTCATTCTATGATACGAGGGAAAAAAGTACCATGTAATATAACTTATATTACAAAATGGCAAGATGAGAACATAAGAATTTTGACTGTATGGAAAGAATATATGCATCTCATATACGTCAAATCCTCCACAATAAGGACCTCATTGTGGAATTAGATGCTGCCGCAAGTTCTTATTTCTCTTCTTGTTCTTGAGTTTTCTAAATGCACAAGATTCAATTTGTCGAATCCTCTCTCTGCTCACTCCCATTGATTCTCCAATCTCTTGCAGTGTTTTCACCCTCCCATCACCGAGTCCAAACCTCCATTTGATCACTTGCTTCTCTCTCGGACTCAAACTATCGAGAACTTTATTCAAATCCCGTCTAACGATTTGCTTAATGAGTATTTCCTCCGACGTCATCGCTTCAGGATCTGCGATCACTTCCTGTGATAATAATATATATACCCGACTTGAGAATTGTAGTTCAAAGCTAAAAAGGTAAAAAAAACCAGGCAAACTTGCACGAAAACCCCTTCAAAACCCCATCAGCAAGAAAATACCCTCAGTTTGAAAAACCTCATTTGCCCCCTTGTTTTAACAACCACCGACTTTTTCCCAATTCTTATAAATATTTATTCCCAAAATACCCCTAAGCTAAAATATTAATTACAACCGGTTCATGAAAATGGCAAAAATGATAGATGATCAGGGGCATTTCTGGAATGATTAATCAAAATTAGAATATCATTAGAGTAGGAAGATTTTAAGCGCAGGTTTTAAAAAAGGCTAAATTGCACAAATGTAGCCATCAACTTTCATGTTTTTTGCGATTGATACCATGAACTAATTTAATTGCAAACAAGTACCATGAACTATCACCCATGATTGCAACTAAATACCATTAACTTTTCTTCCATCCGCAAACGTCATATTTAACTGCCACGTCATCAATATTTGCCTTGTTTTCCCCATTTTATCTTTATGTGCTCAGTCAACCCCTAAAATTTCGAGGGTTATAATAACCGATCAAGACACAAAAGTTAACGTCGTATGGTAGTTATGTCAAAAAAAAGTTTATGATACTTATCTTTAATTATTAAAGTTCATGGTATCAATTGCAAAATACATGAAAGTTTTTTTTTTGATGGGTGCATTTGTGCAATTTAGCCTTTTAAAAATTAAGGGGAGTTTCCTGCTATTTGGACAAAAGTCAGGGGGTTCCTGCCATTTAGCCAGGAGGGGGAGGGGGGGGAGGGGGGATTCATGTTGAGGGTTGTGGTCGAACCGAAGGCTTTAGGCTTTGATCGATTCCAATCTTTTGATCGAGTGATCTTGGAGCTTTAGGGATTAGCATAACAGCGGTGAACCTCTTCATTGTTAACCCTGCAGCCTCTGCGATTTCTTCATTTTCTGGGTACTTCCCGTTCTCGCTGTAAAGTTGTTTCCTTGCCTCTCGGACTCGATAAGTTGCCTCGACCATGTGGAACTGTTGGGTAAAGAACATGCACACAAATTAATATTAGATATAAATTGGAAATATAATTCTGGTTGAATTGACACCGAAGGAAAATACTTCAAATTGAACTCGTGTATATTAAAGAGCAGATATAGATGATTTAAATTTGATGAATCAATTATACTGATTTTTGAAGAGAAGTGTGCATGGTGAAAGGACTAAATATAGCACCTTTGCATCTGTAATTAATGAAATTCCATTAAAAGCATTTTGTAAAGTAAATAGGTTACTAGTTGCTGATTGCAGTTTATTGCAGAATGATATTTTGAATTAATTTTTAAAAAAATACGTTTACACATAAGTGGAAACCGTATGCATAAATTATAAAACATTGCAACACCAAAGCTTTCACATAGCCTCTCTATCGTTCTACTATGGTTCTACGATCTTTTAACAAGCGAAGAATGGTTAATGAAACAGTGAACATATATGACATAATTAAATTCAATCATTCAAGTATCAGCAGTTTATACATTTCTAGAACCAATATGCTTTTAGCACTTCACATCATCTCTATTTAAGGTGAGACAATCATACATAATGTAAACAATAGTAGGAAAGCCCCCTCAAAAATTGCATATTTTGTTCACAATAGGTTCTATTATTATTCAAATCAAATGTCGATTCACCCGCTATCACTTAGCTTAGAGATGTAACAAAGTTGAAACACATTACTGATCTATAAATAGCCATTAAAATAATTTAAGGCAAATTCTTCTTCTTCTTTTTTTTTTAATTTTGGAAAAAAATGGGAATCTTACCGGCAAGCGAATAGTCCTAGATTGATCTGAAAGAGATCTTCTAACAGCCTGTTTTATCCACCAATGCGCATAAGTTGAAAACTTAAAACCCTTTGAAGCATCAAACTTTTCAGCACCCTTTACCAGACCACGACATCCTTCCTGTGAACAAAATTCATTATCATTAGCCTCAAAGTTGAGACAATTTGTTTAGCATATAATTTAGGCTAATTTACACAAAAATACTTTCAGCTTTTTTCAAATAAATGTCCATTACCTTTTTCAATACAAATAAAGTCCCAAACTTAATAAATTGAAAACGGATACCTTGAACTTTCATTTCAGTACCTTGCGGTTTTCAGCGAAAGCAGTATATCTTTATCCATTTTCATTATACCATGATGGCGTAGGGTATTAAATTGAAAGCCTAACATCTTTATTTGCAATTTCTCAGTTCAGGTTAGTTACACGCGCGCACAGTGTTAATTTGAAAGAGCTTAATGGGGCTTGCAGTCGTCTGCAAACCCATTAGCTGCGGCAATAAGTGTAAGAGGGGGGATTGGGGCCCTTATTTTTAGTGGTGGCGGGCCCACTCCCAGTGGCTGGGTGAGGCGAGTGCAGACTGCGCTAGTCCCCAACCACATTAAATTCAATCTGAAAAATGCTGAAAGTTTAAATATTTTTATGAAATTTAGGCTAAAATTAAAGCACCTGCACAAGATCTTGCAAGTTCATTCCTGCACCCTGAAAGTTTTTGGCAATAGAGATAACGAGGCGTATGTTGCTTTTGATCATCCTATCCTTGCAGTGCTTTCCATAATTTAGACGCTTCCTCAGAGTCCTTGGATCGACTCCAGCTGCTGTTGCCCATTGAACAAAGCTTGGCGGGCTTCCATTTCGCTCTGAAAGCTCCTCTTGAAGTCTTTCAAGCTTTATTAGCTCCTGAATTAAATTTAGAACTAAAAAATTAAACCAAGAATCATAACTTACGGAAGCTAATATGAAATTAAATATAATAAAAATTAGCTTCTGGTTAATGCAGCAGTGCCGTAAACACCTGCTAGTTTCCAAAAAATAATAAAACTAAAGCATTCTATGGTTGAATATGAGATAGTATTGTGAAGCTACTTTGTCATTTTTTGAGCCACTACAATAACAGAATGCCATTGTTTACCATCAAAGTTTCATAATCTTGGATAGCTCCCCTAATCAAATGAAACCTGCCATAACTTAGTGGGAAAAATGACATATAGAGAGCTTATGATTTGTAAGAAAAACATTTCATCAGAGTGATATATAGCAACCCTTAAAAAATTTATCTTTAGATTATATGTCGCCGTTTGTATGTTGCATGTCCTTGATCGCAACGAAAAATTGCATTTCCCCACGCATACGGCTACTCACGTCATTCATTGTGCATTTAAGCGCACACCGTCTTGTTATTTCTGTTCTACACGCTCCTGCTTCAAGTACAAGTTGTGGTTTAAAAAAAAGTAACCTATTTGGTATCGGATAATTTAGATATATTAATTATATTCACACTTCACAGTTCACCACTTTGATGTAGAACAGTTGGGTAAGTATAGCATTAGATTTACTTAAGAATTTCAACTGATTAAAGATTTCTTTTATTAGAACCAATTACTTTAAGAGTTTATCTTCTTCTAATTTTATTAGTTTTCAGTACATTAATTAATTATTTTTTGCTGGATAACGATGTGGAATACTTGTGAACGTGCGTGTGTGCGTGTGCTGTCATGTATCTGTATAAAGAAGTTAAGGCAATATTTTCCATTAACAAGTTAATATACTACATATTTTGTCCATAACAGAATAAATTATCAAGCTTGTAATATTTAACATTTACCTGGATTGCTTCAGACAACACTAATTCTTCACCGGCAGTAAGAAGCTTTGAATTGCTTGTCGTTCCTCTCAAATAACGCAAGGGATCTGAATAATCAACCTCTTGTATAGCTGTGCGCTTTTTCTTGGCATATGATCCTGATTTCACTGAGACTACACTATTCGCAGCTTTCGCTTGCCCCCTCGCTCTTCTAGCTTTTCTCTCATTTCTTCGCCTCGATCTCACAGCTATGCCTTTAGAATCTTGTGTCTCTTCCAGATCAAGTTCGATGTGCTCTAAACTCGAAATTCCTTCATCTTTAGAATTGTTTACGTTTCTAAGTGATTCCATTTCAGAGAGTCTGATTCTCTCTATGAGAACTGAGTCGATTTCAGATGGAATTTTTTCTGGTTTTTGTAATTTGACACATGGGTCATTTCCTTTCATTTGAGCCGCGTCTTTGGCAACTTCGACTGCAGCTCGAGCTAGGGCAACTGCCTCGGCAGCAGCTGCTGCTATTGTGGCTTCTTCGCCTGTTAGAAGTGCTTCCGTAGGCAATGTTGGTCCAAAATCTGTCTGGACAATTAGAAGGGGAGAAGTAAAAAAATAAAAGATTTACTGAATTCACACAAGGAATTGAAGTAGCTTGATTGTTGAAATCATATCTCCTTACTGAAGAAGGATGTTGAAGTTCCTCCCACTGCACCAAAACTCCAAAGTTGTGGTGAGGGCTGAGACTTAGAGAGATTTTTATAGGCTCCATTATTGAAAACCCCCCCTCACTTTTGGCAGATTAGCATAATGTCATCTTGGTTTTTTTTTTTAAAACCTGCACTTTACCCACCCCACCCCCCACCCTCAATCAATGACTGTTAGCCTTTTCATTTTCATTATATTTTATTCCCAAAAATACATATCGGTACGGATACTAATCACGAACAATTATTGAAGCAATGCAGGAAAACCATAGAGGTTTAGGCGTATTTTCGACACAATAATGCTGTTATGGTCGGAGGGGTAAACTGCAGGTTTGTAGGACTAGAGTGGTTTCATGTAGATCGGGCAATAAAAAAAGTGTTTACTTCTATTTTTGTAATTTTTCGCTTTTAAACATGTCCTCACAGGTTGAGCGTCCGAAACTTGGGATTTTGCACATTAGTGTTTTTTAAAATCCATTTTTTAAATGCCAACAGTAAGGAGGTTGCACATCATGAGTTATCTCTCAAATTGAACATTTCAAAATTTTCTACAAAATACTTGATCAACCAAAAAAAACAAATTTCATACATTTTGTGTACCTTGGCAGGGGGGCCAATGGCTCCCATATATCTTGAAGGCCTCGTAGAGGCTAAAGAGGTTGTATGAGCTTCTAGAGTTGGTATCTGAATCTTCTCAAAATCAATTACAGCTGTCATCTGAGACGAAATGCACTGGATTCTGAAATTGACGGGGCCTCTAGGTTTTGCTGCACAGCAAGGAAGAAAAGAACATTCTTAATCACAAACTCATCAACTAAAGATTATTCAAATAGGTACATAAGTCAAGAATACGATCAAGATCACATCGATTGCAAATATGATCAAGAAGCTGTACACACTTTATATAGCTATATAAGTTTTGTGTGAAGCTAGCTATCTGAAAAAAGTGTTCCTGATGAGAATTTGTAAAAGGGGCATCATTTGTCTTCTTTATTTTGGGTATATAAGAAGTATATCATTCAACATTCTTATCCCGGTCCTCGCCTTCGCCTAATCAAAATAGCCTCTTCTTTTTATTAAAAAAAAAGTAGAAAAAATTGTGATGCCTGCTGCGTATAAATCAGTGCTAAACTCAGTTCCTAGGAGCAAACGATGCCACGCGAGCACACCACTTTCTTTTCTAAAAAACAAATCAACTTGTTTTTACTTATAGAGATTATGAGATCATTAAATCGACGTATGTCCTTACAACAATCAAGGAGACCATAGGGAGAATCGACATATCCACCAACTCATTGATTAATAATTTTACAATTCGCTATAAGGATTACATTGATGAAAACCCAGAAGCTAAATTAGCTATGAGAGCTACTTTTCTCTCACAGGCATTCTAACATCAGACTCATAGGCAATCTTGCCATAAACAGCTCAGCTGGAAAAAGACCAACCAGTTGATGAACTAGTAAAAAATAACAATACCCAACTAAATTAAATGCATTTCATTAACGATTAAGAACTAAAAATTCATAAAACAAAAGCAAATCCAATGCAATGGAGTGAAGCAAAGAGTTGAGATACCTTGAGGGGTTTGATGGAGGGATGGGCAGTTGAATGGAGGCACTAAGCTCGCCATTGAATTGGGTTTGTTTCTAGTATCAATTTGAACAATCAAAATGAAATGGGTTATTTTTCTTCTTGTTGTTGTTGGTGATGGGCTACGTGTCTCATCCTATGCACAAGAGAAGAGAGGGAAGAGGATAAGGGGAAAATTCTTAAAGTGAAGACATTTTCATTTTTTTGCTTGGGTGAATCGCTCTCTTCTATCTTGATGAATTTTTCACTGGTACACCCGGTTTTTTTTTTCTTTCTGGAAATCAGACTTTTCGAGAATCGAACAAGCGTACCCTCACATTCGAGAGGAAGTCGGTGCCAGCCGAGTAAGCCCAGTTGGTAAGAGCGCACCCTGTTGCTAGTTAAATAAGTGATGATACTCGATATCGGTCGTCTCGCTGGATCATGACACGCGGCAGATGACGTGTCCCAGAGCTCACAAGAAAGGACCTACAGTGGCCGACCAAACCACTCCTATGCCCGTCCTACAAACAAACGCCGACTCACCTCTGAGCCCCTGCACAATTGGCCTTCTCGGCCTCCCAGCTCGTCTCCGGGCTCCCGCAGAACTAAGATACCTCGGCTCTCCCGCTCGTCCGTAAGCTTTCCTGCCGAGGTCATCTTCCTCGGTCTCATCGACCGATCAACAACACCGCTCACAGGCGCAACCGCCATCCCGCAAATCTCGCCATGCGCAAAATATCCGTCGGCCACATCCCACGTTCCACGCCATCACGATCCCCCATTAACGAGCTTGTCTCGCCATTAATAGGAGATCCCGCTCATCACGCGGGCGTGACGTCGAGAGCGTAACGGCCGGCGTGATTCTCGTGCCTGCCCTGCCTGCTGCCACCGCTATATAAACCCCTTCTTCAGAAGGTTTAAGTAAGCCATTTTTACTCCACTAAGACGTTACTCTGCTCGGATTTCCTCTCTAACTTGACCGTCGGAGGGTCTTTGGTGGTACAACCACCCCGGGACTTCTTTGCAGGTAGCTCGGCGCAAGCAACCTCAAACCCCATTGAGATCCACACGCTTCAGGAGCCAGCCTTCAGATCAAATTTCAGCCGTCCATCGCCGCCATCGTCAGATCAACGGAAGGTAACATCTTGGCGCGGATCTCACCCGCGTCAGCTGGCGCCGTCTGTAGGAATCCTTCATTCTACAAAAACAAAAGCTCATCTTCTGATCTTAATCTAATGGCGAGCGATCATCACGACGATCCAAGCACTAGTCGCCGCCTCCCCCTCAACGGAGGCGTCGAAGAACCTCCTCCGCCAAATGCCATCAACGCCCTTGCCGGCCGGATAGACCGACTCGAGTCTGTCGTGGAGGCGCTCATTCATGTCCAAACGGCAGGGAAAGTTCCCCAGGTCGCCCCTCCTCCGCCTCGGGACCGGGACCCCTATAGGGGGAGAGAAGACTCCGCACGCGTTGGCACTGTCGACCACCGCCTCGCTACCTCCTATGGCCGCAGATCTCCCGGGCCAATACCTTCTGTGACCCGCTGGGCGCCCCACAGTTCACCACCGAGGTCCGTCGCCAGAGCACCTCGCCTCGAGCCTCTCCGCGACCCTTTCCCTCCCGAGGAGATGTCGGTCAGCTCGCATGTTCCCAGGCATGACCAACACCCCCTCCCTCGATGGGGTCGCGCGGACGGGACTCACCACGGTGGCTCGAAGACCACCTCGCCGGGGGATTTGAGGAACCTCATTGAGAGGAACCAGGGCCGCGCCCAGACGCAGGTCTCCAACAGCAAAGGCCGGGGATCAGAATGCGCCGAATCGTCGGGATACCACGGCCGACTCGACGCCCTCGAGAAGAAGATCAAGGGTATGTATCGGGAAGGTCACCGCTCGAGCGACGGGGCTAAATACGCCGCCGACTCGCTCACTAAGCCATTCACCGAGGAACTGTTCGCCGTCCACGTCACCTCCCGCAACAAGCCCTAAAAGGTCTCTCTCTTCGACGGTAAATCTGACCTGAAGGACCATTTGGATGCGTTCACCGCGGGAATGAGCTTCCAAAATAACTCCGACGCCGCCCAGTGTTGAGCCTTCCCGACCACTCTCATCCGCTCCGGACGAGACTGGTTCCGAGGACTCGAACCTTGCTCGATCTCAACTTTCGACGAGCTGGCCACCCAATTCCTCGGCCGCTTCGTTGGGAACAGGCGGCAAAAATGCACAGTCGATCATCTCTTCACGATCAAGAGCGGCGACAAGGAGACGTTCAAAGCATACGTCACCCACTTCTATAACGCTTTTCTCGAGGTCCTAGTGAACCGGGACGAGACCATCATCATAGCACTTAGGTCTGGTCTTAGGCACAAGGAGTGGTTACGCTCATTTGCATTAGCGCAACCTAAGACCATGGCCGAGGTAAAAGCCTGGACCGAGCACGAGGTCCAGCTCGAATCCGAGGTGAATGCAAATCTCCTCCGGGCAGAGCAAGCCGACCAGAAGAAAAGGGCAAGGGAAGAGAGAAGGGGACCTGAGCGGGCAAAGCCCTATCTCACGAAGTTTCAGGAATACACCCCGCTCAACGTCTCCCAGACAGTGCTACTAGAGGAGGCCAAGGGCGAGAGATTCTTCAAGCTTCCCCCGATCTCGCGAATGGCCTCAAAACGAACCTGGGGCCCCTACTGCAGTTTCCACAGGTCGCTAGGCCACTCCACGGAGAGCTGCAAGCAGCTCCGTGACTACATTGAGGAGCTCATTCGTTCGGGGCACCTCGCGGCGTACTTGAGGGACAAGCGGCAGGTCGACCGCGAGCAGGAGTAGCGTCCTCCTCCCGCCGAGCTGACCAACGGCCAGATCATGGTCGCGTCAGCAGAGATTACGTCTGGTACCCACGAAGCTCGGTACCCTATGCCGCGCATAGAGGCCAACAGATATCAGAGGGGCTCGAGCTACGCGAATAAGAGCATCTACTAGCATGTATTTCCTTTTTAAAGCAGTGTACACCTTTCTTGAGATCTTTTTGTTTATGTAATAAGAAGAGGTCAATAAAATATTGAGAAAAAAAAAGAATCTCATTCATTCAAAAGGTACTGTAGGCTCCTCAGCCATACATTGAAAAAAAATTTACAATAGCGGGGGATGTAGGTGCAGAGAGCACTGCTCGTGGTACTCTGAGGATATTTCTGCCAGCTGAGCCCTCGCGGAATCTAACATCTGCCCTCGATGCCCCCCGCGAACGTCGGCATCGTGCCTCAATTGGTAGCACTCAAGGACGAGCGCCACCGAGCGATTTAGCCGACTCGCAGAGATCAAGCCGAAGCACCTCAGGGGACTTAGCTTGCCGACGGCCTCATCTTTCAGCTGTTCGGACAAGGGGTTGTAGAGCCCCAGCGACGCCCTCCAGGTAGAGTACATCAACAGCTGAAGTAGGGGGAGAGCCGGGGGAGCAATCGACCAAAATGATCCTCGATGCGGCCTATCACCAACTGCACCGTGTCCTCAGTACAGTACTGATCGTAGAGGTACACGTTCTCGAAGTTTATGATATCTTGGATGGTGAAAGGGAAGTCCTCCATTCTTGCATTTCGGGTATGAGGAAGGGCGTAATCAATACCCCCTCCGTTTTATAGCCCACAACGCCCCCGGAGTTCAACGGTCCCTCGTTTCACCCGCAACTGTGCCGCCACGTGGCAGACATCGCGCCGCTCGATGCGAAATCGAAATGACACTCCAGCGCTTCGCGTTCCCCACACGATTGTGACACGTGTCGACAGCGACTGTTCCTCTTCCTGGTCCTCGCATTAGGGAAGACGGACAGAACCTCGCCAAGAGAAAACTGAGCAGCTTCACTGCTCGGTCCATCCTTAGCAGGCCTCCCACGACCCCTCCAGCGCTAAGGATCAAAAGCCCTCGCCAAGAGGCAGCTGAGCGGCTACCCTGCTCGGCTATCCCTGGCTGGTAGCTCCCCTACACCACAATACCAGGGATCAAAGCCCTCGCCAAGAGGCAGGCGAGTGACTACCCCGCTCGGCTATCCCTGGCCAGTAGCTCCCCTACCCCGCAACGCCAGGGATCGAAGCCCTCTCTAAGAGGCATCCGAGCGGCTACCCCGCTCGGCTATGTTGGAGATAGTGCCCTCAGAGTCAATTATTGGATCACAGGCACGTGATTGCAATGATTGAGGGAGGACCTATCCCGGTAGGACAGTCTTACTCTAGATGATAGTATGCTATCTGGTTTACCTTTATCATCGTGTACTGCTTTAGGTGACATGACAGGTCGCTATTGCACGTTGATAGAGCCCCTAGGATTCTTGCTTGACTACCGGCAGTATGAGGGCGATCATATACGTGGGAGCTGGTAGTCTATAAGCACATCCTTAAAAGGTCCCTAGTCGTGGGAGTTTCGAGATAGGGCATCGATACTCCAGAGTAGACTAGTGTATACAGTCGAGACCCCGACGAGGGGCGGTGGCCGGTCTCACAAGCCACTGGTGTCAGTTGGTTCACCTAAGATGTATACAGGTGCTCATTGGGTTATGAGTACACCGGACAGGACTCGCCGGGAACATGCTAGTTGGTCTTATACCTGACGTCAGATAGCAGTTCCCTGGTGACATGTGTACAGGTTAGTTCATCGACCTGGGGATCGTCATTTGTCTCGTGTGAGTTCCCACTGTACTTTGATTACTACCCTACCACGGCTCAAAGGAGTCGTGCAAACAGGTTTTAGTTGGGTACAGTCCCGAGCCACATGGAGGCAGTGAGCGGATCTTCAGGGGTTCGTCTCTCCCGGTATTGGGGGTGAGGTCGCGCTGTGTCTAGGAGAGCCATTACACGAAGACCTTGGCCAAGGCAGGAGATTTACTGGTAGGTATTCCAGTAGTATCTCAGGGTGTTCTGGGCTACACTCCGACACGACTTGTACCGCTCTTGAGGGTCTGGCTTTTACCAACCCCCTAGGCCCGACATGCGATGCTCATAGACGAACGGACCGGACTGTACGGATATTGTCACTGACAGGCTCAGTAGGGTGTCAGGATGAGTTCACTCATCGACGTCCCTTTTAGTCAATAGCTGGTGGCCCGTCACGTATTGGCTTATACCTCTGACGTGCTAGTGGTTAAATCCACAGCCATAGTATTGACGAGTCTTTAGAGTCCACCACACTTTCAGTTACTCAAGCTTTTGGGCGAAACGCTGTAGAGGCTGTATGGAGATATGGCAGGGTCCGATCAGATACGTGCGGTATTGCACGGATCAGGATCGGATGGTTAGTACTAGTGGCCGTATGGTTATATGGCAGGGTTCGATCAGATACGTGCGGTATTGCACGGATCAGGATCGAACGGATTTTACTAGCCGGCTTTGGTTTAAGCCGGTCCTAGTTTAGTACAGTGTAGATTTTGTCTCATTGCATTTGTATCCGGTCAGAATACAGATGCGGGTGTGTATGCACAGTATCGGGGTTTTCCTGTAATTTATTACGGGACCAGTTTTCTGGATTTGCCAGTTTGCATTCCGTTCCGGCCGGTTTTCCTTTGTTCTTTCCCGGCCGGACTTTTCCGATGGAGGGGGGTTATTTGCAAATTTGCAAATAACACATTGTGGAGGATTTTCTTGCAAATGTATTGATTATGATAGCATCTTTTTGATACCTTTCTTTTCAACCATCATTTTGATTCTTTCTTAGTCTTTTCCTTTGCTTTAATGAGATGAGAAAGGATTAGGATTGATTTGTGGATTTGTTATCATGATGTTTGGTTGTGGTCACCTCTTGCTTTCTCCTACCATCACCTCCCTTCATGCTTCATATTCTTTCCTCCACCATTTCTAAGATGAGAGGTTTTTCATGGTTGAAAAAAAAAGAAAAAGATGAGAAGTTTTTCATTCTTGAGAGAGTGGCATTCTTGATCTCATTTTCTTGCTAGAAAAATGCAAGCACAATTTTTCTTATCTGGTTTTCCTCCATCATCTTCAAGTGGCAACAAACCCCAAATGAGACTAGCATGATCTACACCACATTCTACAGCAAATCTTGGACGCGTCGACTAGCCTACTTCGCGCCCGAGTTGCCTCGGTATTGAGGTGGGAGCCCGTAAAAGATACAGGCGATGTGGTGCCCTTCCGGCGAGGAGGCGACGACCGGAGTTTCCGCAGGAGATCGGGACAACGAGGAGAAGACCGGAGGACTCGGATCATTCGGTATATCTCTAACCCGTCTTGTAGTTAGCTAGAATAAGTTTAATGGTTCGATCCGGGTGGTTAGTGCGCGGTGGTGCCGGTTTGCTAAGTCCGCAAAAATTAAAGTTTATCACCGCTTCCGCATTTGGCCGTCGGATTGACGGCCGGGGCGCCGCCGTGCACTTACAGTGGTATCAGAGCCTCGCCATTAACTTCGTCTAGCTTTGTTTGATGTGTTTTTCAGTTCCGATCGACCAAAATTCCAAAAATCCAATTTTAGTTCACGACAGTTTTCTGTTGAAATTTTTTGGTCTCTAAAAATTTTTCAGGTTGTATAAAATTGATGTACTGGAAATTGTAAGACAACTGGGAAAATTCGACACAGTCAGTCCACTACCAGAGCGCGGAACCGCGGCCAAACCCCCCCTTGGGCCGCGGTTCCGCCGCACTTTGGTGACGTCACTGTATCATTTTTTTCCAGTGGGCTTCTGGGCTAATTTTAGGGGTTTTGGAATATTAAACTTGGGCCCAGAATTTCTGTTAGTGCTACAGTATTGCTTGGGGGCCCACTTGTTAATTTTTGATCGATCGGATATTTTAAACACATTTTTCACAGTATTTACATTATATCTGCGATCGTGAATGTCACTTGATCGGTAAATCCAGTCTAACTGTTATAGCCCGGTTAGACGGATTTGCGAACGTGACTTTCACGTTGATGTTCTGTGTTTATGCTGTGATGTTGCGGATCGGTCGTGGGGATAGCCTGGATGCAATGCTAGTACAGTTCTGTTGTATCATGTACATTTGATATTGCGGGGCGAGCGTCCGACATGTGGACAGCCGTCACTGCCAGTTTGTATTATTATTTTGGGGCACGACCTGGTTGCGGTCGATGTACCCGTTGTATGTATATTTTACTTTCTGTACTAGGATTACCCCGCGGAGGGGTGCACGGATAGCCGGGTTCTGGAGGGCAACAAGCCCGCATCTCATGGCATTGGGACGGAGGGGTCTTCGCTCTAGAATTGGCGGGCTATTCGCCGCACTCGTAGGGGGTACGGGTTGACCCAGGAGGGGTGCCCAAGTTACCGGATTCCGTGAAGTGCTGGGTGGTCCATTCACGACGCTGAAGGGGGCTGCCTCGCTTCAGGTTTTGGCGGGTAACTTGCCGCTCCCGTAGGGGTCTAGGATTTCATTGCACAGGCTATCCACACGACCAGGGGAACGTCGGGTTTCAGTAGTGGCTCTGTGAAACCCGGGGATCCCAGATATCTGTATTGTTCTGTGATGCTGTACATTTCTGTGATGTTGCATTTTATCACGCCTTGAGCGAATATAATATATTGGTATATATATTAGTAGATGTTGTATATGTTTTTCATCCGCGCTAGTCCAGTCCCCGCTCTGCTGTTAGTAAGTTAACCTAACGGGTGATGACGGGACCCAGTGGCGAATGCGGATGGCATATACGTACGTCAGTATATTTTCGTTCTTTATTGGTGTGATCAATTGATGGGACTGCGTTGATTCGGATCAATGCAAGTTAAAACAAACCTATTCTGATGTTGTTGGAACACTTTTCAAAAAGCTGTTATTGCAAGGACGTTCTCTTTTGTTTTGCATCGTGGTATTCATTTGGAATATCCTGCTCCTCAGTCGACGAGGCAAGGGCCGAGATCCCTTCACCGGGAGTGACCCCTTGGACAGAAGTTTGCGTCAGGGCATTAACTTCACTATAGCCGATTGTTTTTGCTTTGCATCGTGGTATTCAGTTGGAATATCCTGCACCTCATTCTATGGGGAAAGAGCCGAGATCCCTTCACCGGGAGTGACCTCTTTAGTAAAGGTTTTCGTCACTATATTTTCTAAAAAGCTATCCGTTCCTTCAACAATATCAAGTTCATTACGTTAAAGGTTTTCGCCAGAAACCATTCGTAGCCCTCCATCATTTCAGTTAAATATTCGGTAGTATTCAAGCTATGTATTTTGACCTCACGCCAAGGCATAGCGTTTGGTAGCTGCCGGGTATTTATTTGTTGCATAGATAGATGCGTTGGTTTGGGACAGTCGTACTACTATTTTGGCCTACGTCAAGGGTATGTACGGGTGGGTTCAAATTAACCTGGACAATGATGGGTAGAACTTGACATGTGACTTATGATATTTTGACCTCACGCCAAGGTCATAAGAGCATGGGGTAAAAATCACATCGGGAGTTTCAAAAGAACTGAAACTTGCCAGATATGCGCATACCTTCTGGAGTATGATACCGTGAGCGGATTCCGTCACGTTATCATGCGATGAGAGTTGGATCCCGATTCCCACTGATGAGTTGGTTTACTCCTCGGGTGACCCCGACTAATTCTTCTTTCAGGTTTAGAGGAGAATTTGAGGTACAGTGGGAGGTTTCCAGATTAGATAAATTGGTAACCATTCTGATCTAGGATAGAGTGCACGCTGAGTGTTTCTTTTCTCTCTCTCTCTCTGGCAGCGACCATTGACCCGACCCTAGACTATGACTCAGTGACCAAGTTGACCGAACCTTCTTAACACTGGCTTTTGGATTGTCAGAGTTGCAGACCTCATTGCCACTCCTACTTTTACCCTTTTCTCCAGGACACCCCGTATTACTACGAACGTCCACTTCCATTGGAAAAAACCATCGTATGGTTATATACGAACTCGAAGGACTTCGAGGATGGTTTCCGGTTCTGGAGAAAACGGATAGGATTATTCAGTTGTCTTTTCCCTTTTACCTTCTCTCAAGTTGTGAGTACTCCTTGGTTTAGGAGATAGTACACCTATTACGCAAATTGGATATTCTTCTTCCAAACATTAGGCTGGTGCCGATCGGTAGGGAATGAAGAAAACCAATTAGCCTAAACGGTGTGCAGAAGGTATTAAGATTAAGACAAAGCAATGGATTAGTAAGAGGGCAAAGTAAATTGCGACTGATATTCACGACCAAACCAAGTATTTCTTCGCCAATCCTAAATCACCTTTGTATTTCTCCAGAACACTCCGTATCACTACGAAGATCCACAGTTTATTTGGATACTCCATCGTATGGTTATATACGAACTCGAAAGGAACTTGTTCCAGTTCGGGGATGGATTCTGGTCCAGGAGAAATAGGAATAAAGTTTATTCGGTTGTCTTTTATCTTCACCTTCTCTCGCATTGCGAGTGCTCCTAGGATTAGGACAGTACACCCATTATACTTATTGGATAGTCTTCTTCCAAACCATAGGCTGGTGCCGAACGGTAGGGAAGGAAGAAAACCATTTGGCCTAAGGGGTGTGCAGAAGGTAATGACTAAAGACATATAAAGGGATTTGGAGAGGTGGCAAAGAATTATACGGTTATAGTTGTGAATCTGGATAATGGTAGAGGCATTGCTAGGAATACCAGGATACCCCATCGAAACATTTCAATGTTTTAATTCAACTGTGTACTGTTAAAAGAAAACTGATTTCCCGATTAGACACTTGCTCCAGGGTATGTGTTTCCTGATTTAAAATCAGGAAAGCTTCTGAGAAAAGCTTCAAAAAGGGGCCACGCGCTTACACGTGACCAGCAGTCACGTGTTGATACGTGACCTACGAAGTGCAGAAAAAGCGCACATCGATTCGCTGAGCAAAGTCAAGGAAAAGAACTTCAGAAGAGGTCACGTGCTCCCACGTGACCAGGGTCACGTGTCGACACGTGACGTTCAAAGCAGCAAACTCGCCCTCCAATTGAACCGAGGAAAGAAGTGCCAGACAGGGGTCACGTGCTCACACGTGACCAGGGGTCACGTGGTAACACGTGACGGCTAAGCAGCAGAAGAAGGCAGAACGCAGAAAGAAAGAGGATCCTTCATTCCAAAAGGGGGTCACGTGTCCGCACGTGACCATGGGTCACGTGGTCACACGTGACCGGTTTTCAAAGCCCATGTTGACGGCAGAATTAAATTCTGAAGGAAATTCGAATCCTTCCAAAGGAAAGTGAGTATCTGGGACCAATCAAATTAAAAATTCAGAGATGATTAAATATCATCTATCTATGGAAAATCTCGGGTTTGGAAAGATTTCCCCCTTAAATCTAACCAAAATAACAAAGGAGAATCTCTGGATTTAAAATCCAATGGTGAATAAAATTCACCCAATAATCCAAAGGTCCAAAACGAATGATGGATACAAATCAAATCTCTCAGTGAAGATTCATCAAAAAGTAATTCATTCGGCTGCTTCTCCTATAAATAGGAGCCAAAAGACACAGATATACAGAGAGATACATACGCGCAGAGAAAGAAAAAAAAAAGGAGAAAAGCTTTGATACTTGGAAAAGACTTGGATCTTCTGCAAAAACCCTAGGTAAGAGAGGGAAGGCTTTCGGAAAGAAAGAGAATTTAATTCTCAACAGAGTTTAACTCTAATATATATAAAACAGAAGAACACATTTCTTCTCTCTTTGATAGAGGATCTGCAAAGTGCACATCTCCCCTTAAGGTTGAGAATTTAATTCTCAATGGGTCGAGATCCTGCCATGCAGATCCAAAACATAGAGAAGGAATGCAAGCATGAGAATTTAATTCCCGCAGAACTATAGGAATTCAATTCCTTTAAAATAAAATTAGGGCTCGCCCCTGTATCATGGGAATTTAATTCCTTCAAAATAAAAAGAAGCAGGGTCTAACCCTAATTAAGAACATAGTTCTGTTGAAACAGCAGGAATCTGATTCCCTTAATCATAATTCTTTAAAACGGGAAGTTTAGCTCCTTAAAAGCTTTCATTAGGGTTTAACCCTATTCAGTTCTTCATATATATGAGGAATTTAATTCCTACAGAAAATTCAGAGTTCAACTCTGTTTCAGAATATAAATCTGCAAAAGGAAGTAGGAATTTAATTCCTTTGAAAATTAAAGGCCCGAGAAATTTAATTCCTGAAAAAAGATCAACAGATCCTCTAAAAACGACACACATAGAGGCAGGGTCACGTGCCACCACGTGACCCCCAAAGAGATCTACAGAAAACCCTTTGAGACTGTCCCTCACGTGACCCACGTGACCCTTAATAAAAGCTCTAACAAATGAGCATATGAATGCCCGTCACGTGCTGACACGCGATGCTCTAAAAGACGCAGTAATCTCGGCAGAACCATTGAAAAGAGGGCGCTCCCACGTGACCCCTTTTGCCTTAGTGTTCAACACTAAATTGGAACTCTCAAACCCAGTGTCAAAACACTGTTGGGCCTCAGCATTCAACAATGATTAAAAAAGCCTTATTGGCAGTGTTCAACACTGACCTGTTTTAGTGTTTAACACTAATTTGAAAAAGCCTTATTGCTGGTGTTTAACACCGATTATCTCTTAGTGTTGAACACTAACTTGTTAACCTCATTCCCAGTGTTCAACACTGATCGCTCCGAGGTGTTTAACACTAGGCTTCGGCTCAATTGGCTGAAGGGATAGAGGCAAAGCCTCTCCCTCAATGGACCAACAAAAGTCAATATTCCAGACCTGACTGGACTTAGCCCAAGCTGGCCATAAGTCCTCAATTTGTGATTAACTGGGCCGATAGGCTCATAACATAATTGATCAGCCTTGACCCAAATTGGGCCAGGGACTATTTAATCCACCCCGGTTCTAGGGTACATCTCTTCACTCCTTTGATACTTGGCATTGTAATCCCTCAATGTCTTCAAAGAGGTGACGGGTCCCGAAGACCACTCATGATATGGACTGTGGGGTCCTTAAACCCATGCATAATGCAAAATTCCTGGTTACGTGGAACGCGGATAACGTCACTCTTTGACCCCGCGGAAAACGTCCAGAGCGGATCCTGGTCCTCGCAGAGCACGGCAGTGAACCCATGTGAAGCATCCAGAGCGGAGCCTGGTCCTCGCCTAGCATGGCAGTGAACCCGTGTGAAGCATCCAGAGCACATACCGGACTGTGGAGTCCTTAAACCCATGGACTATGACGTCCTTAACCTTGACCGAGATGTCTTAAAACTACCAATGGACCGCAATGTCCTAAACTACCCACGGACCGCAATGTCCTTAAACTACCCATGGACCGCAATGTCCTTAAACTAACCACGGACCGCAATGTCCTTAAACTAGCCACGGACCGCAATGTCCTTAAACTAACCATGGACCGCAATGTCCTTAAACTACCCATGGACCGCAATGTCCTTAAACTAGAACATAGAGCCTCCATATGCTCTTTCGTCGGATCTAAACGGTCCTGTTTAAGTTAATCTTAGCCTCAAAGATGGCTAACGCGTCCTTAAACCTTCAAGCAGACTGGACTATGAATCCCCCCTAATTAACTCTGGCTCGAGGGTACATCTCTGAACTCCTCTGACATCCGTCGTTGTAATCCTTCAACGTCGTCAGAGAGGTGACGGGTCCCGACGGCCACACATACGATGGACCACTATGTCCCTAAAACTGGAACAATGGGGTCCAAACGCTCCTTTGCCGGATCTAAACGATCCCGTTAAGTTGATCTTGGTCTCAAACTAGACTAATGTGTCCTTAACGAATGTTTGAGTTGATCTTAGCCTCAAGCATGGCTAGCGTATCCTCAAACCAAACCCCCAAACCCAAATCTAAGAAGATACGGATTTGGACTAGTCCACGCCCTACGGGCGACGACATAACTCGGTCTCCGTAAACGATCCACGGGCAGGAAAACATAAAACAAAACACACGACACGAAGTGACCATCTGGAGAAGGAGAAAGTTGTTACCGCGACGCGGTAGCGTAATTAACTGCAGGGGCTTGCGCCTGCAGGGAAGAGCGTCCCCACAATCAAAAACCCCTCACCCTGAGGGGGAATCTGACGAAGTCTGCTACATCGGCCGCATCCGTCTAAACCTCCGATATATGGCGCCATAAATCAACTTGGCATCTTCGGAGAGGCAGACGGAAGCACCTATTAGCATCTGCCCCGAATCTGAGGCAGGACGTCCCAATGTCTCGGCCGCCATTCGGAGGGGAACAGATTCTGGCACGCCCGGTGGGACCTTTTCCTCTTTCCACTCCACACTTCGTGTGTCGTGATTCGCGAACCAATCGTGGTTCGCTAATAGTTGCCCTTGGGTTTCAAGGTACTAAGAATTGGCATCTTGCCTATTGCAGAAAACAAAGGATCGATGGCTGCTGCTTCCGCAAAGTCCTTCAACTGCTCAAACTGCAATTGCGACCAACGCTCTACCTCGCCAGGAGGTATAGCCTATGGACCCCAAGCTGCTTCGTTGTTCACAATGCCGATGGACCAGGTGACTCAGGCCACTACCGGATTGTTCTTTGGGACTATGCTCCCCTCATCAAGCTTCGTGGTGCCAGTGCTGACAAAGGAAACTCTCAGGAAGTCGGTCTTTGATCTTCTTACCCCTGCCGCGGCTCCTCTCAACGAGTCGCCCAACGTCAACGCCTCGGTCTTCTCTAGATTGGGCCAGAAATCTTGCAAATTCATCATGGGGCCTACAATCTCAGAGAAGGCTGCTTCTAAGGAAATGGCCGCTCCTGCCTCCGAAATCGCCAGGGCGGTTTCCACGGTCAAGAAATCGATCTTCACAAGATTAACAGCTTTGACCCCTGCTCCCGCTGCACAAAGGACATCGGTCTTTGACAGGCTAACGCCAACAACGACCCCCCACCTACACAGGGGGCAGGACGAAACCATTCCTACATCTGACTCTACGCCGTCTGCTCGACGTGCTCGACGTCGTCATTGGCGCCGAATAAGGAAGGCTGGGGGCAACTCCCCCTCTGGATTGACTCCACCAGCCCCGGTGGTAGAAGTTAATGCTGCTGTTCCAACTGGGAACAGCTTCGAAATGCTAAATAAGGTGCGAAGAAATTCTCCTACTGCAGTGCTGAAGAGGTCTCCTCCCCCATCAGAAAAGGTTGTGGAAATAGAATCAGAACAGCCCCGATCTCCTCAACGGCTGTCTTCCAAAATCTATAAGGTTTGGCGGTAGGCCCGAGACTCAATCATCGATCCAAACTTCTCCCGCCAGCATAAGAAGCTGAAAATCCAACCGAAGGCTGGTCACCAGGCGAAACCCCAAAAGGCTGTCTGGACGCCCACCTCGATGGCCCCCTCAACCTCCATGACTCATAAAAGGAGGAGGCCAGGAAAGATCCCTCAACATGCAACGACGGCTAAAAGCAATGAGCCCAGACACCCTAAGTCTGGGGGCACGGTGGTGCACACTGTTTACATGGTCTCTGGAAAGGAGGAGAGCCGCACTTCTACGGGCCACCGACCGCTGACCCGATCCGTGACGAGAGCCCAAGAACAACAACAAAAGTTGCAGGAAATGATGAGTGCTATGGCTGCACTTACCGGGCCAAAAGAAAGCCCAGAAACATCCTCAGACGCGCGCCGGGAAGAGGAAACCGACGCCGAGTTCCTTCGCCGGACATTGGAGAAAAAGGACAAAGAGGCTGCTGAACAAGCGGCTAATATACAGCGCATGGGCCTTCTCTTCCAAGATATGATAGGAATGATGATCCAACAGGACCTACCCGCTGAAGATCCCCCAATCGTTCTAGAAGATGACCGAGGAGAAACGTCAAATCCACCACCAGCCCTCTCTACGGCCAAGGAGGAGACAATCTCTAAAGCGGACTTGGCCGACTACATAGCCCAGCAAATCCGGGCCCATCATGCGACTGAGGCAGCTGGTCAAGTCGTGAAGACGGGGAGGCCGTATCCAAGCTGGTACGATCAAATCAAATACCCGCAAGGCTATACGATACCGAAATTCCATGTGTATAAGGGGACCGGCAATCCTCATCAACACGTCGCCCAGTTCTGGGCCCTCTGCGGTAACACCGGCGGTGACGATAAACTGTTACTCCGTCAGTTCGTTGGCAGCTTATCAGAAACAGCGTTCGAATGGTATTCGGAACTCCCGAACGATTCCATCAAAACGTTCGCTGAAATGGAGTTGTTATTCACTCAGCGGTTCGCAAGTGCCAGCGAGCGCACTCCAATGACTGCTTTGATTAACGCTAGGGTAAAGCCAGACGAAACCTGGGTCCAGTACGCTATACGCTGGCGGAATTTGTGGTCGAGATGCGAGCAACGCATTGAGGAAGCACCCGCAGTGGGTATGTTCGTGGGAACCCTAGACCCCCACGCAACTATCTCCCAGTTTATGATGTTCTTTAAGCCAACCACATTCCAGGCTTTAATCGACAAGTTGGCTCAGATGGACCAGATGGGTCATAGACCACCTGCCCCGAAGCCAGAACCTCAGAATGACAAGGGTAAAGGAAGGGCGACTTTTGTCGCGAACGCCCAACAGCAACCTGACGCCCCGAAATCGGCAGATCAATTGGAAGAAAGACGCCGATATTATAACGAAAAGATGAAGCGTCCCTACTCGTTCCCACGAGACAAGACAAAACGGTTATTTGAGCTGGCAATACGCAACAGACTTATAAACCTACCAAATCCAAGGCGACCGCCACAACCCACCGAGGTGAATAACCCTAACTACTGCCCTTACCATCAAACGGTAAGTCATCCGATTGAAGATTGCTTCGTCTTCAAAGGATGGATTGAAGATCAATACCTCCAGGGGAAGTTTGTACTGTCCGAAAAGTGGAAGGTGAACCCACCACAACCGCATATTCCTAAGAAAGCAGATACACCGGGGGCAACCTGCTCCTTTATTGAAGAAGCTTCGTGGGAAGTTGTACTATCAACTAAAACCAAAAGGATGCTGAGAGACCTTCATGCGTGCCCTGCAATCGAATGGAAGGACCCTCTTGAACCTCAAATTATCGAAGGGATGTTGAGGCCCCGCCCAACTATGAAGACTCATGATAAAGATCCAAATACTCACGCCCAGCCGTCAAAAGCTTCGAAGAAAAAGAAGAAGAAATCCAAGAAGCCCGCGAGGCTTGGAGACGAGCGCACGAAATTGCAGAAGCAAATCGACGCGCTGGAAGAATATAATCAGAAGACGCAAACTCCTGTCACACTGCGAGAATTCCTCGACCACACCTTTCAAGACGGAGATGATGAAGAGAGCTCATCGGATGAATCCGAAGAGTATGTGGCAAGTTGTAACGTAATCTCCCACTCGCTTACCGATGGCGAGAAAGCTCTTGACACCAAGAAGCCGGAGGCAGAGCCCGAACCCGAGCGTGCGAGGCTGACAACTGATATGATCAATGCCTTCCTAGATGAGATCCGCCTAAAAAGTAAAGCGGATCAGGAGCGTGAGATGGCAGCACCAGAAAGAACCAAACGCGGGCGACTGAACGAAAGAGTTGAGCTACCCCTGCCAGAGCGAAAGGCATCCGAACTGGACAGGAAGATATTCAAGACAAGGAAAAGGTTCTCCAAAGCCATGTCAATGGGAATGAAGCTACCACCTTCGGAAGGAAATAGGCACGATGGGGCGGAAAGGCACCCTGACTACTGCGCATATCATCGGAAAATCTCACACCCCACAGAGGAGTGCGACGCCTTTAAGATATGGTGGCAAGGATATGTTGCTCGTCGGCAACATTTCAAGCGCATGAAACGCAAGAGCCGTAGGGAACAAAGAAGCACTGTCGATAGGCTCAACAGAACTACTGGAAACTGTTATATGGCTCAAGCCGAAGGGTCACAAGTTCTCACCTTTGGGAGCGACTCTGATGAAGAAGTGACTCTGGGCCCTCTCTTTGTAGAATCCGCGCTAGGGAAAGATGAGGAATCAGAGGCCTGCGGAAACACTCAGCTGCGCAATCGCACACTCCCAGAAAAGAATCTCGGGCCTACGAACAGAAAAGATAAGGGAAAGGAAAAGGTCACTGAAGATATCACTTTGGATGACCAAGTCGCGAAAGAACTGGCTGCCAAAGACCCTCCTAGGGGGAGTAAAGTGGACTATAACATCCTCGCGCATCTAAGGAAGCTACCTTCTCAGCTTAGCATTCTCGACGCCCTCCTATTATCAAAAGAAGCACGGGACTCACTAATTAAGGCATTACAAGAACCTGAGCAATTCCAAGCCTTTCTCGCCACTGAAAAGATGAAGGACGAACTGGAGGAAGTGCATACGGCCGACGTCACTTTCGGTGATGAAGACCTCCTTCTCGGGACGTGCGACCATAACCGTCCCCTATATGTCTCCGGATACTGCCATGACATCAAGATAGGCAAGATCCTGGTGGATAATGGATCCTCCGTCAATCTCCTTAATGTTCGGGTGTTGAAGGAAATCTGCATGAGTGTGCAACATCTCGCCCGGGACAAAATTACTATTTCCGGTTTCGACTCACAATCGTCATGGACTCTCGGGTCCGTGATACTAACGTTACGCTTCGGGCTTCTCGTCACAGACATCAAATTCCATGTCATTGACGCCAAGACCTGTTACAATGCCTTGCTCGGCCGTCCTTGGTTACACGAGTACAACATCGTCCCTTCTACACAACATCAGTGTATGAAGTACTTTAAAGATGGTTTCGAGTATACTGTAACGGGTGAGCTGAACCCATTTTCCGTGAATGAAGTCCGCAAATACGAAGACGCGAAATACTTTTTGCCAGACTTCGAAGATACAGAAAGGTGTCGCGACTCGGAGAACAAGGCCGCCGCCACCATCCCTGTTTTCGGAAGCGATACCGAAGAAGAGGAAGAGATAGTTTATACGGGGCCATCTCAACGCAACAACCGGAGGACGCCCACCCCCATACTGGTCTTCGGAAGTGATTCAGAAGATGAGGTCAATGCCGTATTCTCCAATCGGCTTTCAATGCAAGCACCTCCTGGCGATGACCATAACTTGCAAATCACCATGGTACCGCGAGAACACTACAAGGACCTCGACACGCTTCAGGCTCACAGTGTGCAAGAGCTGCAAACGTTTTGCGTCCCTCCCAGGCGAAAGGGTGAGAAGATGATCCTATTCTATCGATCCTCAGAGTCGAAAGTAGAGAAAGAGATCTGGCACGGCGTGGATGCTACACTTGACAGGATCCAACCCATCCGTCTGCTTAGATACTATACAGACGGGTTAAAGAAGCTGTTGAAGCGCCAAGGAGTACCCTTAAAACAAACTGTTCGGCAGGCTCGGTTCTATAACAAGATTTGGGATGTCCCTGGGACTCAACGCAAATTGCCTAATGGAAAAATGGAAACACTCGGGCTTGGATACGCGAGAGCCGGAAAACGGGAACGAGCCCACAGTAGCTACGCCATATATACCTTTGATGAAGAAGAGGACGCCATGTCAGGAAAGGCCGACCCCTCATCAAAACCAGACCACGCGATTGAGGCACCGAGTCCGTCATTTCTAGAACGAATGGACAAGCCTATCAGGAAAGTGGGTCAGAAAGGTCGGGAAGACCCCAACCACGAAATGGCCATCTACGAGAAGGCCAGGACGCAACGTCTATTTCAACAGACTGCGAAAGGCAAGAATGCTCAGCCTTATCGACCCGTCATGCAAAAGGCCCGATGCGGAGACGGGAATAAGTCGAGAAGCGGAAAGAGGGGTCGAGCGTACTCCTTCCCCCGAGATAAGACGGAAAGGTTACTCAAGCTCGCCCTAAAACATCAGATGATCACGCTTCCAGAATCTAAACACCCTGAGCAAACCAACAAGGCTTCTCGTTCGAGCTATTGCTCTTATCACCAAGCCATAGGACATCCTACCGAAGACTGCTTCACCTTCAAGAACTGGGTCGAAGACCAGTACCGACGAGGCATATTCGCTTTATCCAACAGCTGGAGGGTAACGCCGCCACGAAAGCACGAGCCCAAGGCCGCAAGAGCAGAACCAGATCCACCTCAGTCTCGGGAGCGGACTCGCGCCTGTTATACGATTACGATATTAAAAGAAGAGCCCGAGAACATAGATGACCTTCCCCGGTGCTTTGAAAACAGCGATGATGAGGTGATCTCAGAATTTCCGCCCGCTCCGAAAGAGCTGGAAGACGGTATACATACTACTGCAGATAACCTCAGGAAGATTGAGTTGGGATCGGCGAATGACCCGCGACCGACATTTGTCAGCGAGCTACTCTCTGAAGAAAAGGTGGCCGCGTTAAAAATTGTGCTACTACGGCATAAAGACTGCTTCGCGTGGAACTACTCCGAGATGCCAGGATTAGATCCGGAGGTCGCTGTGCATAAATTAGCAATATCCCCAGATATCAAGCCAGTCAAGCAAGCGCCAAGAAGGATGCGACTCGAGCTTGAGATGAGCATCAACGCCGAAGTCAAGAAGCTGATCGATTCTGGGTTTATTCAAGAAGTCTAATATCCCGAATGGATCGCCAACATCGTCCCAGTAATGAAGAAGAATGGGACGGTACGTATATGCGTGGATTTCAGGGATCTCAACAAAGCTTGTCCAAAGGATGATTTCCCGGTGCCTGTAACCGAGCTAATGATAGACAACACGTCCACTCACGAGGTCTTCTCCTTTATGGACGGTTCCTCAGGATACAATCAGATAAAGATGCATCCCGAAGACCAGAAGCACACCGCTTTCCGGACCCCTTTGGGTGTATTTTGCTACAGGGTTATGCCCTTTGGTCTAAAGAACGCCGGCGCTACCTATCAAAGGGCCATGACAAAGATCTTCGACGACCTCATACACGACATCGTCGAGTGCTATATCGATGACCTCGTAGTAAAGAGTATGTCATACGAAGATCACTTAAAGCATCTGGAGACTGTATTTCAACGCCTTCGGCAATATAATTTGAAGATGAATCCCCTCAAGTGCGCGTTTGGAGTCTCCTCGGGAAAATTCCTGGGATTCGTCATCCGACACCGAGGTATTGAGATAGATCCGTCTAAGATTAAAGCAATCATGGAGATGCCTCCGCCAAGAACCCTCAAACAGTTGCGGTCTCTCCAAGGGAAGCTCGCATACATCCGGCGATTTATCGCAAATCTTTCAGGCAAATGCCGCCCCTACAGTCACCTGATGAAGAAGGGAACCCCATTCGTCTGGGATCAAAAATGCCAAGGTGCACTAGACGAGATCAAGCAGTACCTGCAGAACCCGCCGGTATTGGCTGCGCCGGTCAAGGGAAAACCCCTCGTTCTTTATACAACCGCCCTCGAAGGTTCCTTGGGCGCATTATGGGCGCAAGAGAACGATCAGGGGAAAGAGAGAGCACTCTACTACTTAAGTCGAGTTCTACTGGGGGCAGAAAGCAATTACTCTCCCATTGAAAAACATTGCTTGGCATTAATCTTCGCAACGACAAAGCTCAGGCACTATGCGTTGGCGCATGAAGTCCGTCTTGTTTCAAAGGTGGACCCCCTTAAATACTTGATGTCAAAAGCCATATTGACGGGACGACTCGCTAAATGGGCCCTGCTCTTGATGGAGTTCTCGATAACATATCAACCTCTCAAGGCAGTGAAAGGTCAGGCCATTGCCGATTTCCTCGCTGAGCACCCGATACCGTCCGATTCTCCTCTGAACTGTGATTTGCCGGACGAGCATGCATTTGATGCGATTGGCGGCGGTAGCACCCGATGGGAACTCTATTTCGATGGAGCGTCCTCCGTAAAGAAACAAAAGCAAGGTATCCCAATGATCAAATCGGGGATAGGCCTCATTTTTGCAACCCCACAAGGAGGGATAATGCGCTTCGCCTTCTCCTTGACAGAGCCGAGGACAAACAACGAGGCTGAATATGAAGCTTTGATAGCAGGCCTCGAAATCGCCGTCGACATGGGAATTGAAGACCACCTTATATACGGAGATTCTCAGCTAGTCGTTAGTCAAGTAAACGGTGACTACCAAACGTGCAAACCGGAGTTGGTAAAGTACGGCGAAAGGGTGCAACAACTGTTGGCCCAAATTCCCTCCTATGTTTTAGAAAACATACCGCGCGCGGAGAACAGCAAAGCAGACGTGCTGGCCAAACTCGCTAAAGAACTGGCTGACGAGAACCTCGATGATGTCAGAATCGTGGTACAAAGCTGTCGAGTGCTCACCCCGGCAGAACTATCTCCGGAACTACATAAAGAGGGAGCGACCGAGCAGATGACCCTACAAATAAAAGACCAAGAGAAGGCCGAAGACTGGAGGGAAGTCTTCATAGACTACTTTAAGTCTCGCCGAATGCCCAAAGAAGCGTCCGCAAGACATCAGCTCGTGAAACGAGCTCTATCTTTCGCTTTCGTCAACGATACCCTATACAAGAGATCGTTTGATTCTCTATGGCTGAGATGACCTGACGAAGCAGAAAAAGTCGTTCAGGAAGTTCATGACGGACTTTGCGGTTCTCATCAAGCAGGCCCAAAGATGAAGTTAAAAATTAAACGGATGGGTTACTACTGGCCCACGATGATCCAGGACCGCCTCGAATACGCGAGGCAATGCCACTCGTGCCAGATTCATGGTGACTTTATCCACCAACACCCAAATCCACTACACCCAACGGTGGCCAGCTGGCCATTCGAAATGTGGGGGACTGACATAGTCGGCCCCATTGAGCCGGCATCATCTCGGGGACATCGCTTTATCCTGGCGACAACTGATTACTTCTCTAAATGGGCAGAAGCAATACCACTGAGGGAAGTGAAGACGGAGAATATCCTCCATTTCTTCAAGACGCACGTTATCTACCGGTTTGGAACCCCACGGCGGATTATCTCCGATAACGGGCCAGCCTACAGAAGCCATAAGATTAGCCGCTTCGCACAGCAGCACAGTATAGATTGGAGGTATTCTTCAGTTTACAACCCACGAACTAACGGTCTGGCCGAGGCCTTCAATAAGACCTTGACGAAGATCATAAAAAAGACCGTTTCCTGGAATAAGAGAGACTGGCACGAAAGGCTGCAGGAAGCCCTTTGGGCTTATCGAACTACATTCAAGACGGCCACAAACACAACGCCATACGCGTTGGTATTTGGGACGGAAGCAGTACTCCCCCTCGAGATAGAGTTACCTTCTCTACGAGTGGCAGTCCACCACGAACTGACCGACGAAGAAAATGCTCATCTTCGGCTTGAGGAGCTTGATGCCCTCGACGAAACCCGGCTCATAGCGCAACAAAATCTAGAAGCCTACAAAGCAAAGATGACGCGCTCTTACGAAAGATTGACCAGGCCAAGGGCATTCCGCCAAGGCGAACTCGTACTGGTGGTCAAAAGACCTATGATCCCCAATCGTGCCAAACGAGGGAAATTCGAGCCAAACTATGAAGGCCCGTACATCATAGACCAGGTCTACCAGGGTGGAGCCTATCTACTCGTGGACATGCACGGTGAAAGGCCTTTCAGGCCAATAAACGGCCGCTTCTTGAAGAAATACTATGCTTAGTGAGCCATAGCCTGGGTCAACGGTAGATGACGACGACTATGTCCGCTCGCTATCTTCCTAGGCTCAGGCTTTACAAGCAGTAGCTGGCCTTCCCATAGCAACGGACCGAAACGTCCTTAAACTATCAACGGACCGAAACGTCCTTAAACTAGCGACGGACCGAAACGTCCTTAAACTAGCGACGGACCGAAACGTCCTTAAACTAACGACGGATCGAAACGTCCCTAAACTACTGCCGCAGCATCCTTAGGCTGACGAGATAAAGAAGGGAGAAAAGGAAGGAAAAAAAAAATGAAATGATAAAAAAAAAAACAAAAACGGTATGTCCATAAAGCAAAATGGGCACGGATGAAAACCCGAAAGGACTCCGTGAGTAAAAACAGCAGGACTACCGGCGAGTGTTTGTGAAAACCCGAAAGGGCGCAACCTCGTTAAAAGACACTTATAGGGTCCTCTCGACCTTGTAAGGAGAAATCACCTGCGTGAGATCCTTACGACTCACAAAGGAGCAACACACTTAGGGATCCTCACGATTCCTAAGGAGAAAATACACTTACGAGATCCTCACGACTCGTAAGGAGAATTCTCTTATGAGACCCTCACGGCTCATAAGACTTGAAAGTCTTAGGTTACAGAAACCTAAACCTGTTCTTAAGCAAATCCCCCACAACCTTCGATACTGCCCTACAAGCGGCTCATACTGACCCTTGTATACAATCCACGGGCGCGAATAAACATTTCCCTAACAAAGTCCCACCCGTGACTGGGGATATATCCATATGGTGAACAACCCTTTTAAGTCCTCTCGACTTATAAGGAGAAAATCCTCTTTGTAAGATCCTTACGACTTACAAGAGAACATGCACTTAAGAATCCTCACGATCCTTAAGGAGAAAACACACCTGCAAGATCCTCACGACTTGTAGGGAGAAACACCTTTGTGAGACCCTTACGGCTCATGAAGTCAAAAGCCTTGGTCGGCAGGACCCTTAACCCTGTTTACTAAGCCACCTTTGTTCAAACGTCGACAGAGGCAAATGATGATTCGCTCCTGGCAACGTCCTAGTTGTAGCGGTGCTGATGCTGAAATCGGTATCTAAAATCCAAGCTTGCAGCGAAAAAGCTAGCGAGCCACACATGCATACGAAATAGCCGAAATGATGGGGCAACTTGCAATAAAAAGCAGCAAGTAAAAATGTATGCATGACAAAATAGCCGAAATGATGGGGCAACTCGCAATAAAAAACAGCGAGTGAAAATGAAATAAATAGCCGAAATAATTGGGCACCGCGAAAAATAGCCGAAATGATGGGGCAATCGCGACCTTCGCGATATAAAAGCTGAAATGATAGAGCATCGCGGAAAAAGAAATGAAATAAAAGTGAAATCCTCGCCCTACGGGTGATGTTACATCTAACCCTGTATACAATCCAGGGGCGCAATCAAAGAAGGGATCATACTCCTCCCCCGAGTTTCATCATAAGGAGAAGCCAAATCTCGACGGTTCACAGATAGCCTAGAGATCATTTCGACGTTCGTCTCGTGGCAGCAGACACAACATCAAGCGAAACGGAACAGCGGCAACCCCAAGTTCCGTGGCTCGGCGATACATATCACCAAGAGTCAAACCTCCATCCCGTGAAATGCGGATACAATCAACAAACTTCCTGGTTACGTGGAAAGCGGATAATGTCACTCTTTGACCCCGTGGAAAACGTCCAGAGCGGATCCTGGTCCTCGCAGAGCACGGCAGTGAACCCGTGTGAAGCATCCAGAGCGGAGCCTAGTCCTCGCCTAACGCGGCAGTGAACCCGTGTGAAGCATCTAGCGCAAACTTCCTGGTTACGTGGAAAGCGGATAATGTCACTCTTTGACCCCGTGGAAAACGTCCAGAGCGGATCCTGGTCCTCGCAGAGCACGGCAGTGAACCCGTGTGAAGCATCCAGAGCGGAGCCTAGTCCTCGCCTAACGCGGCAGTGAACCCGTGTGAAGCATCTAGTGCAAAATTCCTGGTTACGTAGAAAGCGGATAATGTCACTCTTTGACCCCGTGGAAAGCGTCCAGAGCGGATCCTGGTCCTCGCAGAGCACGGCAGTGAACCCGTGTGAAGCATCCAGAGCGGAGCCTAGTCCTCGCCTAACGCGGCAGTGAACCCGTGTGAAGCATCTAGTGCAAACTTCCTGGTTACGTGGAACGCGGATAATGTCACTCTTTGACCCCGTGGAAAACGTCCAGAGCGGATCCTGGTCCTCGCAGAGCACGGCAGTGAACCCGTGTGAAGCATCCAGAGCGGAGCCTAGTCCTCGCCGAGCACGGTAGTGAACCCGTGTGAAGCATCTAGTGCAAGATTCCTGGTTATGTGGAACGTGGATAACGTCACTCTTTGACCCCACGGAAAACGCCCAGAGCGGAGCCTGGTCCTCGCCAAACACGGCAGTGAACCCGTGTGAAGCATCCAGAGCAAACACCGGACTGTGGAGTCCTTAAAATCCACGGACTATGACGTCCTTAACCTCGACCGCGATGTCTTAAAACTAACGATCAACCACCCCTATTCCTTACAGATTTTTGTCTCGGTTTAAGGGTACATCTCTTCACTCCTTTGATGCCCGGCGTTGTAATTCCTCAACGTCTTCAAAGAGGTGACGGGTCCCTGCAACCAAACGTCGGACTGTGGAGTCCCTAAATCCACGGGCTATGAGGTCCTTAACCTTGACCGTGATGTCTTAAAACTAACATCGGACTGTGGAGTCCCTAAATCCACGGACTATGAGGTCCTTAACCTTGACCGTTATGTCTTAAAACTAACATCGGACTGTGGAGTCCTTAAATCCACGGACTATGAGGTCCTTAACCTTGACCGCGACGTCTTTAAACTACAATATCTGGAGAAACCCCTGACTCCGTAAAACACGGACAAGGGTAACCGCATCCGGCACTTACAAGTCCTCACGGCCGGGAGGAAAACTCTTTATGAGACCCTCGGGGCTCGTAAGACGCAGAAGTCTTAAGAAGCAGATCTTAACCCTGAGCCCTGAGCCACTGCTGTCCTGCAAGGAGATCAAGATAGATTATCCACAGAGTGCATTCAATAAAAAGAAAGAGGACACACCATTGAAAGGAAAAATGTATCTTTTATTCATAGACCAAAATGGATACAAAATACAATTCATGAAAGAAACAAAAAGGAAGATACTCTTATCCATGAGTATGTACAAAAAGGGGAGAAAAGATACAGTCCTTAAGCCGGCGGGCGGTGCAATAATTTCACCAGCTCATCGTTCTGTTGCTGAGCCACGGCTTCATGACGCAAGATCTCCAGAAGGCGAGCCTCCGCCTGAGCTTGTTGGGCCTGATATGAAGCAAGCCGGGCTTCAAGCTCTTTTTCAGTGGCCTTGTGAGCCTCAACCCTCTCGCGAGTAAACGTGGCGGTTTTATCAAGAGCCACCACCTCCTTGATGGACTCATGAAGCACTCGCCAAAGGTCATACGCTTTGTTGGCTTTAGCTGTGAGGCTGGTCTGAAGCTCGCTCAACGCCTTGGAGGCTAGCTCCCTCTCCGAGAACTTGCGACCAAGTCTCTTCTCGCACGACGTCATATTGGCCGCATGTCGTGCTATCAGACCTCGTAACTCCGCCTTTGCAGCCACGGCCTCCGAGGAAAGGCGAGAACACTCGAGAGCGTACAAACAAGCCTCCACCTTCCTACAGAACTCCACTCAGACCCGCACCACCTCCTCGCCGTGATAGGTGGCGAGAAAAGGAAGGGAGCCGTTAGCTTCAGCGGCGAACGCTTCGGCCGTGGTTGTACTACCAGCACGGAGCTCCTCGATGAAAGAAGATAGGGAGACCAGACTCAATTGGGCCAAGCGCTCTGAAGCCCGCAAAGCGTAGGGGCCGGACGGCATCACAATGCGTGATTCCAAAGCCATGGAGACTGGCAGGGCTGTTCAGATTAGGCAGATGTTAGTAAAACTTTTAAACACAGAATGAACGGGACTATGATAAAATGTTACTCACCGACAGTCATGCAAGTAGGAGTTGAAGGTTCCCCTGGCCCTTCAACGACCTCGACCTCATCATCGGCTTCTAAAACTATAAGAGACATCAACGTCATTTCGCAAAATAGTAACAATACTATAGTAAAAAAAAAAATGGCGAATGACACTAACCTTGCCCAGAGGAAAGGACAATACGCTGAGGGGAGACTGCCTGCGGAGCTGCCATCTCCAGTAAACGCTGAAATGACTGGCGAGGCGACAGGTCCGCGATCGTGGTCGCTAAGCCGCGCAATTCTGGGAAAGACAAAAGAGTTCAGACTATGAAGGGGTTACTAAATTAAAACGCGGAGGGATACCTTCAACACTCCTCCCATTCTGAGCCGGGGGGATAGCGGCTTCAACATTCTCTGCCGGGACCTCAGGCTCCAACAAAGGGAGAGGAGCCCCGACTACTTCGCTTCCGGCCCTCGAGCCGACCTCAGCAAGAACCATTGGGGCGACAGCTTCCAAGGGAACCTTCCCTAAAGGGGCAAGCACTCCCTGTTTAAGAACCGCCGCTGGAGGTTCTATCGTGAGAGGAGCAGCCTCATCAGCCCCCTCCACGTCCAGCAAGGCTGCATTAAGAGTTTCGGCGGGCTTTAGCTTTAATAGGCCAGTAGGGAGCTCCCCCAGCATCGAAGACTCTGCACGGTTCAAATAAATGATACATACCCGCGAGCATAAATAAGCAAAGAGACTGCAAGAGAAGCACAACATACCTATACGCAAAGAAGCCCTCAATATGGCTGCTTCAAGCCGTTCCTCCTTCTCAAGAAGGCGATCCCGCCGGGGTTTAAGGGTAGATTCATGACCGCCGGTCCATAAAGAAAGTGCATCAGCAGCGTCTTCTGAAGCGACCTGCTTCAAAGCCCTTTCCCCCCATTCCTCCAAAGGGCCGATAAATCGCCGCCGAATCCACGAAGGGTCTTCGTAAAAAATTACAGCGGGATAAGACTTCTTCGGAACCTTGGCATTATGGGACGGGTCTTTCGAACGCCGTAAGGCTTCGGCCAGTTGTGCAGCCTCCTCGTCAGCCGAACTCGGAAAGAGAAGTACGGTGTCAGACGCTTGCAAGGCCAAGGGTTCGTCTTCAAGAATAGGCTCAGACTCCACCACAGAATCAGGCAGGGTGGTAGCCACTTTCTTCCGTCGTTTAGACCCAGAGCCGGTCGCTGAAGATGACCGCTTCCTCCCTCGCGAAGCCTTAGGGCGACGCTGGCCCACATCGCCTTCAACGCCCTCGTCCCTGTTACTCCCACTCGGTGCCACAACCAAAGACGACGTCGACATCGTCGACGCCGCGGGGGGCGGTGCCGCCACCGGCAGGGGTGCTACTACGGGAGCTCGTCTACCTCGCGATCGGGAACCCAAGGGCATACCAGCGGTCGGAGTAAGGTCTACCCCTGACTCCCCCGGAATGAGGGCAGCGCCAATCTCCCTCAAAGGAAAGCGGACTGGAACCCTCGGTCGCAACTCAACTTGCGAGACCTGAGGAGGAGCGTCATGACCAAGAAGAACCCTTCTTTCTTCAGCAATAATCGGGGTGACCCGATGAAGATACCAGCCTGTAAATGCACCCACACATCGAGGGATGTACTCGGCTTCAGGGACCATGAAATGAGAGCCGGTGTTCAGCCTCATGAAATGATGAGCTGCGTCACGAACAGCATCGAGCGAAGGAATTGGAGCGATCATAAAGGCCTCAAAAGGAACGCCCTGGTCATATCCGAGCTGCCGAGCAAATCGATGAGGATTGTACCGCATAAAAAGGGCTGCACTATCCTGGCGAAACACCAAGTAGCCCGGTCTAATTGAATACAAGTAGGTGGCCTCTCGGGGCTTCAGAGAAGGTGCGTTGTCCTTTGACTGGTCCCAAAGTTGCTGAACAGGATCCGAAGGGGAAGACAGAACCCGATCGTTAAAAGCTAACCCGCCGGCGGTGGCGTGAGGGGAAATCAGCACCCGAATAGCCCCAAATTGAGTTGGATCGGCAGCAGAAGCACCTACCAGTCGCATAAGTCGCGGGAAGGTATAGGCGTCGTAAAAAGCGGGCCGTTGATACATGGCAAAAGACCCCAGCACATGCATTTCGATCCACGACGTGAAGTAATGAAGTGAAAAGTTCACTACGTCCACGCCAGGCGTAGAGGTATTAGCCGCAGTACCCAATCCATTATAGAGGTGCGCCAGGGCCGGGATGCCAATGGCCAACCGCGTCCCCTCCGCAATACGATGCGCCGGGTAGATGACCGAGGCTCTCATGAAGCGGCGATGCATGGGGATAACGAACCAACTTAGCCAAACGCTAATAAACCCCACAAAGAACGTCTCCTCGTCCATGCCTGGGGCAGCAATGGATTCAAAAGAGATCGGCGATATGATAGGGATGTAATACTGAGGAAGATCTGATTCGTTGGTCGGCAACCTCTTCGGACCAAACCCAAAGGGGTCCCCAATGTTGGCAAACTTCGGGGCTGTCTTCGGTAAGGCGTCCTCACGAATGAAACGAGCAATGAAGCTCTTGAAAGTAACGCCTTGCTCCTCAGACTCGGTGAATAATCGATCAAAAATGCCCAGAGCCCTAATTAAACTGGGGCGCTTGTGTCGAACAGCATTCTCAGCAGATAAGCCGTCAACTGGGGCGGGCTCAGGTTCAAAAATGTACTCGTCAGGGGGCAGCAACTCCTCGTACATGTTACCCCTTATCGGCAACCCCGAAATTTCATAAAACTCGGCTAAAGAAATCGAAACCTCGCGATCTCCCAGAAGAAAAGTATTAGTGGGAAGATTCCACTGGTTCAGAAATGCCTTGACCCACCAGGCATGCGGGGACTTGTAATGGAATAGCGACGCATATACGGCCTGATAAAGCCCGACTTTCTGCAATCGCGCCCGATGGGCGGAAAGGATGTAGCGAGCCCAGAGAAGGTAGCCCGTAGGATGCCTGGGAGTGAGCCCTATCTTATAAATCTGCCCCCACGGGTGGGCCTCACCCTGGCAGACGCGCCGTCCCAAGATGTCTATAGCCGGGATCGGATGGTTCGGAATGCCGGTCGTCGAAGGCTCCAGCCTCCCCGTTGGAGTCCAGTTGGGCATTTCCACGGCAAAAGCTGTCCTTGGAGGATCCATCGGTAAAAACGGGAAAGTAGGCTCCGTTGGCACCGCGCAAAGAAAACTCCTGCGACCTTGAATAATCTGACTATACCAAGGTCCCCATTGAAGAAGGTTGCTACAGCTCGGGTCATGCGCCCGAATCATTGCCATCGCTTCCTCATCAGATGGTGACTGAGGAAAAGCGGCCTCTGAGTGAGAAAAAGGAAAGCGTGGAACAGAAGCCATCGCACCTGAAAACCAATAAAGGAAGACCGTTAGAAGAAAAGTCGGCAATGTACACTCATGCATGAACATGAAGACTAGTTAAAGAAAGCAAAAACAAAGCTTCCTGGGACCATTGGCTACAAAACACATGGGCCCCACAGAATCCGGATGGCGGCTCATTAATAATGAGATCAAACAGTTACAATAAAACAAAGGGAACATCCCCATTTAATAAAGAATGATGACCATGCACGTTCCCCCAATGGGATCTGTCTCGGGCTCTACAGTGAACCCAACAAAATCAAAGGAATTAAATTCCCACGAAAAGGCATCATTACAAAACCGCCATTTCATTAATTGCCGGAAGAACAGCCTCGGGCCGAGAGACCCCAAGGAGCCTCTGTGTGAAGAGATTGAGTTCTTCATAGGAATGAAATTCCTTATTAAGAAAAAGGGAATTAAATTCCCAGGAATAATTTTGATGGAATTAAAGTCCAGGGAGTTGAAACGCTGTCATCATCTCCCCGAAGATCGCCTAAACCCTAAGAGATCTACAGTTCGAAGGTTCCCTGTTCTTAAGAAAAAACTTGAAGAAAAATGGGTTCTTTGCGAAACCCTTAATATGGATTTGAAATCCAAGGAGTTCTTTCAAAGATAAAGGCGCTTTGGCCGTTCGACATTATTACCTGAGGGAAAGGGATCCGTTGACAGAGTTAAACTCTGGAAAATTTTGAAGACAGAGAACTAAGCTCTGGAAACGAGAATTAAATTCTCAAAGAGGAAATTCTCAGAGGAAGAGGATGAGCAAAGTGAAGGCTCCTATGAAGAGACAGCAGTATTTATAGAAAACAATGGAAACGTTTCATCTCCCCAGATCCCTAAGGGAATCCAACGGTCGCGAGAGGAGACAGCGTTGCACTCACGTGCTGACACGTGAGAACAACGCTGTGGGGGCATTTGTTTCCTGATTTAAAATCAGGAAAGCTTCTGAGAAAAGCTTCAAAAAGGGGCCACGCGCTTACACGTGACCAGCAGTCACGTGTTGACACGTGACCTACGAAGTGCAGAAAAAGCGCACATCGATTCGCTGAGCAAAGTCAAGGAAAAGAACTTCAGAAGAGGTCACGTGCTCCCACGTGACCAGGGTCACGTGTCGACACGTGACGTTCAAAGCAGCAAACTCGCCCTCCAATTGAACCGAGGAAAGAAGTGCCAGACAGGGGTCACGTGCTCACACGTGACCAGGGGTCACGTGGTAACACGTGACGGCTAAGCAGCAGAAGAAGGCAGAACGCAGAAAGAAAGAGGATCCTTCATTCCAAAAGGGGGTCACGTGTCCGCACGTGACCATGGGTCACGTGGTCACACGTGACCGGTTTTCAAAGCCCATGTTGACGGCAGAATTAAATTCTGAAGGAAATTCGAATCCTTCCAAAGGAAAGTGAGTATCTGGGACCAATCAAATTAAAAATTCAGAGATGATTAAATATCATCTATCTATGGAAAATCTCGGGTTTGGAAAGATTTCCCCCTTAAATCTAACCAAAATAACAAAGGAGAATCTCTGGATTTAAAATCCAATGGTGAATAAAATTCACCCAATAATCCAAAGGTCCAAAACGAATGATGGATACAAATCAAATCTCTCAGTGATGATTCATCAAAAACTAATTCATTCGGCTGCTTCTCCTATAAATAGGAGCCAAAAGACACAGATATACAGAGAGATACATACGCGCAGAGAAAGAAAAAAAAAAGGAGAAAAGCTTTGATACTTGGAAAAGACTTGGATCTTCTGCAAAAACCCTAGGTAAGAGAGGGAAGGCTTTCGGAAAGAAAGAGAATTTAATTCTCAACAGAGTTTAACTCTAATATATATAAAACAGAAGAACACATTTCTTCTCTCTTTGATAGAGGATCTGCAAAGTGCACATCTCCCCTTAAGGTTGAGAATTTAATTCTCAATGGGTCGAGATCCTGCCATGCAGATCCAAAACATAGAGAAGGAATGCAAGCATGAGAATTTAATTCCCGCAGAACTATAGGAATTCAATTCCTTTAAAATAAAATTAGGGCTCGCCCCTGTATCATGGGAATTTAATTCCTTCAAAATAAAAAGAAGCAGGGTCTAACCCTAATTAAGAACATAGTTCTGTTGAAACAGCAGGAATCTGATTCCCTTAATCATAATTCTTTAAAACGGGAAGTTTAGCTCCTTAAAAGCTTTCATTAGGGTTTAACCCTATTCAGTTCTTCATATATATGAGGAATTTAATTCCTACAGAAAATTCAGAGTTCAACTCTGTTTCAGAATATAAATCTGCAAAAGGAAGTAGGAATTTAATTCCTTTGAAAATTAAAGGCCCGAGGAATTTAATTCCTGAAAAAAGATCAACAGATCCTCTAAAAACGACACACATAGAGGCAGGGTCACGTGCCACCACGTGACCCCCCAAGAGATCTACAGAAAACCCTTTGAGACTGTCCCTCACGTGACCCACGTGACCCTTAATAAAAGCTCTAACAAATGAGCATATGAATGCCCGTCACGTGCTGACACGCGATGCTCTAAAAGACGCAGTAATCTCGGCAGAACCATTGAAAAGAGGGCGCTCCCACGTGACCCCTTTTGCCTTAGTGTTCAACACTAAATTGGAACTCTCAAACCCAGTGTCAAAACACTGTTGGGCCTCAGCATTCAACAATGATTAAAAAAGCCTTATTGGCAGTGTTCAACACTGACCTGTTTTAGTGTTTAACACTAATTTGAAAAAGCCTTATTGCTGGTGTTTAACACCGATTATCTCTTAGTGTTGAACACTAACTTGTTAACCTCATTCCCAGTGTTCAACACTGATCGCTCCGAGGTGTTTAACACTAGGCTTCGGCCCAATTGGCTGAAGGGATAGAGGCAAAGCCTCTCCCTCAATGGACCAACAAAAGTCAATATTCCAGACCTGACTGGACTTAGCCCAAGCTGGCCATAAGTCCTCAATTTGTGATTAACTGGGCCGATAGGCTCATAACATAATTGATCAGCCTTGACCCAAATTGGGCCAGGGACTATTTAATCCACCCCGGTTCTAGGGTACATCTCTTCACTCCTTTGATACTTGGCATTGTAATCCCTCAATGTCTTCAAAGAGGTGACGGGTCCCGAAGACCACTCATGATATGGACTGTGGGGTCCTTAAACCCATGCATAATGCAAAATTCCTGGTTACGTGGAACGCGGATAACGTCACTCTTTGACCCCGCGGAAAACGTCCAGAGCGGATCCTGGTCCTCGCAGAGCACGGCAGTGAACCCGTGTGAAGCATCCAGAGCGGAGCCTGGTCCTCGCCTAGCACGGCAGTGAACCCGTGTGAAGCATCCAGAGCACATACCGGACTGTGGAGTCCTTAAACCCATGGACTATGACGTCCTTAACCTTGACCGAGATGTCTTAAAACTACCAATGGACCGCAATGTCCTAAACTACCCACGGACCGCAATGTCCTTAAACTACCCATGGACCGCAATGTCCTTAAACTAACCACGGACCGCAATGTCCTTAAACTAGCCACGGACCGCAATGTCCTTAAACTAACCATGGACCGCAATGTCCTTAAACTACCCATGGACCGCAATGTCCTTAAACTAGAACCATAGAGCCTCCATATGCTCTTTCGTCGGATCTAAACGGTCCTGTTTAAGTTAATCTTAGCCTCAAAGATGGCTAACGCGTCCTTAAACCTTCAAGCAGACTGGACTATGAATCCCCCCTAATTAACTCTGGCTCGAGGGTACATCTCTGAACTCCTCTGACATCCGTCGTTGTAATCCTTCAACGTCGTCAGAGAGGTGACGGGTCCCGACGGCCACACATACGATGGACCACTATGTCCCTAAAACTGGAACAATGGGGTCCAAACGCTCCTTTGCCGGATCTAAACGATCCCGTTAAGTTGATCTTGGTCTCAAACTAGACTAATGTGTCCTTAACGAATGTTTGAGTTGATCTTAGCCTCAAGCATGGCTAGCGTATCCTCAAACCAAACCCCCAAACCCAAATCTAAGAAGATACGGATTTGGACTAGTCCACGCCCTACGGGCGACGACATAACTCGGTCTCCGTAAACGATCCACGGGCAGGAAAACATAAAACAAAACACACGACACGAAGTGACCATCTGGAGAAGGAGAAAGTTGTTACCGCGACGCGGTAGCGTAATTAACTGCAGGGGCTTGCGCCTGCAGGGAAGAGCGTCCCCACAATCAAAAACCCCTCACCCTGAGGGGGAATCTGACGAAGTCTGCTACATCGGCCGCATCCGTCTAAACCTCCGATATATGGCGCCATAAATCAACTTGGCATCTTCGGAGAGGCAGACGGAAGCACCTATTAGCATCTGCCCCGAATCTCAGGCAGGACGTCCCAACGTCTCGGCCGCCATTCGGAGGGGAACAGTATGTATTTACCAGGTTTGATTCTCACATCTGTATGGTTTTACAGATGATGAGTGGGAGTAAGTTATTGGGAATTGGGTGATCATCCACATTATATCGGGATTCGTTGTAATCGGTGATATTTGAGGAGATCATCTGGCCTGTTTGCCGGTCGGCAAATATTTGGTTTTGAATATCCGCTGTTGTGCACCAATTTCAAATTGATATATCTGTACGTCTATTTTCATAGAGTGAGATATACCTTTTGATATTATGTCGATGACATTTACCTATATCAGTGGATGGTTAGGTAAGGAGCATTAAACAGCGGTGTAATTCTTCTTAACCATAAGTACAGTTTTCAACCTACGACACACAGTGAAAGAGTTGTTAGACTCAGCGGACTTATACAGAGTATTGTATGTTGTCCAGTGTCCATTAGGACAGAGGGGTTGGTCCTCATACTATATTCTGTTTACTTTTAACTTCTCTAGTTCTTAGACATGTGTTTCGTAGAAACACAGGGTCTAAGTTTTGAGGAGTTATAGGTATTTGAATAGAGTAGAGAACCAAGTGTAGCAAGTATCGGGATTCTTCAAAGTGATCGAAGATGTAGATACTTGTGTATGGTATTCAGTTGATAGTAATGATAAAGAGAAACTGCTTCTCTTTCAGGTTACTCATAATTGGAAGCATTCCTAAGTTGAGTAACGCTGATCGGCCTCTCTCCATTTAGTTGACATACACTGGAGACAGCTGCATGATTTGAATCTGGTTAAATTAAATCAGTGCCTCTGGTTCTATATTGGATATAGAACAGTTCATATCTTAACGATGTTAAGGTACGGGGAGTTGTCCGGCTTATGATTAAAACCAGACACTGGACAACTCAAGGCACGTTTCTGTAATGGCAGTTTGTGGGTTAACCCAGGCTATGACGAGGGTTGACTTTCTACCATCTGACAGATCAATAGAAATATTGTTCTTGACTCGCCACAGTTTTATTAAAAATGGATTTTTCCAAAAACAGTAGTGGGAGTATGGTAGAACTGGAAGTGATTCCAGAACCGCAAACGATTACTGAAGATTTGATAAGGAACCTAAAGATTCAATCTGATTTGACATTCCATTGGCCACTCCGCAGATAAGGTGGGTAACTTCAGGCACCCGAGAGGTACTCCGGTAGCCTCAAGGACGGTGACAGGGAAGTTCTTGTTTACCCACACTTGCCATTGTTGTTGATCCAGGCTGCGAGACCCGGCAGGAGGATGAGTATAGCGTCGTTCTAAACTAGCTTTAGAAGTGCACGTCTATATGACTCTGCCAGAGGGTTGTCGTAGTCAGTGGGAGCAGCGGAAGCATTGGTGGATATCAGGCTTATGTCTATTTATAGACTAAAGCAGATGTAGCGGAGATAGATCATCTGTTTCTGATGTGACAGTCATAGGTTTGACGTCATCAGAATAGGGGATGGATCTGTTGAGAAGGTAGTAGGGTGTGATATCCTGATTTTTGGATGACATACACAGAGTAGGAAAAGAAACTCCTATACTGCGATCGGTTATACTTTGGTCGTCACACAGTGGTTTCTCCACAAAGGACTTGGACGTTATATCAGATATACTGGTTACTAGATCTATGGTTTTAGATCTAGATTTGGGTAGTTTCCCAATCAGGGTACTTTGACAGCATTCTAAGAGTATTTAGAATGGACGACTCCTGGCACGGTAGTGTACCTGCAGGTGATGGAGTCACCCTCTCTAAAGGTGTCTTATAGACTAAAGTAGAGAGGGATGTGCATGATTGGCAGATCACTTGCTTAGGCAATTGAGTCAATCATGAGATATTAAGTACCACACCAGATGTTGTTCTTGCACTAGATGTAATAAGTTGATATTGATCCAATCCTGGAGGAACAGTCGGAAGCAGTTTTAGAACATAAGTGGATGTTCTAAGGATATGATAACGACAGCCTCATTTGGGAGACAGTTATCATTCCAGGCTTCCAAGGTGACATGGACGACAAGGAGGTTGTCAGAGTTATATTTTTCCTTCTGACGAGGGGCAGTATTTTGGACAGGTGGTCCAAGGCAATACTGAGGGTGGCATGGCGCAGGATACTGATTAAGTTCAGTTGACGATACAGTCTAAGAAGTTTGGATTTGGAGTTCATTTATGAGCTAGGTCCCATCAGACATCCAGACATTCTAAGACAGGTATTGCTCATTTCGGGAGATGGCTTTCTCCGCGAACATGAGATATAGAGAGACATAGAAAGAAACATCTAGGCGGATCCACTCACTGAGGCTATTCCTCGACCGCAATAGTTTCACAAACGGGATTTGTGAGACTGACTAGTAGAGGAGTTGGGTGTTCGGTATCACACGGGCTGTGAGTATGCGACATCGCAATAATTAGCCTTGAGTGCAAGTGGGAGATTGTTGGAGATAGTGCCCTAAGAGTCAATTATTGGATCACAGGCACGTGATTGCAATGATTGAGGGAGGACCTATCCCGGTAGGACAGTCTTACTCGAGATGATAGTATGCTATCTGGTTTACCTTTATCATCGTGTACTGCTTTAGGTGACATGACAGGTCGCTATTGCACGTTGATAGAGCCCCTAGGATTCTTGCTTGACTACCGGCAGTATGAGGGCGATCATATACGTGGGAGCTGGTAGTCTATAAGCACATCCTTAAAAGGTCCCTAGTCGTGGGAGTTTCGAGATAGGGCATCGATACTCCAGAGTAGACTAGTGTATACAGTCGAGACCCCGACGAGGGGCGGTGGCCGGTCTCACAAGCCATTGGTGTCAGTTGGTTCACCTAAGATGTATACAGGTGCTCATTGGGTTATGAGTACACCGGACAGGACTCGCCGGGAACATGCTAGTTGGTCTTATACCTGACGTCAGATAGCAGTTCCCTGGTGACATGTGTACAGGTTAGTTCATCGACCTGGGGATCGTCATTTGTCTCGTGTGAGTTCCCACTGTACTTTGATTACTACCCTACCACGGCTCAAAGGAGTCGTGCAAACAGGTTTTAGTTGGGTACAGTCCCGAGCCACATGGAGGCAGTGAGCGGATCTTCAGGGGTTCGTCTCTCCCGGTATTGGGGGTGAGGTCGTGCTGTGTCTAGGAGAGCCATTACACGAAGACCTTGGCCAAGGCAGGAGATTTACTGGTAGGTATTCCAGTAGTATCTCAGGGTGTTCTGGGCTACACTCCGACACAACTTGTACCGCTCTTGGGGGTCTGACTTTTACCAACCCCCTAGGCCCGACATGCGATGCTCATAGACGAACGGACCGGACTGTACGGATATTGTCACTGACAGGCTCAGTAGGGTGTCAGGATGAGTTCACTCATCGACGTCCCTTTTAGTCAATAGCTGGTGGCCCGTCACGTATTGGCTTATACCTCTGACGTGCTAGTGGTTAAATCCACAGCCATAGTATTGACGAGTCTTTAGAGTCCACCACACTTTCAGTTACTCAAGCTTTCGGGCGAAACGCTGTAGAGGCCGTATGGAGATATGGCAGGGTCCGATCAGATACGTGCGGTATTGCACGGATCAGGATCGGATGGTTAGTACTAGTGGCCGTATGGTTATATGGCAGGGTTCGATCAGATACGTGCGGTATTGCACGGATCAGGATCGAACGGATTTTACTAGCCGGCTTTGGTTTAAGCCGGTCCTAGTTTAGTACAGTGTAGATTTTGTCTCATTGCATTTGTATCCGGTCAGAATACAGATGCGGGTGTGTATGCACAGTATCGGGGTTTTCCTGTAATTTATTACGGGACCAGTTTTCTGGAGTTGCCAGTTTGCATTCCGTTCCGGCCGGTTTTCCTTTGTTCTTTCCCGGCCGGACTTTTCCGATGGAGGGGGGTTATTTGCAAATTTGCAAATAACACATTGTGGAGGATTTTCTTGCAAATGTATTGATTATGATAGCATCTTTTTGATACCTTTCTTTTCAACCATCATTTTGATTCTTTCTTAGTCTTTTCCTTTGCTTTAATGAGATGAGAAAGGATTAGGATTGATTTGTGGATTTGTTATCATGATGTTTGGTTGTGGTCACCTCTTGCTTTCTCCTACCATCACCTCCCTTCATGCTTCATATTCTTTCCTCCACCATTTCTAAGATGAGAGGTTTTTCATGGTTGAAAAAAAAAGAAAAAGATGAGAAGTTTTTCATTCTTGAGAGAGTGGCATTCTTGATCTCATTTTCTTGCTAGAAAAATGCAAGCACCATTTTTCTTATCTGGTTTTCCTCCATCATCTTCAAGTGGCAACAAACCCCAAATGAGACTAGCATGATCTACACCACATTCTACAGCAAATCTTGGACGCGTCGACTAGCCTACTTCGCGCCCGAGTTGCCTCGGTATTGAGGTGGGAGCCCGTAAAAGATACAGGCGATGTGGTGCCCTTCCGGCGAGGAGGCGACGGCCGGAGTTTCCGCAGGAGATCGGGACAACGAGGAGAACACCGGAGGACTCGGATCATTCGGTATATCTCTAACCCGTCTTGTAGTTAGCTAGAATAAGTTTAATGGTTCGATCCGGGTGGTTAGTGCGCGGTGGTGCCGGTTTGCTAAGTCCGCAAAAATTAAAGTTTATCACCGCTTCCGCATTTGGCCGTCGGATTGACGGCCGGGGCGCCGCCGTGCACTTACAGGCTATCCCTGGCTGGTAGCTCCCCTACCCCACAACGCCAGGGATCTAAGCCCTTACTAAGAGGCATCCGAGCGGCTACCCCACTCGTCTATCCCTGGATGGTAGCTCCCCTACCCCACAACGCCAGGGATCAAATCCCTCACCGAGAGACAACCGAAAAGCTTCACTGCTCGGTCCATCTTTAGCAGGCCTCCCACGGACCCTCCAGTGCTAAGGAACTAATCCCTCACCAAGAGACAGCTGAGCGGCTACCCCACTCGGCTATCCCTGGCTGGTAGCTCCCTACCCCATAATGCAAGGGATCAAAGCCTTCACCAAGAGGTAGCCGAGCGGCTACCCTTCTTGGCTATCCCTGGCTGGTAGCTCCCTACCCCACAACGCCAGGGATCAAAGCCCTCACCAAGAGGCAGCCGAGCGGCTACCCTGCTTGGCTATCCCTGGCCGGTAGCTCCCTACACCACAATGCCAGGGATCGAAGCCCTCACTAAGAGGCAGCCAAGCGGCTACCCTACTCGGCTATCCCTGGCTGGTAGCTCCCCTATCCCACAACGCCAGGGATCTAAGCCCTCACTAAAAGTCAGCCGAGCGGCTATCCCTGGCTGGTAGCTCCCCTACCCCACAATGCCAGGGATCAAAGCCCTCGCCGAGAGGTAACCGAGGAGCTTCACTGCTCGGTCCATCCTTAGCAGGCCTCCCATGGCCCCTCCAGCGCTAAGGATCTAAGCCCTCACCAAGAGGAAGCTGAGCGGCTACCCCGCTCGGCTATCCCTGGCTGGTAGCTCCCCTACCCCACAACGCCAGGGATCAAAGCCCTCACCAAGAGGCAGCCGAGCGGCTACCCTGCTCGGCTATCCCTGGCTGGTAGCTCCCTACCCCACAACGCCAGGGATCAAAGCCCTCACCAAGAGGCAGCCGAGCGGCTACCCTGCTCGGCTATCCCTGGCTGGTGGCTCCCTACCCCACAATGCCAGGGATCAAAGCCCTCACCAAGAGGCAGCCGAGTGGCTACCCTGCTCCGTTATCCCTAGCTGGTAGCTCCCTACACCACAACGCCAGGGATCGATGCCCTCACTAAGAGGCAGCCGAGCGGCTACCCCGTTCGGCTATCTCTGGCTGGTAGCTCCCCTACCCCACAACGCCAGGGATCTAAGCCCTCACTAAGAGGCAGCCGAGCGGCTACCCCGCTCGGTTATCCCTGGCTGGTAGCTCCCCTACCCCACAACGCCATGGATCAAAGCCCTCGCCAAGAGGCACCGGGCAGCAACCCTGCTCGGCCATCCTTAAGAGGCCTCTTACGGCCCCTCCTGCGCTAAGGATAAAAAGCCCTCGCAAGAGGCAACCGGGCCCGCCCTTGCTCGGTTATCCCTGGCTGGTAGTTCCCTACCCTAACACACCAGGGATCCAAGCCCTCGCCAAGAGGCACCGGGCAGCAACCCTGCCCGGCCCATCCTTAAGGATCAAAGCCCTCGCTAAGAGGCACCGGGCAGTAACCCTGCTCGGCCCATCCTTAGCAGGCCACTTACGGCCCCTCCCGCGTTAAGGATCAAAGCCTTCGCCAAGAGGCACCGGGCAGTAACCCTGCTCGGTATTTCCTCAGTAGGTCACTTACGGCCCCTCCCGCGCTAAGGATCAAAAGCCCTCGAAAGAGGCAACCAGGTCCGCCTTTGCACGGTTATCCCTGGCTGGTAGCTCCCTACCCCAACACTTCAGGGATCAAAGTGTAACGTTTCTGAAATCGTTATATGAATTTTTCCGTTTTAGGGTAAAATAGTCGGTATTTTCCGTTTTAACCCGATTGTGATCAAACCTCTATACAGACTTGATTGCGCCTAGTTTAACTAGAATAGTGCTAGTGCGTGGGTTTTGGGGGTCAATAGGAAGTTTTGATTCACATAGAATTTTTCCATAATTAAAATATTATTTTAATGTGCTAATTATGCGCTTAATTAGTGATAATTACAATTTTGGTTTGGGTTAATTACTTCTAATGTGAATCTATGCTAAACTAATCACTAGAATTATGCTTAAACCTTTCTTGTCAAAAGATCTAGATATTTTAGATTTAAATGAAAAACTTAAAAAGAAAAGAAAAGGTGACATTTTAGCATTTATTAGCATTTATTGATATTTCTTGCTAGAAATTTCCACACATCTTACACAACCCCCCACCCCCCTCTTTCCTCTTTGGCCGAACCTTATGCTTGCTGCCCTCTCTCTTTGCACACTTCATTTCACTTCAAAAAGCTTCACAAAATTGATAAAAATCATCACTTTATTCCACAAACTCATAATTAAATCCATACCCACAATTCTTCATGCCTAATCAAGCTTGGATCTTCACTAAAGAGCTTCATTTTGGAGGGTTAATTTTGGTGATGTTGCTAAAATTGAGATCTAGTTGTGAGGTATAAACTCTAACCCTAATCTTTAAATTGTTGCTTAATTCTTAAGCTAGCTATTTAAGTGTTTATTATTGCTTAAAAGTTCATGTTTTGCAAATTCATGATAATTATTAGAAATTTCAAGTTAGGGTTTTGAATGGTTAAGGTGGTTAATCTTGAAGCATAGACTTGGAAAAGTTAAGCAAAATTGTGAGAATGATAATTGTTATTTTTCCTAATTGCCTTTTTAGCTTAATCGCAAACTAGGTTTTTCTAAATCATTTTTAGGTTAAGATTAAAATTATGGATATGGTTTGGATAACTTAGTTATGCTAATTGGCGAGGTTTACGATCGCTAGAATTGTTAAATTCTAGACCTGTGCTAAATTGAGATAAAATGATATAATCTGCTTACTAGGTTTTCTGTAAAACCTAGACGTGAGTTTTAATGGACGTTTGGATGACGTGAATATTATTATCGACGATAATTATTGTGTTGTAAATGAGTATTGGTACTATTGGGTTTTTGGCGTGGCGGTTTTCATATATAGCGACCCTAGTGAGGGTTTTGGCTATGTTTTTCGGTATTTGGATTTCTTGGTTTTGCGACTGGATATTGTATTTGGTCGTTGGACGTTTGTACGTCAATGACGAGGGTTTTTTGGTGGTTTTGCATGCGTAGGCTATAGGTTCTAACCTATAAGCGCACCGCGTGCCGTATTGGATTTCGGAACTTGATGTTGACAGCTTTGCGATTTGGTATTGATTGTAGGTACCTTCGTGTGGATTCCGAGATGACGAAGCACATCGACTTCGGCTAGGCGAGGAGAATTGCTGTGAGTAGATTTAACATCTACAGGGGAATCGCCCGCATGGCGTTATGCGTCTGGGCTAGAGATGACTTGTTTTGTCGCATATTCTATTTCATATATAGAGTTGCGCATATTCCTTATTGCTTAGTTACTTGTTGTGCTTGGACTTGTACCCTTAGGACACTGCACTATTATTGACGGCTCATGTTGCACGAGCACTGATTGTATGCCACACACACCGTCAATAATTGCCATGACACGCACAACACACATACCTATATAATATTGTTTGGTTAGGGACATTGAGACATGATCCCTATTTCCTTTTATGCATATGACATATAGCATACATGTATACCTACATGCTTACACATATGCCTTGACATGCTTACATGCTAGTTACCTGTATACCTATAGGGTATTGTACCATTAGCGATAGGTACATACACATATAATGATATAGCTACATGTATACCTTGCATACATAATTCACTTATACCCAGAGGGTATATTACATCATTACTGATAGGTAGGTACATATACTTTGCTATACCTTTATGTTTACACATATATCTAGCTATAGCTATATGGTAACCTTTATTTGATGTTATATAGAATTTGAGAAATTAGGAACCGCATGATATATATATATATATATATATATATTAACTTGTTGCAGTTAATGTTGGAGATAGTGCCCTCAGAGTCAATTATTGGATCACAGGCACGTGATTGCAATGATTGAGGGAGGACCTATCCCGGTAGGACAGTCTTGCTCGAGATGATAGTATGCTATCTGGTTTACCTTTATCATCGTGTACTGCTTTAGGTGACCTGACATGTCGCTATTGCACGTTGATAGAGCCCCTAGGATTCTTGCTTGACTACCGGCAGTATGAGGGCGATCATATAAGTGAGAGCTGGAGTCTATAAGCACATCCTTAAAAGGTCCCTAGTCGTAGGAGTTTCGAGACAGGGCATCGATACTCCAGAGTAGACTAGTGTATACAGTCGAGACCCCGACGAGGGGCGGTGGCCGGTCTCACAAGCCATTGGTGTCAGTTGGTTCACCTAAGATGTATACAGGTGCTCATTGGGTTATGAGTACACCGGACAGGACTCGCCGGGAACATGCTAGTTGGTCTTATACCTGACGTCAGATAGCAGTTCCCAGGTGACATGTGTACAGGTTAGTTCATCGACCTGGGGATCGTCATTTGTCTCGTGTGAGTTCCCACTGTACTTTGATTACTACCCTACCACGGCTCAAAGGAGTCGTGCAAACAGGTTTTAGTTGGGTACAGTCCCGAGCCACATGGAGGCAGTGAGCGGATCTTCGGGGGTTTCGTCTCTCCCGGTATTGGGGGTGAGGTCGCGCTGTGTCTAGGAGAGCCATTACACAAAGACCTTGGCCAAGGCAGGAGATTTACTGGTAGGTATTCCAGTAGTATCTCAGGGTGTTCTGGGCTACACTCCGACACGACTTGTACCGCTTTTGGGGGTCTGACTTTTACCAACCCCCTAGGCCCGCCATGCGATGCTCATAGACGAACGGACCGGACTGTACGGATATTGTCACTGACAGGCTCAGTTGGGTGTCGGGGTGAGCTTCCTCATCGACGTCCCTTTTGGTCAATAGCTGGTGGCCCGTCACGTATTGGCTTATACCTCTGACGTGCTAGTGGTTAAATCCACAGCCATAGTATTGACGAGTCTTTAGAGTCCACCACACTTCCAGTTACTCAAGCTTTCGGGCGAAACGCTGTAGAGGCCGTATGGAGATATGGCAGGGTCCGATCAGATACGTGCGGTATTGCACGGATCAGGATCGGACAGTTTTGTACTAGTGGCCGTATGGATATATGGCAGCGTTCGATCAGATACGTGCGGTATTGCACGGATCAGGATCGGACGGATATTACTAGCCGGCTTTGGCTTAAGCCGGTCCTAGTATAGTACAGTGTAGATTTTGTCTCTTTGCATTTGTATCCGGACGGAATACAAATGCGGGTGTGTATGCACAGTGTGGGGTTTTCCTGTAATTTATTACGGGACCAGTTTTCTAGAGTTGCCATTTTGCTTTCCGTTCCGGCCGGTTTTTCTTTGTTCTTTCCCGGCCGGACTTTTCTGATGGAGGGGGTAATTTGCAGTTTTGCAAATTACACTTTGTGGAGGATTTATTTGCATATGATTTGATTATGAAAGCATCTTTGCTTTTCATGCATTTATGAGATAAGAAAGGATTAGGATGGATTTGGAGTTGATGTGAGTTTTGTGATGATTATGTTTGGATGTGGTCACCCTCCTCCTTTTACTACACTCACCTCCCTTCTTACTTCATATTGTTATCCTTCACCATTTCTAAGTGTGTGAGATTATTATCATGGTTGAAAAAGAAAAGAGAGAAGAAGAAAAAGAAAAGAGAGAAAGAAAATGAGAGGTTCATCTTGAGAGTTCATTCTTGATCTCATTTTCTTGCTAGAAAAATGCAAGCACCATTTTTCTATTCTTTGATTCCTCCATCATCTTCAATGGCAACCAACCCCAAAAGTGAGACATTCACTCTACACTATATTCCTACAGCAAATCTTGAGCATGTCGAGTAGCCGGCTTCATGCGCGAGTTGCCTCGGCATTGAGGTGGGAGCCCGTAAAAGTACCCGGCATCGTGGTGCCCTTTCCGACGAGGAGGAGACGGACGGAGATCCCGTGAGGAGATCGGAGTGGAGATGAAGACCGGAGGACTTGGATCGTCGGTATATCTCTAACCTATCTTGTTAGTTAGCTAGACTAGTTTAATGGTCACGATCCGGAGTTTAGTGCGCGGTGGTGCCGTTTTGCCAAGTCCGCAAAAATTTTAAGTTTACCACCGTTTCCGCGTTTGGCCGTCGGATTGACGGCCGGGGCGCCGCCGTGCACTTACAGTGGTATCAGAGCCTCGCCATTAACATAGTCTAGTTTTGTGTGATGTGTTTTACGTTTCCGATCGAACAAAATCCCGAAAACACGTATTTCAGTTCACATCAGTTTCTGTTGAAATATTTTGTTCTCGAAAAATTTTTCTGGTTGTCTCAGAGTGATGTGCAGGGAAATAGAAGCATACTGTAAAAATTTGGCACCATGATCTCACTATTCCGCCGCGCAAGCGCCGCGAAACCCCACCTCGTGCGGCGCTTCCGCCGCGGAATTTACTGTTCACCCCCCCAAATTTTTTCAGTGTGTTCCTGAGTTGAAAATGTGGTTTCTGGAATATTAAAATTGGGCCAATTATTTCTGTGAGTGCTACAGTTTTGTTTGAGGGCCCACTTGTTAATTTTTGATCGATCGGAATATTTTAAACACATTTTTCACAGTATTTACATTATATCTGCGACCGTGAATGTCACTCGATCGGTAAATCCTGTCTAACTGCTATAGCCCGGTTAGACGGATTTGCGAACGTGACTTTCACGTTGATGTTTTATGTTTATGCTGTGATGTTGCGGATCGGTCGTGGGGATAGCCTGGATGCAATGCTAGTACTGTGATGTTGTATTATGTACATTTGATTTTGCGGGGCGAGCGTCCGACATGTGGACTGCCGTCACTGCCTGATTGTATTATTCTTTTGGGGCACGACCTGGTTGCGGTCGATGTACCCGTTGTATGTATATTTTACTTTCTGTACTAGGATTACCCCACGGTGGGGTGCACGGATAGCCGGGTTCTAGAGGGCAACAAGCCCGCATCTCATGGCATTGAGACGGAAGGGGCTTCACTCTAGGATTGGCGGGCTATTCGCCGCACTCGTAGGGGGTGCAGGTTGACCCAGGAGGGGTGCCCAAGTTACCGGATCCCGTGAAGTGCTGGGTGGTCCATTCACGGCGCTGAAGGGGGCTGCCTCGCTTCAGGTTTTGGCGGGTGACTTGCCGCGCCCGTAGGGGTCTAGGATTTCATTGCACAGGCTATCCACACGACCAGGGGAACGTCGGGTTTCAGTAGTGGCTCTGTGAAACCCGGGGATCCCAGATATCTGTATTGTTTCTGTGATGCTGTTCATTCTCTGTGATGTTGCATTTCTTTCACGCCTTGAGCGAAATATAATATATTGGTATATATATTAGTAGATGTTGTATATGTTTTACATCCGCGCTAGTCCAGTCCCCGCTCTGTCGTTAGTTAGCTAACCTAACGGGTAATGACGGGACCCAGTGGCGAATGCGGATGGCATATACGTACGTCAGTATATTTTCGTTCTTTGTGGTGTGATCATTGATGGGACTGCATTGATTCGGATCAATGCAAGTTAAAAACAAACCTAATCTGATGTTGTTGGAACACTTTTCAAAAAACTGTTATTGCAAGGACGTTCACTTTTGTTTTGCATCGTGGTATTCATTTGGAATATCCTGCTCCTCAGTCGACGAGGCAAGGGCCGAGATCCCTTCACCGGGAGTGACCCCTTGGACAGAAGTTTGCGTCAGGGCATTAACTTCACTATAGCCGATTACTTTTGCTTTGCACCGTGGTATTCAGTTGGAATATCCTGCACCCCATTCTACGGGGAAAGAGCCGAGATCCCTTCACCGGGAGTGACCTCTTTAGCAACGGTTTTCGTCACTATATTTTTAAAAGCTATCCGTTCCTTCAACGATATCAAGTTCATTACGTTAAAGGTTTTCGCCAGAAACCATTCGTAGCCCTCCATCATTTCAGTTAAATATTCGGTAGTATTCAAGCTATGTATTTTGACCTCACGCCAAGGCATAGTGATTGGTAGCTGCCGGGTATTTATCTGTTGCATAGATAGATGCGTTGGTTTGGGACAGTCGTACTACTATTTTGGCCTACGTCAAGGGTATGTACGGGTGGATTCAAATTAACCTGGATAATGATGGGTAGAACTTGACATGTGACTTATGATATTTTGACCTCACGCCAAGGTCATAAGAGCATGGGGCAAAAATCACATCGGGAGTTTCAAAAGTACTGAAACTTGCCAGATATGCGCATACCTTCTGGAGTGTGATACCGTGAGCGGATTCCGTCACGTCATCATGCGATGATGGTTGGATCCCGATTCCCACTGATGAGTTGGTTTACTCCTCGGGTGACCCCGACTAATTCTTCTTTCAGGTTTGGAGGAGAATTTGAGGTACAGTGGGAGGTTTCCAGATTGGATAAATTGGTAACCATTCTGATCTAGGTTAGAGTGCACGCTGAGTGTTTCTTTTCTCTCTCTCTCTGGCAGCGACCATTGACCCGACCCTAAGACTATGACTCAGTGACCAAGTTGACCGAACCTACTTAACACTGGCTTTTGGATTGTCAGAGTTGCAGACCTCATTGCCACTCCTACTTTTACCCTTTTCTCCAGGACACCCCGTATTGCTACGAACGTCCACTTCCATTGGACAAAACCATCGTATGGTTAGATACGAACTCGAAGGACTTCGAGGATGGTTTCCGGTTCTGGAGAAAACGGATAGGATTATTCAGTTGTCTTTTCCTTTTACCCTCTCTCAGGTTACGAGTACTCCTTGGTTTAGGAGTAGTACACCTATTACGCAAATTGGATAGTCTTCTTCCAAACCATAGGCTGGTGCCGACCGGTAGGGAATGAAGAAAACCAGTTAGCCTAAAACGGTGTACAGAAGGTATTAAGTTCAGACAAAGCAAGGGATTAGTAAGAGGGCAAAGTAAATTGCGACTGCTATTCACGACCAAACCAAGTATTTCTTCGCCAATCCTAAATCACCTTTGTATTTCTCCTGGACACTCCGTATCACTACGAAGATCCCATTTTATTGGATAATCCATCGTATGGTTATATACGAACTCGAAAGGAACTTGTTCCAGTTCGGGGATGGATCCTGGTTCAGGAGAAATAGGAATAAAGTACATTCAGGTGTCTTTTATCTTCACCTTCTCTCGCATTGCGAGTGCTCCTAGGATTAGGACAGTACACCCTTTATGCTTTTTGGATAGTCTTCTTCCAAACCATAGGCTGGTGCCGAACGGTAGGGAAGGAAGAAAACCATTTGGCCTAAAGGGGTGTACAGAAGGTAATGACTAAAGACATATAAAGGGATTTGGAGAGGTGGCAAAGAATTATACGATTATAGTTGTGAATCTGGATAATGGTAGAGGCATTACTAAGAATACCGGGATACCCCAACGAAACATTTTAATGTTTCAGTTCAGCTGTGTACTGTTAAAAGAAAACTGATTTCCCGATTAGACACTTACTCCAGGGTATGTATTTACCAGGTATGATTCTCACATCTGTATGGTTTTACAGATGATGAGTGGGAGTAAGTTATTGGGAATTGGGTGATCATCCTCATTATATCGGGATTCGTTGTAATTGGTGATATTTGAGGATGCCACCTGGGTTGTTTGCCGGTCGGCAAATATTTGGTTTTGAATATCCGCTGTTGTGCACCAATTTCAAATTGATATATCTGTACGTCTATTTTCATAGAGTGAGATATACCTTTTGATATTATGTCGATGACATTTACCTATATCAGTGGATGGTTAGGTAAGGAGCATTAAACAGCGGTGTAATTCTTCTTAACCATAAGTACAGTTTTCAACCTACGACACACAGTGAAAGAGTTGTTAGACTCAGCGGACTTATACAGAGTATTGTATGTTGTCCAGTGTCCATTAGGACAGAGGGGTTGGTCCTCATACTATATTCTGTTTACTTTTAACTTCTCTAGTTCTTAGACATGTGTTTCGTTGAAACACAGGGTCTAAGTTTTGAGGAGTTATAGGTATTTGAATAGAGTAGAGAACCAGGTGTAGCAAGTATCGGGATTCTTCAAAGTGATCGAAGATGTAGATACTTGTGTATGGTATTCAGTTGATAGTAATGATAAAGAGAAATTACTTCTCTTTCAGGTTACTCATAATTGGAAGCATTCCTAAGTTGAGTAACGCTGATCGGCCTCCTTCCATTTAGTTAACATGCACTGGAGATAGCTGCATGATTTGAATCTGGTTCAATTAAATCAGTGCCTCTGGTTCTATATTGGATGTAGAACAGTTCATATCTTAACGTTGTTAAGGTACGGGGAGTTGTCCGGCTTATGCTTAAAACCAGACACTGGACAACTCAAGGCACGTTTCTGTAATGGCTGTTTGTGGGTTGACCCAGGCTATGACGCGGGTTGATTTTCTACCATCTGGATGAACAATAGAAATATTGTTCAAAGACTCGCCACAGTTTTATTAAAAATGGATTTTTTCAAAAACAGCAGTGGGAGTATGGTAGAACTGGAAGTGATTCCAGAACCGCAAACGATTACTGAAGATTTGATAAGGAACCTAAAGATTCAATCTGTTTTGACATTCCATTGGCCACTCCGCAGATAAGGTGGGTAACTTCAGGCACCCGAGAGGTACTTCGGTAGCCTCAAGGACGGTGACAGGGAAGTTCTTGTTTACCCACACTTGCCATTGTTGTTGTTCCAGGCTGCGAGACCCGGCAGGAGGATGAGTATAGCGTCGTTCTGAACTAGCTTCAGAAGTGTACGTGTATATGACTCTGCCAGAGGGTTGTCGTAGTCAGTGGGAGCAGCGGAAGCATTGGTGGACATCGGGCTTATGTCTATTTATAGTCTAAAGCAGATGTAGCGGAGATAGATCATCTGTTTCTGATGTGACAGTCATAGGTTTGACGTCATCAGAATAGGGGATGGATCTGTTGAGAAGGTAGTAGGAAGTGATATTCCTTTACTACGATCGGTTATACTTTGGTCGTCACACAGTGGTTTCTCCACAAAGGACTTGGACATTATATCAGACATACTGGTTACTGGATCTATGGTTTTAGATCTAGATTTGGGTGGTTTCCTAATCTGGGTACCTTGACAGCATTCTATGAGTATTTAGAATGGACGACTCCTGGCACGGTAGTGTACCTGCAAGTAATGGAGTCGCCCTCTCTAAAGGTGTCTTTTAGACTAAAGTAGAGAGGGATGTGCATGATTGGCAGATCACTTGCTTAGGCAATTGAGTCAATCATGAGATGTCAAGTACCACACCAGATGTTGTTCTTGCACTAGATGCAATAAGTTGATATTGATCCAATTCTGGAGAAACAGTCGGAAGCAGTTTTAGAACATAAGTGGCTGTTCTAGGGATATGATAACGAAAGCCCCATTCGGGAAACAGTTATCATTCCAGGCTTCCAAGGTGACCTGGACGACAAGGAGGTTGTCAGAGTTATAGTTTTTCCCTCTGACGAGGGGCAGTATTTTGGACAGGTGGTCCAAGGCAATACTGAGGGTGGCATGGCGCAGGATACTGATTAAGTTCAGTTGATGATACAGTCTAAGAAGTTTGGATTTGGAGTTCATTTATAAGCTAGGTCCCATCAGACATCCAGACATTCTAAGGCAGGTATTGCTCATTTCGGGAGATGGCTTTCTCCGCGAACTTGAGATATAGAGAGACATAGAAAGAAACATCAAGGCGGATCCACTCACTGAGGCTATTCCTCGAACGCAATAGTTTCGCAAACGGATTTTGTGAAACTGACTAGTAGGGGAGTTGGGTGTTCGGTATCACACGGGCTGTGAGTATGCGACATCGCAATAATTAGCCTTGAGTGCAAGTGGGAGATTGTTGGAGATAGTGCCCTCAGAGTCAATTATTGGATCACAGGCACGTGATTGCAATGATTGAGGGAGGACCTATCCCGGTAGGACAGTCTTGCTCGAGATGATAGTATGCTATCTGGTTTACCTTTATCATCGTGTACTGCTTTAGGTGACCTGACATGTCGCTATTGCACGTTGATAGAGCCCCTAGGATTCTTGCTTGACTACCGGCAGTATGAGGGCGATCATATAAGTGAGAGCTGGAGTCTATAAGCACATCCTTAAAAGGTCCCTAGTCGTAGGAGTTTCGAGACAGGGCATCGATACTCCAGAGTAGACTAGTGTATACAGTCGAGACCCCGACGAGGGGCGGTGGCCGGTCTCACAAGCCATTGGTGTCAGTTGGTTCACCTAAGATGTATACAGGTGCTCATTGGGTTATGAGTACACCGGACAGGACTCGCCGGGAACATGCTAGTTGGTCTTATACCTGACGTCAGATAGCAGTTCCCAGGTGACATGTGTACAGGTTAGTTCATCGACCTGGGGATCGTCATTTGTCTCGTGTGAGTTCCCACTGTACTTTGATTACTACCCTACCACGGCTCAAAGGAGTCGTGCAAACAGGTTTTAGTTGGGTACAGTCCCGAGCCACATGGAGGCAGTGAGCGGATCTTCGGGGGTTTCGTCTCTCCCGGTATTGGGGGTGAGGTCGCGCTGTGTCTAGGAGAGCCATTACACAAAGACCTTGGCCAAGGCAGGAGATTTACTGGTAGGTATTCCAGTAGTATCTCAGGGTGTTCTGGGCTACACTCCGACACGACTTGTACCGCTTTTGGGGGTCTGACTTTTACCAACCCCCTAGGCCCGCCATGCGATGCTCATAGACGAACGGACCGGACTGTACGGATATTGTCACTGACAGGCTCAGTTGGGTGTCGGGGTGAGCTTCCTCATCGACGTCCCTTTTGGTCAATAGCTGGTGGCCCGTCACGTATTGGCTTATACCTCTGACGTGCTAGTGGTTAAATCCACAGCCATAGTATTGACGAGTCTTTAGAGTCCACCACACTTCCAGTTACTCAAGCTTTCGGGCGAAACGCTGTAGAGGCCGTATGGAGATATGGCAGGGTCCGATCAGATACGTGCGGTATTGCACGGATCAGGATCGGACAGTTTTGTACTAGTGGCCGTATGGATATATGGCAGCGTTCGATCAGATACGTGCGGTATTGCACGGATCAGGATCGGACGGATATTACTAGCCGGCTTTGGCTTAAGCCGGTCCTAGTATAGTACAGTGTAGATTTTGTCTCTTTGCATTTGTATCCGGACGGAATACAAATGCGGGTGTGTATGCACAGTGTGGGGTTTTCCTGTAATTTATTACGGGACCAGTTTTCTAGAGTTGCCATTTTGCTTTCCGTTCCGGCCGGTTTTTCTTTGTTCTTTCCCGGCCGGACTTTTCTGATGGAGGGGGTAATTTGCAGTTTTGCAAATTACACTTTGTGGAGGATTTATTTGCATATGATTTGATTATGAAAGCATCTTTGCTTTTCATGCATTTATGAGATAAGAAAGGATTAGGATGGATTTGGAGTTGATGTGAGTTTTGTGATGATTATGTTTGGATGTGGTCACCCTCCTCCTTTTACTACACTCACCTCCCTTCTTACTTCATATTGTTATCCTTCACCATTTCTAAGTGTGTGAGATTATTATCATGGTTGAAAAAGAAAAGAGAGAAGAAGAAAAAGAAAAGAGAGAAAGAAAATGAGAGGTTCATCTTGAGAGTTCATTCTTGATCTCATTTTCTTGCTAGAAAAATGCAAGCACCATTTTTCTATTCTTTGATTCCTCCATCATCTTCAATGGCAACCAACCCCAAAAGTGAGACATTCACTCTACACTATATTCCTACAGCAAATCTTGAGCATGTCGAGTAGCCGGCTTCATGCGCGAGTTGCCTCGGCATTGAGGTGGGAGCCCGTAAAAGTACCCGGCATCGTGGTGCCCTTTCCGACGAGGAGGAGACGGACGGAGATCCCGTGAGGAGATCGGAGTGGAGATGAAGACCGGAGGACTTGGATCGTCGGTATATCTCTAACCTATCTTGTTAGTTAGCTAGACTAGTTTAATGGTCACGATCCGGAGTTTAGTGCGCGGTGGTGCCGTTTTGCCAAGTCCGCAAAAATTTTAAGTTTACCACCGTTTCCGCGTTTGGCCGTCGGATTGACGGCCGGGGCGCCGCCGTGCACTTACAGTTAAATAGCGGTTTTTCTTTTATATGCTCATATTACTGTTTCATGTTGCATATATTACATTCATGGATTTCATATGATGTTCTCTGATATTTTTACTCCTAAGTATATATAACAGTGGAATGAGACGCTGTTATATATATATATATATATATATATATATATATATTAGTGGAATGAGACGCTAATATATATGTATTGATTCATGCAGTTATACTTATTCATTACTTGATGTTTTCTGGATTTGAGGACCGTGGTGGTTTCATGAAATTATGCAAGTATTCTTATTCTTTACTTGATATTTGTATGCATCCACTCAGAGATTTATTTTATACTGATACGTGGAACACAAGTGTTGGGGTAAGACACTTGGGTTTCGAGGAACGTATAGATATCAGAAAACCGATACGTAGATCACGGGTGTCGATACCGGACACTTACGGTTCGAGAAACATATGAATATGAGAAAGACCGATACGTGGATCACGGGTGTCGATACCGGACACTTACGATTCGAGGAATGTATGGATATGAGTATTTATGTGTCGATGCTAGACACTTATTTCATGATGTTTTTGGGTGTCGATGTTGGACACTCACCTTATATGAAACTTACTCGATACTGATATTGTACATTCAGGATATGTGAGATCTACTTGATATTGTACATACATGATATATGAGATTTACTTGATATTGGATACAGGATACATGAGATTTACTTGATATTGGATATAGGATACATGAGATTTACTTGATATTGGATACATGATATATGAGATTTACTTGATATTGTACATTCAGGATTTATGAGATTTACATAATATGAGAGCCAATTTGGGGGCTGAATTGAGGAAATTGGGATTCAGATTGTCTTGATGGATTTTGGTCCTACCACGAGGTCAGGATTCCGTGGGATGACATGTTTTATCCCATACTTCGCATTTATTGTTTATGCACTGCTTCATGTATTAGTAGTACCTGATAGAGTACCTTCCATGACTGTTGCATTTACATACTTATTTTATATGCATTGCTTCATGTATTAGTTCTACCTGATGGTGTACCTTACATGATTGTTGCATACAGATTGTCATATTATTGCTTCATGTATTAGTTGTACCTACTAGTGTACCTTTCATGACTATTGCCTACATATGACCATTTATTGTTGTTCCCCTCCGAAAGACGGAGACACGACCTCTTAGGTTCGTCTTGCCTGACATTCGGGGCAGATGCTAATTGGTGCTATCCGTCCACCTCTCCGAAGATGCCAAGTTGATTTATGGCACCATGTATCGAAGTTTTAAACGGATGCGGCCGATGTAGCAGACTTCGTCAGATTCCCCCTCGTTTGAGGGTTTTTTGATTGTGGGGACGCTCTTCCCTGCAGGCGTAAGCCCCTGCAGTTAATTACGCTACCGCATCGCGGTAACAGTTTTCTCCTTCTCCAGATGGTCACTTCGTGTCGTGGGTGTTTGTTTTGTATTTGGTTGCCCATGGATTGTATACGGAGACTAAGTTATGTTGTCGCCCGTAGGGCGTGGACTAGTCCAAATCCGTATCTTTCTTAGATTTGGGTTTAGGGGTTGGGTCTAAGGATACGTTAGCCTCGTTTGAGACTAAAATCAACTTAAACGTTTGTTAAGGATACGTTAGTCTGATTTTAGACTAAGATCAACTTAACGGGATCGTTTCGATCCAACAAAAGAGCAATTGAGACTCTATTGTTTATTTTAGTGACATTGCGGTCGATTAGTTTAAGGACATTGCGGTCCAATGTTAGTTTAAAGACATCACGGTCGAGATTAAGGACATCATAGTCCGTGGGTTTAAGGACCCCACAGTCCGTTGTTAGTTTTAAGATATCACGGTCGAGGTTAAGGACATCATAGTCCATGAGTTTAAGGACCTCACAGTCCGATGTTAGTTTAAAGACATCACGGTCAAGGTTAAGGACATCATAGTCCATGGGTTTAAGGACCCCACAGTCCGACGTTAGTTTTAAGACATCACGGTCGAGGTTAAGGACATCATAGTCCATGGGTTTAAGGACCCCACAGTCCGACGTTAGTTTTAAGACATCACGGTCGAGGTTAATGACATCATAGTCTATGGGTTTAAGGACCCCACAGTCCGACGTTAGTTTTAAGACATCATGGTCGAGGTTAAGGACATCATAGTCCATGAGTTTAAGGACCCCACAGTCCAGTTTAAAGACGTCATAGTCTGTAAAATGTGTGGTTGTCGGGACCCGTCACCTCTTTGAAGACGTTGAGGAATTACAACGACGAATATCAAAGGAGTGAAGAGATATACCCTTGAACCAAGGTGAGTTGGTTGAAAGAGCAGATGTGCTCAATTCAAAACAAGTTGAGGACTTATGGCCAGAATTGGGCTAAGTCCAATTAAAATGTTTTAACATTTTATTTTTGTTCTGGCTATTAAGCCTTTATTTGGGCTCAGCCCTTTTAATAATGCTAGGCATCGGGCTCTGACATTTTTGTCTTGTATCAGAAACAAAGTTTGTTCTGACAGTGCGCCATGTGGCGTGCCAGGCGCGTTGCGCCAGTCAAAGAGCGCATTACGCTTCTGTCGGGTAGCACACACGAAGAGGACACGTGTCGTGCTTTGCGCTAAGCGCTAGTTTGTTAGTGCATTGCACTTTTAATTTATGAGCGTATTGCGCTAGTCTGTTGGCGCACCAGTGAGTGACACGTGGCGCGCTTGGCGCTAAGCGCCAGCCCATGAGCGTAGTGCTATGTTTTAGAAGCGCAAAGCGCAAATTGTGTCTCTGGTTGACACGTGGCAAGTTTTGGCGCTGAGCGCCGGTCCAATGAGCGCAATGGTGCAATTCATGAGTGCAAGGCACTTTTCAATAGCGTAAAGCGCATTTGATCAATTTTAAGATCAAAGAACAAATTTATGTTCTTCAAAGGAGGCTTTTTCCTTAAGATCCAAGAACAAAAGTTCTTGTTTTTATAAAAGGCTCTGCCTTTATAGATCAAAAGATCTGTGAATGAAGTAAAAATACTTCTTTTAGTCTTTTTATGATCAGATCTTTTTGATCTTTTCTTTTTTATTAAAGACCTTTGTCTTTTTCTTCGCTCTCTGATCTTTTTAGAAGATGGTTCTTCTTTTTACGAGATGGTTTCATCTCTATTATTCAAGAACATAGTTCTTTTTACCTTGAAGATGAAGAAAAATCTTCTTTTTTTCCTAAGAGTTTTCTCTTCTTTTGCAGAGGGTTTTTCTCTCTCCTTTTCTGTCTTCTCTCTCTCTTGTATTCTATCCCTTTTTAGACTTGAAGTCTAGGGTCCTTTATATAGGGTCAAATGATTTGTTAAATCAGTTTTAAGAGATCTTTCTCTGATTGATTTGGGAATATTTCCCACCGTTGGATCTTTGATCCTAAGGCTTCTGTTTTACAGAAGATAATCTTCTTGTTTTAATAAGATTGAAAAATCTTTCCATAACAGAACTTTAGTTCTAATTAATTAATAATTTATTACTAGTAGATTTTTTGATCTAACGGTGGGGGAATTTTTAATTCCAGTGCCGGCGCACCTTGCGCTAGCGCACCTACGTTCGATACGTGGTGCGCAGCGCAGAGCGCAGCACAACTGCGCTAGCGCACCCCTGTTGGACACGTGGCGCGCAGCGCAACTGCGCTAGCGCACCCGTGTTTGACACGTGGCGCGCAGCACAACTATGCTAGCGCACCCGTGTTTGACACGTGGCACGCAGCGCAGAGCGCTGGATCTGAAGTGTTGCTTCAACTTAAATTTTGAATTTTGAAACAGAACTTTGCTCTAATTGGGGGTGCGCTGTCTAAGGCGCAGCGCTCCTGGCGCTGGCGTGTCTGCTTTTGACATGCGGCGTGCAGCGCATAGCGCACAGGATCTGAAGCATTGCTTCAATTTTTGAATTTTGAAATTCAAAACAGAGCTTTGCTCTGACTGGGGAAACAATTGTTATTGGTTTGCATATGTTTTAGATTCGCACTGTACGTGCATACTTGCGATTACCTGTATATGTTATTTTCTATTCACGAGTTGGCAACTCACCCCCGTTGTGCCACAGTTCTTGCAGGTTGACCGCATGGATCAGTTGCGGCATCGCTGGCACACAGCTGTTTTCGGGTGACTTGCTTGTGGTAGGTGGTACATGTTGGATCGTGCCCCTCTTGTATTCATTATTCAAATTGTATCTAGTCACTCCATCAATTCAGAAACTAGTTATTGTATATGTTGCAGACTTAGAAGACTTGTAGTTGCGAGACTTGAGCGATGGGTTTTATGTTCGCTTTTGGGGTTGTTGTCTTGCTTTACTTTATTTCCTTATGTGGATCTTCGCCGTTGGGCGTTGTATACTTGTTATTTATACTTGTGGTGGTTGTTTCCGCCGTTGGGCGTGAATTGCTCCCATTTGGGATGCTTTATTTATATTCTGTGTTGTACCCGTTTTCGGGGTTAGTTTTTACAAGGGAGGTGCTGCCCAAATTTTTTTAAAAGACAAAACATGATTTACTGGACCTTTATTTCAAAGCTTCACCTCTTTATTTCTTAAAATGGTTTAGATTTCTGGGTTTCAGCTTACTTGAATTACGTTACGCCTGTAGACGTCGCGTGATTTAAGTGCTGGTCGCGAGCTAATAATTTGGGGTCGTGACAAAATTGGTATCAGAGCGCTAGGTTTAACCTTGGTTCGAGTCTAGATTTGACTATGCGGGGTTTAGGGCGTATACATTTTGGAAGCTAGGCTTGACCTTATGGAACTTAGACTTGAACAAGGGGGTGTTAGACCCGAACTTTCGTTTCATAGGCTGACCCTGATTGATGGAGTAGGTAGCTTGAGTAGAGTGACGTACCGTACATATGTTCCGCGACATATTTACGGTACGATACTCCACTTAAGAAACCTTAGGATGTACATATCTTGAGACTTGTGATTCTTTTCGTTTCCTTGATTTTACATCCATTTGAGATCCTTGATTCTATTCGTTTACATGATCATACTCTCACTGATTCCGTTCCTCCATATGATCATATATTCATTCTGGATCTGTTGTTTCATTTCATTACTTGATCTTTTTTCATCGATACTTGTTTGAGGTTCCTGTCACCATGGTTTGAGCGCAGATTGAGCTTCTGCTGGTGATACGGTCAGGGCGAGCTCGTCGTGGACAAGGACTGACCATCGTGTTTTCTGGTGATAGGGGAACGCATCGATGTAGTGTGGTGTTGTGACCTCTCATTTGAGACGAGTGTGCGGTTTTGTACCGGATGATCGGGCCATTGTTAGAGGCTTCCTACTGTGAGAGGACTGTTGATGTACAACATACCTCAGAGATTGTGATGTCATCGACTGTGCAGACAGATGACCCAGCTGTTGCTGAGATTGATGTGATGCCGCTTCCAGAGCTTACGAGCTGAGATCGCTGGAGCTTTCAGGCAGAGAGGCGACATGCGATAGCTAGTCTATCCTGAGTTGAGAGACGGAGGTGATTCGTCAGATTTGATGCGCCGACGCAGGCCCTGTTGAGTTGAAGATTTCAAGTGTGGAGAGTCTTACTCAGATCTAGAGTAGATCGATTCAGAGATGACGTTGTTCGTCGGATGTTCCGATGTGAGATCGGTAAGCTGACCATTTTCAGATAGAGGCCCTCACCCAGATGTGTTGTGAGTTGATCGAGAAACAGATGAGTTTTGAGTATTCCTCCGATGGTTGGGACGAGTTCTAGAGGACGCGTTCGGCTGGATATCTTCTACAGAGTGATAAAGATACCGAGTTCGTGATTTCGAGTCCGTGCGAGAGATTCCGGATTGATGTCGCCGAGAACATTTGCAGTACGCAGATAGCATGACATGATGTCAAAGTGGACGATAATAAGGACGAGTGGAACAAGAGGTTCGTGCGTGATGCTGACGAGCTGTTGTTACTCCCCGTCGAGATTAGAGATCTGATATGTATGCAGAGGCGTTGGGATACGGCCAGTTCCTGAGGAAAAGTTGTGCTGAGAACGCAGATGTCCAGAAAGCGAGAAAAGATTTGTAAGTATACCAGCCTCCGTACAGTTCGGTATAGGCAAGATCGGAAGAGACCTTGAGCCAGTTCCTTCCAGGACACTGCTGCGATGAGATTGCACCGAGGATTCAGTTGTGTCACGTGTATTCAGAGGGCCAGAGGCCGACGCCAGTGACATGCTGCTTTATGAGTGATCATACTAATTGGCCGGGAGTTGACCTGGGGAGTGCCAGAGCGGGATCGTTTCCGTTAGCACACCTGACCGGGCAGATGAGCCGATAGAGTGCGAGAATGGTGATCCACAGAGAAATGAGGACCCGGAGACAGAAGACGCCAGACTGTGAGCAGGAAGGCAAGCGGATGTTCTTGCTCTGCCAGTTTTGGGCGCACCGAATTTTCTTCGACATTGTAGGAGGTGTACCTCAATGTCATTTGTTGCGATTTGCGTTTGTGATCCGAGTATCATGCTTATATCGCTTGGACTTGAGTTTTGATGATTGAGTTTCATGATATTGTTTTTGTGCACCATGGCTGCACCTACTGGGTATTTGCATTTTGTGCATAGTTATTGCACTTGATATACGTTTTACACACTGTTGTATCGGGTTATGATTTGTGCATATCTATTTGCACTTGGAATTGATTTTGTGCCTTGGCTGCACATGTTTATGATTTCGTGGATTTCATACAGTTGATTTGATATGTGCGTGTGGTGCGCACTCGATTTGATTTTTGCACTCGGTATAGCTCATATGTGCTTGCAGTGCATTGATACGTGTTTTATGCAGCAGTTGCACACTTTTATGAGTTTTATACTCCTGGGTACGCTCGTGTAGTTTTCATACGTATTTGAGTTATTGATGTTCGTTTTCGTGCATGTTACTGCACTTGATGCTTATTACGGACCTGACGCGCTTGGATTGGATTTTGCGCATATTAGGCGCTTGATTTAGAAGATTTTTCATGCATGTGGGATGCACTGGATTTAGATATTATTCGTGCATGTGGGATGCACTTGATTTAGATTTTTTCGTACATGTTGGATGCACTTGAGTTAGATTTTCGCGCATGTTGGGCGCATGATATGAGATGTGATTTGTGCACACCGGATGCACTCGAGTGGGATTTTCGCTCGTACATGACAGTTGCACTGGTAAAGATTTTCGTGCACTATATATGCACTAGATGTTGTTGTCGTGCACACATGTTGCACTGGACAGATGTTTTCGTGCACACCCGTTGTACTCAGTTTCGCTTTCGTGCATATTGGCACTTTTATTTGGGTTTGATTTCCGTGCGCACCAGACGTACGTGATTGTTGGATACGCCTTTTGAGGCTGACTTTTGCTTTTGAGCACTTTGTTTTCATGATGAGGCCCTATACTTTATAGTACCCTAACAGGACTGATCTGAGGACAGCACCTGTGTACCTTGCATGCATAAAAAGGAGCTATAGTCTCGCTATTTCTTACGTGTCTGCGAGTGACACGAGCATTTACAAAAGAAAACCTTTTGGGATATTTTAAAAAGGGCAGAACGTATATTTTGAGCAAAACTTATATGAGAGTATATTATTACTTTACAAATGAGCGTCCATCATTTGCGCCGTGAGTTACACATCACACGGCGATTCAGAAAAAGATTATGCATATGTTATTTCAGTTTTGGAGATTTTTCAAAAAGGATGTGTACTATATACATTTTATAGTATTTGCTTAGTGTATATTGGATTTCAGTAGTGTATTTCGAGATCTGTATCTCCTTTGTGACTCCGATGATATGCGTGCAAGTCTGGTGATTTGCGTGACGCTTGACGGAGATCGGTTTTGAGTTTCGTACTCATTTTCCGGCGCACAGGATACGCTGTGGTTTTCTGTTTCTTCCGTGATTTCGGAGCCCCGTTGATTTAGCTGTTTATTGCAATGTTTTAGCATTTGGGGGTTTAAATTTAAATTCGGGGATCGAATTTCTTTAAGGGGGGAAGATTGTAACGTTTCTGAAATCGTTATATGAATTTTTCCGTTTTAGGATAAAATAGTCGGTAATTTCCGTTTTAACCCGATTGTGATCAAACCTCTATACAGACTTGACTGTGCCTAGTTTAACTAGAATAGTGCTAGTGCGTGGGTTTTGCGGGTCAATGGGAAGTTTTGATTCACATAGAATTTTTCCCTAATTAAAATATTATTTTAATGTGCTAATTATGCACTTAATTAGTGATAATTACAATTTTGGTTTGGGTTAATTACTTCTAATGTGAATCTATGCTAAACTAATCACTAGAATTATGCTTAAACCCTTCTTGCCAAAAGATCTAGATATTTTAGATTTAAATGGAAAACTTAAAAAGAAAAGAAAAGAAAAGGTGACATTTTAGCATTTATTAGCATTTATTGATGTTTCTTGCTAGAAATTTCCACACATCTTACACAACCCCCCACCTCTTTCCTCTTTGGCCGAACCTTATGCTTGCTGCCCTCTCTCTTTGCACACTTCATTTCACCTCAAAAAGCTTCACAAAATTGATAAAAAATTATCACTTTATTCCACAAACTCATAATTAAATCCATACCCACAATTCTTCATGCCTAATCAAGCTTGGATCTTCACTAAAGAGCTTTATTTTGGAGGGTTAATTTTGGTGATGTTGCTAAAATTGAGATCTAGTTGTGAGGTATAAACTCTAACCCTAATCTTTAAATTGTTGCTTAATTCTTAAGCTAGTTATTTAAGTGTTTATTATTGCTTAATGTTCCCCTCCGAATACAGAGACGCGACCGCGTAGGTTCGTCTAGCCTGAAATTCGGGACAGATGCTAATTAGTGCTATCCGTCCACCTCTCCGAAGATGCCAAGTTGATTTATGGCACTGTATATCGAAGGTTTAAACGGATGCGGCCAATGTAGCAGACTTCGTCAGATTCCCCCACGTTTTGAGGGGTTTTTGATTGTGGGGACGCTCTTCCCTGCAAGCGCAAGCCCCTGCAGTTAATTACGCTACCGCGTCGCAGTAACAACTTTCTCCTTCTCCAGATGGTCACTTCGTGTCGTGGGTGTTTGTTTTGTGTTTGGTTGCCCGTGGATTGTATACGGAGACTAATTTATGTTGTCGCCCGTAGGACGTGGATTAGTCCAAATCCGTATTTTCTTAGATTTGGGTTTGGAGGTTTGGGTTTAAGGATACGTTAGTCTCATTTGAGACTAAGATCAACTTAAACGTTCGTTAAGGATACGTTAGTCTAATTTTAGACTAAGATCAATTCAACGTTTGTTAAGGACACGTTAGTCTAATTTTAGACTAAGATCAACTTAACAGGATCATTTAGATCCAACAAAAGAGTATTTGAACTCTATTATTTAGTTTAGGGACATTGCGGTCGATTACCAGTTTAAGGACATAGTGGTCCAATACCAGTTTAAGGACGTAGTGGTCCAATACCAGTTTAAGGACATAGTGGTCCATTGTTAGTTTAAAGACATCACGGTCGAGGTTAAGGACATCATAGTCCGTGAGTTTGAAAGACCTCACAGTCAAGGTTAAGGACATCATAGTCCGTGAGTTTAAAGACCTCACAGTCAAGGTTAAGGATATCATAGTCCGTGAGTTTAAAGACCCCACAATCCAGTTTAGAGACGTCATAGTCTGTGAAGTGTGTGGTTATCGGGACCCATCACCTCTCTGAAGACGTTAAAGGATTACAACGACAAATATCAGAGAAGTGAAGAGATGTACCCTCGAACCAAAGTAGATTAAGTGATCTGTAGTCCAATTTGGAACTAAGATCAATTAATTAGATTATGAGCACATTTGGGCTCAGTTAAGTCTGAATTGAGGACTTATGGCCAATTTGGGCTAAGTCCAATTAAGTTTGAAATGTTGGCCCCTTGTTGGACCATTAGACATTTGTCTGGGTTCAGCCCCTCATCATTTAGCAGTGCTTAAACAAGAGTTTGAGGGCTTTGGTAACATTTTTGTCTTTAACTGAGCATTAAACATTATAGCTCTGAATTTTACTCAGTTTTGAGATTCAGTTGAAAGGGGAGGCTTTTGCCTCTGGAAAATTAGCCAATTTGGCTAAAAATAGTGTTAAACACTAGAGAATAACAGTGTTAAACACTGAAAATAAAGCTCTCGAATTAGTGTTAAACACTAAAGTAAAAGGAGTCACGTAGGAACACGTGAGGGCGCCCAAAGGTGGGGCCAGATCCCTTTTCTTCGTTCTGTAATTAAGTGTTAAACACTTTTTCTATTTTTATTTTGAGCATCACGTGTTGACATGTGATGAGGATTTATGCGCTGACTGTTAAAGCATTTGCCAAGGGGTCACTTGGTAACACGTGAGAGCGCCCAAAGCCTTCATTTCCTTTGCTTTTTCTTTCTGCGTTTTGGGAGTCACGTGGGAGCACGCGAGACATTGCCTCAAAGCTTCTTTTCTTCAGGGATCTTTTCAAGGGTCACGTGGGGACACGTGACCTTAGTCTTGTTCGTTCTCTTTTGATCATTGAGGGGGGGGGGGGTCACGTGTTACTACGTGATCAAGTTCTTTACGTGCATGGAGATCTTTCAAATCTCTTTATTTCTTTAAGAATTAAATTCTTTATAGGGTTAAACCCTAATTGTGATTTTGGAGGAATTAAATTCCTATTTTGGAGGAATTAAATTCCTATTTTGAACGAATTAAATTCTTATATAGGGTTAAACCCTAGTTCTGTTTTGGAGGAATTAAATTCCTATGAATTTTGGGAGAATTAAATTCTCATATAGGGTTAAACCCTAGTTTATCTTGAAAGAATTAAATTCCTATAGTTTTAAGAGAATTAAATTCTCAGATAGGGTTAAACCCTAGTTTCGTCATGAAGGAATTAAATTCTTGTGAGTTTGGGAGAATTAAATTCTCATATAGGGTTAAATCCTAATTTTGTTTTGGGAGAATTAAATTCTCTAAACTCAATTCCCCCTTTAAGTTTTGGATCTGCATGGCAGGATCTCAACCCGATGAGAATTAAATTCTCAACTTATGGGGAGATGTGCTCCTGCGGATCTTCAACCAGAGGAAGACCTAAGTTCTTTTGCAGAAGAGTTAAACTCTTAGATTTTGAGAATTAAATTCTCTGTTTGAAGTTTTGATTCCCTTTTCTTTTCTCACCTAGGGTTTTATCTCTTGAGAATTAAATTCTCCTCTCATTTTTCTCTTTGTTGTTGTTATCTCCCAAAAAAGTAGATCCTTCTCTTTTTTTCTTGGCTCCTATTTAAAGGAGAAAGAAAAGAATCAATTTGTTTTGTGAATCTTTCATTGAAAGATTTTAATGGATTTTGTAACCAACATGATCTTTTAGATCACTCAGTGAATTTTATTCACCATTGGATTTTTAATCCAAAAGATCTTTTATCTGTTATTCAAATTTTAGGGAAATCTTTCCTTGTATAAAATCTTTCCATAAATTGGTGATTTTTAATCACCATTGGATTTTTAATCCAATGGTGCTCCATTTTACAGAACACCATCCTTTTTGTTTGGAAAGATTTAAAGAAATATTTTTCTAGTTAGGTTTTTTGATTTCCCTTAATTAGAATTTAATTCTATTATTTCAGAGATTTTAGGATCCCATCACGTGTTGACACGTGACCCCCTCGATTAAGCATTTAATTATGTTGTTTTAAAGAACTCAGGAATTATCACGTGTCAGCATGTGACCCTTTGTCACGTGTGAGCACGTGATTCCCAATTGGGGTTTTTCCTTATTATTTTATTATACTAATTCTTTTAAGTGAGTTTAAAGGCCTATCACGTGTTGACACGTGACCCCATTGTTGGAATTTAATTCGTATTATTTCAGAGGGTCTAAGAGCCCATCACGTGTTAGCATGTGACTCCACTGATTAATTATTTAATTAGAATTTAATTCTATTAATTCAGAGAGCTTAGGAACCCATCACATGTCTGCACGTGAACTTTGGTCACGTGTGGGCACGTGATGCCCCATTGGGGTATTCCTTGCTGTTTTATAATATTTTTTAATTCCTTTCAGCGGGTTTAAAGGCCTATCATGTGATGGCACGCGACCCCATTTAATTATTTATTTTATCCAGTGCCTACAGGCTTTGCCTGTAAATGGTCGCGTGTGGGCACGTGATGCCCGGTCACATGTGGGCATGTGATGCCTCATAACTTTTGATCCCGGATGAATTATGAGGCCCATAATATATCAAATCGAAGGATTTTTCGAGACGCTTTCGATACCATCAGATTTTAGCTGTTTCTCATTCGGAAGTTTGTCAAAATACATCCCGAAAAATATTGGTTCGCATTTTCTTAATCGTATTGCTGCCATTTGATACCTTAGGCTCTTTTGCGCAGAAATTTTTTTGGCGGGAACAAATGCCCCCCACTACTTTGCCCACGTAAGTATATACGTGGGTGAAGTAGTGCAGAGTAATCCATAGCGTATGACCAGTTTTGGGTTGATATATAATCTTCAGGATCTTGATCTGAGAAGATAACGAGCGGACACAAGCGTCGTCATTTATCATTGACTCAAATCTCGACTCTTAAGGGATATAGTTCCAAACCCTCAGCTCCATAAGCCGCATCCTTCTATTTCTTTATGTTTTACTCTGGCATGAAGTAGTTTATATGCTTCATGAGTAACTTCTCCAATTCAGTGGCATGTAGCTTTGGCAAGTGTGGCCCATAAATGGTAGATAACAGTACATCTTGAACTCTTTATAAGGTACCGATGGCTTAGGAAACAGGGTTAGGATCTGTTGCCTAAGACTTTCCAACTTTACGAGCCGTGAGGGTCTCATAATGAATTTTCTCCCTACGGGTCGAGATAATCCCGTAGGTGTAATTTCTCCTTAGGAGTCGTGAGGACTCCTAAGTGCGTTTTCTCCTGAGAGTCGTAAGAATCCCACAAGAGAATTTTCTTCCTTACAAGTCGAGAGGACTCGTAAGTGATTGATAAGTTGACCTACTTCCGAGTCAAAGCATTGCTTCAACAGGGAGGTCGAGGGTTGACTTTGGTTTGTCTGTGCACCGCTGAGTCATGGAACTGGGAACTTTGTCGCGGCTCCGCTTTGCTGACGTTGTATATTCCTGCAGAGACACTGATTTCTCTGCGGATCGGCGTGAATCGAGATGCTCTCGTCAAGGACGCCGATTTCCCTGAATCGAGGAGGTTGCCAAGGACACTGATTTCCTCGGAGTTGAGACGAATCGAGGTATTCCTGCAAAGACACTGATTTCTCTGCGGGTCGATGCGAATCGAGGTGCTCTCGTCAAGGACGCTGATTTCCCTGGGGTTGAGAAGAATCGAGGTATTCTCGCAAGGATGTTCTAACGTCATAGTTAACCTCTGCTCTTTACGACAGAGGTCTGTTAGGGTTTGTGGTACTAGGGTTTTGTCCGTCGTACTGTCGCTTTGGCTGATGTATTCCTTGATAGGCAATCTTGTTGTTCGAGTAGCTTTGCAACTATCGTGTCTCTGATCCCTTCGGGGGCTGGACAAGACGTCTTCAAGCAATCTTCCTAGGCAGTTTGACCGTCGGAAGAGCAAGCGTTAGGAATTTTTCCATACCTTTTTTTACTTGAGGTTAGGCTCATTTTGGAGAACCCCGATGAGTCATAACCACTCCGCGCTGGTGTGGGATGATCTACGATAGTCTTTCAGGTTTTATATGAGTTGCCGTCAAGACCCTGAAGCTAGGAATTTGGCCTTCGCTTCGATTGCTGGCACTGCGTCTGCGGTATCGAGACGAATGTCGCGGTTGTCTCTAGGTTGCATGTGAACCGTCGAGGTTTGGAACTAGGGATTTATAATACCCAGCCCCTTTTGTACAAAAATCTGTATTATGTTACCCTAGAATTCTATTTATTCTTATTTATAATTTTATTTATTTATAAATTTATTTCTTGTAAACCCCTTTTATTTTTCCCATTTAATTCTTCCTTTAAAAACCCCAGCCCATTTTCTTTTTCCCTTTATTTATTCTACTAAATTTTTGCCGGCCCTTTAGAATTTCCCTCGGCCCATTCCCTTTAAAGAAACCAAATTTTCTTTTATCCTAAACCCAAGCCCATCTCCTTTTCTTAATAATTCTTTTGAATTAATTCCCAATTTCCCGGCCCAACTTTCCCGGCCCGTTCCTTTTTCCCATTTAAATCTGTTTTTTTTTTGTACTGGCCCAGCCCGTTTCACCTACCCGACCCGGCCCGCTACCCAATCCTTCTTCCTCCAACGGCTACACTCCCGTTTTTCCCGCTCCACTGTTCCCCGATCCACCATCGTCGCCGCCCATCGCGCCAACGCTCGCGAGTGTTACTCGCGACGTGCGCCTCTCTCCCTCCTCTCATAATTCTCTCCCCTACGTCCTCTCTTTCTCCTTCCCTTCCCGTTCCTCACTCGACCCACACTCACAGCCACCATCGCCGTCGTCGGTCCCCTCCGCATCACCCTCAACTCTGACCACCACCTCCTTGATCTCGACGCCACCATCAACGTCGTCATCCTCACCTCCCTCACCTCCACCCTCGATCACCAGCACCCCGAGCTCCTACTCCTCACACAAACCTACTCCTCTCTCCCCACGCACCCGAGCTCGACCACCGCCTGCCGTCGACGCCGGTGAGTTTCTCGCCTCATCGTCGTCGCCCCTGAAGTCTCTCATCATCATCATCATCGTCGTCGTCGTCGTCGTCGTCGTCATCTCTCTGCTCTCTCTCTGTTACTTTCTCTCTCTCTTCCCCTCCCTCTATCTCTCTATGTTTCTCTCTCTCAATCTCTCTCTCTCTAACTTCCTCTCTCTCTCTCTCAATCTCTCTTTCTCTCCCTGTCTCTTTCTCAAATCTCTGTTTCCCCCCCTCTCTCTACATCTCACACTCTCTCTCTCTAACTCTCTCTCTCCATTTCTCTAAATCTCTCTCTGTTCTCAAAATTTCTCTCTTCCTCGCAGATCAAAACTAGAAACAACTCGGGCGGTAATGAAAACGATTGCACGGAGAGTAACCGGAGTGAATACGATTGTCCGATTCCAGTAGGCCGAACTGTGCTGCGCCGTGCCGCGCGCGTGACGCCACTGCTGCCGTGCAACCCCGAGATAATTCCAGGCAAGTACTTTTACTTGCTACATGCTATATATTCAAGTTACAAATTTAAATTACGTAGATCGCAAAATTACAATTTCTGATCGATTAGGCGTCATACCTGTTCGATGTGTGTTCTCAATGAGAATACTTATCAAATTTGACGGAACTGGATGATTTACATTGGCCCTTGTAGGGATGGATAACTTAGGCAAATTTCGCTGGAAAATATGACCGTTAACGACTAAAACAACTACCCCCAAGTCTACCCGTAAAACTGAAATTTTCTTGTACCTGAAAACCGTTAAAATCACCATAAATTGTATACACACTGGAACGGCGCGCTCGAGGGCTTAAATCGAAGCCGACTCGACGAAATATAATCCTATACAATTTTCTATTAGTTTCTGTACTTAAATGGTGACAAGATTTGGATCGGAGTGCGACTCTGGACTGCAGTCCAGATCGACTCCAGTTGTTGTTTACTGTCCCGTAATGAACACCACCCTGTTTTCTTAACTCGTAGATTGCATAACTCCACTGTTTATTATAGGTAAATCTGTTATCTAGACAGCACGATTGGTTTCATTCTGTTTCGTTATCGTTTGATATTTAATCTGTAATTAAATAGATCGGGACGTATAGCAGTCCCAACAGAATCAGAATTGACATACTAATGTTAAACAGTGTATAACTCCTGACGTGCAGATGCGATTGAAGATCCGTCTATTGCGTTGGAAACCTTACTGAAAACCATAGATTTCATCCAACTGTAACATCGCTAAAATCTGATCCCAACTGGGATTAAAATGCGTTGCGAAACGGACTTTTGATTCTGAAACCGGATTTCCAGTCGTGAACGCTTAAAATGAAATGGCCATAATTAGTGATCCTGGAACCTGATTGGCATGAAACTAAATTCGATGGATAGATAACTGAACATACTAATTATTACCTGTTCACTGTTTCACTAAATTGTAACCGTATGATTTATGATAAATTATACAAATGATAGATTAATAATTCAGGACATCCTAAACATGCTTTATATACTGTTTACGCATCATATCATACACATGTCATTGCATTGATAAAGTGGTGATAACGTGCATTTACCCAGTGTTAGGTTTTAGTGATGATTGTGGCAAGTACGTTAGTGTTCGTGTATCAGTGAATAAGTGAAAGTGATACGTACTTGTACACAATCAGTGAACCTTATTATTATGTTGCATTGTCGACGTCTGTGGGACACGTGTACGTGTGACTATAAGTGGTATGGGACACTTATGGAAGCTCTTGCACGGGTGTCACAGATAAGGCACCAGACACTTTCTCGCGCAGACTTGTCACCGACCGATTGGTATTTAGGGTTATGGTTAGCGTTTGATGTAGACCACGGGGTGTGGGGTAGTTTAAGTGTGAGTTCAACAGAATCTCGGAAGTCCCGTGCCGGCTTATATATTTAGAGAGATATATGGAGATTTACAGGGTATGTGATTATTACCGTGATATACATGTTGGGCCTGTGGTCCCTTGCCCTTGGGTTCTACCCTTGGGTGGAGGACACTCGCGAGTGGTTGACTCTCACACTTAGACTGACGATAGGCTTAGTGACCTGTACAGTGAGACTTAGAGACTGATAGGGACACTGGCATTGATATATCTTACTTACTGTGTTGACATACGTGGTATATCGTTCTACTGCTTTTACTGTTCCGCTGCATTGATTTCTGCATGTTAATACCCATACTGCCATTGATCTACTGTTATATATCTATTATCACTGTTAGAATTGTCACATGATTTTATATATATTATATTGCTATTGTGTCGCTCTGACGACCTGAGTATGCATGCTCAGTGTGAGGAGAAGATTTAGCCTGGACTAGGACTAGCGCACATTACGGACATCTTGTTTAGCTATCCAGAGTTATATCTTTTGTTTCCCATCAAGTCAGTTCATTTTACTGTTTTGTTCCAGTTACTGCATTTCTCATTACCTGCGCATCATTTACTGTTTACCATGAAAAACTAGAAGCCGAAGTGTGACTACGGCAGGACATTTCCTTGACCGTAGGAGCATGGCTGGCCTTGTCTACCCCTCGTATTCCGTATTTTGGGAAGCGGGGCGTGACATGGTTTAGTTGGTATCAGAGACAGGTTTTACTTCGATTGGGATTGCAGTTTTCCGTGTAGAGCTTGACAATCTATGACATCCCTCAGTCTAGATTGTAAACTTGATATCCTTGATCCATATTCACATCCCGTGTTTAGCTATCCATTCGCTAGGGTTTCAGGTGACTTGGCAAAGTTTCGTGGTGGTAATGGTGAACTACATCACGATTACACTACCATACTCTGTTTACGTGACTTGGAGTCATACAGTTGATTCTCCACTTGTAATAAATTCATCACCCCTGGTATTCTTGAATCTTTGTTCTATCCATATTATATTTTGATTCGTATAGCTTGTGACTTATATCATCCTCAAAATTGTTGTCTCAGGATCATGTCTTCCAACGACTCTTCATCTATATCCGCTCCCCAGAATCAGACCATTGAGATTCTGAGTGTACTGCAAGGTCTAAAGGAAGCCCAGGAGCGAAAAAACGACTTCTTGGCTGAAGGACTGAGAAGGCAGGTGAATCAGACACCAGCGGGAGTCTCCAATCATAAAGGAATCCCCGTTAGACGAGAAAAAGAGAAGAAGATGAAGCGCCAATTTATTTCCCCGCGACAGAAGCAGTAGAAGACCCTATGTTGTGGATACTGCAGGAGGCCAGGACATTTTCAGGGGGATTGTCGCCACGCCCAAGGGAAATGTCTCATATGCGGGTCCAACAAACATCTCATCAACGGTTGCCCAGAAAGGAAAGAACTACAGGGATGAGACTCGTCCACACTCCCTACTTCTGCCAAGTGAGGATTACTGCACAGTTCGAATTTCGAGGATAAGGCGGACCCAACACAGGTTTCAACTCGCGTGACGAGAATGCAGCGGCCTAGCAATCAAAGAAGAATTTTCCTGTTTTCTAATTTCAGTAATAATGTTGTCATCCTCTTATAAACAATTCTTTCTGTTTGAAACTTTGTATCCGTCGAACTTTTAGTTGAATGAAATAAAAACTTGAATCGTAATATATGTATCATTCTCTTATCTTTCCCATTATTCATACTATTCATTATCATAGCATTTTAATCCTGATTTTTCAGTTTCTGCCACCGCATATCTTTCTATACTTCGTACACTTAGATATTTTCTTGATGTATCCCACTGTCTAATCATGACTTTTTCTTTTCAGGCCATGGCCCACCCCGGAGCAGCGCCGCATCTAGATGAGGATACACAGTCATGCGTTTCCTTAGACCGCACGCTGATGAGTTCTGACGATGAGATCGACGGTCCCCAGGTCATTGGCGAAAAAAGCGATTCCGAAGACGAAGGAGCAGCCGCCCCAGAGTTTAACATGATAGCTGATTCCGACGAAGAAGAAGGAAACCCTGAAGAGAACCCGATAGAGGAAGATCCCGAGGAAGAACCGATAGAAGAAAATCCAGCGGAGGAAAATCCCATGGAAGAGAATCCAGGAGAAGATAATCCCATGGAATCGGACCTCGATGAAGAAGCTCCACCCGAGGAAGAAGGACCGGAAGATCAAGACCCTGCTGTGGAAGAACTTCCAATGGCGATGCCCGCGAGGCGATATGGGAATGGACGCCCCTACCTGAGCGCGCGAGCCTACCGCAACCTGCTGAATCTCCACAACCGCGACTGACGGGATTTCCTTTAGATGTTGTGTTCTTTGGCCAAATAAATCTGTGTATAGTTTAGGGCCACATTTCGTTTTTTTTTTAGAATGCTTTGTTTAAAATCTTCTGGAGTAAAATAAATTGCTGAGTTCGCTAATCTTTCGATCATCTTGGTTCACTTACTATTTGATTATTTCTTCTATACAACTATTTTTTTATACTGAGATCTATCCACCCCTACTCCTTACGTTGTCTTAACCCTCACTGAGATTAACCAGTACCACACCCGATCTTTTAGAGGCACACCCTTCATCCTTCGTCTGTGTTTCGTTTGAGATCCTTTTGAGAGGGGAAATTGATAGTAAAATTTCCAAGTTGACTGACCTTTCGAAATTTTTGATTCACATGATGTAACGACCAGTATCCTCCCCATACATTTTTCTCCTTATAGTCCTTTATTGCTCACCCTTACTTTCTGTGCTGACCCTATCCCAATCTCCTTGATCTTCAGCCTAAAGCCGCCACACACCGACCTTCTGAATGAGCCACGCTTCTTTGTAATCATTACCCTAGCTAGCCCTATACCTCTTTGTGTTTTTCCTATTACCCTAAATGAATATATATAGGGACATTATTACTCGAAAATTTAGTTTTCATTATTTTATATTTATCGAAGAGTGTGTTCTATCGACTATTCCCGTTTTACGCCTTTCAAGTACTTCACTACTAGCTTTTCCATTATTTTCAGTAGCGCAACCTTACACCACACATATTTTTGTTCCGTGTTTCTTATTTTCACTATATGAGTTTTCTTAGTTATTTTAAAATTATTTGATCGATACATTATTCTAAAATGTTTTAACCTACCGACAAATTTTTTTACTACTTTATTGTTGTTACTTTACTTTCGGGTATTGTGCCTATGGTTACTATTATAGGTGGTTGAGCCTTATACTTATTATTTCTGCTTGCTATTTTGATATACTTAGATGTGCCCATATTTGGGTTTCGACTTTTATTGAACACGCCTTGATTATTTCCGTTCGTTATTGTTATCTATATTCTCGTGTACTTATAGTTCGTCCTTATAGTTGTTCATGCCGTATACTTATTTAAATCCTTTCTGTTGTATGTTGTTCTTGCATATATATATATATATATATATATATATATATATATATATATATATATATATCACAAATTTCATCCACCCGTTTTAAGTAAACCATTACGAGTTAGTTTATGATATGGTAGCTTTTGCTTTTGATTTTACAACTTATCGTTTAGTTTTAAATTTCGAGAACGAAATTTTTGTAGGGGTGGTATGATGTAATACCCAGCCCCTTTTGTACCAAAATCTGTATTATGTTACCCTAGAATTCTATTTATTCTTATTTATAATTTTATTTATTTATAAATTTATTTCTTGTAAACCCCTTTTATTTTTCCCATTTAATTCTTCCTTTAAAAACCCCAGCCCATTTTCTTTTTCCTTTTATTTATTCTACTAAATTTTTGCCGGCCCTTTAGAATTTCCCTCGGCCCATTCCCTTTAAAGAAACCAAATTTTCTTTTATCCTAAACCCAAGCCCATCTCCTTTTCTTAATAATTCTTTTGAATTAATTCCCAATTTCCCGGCCCAACTTTCCCGGCCCGTTCCTTTTTCCCATTTAAATCTGTTTTTTTTTGTACTGGCCCAGCCCGTTTCACCTACCCGACCCGGCCCGCTACCCAATCCTTCTTCCTCCAACGGCTACACTCCCGTTTTTCCCGCTCCACTGTTCCCCGATCTACCATCGTCGCCGCCTATCGCGCCAACGCTCACGAGCGTTACTCGCGACGCGCGCCTCTCTCCCTCCTCTCATAATTCTCTCCCCCACGTCCTCTCTCTCCTTCCCTTCCTGTTCTTCACTTGACCAACACTCACAGCCACCATCGCCGTCGTCGGTCCCCTCCGCATCACCCTCAACTCCGACCACCACCTCCTTGATCTCGACGCCACCATCAACGTCGTCATCCTCACCTCCCTCACCTCCACCCTCGATCACCAGCACCCCGAGCTCCTACTCCTCACACAAACCCACTCCTCTCTCCCCACGCACCCGAGCTCGACCACCACCTGCCGTCGATGCCGGTGAGTTTCTCGCCTCATCGTCGTCGCCCCTGAAGTCTCTCATCATCATCGTCGTCGTCTTCGTCGTCATCTCTCTGCTCTTTCTCTGTTACTTTCTCTCTCCCCCTCTCTCTCACTCTTCCCCTCCCTCTATCTCTCTCTGTTTCCCTCTCTCAATCTCTCTATCTCTCTCTAACTTCCTCTCCCTCTCTCTCAATCTCTCTTTCTCTCCCTGTCTCTCTCTCAAATCTCTATTTCCCCCCTCTCTCTTTACATCTCACACTCTCTCTCTCTAACTCTCTCTCTCTCCATTTCTCTATCTCTGTTCTCAAAATTTCTCTCTCTCTCGCAGATCAAAACCAGAAATAACTCGGACGGTAATGAAAACGATTGCACGGAGAGTAACCGGAGTGAATACGATTGTCCGATTCCAGTAGGCTGAACTGTGCTGCGCCGTGCCGCGCGCGTGACGCCACTGCTGCCGTGCAACCCCGAGACAATTCCAGGCAAGTACTTTTACTTGCTACATGCTATATATTCAAGTTACAAATTTAAATTACGTAGATCGCAAAATTACAATTTCTGATCGATTAGGCGTCATACCTGTTCGATGTGTGTTCTCAATGAGAATACTTATCAAATTTGACGGAACTGGATGATTTACATTGTCCCTTGTAAGGATGGATAACTTGGGCAAATTTCGCTGGAAAATATGACCGTTAACGACTAAAACAACTACCCCCAAGTCTACCCGTAAAACTGAAATTTTCTTGTACCTGAAAACCGTTAAAATCACCATAAATTGTATACGCACTGGAACGACGCGCTCGAGGGCTTAAATCGAAGACGACTCGACGAACTATAATCCTATATAAGTTTATATTAGTTTCTGTACTTAAATGCTGACAAGATTTGGATCGGAGTGCGACTCTGGACTGCAGTCCAGAGCGACTCCAGTTGTTGTTTACTGTCCCGTAATGAACACCACCTTGTTTCCTTAACTCGTAGATTGCGGAACTCCACTGTTTATTATATTTAAATATGTTAGCTAGACAGCACGATTGGTTTCATTCTGTTTCGTTATCGTTTGATATTTAATCTGTAATTAAATAGATCGGGACGTATAGCAGTCCCAACAGAATCAGAATTGACATACTAATGTTAAACAGTGTATAACTCTTGACGTACAGATGCGATTGAAAATCTGTCTATTGCGTTGAAAACCTTACTGAAAACCCTAGATTTCATCCAACTGTAGCGTCGCTAAAATCTGAGCCCAACTAGGATTAAAATGCGTTGCGAAACGGACTTCTGATTCTGAAACCGGATTTCTAGTCGTGAACGCTTAAAATGAAATGGCCATAATTAGTGATCCTGGAACCTGATTGGCACGAAACTAAATTCGATGGATAGATAACTGAACATACTAATTATTACCTGTTCACTGTTTCACTAAATTGTAACCGTATGATTTATGATAAATTATGCAAATGAAGATTAATAATTCAGGACATCCTAAACATGCTTTATATACTGTTTACGCATCATATCATACACATGTCATTGCATTGATAACGTGGTGATAACGTGCATTTACCCAGTGTTAGGTTTTAGTGATGATTGTGGCAAGTACGTTAGTGTTCGTGTATCAGTGAATAAGTGAAAGTGATACGTACTTGTACACAATCAGTGAACCTTATTATTATGTTGCATTGTCGACGTCTGTGGGACACGTGTACGTGTGACTATAAGTGGTATGGGACACTTATGGAAGCTCTTGCACGAGTGTCACAGATAAGGCACCAGACACTGCCATTTATCTTAGATATTAGTCGGGACGTGCTTGATGGAGGTCCTGCCTCCAGTTCTCGCGCAGACTTGTCACCGACCGATTGGTATTTAGGGTTATGGTTAGCGTTTGATGTAGACCATGGGGTGTGGGGTAGTTTAAGTGTGAGTTCAACAGAATCTCGGGAGTCCCATACCGGCCTATATATTTAGGGAGATATATGGAGATTTACAGGGTATGTGATTATTACCGTGATATACATGTTGGGCCCGTGGTCCCTTGCCCTTGGGTTCTACCCTTGGGTGGAGGACACTCGCGAGTGGTTGACTCTCACACTTAGACTGACGATAGGCTTAGTGACCTGTACAGTGAGACTTAGAGACTGATAGGGACACTGGCATTGATATATCTTACTTACTGTGTTGACATACGTGGCATATCGTTCTACTGCTTTTACTGTTCCGCTGCATTGATTACTGCATGTTAATACCCATACAGCCATTGATCTACTGTTATTTATCTATTATCACTGTTAGAATTGTCACATGATTTTATATATATTATATTGCTATTGTGTCGCTCTGACGACCTGAGTATGCATGCTCAGTGTGAGGAGAAGATTTAGCCTGGACCAGGACTAGCGCACATTACGGACATCTTGTTTAGCTATCCAGAGTTATATCTTTTGTTTCCCATCAGGTCAGTTCATTTTACTGTTTTGTTCCGGTTACTGCATTTCTCATTACCCGCGCATCATTTACTGTTTATTATGAAAAACTAGAAGCCGAAGTGTGACTACGGCAGGACATTTCCTTGACCGTAGGAGCATGGCTGGCCTTGTCTACCCCTCGTATTCCGTATTTTGGGAAGCGGGGCGTGACAGGATTTTGCCATGTCTCCGTTGTTTGATTGTCGCGTCTGAGTCCTGTTAGAGGAAGAACGCTGGGGTGACATCTCGTCTGCTGTATCGAGACGAATGTCGTGGTGGTGACCACTCCGCGCTGATGTGGGATGATCTCCGATAGTCTTTCAGGTTTTATATGAGTTACCGTCAAGACCCTGAAGCTAGGAATTTAGCCTTCGCTTCGTTTGCTGGCACTGCGTCTGCTGTATCGAGACGAATGTCGTGGTGGAGCTGGGGTTTTGCCGTCACTCCGCTTTGTTTCGACCATGGGGTCTTTCGCTGACGTTGCATCTGCATCGTGCTGGATTGCGAGGGAATGCCGTTGTTAACATTGCGTATGCTGTAACGAGACGAATGCTGAGGTGGAGCTGGGATTTTTCCGTCACTCTGCTTTATTTCGACCATGAAGTCTTTTGTTGACGTTGCTTCTGCATCCTGTTGGACTGCGAAGGAACGCCATTGTTGACATCTCGTCTGCTGTATCGAGACGAATGCTGAGGTGGAGCTGGGATTTTGCCGTCGCTCCGCTTTGTTTCGACCGTGAGGTCTTTTGTTGACGTTGCATCTGCATCCTGCTGGACTGCGAAGGAACGCCGTTGTTGACATCTCGTCTGCTGTATCGAGACGAATGCTGAGATGGAACTGGGATTTTGCCATGACTCCGTTTGATGGTGTAACATCTGTGTCATGCTGGAATGAGGAGGCCCACTGTCGTTGGTCTCCAGGCTGCAGATGTGGCCATTGAGATTTGGAACTAGGGACTTTGCCATGGTTCTGTTTCGTTGCTACTCTGAGGTCGATTGTTGACGCCACGTCTGCATCTGGTTGGAGTGAGGAGAAACGCCGTTGGTGATCTCTAAGTTGTCGATGTTGACGTCGAGACCCTGAAGCTAGGGATCTTCTTTTGCTTCATTTGTTGACATTGTGTCTGCAATATTGCGACAAATGTCGAGGTTGTCTCTAGGTTGTCTATGAACCGTCGAGATTTGGCTTCGCTTTCTGATGGAGCCTGTTGGGAAGGTATGGTTCCCTCTTTGTTTGTGCCCCTGGATTGTATACAGGGATCGACGTGATCTCACCTGTAGGGCAAAAAGTTTCATTCTTTCATCATTTTTTTATTCTTTCCGCGATGCTCTATCATTTCAGCGTTTTATATCGCGAAAATCGCGATTGCCCAATCATTTCGGCTATTTTTCGCGGTGCCTAATTATTTCGGCTATTTTTCTTTTTACTCGCTGCTTTTTATTACGAGTTGCCCAATCATTTCGGCTGTTTTTGTATGCATACATTTTTACTTGCTGATTTTGTTGTAAATTGCCCCATCATTTCGGCTATTTCATATGCATTTTTTTGGCTCGCTGATTTCTTCTCGCGAGTAGGGGATTTGGGATCTGATACCAATCTTAGCATCTGCATCGCTGCTACTGGAATATTGCCAGGAGCGAATCATCATTTGCCATAAAAGGACTTGGAATTTGATACCGTTTTAGGCATCAGCATCGCTACCACTGGGATATTACCAGGAGCGAATCATCATTTGCCTCTGTCGATGTCGAACAAAGGTGGATTAGCAAACAGGGTTAGGATCCTGTCGACTAAGGCTTTTGATTTCATGAGCCGTAAGGGTCTCATAAAGGTATTTCTCCCTACAAGTCGTGAGGATCTCATAGGTGCGTTTTCTCCTTAGGAGTCGTGAGGATTCCTAAGTGCATGGTCTCTTATAAGTCGTAAGGATCTTACAAAAGTGCTTTCTCCTTATAAGTCGAGAGGATTTACAAGGGTTGTTCACCGTGTAAACATATCCCTAGTCACGGATGGGACTTTGTTAGGGAAATGTTTATTCGCGCCCGTGGATTGTATACAAGGGTCAATACTGAACCGCTTGTAGGGCAGTATTGGAGGTTGTGTGTGTGGGGGGGGTGCTTAAGAACAGGTTCAGGTCCCTGTAACTTAAGACTTTTGAATCTTATGAGCCATGAGGGTCTCATGAGGGTTCTCCTTACGAGTCGTGAGGATCTCGCAAGTGTAATTTCTCTTTAGGAGTCGTGGGGATTCCTAAGTGTGTTGCTTCCTTTGTGAGTCGTAAGGATCTCACGCGGGTGGTTTCTCCTCACAAGGTCGAGAGGACCTTGCAAGTGTCCTTTAACGAGGTTGCGCCCTTTCGGGTTTTCACAAACACTCGCCGGTAGCCCTGCTGTTTTTACTCACGGAGTCCTCTCGGGTTTTTATCCGTGCTCATTTTGCTTATGAACATACCGTTTTTTTAACGAGTCTGCGCCCTTTCGGGTTTTCACAAACATCGTCGGTAGTGTTTCCTGATTTAAAATCAGGAAAGCTTCTGTGAAAAGCTTCAAAAAGGGGCCACGTGCTTACACGTGACCAGCAGTCACGTGTTGACACGTGATCTATAAAGTGCAGAAAAGGCGCACATTGATTCGCTGAGCAAAGTCAAGGAAAAGAGCTTCAGAAGAGATCACGTGCTCCCACGTGACCAGGGTCACGTGTCGACACGTGACGTTCAAAGCAGCAAACTCGCTCTCCAATTGAACCGAGGGAAGAAGTGCCAGACAGGGGTCACGTGCTCACACGTGACCAGGGGTCACGTGGTAGCACGTGACATTAAAGCAGCAATCAGAAGACAGACGCAAGAGAAAGAGGAAGGCTCATTCCAAAAGGGGGTCACGTGTCCGCACGTGACCATGGGTCACGTGGTCACACGTGACCGGCTTTCAAAGCCCATGTTGACGGCAGAATTAAATCTTTCCAAAGGAAAGTGATTATCTGGGACCAATCAAATTAAAGATTCAGAGATGATTAAATATCATCTATCTATGGAAAATCTCGGGTTTGGAAAGATTTCCCCCTTAAATCTAACCAAAATAACAAAGGAGAATCTCTGGATTTAAAATCCAATGGTGAATAAAATTCACCCAATAATCCAAAGGTCCAAAATGAATGATGGATGCAAATCAAATCTCTCAGTGAAGATTCATCAAAAACTAATTCATTCGGCTGCTTCTCCTATAAATAGGAGACAAGAGACGCAAAAGGAGAGAGGGAGATACATACGCAGAGGGAAGAAAAAGAAGAGAGCTCTGATACTTGGAGGAATTTGGACCTGCTGCAAAAGAAAACCCTAGGTAAGAAAGGGAAGGCTTTCGGAAAGAAAGAGAATTTAATTCTCAACAGAGTTTAACTCTGATACATAAAACAGAAGAGCACATTTCTTCTCTCTTTAATAGAGGATCTGCAAAGTGCACATCTCCCCTTAAGGTTGAGAATTTAATTCTCAATGGGTCGAGATCCTGCCATGCAGATCCAAGACATAGAGAAGGAATGCAAGCATGAGAATTTAATTCTCACAGAACTATAGGAATTTAATTCCTTTAAGATAAAAGTAGGGCTTGACCCTGTATCATGGGAATTTAATTCCTTCAAAACAAAAGAAACCAGGGTTTAACCCTAATTAAGAACCTAGTTCTGTTGGAACAGCGGGGATTTAATTCCCTTGATCATAATTTAACAGAGAATGGGAATTTAATTCCTTAAAAGCTTTTACTAGGGTTTAACCCTATTCAGTTCTTCACATATACGAGGAATTTAATTCCAACAGAAAATTCAGAGTTCAACTCTATTTCAGAATATGAATCTTCGAAAGGAAGTAGGAATTTAATTCCTCTGAAATCTAAAGCTCGAGGAATTTAATTCCTGGAAAAAAAGATCAACGGATCCTCTAAAAACAACATGCATAGAGGCAGGGTCACGTGCCACCACGTGACCCCCCAAGAGATCTATAGAAAACCCCTTTGAGGCGGTCCCTCACATGACCCACGTGACCCTTAACAAAAGCTCTACCAAATGAGCATATGAATGCCCGTCACGTGAGGGCACGTGATGCTCTGAAAAATGCAGCGATTTCAGCAGAATAAATGGAAAGAGGGCGTTCTCACGTGTTGCCACGTGACCCCTTTTGCCTTAGTGTTCAACACTAAATTGGAACTCTCAAACCCAGTGTCAAAACACTGTCGAGCCCCAGTATTCAATGCTGATTAAAAAGCCTTATTGGCAGGATTCAACACTGATCCGTTTTAGTGTTTAACACTAATTTGAAAAAGCCTTATTGCTGGTGTTTAACACCAATTATCTCTTAGTGTTGAACACTAATTCAACAGCCTTATTCCCAGTGTTCAACACTGATTGCTCTGAAGTGTTTAACACTAGGCTTTGGCCCAATTGGCTAGAGGGATAGAGGCAAATATTCTCCTTCAATGGACCAACAAAGAGTCAATATTCCAGACCTGACTGGACTTAGCCCAAGCTGGCCATAAGTCCTCAATTTGTGATTAACTGGGCCGGCAGGCTCATAACATAATTGATCAGTCTTGACCCAAATTGGGCCAAGGACCATTTAATCCATCCCGGTTCTAGGGTACATCTCTTCACTCCTTTGATACCTGGCATTGTAATCCCTCAATGTCTTCAAAGAGGTGACGGGTCCCGAAGACCATTCATGATATGGACTGTGGGGTCCTTAAACCCATGCATAATGCAAAATTCCTGGTTACGTGGAACGTGGATAACGTCACTCTTTGACCCCATGAAAAACGTCCAGAGCGGATCCTGGTCCTCGCAGAGCACGGCAGTGAACCCGTGTGAAGCATCCAGAGCGGAGCCTGGTCCTCGCCTAGCACGGCAGTGAACCCGTGTGAAGCATCCAGAGCACATACCGGACTGTGGAGTCCTTAAACCCATGGACTATGACGTCCTTAACCTTGACCGAGATGTCTTTAAACTACCAACGGACCGCAATGTCCTTAAACTACCCACGGACCGCAATGTCCTTAAACTACCAATGGACCGCTATGTCCCTAAACTGGAACATGGACCACTATGTCCCTAAACTAGAACAATAGAGCCCCAAAATGCTCTTTTGTCGGATCAAAATGATCCCGTTAAGTTGATCTTAGTCCCAAACTGGACTAACGTATCCTTAACAACCATTTAAGTTGATCTTAGCCTCAAATATGGCTAACGTATCCTTAAACCTTCAAACAGACTTTAGTCCCAAATTGGACTCTAGATCCCCCAATCAACTTTGGCTCAAGGGTACATCTCTGAACTCCTCTGACACATGTCGTTGTAATCCTTCAACGTCGTCAGAGAGGTGATGGGTCCCGACGGCCATACATTCAGTGGACCACTATGTCCCTAAATTGGAACAATTGGGGTCCAAACACTCCTTTGTCGGATCTAAATGATCCTGTTAAGTTGATCTTAGCCTTGAACTAGACTAATGTGTCCTTAACAAACGTTTGAGTTGATCATAGCCTCAAGCATGGCTAGCGTATCCTCAAACCAAACCCCCAAACCCAAGTCTAAGAAGATGCGGATTTGGACCAGTCCATGCCCTACGGGCGACAACATAACTCAGTCTCCGTAAACGATCCACGGGCAATGAAACATAAAACAAGAACACACGACACGAAGTGACCATCTGGAGAAGGAGAAAGTTGTTACCGCAAAGCGGTAGCGTAATTAACTGCAGGGGCTTGCGCCTGCAGGGAAGAGCGTCCCCACAATCAAAAACCCCTCGAACGAGGGGGAATCTGACGAAGTCTGCTACATCGGACGCATCCGTCTAGACCTCCGATTTATGGCGCCATGGATCGAATTGGCATCTTCGGAGAGGTGGACGGATAGCACCAATTAGCATCTGCCCCGAATTTCAGGCGGGACGGCCCAATGTCTCGGCCGCCATTCGGAGGGGAACAGATTCTGGCACGCCCGGTGGGACGTTTTCCTCTTTCCACTCCACACTTCGTGTGTCGTGATTCGCGAACCAATCGCGGTTCGCTAACAGTTGCCCTTGGGTTTCAAGATACTAAGAATTGGCGCCTTGCCTATTGCAGAAAACAAAGGATCGATGGCCGCTACTTCCGCGAAATCCTCCAACTGCTCAAGCTGCAATTGCGACCAACGCTTTGCCTCGCCGGGAGGTATAGCCTATGGACCCCAAGCTGCTTCGTTGTTCACAATGCCGGCGGACCAGGTGACTCAGGCCACCACCGGATTGTTCTTTGGGACTATACTCCCGCCATCCAGCTTCACGGCGCCAGTGCTGACAAAGGAAGCCCTCAAGAAGTCGGTCTTTGATCGTCTCACCCCTGCCACGGCTCCTCTCACCGAGTCGTCCGATGTCAACGCCTCAGTCTTTTCTAGATTGGGCCAGAAATCCTGCAGATTCGTCGCAGAGAAGGCTGCTCCTAAGAAAACGGCCGCTCATGCTTCCGAAATCGCCAAGGCAGCTTCCCCGGCCAAAAGGTCGGTCTTTACCAGATTAACGGCTTCAGCTCCCGCTCCCGTTGCACAAAGGACATCGGTCTTTGACAGGCTAACACCAACAACGACCCCCCGCCCACACAGGGGGCAAGATGAAACCGTTCTTATATCTGACTCTACGCCGTCTGCTCGATGCGCTCGACGTCGTCATTGGCGCCGAATAAGGAAGGCTGGGGGCAACTCCCCCTCTGGATTGACTCCACCAGCCCCGGTGGTAGAAGTTAATGCTGCTGTTCCAACTAGGAACAGCTTCGAAATGTTAAATAAGGTGCGAAGGAATTCCCCTACCGCAGTGCTGAAGAGGTCTCCTCCCCCATCGGAAAAGGTTGTGGAAATAGAATCAGAACAGCCCCGATCTCCTCAACGGCTGTCTTCCAAAATCTATAAGGTTTGGCGGCAGGCCCGGGACTCAATCATCGATCCAAACCTCTCCCGCCAGCATAAGAAGCTGAAGATCCAACCGAAAGCTGGTCACCAGGCGAAAACCCAAAAGGCTGTTTGGACGCCCACCTCGACGGCCCCCTCAACCTCCATGGCTCATAAAAGGAGGGAGCCAGAGAAGATCCCTCAACATGCAACGACGGCTAAAAGCAACAAGCCCGGACACCCTAAGTCTGGGGGCATGATGGTCCACACCGTATGCATGGCCTCTGGAAAGGAGGAGAGCCGCACTTCTACAGGCCACCGACCGCTAACCCGATCCGTAACGAAATCCCAGGAGCAACAACAAAAGCTCCAAGAAATGATGAATGCTATGGCCGCGCTCACCGGGCCAAAGGAAAACCCAGAAGCATCCTCGGACGCACGCCGGGAGGAAGAAACCGACGCTGAATTCCTTCGCCGGACACTGGAGAAAAGGGACAGAGAGGCTGCTGAACAAGCGGCCAACATACAACGGATGGGCCTTCTCTTTCAAGATGTGATAGGAATGATGATCCAACAGGACTTACCCGCCGAAGATCCTCCGATTGTTCTTGAAGACGACCGAGGAGAGACGTCCAATCCACCACCAGCCTTCTCAACGGCCAAGGAGGAGACGATCTCTAAGGCTGACTTGACTGATTACATAGCCCAGCAAATCCGAGTTCATCATGCGACTGAGGCAGCTGATCAAGTCGTGAAAACAGGGCGACCGTATCCAGGCTGGTACGATCAAATCAAATATCCGCAAGGCTATACGATACCGAAATTCCATGTGTATAAGGGGACCAGCAATCCTCATCAACACGTCGCCCAGTTCCGAGCCCTCTGCGGTAACACCGGCGGTGACGATAAACTGTTACTCCGTCAGTTCGTCGGCAGCTTATCAGAAACAGCGTTCGAATGGTATTCGGAACTCCCGAACGATTCCATCAAAACGTTCGCTGAAATGGAGTTGTTGTTCACTCAGCGGTTCGCAAGTGCCAGCGAGCGCACTCCAATTACTGCTTTGATTAACGCCAGGGTAAAGCCAGGCGAAACCTGGGTCCAGTACGCTATACGATGGCGAAATTTGTGGTCGAGATGCGAGCAACGCATTGAGGAAGCACCCGCAGTGGGTATGTTCGTGGGAACCCTAGACCCCCACGCAACTATCTCCCAGTTTATGATGTTCTTTAAGCCAACCACATTCCAGGCTTTAATCGACAAGTTGGCTCAGATGGACCAGATGGGTCATAGGCCACCTCCTCCGAAGTCGGAACCTCGGAATGATAAGGGTAAAGGAAGGGCAACCTTTGTCGCGAACACCCAACAGCAGCCTGACGCCCCGAAATCGGCAGATCAATTGGAAGAAAGACGCCGATATTATAACGAAAAGATGAAGCGTCCTTACTCGTTCCCACAAGACAAGACAAAACGGTTATTTGAGCTGGCAATACGCAACAGACTTATCAACCTCCCGAATCCAAGGCGACCGCCACAACCCACCGAGGTGAATAACCCCAACTATTGCCCTTACCATCAGACGGTAAGCCATCCGATTGAAGATTGCTTCGTCTTCAAAGGATGGATCGAAGATCAATACCTTCAGGGGAAGTTTGTACTGTCCGAAAAGTGGAAGGTGAACCCGCCACAACCACATACTCCTAAAAAGACGGACACATCGGGGGCAACCTGCTCCTTTATCGAAGAAATTCCATGGGAGGTCGTGCTATCAACAAAGACCAAAAGGATGCTGAGAGACCTTCACGCGTGCCCTGCAATCGAATGGAAGGACCCTCTTGAACCTCGAATTATCGAAGGAGCAGTGAAGCCCCGCATAACTACGAAGACTGCTGACAAGGGCCCAAATACTCACGCCCAGCCGTCAAAAGCTTCGAAGAAAAAGAAGAAGAAATCCAAGAAGCCCGCGAAGCTTGGAGACGAGCGAACAAACTTGCAGAAGCAAATCGACGCGCTGGAAGAATATAATCAGAAGGCGCGAACTCCTGTCACACTGCAAGAGTTCCTCAGCCATATCTTTCAAGAGGACGATGATAGAGAGAACTCGTCGGATGAATCCGAGGGATATGCGGCAAGTTGCAACATGATCTCCCACTCGTTTACCGACGATGAGAAAACTCCTAGCACTAAGAAGCTGAAGGCGGAGCCCGAACCAGAGCGTGCGAGGCTGACAACTGATATGATCAATGCCTTCCTAGACGAGATTCGTCTAAAAAGTAAAGCAGATCAGGAGCGTGAGATGGCAGCATCAGGAAGAACCAAATGCGGGCGACTGAACGAAGGAATTGAACTACCCCTGCCAGAACGAAAGGTATCTGAGATGGACAAGAAGATATTCAAGACGAGGAAAAGGTTCGCCAAAGCCATGTCAATGGGAATGAGGTTACCACCCTCGGAAGGAAACACACACAATGGGGCGGAGAAGCACCCCGATTACTGCGCATATCATCAGAAAGTCTCACACCCCACAGAGGAGTGCGACGCCTTTAAGATATGGTGGCAAGGATATGTTGCTCGTCGGCAACATTTCAAACGCATGAAACGCAAGAGCCGTCGGGAGCAAAGAAGCGCCGTTGACGGGCCCAACAGAATTACTGGCAACTGTTATATGGCTCATGCCGAGGGGTCGCAAGTCCTCACCTTTGGGAGCGACTCTGACGAAGAAGTGACTCTGGGCCCTCTCTTTGAAGAATCCGCACTAAGGAAAGATGAGGAATCCGAAGCCTGCGGAAACACTCAGCTGCGCAATCGCACACTCCCGGAAAAGAATCTCGGGCCTACGAACAGAAAAGATAAGGGAAAGGAAAAGGTCACTGAAGATATCACTTTGGATGACCAAGTCGCGAAAGAACTGGCTGCCAAAGACCCTCCTAGGAGGAGTAAAGTGGACTATAACATCCTCGCGCATCTAAGGAAGCTACCTTCTCAGCTCAGCATTCTCGACGCCCTCCTATTATCAAAAGAAGCACGGGACTCACTAATTAAGGCACTACAAGAACCTGAGCAATTCCAAGCCTTTCTCGCCACCGAAAAGATGAAGGACGAACTGGAAGAAGTGCATACGGCCGACGTCACTTTCGGTGATGAAGACCTCCTTCTCGGGACGTGCGACCATAACCGTCCCCTATATGTCTCTGGGTACTGCCATGACATCAAGATAGGCAAGATCCTGGTGGATAACGGATCCTCCGTTAATCTCCTTAATGTTCGGGTGTTGAAGGAAATCTGCATGAGTGTGCAGCATCTCGCTCGTGACAAAATCACTATCTCCGGTTTCGATTCACAATCGTCACGGACTCTCGGATCTGTAATACTAACATTACGCTTCGGACTTCTCGTCACAGACATCAAATTCCATGTCATTGACGCCAAGACCTGTTACAATGCCTTGCTCGGCCGTCCTTGGTTACACGAGTACAACATCGTCCCTTCTACACAACATCAGTGTATGAAGTACTTTAAAGATGGTTTCGAGTATACTGTAACGGGTGAGCTGAACCCATTTTCCGTGAACGAAGTCCGCAAATACGAGGATGCGAAATACTTTTTGCCAGACTTTGAAGATACAGAAAGGTGTCACGACTCGGAGAACAAGGCCGCCGCCACCATCCCTGTTTTCGGAAGCGATACCGAAGAAGAAGAAGAGATAGTTTATACGGGGCCAGCTCAACGCAACAACCGGAGGACGCCCATCCCCATACTGGTCTTCGGAAGTGATTCGGAAGATGAGGTCAATGCCGTATTCTCCAATAGGCTTTCAATACAAGCACCTCCTGGCGATGACCATAACTTGCAGATCACCATGGTACCGCGAGAACACTACAAGGACCTCGACACGCTTCAAGCTCACAGTGTGCAAGAGCTGCAAACGTTTTGCGTCCCCCCCAGGCGAAAGGGTGAGAAGATGATCCTATTTTATCGATCCTCAGAGTCGAAAGTAGAGAAAGAGATCTGGCACGGCGTAGATGCTACATGTGACAGACTCCAGCCCATCCGTTTGCCCAGATACTATACAAATGGATTAAAAAAGCTATTGAAGCACCAAGGGGTACCCTTAAAACAAACTGTTCAACAGGCTCGGTTTTACAACAGGATTTGGGATGTCCCTGGAACCCAACGCAAACTGCCCAATGGGAAAATGGAGACACTCGGGCTTGGATACGCGAGAACCGGAAAACGAGAACGAGCTCATAACAGCTACGCTATATATACCTTTGATGAAGAAGAGGACGCCCTGTCAGGAGATGCCAACCCCTCATCAAAACCAGACCACGCGATTGAGGCGTCAAGTCCGTCATTTCTAGAACGAATGGACAAGCCCATCAGGAAAGTGGGTCAGAAAGGTCAGGAAGACCCCAACCACGAAATGGCCATCTACGAGAAGGCCAGGACGCAACGTCTATTTCAACAGGCTGCGAAAGGCAAGAATGCTCATCCTTGTCGACCCATCATGCGAAAGGCCCGACGCGGAGACGGAAATAAGTCGAGAAGCGGAAAAAAGAGCCGACAACAACGACGTAGGATTAGAGGGTTACGAGGTCGAGTACTGCACAGCCCGGATTCGCCCTTCATAGAAAAGATGAGTCGAGCGTACTCCTTCCCCCGAGACAAGACGGAAAGGTTACTCAAGCTCGCCCTAAAACATCAGATGATCGCGCTTCCGGAGTCTAAACACCCTGAGCGAGCTAATAAGGCCTCTCGCTCGGGCTATTGCTCTTATCACCGAGCCGCAGGACATCCTACCGAAAACTGCTTCACCTTCAAGAACTGGGTCGAGGACCAGTACCGACGGGGCAGATTCGCTTTGTCCAACAGCTGGAGGGTAACGCCGCCACGAAAGCACGAGTCCAAGGCCGCAAGAGCGGAGCCGGATCCGCCTCGGCCCCGGGAGTGTATTCGCACCTGTTATACGATTGCGATAGACAACCCTTCCCGGTGCTTCGAAAACAGCGATGATGAGGTTATCTCAGAATTCCCGCCTGCTCCGAAAGAACTGGAAGACGGTATACATACTACTGCAGATAACCTCAGGAAGATTGAGTTGGGATCGGCAGAGGACCCGCGACCAACATTTGTCAGCGAGCTACTCTCTGAAGAAAGGGTGGCCGCGTTAAAAAACGTGCTTCTACGACATAAAGACTGCTTCGCATGGAACTACTCTGAGATGCCGGGATTAGATCCGGAGGTTGCCGTGCATAAGCTAGCAATATCCCCGGATATCAAGCCAGTCAAGCAAGCGCCGAGGAGGATGCGACTCGAGTTGGAGATGAGCATCAACGCCGAAGTCAAAAAACTAATCGATTCTGGATTTATCCAAGAAGTACAATATCCCGATTGGATCGCCAATATCGTCCCGGTGATGAAGAAGAATGGGACAGTGCGTATATGCGTGGATTTCAGGGATCTCAACAAAGCCTGTCCAAAAGATGATTTCCCGGTGCCGGTAACCGAGCTAATGATAGATAACACGTCTACTCACGAGATCTTCTCCTTCATGGATGGTTCTTCAGGATACAATCAGATAAAAATGCATCCCGAAGACCAGAAGCACACCGCTTTCCGGACCCCTTTGGGTGTATTCTGCTACAGGGTTATGCCCTTCGGTCTAAAGAATGCCGGCGCTACCTATCAAAGGGCCATGACAAAGATCTTCGACGACCTCATACATGACATCGTCGAGTGCTATATCGATGACCTCGTAGTAAAGAGTATGTCATACGAAGATCACTTAAAGCATCTAGAGACTGTATTTCAACGCCTTCGGCAATATAATTTGAAGATGAATCCCCTCAAATGCGCGTTTGGAGTCTCCTCGGGAAAATTCCTGGGATTCGTCATCCGACACCGAGGTATTGAGATAGATCCGTCAAAGATTAAAGCGATCATGGAAATGCCTCCGCCAAGAACCCTCAAACAGTTGCGGTCTCTCCAAGGGAAGCTCGCATACATCCGGCGATTTATCGCAAATCTTTCAGGCAAATGCCGCCCCTATAGTCACCTGATGAAGAAGGGAACCCCTTTCGTCTGGGATCAAAAATGCCAAGGTGCACTAGACGAGATCAAGCAGTACTTGCAGAACCCGCCGGTATTGGCCGCGCCGGTCAAGGGAAAACCCCTCATTCTTTATACAACCGCCCTCGAAGGTTCCTTGGGCGCATTATGGGCGCAAGAGAACGATCAGGGGAAAGAGAGAGCACTCTACTACTTAAGTCGAGTTCTACTGGGGGCAGAAAGCAATTACTCTCCCATTGAAAAACATTGCTTGGCGTTAATCTTCGCGATAACAAAACTCAGGCACTATGCGTTGGCACACGAAGTCTGCTTCATCTCGAAAGTGGATCCTCTTAAATACTTGATGTCAAGAGCCATATTGACGGGACGACTCGCTAAATGGGCCCTGCTCTTGATGGAGTTCTCGATAACATATCAACCTCTCAAGGCAGTGAAAGGCCAGGCCATTGCCGATTTCCTCGCTGAGCACCCGATACCGGCCGATTCTCCTTTGAATTGTGACTTGCCGGACGAGCATGCATTTGATGCGATTAGCGGTGGAAGCGCCCGATGGGAACTTTATTTCGATGGAGCGTCCTCTATAAAGAAACAAAAGCAAGGTATCCCAATGATCAAGTCAGGGATAGGCCTCATCTTTGCGACTCCACAAGGAGGGATAATGCGCTTCGCCTTCTCCTTAACAGAGCCAAGGACAAACAATGAAGCTGAATACGAAGCCCTGATAGCAGGTCTCGAGCTTGCCATTGACATGGGAATTGAAGACCTCCTCATATACGGGGATTCTCAGCTGGTCGTTAGTCAAGTGAATGGCGACTACCAAACGTGCAAACCGGAACTGGTGAAGTACGGCGAAAGGGTGCAACAACTATTGTCCCAAATTCCTTCCTACACTTTGGAGAACATACCACGCGCAGAAAATAGCAAAGCAGACGCATTGGCTAAGCTTGCTAAAGAACTGGCCGACGAGAACCTCGATGATGTCAGAATCGTGATACAAAGCCGTCGAGTGCTCGCCCCGGCAGAAATATCTCCGGAATCATGCAAAGAAGAGAGAGCGACTGAGCAGACGACCCTACAAGTAAAGGACCATGAGAAGGCCGAGGACTGGAGGAAAGTCTTCATAGACTACTTTAAGTCCCGCCGCATACCCAAAGAAGCGTCTTCAAGACATCAGCTCATGAAACGAGCTCTATCTTTCGCTTTCGTCGACAATACCCTATACAAGAGATCGCTCGATTCTCTATGGCTGAGATGCTTAGGACCTGACGAAGCAGAAAAAGTCGTTCAGGAAGTTCATGACGGACTCTGCGGTTCTCACCAAGCAGGCCCAAAGATGAAGTTAAAGATTAAACGAATGGGCTACTACTGGCCCACAATGATCCAAGACTGCCTCGAGTATGCGAAGCAATGCCACTCGTGCCAGATTCATGGAGACTTTATCCACCAACATCCGAATCCGCTACACCCAACGGTGGCCAGCTGGCCATTCGAAATGTGGGGAACTGACATAGTCGGCCCCATTGAGCCGGCATCATCTCGGGGACACCGTTTTATCCTGGCGACTACTGATTACTTCTCCAAATGGGCAGAAGCAATACCATTGAGGGAAGTAAAGACGGAGAATATCCTCCATTTCTTCAAGACGCATGTCATCTATCGGTTTGGAACCCCACGGCGGATTATCTCCGATAACGGGCCAGCCTACAGAAGCCATAAGATTAGCCGCTTCGCGCAGCAGCACAATATAGACTGGAGATATTCTTCAGTTTACAACCCACGAGCCAACGGTCTGGCCGAGGCCTTCAATAAGACCTTGACAAAGATCATAAAAAAGACCGTTTCCCGGAATAAGAGAGACTGGCACGAGAGGCTGCAAGAAGCCCTTTGGGCTTATCGAACTACATTCAAGATGGCCACAAACACAACGCCATACGCGTTAGTATTTGGGACGGAAGCAGTACTCCCCCTCGAGATAGAGTTACCCTCTCTACGAGTGGCGATCCACCACGAACTGACTGACGAAGAAAATGCTCACCTTCGACTTGAGGAGCTTGATGCCCTCGACGAAACCCGACTCATAGCGCAACAACATCTAGAAGCCCACAAAGCAAAGATGACGCGCTCGTACGAAAGATTGACCAGGCCAAGGGCATTCCGCCAAGGCGAACTCGTGCTGGTAGTCAAAAGACCTATGATCCCCAATCGTGCCAAGCGGGGAAAATTCGAGCCAAACTATGAAGGCCCGTACATCATAGACCAGGTCTACCAGGGTGGAGCCTATCTACTCGTGGACATGCACGGTGAAAGGCCTTTCAGGCCAATAAATGGCCGCTTCTTGAAGAAATACAACGCTTAGTGAGCCACAGCCTGGGTCAACGGTAGATGACGACGACTATGTCCGCTCGCTATCTTCCTAGGCTCAGACTTTACAAGCAGTAGCTGACCCTCCCATAACGACGGACCGAAACGTCCTTAAACTATCAAGGGACCGAAACGTCTTTAAACTATGAACGGACCGAAACGTCCTTAAACTATCAACAGACCGAAACGTCTTTAAACTAGCGACGGACCGAAACGTCCTTAAACTAGCGACGGACCGAAACGTCCTTAAACTAGCGACGGACCGAAACGTCCTTAAACTATCAACGGACCGAAACGTCCTTAAACTAACGATGGACCGAAACGTCCTTAAACTAGCGACGGACCGAAACGTCCTTAAACTATCAATGGACCGAAACGTCTTTAAACTAACGACGGACCGAAAACGTCCCTAAACTACTACCGCAGCATCCTTAGGCTGACGAGATAAAAAAAAAAAAAAATACATAAAATAAATAAAAACGGTATGTCCACAAGCAAAATGGGCACGGATGAAAACCCGAAAGGGCTCCGTGAGTAAAAACAGCAGGACTACCGGCGAGTGTTTGTGAAAACCCGAAAGGGCGCAACCTCGTTAAAAGACACTTATAGGGTCCTCTTGACCTTGTAAGAAGAAACCACCTGCGTGAGCTCCTTACGACTCACAAAGGAGCAACACACTTAGGAATCCTTACGATTCCTAAGGAGAAAATACACTTACGAGATCCTCACGACTCGTAAGGAGAACTCTCTTATGGGACCCTCACGGCTCATAAGATTTGAAAGTCTTAAGTTACAGAGATCTAAACCTGTTCTTAAGCAAATCCTCCACAACCTCCGACATTGCCCTACAAGCGGCTCGGACTGACCCTTGTATACAATCCACGGGCGCGAATAAACATTTCCCTAAACAAAGTCCCACCCGTGACTGGGGATATATCCATATGGTGAACGACCCTTGTAAGTCCTCTCGACTTATAAGGAGAAAATCCTCTTTGTAAGATCCTTACGACTTACAAGAGAACATACACTTAAGAATCCCCACGATTCTTAAGGAGAGAACACACTTGCAAGATCCTCACGACTTGTAGGGAGAAACACCTTTGTGAGACCCTTACGGCTCATGAAATCAAAAGCCTTGGTCAACAGAACCCTTAACCCTGTTTGCTAAGCCACCTTTGTCCAAACGTCGACAGAGGCAAATGACGATTCGCTCCTGGTAAACATTCCAGACAAAATGGCCGAAATGATGGGACAACTTGCAATAAAAAGAAGCAGGCAAAATCTCGGCGGTTCACAGATAACTTAGTGATCACCACCGTGGCATTCGTCTCGATACAGCAGACGCGATACCGGCGAATGAAGCGAAGGCCAAATTCCTAGCTTCATTGTCTCGACGACACAACATCAAGCGAAACGGAACGGTGGCAACCCTAAGTTCCATGACTCGGCGACACATATCGCCAAGAGTCAACCCCCATCCCGTGAAATGCGGATACAATCAGCAAACTTCCTGGTTACGTGGAAAGCGGATAATGTCACTCTTTGACCCCGTGGAAAACGTCCAGAGCGGATCCTGGTCCTCGCAGAGCATGGCAGTGAACCCATGTGAAGCATCCAGAGCGGAGCCTAGTCCTCGCCTAACGCGGCAGTGAACCCGTGTGAAGCATCTAGTGCAAACTTCCTGGCTACGTGGAAAGCGGATAATGTCACTCTTTGACCCCGTGGAAAACGTCCAGAGCGGATCCTGGTCCTCGCAGAGCATGGCAGTGAACCCATGTGAAGCATCCAGAGCGGAGCCTAGTCCTCGCCTAACGCGGCAGTGAACCCGTGTGAAGCATCTAGTGCAAACTTCCTGGTTACGTGGAAAGCGGATAATGTCACTCTTTGACCCCGTGGAAAACGTCCAGAGCGGATCCTGGTCCTCGCAGAGCATGGCAGTGAACCCATGTGAAGCATCCAGAGCGGAGCCTAGTCCTCGCCTAACGCGGCAGTGAACCCGTGTGAAGCATCTAGTGCAAACTTCCTGGTTACGTGGAAAGCGGATAATGTCACTCTTTGACCCCGTGGAAAACGTCCAGAGCGGATCCTGGTCCTCGCAGAGCATGGCAGTGAACCCATGTGAAGCATCCAGAGCGGAGCCTAGTCCTCGCCTAACGCGGCAGTGAACCCGTGTGAAGCATCTAGTGCAAACTTCCTGGTTACGTGGAAAGCGGATAATGTCACTCTTTGACCCCGTGGAAAACGTCCAGAGCGGATCCTGGTCCTCGCAGAGCATGGCAGTGAACCCGTGCGAAGCATCCAGAGCGGAGCCTAGTCCTCGCCTAACGCGGCAGTGAACCCGTGTGAAGCATCTAGTGCAAACTTCCTGGTTACGTGGAAAGCGGATAATGTCACTCTTTGACCCCGTGGAAAACGTCCAGAGCGGATCCTGGTCCTCGCAGAGCATGGCAGTGAACCCGTGCGAAGCATCCAGAGCGGAGCCTAGTCCTCGCCTAACACGGCAGTGAACCCGTGTGAAGCATCTAGTGCAAAATTCCTGGTTACGTGGAACGTGGATAACGTCACCCTTTGACCCCACGGAAAACGCCCAGAGCGGAGCCTGGTCCTCGCCAAGCACGGCAGTGAACCCGTGTGAAGCATCCAGAGCAAACACCGGACTGTGGAGTCCTTTAAAATCCACGGACTATGACGTCCTTAACCTCGACCGCGATGTCTTAAAACTAACGATCAACCACCCCTATTCCTTACAGATCTTTGCCTCGGTTTAAGGGTACATCTCTTCACTCCTTTGATGCCTGGCGTTGTAATTCCTCAACGTCTTCAAAGAGGTGACGGGTCCCTGCAACCAAACGTTGGACTGTGGAGTCCCTAAATCCACGGACTATGAGGTCCTTAACCTTGACCGTGATGTCTTAAAACTAGCATCGGACTGTGGAGTCCCTAAATCCACGGACTATGAGGTCCTTAACCTTGACCGTGACGTCTTAAAACTAACATCGGACTGTGGAGTCCTTAAATCCACGGACTATGAGGTCCTTAACCTTGACCGCGACGTCGTTAAACTACGATATCTGGAGAAACCCCTGACTTCGTAGAACACGGACAAGGGTAACCGCATCCGGCGCTTACAAGTCCTCACGACTGGGAGAAAAAAACTCTTTATGAGATCCTCGTGGCTCATAAGATGTGAAAGTCTTAGGAAGCAGAGCTTAACCCTGAATCCTGAACCATCGCTGTCCTGCAAGGAGATCAAGATAGAATATCCGCAGAATGCATTCAACAAAAAGGGGACACATCATTGAGAAGGAAAATCGTATCTTTTATTCATAAACCAAAAAGGATACAAGGTACAATTCATGAAACAAAAAAAAGATACTCTCATCCATGAGTACGTACAAAAAAAAAGAAGAAAAAAGAAAAAGAAAAAAAAGAGATACAAGTCCTCAAGCCGGTGGCCGGTGTAGTAATTTTAGCGGCTCATCATTTTGTTGTTGAGACACGGCTTCATGACGCAAGATCTCCAGAAGACGAATCTCCGCCTGAGCTTGCTGAGCCTGATACGAAGTAAGCCCAGCCTCGAGCTCTTTTTCAGTGGCCCTATGAGCCTCAACCCTCTCACGAGTGAACGTAGCAGCGTTATCGAGAGCCACCACTTCTTTGATGGACTCCTGAAGCACCCGCCAGAGTTCATACGTTTTATTGGCCTTGGCTGTGAGGCTGACCTGAAGCTCGCCCAACGCTTTGGAGGCTAGCTCCCTCTCCGAAAATTTACGACCGAACCCTTTTCTCACACAACAATATGTTCGCTGCGTGGCCACGAAAGCCCGCACTCGCAACCACGGCCTCGAACACAAGACATTTACAAGACCGTATAAATGGGCCTCCGGTCGACAGAGATGATCGATCTGAAACGTGTTCACATCACCTGGTATGAAAAGCAATGAGAAAATTTCCAGTGTTTATCCTATCAAGCATGTGTTCACGATTATATGAGCATCCGAAGAAGAAATAAAGTTCGAGGCATTAATTTGCATGCGACATAATGACAATGTTGATAATTAGAAGAAGCTTGCATAAGAAGAACACAATGTTTATTCATGCAAGCGAAAACATGCATACGAGTACCAAGCCTACATAGGGATTCAGCATAAAGCATACAAAAGAGAGGACTAATTTAAAAACACTACGCTAAAGGAAAAGATCACCAAACACCGGATCAATGGCACAAGGGTTAACAAAGCAAAGAACAAAATTCTCCATCTCTCTCTCTGCTTTCTCCAGCACGTCAAAGCGACGGTTCTCACGAGGAGTCGCTCCCCATCGATTGGTGCCGTGATCGTCTGCAAAAGCAAACATAATAGCTCGCCGGGCCTTAATCTGGCCCAGCAGATGAATCGAGCAATCCTTCAAAGCCTGAGTAATCAGGCACGCTTCATGAAAGCCCTCGAGCTTTTCTTCTGCCGCGTCGAGCATCGCCAGGGTCATCTCCGCCGGGTGAGGAGGAATATCGGCAAGCACGGCCGTAAGAATCATCCGGAGCCAGAGAGAACCCATCGGGAGGGGAGACCCTCTACGGATCGAGAGCTCGTGCATGGCCGAGTCACATTCGTTGTCAGAAAGGAGGGGGTCCACCAACCGAGCAGCAAAGCGGGGGATCATCTCCTCAAGAGGAACTTCCCACGGCTGCCGACGAGCATGAGGGCGATTACAAGCCATGGCACTCGTTTCTCTCTTAAAAAATATATATATATATATATATATATATATATATATATATGTGTGTGTGTGTGTGTATATATATATATGATATGAATCTCTCTGAGAAAGGAGAAGAAGGCTATAGCCTCATATATAATGAAGCGCATTAAGTGCTATGCACGGAAAATCTTGCATGGTGAATTTATTTTCAGGGCCTAAAAATGGAAAGGTACCGAAAGTCAAGGAGATGGAACGATTCCCAAGCCCCTTTTTCAGCACCTAATATTGTACACTGAAAATATGGCATGAGGAAAATCTTGTGAACCGTCGCATCAAGAGATCTCACGTGTAGAACACGTGAGGCCCAAACCTGCAGTGTATTTAAAAGGAAGAATATGGAGTAGTACCCTGCATATTAAAGCACAAACAACAATAGTAACAGAATAATAAGATTTCAGAGAAAAAGCATGCAAACACACAGAGACACAACAAAGCTTATCATCCAGACTTCAAAAAGGCGATACAAAATAAAAGAAAAACTTTTACAATGGTAAGGCTTCAGACGCGGGGCATGGGTTGAGAAACTCGAAATTAACTTTATTCAAGATCTTCCAAGCATTTCGAACCTCCCGAGTATGCTTTCTCTCACGGTCACAGGCATCGGGGTCCCCGCGGATGTCCTCTACCCTCCGGTAGGCGCCCAATACGGCTGATTGCTGAAAAATCTGATGAAGGAGATCAATGAGATCATCCCGCCTTCTCTTTGAGATCAAGCCCATAAGGTACACCGAATGCACCTTATCCTCAGCAATGTCCAAGTCCCCGAGCGGTATGCCGGCACAAAAGAGAGGAAGTGCCTCCCGGATCGCCAGCACGATCAGCCTCAGAAGAGAAGAGCGACGGGGGAGTAGCCTATGGTTGTACTCGTCAAAGCGGCTCATGATTTCGGCACACTGAGCATCGGTGAACTCCTGATTCTGACTACGACCCAGGGCACGAATATTCCCGTAGGAAATAATTTCGTTGAGATTATACAAATGAGCGTCCATGACACCTGAAATAAAAATCAGAACGACTTATTACAAACCCCCTTCTTCCTCACTAATCACGGAATGACAAAGAGACCCCAGGGAGCCTCTGTGTGAAGAAATTAAGTTCTTCATAGGAATTAAATTCCTTATTAAGAAAAGGGAATTAAATTCCCAGAAATATTTTTGGACGGAATTAAATTCCATGGAGTTGAAACGCTGTCATCATCTCCCCGAAGATCACCTAAACCCTAAGAGATCTACAGTTCGAAAGTTAGGTGGTTTCCTGTTCTTATGGAAAAACTTGAAGAAAAATGGGTTCTTTGTGAAACCCTTAACGCGGATTTAAAATCCAAAGAGTTCTGTTAAAAACATAGGCGCTTTGGCCGTTCAACATTATTACCTGAGGGAAAGGGATCCGTCAACAGAGTTAAACTCTGGAAAATCTTTAAAACAGAGAACTGAGCTCTCGATGGAGAGAATTAAATTCTCAAAGAAAAAGTTCTCAGAGGAAGAAGACGAGCAGAGTGAAGGCTCTTATGAAGAGACAGCGGCATTTATAGAAAACAATGGAAACGTTTCATCTCCCCAGATCCCTAAAGGAATCCAACGGTCGCGAGAGGAGACAGCGTTGCACTCACGTGCTGACACGTGAGAACAACGCTGTGGGGGCATTTGTTTCCTGATTTAAAATCAGGAAAGCTTCTGTGAAAAGCTTCAAAAAGGGGCCACGTGCTTACACGTGACCAGCAGTCACGTGTTGACACGTGATCTATAAAGTGCAGAAAAGGCGCACATTGATTCGCTGAGCAAAGTCAAGGAAAAGAGCTTCAGAAGAGATCACGTGCTCCCACGTGACCAGGGTCACGTGTCGACACGTGACGTTCAAAGCAGCAAACTCGCTCTCCAATTGAACCGAGGGAAGAAGTGCCAGACAGGGGTCACGTGCTCACACGTGACCAGGGGTCACGTGGTAGCACGTGACATTAAAGCAGCAATCAGAAGACAGACGCAAGAGAAAGAGGAAGGCTCATTCCAAAAGGGGGTCACGTGTCCGCACGTGACCATGGGTCACGTGGTCACACGTGACCGGCTTTCAAAGCCCATGTTGACGGCAGAATTAAATCTTTCCAAAGGAAAGTGATTATCTGGGACCAATCAAATTAAAGATTCAGAGATGATTAAATATCATCTATCTATGGAAAATCTCGGGTTTGGAAAGATTTCCCCCTTAAATCTAACCAAAATAACAAAGGAGAATCTCTGGATTTAAAATCCAATGGTGAATAAAATTCACCCAATAATCCAAAGGTCCAAAATGAATGATGGATGCAAATCAAATCTCTCAGTGAAGATTCATCAAAAACTAATTCATTCGGCTGCTTCTCCTATAAATAGGAGACAAGAGACGCAAAAGGAGAGAGGGAGATACATACGCAGAGGGAAGAAAAAGAAGAGAGCTCTGATACTTGGAGGAATTTGGACCTGCTGCAAAAGAAAACCCTAGGTAAGAAAGGGAAGGCTTTCGGAAAGAAAGAGAATTTAATTCTCAACAGAGTTTAACTCTGATACATAAAACAGAAGAGCACATTTCTTCTCTCTTTAATAGAGGATCTGCAAAGTGCACATCTCCCCTTAAGGTTGAGAATTTAATTCTCAATGGGTCGAGATCCTGCCATGCAGATCCAAGACATAGAGAAGGAATGCAAGCATGAGAATTTAATTCTCACAGAACTATAGGAATTTAATTCCTTTAAGATAAAAGTAGGGCTTGACCCTGTATCATGGGAATTTAATTCCTTCAAAACAAAAGAAACCAGGGTTTAACCCTAATTAAGAACCTAGTTCTGTTGGAACAGCGGGGATTTAATTCCCTTGATCATAATTTAACAGAGAATGGGAATTTAATTCCTTAAAAGCTTTTACTAGGGTTTAACCCTATTCAGTTCTTCACATATACGAGGAATTTAATTCCAACAGAAAATTCAGAGTTCAACTCTATTTCAGAATATGAATCTTCGAAAGGAAGTAGGAATTTAATTCCTCTGAAATCTAAAGCTCGAGGAATTTAATTCCTGGAAAAAAAGATCAACGGATCCTCTAAAAACAACATGCATAGAGGCAGGGTCACGTGCCACCACGTGACCCCCCAAGAGATCTATAGAAAACCCCTTTGAGGCGGTCCCTCACATGACCCACGTGACCCTTAACAAAAGCTCTACCAAATGAGCATATGAATGCCCGTCACGTGAGGGCACGTGATGCTCTGAAAAATGCAGCGATTTCAGCAGAATAAATGGAAAGAGGGCGTTCTCACGTGTTGCCACGTGACCCCTTTTGCCTTAGTGTTCAACACTAAATTGGAACTCTCAAACCCAGTGTCAAAACACTGTCGAGCCCCAGTATTCAATGCTGATTAAAAAGCCTTATTGGCAGGATTCAACACTGATCCGTTTTAGTGTTTAACACTAATTTGAAAAAGCCTTATTGCTGGTATTTAACACCAATTATCTCTTAGTGTTGAACACTAATTCAACAGCCTTATTCCCAGTGTTCAACACTGATTGCTCTGAAGTGTTTAACACTAGGCTTTGGCCCAATTGGCTAGAGGGATAGAGGCAAATATTCTCCTTCAATGGACCAACAAAGAGTCAATATTCCAGACCTGACTGGACTTAGCCCAAGCTGGCCATAAGTCCTCAATTTGTGATTAACTGGGCCGGTAGGCTCATAACATAATTGATCAGTCTTGACCCAAATTGGGCCAAGGACCATTTAATCCATCCCGGTTCTAGGGTACATCTCTTCACTCCTTTGATACCTGGCATTGTAATCCCTCAATGTCTTCAAAGAGGTGACGGGTCCCGAAGACCATTCATGATATGGACTGTGGGGTCCTTAAACCCATGCATAATGCAAAATTCCTGGTTACGTGGAACGTGGATAACGTCACTCTTTGACCCCATGAAAAACGTCCAGAGCGGATCCTGGTCCTCGCAGAGCACGGCAGTGAACCCGTGTGAAGCATCCAGAGCGGAGCCTGGTCCTCGCCTAGCACGGCAGTGAACCCGTGTGAAGCATCCAGAGCATATACCGGACTGTGGAGTCCTTAAACCCATGGACTATGACGTCCTTAACCTTGACCGAGATGTCTTTAAACTACCAACGGACCGCAATGTCCTTAAACTACCCACGGACCGCAATGTCCTTAAACTACCAATGGACCGCTATGTCCCTAAACTGGAACATGGACCACTATGTCCCTAAACTAGAACAATAGAGCCCCAAAATGCTCTTTTGTCGGATCAAAATGATCCCGTTAAGTTGATCTTAGTCCCAAACTGGACTAACGTATCCTTAACAACCATTTAAGTTGATCTTAGCCTCAAATATGGCTAACGTATCCTTAAACCTTCAAACAGACTTTAGTCCCAAATTGGACTCTAGATCCCCCAATCAACTTTGGCTCAAGGGTACATCTCTGAACTCCTCTGACACATGTCGTTGTAATCCTTCAACGTCGTCAGAGAGGTGATGGGTCCCGACGGCCATACATTCAGTGGACCACTATGTCCCTAAATTGGAACAATTGGGGTCCAAACACTCCTTTGTCGGATCTAAATGATCCTGTTAAGTTGATCTTAGCCTTGAACTAGACTAATGTGTCCTTAACAAACGTTTGAGTTGATCATAGCCTCAAGCATGGCTAGCGTATCCTCAAACCAAACCCCCAAACCCAAGTCTAAGAAGATGCGGATTTGGACCAGTCCATGCCCTACGGGCGACAACATAACTCAGTCTCCGTAAACGATCCACGGGCAATGAAACATAAAACAAGAACACACGACACGAAGTGACCATCTGGAGAAGGAGAAAGTTGTTACCGCAAAGCGGTAGCGTAATTAACTGCAGGGGCTTGCGCCTGCAGGGAAGAGCGTCCCCACAATCAAAAACCCCTCGAACGAGGGGGAATCTGACGAAGTCTGCTACATCGGACGCATCCGTCTAGACCTCCGATTTATGGCGCCATGGATCGAATTGGCATCTTCGGAGAGGTGGACGGATAGCACCAATTAGCATCTGCCCCGAATTTCAGGCGGGACGGCCCAATGTCTCGGCCGCCATTCGGAGGGGAACAGGTAGTCCTGCTGTTTTTACTCACGGAGCCCTTTCGGGTTTTCATCCGCGCCCATCTCGCTTGTGGACGTACCTTTTTTTTGGTTTTTTTACGAGTCTGCGCCCTTTCGGGTTTTCACAAACATCGTCGGTAGTCTTGCTGTTTTTACTCACGGAGCCATTTCGGGTTTTCATCCGTGCCCCTTTTGCTTGTGGACGTACCCCTTTTTTTTGCTTTTTTTTTACCACGTCAGCCTGGGGATGCTGCGGGTTGGTAGTAGTTTAACGACATTTCGGTCATTTGTCAACGTACGATTACGCAGCTAGATTTTGCCGCAAATCTTCGCATGTTTTGTGCCGGAGGTGGATTCCTTGAAGAGAGGGCTGAGGGCGATTTCTTCGTCGGAGTCGCTTCCAAAGGTGATAACTTGCGATCCCTTGGTGTCGGCTATGTGACAGTTGCCAGCAGTTCTTTCGCGCTCATCTGTCGTGCTTTCCTTTTCCCGACGAGCCTTGCGCTTCACTCGTTGAACGTGTCGTCGATGGGCAACATATCCCTGCCACCAGTTTTTAAAGGCTATGCACTCCTCGGTAGGGTGTGCAATCTTCTGATGGTATAGGCAGAAGTTAGGATGTATGTCCGCTTCATCAAGACGTATATTACCAGAGGAATTTCCTTTGAGAGAGGGCAACTTCATTCCTATTGCCAGGGCCCTAGCGAATCGTTTCCTTATTTTAAGCTTGTTTTTGCTGGCGATAGGGATGCTTTGCTCCAGTCGGGGTGTCTCGACCTTTTCCTCCAGTCGTCGGCATTTGGCACTTTCAAATATAGCCAGTTCACGCTCTCGATTGGCTTTGCTTTCCTGACGGGTTTCGTTTAGGAATGCATCAATCATTTCGTCTGATGGTCCTAGAAGTTCAGGCTTAAGATTTGCCCCTGGTTTTTCTACATCCAAAGCTTCTTCACCGTTTATTAACGAGTGAGAGATCATATGACAGCTTGCCATATAATCCTCAGACTCATCCGACGAGTCTTCTCCAATGTCATCATCTTTGTCCACAAGGACGTGGGTGAGAAATTCTTGGAGTGTGACTGGGGTCCGCGCCTTCTGATTATATTCTTCCAACGCGTCAATCTGTTTTTGCAGGTCCGTGCGCTAGGCACCAGGCTTCACGGGCTTTTTGGTCTTCTTCTTCTTCTTCGAAGACTTTTACGGCTGGGTGTGAGCGCTCTGACCATCACCACCAGATTTTGGAGTTGGGGCGGTTTCAGCATTCCCTCTGTTTCCTGATTTAAAATCAGAAAAGCTTATGGGAAAAACTTCAGAAAGGGGGGCCACATGCTTACATGTGACCAGCAGTCACGTGTTGACACGTGACATATAAAAGCAGCGGAAAAGGCACATTGGTTCCCTGATCAAATCAAGGAAAAGGCTTCAGAAGAGGTCACGTGTTGGCACGTGACGCTCAAAGCAGCAGATTCGTTCTCCAGTGGAATCAAGGAAAGAGGCTCCAGACAGGGGTCACGTGTTCACACGTGACCAATGGTCACGTGTTGACACATGATGACTGAACAGCAACCAGAAGACAGAGAATAAAAAGAAAGAGGAAGGCTCGTTCCAAGGGGGTCACGTGGTCACACGTGACCGGCTTTCAAAGCCCGTTTTGTTAACAGAATTAAATTCTGAAGGAGATTCAAATCTTTCCAAAAGAAAGTGATTATCTAGAGCCGATCGGATTAAAGATTTAGAGGTGATTAAGTATCATCTATCTATGGGAAAATCTCGGGTTTGGAAAGATTTCCCCTTTAAATCTAACCGAAATAACGAAGGAGAATCCCTGGATTTGAAATCCAATGGTGAATAAAATTCACCTAATGATCCAAAGGTCCAAAACGAATGATGGATGCAAATCAAATCTCTCAATGAAAGATTTATCAAAACTAATTGACTCGGTTGCTTCTCCTATAAATAGGAGCCAAGAGATACAAAAAAGGGACATATACGCAGAGGGAGAAAAAAGGAGAGAGCCTTGATTACTTTGAGGAATTTGGAGCTTCTGCAAAGGAAAACCCTAGGTAAGAAAGGGAAGGCTTTTCAAAAGAAAAAGAATTTAATTCTCAAAAGAGTTTAACTCTGATATATAAAACAGAAGAACATATTTCTTCTCTCTTTGATAGAGGATCTGCAAAGTGCACATCTCCCCTTTAGGTTGAGAATTTAATTCTCAACGGGTCGAGATCCTGCCATGCAGATCCAAAACATAGAGAGGGAATGGAAACATGAGAATTTAATTCTCACAGAACTATAGGAATTTAATTCCTTTAAGATAAAAGTAGGGCTTGACCCTGTGTTATGGGAATTTAATTCCTTCAGAACAAAAAGAAACAGGGTTGAACCCTAATTAAGAACATAGTTCTGTTGAAACAGCGGGAATTTAATTCCCTTAATCATAATTCTTCAAAATGGGAGTTTAATTCCTTAAAAGCTTTTATTAGGGTTTAACCCTATTCAGTTCTTCATATTTATGAGGAATTTAATTCCTACAGAAAATTCAGAGTCTAACTCTATTCAGAATATAAATCTTCAAAAGGAAGTAGGAATTTAATTCCTCTGAAATTACTGTCAGGGTTCAACCCTACGAGGAATTTAATTCCTGGAAAAAGATTAACAGATCCTCTAAACAACATACATAAAGGCAGGGTCACGTGCCACCACGTGACCCCCCAAGAGATCTGCAAAAAAAACCCTTTGAGGCAGCACCCCACGTGACCCACGTGACCTTCGGCAGAAGCTTTAACATATAAGCATTTAAATGCCCGTCACGTGAGGGCACGTGATGCTCAGAAAGATGCGATAATCTCAGCAGAATAAATGAAGGGAGGGCGCTCTCACGTGTTGCCACGTGACCCTTCTTGCCTTAGTGTTTAACACTAAATTGGAACTCTCGAATACAGTATTGAAACACTGTCGGGCCTTAGTGTTCAACACTAATCAAAGAATTTTATTCGTAGTGTTCAACACTGATTACCTTAATATTTAACACTAATCTGAGATCTCCATTGCCAGTGTTCAACACTGATCTGTTTTAGTGTTTATGATCATTTGAAAGCCTTGTTGCTGGTGTTTAACACCAATTATCTTTTAGTGTTAAACACTAACTTGTCAGCCTCATTCCCAGTGTTCAACACTGATTGCTCTGTAGTGTTTAACACTAGGCTTTGGCCCAATTGGCTAAATGGATAGAGGCAAAGCCTCTCCTTCAATGGACCAACAAGAAGCCAATATTCCAGACATGATAGGACTTAGCTCGAGCTAGGCCATGAGTCTTCAATTCGTAACTAACTGGGCTAATGGGCTCATAACATAATTAATCGGTCTTGACCCCAAATCGGGCCAAGGACTACTTAAGCCATTCCGGTTCTAGGGTACATCTCTTCACTCCTTTGATACTTGGCATTGTAATCCCTCAATGTCTTCAAAGAGGTGATGGGTCCCGACGACCACCCATGATATGGACTGTGGGGTCCTTAAACCCATGTCTAATGCCAAATTCCTGGTTACGTGGAACGCGGATAACGTCACTCTTTGACCCCGTGGAAAACGTCCAGAGCGGAGCCTGGTCCTCGCCTAGCACGGCAGTGAACCCGTGTAAAGCATCCAGAGCACATACCGGACTGTGGAGTCCTTAAACCAATGGACTATGACGTCTTTAACCTTGACCGAGATGTCTTAAAACTAACAATGGACCGCAATGTCCTTAAACTACCCATGGACCGAAATGTCCTTAAACTACCCATGGACCGCGATGTCCTTAAACTAGAACAATAGAGCCCCATGTGCTCTTTTGTCGGATCTAAACGGTCCCGTTTAAGTTGATCTTAGCCTTAAAGATGGCTAACGTATCCTTAAACCTTCAAACAGACTGGACTATGAATCCCCCCAATTAACTCTGGCTCGAGGGTACATCTCTGAACTCCTCTGACATCCGTCGTTGTAATCCTTCAACGTCGTCAGAGAGGTGACGGGTCCCGACGGCCACACATACGATGGACCACTATGTCCCTAAACTGGAACAATAGAGCCCAAATGCTCCTTTGTCGGATCTAAACGATCCCGTTAAGTTGATCTTAGTCTCAAACTAGACTAACGTATCCTTAGCAAACGTTTGAGTTGATCTTAGCCTCAAGTATGGCTAACGTATCCTCAAACCAAACCCCCAAACCCAAATCTAAGATAAACGCGGATTTGGACTAGTCCACGCCCTACGGGCGACGACATAACTCAGTCTCCGTAAACAATCCACGGGCAATAAAAAACAAAATAAACACCCACGACACGAAGTGACCATCTGGAGAAGGAGAAAGTTGTTACCGCGATGCGGTTAATTAACTGCAGGGGCTTGCGCCTGCAGGGAAGAGCGTCCCCACAATCAAAAACCCCTCAAACGAGGGGGAATCTGACGAAGTCTGCTACATCGGCCGCATCCGTCTAAACCTTCGATACACGGTGCCATAGATCGATTTGGCATCTTCGGAGAGGTGGACGGATAGCACCAATTAGCATCTGCCCCGAACCTCAGGCACGGACGCCCGAGCCCAGGCCGCCGTTCGGAGGGGAACAGATTCTGGCACGCCCGATGGGACCTCTTCCTCTTTCCACTCCGCACTTCGTGTGTCGTGATTCGTGAACCAATCGCGGTTCGCTAATAGTTGCCCTTGGGGTTTCAAGATACTAAGAATTGGCGTCTTGCTTATTGCAGAAAGCAAAGGATCGATGGCTTCTACTTCTGCGAAATTCTCCAACTGCTCAAACTGCAATTGCGACCAACGCTTTACCTCGCCAGGAGGTATAGCCTATAGACCCCAAGCTGCTTCGTTGTTCACAATGCCGGTGGACCAGGTGACTCAAGCCACTACCGGATTGTTCTTTGGGACTATACTCCCACCATCAAGCTTCGCGGCGCCGGTGCTGACGAAGGAAGCTCTCAAGAAGTCGGTCTTTGATCGTCTTACCCCTGCCGCGGCTCCTCTCAACGAGTCGCCCAACGTCAACGCCTCGGTCTTCTCTAGATTGGGCCAGAAATCCTGCGAACTCATCATGGGGCCTACAATCTCAGAGGAGGCTGCTTCTAAGAAGGTGGCCGCTCCTGCCCCCGAAATCGCCAAGGCGGCTTCTCCGGCCAAAAAGTCGGTCTTTGCAAGATTGACGGCTTCAGCCCCCGCTCCTGCTGCCCAAAGGACATCGGTCTTCGATAGGCTAACACCAACAGTGACCTCCCACCCACACAGGGGGCAAGACGAAACCATTCTTACCGCTGACCCAACGCCGTCCGCTCGACGCGCTCGACGTCGTCATTGGCGCCGAGTAAGGAAGGCTGGGGGCAACTCCCCCTCCGGGCTAACTCCATCAGCCCCGATGACAGAAGTTAATGCTGCTGTTCCAACTGGGAACAGCTTCGAAATGCTAAATAAGGTGCGAAGGAACTCCCCTACTGCAGTGCTAAAGAGGTCTCCTCCCTCATTAAAAAAGGTTGTGGAAATAGAATCGGAACAGCCCCGATCTCCTTAACGGCTGTCTTCCAGAATCTATAAGGTTTGGCGGCAGGCCCGAGACTCGATCATCGATCCAAACTTCTCCCGCCAGCACAAGAAGCTGAAAATCCAACCGGAGGCTGGTCAACAGGCTAAACCCCGAAAGGATGTCTGGACGCCCACCTCAACGGCCCCCTCAACCTCCATGGCTCATAAAAGGAGGAAGCCAGAGAAGACCCCCCAGCATGCAACGACGGCTAAAAGCACTGAGCCCAGACACCTTAAGTCTGGGGGCATGGTGGTGCACACTGTTTACGTGGCCTCTGGAAAGGAGGAAAGCCGCACTTCTACAGGCCACCGACCGCTTACCCGATCCGTGACGAAAGCCCAGGAGCAGCAACAAAAGCTTCAGGAAATGATGAATGCTATGGCCGCACTTACCGGGCCAAAAGAAAGCCCAGGAACGTCCTCAGACGCACGCCAGGAGGAAGAAACCGATGCTGAATTCCTTCGCCGGATACTGGAGAAAAAGGACAAAGAGGCTGCTGAACAAGCGGCCAACATACAACGTATGGGCCTGCTCTTCAAAATATGATAGGCATGATGATCCAGCAAGACTTACCAGCCGAGGATCCCCCAATCGTTCTTGAAGACGACCGAGGGGAGACGTCAAATCCACCACCAGCCCTATCAACGGCCAAGGAGGAGGCAATCTCTAAGGCTGACTTGGTTGACTACATAGCCCAGCAAATCCGGGTTCACCATGCGACTGGGGCAGCTGGTCAAGTCGTAAAAACGGGGCGGCCGTATCCGAGCTGGTACGACCAAATCAAATACCCGCAAGGCTATACGATACCAAAATTCCACGTGTATAAGGGAACCGGCAACCCCCATCAACATGTCGCCCAGTTCCGGGCCCTCTGCGGTAACACCGGCGGTGATGATAAACTGTTGCTCCGCCAGTTCGTGGGCAGCTTATCAGAATTGGCGTTCGAATGGTATTCGGAACTCCCGAACGATTCTATCAAAACGTTCGCTGAAATAGAGCTGTTGTTCACTCAGCGATTCGCAAGTGCCAGCGAACGCACTCCAATAACTGCATTGATTAACGCCCGGGTAAAACCAGGCGAAACCTGGGTCCAGTATGCTATACGCTGGCGGAATTTGTGGTCGAGATGCGAGCAACGCATTGAGGAGGCACCCGCAGTGGGCATGTTCGTGGGAACCCTAGACCCCCACGCAACTATCTCCCAGTTTATGATGTTCTTTAAGCCAACCACATTCCAGGCTTTAATTGACAAGTTGGCTCAGATGGACCAGATGGGTCATAGACCACCTCCCCCGAAGTCGGAACCTCGGAATGACAAGGGTAAAGGAAGGGCAACCTTCGTCGCGAATACCCAGCAGCAACCTAACGTCCCGAAACCGGCAGATCAACTGGAAGAAAGACGCCGGTATTATAATGAGAAGATGAAACGTCCCTACTCGTTCCCACGGGACAAGACGAAACGTTTATTTGAGCTGGCAGTACGCAACAGACTTATAAACTTGCCAAATCCAAGGCGACCGCCACAACCCATTGAGGTGAATAACCCCAACTATTGCCCTTACCATCAAACGGTAAGCCATCCGATTGAGGATTGCTTCGTTTTCAAAGGATGGATTGAAGATCAATACCTCCAGGGGAAATTTGTACTATCCGAAAAGTGGAAGGTGAACCCACCACAACCGCATACTCCTAAGAAAGCAGATACACCGGGGGCAACCTGCTCCTTTATTGAAGAAGCTCCATGGGAGGTCGTGCTATCAACTAAAACCAAAAGAATGCTGAGAGACCTTCAGGCGTGCCCCGCGATCAGATGGGAGGACCCTCTTGAACCTCAAGTTATCGAAGGGATGCTGAAGCCCCGCCCAACTACGAAGACTCGCGATAATGGCCCAAATACTCACGCCCAGCCGTCAAAATCTTCGAAGAAAAAGAAGAAGAAATCCAAGAAGCCCGCGAAGCTTGGAAACGAGCACACAAAATTGCAGAAGCAAATCGACGCGCTGGAAGAATACAATCAAAAGGCGCGAACTCCTGTCACACTGCGAGAGTTCCTCAACCACATCTTTCAAGAGGGAGATGATGAAGAGAGCTCATCGGATGAATCCGAAGAGTATGTGGCAAGTTGTAACGTAATCTCCCACTCGTTTACCGATGATGAGAGAACTCCTGGCACTAAGAAGCTGGAGACGGAGCCTGAACCAGAGCGTGCGTGGCTAACAAATGAAATGATCAATTCCTTTCTAGACGAGATTCGTCTAAAGAGTAAAGCGGATCAGGAGCGTGAGATGGCAACGTCAGAAGGAACCAAAGGCGGGCGACTGAACGAAAGAGTTGAACTACCCCTGCCAGAGCAAAAGGCATCCGAAGTAGACAAGAAGGTATTCAAGACGAGGAAAAGGTTTGCCAAAGCCATGTCAATAGGAATGAAGCTACCACCCTCGGAAGGAAACACGCACGATGGGGCGGAGAGGCACCCTGATTATTGCGCATATCATCGGAAAATCTCACACCCCACGGAGGAGTGCGACGCCTTTAAGATATGGTGGCAAGGATATGTCGCTCGTCGGCAACATGTCAAGCGCATGAAATGCAAGATCCGTCGGAAGCAAAGAAGCACTGTCGAAGGGCACAACAGAACTACTGGCAACTGTTATATGGCTCACGCCGAGGGGTCACAAGTTCTCACCTTTGGGAGCGACTCTGATGAAGAAATGGCTCTGGGCCCTCTCTTTAGAGAATCCGTTTTAGGGAAAGAGGAGAAATTCGGAAGCCTGCGAAAACATTCAGCTGCGCAATCGCACACTCCCAGAAAAGAATCTCGGGCCCGCGAATAGAAAAGATAAGGGAAAGGAAAAGGTCACTGAGGATATCACTTTAGATGGCCAAGTCATGAAAGAACTAACTACCAAAGACCCTCCCAGGAAGGGTAAGGTGGACTATAACATCCTCGCGCACCTAAGGAAGCTACCTTCTCAGCTTAGCATTCTCGATGCCCTCCTATTATCAAAGGAAGCGCGAGACTCACTAATTAAGGCGTTACAAGAACCTGAGCAATTCCAAGCCTTCCTCGCCACTGAAAAGATGAAGGATGAACTGGAGGAAATGCATACGGCCGATATCACTTTCGGTGATGAAGACCTCCTTCTCGGGACGTGCGACCACAACCGTCCCCTATATGTCTCCGGATACTGCCATGATATCAAGATAGGCAAGATCCTGGTGGATAATGGATCCTCCGTCAATCTCCTTAATGTTCGGGTGTTGAAGGAAATCTGCATGAGTGTGCAACACCTCGCTCGTGACAAAATTACTATCTCCGGTTTCGATTCACAATCGTCACGGACTCTCGGATCTGTGATACTAACATTACGCTTTGGACTTCTCGTCACGGACATCAAATTCCATGTCATCGACGCCAAGACTTGCTACAACGCCTTGCTCGGCCGTCCTTGGCTACACGAGTACAACATCATCCCTTCTACACAACATCAGTGTATGAAGTACTTTAAAGATGGTTTCGAGTATACTGTAACAGGTGAGTTGAACCCATTTTCCGTGAACGATGTCCGCAAATACGAAGATGCGAAGTACTTTTTGCCAGATTTCGAGGATACAGAAAGGTGTCGCGACCCGGAGAACAAAACCGCCACCACCATCCCTGTTTTCGGGAGCGATACCGAAGAAGAGGAAGAGATAGTTTATGCATGGCCATCTCAACGCAACAACCTGGGGACGCCCGCCCCCATGCTGGTCTTCGGAAGTGATTCAGAGGATAAAGTTAATGCTGTGTTCTCCAATCGGCTGTCAATACAAGCACCCCCTGGCGATGACCATAGTTTGCAAATCACCATGGTACCGCGAGAACACTACAAGGATCTCGACACGCTGCAAGCTCACAATGTGCAGGACCTGCAAACATTTTACGTCCCTCCCAGGCAAACGGGTGAGAAGGTGATCCTATTCTACCGATCCTCAGAGTCGAAAGTAGAGAAAGAGATCTGGCATGGCGCGGATGCTACACCTGACAGGCTCCAACCCATCCGTCTGCCTAGATACTATACAAATGGATTAAAGAAGCTATTGAAGCGGCAGGGAATACCCTTAAAACAGACTGTTCGGCAGGCTCGGTTCTACAACAAGATTTGGGATGTCCCCGGAACTCAACGCAAATTGCCTAATGGGAAAATGGAAACACTCGGGCTTGGATACGCGAGAGCGGGAAAACGGGGACGGGCCCACAGTAGCTACGCCATATACACCTTTGATGAAGAAGAGGACGCCTCGTCAGGAGATGCCAACCCCTCATCAAAACCAGACCCCGCGATTGAAGCACCGAGTCCGTCGTTTGAAGAACGAACGGACAAGCCTATCAGGAAAATGGGTCAGAAAGCTCGGGAAGACCACAACCGCGAGATGGCCATCTACGAGAAGGCCAGGACGCAACGTCTATTTCAACAGGCTCTAAAAGACAAAGATGCTCATCTTTGTCAACCCGTTGTACGAAAGGCCCGATGCAGAGACGGAAATAAATTAAGAAGTGGGAAGAGGAGCCGACAACAACGACGCAGGATTAGAGGGTTACGGGTACTGCACGGCTCGGATTCGTCCCTCATGGAGAAGATGAGTCGAGCGTACTCCTTCCCCCGAGACAAGACGGAGAGGTTACTCAAGCTCGCTCTAAAACATCAAATGATCGCACTTCCAGAGTCTAGACACCCTGAGCAAGCTAACAAGGCTTCTCGTTTGAGCTATTGCTCTTATCACCGAGCCATAGGACATCCTACCGAAGACTGCTTCACCTTCAAGAACTGGGTCGAGGACCAATACCAACGGGGCAGATTCGCTTTATCCGACGGCTGGAGGGTAACGCCGCCGCAAAAGCATGAACCCAAGGCCGCAAGAGCATAACCGGATCCACCTCGGTCCTGGGAGCGGATTCGCACCTGTTATACGATTACGATATTAAAAGAAGAGCGCGAGAACATGGATGACCTTCCCCAGTGCTTTGAGAACGGCGATGATGAGGTGATCTCAGAATTTCCGCCAGCTCCGAAAGAACTGGAAGACGGCATACATACTACGGCAGATAACCTCAGGAAGATTGAGTTGGGATCGGCAGATGACCCGCGACCGACATTTGTCAGCGAGCTGCTCTCTGAAGAAAGGGTGGCCGCGTTAAAGAATGTGCTTCTGCGGCATAAAGACTGCTTCGCGTGGAACTACTCTGAGATGCCAGGTTTAGATCCGGAGGTTGCTGTGCATAAATTAGCAATATCCCCAGATATCAAGCCAGTCAAGCAGGCGCCAAGAAGGATGCGACTCGAGCTTGAAATGAGCATCAACGCCGAAGTCAAGAAGCTGATCGATTCTGGATTTATCCAAGAATTCCAATATCCCGATTGGATCGCCAATATCGTCCCGGTAATGAAGAAGAATGGGACGGTACGCATATGCGTGGATTTCAGGGATCTCAATAAAGCCTGTCCAAAGGATGATTTCCCAGTACCGGTAACCGAGCTAATGATAGATAACACGTCCACTCACGAGGTTTTCTCCTTTATGGACGGTTCGTCAGGATACAATCAGATAAAGATGCATCCCGAAGACCAGAAGCACACCGCTTTCCGGACCCCTTTGGGTATATTCTGCTACAGGGTTATGCCCTTTGGTCTAAAGAACGCTGGCGCTACCTATCAAAGGGCCATGACAAAGATCTTCGACGACCTCATACATGACATCGTTGAGTGCTATATTGATGACCTCGTAGTAAAGAGCATGTCATACGAAGAGCATTTAAACCACCTGGAGACTGTATTTCAACGCCTTCGGCAATATAATTTGAAAATGAATCCCTCAAATGCGCGTTTGGAGTCTCCTCGGGCAAATTCCTGGGATTCATCGTTCGACACCGAGGTATTGAAATAGACCCGTCAAAGATTAAAGCAATCATGGAAATGCCTCCGCCGAGAACCCTCAAACAGTTGCGGTCTCTCCAAGGGAAGCTCGCATACATCCGGCGATTTATCGCCAATCTCTCAGGCAAATGCCGTCCTTACAGCCACCTGATGAAAAAGGGAACTCCATTCGTTTGGGATCACAAATGCCAAAGTGCACTAGACGAGATCAAGCAGTACCTGCAGAACCCTCTGGTGTTAGCCGCACCGGTCAAGGGAAAGCCCCTCATTCTTTATACAACCGCCCTCGAAGGTTCCTTGGGTGCATTATGGGCGCAAGAGAACGATCAGGGAAAAGAGAGAGCACTCTACTATTTAAGTCGAGTTCTACTGGGGGCAGAAAGCAACTACTCTCCCATTGAAAAACATTGCTTGGCCTTAATCTTCGCGGTAACAAAGCTCAGGCACTATGCGTTGGCGCATGAAGTCCGTCTTATTTCAAAAGTGGACCCCCTTAAATACTTGGTGTCAAAAGCCATATTGACGGGACGACTCGCTAAATGGGCCCTGCTCTTGATGGAGTTCTCGATAACGTATCAACCTCTCAAGGCAGTGAAAGGCCAGGCCATTGCCGATTTCCTCGCTGAGCACCCGATACCGGCCGATTCTCCTCTGAACTGTGATTTGCCGGACGAGCATGCATTTGATACGATGGGCGACGGTAGCTCCTGATGGGAACTCTATTTCGATGGAGCGTCCTCCGTAAAGAAACAGAAACAAGGTATCCCAATGATCAAATCAGGGATAGGCCTCATCTTTGCAACTCCACAAGGAGGGATAATGCGCTTCGCCTTTTCCTTAACAGAGCCGAGGACGAACAATGAAGCTGAATACGAAGCCCTGATAGCGGGCCTCGAAATCGCCATCGACTTGGGAATTGAAGACCTCCTTATATACGGGGATTCTCAACTGGTTGTTAGTCAAGTAAATGGTGATTACCAAACGTGCAAACCGGAGTTGGTGAAGTACGGAGAAAAGGTGCAACAACTATTGACCCAAATTCCCTCTTTTACTTTGGAGAACATACCACGCGCGGAAAACAGCAAAGCAGACGCATTAGCCAAACTTGCTAAAGAACTGGCGGACGAAAACCTCGATGATGTAAGAATCGTGGTACAAAGTCGTCGAGTGCTTGCCCCGGCAAAAATACCTCCGGAGTTATCCAAGGAAAAGGGAGCGACTGAGCAGACGACCCTACAAATAAAAGATCGTGAGAAGGCTGAGGACTGGAAGGAAGTCTTCGTAGACTACTTTAAGTCCCACCGAATGCCCAAAGATACATCCTCAAGGCATCAGCTCATGAAACGAGCTCTATCTTTCGCCTTCGTCAACGATACTCTATACAAGAGATCGTTTGATTCTCTATGGCTGAGATGCTTAGGACCTGACGAAGCGGAAAGAGTCATTCAGGAAGTCCACGACGGACTTTGCGGTTCTCACCAAGCAGGCCCAAAGATGAAGTTAAAAATTAAACGGATGGGTTACTACTGGCCCACGATGATCCAGGACTGTCTCGAGTATGCGAAGCAATGCCACTCGTGCTAGATCCACGGAGAATTTATCCACCAACATCCGAATCCACTACATCCAACAGTGGCTAGTTGGCCATTCGAAATGTGGGGGACTGACATAGTCGGCCCCATCGAGCCAGCATCATCCCGGGGACATCGTTTTATCCTGGCGACAACTGATTACTTCTCCAAATGGGCAGAAGCAATACCACTGAGGGAAGTGAAGACGGAGAATATCCTCCATTTCTTCAAAACGCACGTCATCTATCGGTTCGGAACCCCACGGCGGATTATCTCCGACAACGGGCCAGCCTACAGAAGCCATAAGATTAGCCGCTTCGCGCAGCAGCACAATATAGACTGGAGATATTCTTCAGTTTACAACCCACGAGCTAACGGTCTGGCCGAGGCCTTCAATAAGACCTTGACGAAGATCATAAAAAAGACCGTTTCCCGGAATAAGAGAGACTGGCACGAGAGGCTGCAAGAAGCCCTTTGGGCTTATCGAACTACATTCAAGACGGCCACGAATACAACGCCGTACGCGTTGGTATTTGGGACGGAAGCAGTACTCCCCCTCGAGATAGAGTTACCCTCTCTGCGAGTGGCGGTCCACCACGAGCTGACGGACGAAGAAAACGCTCACCTTCGGCTTGAGGAGCTTGATGCCCTCGACGAAACCCGGCTCATAGCGCAACAACATCTAGAAGTTTACAAAGCGAAGATGACACGCTCGTACGAAAGATTGACCAGGCCGAGGACATTCCGCCAAGGCAAACTCATGCTAGTGGTCAAAAGACCTATGATCCCCAATCGTGCCAAGCGGGGGAAATTCGAGCCAAACTACGAAGGCCCTTACATCATAGACAAGGTCTACCAGGGTGGAGCCTATCTACTCATGGACATGCACGGTGAAAGGCCTTTCAGGCCAATAAACGGCCGCTTCTTAAAGAAATACTATGCTTAATGAGCCATAGCCTGGGTCAATGATAGATGACGACGACTATGTCCGCTCGCTATCTTCCTAGGCTCAGACTTTACAAACAGCAGCTGGCCTTCCCATAACGACGGACCGAAACGTCCTTAAACTAACGACGGACCGAAACGTCCCTAAACTAACGACGGACCGAAACGTCCCTAAACTAACGACGGACCGAAACTCCCTAAACTAACGACGGACCGAAACGTCCTTAAACTATCGACGGACCGAAACGTCCCTGAACTATTACCGCAGCATCCTTGGGCTGACGAGATAAAAAAAAAAACAAAAAAAAACGGTATGTCCATAAGCAAAATGGGCACGGATGAAAACCCGAAAGGGCTCCGTGAGTAAAAACAGCAGGACTACCGGCGAGTGTTTGTGAAAACCCGAAAGGGCGCAACCTCGTTAAAAAGACACTTATAGGGTCCTCTCGACCTTGTAAGGAGAAACCACCTGCGTGAGATCCTTACGACTCACAAAGGAGCAACACACTTAGGGATCCTCACGATTCCTAAGGAGAAAATACACTTACGAGATCCTCACGACTCGTAAGGAGAACTCTCTTATGGGACCCTTACGGCTCATAAGACTTGAAAGTCTTAAGTTACAGAGACCTAAACCTGTGCTTAAGCAATCCTCCACAACCTTCGATATTGCCCTACAAGGGACTCAATATTGACCCTTGTATACAATCCACGGGCGCGAATAAACACTTCCCCAGCAAAGTCCAACCCTTGGAGGTCCTCTCGATCCATAAGGAGAAAGCCCTCTTGTAGGATCCTTACGACTTACAGAGGAGCACACACTTAGGAATCCTCACGATCCCTAAGGAGAAAATACACCTGCAAGATCCTCACGACTTGTAGGGAGAAATACCTTTGTGAGACCCTTACGGCTCATGAAGTCAAAAGCCTTGGTCGACAGGACCCTTAACCCTGTTTGCTGAGCCACCTTTGTTCATCATCGACAAAGGCAAATGATGATTCGCTCCTGGCAACATTCCAGTTGTAGCGGTGCTGATGCCGAAATCGGTGCCTAAAATCCAGGCTGGCAGCGAAAAAGCTAGCAAGCCACACATGCCTACAAAATAGCCGAAATGATGGGGCAACTTGCAAAAGAAAGCAGCAAGTAAAAATGAAGGTATGAAAAATAGCCGAAATGATGGGGCAACTCGCAATAAAAAGCAGCGAGCAGAAAATAAATAAATAGCCGAAATGATTGGGCACCGCGAAAAATAGCCGAAATGATGGGGCAATCGCGACCTTCGCGATATAAAAGCTGAAATGATAGAGCATCGCGGAAAAAGAAATAAAATAAAAGTAAAATCTTCGCCCTACAGATGATGGTACATCTACCCCTGTATACAATCTAGGGGCGCAAACAAAAAAGGGATCATACTCCTTCCTCAGGTTTCATCATAAGGAGAAGCCAAATCTCGACGATTCACAGATAGCCTAGAGATCATCTCGTCGTTCGTCTCATGGCAGCAAACACAACATCAAGCGAAACGGAACAGCGGCGACTCCCAGTTCCATGACTCGACGTTGTATTCCCACAGAGAGTCAAACCCCAATCCCGTGAGATGCGGATACAATCAGCAAAATTCCTGGTTACGTGGAACACGGATAATGTCACTCTTTGACCCCGTGGAAAACGTCCAGAGTGGATCCTGGTCCTCGCAGAGCACGGCAGTGAACCCGTGTGAAGCATCCAGAGCGGAGCCTAGTTCTCGCCAAGCACGGCAGTGAACTCGTGTGAAGCATCTAGTGCAAAATTCCCGGTTACGTGGAACGCGGATAATGTCACTCTTTGACCCCGTGGAAAACGTCCAGAGCGGATCCTGGTCCTCGCAGAGCACGGCAGTGAACCCGTGTGAAGCATCCAGAGCGGAGCCTAGTCCTCGCCGAGCACGGCAGTGAACCCGTGTGAAACATCTAGTGCAAACTTCCTGGTTACGTGGAACGCGGATAATGTCACTCTTTGACCCCGTGGAAAACGTCCAGAGCGGATCCTGGTCCTCGCGGAGCACGGCAGTGAACCCATGTGAAGCATCCAGAGCGGAGCCTAGTCCTCGCCGAGCACGGCAGTGAACCCGTGTGAAGCATCTAGTGCAAAATTCCTGGTTACGTGGAACGCGGATAATGTCACTCTTTGACCCCGTGGAAAACGTCCAGAGCGGATCCTGGTCCTCGCAGAGCACGGCAGTGAACCCGTGTGAAGCATCCAGAGCGGAGCCTAGTCCTCGCCGAGCACGGCAGTGAACCCGTGTGAAGCATCTAGTGCAAAATTCCTGGTTACGTGGAACGCGGATAATGTCACTCTTTGACCCCGTGGAAAACGTCCAGAGCGGATCCTGGTCCTCGCAGAGCACGGCAATGAACCCGTGTGAAGCATCCAGAGCGGAGCCTAGTCCTCGCCGAGCACGGCAATGAACCCGTGTGAAGCATCTAGCGCAAAATTCCTGGTTACGTGGAACGCGGATAACGTCACTCTTTGACCCCGTGGAACACGTCCAGAGCGGATCCTGGTCCTCGCAGAGCACGGCAGTGAACCCGTGTGAAGCATCCAGAGCGGAGCCTGGTCCTCGCCAAGCACGGCAGTGAACCCGTGTGAAGCATCCAGAGCAAATACCGGACTGTGGAGTCCTTAAAATCCACGGACTATGACGTCCTCAACCTCGACCGTGATGTCTTAAAACTAACGATCAAACACCCCGATTGCCTACGGATTCTGCCTTGGTTTGAGGGTACATCTATTCACTCCTTTGATACCTGGCGTTGTAATTCCTCAACGTCTTCAAAGAGGTGACGGGTCCCTGCAACCAAACATCGGACTGTGGAGTCCCTAAATCCACGGACTATGAGGTCCTTAACCTTGACCGTGATGTCTTAAAACTAACATCGGACTGTGGAGTCCCTAAATCCACGGACTATGAGGTCCCTAACCTTGACCGTGATGTCTTAAAACTAACATCGGACTGTGGAGTCCCTAAATCCACGGACTATGAGGTCCTTAACCTTGACCATGATGTCTTAAAACTAACATCGGACTGTGGAGTCCCTAAATCCACGGACTATGAGGTCCTTAACCTTGACCGTGATGTCTTAAAACTAACATCGGACTGTGGAGTCCCTAAATCCACGGACTATGAGGTCCTTAACCTTGACCGTGATGTCTTAAAACTAACATCGGACTGTGGAGTCCCTAAATCCACGGACTATGAGGTCCTTAATCTTGACCGTAATGTTTTAAAACTAACAGCGAACGGTGGAGTCCCTAAATCCACGGACTATAAGGTCCTTAACCTTGACCGCGACGTCTTTAAACTACGATACCTGGAGCAGCCTCTGACCCCGTGAAACACGGATAAGGGTGACCACATTCAGCACTTGCAGGTCCTCACGACCTGTAAGGAAGAAAAAACTCCCTTGTGAGATCCTTACGACTCTCAAGGGAAAACCCGCTTAAGAATCCTCACGATTTTTTTTAAGAAGAACTTACACCTATGGGATCCTCTCGACCTGTAGGGAGAAAAACTCTTTATGAGACCCTCGTGGCTCATAAAATGCAAAAGTCTTAGGAAGCAGATCTTAACCCTGAATCCTGAGCCATTGCTGTCCTGCAAGGAGATCAAGATAGAATATCCGCAGAATACATTCAATAAAAAGGGGATACACCATTGAGGGGAAAATTGTATCTTTTATTCATAAGCCAAAATGGATACAAAGTACAATTCATGAAAGAAACAAAAAGAAAGATACTCTTGTCCATGAGTATGGACAAAAAAAAAAGGAGAAAAGATACAAGTCCTCAAGCCGGCGGGCGGTGCAATAATTTTACCAGCTCATCGTTCTGTTGCTGAGCCACGGCTTCATGACGCAAGATCTCCAGAAGACGAGCCTCCGCCTGAGCTTGCTGAGCCTGATACGAAGCAAGCCGAGCTTCGAGCTCTTTCTCGGTGGCCTTGTGAGCCTCAACCCTCTCGCGAGTAAACGTGGCGGCTTTATCAAGGGCCACCACCTCCTTGATAGACTCCTGAAGCACCCGCCAAAGTTCATACGCTTTGTTAGCTTTAGCTGTGAGGTTGGCTTGAAGCTCACCCAACGCCTTGGAGGCTAGCTCCCTCTCCGAGAACTTGCGGCCAAGTCTCTTCTCGCACGACGTCATGTTGGCCGCACATCGTGCTATCAGACCCCGTAACTCCGCTTTTGCAGCCACGGCTTCCGAGGAAAGGCGAGAACATTCCAGGGCGTACAAACAAGCCTCCACCTTCCTACAGAACTCCACCCAGACCCGCACCACCTCCTCGCTATGATAGGTGGCGAGAAAAGGGAGGGAGCCGTTAGCTTCAGCGGCAAACGCTTCGGCTGTGGTCGCACTACCAGCACGGAGCTCCTCGATGAAAGAAGATAGGGAGACAAGGCTCAATTGGGCCAAGCGCTCTGAAGCCCGCAAGGCGTAGGGGCCGGGCGGCATCACAATGCGCGATTCCAAAGCCATGGAGACTGGCAGGGCTGTTCAAAATCGGCGAATGTTAGTAAAACTTTTAAACACAAAATGAACGGGACTATAATAAAATGTCACTCACCAACAGTCATGAAAGTAGGAGCTGAAGGTTCCCCTGGCCCTTCAACGACCTCAACCTCATCGTCGGCTTCTAAAACTATAAGAGACATCAACGTCATTTCGCGAAATAGTAACAATGCTATGGTAAAAAAATGACGAATGACACTAACCTTGTCCAGAGGAAAGGACAATACGCTGAGGGGAGATCGCCTGCGGAGCTGCCATCTCCAATAAACGCTGAAATGACTGGCGAGGCGACAGATCCGCGATCGTGGCCGCTAAGCCGCGCAATTCTGGGAAAGATAAAAGAGTTCAGACTATGAAGGGGTTACTAAATTAAAATGCAGAGGGATACCTTCAACACTCCTCCCATTCTGAGCCGGGGGGATAGCAGCTTCAACGGTCTCCGCCGTGACCTCAGGCTCCAACAAAGGGAGAGTAGTCCCGACTACCTCGCTTCCAGCCTTTGGGCCGCCTTCAGCAAGAGTCATTGGGGTGGCGGCCTCCAAGGGAGCCTCCCCCAAAGGGGCAAGCACTCCCTGATCAAGAATCGCCGCTGGAGGTTCTATCATGAGAGGAGCAGCCTCATCAGCCCCCTCCACATCCAGCAAGGCTTCATTGAGAATTTCGGTGGGCTTTAGCTTTAATGGGCCAGTAGGGAGCTCCCCCAGCGTCGAAGATTCTGCACGATTCAAATAAGAATAATGGTACATACCCACGAGCATAAATAAGCGAAAAGACTACAAAAGAAGCGCAACGTACCTATACGCAAAGAAGCCCTCAATATGGCTTCTTCAAGCCGCTTCTCCTTCTCAAGGAGGTGAGCTCGCCGGGGTTTTAGGGTAGATTCATGACCGCCGGTCTATAAAGAAAGCGCATCAGCGGCATCTTCTGAAGCGGCATGCTTCAAAGCCCTTTCCCCCCATTCCTCCAAAGGACCGATAAACCGTCGCCGAATCCACGAAGGGTCTTCGTAAAAAATTACAGCAGGATAAGACTTCTTCGGAACCTTGGCGTTATGGGACGCGTCTTTTGAACGCCGTATGGCCTCAGCCAACTGTGCAGCCTCCTCATCAGCCGAACTCGGGAAGAGAAGTCCAGCACTTGACTCTTGCAAGGCCAATGGTTCGTCTTCAAGGATAGGCTCGGACTCCACCACAGAATCAAGCGGGGTGGTAGCCGCTTTCCTCCGCCGTTTGGACCCGGAGCCGGTCGCTGAGGATGACCGCTTCCTCCCTCGCGAAGCCTTAGGGCGGCACTGGCCCACATCGCCTTCAGCGCCCTCATCCCTGTTACTTTCGCTCAGTGCCACGACCGAGGACGACATCGCCATTGTCGACGCCACGGAGGGCGGTGCCTCCACCGGCAGAGGTGCTACTACTGGAGCCCGTCTACCCCGCGATCGGGAACCCAAGGGCATACCAGCTGTCGGAGTAAGGTCTACCCCCGACTCCCCCGGAATGAGGGCGGCGCCAATCTCCCTCAAAGGGAAGCGGACTGGAACCCTCGGTCGCAGCTTAGCTCCCGAGACCTGAGGAGGGGCGTCGTGACCAAGAAGAACCCTTCTTTCTTCAGCAATAATTGGGGTGATCCGATGAAGATACCAGCCCGTAAATGCACCCACACATCGCGGGATGTACTCGGCTTCAGGGACCATGAAATGAGAGCCGGTGTTCAGCCTCATGAAATGATGAGCGGCATTGCGAACAGCATCGAGCGAAGGGATCGGGGCGACTATAAAAGCCTCAAAAGGAACACCCTGGTCGTATCCAAGCTGCCGGGCAAATCGATGCGGATTGTACCGCATAAAAAGAGCTGCACTGTCCTGGCGAAACACCAAGTAGCCCGGTCTAATTGTATACAAATGCGTGGCCTCCCGGGGCTTCAGAGAAGGTGCGTTGTCTTTTGACTGGTCCCAGAGTTGTTGAACGGGACCCGAAGGAGTAGACAAAACCCGATCATTAAAAACCAACCCGCCAGCAGTGGCATGAGGAGAAATCAGCACCCGAATAGCCCCAAATTGAGTTGGGTCGGCAGCAGAAGCACCCACCAGTAGCATAAGTCGCGGGAAGGGATAGGCGTCGTAAAAAGCGGGCCTCTGATGCATAGCAAAAGACCCCAGCACATGCATTTCGATCCACGACGTGAAATAATGAAGCGAAAAGTTCACTACGTCCACGCCAGGCGTAGAGGTATTAGCTGCGGTGCCCAATCCGTTATAGAGGTGCGCCAAGGCCGGGATGCCGACAGCCAACCGCATCCCCTCAGCAATACGATGAGCCGGGTAGATGACCGAGGCTCTCATGAAGCGGCGATGCATGGGGATAACGAACCAACTAAGCCAGACACTAACAAACCCCACAAAGAACGTCTCCTCGTCCATGCCTGGGACAGCAATGGATTCAAAAGGTATCGGCGATATAATAGGGATGTAATACTGAGGTAAATCTGATTCGTTGGTCGACAACCTCTTCGGACCGAACCCAAAGGGGTCCCCAATGTTGGCAAACTTCGGGGCTGTCTTCGATAGAGCGTCCTCACGAAGGAAGCGAGCAATGAAGCTCTTGAAAGTGACGCCCTGCTCCTCGGACTCGGTGAATAATCGGTCGAAGATGCCTAGGGCCCTAATTAAACTGGGGCGCTTGTGGCGAACAACATTCTCAGCAGATAAGCCGTCAACTGGGGCGAGCTCGGGTTCAAAAACGTACTCGTCAGGAGGCAACAACTCCTCATACAGATTACCCCTTATTGGCAACCCCGAGATATCATAGAATTCGGCCAAAGAAATCGAAACCTCGCGATCTCCCAGAATGAAAGTATTAGTGGGAAGATTCCACTGGTTCAAAAACGCCTTGACCCACCAGGCATGCGGGGACTTGTAATGGAATAGTGACGCGTATATGGCCTGGTAGAGCCCGACTTTCTGCAACCGCGCCCGATGGGCAGAAAGGATGTAACGAGCCCAGAGAAGGTAGCCCGTAGGATGCCTAGGAGTGAGCCCTATCTTATAAATTTGCCCCCACGGGTGGGCCTCACCCTGGCAGATACGCCGTCCCAAGATGTCTATGGCTGGGATCGGATGGTTCGGAATACCGGTCGTCGAAGGCTCCAGCCTCCCCGTTGGAGTCCAGTTGGGCATTTCCACGGCAAAAGCTGTCCTTGGAGGATCCATCGGTAAAAAGGGGAAAGTGGGCTCCGTTGGCACCGCGAAAAGAAAACTCCTGCGACCTTGAATAATCTGACTATACCAAGATCCCCATTGAAGAAGGTTGGTACAGTTCGGGTGTAACACCCGAGCCCAATAACACTATTTATATTACTAGTTGAGGGTTGTGGTTTGCTCATTTCCAATTTTCCTGATTTTCTGGCGTTTATTGCTAAATTTTACCCGGTTAAGTCATTTTGGCACATAACAAATTTTAACTCCGAAAATGAAATTTAAGATGTCCATGTTGGCCTACTCGTCGCCACTAGTCGCGTGGTAGCGTCCGCGTGTCGAGATTCCGTTCCGTTTGGTTAAACGGGCCAGTTTGGGCGACTACGCGCGCGTGCAAGTGTCCGACTTGGGGGCATGCATTTTAATCACTAAACACCTATTTTCAAAATTTGGAACCCGCTTAAAATCCTATAATTTGAATTTGGAACATTTGGGCGCAACCCGGACGCGATTTGGAAATGTTTCATTTCGCGCCAAAAAGGGCCCGTTTCAATTTAATATATAAAACTAATATTATATACGGATATTATTTTCCTAACAGTAAATCCTTCGCAAATCTTACTAAATCCCTCTCATAGTTTTCCCCCGGCCAATCACGAGCTCCCATTGAGCTCGTGGGCCCCGCCTCCCATTCCCTATCTCTCTGTCTCTCTCCTCTTTCTCTCTCTCTCTCTATCTCACCAATCCATCTCTCTCTCTCCAATCTCTCTCTCTCTCCCTCTATATAATTACCAATGCAACAGCCGCCCCCACGTCCTCTTCCTCGCGAGTAAACCCACGCGAAACCCTAACCCTAGCCTCCCACAGTCTCACCGCCGGTCTCCTCACGACCTCGCCGTCGCCGCCCTCACCACCACGACCTCCACCGCACCCACCTACCCTTTTCCTCCTGTTCTCCCGACAACACCCGCGCCTGCACCCAACCCCGACCTCGCCTCCACCCTCGCAGACGTCGCCGTCGACGTCGCCCCCCACCGTCGACGCGTCCCACGACTCCCTCTCACCCTCCTCGTCGAGACCTCGTCGTCGCTGCCCTCCTCCCCTCGCCGGAACACCAACCCGAGGCCATAACCCCTCGCCTAACCTCCGCGGTTCGCCGGAGAAGCGCGCCGGCGACCTCGTCGACGCCACCTCCGACCACCTCCCTTCCCTCTCGACCACCAGAGGCGACTACCACCCTCGCACTCGCTGCAGCACCCCATTCCAGCGAACTCAAGATTGTTCCAGCCACCGTTCTTCGCCGTCGCTGCCTCGCCGGCGTCCCAGTGCCGTCGAGCCATCGTGTTTGCACCCTGTTTCTTCTCTGTGAGTTTTCCTTGTGTTTCCTTTTGGTACAATCCCTTCGCTGGTCGTATTTGGCGTATATCGTATCTTTGTTGCTAACTTTGCTACTTTGTTGTTGCCGGAACCCGACCGTGCCGTCTTGACGAACCCGACGCTCCAGCGAAGCCCCCTGGTCCGTGTGATCCCGTTGACCTCTGTTGGGACTCGATCCGTGGCCCGTGCTTCCATATCGCAGTTTCTGCCGACATCGCATCCGTGTTTCGGTTTGCGGAACCGCCGAGGCAAGTATCCGAATACTTGCTTTAACATGCTACAACTTAATCATCATATTATAACCACACAACTATTATAACATCGATACCTTTTATAACTTAGAATTGCTAGTCACAATTATCCGTAACTTTAAATCAATGAGATCATTGCTTGTATTAACCGGTCTGCTATTAATTCATACTTAACTAATCAAACCAAGTAGATCATCCCCACTTCATTTGTTAAAATCACTCATGAGACAATTATTATGCTTAGTTCAAAATCATGTAACTCCATTGCGTATATTATCGATATTGTTTCGTCTTGTGGATTTTGCACCTCAAAGGTGCGTGAACCGGATTAATCAGAGAATACGAAACATCACTGTGTTTACCTAGATTAATATTGTTATTTACTGTTTCCTGCTACTGTTCATTATTGATTGCATACCTGTTGCGAGCACACACCTGATTGCATTACATATTGACCGATCTTGATACACAGGACACATGTACTGATACACCGGACATGACACCCTGTGCATATCGTCTCGACCTGTTGAAGGTAACCTGACCTGTTACCTGATTTCATGCCTAGTGCCGACAAACCTAACCATTCCTGCTGTCGATCCAGACAGACCTACTTTTACTCGACCTTGTGTTGGCATTAGTCCTTGACTACTGAACACCTGACCTGACATACATAGCTTGGGGGTATGGGGAAATCAAAGGTGAAACCGACTTGTAACTCAACAGTTCGATACATTGTTCTGATCAGTCTTACGGGCTTGGCCAGCTCCGGAGTGTTGATGCTGACATCACTCATCTATCCTACTACCTTTTACTGCTTAGCGGCACGTCTCGGATTCAGCCCCGAGGATCATGACCGTGGTCCCGGGCACGCACGGGATACTATTGAGTTACATCGACGATTCATTAATTGGTTTCAAAGACTATAGAGTAGAAAACCTGATAGGACAGTTTAGTCACTACTGCACATTACCCTGTCTATTACTTCTTATTGCTGCTTATTCATGTTCATGCTTGCATTGTTTATTACCATGTTTATGCTATATACTTGATATCATGACGCGCTGACGTCTGGGTTTTGCATGGCCCAGATTCCGTACCTTTGTCGTCGACCGAGCAGGAGTACTTCAGCCAGCAGGCTGAACTGTGAGTTCTTTAGAGTTTAGTTCATTTATGTCATTTCATTTCCAGATGTGAGCCCGCATTATGGGACATACTGTTTATTCATTGTATTGGATCATTAGCTTCCGCACTTATTGTTTATTGATTCTTGTTATTATGGAGTTGGACATGTATTAGATTAGCGTATTATCTTGTTCTTGATATCTTTACAACCGTAATGTGACTGTGGATGGATACTTCCTACCCACAGGTAGCATGGTTGGCTATGTCACGTGCCCAAATCTTGCGTACTCTGGGAAGCGGGGAATGACATTGGGTCATGGGCCCGAATCATCGCCATCGCTTCCTCATCAGATGGTGACTGAGGAAAAGCCGCCTCCGAGCGAGAAAAGGGAAAGCGTGGAACAGAAGCCATCGCACCTGAAATCCAGTAAAGGAAGACCGTTAAAAGGAAAGTCAGCGATATATATTCATGCATGAACATGAAGACTAGTTAAAGAAAGCAACAGCAGAGTTTTCTGAGACCATGGGCTACAAAACACATGGGCCCCACAGAATCCAGATGACGGCTCATTAATAATGAGGCCAAATCATTACAATAAAACAAAGGGAATATCCTCATTTAATAAAGAATGATGACCATGCAGGATTTGTCTCGGGCTCTACAATGAATCCAACAAAATCAAAGGAATTAAATTCCCACAAAAAGACATCATTACAAAGCCCCCATTGCATTAATGGCAGGAAGAATGACCTAGGGCCAAGAGACCCCAGGAAGCCTCCGTATGAAGAAATCAAGTCCTTCATTGGAATTAAATTCCTTATTAAGAAAAAGGGAATTAAATTCCCAGAAACATTTTTGATGGAATTAAATTCCATGGGATTGAAACGCCATCATCATCTCCCCAAAGATCATCTAAACCCTAAGAGATCTGCAGTTTGAAGGTTAAGCGGTTTCATGTTCTTATGGAAAATATGAAGGAAAAAGGGGTAAAAACCCTTGTTTTGGATTTAAAATCCGGAGAAATGTGAAGGTCCATCGTTGTCCAAGAACATTACCTGAGAAAAAGGATTCTTTTCGAACAGAGTTAAACTCTGAAGACTGTTTCAAGACAGAGAACTAAGCTCTGAAAGCGAGAATTAAATTCTCAAGGAAGAAGTCCTCAGAAGAAAAAGATGAAGATGAGCAAAGTGAAGGCTCCTATGAAGAGACAGTGATATTTATAGAAGGCAATGGAAACGTTTCATCTCCCCAAATCCCTAAATGAATCCAACGGTCACAAAGGTGACAGCGTTGCACTCACATGCAGACACGTGAGAACAACGCTGTGGGGGCATTTGTTTCCTGATTTAAAATCAGAAAAGCTTATGGGAAAAGCTTCAGAAAGGGGGGCCACGTGCTTACACGTGACCAGCAGTCACGTGTTGACAAGTGACATATAAAAGCAGCGGAAAAGGCACATTGGTTTCCTGATCAAGTCAAGGAAAAGGCTTCAGAAGAGGTCACGTGTTGGCACGTGACGCTCAAAGCAGCAGATTCGTTCTCCAGTGGAATCAAGGAAAGAGGCTCCAGACAGGGGTCACGTGCAATGGTCACGTGTTGACACGTGATGACTGAACAGCAACCAGAAGACAGAGAATAAAAAGAAAGAGGAAGGCTCGTTCCAAGGGGGTCACGTGGTCACACGTGACCGGCTTTCAAAGCCCGTTTGTTAACAGAATTAAATTCTGAAGGAGATTCAAATCTTTCCAAAAGAAAGTGATTATCTAGAGCCGATCGGATTAAAGATTTAGAGGTGATTAAGTATCATCTATCTATGGGAAAATCTCGGGTTTGGAAAGATTTCCCCTTTAAATCTAACCGAAATAACGAAGGAGAATCCCTGGATTTGAAATCCAATGGTGAATAAAATTCACCTAATGATCCAAAGGTCCAAAATGAATGATGGATGCAAATCAAATCTCTCAATGAAAGATTTACCAAAACTAATTGACTCGGTTGTTTCTCCTATAAATAGGAGCCAAGAGATACAAAAAAGGGACATATACGCAGAGGGAGAAAAAAGGAGAGAGCCTTGATTACTTTGAGGAATTTGGAGCTTCTGCAAAGGAAAACCCTAGGTAAGAAAGGGAAGGCTTTTCAAAAGAAAAAGAATTTAATTCTCAAAAGAGTTTAACTCTGATATATAAAACAGAAGAACATATTTCTTCTCTCTTTGATAGAGGATCTGCAAAATGCACATCTCCCCTTTAGGTTGAGAATTTAATTCTCAACGGGTCGAGATCCTGCCATGCAGATCCAAAACATAAAGAGGGAGTGGAAACATGAGAATTTAATTCTCACAGAACTATAGGAATTTAATTCCTTTAAGATAAAAGTAGGGCTTGACCCTGTGTTATGGGAATTTAATTCCTTCAGAACAAAAAGAAACAGGGTTGAACCCTAATTAAGAACATAGTTCTGTTGAAACAGCGGGAATTTAATTCCCTTAATCATAATTCTTCAAAATGGGAGTTTAATTCCTTAAAAGCTTTTATTAGGGTTTAACCCTATTCAGTTCTTTATATTTATGAGGAATTTAATTCCTACAGAAAATTCAGAGTCTAACTCTATTCAGAATATAAATCTTCAAAAGGAAGTAGGAATTTAATTCCTCTGAAATTACTGTCAGGGTTCAACCCTACGAGGAATTTAATTCCTGGAAAAAGATTAACAGATCCTCTAAACAACATACATAAAGGCAGGGTCACGTGCCACCACGTGACCCCCCAAGAGATCTGCAAAAAAACCCCTTTGAGGCAGCACCCCACGTGACCCACGTGACCTTCGGCAGAAGCTTTAACATATAAGCATTTAAATGCCCGTCACGTGAAGGCACGTGATGCTCAAAAAGATGCGATAATCTCAGCAGAATAAATGAAGGGAGGGCGCTCTCACGTGTTACCACGTGACCCCTCTTGCCTTAGTGTTTAACACTAAATTGGAACTCTCGAATACAGTATTGAAACACTGTCGGGCCTTAGTGTTCAACACTAATCAAAGAATTTTATTCGCAGTGTTCAACACTGATTACCTTAATATTTAACACTAATCTGAGATCTCCATTGCCAGTGTTCAACACTGATCTGTTTTAGTGTTTATGATCATTTGAAAGCCTTGTTGCTGGTGTTTAACACCAATTATCTTTTAGTGTTAAACACTAACTTGTCAGCCTCATTCCCAGTGTTCAACACTGATTGCTCTGTAGTGTTTAACACTAGGCTTTGGCCCAATTGGCTAAATGGATAGAGGCAAAGCCTCTCCTTCAATGGATCAACAAGAAGCCAATATTCCAGACATGATAGGACTTAGCTCGAGCTAGGCCATGAGTCTTCAATTCGTAACTAACTGGGCTAATGGGCTCATAACATAATTAATCGGTCTTGACCCCAAATCGGGCCAAGGACTACTTAAGCCATTCCGGTTCTAGGGTACATCTCTTCACTCCTTTGATACTTGGCATTGTAATCCCTCAATGTCTTCAAAGAGGTGACGGGTCCCGACGACCACCCATGATATGGACTGTGGGGTCCTTAAACCCATGTCTAATGCCAAATTCCTGGTTACGTGGAACGCGGATAACGTCACTCTTTGACCCCGTGGAAAACGTCCAGAGCGGAGCCTGGTCCTCGCCTAGCACGGCAGTGAACCCGTGTGAAGCATCCAGAGCACATACCGGACTGTGGAGTCCTTAAACCCATGGACTATGACGTCCTTAACCTTGACCGAGATGTCTTAAAACTAACAATGGACCGCAATGTCCTTAAACTACCCATGGACCGCAATATCCTTAAACTACCCATGGACCGCGATGTCCTTAAACTAGAACAATAGAGCCCCATGTGCTCTTTTGTCGGATCTAAACGGTCCCGTTTAAGTTGATCTTAGCCTTAAAGATGGCTAACGTATCCTTAAACCTTCAAACAGACTGGACTATGAATCCCCCCAATTAACTCTGGCTCGAGGGTACATCTCTGAACTCCTCTGACATCCGTCGTTGTAATCCTTCAACGTCGTCAGAGAGGTGACGGGTCCCGACGGCCACACATACGATGGACCACTATGTCCCTAAACTGGAACAATAGAGCCCAAATGCTTCTTTGTCGGATCTAAACGATCCCGTTAAGTTGATCTTAGTCTCAAACTAGACTAACGTATCCTTAGCAAACGTTTGAGTTGATCTTAGCATCAAGTATGGCTAACGTATCCTCAAACCAAACCCCCAAACCCAAATCTAAGATAAACGCGGATTTGGACTAGTCCACGCCCTACGGGCGACGACATAACTCAGTCTCCGTAAACAATCCACGGGCAATAAAAAACAAAATAAACACCCACGACACGAAGTGACCATCTGGAGAAGGAGAAAGTTGTTACCGCGATGCGGTCGCGTAATTAACTGCAGGGGCTTGCGCCTGCAGGGAAGAGCGTCCCCACAATCAAAAACCCCTCAAACGAGGGGGAATCTGACGAAGTCTGCTACATCGGCCGCATCCGTCTAAACCTTCGATACACGGTGCCATAGATCGACTTGGCATCTTCGGAGAGGTGGACGGATAGCACCAATTAGCATCTGCCCCGAACCTCAGGCACGGACGCCCGAGCCCAGGCCGCCGTTCGGAGGGGAACACCCTCGATGATCTCGGGTTCCAGTGGATTTTTCCACCTGGTCACCGGGCATGTTTGGAGATCCTTCAGCATTCTTTTCGTCTTGGCTGAAAGAACGTCCTCCCATGGGGCTTCTTCTATAAAAGAGCACGATGCCCCCAGCGTGTCCACCTTTTTAGGGGTATGAGGTTGCGGCGGGTTCACCTTCCAGTTTTCCGATAATGCGAATTTGCCTTGTTGGTATTGGTCCTCAATCCAGTTTTTGAAGACGTAGCAGTCTTCGATCGGATGACCCAATACTCGGTGATAGGGGCAGTAATTGGGATCGTTGACGTCGTTTGGCTGCAACAGACGTTTTGGATCTGGCAGATTGATGAGTCTGTTGCGCACTGCCAGCTCGAACAGTCTTCTCGTTTTATCTTGGGGAAACGAGTAAGGACGTCCTAGCCTCTCCTCGAGGGATGGGCGTGGACGCATATTGTTTTGGCGAACAACCGGCTTTAAGTTGCTCGGCTGTTGTTGAGTATTTGCGACAAAAGTTGCTTTTCCTTTCCCCTTTTCATTCCGAGGATCCGGCTTTGGAGGAGACGGTCTATGACCCATCTGATCCATTTGGGCCAACTTGTCAATCAAGGCCTGGAAAGTAGTTGGCTTGAAGAACATCATGAACTGGGAGATGGTCGCTTGAGGGTCGAGGGTGCTCACGAACATGCCTACCGCTGGCGCTTCTTCGATGCGCTGTTCGCACTTCGACCATAAGTTCCGCTACCGTATTGCGTATTGAACCCATGTTTTGCCTGGCCTTACCCTGGCGTTAATCAATGCGATGATCGGGGTGCGCTCGCTGGCGCTTGCAAATCTTTGTGTAAACAGCAGCTCCATCTCCGCAAATGTTTTGACATAGTCGTTAGGCAGCTCCGAATACCATTCGAAGGCCGTTTCTGCTAAGCTGCCGACGAATTGGCGAAGCAACTGTTTGTCGTCACCTCCAGTGTTGCAGCATAAGGCTCTGAATTGAGCGACATGCTGATGCGGATTCCCTGTCCCTTTATATACATGGAACTTAGGGATAGTATATCCCGGCGGGTAACTTATTTGGTCATACCAGCCTGGATATGGTCGCCCAGTTTTAACAACTTGGCCGGCCGCTTCATTTGTCTGGTGAGCTTGTATTTGCTGAGCAATATAATCATCGTGGGTGGACTTGGAAATAGTTTCCTCCTTGGCCGCTGAAAGAGCCGGAGGAGGATTCGATGTCTCCCCTCTGTCGTCTTCAATAATGACCGGAGGGTCTTCAGTTGGGGAATCCGGCTGTAACATCATCCCGACCATGTCCTGGAAGAGAAGTGTCATTCGTTTTATGTTGGAAGCTTGTTCTGCAACTTCTCTGTCCTTCTTTTCGAGGACTCTGCGTATGAAGTCAGCATCGGTTTCTTGCTCACGACGCTGCTGCGATGACGCCTCCGGGCTTTCTTTTGGTCCGGTGAGTGCAGCCATTGCAGTCAGCATCTCCTGAACCTTTTGCTGTTGTTGTTCCTGGGCCCTTGTTATTGATCTGGTAAGCAGTCGATGGCCTGTCGAAGTGCGGCTTTCTTCTTTCCTAGAAGCCATGTAAACAGTGTGTACCATCATGCCCCCAGACTTGGGGCGTTTGGGTTCAGTGTCTTTACGATTTGCCGCAGTCACATGGGCTTTCTTTGGCTTCCTCCCCTTTTGAGCAGTTGAAGTCGAGGGGGGAGTCGCAGCGGGTATCCAGACAGCTGTTGCCTTTTGTGGCTTAGCAAGACGGTTCTTTTCTTGTTGAACCTTTGCCCTTTTCTGTCGGCGAGGGTAATCTTGATCAATTACTGAGTCCCGAACCCGTCGCCAGACTTTGTAAACTTTGGAGGACAGCCGCTGATGGGGCTGCTCCGGCTTTATTTCTGTAACGTTCTCCACCGGTGGAGGAGATCTTTTCAGTACGGCGGTAGGAGAGTTCCTGCGCACTTTGTTCAGCAATTCAAAGTTGTTCCCAGTTGGAATAGCAGCATTGACTTCCACCGTTAGGGCTGGTGGAGTTAGCCCAGAGGGGGAGCTGCCCCCAGCCTTCCGTACTCGGTGCCAGTGACGACGGCGAGCATGTCGCGTAGATGGTGTTGGTTCGGCTATGGGGATGGCTTTGTCATGTCCCCTGTTTTGAGGAGAGGCCGTTATTGGCGCTAGCTGGTCGAAGACTGACGTCCGTTGAGAGGGGATAGTCAGTCTCGCGAAAGCCGACTTTCGAACAGGGGAAGCGGCCTTCATGACTTTGCATGGAGTAGGAGCAGAAATGGACAGTCTTGTGAAGACCGACCCTTTAGCAGGGGAAGCTGCCTTGATGACTTCAGGAGCAGGAATGGCTATCCGCTTCGGGATGGCTGCTTCAGGTATCGCGGGCTTCTTCATGGGCCCACTTGAGCTTTGGCCCAGTTTGCTGAAAACTGAAGCATTGGACTTGGGCGACCCGTTGAGAGGGGCCACGGTAGTTGTAAGCCGATCAAAGACCGGCTTCTTTGGAGCTTCTTGCAACGACATTGGGGCATTGAAGCTCATCGGTGGGAGCATAGTCCCAAAGAATAGCCCAGTGGTGGCCTGAGTCACCTGTCCCACCGGCATAACGAAGACGGAGGCCGCTTGGGGCCCGTAAGTCACTCCTCCGGACGGGATGGAGCGAGAGTTGCAGTTACAGTTAGTGCAGTTTGAAGCCATTGATCTTCTATTTTCTGCACTGAGCAAGACACCAAATCTAAGTACCTCGAATCCACAGACAACCATAGCAAACAGCGATTCGTTCGCGAACACGACACACGAAGTGTGGAGTGGAAAGAAAAAAAGGTCCCATCGGGCGTGCCAGAATATGTTCCCCTCCGAATACAGAGATGCGACCGCGTAGGTTCGTCTAGCCTGAAATTCGGGGCAGATGCTAATTGGTGCTATCCGTCCACCTCTCCGAAGATGCCAAGTTGATTTATGGCACCGTATATCGAAGGTTTAAACGGATGCGGCAGATGTAGCAGACTTCGTCAGATTCCCCCTCGTTTCGAGGGGGTTTTGATTGTGGGGACTCTCTTCCGTGCAGGCGCAAGCCCCTGCAGTTAATTACGCTACCGCGTCGCAGGAACAACTTTCTCCTTCTCCAGATGGTCACTTCGTGTCGTGGGTGTTTGTTTTGTGTTTGGTTGCCCGTGGATTGTATACGGAGACTAATTTATGTTGTCGTCCGTAGGACGTGGATTAGTCCAAATCCGTATTTTCTTAGATTTGGGTTTGGGGGTTTGGGTTTAAGGATACGTTAGCCTCATTTGAGACTAAGATCAACTTAAACGTTCGTTAAGGATACGTTAGTCTAATTTTAGACTAAGATCAACTCAACGTTTGTTAAGGACACGTTAGTCTAATTTTAGACTAAGATCAATTTAACAGGATCATTTAGATCCAAAAAAAGAGCATTTGAACTCTATTGTTTAGTTTAGGGACATTGCGGTCGATTACCAGTTTAAGGACATAGTGGTCCAATACCAGTTTAAGGACGTAGTGGTCCAATACCAGTTTAAGGACATAGTGGTCCATTGTTAGTTTAAAGACATCACGGTCGAGATTAAGGACATCATAGTTCGTGAGTTTTAAAGACCTCACAGTCAATGTTAAGGACATCATAGTCCGTGAGTATAAAGACCTCACAGTCAAGGTTAAGGACATCATAGTCCGTGAGTTTAAGGACCTCATAGTCCAGTTTAGAGACGTCATAGTCTGTGAAGTGTGTGGTTATCGGGACCCGTCACCTCTCTGAAGACGTTGAAGGATTACAACGACAAATATCAGAGGAGTGAAGAGATGTACCATCGAACCAAAGTGGATTAAGTGATCTGTAGTCCAATTTGGAACTAAGATCAATTAATTAGATTATGAGCACATTTGGGCTCAGTTAAGTCTGAATTGAGGACTTATGGCCAATTTGGGCTAAGTCCAATTAAGTTTGAAATGTTGGCCCCTTGTTGGACCATTAGACATTTGTCTGGGTTCAGCCCCTCATCATTTAGCAGTGCTTAAACAAGAGTTTAAGGGCTTTGGTAACATTTTTGTCTTTAAATGAGCATTAAACATTATAGCTCTGAATTTTACTCAATTTTGAGATTCAGTTTAAAGGGGAGGCTTTTGCCTCTGGAAAATTAGCCAATTTGGCTAAAAATAGTGTTAAACACTAGAGAACAACAGTGTTAAACACTGGAAATAAAGCTCTCGAATTAGTGTTAAACACTAAAGTAAAAGGGGTCACGTAGGAACACGTGAGGGCGCCCAAAGGTGGGGCCAGACCCCTTTTCTTCGTTCTGTAATTAAGTGTTAAACACTTTTTCTATTTTTATTTTGAGCATCACGTGTTGACATGTGATGGGGATTTATGCGCTGACTGTTAAATCATTTGCCAAGGGGTCACTTGGTAACACGTGAGAGCGCCCAAAGCCTTCATTTCCTTTGCTTTTTCTTTCTGCGTTTTGGGAGTCACGTGGGAGCACGTGAGACATTGCCTCAAAGCTTCTTTTCTTCATGGATCTTTTCAAGGGTCACGTGGGGACACGTGACTTTAGTCTTGTTCGTTCTCTTTTGATCATTGAGGGGGAGGGTCACGTGTTACCACGTGATCAAGTTCTTTACGTGCATGGAGATCTTTCAAATCTCTTTATTTCTTTAAGAATTAAATTCTTTATAGGGTTAAACCCTAATTGTGATTTTGGAGGAATTAAATTCCTATTGTTTAAGAATTAAATTCTTATATTGGGTTAAACCCTAGTTCTATTTTGGAGGAATTAAATTCCTATGAATTTTGGGAGAATTAAATTCTCATATAGGGTTAAACCCTAGTTTATCTTGAAGGAATTAAATTCCTATAGTTTTAAGAGAATTAAATTCTCAGATAGGGTTAAACCCTAGTTTCGTCATGAAAGAATTAAATTCCTGTGAGTTTGGGAGAATTAAATTCTCATATAGGGTAAAACCCTAATTTTGTTTTGGGAGAATTAAATTCTCTAAACTCAATTCCCCCTCTAAGCTTTGGATCTGCATGGCAGGATCTCAACCCGATGAGAATTAAATTCTCAACTTATGGGGAGATGTGCTCCTGCGGATCTTCAACCAGAGTAAGACCTAAGTTCTTTTGCAGAAGAGTTAAACTCTTAGATTTTGAGAATTAAATTCTCTGTTTGAAGTTTTGATTCCCTTTTCTTTTCTCACATAGGGTTTTCTCTCTTGAGAATTAAATTCTCCTCTCATTTTTCTCTCTGTTGTTGTTATCTCCCAAAAAAGTAGACCCTTCTCTTCTTTTCTTGGCTACTATTTATAGGAGAAAGAAAAGAATCAATTTGTTTTGTGAATCTTTCATTGAAAGATTTTAATGGATTTTGTAACCAACATGATCTTTTAGATCACTCAGTGAATTTTATTTACCATTGGATTTTTAATCCAAAAGATCTTTTATCTGTTATTCAAATTTTAGGGAAATCTTTCCTTGTATAAAATCTTTCCATAAATTGGTGATTTTTAATCACCATTGGATTTTTAGTCCAACGGTGCTCCATTTTACAGAACACCATCCTTTTTGTTTGGAAAGATTTAAAGAAATATTTTTCCAGTTAGGGTTTTTGATTTCCCTTAATTAGAATTTAGTTCTATTATTTCAGAGATTTTATGATCCCATCACGTGTTGACACGTGACCCCCTCGATTAAGCATTTAATTATGTTGTTTTAAAGAACTCAGGAATTATCACGTGTCAGCACGCGACCCTTTGTCACGTGTGAGCATGTGATGCCCTATTGGGGTTTTTCGTTATTATTTTATTATACTTTTAATTCTTTTAAGTGAGTTTAAAGGTCTATCACGTGTTGACACGTGACCCCATTGTTGGAATTTAATTCGTATTATTTCAGAGGGTCTAAGAGCCCATCACGTGTTAGCATGTGACTCCACTGATTAATTATTTAATTAGAATTTAATTCTATTAATTCAGAGAGCTTAGGAACCCATCACATGTCTGTACGTGACCTTTGGTCACGTGTGGGCACGTGATGCCCCATTGGGGTATTCCTTGCTGTTTTATAATAATTTTTAATTCCTTTCAGCGGGTTTAAAGGCCCATCACGTGATGGCACGTGACCCCATTTAATTATTTATTTTATCCAGTGCCTACAGGCTTTGCCTGTAAATGGTCATGTGTGGGCACGTGATGCCCGGTCACATGTGGGCACGTGATGCCTCATAACTTTTGATCCCGGATGAATTATGAGACCCATAATATATCAAATCGAAGGATTTTTCGAGACGCTTTCGATACCATAAGAATTTAGCTGTTTCTCATTCGGGAGTTTGTCAAAATACAGCCCAAAAAATACTGGTTCGTATTTTCTTAAACGTATTGCTGCCATTTGATACCTTGGGCTCTTTTGCGCAGAATTTTTTTTGGCGGGAACACTTAAAAGTTCATGTTTTTCAAATTCATGATAATTATTAGAAATTTCAAGTTAGGGTTTTGAATGGTTAAGGTGGTTAATCTTGAAGCATAGACTTGGAAAAATTAAGCAAAATTGTGATAATGATAATTGTTATTTTTCCTAATTGCCTTTTTAGCTTAATCGCATACTAGGTTTTTCTAAATCATTTTTGGGTTAAGATTAAAATTATGGATATGATTTGGATAACTTAGTTATGCTAATTGGCGAGGTTTGCGATCGCTAGAATTGTTAAATTCTAGACTTGTGCTAAATTGAGATAAAATGATATAGTCCGCTTACTAGGTTTTCGGTAAAATCTAGACGTGAGTTTTAATGGATGTTTGGATGACGTGAATATTATTATCGACGATAATTATTGTGTTGTATATGAGTATTGGTACTATTGGGTTTTTGGTGTGGCAGTTTTCATATATAGCGACCCTAGTGAGGGTTTTGGTTATATTTTCCGGTATTTGGATTTCTTAGTTTTGCGATCGGATATTGCATTTGGTCGTTGGACGTTTGTACGTCAACGACGATGGTTGTTTGGTGGTTTTGCATGCGCAGGCTATAGGTTTTAACCTATGAGCGCACCGCGTGCCGTATTGGATTTCGGAACTTGATGTTGATAGCTTTGCGATTTGGTATTGATTGTAGGTACCTTCGCGTGGATTCCGAGATGACGAAGCACATCGACTTCGGCTAGGCGAGGAGAATTGCTGTGAGTAGATTTAACATCTACAGGGGAATCGCCCGCATGGCGTTATGCGTCTGGGCTAGAGATGACTTGTTTTGTTGCATATTCTATTTCATATATAGAGTTGCGCATACACCTTAATGCTTAGTTACTTGTTGTGCTTGGACTTGTACCCTTAGGACACTGCACTATTATTGACGGCTCATGTTGCACGAGCACTGATTGTATGCCACACACACCGTCAATAATTGCCATGACACGCACAACACAGATACCTATATGATATTGTTTGGTTAGGGACATTGAGACATGATCCCTATTTCCTTTTATGCATATGACATATAGCATACCTGTATACATATATGCTTACACATATGTCTTGACATGCTTACATGCTAGTTACTTGTATACCTATAGGGTATTGTACCATTAGCGATAGGTACATACACAAATAATGATATAACTACATGTATACCTTGCATACATAATTCACTTATACCTGGAGGGTATATTACATCATTACTGATAGGTAGATACATATACTTTGCTATACCTTTATGTTTACACATATATCTGGCTATAGCTACATGGTTACCTTTATTTGATGTTATATAAAATTGGAGAAATTAGGAACCGCATAATATATATATTAACTTGTTGCAGTTAAATAGCGGTTTTTCTTTTATATGCTCATATTACTATTTCATGTTGCATATATTACATTCATGGATTTCATATGATGTTCTCTGATATTTTCACTCCTAAGTATATATAACAGTGGAATGGGACGTTGTTATATATGCCTATATATATATATATATATATTAGTGAAATAAGACGCTAATATATATGTATTGATTCATGCAGTTATACTTATTCATTACTTGATGTTTTCTGGATTTGAGGACCGTGGTGGTTTTATAAAATTATGCAAGTATTCTTATTCTTTACTTGATATTTGTATGCATCTACTCAGAAATTTGTTTTATACCGATACTTGGAACACAAGTGTCGATGTAAGACACTTGGGTTTCGAGGAACGTATAGATATCAGAAAAACGATACGTGGATCACGGGTGTCGATACCGGATACTTACGATTCGAGGAACGTATGCATATGAGAAAGACAGATACGTGGATCACAGGTGTCGATACCGGACACTTACGATTCGAGGAACGTATGGATATGAGTATTTATGTGTCGATACTAGACACTTGTTTCATGATGTTTTTGGGTGTCGCTGTTGGACACTCACCTTATATGAAACTTACTCGATACTGATATTGTACATTCAGGATATGTGAGATCTACTTGATATTGTACATACATGATATATGAGATTTACTTGATATTGGATACATGATACATGAGATTTACTTGATATTGAATATAGGATATATGAGATTTACTTGATATTGTACATTCAAGATTTATGAGATTTACATGATATGAGAGCCAATTTGGGGGCTGAATTGAGGAAATTGGGATTCGGATTGTCTTGATGGATTTTGGTCCTACCACGAGGTCAGGATTCCATGGGAATGACATGTTTTATTCCATACTCCGCATTTATTGTTTATGCACTGCTTCATGTATTAGTAGTACCTGATAGAGTACCTTCCATGACTGTTGCATTTACATACTTATTTTATATGCATTGCTTCATGTATTAGTTGTACCTGATAGTGTATCTTACATGATTGTTGCATACAGATTGTCATATTATTGCTTCATGTATTAGTTGTGCCTACTAGTGTACCTTTCATGACTATTGCCTACATATGACCATTTATTGTTATCAGTTTGCATATATTTTAAATTCGCGCTGTACGTGTATACTTGCGATTACATGCATATGTTATTTTCTATTCACGAATTGGCAACTCACCCCCGTTGTGCCACAGTTCTTGCAGGTTGACCGCATGGATCAGTTGTGGCATCGCTGGCACACAGCTGTTTTCGGGTGACTTGCTTGTGGTAGGTGGTACATGTTGGATCATGCCCCTCTTGTATTCATTATTCAAATTGTATCTAGTCACTCCATCAATTCAGAAACTAGTTATTGTATATGTTGCAGACTTAGAAGACTTGTAGTTGCGAGACTTGAGCGATGGATTTTATGTTCGCTTTTGGGGTTGTTGTCTTGCTTTACTTTATTTCCTTATATGGATCTTCGCCGTTGGGCGTCGTATACTTGTTATTTATACTTGTGGTGGTTGTTTCCGCCGTTGGGCGTGAATTGCTCCCGTTTGTGATGCTTTATTTATATTTTGTGTTGTACCCGTTTTCGGGGTTAGTTTTTACGAGGGAGGTGCTGCCCAAATTTTTTTAAAAGACAAAACATGATTTACTGTACCTTTATTTCAAAACTTCACCTCTTTATTTCTTAAAAAGGTTTAGATTTCTGGGTTTCAGCTTACTTGAATTACATTACGTCTGTAGACGTCGCGTGATTTAAGTGTTGGTCGCGAGCTAATATTTTGGGGTCGTAAGGATCAAATCCCTCGCCAAGAGGCATCGAGCAGCTACCCTGCTCGGCCCGTCCTTAGTAGGCCACTTACGGCCCCTTCCGCGCTAAGGATCAAAAGCCCTCGAAAGAGTCAACCGAGCCCGCCCTTGCTCAGGTAACCCTGGCTGGTAGTTCCCTACCCCAACACACCAGGGATCAAAGCCCTCACCATGAGGCACCGGGTAGCTACCCTGCCCGGCTCACCCCCAGCGGACATTCTCCTGCTCGTCAGACGCTGAGGATCCGAAGCCCTCTTCGCGAGGCCGCCAAGTTCCTTCCTGCTCGGTGAATCCCCAGCGGGTAACTTCGTACCCTGCAACGACTAAAGAACCAAAGCCCTCACCAAGAGGCATCCGGTCTATCTACGTCTGAGCGATCTCCACCTCGACTTCGGGGCCATGGAGATACCGTCTTTCCGCCGGTTTTTGCACACTGGGCAAATGAACATATTCAACTCGACGCGTAATCGCTAGACGAAGAACCGACATAACACAAAGGCAGTACTGTGCAAATACAAGTGTTACCGACAAAGGAAATACGAGCACAAACACTACAAAAGTTTTTATTCTCAAAGTCAAAGCTTTTATAAGGGTATTGTGGGCTCCCCAGCCTTACAAAATGCCCGGAGGCCTACAAAATTCCCGGTGCTACAAAAGAAAAGAAACAAAAAGACGAGGGGCTTCAGGCCTCAGGGCCCGGCGCAGCCTCTGGAAGCTCAGTGCCCGTCACAGGAGCCTCGGCGTCGCCCTCGCCGGGAATCTCTTCCTCGGCATCGCCCCAGGGACCGTCCCCCTGCTCGTCATCCCCGCGAGGATATTCAGCTCGGAGCTCGTCATCAACGAACTTCGGCATCCAAGCCTTGACGACATCGAGGGCCTCGTGACAGATGGCGGTAGTGGCCGAGGCTAGGACGGTGTAAAAATGTTCCGACTTCTGGAAGTTCTCCACCGCCTTCACCGCTCTGAGGTCGGCTCGCTTCACCCCCTCTACCGCCGCCTCCAGCTCCTTCCGGAGGGCGCTCGCCGACTTCTTCATGGTGTCGATGAGCACCTTAGAGTCCTGAAGCTTGATTTCGGCGGCCTGGGCGGCCTCACGATACCTGGCAGCCTCCCGCTTCACGGCCGCCACCTCCTTCTTTCCGGTCGCCACCTCGCCCTCCAGGGCAGCGACCCTCGCTATCGCCGCCTCCAGCTCCCGCTTTGAGCTCTCCTCCAACGAGGAGAGCTCGCCCGCGGCTCGCACCGCTGGGGCAATTTCCTCTTCCTCCATATGGACGACGAGGGCGACGTGCTGGAGGACCTGAAGAAATCAGAAGGGGGTCAGAAAGCAAAAGGGGGCACTAAATCTCGTGAATGATGAGACGCTGAATGAAAAATTGAGTAAGGAGCGAGCATTAACCTGCACGGCCTCTTGGGCAATGGCCGCCATTTGAGCCTTGAGAGTCCCCCGAGGGACCTTGCCCCCGGCCGACCTCTCCATGTGGGCCAGCAAGCTGTCAGCGACGGAGAGCCCCGAGGGCACCTCAAAACGGAGCTCCCCCTCGTCCACCAAGATCAGGGAGGCCGGGGTCCGCGGAACCGTTCGGGGGAACCTCTTGAGAGACGACGGCGGAGAGTCGGTCTCTACCTCTGAATCCCGGGCCTCCGATCCCCGAACCCGCTTTCGGCTAGACGCCTGGCCGGGCTCCGGGGCACGGCCCGCACTCAAATGCTGGGGCGGGATGGATGCCGGGAGAACCGGGACCGACGCCGGACGAGAAGAGCTGGCACCTCCAGCCTTCGATCCCTTCTTCGGCTTGCGCATGGCCGCTCGGAGATAGCTCAAGTCCATGGGTTTTGCACAAGACAAGATGTAATGGAATTAGCAACACAAACAAAAATGAAAACAAACGCAAGCTCCTAACTTACTGACGAACTGGGCGGGGCTGAGCCCAGCCCAACTAAGGGCCCGCTCAGAAAGCAGCAAGTCGGCCCGGGGAATGGGCTCCCACTCTGCCACTCTCACCGGGATCATTGGATGGGCTCCCCCGCCAGCACCTATTCCTAGACCACTGGGTGAGCACGGGCCAGTCCTCACCCTCTGGCGGCCCAACAAAGAAAAACTTCATTTTCCAATCGTGGATGGTAGAAGGCAAGACGACGACTCCCGACCCGGCTGCACTCCCCCGTTGTTTCCTAAAGAAGAGGTGAACCCACCTCAGGTCGCCCGCACAAGTGCCGAGGTGACTTTTGTAAATGAGAGAGGAGGCAAGGATGGACAGACCGAAGGGGATCATCTGCAACTTCAAACGGACCAGGAACCCGAGGAGAATCCTTCACGAGTTCGGCACTAGCTGTCCCGAGGCTAACCCGAAGTAATTCAGCGCCCTAACAACCTCGGGGGAGAAGGGCAGGCGCATTCCGGCCCAAAAGGATTCTAAGTACAGGGCAATCTCCTTGCCCCGTACCTGATCTGCCCTCTCCCCCTTCTCGGCCAAACGCAACGTGTAGCCGGGAGGAATATGGAAACGAGTCCGAGCATTGGCAAGCTCTTCCTCGTGCCTCACCGTAGACGGCACGCCAGGCGCGTCCGCGACCTCCACTCGGGGAGCCGCCCCCGTCGCGCGACCCTGGAAAGGAGACCTAACCCTAACTCCCTATGAGGAATCCGGTCCAGAAGAAGAAGAGGAAGAAGAGGAAGACTCTACAGAGGGCTCCCTAGACTCTACACCAACTACATCTATAGACTCCTCAGAAGAAGACATCTAACCTGATGAAGAGGGGTTCTCAGAAAAGCAAACGCGGAAATCCCGACCTAAAGAGGAGAACGCCGAGCTAACAAGACCAAAGACGAGGAGATTATGAAGAGGAATGGGCCCTCACATGGACCCCACCTCTACTTATTGCCACCGGCGTTCTCATCCAACGGCGACAGCCATCTCCCGCCGAAACGGTTCAGTACGCTCGATGGCCACGATCACTCCACCTGTCGCACGCGCATTGGCATATCCCCTCAGACGCCAGAGGTCTGCGGCCCGTCGCATCAGCCAACCAGCGCCCGACACGTGGACCGTCGCTTCAGTAAACGTACACACGATCCGGCGCACCCTTTTTAATGCAGAGATCTCTCCCCTGATCCGCTGGCGTCATCCAGAAAATACAACAGATTGTCCGGGAACACGCCCCGATGATATCTTCGAAAGGAGCTCACCTCGGGTGACCCGGCAGACCACACTCGACCCGACCCGTCAGCTGGTCGGGACGAGAGTGGGGGGATAATGATGATGCTCGATATCGGTCGTCTCGCTGGATCATGACACGTGGCAAATGACGTGTCCCAGAGCTCATAAGAAAGGACCTACAGTGGCCGAACAGACTACTCCTATGCCCGTCCTACAAACAAACATCGGCTCACCTCCGAGCCCCCTGCACAATTGGCCTTCTCGGCCTCCCAGCTCGTCTCCGGGCTCCCGCAGAACTAAGATACCTCGGCTCTCCCGCTCATCCGCGAGCTCTCCCGCCCGTCCGCGGACTCTCCCGCCGAGGTCGTCTTTCTCAGTCTCATCGACCGATCAACAGCACCGCTCACAGGCGCAACCGCCATCCCGCGAATGTTGCCATGCGCGAAATATCCGCCGGCCACATCCCACGTTCCATGCCATCACGATCCCCCATTAACAAGCCTGTCTCGCCATTAATGGGAGATCCCTCTTATCACGCGGGCGTGACGTCGGGAGCGTAACGGCCGCCGTGATTCTGCGCCTGCCCTGCCTGCTGCCACCGCTATATAAAGCCCTTGTTCAGACGGTTCAAGTAAGCCATTTTTACTCCACTAAGCCGTTACTCTGCTCGGATTTCCTCTCTAACTTGACCGTCGGAGGGTCCTGGGTCGTACAACCACCCCAGGACTTCCTTGCAAGTAGCTCGGCGCAAACAACCTCAAACCCATTGAGATCCACACGCTTCAGGAGCCAGCCTCCAGATCAAATCTCAGCCGTCCATCGCCGCCATTGTCAGATCAATGGAAGGTAATATCTTGGCACGGATCTCACCCGCGTCAATAAGAGAATCCAGTTAGTCATCAGTCAGAAATCTCTATCATCGGCCTTTTTTTAATCTTACGGGACTTTTTGCTTAGTTAATAGTTGAAGGTTCAATAAGATAGTTACTTGGTAACGGAGTGTGTTCTAAGGTATTTACATGCAGAGAAAAAGATCATCAAGGTATTAGAGTGCAAAAGAGACGGGGATTTGGGGATTGTATTGGAGTTTATCCATTTAGAATCAACTCTTCAATATTTAGTAAGCCCTTTTGGTTGCAGGATTTTGAAATTTGGATTCCCAAATAGTATAAGTGGAAAAATCTGGACTGACTAATTTTATGTTAGGTTGGTATTGGATTCGTAGCGTTGGATTTATAGATGCTTGTAATTCTTGATTGCTTAGGAAAAAATAAGTAAGATTTGGATTCGAGGATTAAAGAGAGATAGAGAGGGGGATTTTTCAATAACATAAAGTACGTGAGACCTATTTGAACAGTGTCAAATCCATAGCAATCCTTATTATTTTTGGATTTAAGAATCCAAAAAAAATGGTGGGCCACTCATAAAAAACAAGAAAATCTAAAACACCCAAAATCCTACAACCAAACAAAAAATCCTAGAATCCAAACTATTTTTTGTATAATGCCAAATCCTATCAAATTCAGCAACCAAAGGAGCCCTAAACGCGCTAAACATCGTTATTGAGAATAAAGTCAAATCACAACCCTGCCTTGTCAATCAAAGTAGGATACTGTTGGCAGGGTCAACGTAAGTTCTCCATATGTCATTGTTAAAAAAGCATACAAGGATCTAATTCTTGTGTACTTTGTAGAAATTTCATTAAGGCTGACATATCTTTTGCATTTGTGCGCAGGCCTACCCCACGCCCCACCCCCACCCCCACCCCCCGCACACACCACCACACCACTGCTGCAAGCATGGTATGAACTTGGGCTGGCAGCAAAATCATTTTCCTTAACAAGGTCACATTGCTCTTACCTGTGTATGCACGGTCGAACCGCCGTAGCATCGATCAACACTTTCGCGAGCGTCTTGACAAAGCATTCGGCTCACCGGATTGGTCGATTAAATTTCCAAACGCCTCGGTTCACCACCTTCCAGCATTCGGTAGTAATCATTGCCCTATTCTTATCCCAAGTTGGCCACGACGAAGATCTTTTAAGTTCGAAGCTATGTGGACCAAGCCCGAAGAATATTATTGCCATGGGCAAATTTTCTTACGAAGGCCAGAAACTTCAAGAAGGCAATATCCATTTGGCATAAATCAAAGTTTGGAAAGATAGGATCTCAAATCAAGAAGATAAGGAAAGAGTTGGCTGGCGTCCAAGCGTTACCGGTCACCAATAAAACATTAGAAGAAGAGAAGAAGCTTTTATCGGAATTTGACGAAGCATACCGGAGCCAAAGAGCTAAGGCTCATTGGATTCAAGAAGGTGACAGGAACACCGCCTTTTTCCGTCTATGGACCATCAATCGAAGATGACGGAATCAAATCACCTCTATTTACCTAGCTATCCGATGATGAGTGGACCTATGATCCACATCAGGTTCAAACTAGTTGGAGCGTTATTAAAGAGGATGCAGTCAAGCTTGTTCATGGTTACTTTGCAACAGCCAGCTTCAACTCCGATGTCACTCGGACGGCAATCACTCTTATTCCCAAGAAAGAAGTCTCCGATACTCCAGCTGACTTCTGTCCAATAGGTCTATGCAATGTTTGTTACAAAATAGTAGCAAAAAATTTGGCAAATCGACTCCCGCCCGTCCTCGACATCTTAATTCCCAGGTTTGAATAGGGAGCGCAGAATATGCTACACCGGTGATTTGATACCGTTTCGAATTGCAACTAGTTTATCTTATGGTGGGGCTTCTGAAATCCAGGACGACATCTTTATCTCAAGGCTTGAGGTTTTCTTAAGAAGCCGAAAGCTTTTGGAGGATTGGGATGTGAGGGCTGTAAATCTTTCACTCATTATGAAAGTTTGTTGGCGATGCACGATGGAACCGAATTCTATATGGGTACAGCTATTGAAGTCCAAATACTTTGCAAAATCTACCGTTTCTTCTGCGTCTAAAACAAAATCTTGTTCTCACATTTGGCGTGTTATTTCCTTTTGCAAAGTCTTGCTATTGAAGAATTGTATACGGTCTATTGTGGTTGGCAAAGAAATTAGTATTTTCGATGATATTTGGATGCCCATCAAAGGAGGAAAAATAGAGCGATCTTCTTTAGCTTGTCCATAAGAGGTTGAGATATCTAATGTACATGATCTAATTCAAATGGATGGCAAAACCTGGAACAATAATCTAGTTCATAGCTTATTTGAGCCCGCGACTTCTTCGAACTCCTATTAATTTCTTCGACAGCTTGAGAAGGGACCATATTATATGGGCTCCAGCAAAGAATGGCGAATTCTCCTCCAAATCTGCATACAATACCATTCGTGCTCCTCTCCTCAAGAATCAACCAGCCGCCCAAGTTGAAATCAACACCATTCTGAATAAAGTTTGGAAGGTAAAGCATTTCAGCCCACGAGTGATCATCTTTATTTGGTGTGCCATCGCCGAGGCACTCCCCACCAATCAAGCGAGAGCCTTAAGAGTGCCCGGTGCTGACCCATTGTGTTCGAGAGGTTGTTCAGTACCAGAATCAATCGATCACATTCTTTTCAACCGCGACTTCGCTAGGGCGCATGGTTTGGTTCTCCTTTTGGTTTTCGAAATGACTCCTCTACGTCTTTCGTGTCTCAGGTTTCATTTTGGATGTAGAATACAAATGATCCAACCGAGGATATATTTAAACTTGGAGTGTTTATATATTGGTTCCTATGGAAAGCTCATTGTAGTGTAGTATTCGGAGAATCGGCATCAACGCCCATGTCTATGATTAATCAAGCTTTAAATCTCCTCCATCAATATTCCTTTTCAGCTCAAGAACGGGTGTTGGTGTCAAAAATTACACCTCACTGACGAAATCAAAAATTCAAGGGAGATGGTTGATCTCCAAGGGATCGAGGTAAGGAGAGTTGACGCAAAGGATAACACGGCGGATCCACTCACAGAGGCCTTTCCCTAGAGAGATTTTTTAAGGGACGTTGAGTATGAGATACTACAACTAATGGCCTTAGTGCAAGTGGGAGATTGTTAGTTATATGTATGCCCTAGAGACCATTATTATACATGTGATGTATATTATAGTGGATGCTTGGACATATATAGGGAGGACTTTCTTGCTCGACATGATAGTATATTATCTGGTTGCTCTTTATCTTAACATGTACACTTATTGTCTCTCTATTACATGTTGATAAAGCCCTTAGAATGAGTACTTGACTATCAAGATTATGATGCAGATCATACTAGTGGGGTAGAGATAGTCGGTAAGTACATCCTTCAAATGTTCCTAGTCATGAGAGTATCGAGATGGGGCATCGATATTCCAGAGTAGACTAGCGTATACGCTTCTCGATCCATATAATGGGTGATGGATGATCCCACATCTATTGGTGTTTGACATCAGAGAATGTATATGTGTGTTTAGTGGAGACTGGGTATACTGAACGGACTCGCCGAGAACTCCTAAATGGTATTATACCTATCGTCAGATAGCAGTTCTCTAGTGACACTGGTACAGGTTAGCCCGTTGACCCGAAATTGTCATAGAGTCTTATATGATTCCCATTGTGCTTTGATTTCCACCTAACCATGTTCAAGAGAACGTGCAAAATGGTTGTTTTTGGATACAGTCCCGAGTCACATGGAGGCAATGAGCGATAGGAGGGGATTTCGTCTCTCCTGGTATTGGGGGTTGATGTTGCGCTATGCTCGATTGGCCATAACAAGAAATCCCTGGCCAGGGTTGCTGAGATTTACTGGTAAGTGTTATTAGTAATTTCTCGAACCGTTATGGGTCTCACATCGGCATGACTTATCAGGCTATTGGGGTCTGATATTTACCACCACAGGCTGAGATATGCGACATATCAGACGAAGAGACCGGACTGTACGGTAGTATTACTTATTAGATTCGCAGGAGTATGAGCAAGCTTACTTGTTAATCTTCTGATCGCTCAATACCCGGGTAGACGTTATGTCCAGCTAGTACCGCTGACGGCTTGTGGGTGTTTGATATAATCATCACCTACTGCCGGCGTATTGACGAGTGTTTAGAGTCCTACACAGAGATTTCTTGGCTTAAGCGAAACGAAGTAGGAGCACATATGTGATATGTGCGGGACCGAGATTAATACGTGTATGCGATACCGTATTCTATTCTCGCGATTTGTGTTATCGGTCGGTTTTATGTGATATAGCCGGATTATCGAATCAAGTGTTGATTCGATAAGTTGATACATATGATATTAGTCGGTTATACGTGATATAGCCGGATTATTAAATCAAGTGTTGATTTAATAATTTAATGTATAATTATATATTTGATATATTAATTTACATTAACTAATATTGGCTCATTTAAGAATTTCTTTTTCTCACTTGTGTGCACTTAATATATATGTGATATATATTATTGTGTCGTGCTAGTTTCTACATGCTACATGGGTGTATGAGACTCACACCATGCTTAACATAATGAAGGATTTTATTATTTGAAGTAAATCATAATTAGTTGGAAATTATTCACATGGTTGAAGCTTGTGGAAGCTTGTGGAACCATTGACTAAGTCCACTAATTTTGTTTTACTTAAGATATTTATTAACCCAACCATTTTGATTAGACATGGTTTAGTCTCTACAAGGGTTAGTATATGATATTAACTCACCCATGGTTGCCATTCTACACTTAGTTTTTCCATGGTTGCTTTTCTTCATCTCCTTCCTCAAGCTCTCTAGCTTTTGGGAGGTGAAGAAAATTAGTGAGAAAAATATTTCTAAAGTGAGAAAAATTCATACTTCATCAACCTACACTAGATTAGCCATTTAGTTTAGATTGTTTGCTTCATTAATCCCTAATTAGTGAAGAGGCAGCTTGGGTTGGTGTCTTCTCGACGTAGATCATCTTCGGCCTCGAAGACTTCAAGTAAGCTTGTTCCTTTCATCTTGTGGAGCCTTTCTAGAGTCCGGAAGTTCACTACTTGGAGCGAAGGGACTACTACATGGAGCTTTTGAAGTGAAGGACCAGTCTACAAAGGTTGTATTCTTTGTTCACTTAGATGTAAAGATGTTCACATACTAGTTTCGTCTAATTCTCTAGTTAAGATTCTAGGTTAGGGTTCTTTAGCGTGCCAAATTTTTGAAAACGGCATGGACGATGCCTCCCGAAACCCAGTGGCAATGCTGCGGAACCCTTCACCAACATCACCGTATTTGGGGTGACGCGCTAGTTTAGGGACATTTCGATTCATCATTTCCATTTTGGAGACGAATGATAGCTTAAGAACATTTCGGTCCAACATTCATCTTACGCGCACGTGTGTTTGTTACATGGCGGAGTGAACGATGGTGACATGGAATGCGTCCAATTGGGGATGCGATCCGATTTGAGGTATGCACGTCAATTTGGAAGTGCATCAATGCGGGATGTATCATTTCCTGTTTTGATGAAATTTTATATCAAGTTGGGATGAGAAAGGAGTTGTTGGTTGTCGGGACCCGCTATTTCTCTGAAGACGTTGAGAAATTACGACGACATATATCAAATGCGTGAAAAGATGTACCCTTAAACCAAATCCCATATTTGAAGGAAAAGATCATGGTGGATCATATAAGAATTGTTAGGCTTATTTGATACTAAGATTAACTTAGAAGGTATGGGATGAAGGTCGTTAGTCATGTATGGGACATATGCTTAGCCAATTTGGGCTAAAATTGGGTTTCTGTAACACCCAGCAGTGCTAAGCACTCGGTTTCATGTAGCGCTTACGTGTATATCACGTGAGGAACTATAATGGTGCTAAGCACTAATTTTTCTCTGGCGCTCACGTGTGTTTCACCTGAGGCGCTGAGCGTCTGGCGCCCACGTGTGTTTCACGTGAGGCACCCAGCTTTGGGCGCTCGTGTGTGTTTCACGTGAGGCGCTAAGTTCTTTGGAGATTTAATATTTGTTGATATTTTTAGAGAACTTAAATCTCTGTTAATGGTATTTTAACTATTAACAATCATTAAGATCACTATTTTGAGGATCTTGTATAGGGTTCTTTTATGAACTGAGTTTCAGAGTATTATGGACTCAATTTTCTCCATGTTCTGTTGTTCATGTTTTCAGAAAGGTTAAATCTCTGTTAATGGTATTTTAACCATTAACGATCACCAAGATCACTATTTTGAAAATTTGGGATCAGGTTCTTTAAGAACTAAGTTTTTGTTTTATGAGAGAACTAAGTTCCTGGAGTCTAAGACTCCATCTTATTTATTTTCAACTTTATTATTTCCTGAATTTTTTATTCTCAAGAACAAGATTTTCTCGATGAGAATTAAATTCTCAATTTGTTGGAGACTTATCTTGTGAATCTCAGATCCGGGAAAAGAACTAAGTTCTTTTTAAAAGGTTAAACCCTTCAATTGGTAAAGGAGATGTTTTGATCTCTAGGTTTTTTCTTTACTTAGGGTTTTGAGGAGGAAGATGGTCTTTCTTTTTTATTGAGAATTAAATTCTCTGTTATTTTGTGGAAGCGTGTGGAGAAGCTTATGTATATTTTTTTACAGGAGTTTATGAGGTGGTCTCCTCCCTTTTGATTTGATCTCTTGCTTCTATTTATAGGAGAAGAGAAAAATCAATTTGTTTAGAAAATCTCCCATTGAGAGATCATGATTGATTTCATAATTAATTAAAATGATCTTTTAACCAATCGGTGAATTTTATTCACCGTTGGATTTTTAATCTAAACGCTCTCTGTTTAACAGAGAAAATTTCTTATTTGTTTAACAAGATTAGGAAATATTTTTCTAAGATAGAATTTTATTCTATCATATAAATATTTTGTTAGTTTAAAAAGATTAGAATTTTATTCTATCATATGAATATCTTGTTAGTTTAAAAAGATTAGAATTTTATTCTATCATATAAATATCTTGTTAGTTTAACAAGACCAGGAAAATATTTTTCTAATATAGAATTTTATTCTATCAGATAGTTTAATTGGTGATTTTATAATCACCTTTGGATTTTTGATCCAAGAGTCCTCTGTTTAATAGAGAGGATTTTTCTAGTTTGAGAAAGATCAGAGAAATATTTTCCCCAAATATAATTTAATTCCACCATATAGAATTTAATTCTATCAGATGGTTTAATTGGTGATTTTATAACCACTGTTGGATTTTTGATCTAAGGGTTCTCTGTTTAACAGAGATGAACTTTCTACTTTGAAAAAGACCTGGTTCCCACATAGAATTTAATTTCATCATATAGAATTAGATGGTTTAATTGGTGATTTTATAATCACCGTTAGATTTTTGGTCCGAGGGTCCTCTGTTTAATAAAAAGGATCTTTCTAATTTGAAAAAATCTGCGAAATATTTCCCACATAAAATTTAATTCTACCATTGGATTTTTGATCCAACAGAGAATATCTTCCTTATTTAGAAAGATCAGAGGGATATTTTCCACTAATAGAATTTTAGTTCTATCATTGATGATTTTTAATCACCATTGGATTCTTGATCCAATGGCTCTCTATTTAACAGAGAATATTTGATCAGGGAGATATTTTTTCCCTAATAGAATTTAATTCTATCATTTGATGATTTATTATCACCATTGGATATTTTATCCAATGGCTCTGTTTAACAGAGAATATCTCAGATTTTAGGGAAATATTCTCCATGTAGAATTTAATTCTACCCTTTTTAATTTGGGCGCTGACTCTCATGTGCTATGCACGTAAGCGCCGCCTAAAATTTAATTTTTTTATAAATAGTCACTCACGTATTTTGCACGCCGACGGTCACGTATGTTCCACGTGAGACGACACTATAGGATTTAATCCTGACAGAGGCTGGCGCTGGCGCTCACGTGGAAAACACGTGAGGCGCTCACGTGTTTAAAACATGGGAACCAATATAGGATTTAATTCTATCTGAGGCGGTACCTACATGCTTTGCATGTGGGTGCATGTATTTAACACGTGGGGGTTTTCCTTTATTTTTATAAAGGAACAGCAAGCTCTGAGCTTGAAATTTTTGGCGAGAACAACGAGTCGCAACCCATGTTTCCCATCGAATGCGAACATGGATCACATCCGTGTTCAGTTTCGGGATCCACTCTGGGACCCCATCTGAGGGGTTCATTATTTCGGGACCCCTTCTGGGGTCCCTATTCTAGAAACCCCCCCAAAAAGGGTTCCCGTTTCGGGGCCCCTTCAAGGGTCCCCTCTTCGGAACTCCCGCAAAAAAGGTTCCAGATTTCGAGACCCTTGAATTCAAGGGTCCACCATTTCGGGATGTTGGATATAGTGACTTCAAGACAATTATTATAATTGCAAGAAGGTAATTCAATAATTGCAAGAAGGCAATTACCGTAATTGAAAGAGGGCCTATACAGATAGAACAGTCTTTCTCGAGATAATAGCATACTATCTGGTTTGTATTTATCATTCATGTGCATACATTTTACACGTTATCATGTATCGGTAATACATGATGATAAAGCCCATATAATATTTGCTTAACTACCAGGATTATGATAGGGATCATACTAGTGGGGTCTGGGTAGTCCATAAGCATATCCTTAAATGTCCCTAGTCGTAAGAGTATCGAGACTGGGTATCGGAACTCCAGTTTAGACTAGTATATATGTTTCTTGACCCCGACCGGGGCGATGGTTGATCCCATAGCCATTGGTGTTTGACACTAAAGATTGTATACATGTGCTCGTTAGAGTATGAGTTACACTGGACGGACTCACTGAGAACTTCTAGATGATATTATACTTATTGTCAGATAGCAATTCTCTGTCGACAATAGTAAAAGGTAGTCTCTTGACCTGAGATCGTCATAGTGTCTTGTGTGTGTTCTCATTGTACTTTGATTACTATCCTACCATGGCTTTAAAGAGTCATGTAAACATGTTTTAGTTGGGTACGGTCCCGAAGCACATGGAGGCAGTGGACGGTCGATGGGATTCGTCTTTCCCGGTATAGGGAGTCGATATCACGCTGTGCAGGACATGATTATAACCAAAAACCCACGGCCGTGACAGATGAGATAAACTGATAAGTGTTATCAGTTATATCTTTATTAGTTATGAGTTCGATGTCTGTGTTACTTATCGAGTTATTGGGGGCGTGACAGTTTCCACCCCACAGACCCAGTATATAATACTCTTTGACTAAAAGACCGGACCAATGTTCAAAATAGCGATAGCGTGTAGCATAGCTGTCACGACCCGAAATATTAGCTCGTGGCCAGCACTTAAATCACGCAACGTCTAAAGGCGTAACGAAATTCAAGTAAGCTGAAACCCAGAAATCTAAACCTTTTTAAGAAAATAAAGGAGGTGAAGTTTTGAAATAAAGGTATAATGAAATCAAGTTTCTAAAATGCATGGCAAAGGAACATGAATAATGCAAGTAAAATTTACCGGTTTGAAAACATATTTCGTCTTTTTATAAAAATTCGGGCAGCACCTCCTTTGTATTTTTTGATCCAAAACCACAAATACATAACAAGAATAATGGCATCCCCAAGCGGGAGCTAGCTCTTCGCCAACCGGCGGATCACAACAACGCAAAACATAAAAATAAGTATACAACGCCCAACGACGAAGATCACCACAAAAGATAAAGAAATAAGCAAGACATCAAAACCACAAGTAGCGGAAAACCCCTCGCTCTAAGTCTCGCAACTACAAATCTCACCAAGTCTCATTACTTACACAAATACAAATTTTGATTGATGGAGTTGACTAGATACAATAAGAAATATAAATACAAAAGTGGGTACGATACAAATGCCTCACCTACCAATGCAAAACACCCAAATGAAGCTATGTGCCAGCGATACCCTACGGATCTATGCGGTCAACCTGCAAGAACTGTGGCACAACGGGGGTGAGTTGCCAACTCGTGAGTAGAAAAACATCTACAGATAGAAATCGAATAAACAACGACTCCTAGGTCAACTATATCATAAAGGTGATACTATGATATCTAGGGTGACCGGTCTGCATATGTGCCAACAATGAAATCAATACCTATATGTATGCGGATATAATCCAACAATATAATCAATGTATGTATGCATGTGGATCTCGTCCAACCATATAATCAATGTATGTATGCATGTGGATCTCGTCCAACCATATAATCAATGTTTGTGAATATCATAAAAGCATATGCATGAAAGTATGAGGATATAAATCAACGGGTGTCCCTCGCGACACATCAAAATCATGGAACCTGAGTGTCCAGCATCGACACTCGAAACATCATGAAAACCGTGTCCAGCATCGACAAGTAAATCCTCATATATCCCGGGCGCCACATCCTCAGATCGGCCCTCAAGTGCCGCACACCCTGGTCGGCCCTCATATCCATCTCGCTACTCCGGTCGGTATCCTCCGGATAACCGCCGAGTCCAAATACTATCACCAGTAGGTAGTGCTCCCCTTCCAGGCTCATTGTCTAACATATACGAGTCTTCTTGCCCCGGGGTACCTCACCGGGTCCACCATGTACTCGCAGACGGTGCCTACCGCTCCTCGAATCGGGTTTCACATGCCACTCTCAGAACCGAGAAAACACATGGTGGACGCACTGAAATATCATATCAAGAGAAACCGGGTTTTAAAAATAGTACATGCTTTCCTTTGAAATCGCCACGGTTCTCAAATCCAGAAATCTCATGAAAACGGCATATCTCAATGCGTCAAAGCGTAAAGCATGATGTATGCGACATATAACAGAAATGTAAGCATATCCGTATATCATGCAACATGAGACAGTAATATGCACATATCGAGGGAAAACTGCTCTTTTAAATGAATCCAGTTTTAAAATATATCATGCGGTTCCCAAATCTCCAAAATCGAATGCAGTACCGTATAAAGGTGCATATGTGTATATACGCAAGTATGGACGTACAAATGTATGTCATGATGCAGCAACCCTACTGTGTAGTGACATGGCAATTATCGATGATGAAGTGTGTGCGCCGGCAAATCTGTGTACGTGTAACATACGCATCATCGATAATGGTGTAACTGTATTAGCACAGGTATAAGTAATGCAATGTGAATAACATGAATGCATCATAAGGTAAATCGTCAGCTAAAAGCTATAAGGTATACGTGTCTACAAGACCGAGTCGGTGAATCTATCAATCGGCATCCAGCCTAACAATATCGCGTACGGTATAATCCATCGTACGGCAACCTCTAGTCAAGGGTAAGGATCAATCATCAAGTCAAACTCATCACTCACGGAAAATCATCGTACGGCGACATTAAGATAATAGGAATCCTATCAACCTATAAGACAATGAGGGTACGGCCTAATATCATGTACGACCTATCATTCACGATTCACAACATTCTATATATATCTATATACCTATGTCCCAGGTCACATCCATAACAATCTCGTATCAGGGGACCGGTAAGGTATCAATCATCTCAATCGACTCTCATCCGTATACCAACATATCACCAAGTCATCATATCGAATCGTACATTCTTTTTATCACATTTATATCTCACATCGAATCAAAGTTATACATATATACATTCTACCTTTACTATAAGCATGCTTATCTAATCTGACATACACACCCGAACCATACAATCGGTTTTTAAAAGATGCGAATCGTAGTTTTGAAAATAGGGGCTACGGTGTTTTTAAGGAAAATATATCTTTTGAAAATCCGTAACTTCCCTCAAGGTATCTATTTAAAAGATGCATACGATTCTTCGGTTTGGAAATAGGTATGGCTTGGATGACACACCTACGTCGACTATCTAGTCCTATAGTACCCTAAACAGTAATATCATCAAATATCATCCTCAAGTTCCGTCATCACATACTAGTCGTATCATATCACTTCTAACTATCCTTAGTTTCTAATATGGTTCTCTAACTACCTTTTTACTCTAACTATAGTTTTCTATTAAAGGTTTCATTAACCAAAATCTACATATAAATCGGTTTCCATCAAAGTGTACGGGGGTGCTATACGTCATCCACCCGACTTCCCCCATAGATATAGATCTACTCACCTTGATCCTTGCTTGTCGAAGTCGATGACGCCATGCTCCGTCACCTCAGAATCCACACGAGGGTACCTACAATAATAAACAATCGCAATCGCTATTAACATCAAGTCCGGAAACCAAAACGGCACACGAATCGCCTATAGGTTATACCTATAGCCTACGCATGCAAAAACAATCAAACAACTCTTGTTGTCGATGTACAAACATCCAAGAACCCAATATAAATCCAAATAGAAAAACCAAACATTTCAAAATACGGAAAATATAGCCAAAAATCACATCAAAGTGCTCCCAGATTTTGACTCAGGTCAAACTAGCCAATTTTGCATATGGGGTTGCTCTAGATATCGGCTAAGGAAGACATGAAGCAAACACCAACCCAAACCATCAAGACCAGGCCGCAATTCTGCGGCCTGGGGGATTAAATCTGCGGCCTCAACTAAGGGGTTGGGTCTCGGGTCTTGGGGTCAGCTTCCTGGGTGCCTGCATGGGTCACTGTGTTCGCTAAATAATTTTCCAGGTCTCCGAGTGTTAGCAGATCTCTAAACAACCTCATAATTTTCACAATTTCCCGATAGCGACGAATCTAAAGTTCGTGTTTTGGGGTTTGGTCACTGGTCCAGGTCAAGAATTGGTCTCTAAGGTCTTCTAACAGCCACTAGGCATCCCCCAATCCACACAACACTCAAACCCCTTTCTAGAATTTTCCAAGTTCACAAATCCACATCTTAAACCCATTTATAACTAACTAGAATACAAAGAACTAAAAACTACACTAAATGGAAGAAGATATACCTCATGGATGCAACTCAAGAAAAACCCTAGTTTGCCAATGTTGTCAAAATCCGACTTTTCTTGGTCCAATGTGTAGAGGAGAAGGACGGGATCAACTTTTGTGAAGGGAGTATAGGGTTTAGGTGAATGTTTGGAGGTGTAGAGGTGGAGGGAAGTGAGTTGAAGGAAGAGATGAAAACAAATGGGGGAGGATGAAGATGGCTGCCCTCTCTCTCTCTCTTTCCTCTCTTATTCTCACCCTCACTCACTATTTACCCTTTTACCCTTTCTCTTTTTAACCTTTTCTTTTTTTATTTAAAACCAAACCATATAATACCCCAAAACAACACAAGAACAACATGTAACCAGAATGCGACATGCCATGGTGCACTAGCCATGAAAAACTGTAAAAACACGGATTTGGCCTAATCGCGATTAGCAGTGCACTAATCGGGTTTTCATTTAAACTGCATATGGTAAATCTTAAAAATGCCAAATCCTTTAAATATATATTTAAATGAATAAATCATTTTAATTTCCAATTATTTCACAATTATTGGTATATATTTATACCCTTTTTCGAAAACCCCAATTTCGCAAATCGGGCAGTTTTCGGGAAATATATTATTTTAATATTAAACTCCAAAAATAATATTTTATATTTTCTGAAATGTTACAATCTCCCCCCCTTAAAGAAATTCGGTCCCCGAATTTAAATTTAAACCCCCAAAATCTAAAATATTTCAATAATCAGCTCAAATCAACGGGGCTCCGAAATCACGGAAGATACAGAAACAATACAGCGCGTCAAGTGCGCATGAAAACGAGTACAAAACTCAAAATCGAACTCCATCAAGCGTCACGCAAATCATCGGATTTGCATGCATATCCTCGGAGTTACAATAGAGATACAGATCTCGAAATCCACTACCGAAACCCAATATACACTAGTCAAATATTATAATACGTGTATAGTATGCATCCTTGAAAAACTTTCAAGAACTAAATAAAACCCATGCTAAAATCTTTCTAAATCGCCACGTGAATGAGTAACTCACGGCATAAGTGACGGACGCTCATTTTAAAATAATAATATATGTCCATATATGTTTTCCTAAATACACGTTCCGTCGTTTTTAAAATATCCCAAAAGGTTTTCCTTTATAAACGTTCGTGTCGCTCACGGACACGTAGGAAATAGAGAGACTATAGCTCTTTTTCAAAAACCTCTTGGTAAACTTTTAATGCATGCAAAGTACTCAGGTACTGTCCTCAGATCAGTTTCGTTTGGCCATTATATAATACGGTGCCCAAAACGAAAACAAAGTGCTCAAAAGCAAAATCAGCCTCAAAAGGCGTATCCAACAATTTCGTGCGTCCGGTGCGCATGGAAATCAAATCCAAACACAGGTGCTGCTATATGCACAAAGCAAAACTAAGAGCAACGGGTGTGCACAAAAGCATCTATCCACTGCAACGAGTGTGCACGACAACAATACCTGGTGCATCTATTGTGCACGAAAATCTCAAATCTGGTGCATCAAATGCACGAAATACAATCAATAACTCAACGCATAAAAAGCAACACCGAGTGCACCAAGGTATATAAATCAAAAACGTGTGCAACTATGTGCACAATATCCGTATCAATACACTGCAAGCACATGTAAGCTATACCGAGTGCAAAAATCACATCGTTCGTATGAAATCCACGAAATCATAAACATATGCTACGAAGGTACAAAATCGACATCAAATGCAATGGATATGTACAAATCGCAAATCAACACAACGGTGTATAAAATATATATCAGGTGCGATAACTATGCGCAAACATGTAAATACCCAGTAGGTGCAGCCATGGTGCACGAAAACGATATCATGAAACTCAATCCTCAAAACTCAAATCCAAGCGATATAAGCGTGATATTCGGATCATAAACGCAAATCGCAATAAATGACATTGAGATACACCTCCTACAATGTCGAAAAAAATGCCGGTGCGCCCAAAACTGGCAGAGCAAGAACATCTGCTTGCCTCCTGCTCACGGTCTGGCGTCTTCTGTCTCTGGGTCCTCATTTCTCTGTGGATTGTATGGAGCCGGTCCAAGATCAAGCATGGAGCCGGTCCCATGCCATGGAAAGAATAGGAAAATGTAATAAATAAATTTAATGTGTAATAAGAAGGAAATAAATGGGCTAAAGCCAATTTTTTTAAAACCAATGCTCATATGCCAAGTGTGTGCACATGGATGTGAAGAAAAAGCAAAAAACCAATTATGTAAAACCGAAGGGACTGGGTGCAAATTGTAATGGATATTTAAAGTTAACCATAATAAGAAATGTTAAATTTTTCTCCTCACACAAATTTTTGTAGGGTTTTGGAGACCGCGCCTCTCTTGAGGTTGCTTTCTCTCTCATCCCTTACTTCATCTTCAACTCCAAGAAAATCCATAAAAAGAGTTCTTTTCCTTTCAAAAACCTAAATAAAACTATATCAAAACTCAAATCAAGAGAAAAGACTTTGCTTTTTTCATCAAATCTAAGAAAATGGGAAGAAGTAGAACTCTTGAGGTGAAAGCTCATGCTTGCACCCCATGCAAATACCATGGATAAAGAACCACAGTGAAACTCATTGGTTTCACTCTTTAACTCATAAAATCGAAGACCTTGGTGTGAAAACTCATAGCTTTCCCATATAGAAATTCCCTGGCGCCGGATCTCCCTAAGAGATTCATGGGAATATGGGTGTTTACCACCGAAAACTGGACTGGGACGCGGAGTACGTCTAGCCTGAATTTGGGGGTAGATATTATTTGAACATATCCACCCACCTCTCCGAAAATACCAAGTTGATTTATGACACCGTATATCGGATGTTTGGATAGATGCGACCGATGTAGCGTGACATTATCAGATCCCCTCTCATTTGTGAGGGTTTTTGATTGTGAGGACGCTCTTCCCTCCAAGCGCAAGTCCCTGCAATTAATTACGTTATCGCGTTGCAATAACAACTTTCTCTTTCTCCAGCAATTCACTTCGTGTCATGTTGTGTTTGATTTATTTTGGTTGCCCGTGGATTGTATACGGAGACTAATTTATGTCGTCGCCCATAAGGCGTGGATTAGTCCAAATCCGTATATTTTAAATTTGGATTTTGGTCAAGAATTTGCTTGACGGGGTCTACGTTGGTAGCTTGGTTTTCCAACGGGAATGAATCTAGGACACATTTCTCATATTTGTGAGGTTCATCCGTTCATGAGGTATTTAGGTTTGATCTAAAAATCATTAGTCATGTTTAAGACTAAAATCAACTTAAAAACAAATGAGCATATAGGCTCAATTATTTTAGTTTAAGGACATCACGGTCCAACATCACCGTATTTGGGGTGACGCGCTAGTTTAGGGACATTTCGATTCATCATTTCCATTTTGGAGACGAATGATAGTTTAAGAATATTTTGGTCCAACATTTATTTTACACACGTGTGTTTGTTACATGGCTGAGTGAACGATGGTGACATAGAATGCGTCCAATTTGGGGTTCGATCCGATTTGAGGTATGCAGGTCAATTTGGAAGTGCATCAATATGGGATGTATCATTTCCTGTTTTGATGAAATTTTATATCAAGTTGGGATGAGAAAGGAGTTGTTGGTTGTCGGGACCCGCCACTTCTCTGAAGACGTTGAGAAATTACAATGACATATATCAGAAGTGTGAAAAGATGTACCCTTAAACCAAATCACGTATTTGAGAGAAAAGATCATGGTGGATTATATAAGAATCGTTAGTCTTATTTGATACTAAGATTAACTTAAAAGGTATGGGATGAAAGTCGTTAGTCATGTATGGGACATATGCTTAACCAATTTGGGCTAAAATTGGGTTTCTGTAACACCTAGCAGTGCTAAGCACTCAGTTGCATGTAGCGCTCACGTGTATATCACATGAGGCGCTATAATAGTGCTAAGCACTAATTTTTCTCTGGCGCTCACGTGTGTTTCACGTGAGGCGCTGAGCGTCTGGCGCTCACGTGTATTTCACGTGAGGCATTTAGGTTTGGGCGCTCACGTGTGTTTCACGTGAGGCGCTGAGCGTCTGGCGCTCACGTGTGTTTCACGTGAGGCACCCAGCTTTGGGCGCTCATGTATGTTTCACGTGAGGCGCTGAGTTCTTTGGAGATTTAATATCTGTTGATATTTTTAGAGAACTTAAATCTCTGTTGATGGTATTTTAACTATTAACGATCACCAAGATCACTATTTTGAGGATCTTGTATAGGGTTCTTTTATGAACCGAGTTCCAGAGTATTATGGACTCTATTTTCTCCATGTTCTTTTATTCATGTTTTCAGAAAGGTTAAATCTCTGTTAATGGTATTTTAACCATTAACGATCACCAAGATCACTATTTTGAGAATTTGGGATCAAGTTCTTTAAGAACTAAGTTTTTGTTTTATGAGAGAACTAAGTTCCTGGAGTCTAAGACTCCATCTTATTTCTTTTCAACTTTATTATTTCCAGAATTTTTGATTCTCAAAATCAAGATCTTCCCGATGAGAATTAAATTCTCAACTTGTGGGAGACTTATCTTGTGAATCTCAGATCCAGGAAAAGAACTAAGTTCTTTTAAAAGGGTTAAACCCTTCAATAGGTAAAGGAGATGTTTTGATCTCTGTTTTTTTCTTTACCTAAGGTTTTGAGGAGGAAGATGGACTTTCTTTTTTATTGAGAATTAAATTCTCTGTTATTTTGTGGAAGCTTGTGGAGAAGTTTCTGTATATATTTTTACAGATGTTTATGGGGTGGTCTCCTCCCTTTTGATTTGATCTCTTTGCTTCTATTTATACGAGAAGAGAAAAATCAATTTGCTTAGAAAATCTCTCATTTAGAGATCATGATTGATTTCATAATTAATCAAAATGATCTTTTAGACCAATCGGTGGATTTTATTCACCGTTGGATTTTTAATTCAAAGGCTCTCTGTTTAACAGAGAAAATTTCTTATTTGTTTAACAAGATTAGAAAATATTTTCTTAAGATAGAATTTTATTCTATCATATAAATATTTTGTTAGTTTAAAAAGATTAGAATTTTATTCTATCATATGAATATCTTGTTAGTTTAAAAAGATTAGAATTTTATTCTATCATATGAATATCTTGTTAGTTTAACAAGACCAGGAAGATATTTTCCTAACATAAAATTTTATTCTATCAGATAGTTTAATTGGTGATTTTATAATCACCTTTGGATATTTGATCCAAGGGTTCTCTGTTTAACAGAGAGGATTTTTCTAGTTTGAGAAAGATCAGAGAAATATTTCCCCCAAATATAATTTGATTACACCATATAAAATTTAATTCTATCAGATGATTTAATTGGTGATTTTATAACCACTGTTGGATTTTTGATCTAAGAGTTCTCTGTTTAAAAGAGAGGAACTTTCTACTTTGAAAAAGATCTGGGAAATATTTCCCACATAGAATTTAATTCCATCATATAGAATTTAATTCTATCAGATACTTTAATTGGTGATTTTATAATCACCGTTGGATTTTTGGTCCGAGGGGCCTCTATTTAATAGAGAGGATCTTCATAATTTGAAAAAAATCTGCGAAATATTTCCCACATAAAATTTAATTTTAACATTGGATTTTTGATCCAACAGAGAATATCTTTCTTATTTAGAAAGATCAGAGGGATATTTTCCCCTATAATTTTTGTTCTATCTTTGATGATTTTTAATCACTATTGGATTCTAGATCCAACGGTTCTCTATTTAACAGAGAATATTTGATCAGGAAGATATTTTTTCACTAATAGAATTTAATTCTATCATTTGATGATTTATTATCACTATTGGATATTTTATCCAACGGCTCTGTTTAACAGAGAATATCCCAGATTTTAGGGAAATATTCCCCATATAGAATTTAATTCTATCCTTTTTAATTTGGGCGCCGACTCTTATGTGCTATGCATGTAGACGCCGCCTAAAATTTAATTATTTTATAAATAGTCGCTCACGTATTTTTGCACGCCTGTGCTCACGTGTGTTCCACGTGAGGTGCCACTAAAGGATTTAATCCTAACATAGGCTGGCGCTGGCGCTCACGTGGAAAACACACGCTCACGTGTTTAAAATGTGGGAACCAATATAGGGATTTAATCCTATCTGAAGCGGTACCTACATGCTTTGCATGTGGGTGCACGTGTTTAACACGTGGGGGTTTTCCTTTATTTTTATAAGAGAACAACAAGTTTTGAGCTTGAAATTTTTGGCGAGAACAATGAGTCGCAACCCATGTTTCCCATCGAATGCGAACATGGATCACACCTGTGTTCAGTTTCGGGATCCACTCTGGGATCCCAATTTCAAAACCCCATCTGAGGGGTTCATTGTTTCGGGACCCCCTCCGGGGTCCCTGTTCCAGAACCCCCCCAAAGGGGGTTCCCGTTTCGAGACCCTTTCAAGGGCCGCCTCTTCAGAACTCCCCCAAAAGAGGTTCCTGATTTCGGGACCCTTGAATTCAAGGGTCTACCGTTTCGAGGTGTTGGATATAGTGATTTCAAGACAATTATTGTAATTGCAATAAGGTAATTCAATAATTACAAGAAGGCAATTACCGTAATTGAACGAGGACCTATACGGATAGAACAGTCTTTCTCGAGATGATAGCATACTATCTGGTTTGTATTTATCGTTCATGTGTATACATTTTACTCGTTATCATGTATTGCTAATACATGATGATAAAACCCATATAATCTTTGCTTAACTACGAGGATTATGATAGGGATCATACTAGTGGGGTCTGGGTAGTCCATAAGCATATCCTTAAATGTCCCTAGTCGTAAGAGTATCGAGACTGGGTATTGGAACTCCGGTTTAGACTAGTATATATATTTCTTGACCCCGACCGGGGCGATGGTTGATCCCATAGCCATTGGTGTTTGACACTAAAGATTGTATATATGTGCTCGTTAGAGTATGAGTTACACTGGACGGACTCACTGAGAACTTCTAGATAGTATTATACTTATTGTCAGATAGCAGTTCTTTGTCGACAATAGTAAAGGGTAGTCTCTTGACCTGAGATCGCCATAATGTCTTTTGTGTGTTCTCATTGTACTTTGATTACTATCCTATCATGGTTTTAAAGAGTCATTTAAACAGGTTTTAGTTGGGTACGGTCCCCAAGCACATGGAGACAGTGGACGGTTGATGGGATTCATCTTTCTCGGTATAGGGAGTCGATATCATGTTGTGCAGGACATGACTATAACCAGAAACCCACGGCCATGACAGATGAGATAAACTGATAAGTGTTATCAGTTGTATCTTTATTGGTTATGAGTTCGATGTCTGTGTTGCTTATCGAGTTATTGGGAGCGTGACAGTTTCCACCCCACAAACCCAGTATATGATACTCTTTGACTAAAAGACCGGACCAATGTTCAAAATAGCGATAGCGTGTAACATAGCGATCTACTGCTAAATAGTGTTGAGTGTAAACAACGTTGCGGATAGCGTAAGCTACACAAATTGCTAATTATTACTAGTTAATATGATCATCTCATTTACAATAAGTTATATTATTATAAAGATATAAAATTAGCTTAAGAATATAGAACGCAAAGTAATATAACAATATTTTCTAAATTTTCAATCCTTCATAATGGAATTAAACGTATCGAAAATTAATCAAATAATCTCTATTTGAGAAATATGTTTGCTGAATATGATTTCAAATTGAGAGCTTAGAACTTCAATGAGACCGTCTTCATATAATTTAGAATTAGATGCTGAAATATTAAGAACTTCAATAGTAAAATCTTATGTGAAAATAGCGTACACATAGCGTAGCGTATACTGTTTGTTAAAAAGCGTAAGCTTTTTGAAGAAAAAATGTAAGCTAATTTGTATTTAAGTTATTTTCCTATGCTACGTAGCGAATAGACTAAGCTATGCTACATAACCAAAATAGCGAGCTATTTTGAACATTGGACCGGACTGTATGGTAGTCGTCGCATCTTGATCATACCTGAGTAACCGTTACGTGCAGCTAGTACCGCTGACGAGCTTTTGGGTTAACCCGTGAGGGGGTTGAATCTGAAAGTGTTTCAGATTCAATCGGATATGATCTTGTTTAACCTACTGCCAGCGTATTGACAGGTCTCTAGAGTCCCACAACGAAAGTGCATGTTCAGACGAATTGATCATGTGACATACGTATGGGGATACGTGCATAAGTTCAATTAAATACGTGTATTTGATATATATGATTTAATTGGACGTTCGTTTATACTAGCCGGTTTATTTATAAACCAGAATATTAAGTCAAGTGTTGACTTAATAACCGTATATGTGATATAGTTTTTAATATAGTGTTTTTGACACACATTCACACACACACTCTCTTTTTATGTATATGATACATTTGCTCTCATTTTCTCTCTCAAGTTACGTATATGATACATACATAAATATGTATTTGATACGTATTCATGTTTGTCATTTAGTGGTTAGTGAGCCATGTGATGGGGTGGGAGCTACCCTCTCCTTTAAATGACACATAAGAAGAGAGAGAATGGGAATGGTTGTGAGAATAATTCTTTCTCTATAATTCTACATAGAAATAAATAGGAGAAAGCATAGCTATTCTAATAACTCTTCTTCATCTTCATCTTCATCTTCTTTTTTGATTTTTGAAGATGGTGGAAATGATAAAGAGAGATAAAGAGAGAGTTTTTATAGTATATCATCCTACCCCTAATCACCAGGATCTAGGGCTAATTTCTCCACTTGTTTATGGAGTTGGAGATTTGGGCAGGTTCTTTTTACCGCGGATCATCAACGGCGAGACGGTCGACAATCATGTTCGACCGGGAGATCACAGGTCTTGCTAGGGACTTCCGATAGAGGATCGAACACGTTTAAAGGTTGTGGCCCTCTTTACCCTCTCTTGTGTTTTCCATTGTTTGCAATTTGTTAGTAAATGTTGATCTTGAGTTGGAATCGGTTGCTATTGCTTGTAACATTTTCGTTAATTTCTTCCGTCGGGTCCGCAAGTGTTGCTACCATAGCGTTGATTTCATCACGGGACCCCCCTCTTAGGGGTCCCACCGCTTTGATCATCTCTCCCTCTCTCCTTTTCTCTCTCTCCCTCTCTCGGGACCACTCCGACACCCTCAACTCACTCTCCTTCAGATAAATTTTTGTTTCGAGACGCTGTCCCGAACTCCGCAAGGGGCCGCTAGCCCTCTTGACCCTGACCCGCTGACCGGGCAGCGGGACCCCGTATGATGGCCCCCGATATGTTCAAAACACCCTAAAAATGGAGTTCAAACACAACGCACGCCATCACATAATGAGTTCGCATGATACACATGACATGTCGATCGGAGGTTCTCTCGCGTCAAAACGAGGGATAATTAACGGTAGTTTTGTACGCGGTTGCCAGAGATTAAAATCCACATGATCGATAAATCTCTGCCTACCAACGTGACAGGGGGAATCTGTACAAACCTGAAATACGACCCCATCTATCTCAACAGGGTGACGAAAAACACTCTACAACTGGTTGACCCAATCTCGTCCCCAATTCCTTGCAATTGGGCTTCTCCTCCACCATTGCAACCTAAAATAAATGTTGATGGGGCCACAAGTAAAACTCGAGGTTCAGCAGTTGCCGGAATCACATTGGAGAGGTCTTGTGTTGTGAGATAAAAATCTTAGAGACCATTGATCTTGAGGAAGCTGAAATGAGAGGCAATACTTTACGCGCATATGATTATAATTGAGAGCGACTTCTTAAATATGGTAAATTGGATTATGAAAGTAGATGTTGCAGTTTCTTGGAAGCTCCAGCAAAAGAATCTCAATAACATCAATAAAAAGCATATGATGCTACAGCTTTTTACCCAAAATAAAAAAACCTACTGCTGGTTTAATTACGTTTAAAATTTATCTTTTTGCATGAATTTATATAGTTTTTTAATTTGAAAAAACTTTCAAGAGCCGAGGAGAAAATTAGAGGCCATAGGCCCAATTCAGATCCGACCCAATGAATCGCTCACCCTCAACAAAATAAAAAAATCTCCCCCAAATCAAGAGCAAAAAGATAAGAAGCGAGATCGAAACCCTAGATGGACGACCGGGAGGGCGGCGGGTTGAGGCTGGGGAAGAAGAGCTCCGACAAAGGCGGCGGCGAGGTCGACTACAAGAGCAAGGCGGGGACGGCGTGGAGCCACTCGTACTTGAACCAGAAGCCATGGCATCCTCTCTCGTACCCTAACCAGCGCCGCAAGTGGATCGCGGAGCAGACCCATGCCAATCGTGAGCGCAGAGCTGAGGAAGTCGCGCGCGAGGTCTCTCCCTTCAAATCCCATCGATTTCAATTTCCAAGTGTTAAAAAAGAGTCCTTTTTCCCCTTAGGGTTTAAAGAGTTTCAATCTCTTCTTTGGCTTGGATTGAGCTGGAAAAAAATTCGATTGAGGCCTTATTCTGTGGCTTTGTGATTTTACAGTTCGCGCAGGAGCAGGAGTTTTTCCGACAGACCGCCCTCTTCACCGAAAAAGAGAAGGAGAAGGTACTTCCATCTTTTTTACCTGTTTGGGAATGGAGTTAAGTTTTGTAAACCGCAGTTTCATAAAGTTGGCATAACTTAACTCCAAAATGCCAGCTTTGCCTTGTTTGCCAACCTTTTTTGGGTTGAGATAGCAGCAGTTATCTTACCCAAAACTCGAGATAACCGCCGTTATCTCAACTCCAATCTGACCAAAGCTTTGTAAACTCCATTTTTGAATTTTTGGGCTTGCAAACCTCAGTTTGCATTCTCTCTACGTCCACTTAAAAGTAAACCACGGTCATCCTAAGATTCCTAACTCCATATCCAAACAGGGCAATGATTTGCTTTGGAATTGTGAAATTCATGATGGGCAGCTGTTATTACTAAGTTTTGTAATGCGATGAGACTCTGTTGTAAATATCGTTTCTACTATTAGAACTAGAACACAGTAGGGGATGAGGCACTTCCAGATTCAATTCAAACAATCCTTGATTATTATGGTGTCCCCGTCATCCCGGTAAATTCTTCAAAGGCAAAAATAAATAATTTATTTGCGAATTTTGAAAAAAATACCCACTACCTTTCAAATCGAAATTGCCAGAACATAATTTTTAATTAATAAATTATGTTAAATATTCAATGTACTTTTAAATTTTCGAGAGCCTTAGTTATCAAGAGAAATAGGAGAGGCATCGATTAGAGAGGTCGGTTTGACATTTGCAAGTCTGAGTGAATATGAAAGAATCCGATAGTTTGGGACTACGGTTAGCGGTCGGGGTGATTCGTGAGGCACCTACAAGTATCCGTGTGTCATAGTTGCTGCGTACACCATCTAGTTTTTGCATGGTGTTCAGCCTTAATCTTGCTAGAACTTGACGCTATGTTAGTATGTTTGGTTTGAAACCAGACAGACATTCCCTTAGAACACTCATAGGTGGGAACTACTAAATTATGTTACACATAGGTCCACACGTGGGTCCTTAAATGCACACAATCCTATTGGTGCATTATTTTGTTTTTTTCTTTGTATAAAAACAACATCCTTGTGCTGTTAATACTTGTTTTAACTTCTTCCTTTTACTCGTTGAAACAATCCTCCAGTTCGTTATATGTATGATTGATATATGATTACACGTGTTCAGGTGGAGATCATGAAAGCTGTAAGCTTTATGTATGTTCGTCCACCTGGGTATAATGCAGAGAGTGCCAAAGCTGCAGAAGTATCTGATGAAAGGAGGATGTTAGACCAAAATAATGCCGGTCAAGATCCTACAACTTCTGCTCCAGCGTAATGTTTTTATTGACCTATAGCTATTATATAACTTCTAATCTGAGTTTTCTGAAAATATGCAACAACCACCTTGCTTAATTTGTAGGCTGTTATCTGTCATTGCTAACCTACCGAATAAAACTGCAGGACTGATACGAAATCTGACAATAATCGTTCTGGCCGAGATAAGAAGGCCAGGCCAAAAGACGTTTTTGGTCGACCTTTGCCAACAGAAGAAGAATTTGAAGCCTTGAAAAACGCTCCAAGGTATACAAATCTAACTGATCTTATGCAACGACACTGTGTTTGTTACCATTTTGACCAGCACTATTTGCAGTGCTGAGCAGATATTGGTGTTGGCATACAAAACCTTGTACCATATGGAAACTACCAAAATAAATGTAAATTCCTTAAATGATAAAGTTGGCCACAATCTAAGATCAAGGAAACCAATCTATTAAAATCCCCTCTGTAAATTATGCAGCTTACTTCTTTCCGTGTCTTAGATGAATCAGCATGGCAACATTATGATTCTCTAGCTTAATCACCCATTTCTGGATTGTTAAATTTTTAACATGAGTATTTAGCAAGGTAGAAAAGGTGTCATGGAGTTTTATTCTGTGTAATTCTGACCAACACTTCTGAATGCATACTTGCATTAGCCTAGTGGGACTGGGGCACAAGTTGTTGCATATGACAATTAGCATTCTTAAATTTATCAGTGACATTCTACTTCCCTTTCCAGTTCCATCCTTGTACAATTTGCTTTAGGACGTTAAAGAACAAATTGTTGGGTTTTTTTAAACTTGTATTTTGTATTTATTGGATTCTGGTTTGGTATTTGTTTTAAATCCATATATGTATGGATGCTTTGGTTAGGGTAGTATGGTAATTTTGTGTTTGGTAGTGTTTTGGACTCATATAAATATTCTCTTAGGGTTTAGTGATGAGATAGAAAGGGTTTTTATTTGTGGGTGTTGTGGCTTAGAGAGAGAGAGAGAGAGAGAGAGAGAGAGAGAGAGGAGTTTGGGAGAGAAAAGATGTATTTGTTTTTGTGAGAAGAAATTAATTCTTTCCCAATCTTGAGCCTTGTTTTTGATGTGCTTTGTTTTGTGAGTGGTGTTAACCTACACAAATGCAATGTAATTAAGGAAGAGAAATTAGCTGCATTGAACAATATTAGCCATGTGAACTTCGGTGAAGTCACAATGTCACATACGCTTGTTGGTTTTCCCCCCCTCCCAGAAATGCTATTTAAAAAAATGATAAAAAAAATTAATGTAAAAGGGTAAAAGGATAAAAGGATTTCTAACACTATCTATTGCCGTCCCATGTGCGATTACCTAAGAAGCTTTATGCCTTTACTTCTTCATTGTGAAGACATAGGGCCAATTCTTTTACTAAAGTTGGTTTCTTGTCCTATGTCAATAGCTTGTTGGTGTGTTTATTGAAGTTTTTTATGTTGATGTTTTGCAGGTTAGAGACAGGTATGCCTGCTCGAGTAAAGCCATTTGGAATTGAAATTCGCAATGTAAGATGCGTAAGATGTGGAACTTTTGGTCACCAAAGTGGTGATCGTGAATGTCCTCTGAAAGATGTCATAATGCCAAATGAGGAGAGCCGACTGAAGAGGGACGATCCCTTAACAGCTATAATGGCACAGACGGATTTTAGCGAGGCAAGTATTGCTTTTTCCAATTTACCATATTCGTAGGAAATATCGTGCAAATTACTGAAGCTGGTTGAGCAAACAATTTTAAATTTTTTTGGAAGAAAAAATTCAAAAGCTAATATTAGTGCAGACGATTTTTTCATTTTTAATTCTATATTTATTTTTTTGGAAGAAACTATGTAGAAGTTGATAACAGAATATGCATGTAGTTAATATTTACCATAAAGAACATGGACATCTTGATTGTCATAATTTGGTAGCAAGCCAGGTTCTAATCAGAACATGCATCATCATCATCATCATCATCATCGTATTACTATTTTTTCAAAAGTCTACTGCGTTATATGTTGTTTAGAGGAATTGTCAGAGACGGGTATAGTTACGAATATATTATTTGGGAATAAGTGTTACCATAGATAATGCAGCATCCGGTGTTTGAAATATTAGCATAAAAACTTTCCGTGTCATTTGTCATTGTTTTTTTGTAGTTAATTAATTAAGGTTTAAGCATTTGAATGCTGTCTAAAAAATCATGTTTGCTTTTTGCAGCCTTTAAAGTGGGAGCTGAAGCAAAAACCCGGCATGAGCCCTCCCCGTGGTGGCTTCGACCCCGATGATCCCAATCAGCAGATTGTTGCTGAAGAGATATTTGATGAATATGGAGGTATAATACTCATCCCTACATGTGCATACAATCTAACCAGCTTTAAATTCTGTCACAATTTGTCAACTATGTCCCAAGCTGTATAAAGCAGGGTTTAATATAGGGGAAATACCCAATAATATATCGATCATCTTTAGACTCTGTTTCTCCCTTGGCGTTTCCTGTTGCTTATGATTCAAATAATGTGAATAGTTTCCTGTTGCTTATAATTCAAATAATATAGCAAATCTATCATCTTTCCTTCTTTTCCTAGTATATTGGAGAGCGCTATGTTTGATCACTTACAAGCATAACCAGACTGTGTCTGTTTCCATAGCTTTTTTTGTGGGAAATTTATCGCTTGCTGACAGAAGATTGACCTTGTTATAAGACTTCTCAAAATCTTTAGTAGATCCCTGTTTCAAATCCAACCTCATTTTAATGAGAAAATGCATAAAAGAGATGGCAGTGGTGATGAATTTTTCATTATAGGATTTCTCAGTGGGGGTGATATTCCTGCCTTGATCTCCAACTTCTCAACGAAAAAGTCAAAGAAGCATTCCAAACATAAAAGCAAGCACAAGCATCACTCAGCATCAGAAACTCAGAATGAACCCAAGGATCGCCATAGAGACCAATCGCCATCTTCTTCCGACTCTGAAGATTACATGGAAAGAAAGAGGAGGGCTAAGGGCAAGCACAAGGAAAACAAAAAATACCATTCAGAATCAAGTAGTTCCGATGGCTTTGATATAAATCGCCATCAAAAATTTTCACCGTCTTCAGACTCAGAAGATGGCAGAAGAAGAAAGAGGCGAGTAGGTAGCAAGAATAAAAGTTATCATTCATCTTCTGATTCTGAAAACCATAGAGAAAGGAGGCATGTAAATATCAAGCATACGGACAAGAAGAGGCGCCGATTAGAATCAAGTAGATCTTACAGATCAGAATCTTCTGATTCTGAAATCGAAAGGGAGAGAAAGAGGCTACTAAATAGCAGGCATGACGAAAGGAAGAGAGACTATTTTGAATCAAGTAAATCCGGGAGACGTGATTCGGAACTGCATCGAAACCGATATTCATCTAATTCTGAAGTTGATAGAGAAAGAAATAAGAGGGCGAAGGGCAAGCACAAGGAGAAGAACCGCCATTCTGATAGCGCAGATTATGATCGCCATTGTAGGTGGAAAGGACATTGAAATTGTTGTATTTAAGATCAAAAGCATTAGTTGTTTTCTGAGTCTTAATTTGTATAATTGGAAATGTGCTGAGTTCTGGTCTTGATTATATTTGTCATAGTTGAATATGATTTCCTGTATCAGAAATGTCGGCTTTACCCTCCTTTGATGCTTGCTTTGAGAATTTGGAGGACCATGACCTGTATTTTGGTTTACGGTGAATTTCTCTTTTAATCTAAGTTTTCTCACTTGAAACTGCCTGTGTTTGCTAGAAATTTCATGTTGCCAAATCTTTCATGAAACTTTGCGATGATGGCTATGTCTATCATCAAGTTAGAATATTTCAGGTTATATTTCCTAGACAAATTTATTGACATCATTGATATACTTAAATCAAATGCCATGCTGCATTAACCTGCAAAGGTTATTCTCAGTAATTTTTCTGTCTATTGATTTATTCTTTTTGTTTATCATCTTAAAGCTTCTGTTCTTTACTTTCACATTTAGCATCCTTCATGGTAGGGATGGCAACGGGACGGGGATTTTGACTGTTGACAGGGGCATGAAGCGGGGTTGGTATTAGCTTATCCCGTTCAGTGCCTGTACTGTCTCGCCATATAGATAATTGCTAAAATATCTTCTTTCATAATATTATTTATATTGTGTAACTCCGTATATAAATACTCGTTATCCCATTTGTAACTCTAAATGTTTTTCTAGTCATCACTTTTGCACTGTATATTCTTCACTTCTCACATAGTGACAGTTTTTCTTGCACTCTCACAACTGAGTGATCTGCGATTGCCTAAGCATCGTTGATTGGACTATCGCTGTCTTTTTTTTTTATCTCATAGTAGCCAACAATCGACAACATATCACAATTCTCACGTGTTTCTTCCTTATCTTTCATTATATATACACACACGACTTTTAATACACAAAATTTGATTGGGCGGGACGGGATCCCTGTGGGAAATTGGGTTTCCAGTGGGACGGGGATGGGGTATATTTTCCTTGTCCCGGCAGGGCATGGGACGGGGACGGATAGGCAATCCCAGCCCCAGTCCATTCCCATTGCCATTCCTACTTCAAGGTCTCAAAATTGTAAAAGCCGACTCTTCTTAAACTGCCTTCTTATTATATTCCTAATTCTATATGCAAAACAAAAGGATGTAAATCCAAAAATACATATATACGAGGGATTTTACTTTGGTGCTTATTTTGCTGTTTTAGCTCTTGTCGGTTCCACCAAATCACAGCAGCACATGTCAATTTTAGCTTTGCCTCCCTCTTTTCATAAGTATATATATAAAGTTCTTTTCTTTTTCACAAGTACAAGTCTAGTTAACCAATAGAACCGGTCATCATTTTAATATAAATGATGCATGGCTGTTACTAGAATGATAGCACATAACATCCTATGGTTTACGTTGAGCGGCATTTATAACCCTTCAAGCAATTTACTGGCACAAACACTCCCTGTGATCGTTAATTGGAACCTTTAAAACTGCTCAAATTCAATTCTAAACGGGCGTCTAATTTTACTTTAAAACTTATTTTTGTTGTTTAGGGTTGAATTTGGGCATGTTTGGGGGTTTAGATTGAAGGGCAGAAGGTGCTTGTGCTCGTAAATTACTTGAAGGGCACGAGTGCCACGCACATGATAAAACTATAGGGCTGTTTTGTGCATAAACATTTTTGAATTTGAGTTCTTAAACCCAAAACCCTTTCCCCTTCCCCTTGAAAAAAAACCTCTCTTCTCTGAGTTCTTCTCTCTCACTTTGAAGAAGATCTGGGACCGCATCAAGTCCAACAAGCCCCAGGTATAATTTCTCAAGGGTTTTCCTTTGATTTGATGGTTTTGTTGCTTCTGATACAATGTTTTGATGTGTGAAGTTATTAGGATTTAGGGTTCTTGAAATTTCCATAACAAACTAGAAATTGTATATGATAATGAAACCGAACTAAATTTGGTTCATTTTTTGGGGAAAAAAGAACAAAACTGGAACCGAACAAAACCGAAATAATTCGTTGAAGTTTAGCACCATTTCTGTATAAAGAACCTGTTGCTTCCTCTCTTTTTAAGGAACTCTTGAAGGAATGTGAATTTTTTATCCTGAAGGAATATGGCATTTTAATGCGACCATTTTATTGCCAGGATCTTTTTGTTGTTGGACGATGGGTCATATTGTAATTAAATTTTACAGAGCAAGCATCTGATTCCATAGCCCTAAACTTATTTTATCTTTTTAACTACTAGTTTAAACCGCTTGCATGCCAAAAATTATGTGACAAAATCCAAAATTGCAGTTTTTTTTTTGTATCATGTCTGTTGTTTTGCAAACTTCAAGGATATATCTAATGTCACCAATTGATGGCTATCCTTTTTAATAAAAGAATCTGAAAAAATTGAAGTTCTTCAATCACACCATCAACTTATTAAAATATTACAATCTATTCAAATAAATTCAAATTTCAAAAACCCTCATTTTCCCCTTTTCTCTCTGTTCATATCTCTAGCTATTAATTAATATCATCCTTTTCAATTTCAAAAAGACATTTCTACAATTTTATTATCAATAATCTATTTAAATCAATATTTATTTAAAATTAAACCATAAAATATTTAATATACATTAACATGCGTCCTGCATGCAAAATAATGGAGATAGGGAGAAAAATATAAACCCATGAATCAGGACATAATTTTCGGTTATTTGTAACAATTAAATGACCGCGAAAATGACGTGAGATGTTTTTGATTATTCGGACAACTTGTAGCTTACACTCACCCAAACTCGCACACCCAACATTTCACCCGCCCCAAATCCTAATCCCACGGCTGCGAACCCTAGTCCTATTTGTCTCGATCCCCTCCCTCATCTCCGCTCGGCCTCTGCTCGCCGATGGCGGATTCCGACGACGACAAGGTCCTCGTCGACTTCCTCGAATCCGAGATCCTCAGAGTCCCCGATCAGGTGCCCTCTCTCAATCTCATCGCAATTTGGGTTAGGGTTAGGGTTTCATCAAATTTTTACGAATTGGATCGATTTCAGGACGAGAAACCATTGAAGAGGCCTAGGATCGAAGAAGGGAGCTCGAGCAATCCGAGCGGGATCGAGAGCGGGATCTTCTGCAAGATCCCTCCCGAGCTCTTCCACCACATATTTAAATTCCTGTCGTCGGAGGTAATTCTTACTGGAGAAAAGATTGCAAATTTGGTGATTTTGTTGCGGAAATTCCAGGGTTTGTGATGAATTTTGGTTGCAGGATCTGGTGGCTTGCTCTCGCGTGTGTCGGTTTATGAACTCAGCTGCCTCTGATGAGCGCCTCTGGCGACGGCTGTGAGAAAAATCCTTCATTTTTATTTTTATTATTTTCAAAAGTTTTGACTGTGTTTGGTCTCGATGTGCTTTTATATTCAGAATAAAATTTGATCGTAGTGATAGTATATTACTATATGTCGTGATGGTTGGGATGGCTATTTACAGGATATTAACATTCTTTCAGTTTATCTGGATGTTCAAGTAAGTTGATTAGTAAAAACAAAATTCCATTTGTATGAATCTTTAACCAGCGTAGATTTATTTTGGACAAGGTTGCAAGTTAGTTTCGTTCCAATCTGATTGAGGCAAAGCTTCCATCTCATCTAACATGGTCCACTTTGTTTGTGGCTATGGAGAAGGCAGAACACCAGGACACCAGAAAAACCTCTAGACAGTTTTGTTCTTTAATATTTAATTATCTTAAAAGTAACAATCGATGAATCTTTAGATGATTTGTCTAGTAAAACCGAGTAAAGAGTTCGCTAGTTAATAATTATATTTATTTCAATTATCTTATATGATCTTATTATAACAATGTTAGGGAATAATTGTTGGGGATTCCTATCCCCTCACCATAAAAAGCACATCAAGCTTACAAGATAACACAATCACACCAAAAAAATAAAAACACTGGATTTAACGTGGTTCGATACCTCGACCTACATCCACGGGACAGACACAAGGATGAAGAATTGAAGATTCTATTGATACGAGGAAGTTACAAGATCTCACACATGTCATCCCTCTATCTCGCTCTCACACCAAAAGAGGGGTGGCACAACTCTAACACTCACAACACTCTACATCTCAAGCCCACACCTCTCACCCTAAAGAGAGATATTTAGTGTTAAAACCCTAAAATCATTTGTCATCTATTGGTAGCATGCACCAATAGATGACCCGGCTCGTATAGCTCATAGATGTGCAAACATATACTAGGCACAATCCCAACTATAACACCAATAACTCGTTCAATCAAATTGTTTAAATCACTGAATTCAGTTATAAGATACGATTATCTGTCCATTTTTAGCATAGGCATAGCTTAATCGGATTTTGAAATCAAGCAGATTTCTGATTTAGTTTATAAATTTTGGGGGTGTAGGTATTGCTTGAGGTGGGGTATGACTTCACCGACGGGAAAGCCACGAGAATGTGCTTGGAAGAAGTTATATATACAGGTTATTCTTTCTCTTTTGTTTATCAGCCACATGTGCGTGCATGTGAAGAATTGCTTCAGTTTCTGATTTAACTTATAAAACAGGAGGTGGGACCCCTGAATTCATGTTTCTGAAAAATAGACAATAACTTGATGGTAGTGGCATCTAAACCTATATCTCTTTCTCGATGTTACGAAGCTGTACCAGTAGTGTACCACTATGTTATTACTGGCACGTAGATAGTTTCATTTTCATGATAATATTCTTTTGCGATTTTACATTCAATATATGGAATTTTGTTTTGTTTTCTGTAACATATCAAGCATGATTTAGTTGGATAGAAACTGTTATTTGAGCTCCTTTTATTTTTGTAAAGAAATCAATTGGTTCCGATAGCCGTGACTGCTGAATAAAAACATTAAACTAAAAGCCTTGACAAAATGGGCACCTAAGATTATTTCATTATAATCATCTCTTGCTTTGGTACTTCTCTATGTAGCGTGATCAAGATGACATGGTTGAATTTGTGAGGAACACCCCACTGGAGTTCAAGGAGTATTATATACAAATGCAGGCAGCAAAGAGGAGCCAGGCACCTCTTCCTTCCCAAGTAAATGATAATTCAATATACTTCTTCCTTCCTTTCTTGTATACGCCTTCTCCTTGACCTGAGTTAACCTGTTTGTTATAATTCTGGAACAATTATTCTATTCGAACTATTCACTTTCTCTTTTTATTTTCTTTTGGGCGGGGATGGGGTCTAAGGGTTATTGTTATATCCATTTACGCTTGGATGAATTATAATCATCTTGTTTTAATTTTGAAGGTCAGTGATGATCGAGTCATTCTTGATAAAACAGTAGGTGATCAAGTCTCTATTTGGAAAAGAAACAGAGGCTTCACTGATGAGGCAGTGACTGGTCATGCTTGCTCTGGACATACATGTTCATACACCCAAATTGGAGATGTTTTTCTTTGTGAGAAAACTGGTAGAGTGCATGGTAAGAGTAATGTCTTCGTCATGCTTGTTAAAACATAAGATTTGCCTTATATGATTTACACATATCTTCAGTGTGTGATGATGATGATACTTGTCGGGAAGCTGTTTTGGATCAATCTACTGGACTTCTGGTTTGCCCGGTATCTGGTCAATGTTTTGATGGATTTGCTCCCGAAGAGGAATCTGATGCTGTGAGTATCAACTGCTCTAGCTTATATGCCTTCATGTCCGTTATGCTCTTATATTTACTTGTGACGAAATGAGAGAAGATTTCATAGTTTATCTTGGTTCTCTGTAATGTGACCCATCTCTCTTTTATGATTTTTGATATTGAAATTGACATACGTAGGTCTATAGCTAACATTTCTTTCCCTCGAGAAAAAGATGAAATGTTGTCCTTAAGAAGGGGGTGCAAGTTGAATCATTAATTGTTTTAATTATCCCATGGTTCTCCACTCCATGTACTTTCAGTCCATCTTGTGGAATGTTACCTTACCGTTCTATCACTATTAATTATTTTTTGTTCATGAGCTTCTAATATGGGATTCTACCTCTCTTTAAATTTCAGGAGCAATTTCAAGCTGAAGGCGGTGTCACTGATGAAGCAGCAGAGCCTTTTATGGGTTCTGGGCGTTTTGGTAATGACTCTTTATCCATATATCCCATTTATATTACTTTTTTTTCCGGGTTATCTTGCTCCGTGCAAGTTTTTTACTTCCAAATAGTTTGTGAATCTGCCTACTAGTCTCATCTATAAAGTAAAACAAGCGAAAAGTTCCATATCATGTATTAGGATTCCATGTACCTGGAATCATCTCTATCTGCATGTATTAAGATACCATGTATAAGTAATTTGCTTAAGAGCCCTCTGCTGATAATTGCTTTCATAAAAAAGAAATTAAAATTGGCCTTTTGCAAAAACAAAAAAGGCTAAATTGCAGGAATTTCCACCACTTTTGGCTTTATATCAGGAAATACCCCCTTTTTATTTTAAAAAAACTGACTTCACTTTACCCTCTATTTTTATGTCAGTTAAAATTATTTGATAAAGTCCAATTTTTATTCTTAAATTATTCCCCGACTTGAATATTAGTCATGAAACATAAATAAAACCATTGCTAGCCAAAAAGAAGAAGAAGAAGTTTAGGCAGGTGTTTTACGAATAAAAAGTTGATTCAACGGAAATAATAACCTCATTAAACTCGGAGGGGGCAAAGTGCAGGCATTGAAAAGAGTTAAAAAGAGTTATATATCCTGCTATATGCCAAAAGTGGGGTATCCTGCAATTTGGCCAAAAAAAAGAGAAAAAAATTATGAGCACATGGTCTTAGACCTATAGCAATTTACTCTCCATACAGTAGATGTATTGTAGATTTTTCGCATTTTGCTCTGGACTTCAAATGCTTTGACTGCTGATGTAATCCTACGTTACTTATCATGCCTAAAATATATGTATGCGTTCATCTCACGTGGAAACTCCACTATTTTGAACTAATCTCTAGATGTTTGCTAACATTCCCAAAATTTTGCGTATGGCTTTCATATTGATCCTTCTTTTTTTTTTTTTAAATTTTTATTGATTCTTCTTTTTTTCTTTTCCCATTGGAACAGCACGTGCGTATCAGCTGGGTTATAACTGTGCGGATGAGAAGGAACTCGAAGCTGCTTTAAGATTCTGTTGATTTCTTGATAACAATCTAGGCGATCCCAATTACATCAGCTATAAGCTTGTTGTCAAGCTTGGCTGAAGCATAATATTAAATCTTCACATTTTTCAGTCGTGTAATGGCGGGTTCAGGATTTGAAAATAGTAGGGTTGGTGAAATGATTTTGCAGCATTATCAAAGTTGAACAATCATGCAGATTGCTTATGTGAAGTTTTCCTTTGGAGAGAGTCTAATATAGCATCTGTTTATTAGGGATTTCTATAGGGAAATAGACAGCCTGTACATTATGTGACACGGGAAGAACTGAACAAATATATTGGTTTTTCCTTCTATTTTTTTTGCATTATTTAAAGTTCCTGATTATCCTTGAGATAATAATGACCATTCCATTTGACTATGTTTGCCAATAGATATTGAACCGCCTTTTAATTTTCCAAGCTCTTCAGGGCACAAAAATATTATTTGTTTCTCCTATCTTATATGTAATGGTTATTACATTACGAGGAAGCTAGGGGAAAAAGTTACAACACTATATAGCAATAGTTGTTTTATTATGCTCCTTTGAATGGGATGATAGAAAATTATGCCTATTTGAGACTAGAGAAGCTAGATCACTGGGTCTTGCCGTTCTCCTGACGTCTCTGCCTTCGAACTTTAATCAATGATCTGTCTTATTGATTTTCCCTTGATGGATGTAACTTCACTTGGTCCAACAAATGTGATTCCCCTGCTCTGGATGGTTTAAACAGATTCCTTGTATTCTTTGAATTTGAGTCGGTCTTCCCTGCATCTCTGTGATCTTCCGTCTCCTTCGTTCATCGCTTTCAGGGCGACCATCCATCAAAGAGGCCTAGGATTGAGGTAGGGAGTCAAGTAATCCGAGCAGGATAAAGACTGGGGTCTTGTGCAAGATCCCTCCCGAACTCTTCCATCACATATTTAGATTCCTATTCTTGGAGGTATTATATTGCAAAATATTACAGATTTGTTGCAAAATTTTGGGCCTCGTGATGATTTCTTTTTGTTGGTTTTGGTTGCAGGATCTGGGGGCATGCTCTATAGTGTGTTGGTTTGGTGACGGCTGTGAGCAAAATCCAATTATATTATTATTTTCAAAAGTTTTGGCTGTCTTTTGTTTTGGATGTGCTATTCATAATAAAATTTGATTCAAAGTCAATTATATATAACATGAAATTTGGAATGGCCATTTAAAGTAGATATTTTCTTATATAAGAAATTATAGGACATTAACGTTCTCTCAGTTCATCCAGATGCTCCAGTAAGATGATTAGTGAAAAAGAATTTCCATTTAGGTGCAAGCATGAATCGTCAACCCGATTAGTTGAATTTGGAGAATTTGGACAAGGTTGCGAGTCTGTTCCCTTTCAGAAATGATTGAGGCGAAGCCTCAGTTTGTTTACCCAGATATTGTAGCTATGCAGAAAAGGGACAAAATGTCTGGATAATTTTGTTCAAACTAGATAATTATCTTCACTGGGCTATCTATGAAGCCTGATATCATATACCTAATTAATAATCTTATAATATTTAGCATTACCCAGTAAAGTGTACACTAGTACACTAATAATTAATTTTATTAATATGATAATTAGCAATAAGATGCAACTTAAACAATTTCATAAGATTCATGTTTTGACATAATACCAATAACTCATTCAATCAAAAAATTTAAAATCAGCGGTCTATACTTTCATATATATATATATATATATATATATATATATATATATATATATATATATATATATTTATTTATTTGTCCATTTTAGACATAATTTAATTGGGTAGCAGATTTCTAATTTATAAATGCAGGGGAACAGGCAGGGATTGCTTGAGGTGAGCTATTTGGGTTCACGGATGGTGAAGCCATGATAATACGTTTCAGTGTTTGGAAGAAACTTTATATTTAGGTCTGAAACTAAATATATCTGGGCTGATGGATCTGACTTGTTGAGCTTTGATGGACATCATAGCACCTTTGGCTGCGGAAGATCGGCCGTGCGGCGCCTTCAACATCAAATTACCTCAACATTTCAACGAAGAAGACGTCCAAGAAGCCATGATGGAGTACAGTTCAATGAGGATTTCATGTGCTTTACATTCTCGTATTATCAACCGGAGCGGCGACTGGACGTCCTGCTTGAGTACCCGGGACGCCGATGTTTTGCCTTGCGCTGGCTCTCTTTTTGGGTCCAACATGCTGGAGAAGTAGCACTAGCTCACTTTTATGGATACCCTCGTGAAGAACATATACCCCTCGTGGATATGATCTATATATATTAGATGTTCTTCAACGTATATCAGAGGTAACCAAAAAAATGATCATGATCCAACAAGTGGAATTAATTACCCAGCGATTGCTAACGCCGCGGTATCACATCTTTACAGATTCATAGAACCATCAGTCCGCGAACGCGAATAGTCTTTCATGATTATTGGAAACTTGACTTTGCTAGCTCGGTTAAAGAAATACTTGGCTGGTCTCCGTATGACTGAGATGATATGGACTCCTCCCACCACCGGGTAACAATTTCCCTGTTTGTTTGTTTCAGCAGCTTCATATATCTAGCTTCTCTCTATGCGTCTCCATTTCGGTCTTTGTCAATTTGTCTGGAGATTGTTGCAGATGATATCAGAAGAGATTGAACTGAAACTGGTCGGCATTGCGAACGTGGAGAAAGAGAAGGTTTGCTACATCATCTCCACAAGTTTCCTGCTATCCACCCTAACTCTCTGACCGTTGTCAGACCTTGTAGCTTGAAAGTCCTTTAAACGAGAGGTGCACGAGTGGAACGAATGTTGCAGCTCAGAATTCAAACACGACGAGGCCCTCCCGTACATGTTTGCTTTATGAGGAGCATCAAGCAGAGGTATGTGCTACCACAATTTCTTATTTTGTTTTACTTCTTCTATATAGTTATTGTCTCCGTTCTGCACATCAACAATGTATTCGATAGCTTACAATTCATGATGTTACCCTCTGGCATAGTTGTTTTTGCATCTTGTTTTTTGTTTCTCCGATTTCCATTGGGCGTTTTGCTTTCAGTATCTTTTCATAGTGGCTTATAATTCCTGCCCTGCATTTAAGGTCTTACCAAGTCTATTCTTGATCAAGACCGCTGTATAGTATGCACTTCCACTGAACTTTGTTGTTTCTTTTCCTCCTGGCACAGCATGATATGACTGTTATTTCTAGTCGGGAAAATGATGGTAATAGAAAATCAAAAAGCAAATAATCATTGCCTTATGTCAAGGTGTCTATTCTTTCTTATTTGTTTTCACATTGTTTTCATCTGCACAGAAATCTTAAGTTTGGCATGAACACTTGTAGCGTAAAGCTCATTTTTGCAAAGACATGTTGCACAATGTTTACTTGCCGTTGGGGCACACTTTTGACCCTTCTTCTACATGACCTTGGAAACGATACTCTAATAGTATTGTAGCACTCTTGGAAACATTTGCATACTCGGAATCATATAAGGAAAGCTTGAGGCATCTCTATATCGTTTTCGAGGTTGTAGAAAGGGTAGCCGTTTGTGACCCTTCTTCGATATGACATGGAAATGATATTTTAATCGCATCAATACCATTATGGCACTCCTGGAAACATTTAATCTCTGGAAGCATTTAAGCATGCAAAATCAAAACATCGCCAATCACCATGACTTTTTCTGGGTGAGTTATTAACAAAGCTTGAGGCACCGCTGTTTTTTTTCCAAGGTTGTAAAATTTCTAGGCACGTCTTTTGACACTCTAAATCCTTTTTTGGCATGACAAAATGACGTCAAGATTACATCAATACAATTGGAAATATTTGTGTGAGCAAAATCTCATGCATCATTATTTTTTCTTTTTTAGTTATATGGGAATATATGAGATGTCCCTATCAAGGTTTTGAGGTTTCGGCCGTGGTGGTTTCGTATCGGTTTCGGTGGAGACTGATACGAAACCAACCATATAATATCGTTTCGGCTGAAATCTTTAAAAACTTATTTTTTATATATCATTTTTACTGTTATTGTGATCATTGTAGGTCTTCGTTGTTAGAAAACCACAAAAAAGTGAATCCAAACCCTATATTAATAATTATCTAAATACACTTTTCAATATATTTTGCATCATGGCTGGATTTTTAAACACTAGGATCATTGTCTTGTAATATAGAATCATAAATTTAAGTATTTAATATATCTACACCTATGTATGGTGTATTACCGTCGAAACCGAAACCCGAACCGAGATTAGTGAAACTAGCTGAACCCAATAAAACTAATAAAATTATGAGAGACCGAAACCGAAACCGAAACCGAAACCAAGTTCTTGAACCTTGGTCTCTATACCTTTTTTTTTATGTGTTCTCACTGTAACACTTTGAAAACAATCAAGAAATAGTGTAATTTGGGGGAAATGTCATTTTATATATGATAATTTTTGGAGAAAAGTCATGTAACTAAATACATGCATATATACATTAGTGTCTAGGACTCTAGGTTAGTTTGTTTAGAGCATCCTACCTTAAAAGCCTTGTTATGGTTATTGGTTGCATTTTCCCGCATGTTTTTTTCTATAAGAGAAACAGGCAGGCAATAATAAAGTGTTTGGCAAACATACTAGCCATTATCATTTTCCCTTCACGTTTCAAATAATACATGATCACGGATTTTCCTTCCCTCTCCCCTCCCTCCTCTCTCGCTTAGTCGTGATGCACTAGAGAATTACTAGGTGCTTTGCTAGGCAGTCTTCTATATTATTTTCTCATTTTAGTTGAATTTTTTTAAAAATGTTAAAGACTGTCATTTTGGGAACATGGTCAATTGTGACTAAATTGTGAACCTTATCATTTATTTTTTCAGATTGATGAAGTTATGCATGCTGTAAGAGCCAATCGTTGGCAAGAGATTCGGCGAATGCGAGTAAAAGCTTGGAGGTACGATTTTATTACGATTTAGGCAAAATCCTACTCCTATAGAGAACTTTCATTTGTGTGACTGTAGAGTGAAAAAACAGGAACATATCTACTCTAAGGAGCTGCTCCTACGCGATGTAGAAGTTGTCTTGAAGGTTGGCTGGGAGCACGTGACATCACATAAAGATCAAGAAGTGGACTCTATAGAAGAGGACTCTATAGAAAAGGAGTATATATAATAGAACTGGTATTTGATACCACCATTTCTGATATAAGTTGTTTTTCAATGTTAATTTTCCAGGGCCGAAATGAGATTGGGGAAAAATGTAATTTATCTCATTTCTGGGCAAAGTCGATATTTAAGTTTTTCCACTTCTCCAAATTTCAATCATGTATACATTGTAATGTCGTTTAGAATTTTTTTATATGGCTCAAGAGTCGTCTCATTAAAGATGATGCACTGTTCCTGTCACAGGAACATTATATATATTCTGGGAAATATTTAATGATGGATGACACAACATTGTCAGCGTTATGTCGTTTTGAAGATACACTCGGTATGGTGATTGCTGATGCTTGCAAAAAGATTCAAAGATTAAGAATATGCAGACGAAGAGTCTTGCATCAACAGTTGGCAGTGAAAAATTATGAGGTTTAAATGACTACACAAGTCAGTTTTTGTTGAAACAGAGTTTCAGTGTCCACTGCTGAAGCCACAATCTTTTTTTCCAGCTGCTTATGTTGATTGCTAAAGATAAGTTTGATCTCTATGGCAGCATAGATTTTATGAACCACTTTAAGAGAAAGCGGATCAATTTTCCAAAACATTGGATATTCAGAAAGAGGAGGTATCAGTCTACATTTCTCAGCAGTAACAATAACTTAATCTGCAGGCAATCAATTAGTTTGGGGGCTTGTGCAGGAATTAGAGTGGCTTGGGAAGTCTTTGAGAAGGAGAAGATGACGATCGCTTGTGAGGAGAAAGAAAAGGTTTGCATCTCCTATAATATGCTGGCTCCAAATCTTATTTTGCTATAATCCTAAGCTCTCTCCGGACTGTCTATATATTTTAGGCCGTCAAATTCATAGACGAAGTGCTAAAAGACAATGCCAAGACTCTAAGATGCAGAGAAGAAGCCATTTCGTAGCTGTTTCATTTTAAGAAGGAATATTATGCATGGGTATGTGGCGCTCATATGACTTTGGCCTTTTTTATGCATATCCTTAAAATAGGAATATTTTACCTACACACTTGAGAACCTATCCATATTTACCCAAGAGATAAAAAGGTCTGATTCACAACACCTAGATGTTTGTGCCAAACAGGAGGGCCCATGGTGTTTATCTTTTGGTTAGATAGGGTAGAAATTTGATGTGGGTAGGTCCAAAAAGACACCCAGATCTTCATATTTCTGAAAATGACCCCCATTTTCAAATTAAACCAAATCATTCACCTTAGTTTTTCATCCACTTGTTGACATCCAAAATCTATCTAATGCCTTGTTAATTTTTGCGAAAAAAAACTCAAATGACAGGAGCACCCTTAACTTTCTTCTCCATGCCTTCACCTGCTCCTTCTCTCTTATATATGCCGTTGTTCCTCTCTCTTGCGTATCCTCAAAATAGGAAACACGAATATCTTGTATTCAGATGGGGTAGAAATTTGAAGTGGTTAGGTTCAAAGTAGACACTCAGATCTTCATACTTCTGAAAACGATACCCATTTTTCAAATTAAACTAAATTAGTCCCCTAGTTTTTCATCCATTTGACATCCAAAGTCTTAATTCCTTGTTAATTTTTGCGTACAAAAACTCAAATGACAGGAGTACCCTTTACTTTCTTCTACATGCCTTCACCTCTCTCTTATATTTGCCGTCGTTGTTCCTCTCTCTCTCTCTCTCGTGTAATGCAAGTACACTGCAGCTAAAAAGAAAAGATACCAGTTTTCTTTTGTAGATTATAGAACAATGGAGTCCAAATTTGTAATCAGTACGAAATGAATTTAAAGGATGCATCATGCATGTACATTGAATTCATATAACAGTGTACTGTCTATGAAGCCCGTCATAGATCAGTAGAAAAAAGATGTAGCCGAAGAACACTAGTATCGAGCATCATGATTATTAAAGATGAAATCTAATAAATTAACGGTGAATGTAAACAACACTAGCAGTATCCGCAAGTTACAAAACTGTAAGTGGACATGTGAATTGATGAACCCGGTCATCACAACCTTCTCATTAAGATTTAGCTTACAATCCTTTCCATTGAGTTAAGTACAATGTAGTAAGAGGAGTGATGTTTGAAAGAGAGGAGATTATAGCAAAGACTAGTTAACCTAACAATCCATTTATCTAACCCTATGCTCAAGGGAGTGGCTTTTTTAGTTAACGTTGAAGAAATTGGTGTTTCTTTTAAAAATATGAAGATTTGGTTGTCTTTTATTAAAAATATAAAGGTAGGTTTGGGGTTGCTGAGGCCAAAAAGAAAGCAAAAACTTCTGCCATATTAGAGACTATTTTATCTTCATGAGGTTCTAAACATGAACTGAATATGTTATTACTTATTGGAACTAATGGAATATTGATTCAACTTGTATTATTCTGTGAGTTAATGAACCTACTTTAGGATGATTGCAACATTAAAAGCAATTGTTGTGTTTGTCATTAGATGCGCATCACTCGATTGGAGGGCCTCGTATTCTGTTCCTCAGATTGCATGTTGTCATGATGCCCTATATATCCTGTGAATTACAGAAAATTTGCATGAATTTAGTATATTCGATCACGAAAAGTACATCTCAGATAATGTGTTTTTTTTGCCACGAAGCTAGATGCTTAGGTGATTCCGGATTTTTTTTTTCTAAAGGCGGTCGATATAGCAGGTGTATATAGTCCTAACTGTTTTGGAATAGATTGTTATTCCCTATTTGGATAGGCTTACGCCTTAAGTCAGCATTAAGCTCTTATTATGAACTTACCAGACATTCACGATTTTTCGTCTGTTTGCTGTCGATTTTTTAATTCCCTTTCTTCTTTATATTGTGGATAAATCATAAGATGTCACACTTCCTAAAGTAGAAGGGCGGAGAGATGCTTTAGTATATAAAGGATTTGGAATGAGCAGACAATGCAAGATATATGAAGTTAGAGTGTAGCAGTTTATCTTTAGGGAAATTGCAATGAGAAAATGACTTAGTACAATTTGATGGCCAAACAATATCAAAGAATGACTGTTTTCGCCATTTAGTTTTAATAACCAATTATGGTAGTGAGGTCGAGGATATGCGGTGAGTAGAATCAAATGGAATTGTTGAAGTGGATATGCTTTAGATAAATTCTCCAATCATTGCAAAATTTATTATACAACTTATAAAAATACAATCCCATTTGAAAAGTCAAGTATCCCAACGTTCATATTTCTATTATATGATACTAGTTTAATCCATATCTCATGATATATCTTCTGAATATGGCTTTAGGCCCTCGTACAGTAGCCAGTTTAAATATTTAGACAAATATCATCCCTGGAGTATAGTTATAATGTCTCTTACGGTTTTGCTGATCGACGAAATCCTGCGTCAACTGGAATTGATTGAAGCCTGGCACAAGAAATGTCACAAGGAAGACATGCAAAGAGTCCAGCATCAAGTCTGAAATGAGATTTTTGCCAAATGGAAAAATCCTTATCAAAGCCAAAAATGAGATGATGGTACTAACTAGATAAACTTTATAAAATTGTACAATATTTTTTCTTTGGCCATTATCCTTGACCGCGTTAAATTACGAAGCTGAATACTCAAATGGAAAATCAGCCGCAAAGTGCGGTATTACCCTGATCGATGTTTTACCTATAATGTTGGTATCTACCTATTGTTTCTATCTCTATCTTATACAGTTCTGCTAATAAGCACTACCCTATTACAATTTTACATAAAAATACCCTACAGTATTTTGCAGTTGATATCTGCTGGTATTTGGCTATGGAAGTGATGCTAGGATTCCTCAGCCGAAAAGGCTTAACTATGAGAACATCATAATCTTTACAGATCGTGAGTATTCCCATGAACTTTCAATTCGTAAATTAGACCACATTCTACAGGTTTTAGTTCAATACCATACCTTTTTAAACTAGCAACTCTTTGTATGGAATTAATTTAAAGGGAAAATTGTAAATGACAGTTAAACTGAACATCCAAATCTTGATTAATTTATATGGTATTAGTCTATCATATGCTGTTATTTCAATAGCAACTCTTTGTATTTAGAAATAACAAAGTTTTGGAGGGCGAGATATCTCTACTAAGCAACTCTCAAGGGAGAAAGCCAAATTGATTAGTAGCTCATCAGTATGTTTAGTTTTAAAATACAAGGGAAAAACGAGAAAATAAATTGCATGTTATAATGGAAATGAAAAACTATACGGTTAAAATGATTACACAAGTCAGTTTTTGTTGAACTAGAGTTTTAGCGCTCACTGATAACGCGACAATATTATTCTTGCAGCTTCTTCCCGCAATTGCTAAAAATAAACGTTGATCCCTCATCTGGCAACAGAGATGAGTTTTGTGAACTACTCGAAGAGAGCCGGCCAATTGTCCAAATTATTGAAGGACATTCAGAAAGACGATGGCTAATACATTTATCAGTTTTAGAGTTAATGTGTGATAAGGTAGTTGGGCTTTTGATATTAAATCCAAACCCGTATCCGTAAACTCTAGTATAAATTTATATGTATTCCTCCATGAATTAGCTAATAAAAAGACTTCTATTCTTTCATCAAATTCCATGTCATGGTTTCAGAGCCATGTTTCGCCAAACTTTAGCCGCCGCCAACACCAAACCCTAGCCGCTAACATCAAACCCCAGTCGCACTACCGCAAAAGACCTCGTCTCCATAACCTCGTCATCACACACCACCGCACCGGATCTCACACCACCGCACTAGATCGCACCACCGCACCAGATCATTGCACCAGATTGCACCACCGCCGCACCAGATTCCACCGCCGCACCATATCACTGCACCACCGCACCAGATCTCGCACCACCGCTGCATCACCTTCGTAGTCACCGCTGTATCCTGCATCACCGCATCGTATTTATGATCTGATTCAGATTTGATCTGGATTCACACAATATTATCCAGACTTTATCGTTGGTTGTTGGATGCTGTATGTTGATGTATGTTGATGCGGATGTTGATTTTGATTATCATTTGTTGGTCGTTTATTATTGGTTGTTGATCGTTGGTTGTGGCTGTAGTTGATCCTTACCGCTAGAATCATGTTAATGATATCGGACAATGGAGAAAGTTTATTTATCTCGGCTGATTTTATTCCGATGGTATCGACAAGGCTTAATGGTGATAATTATACTCAATGGCCTATTGCAGTTGAAACCTTCTTGATAGGTAAACAGAAGCTGCATTACTTGCTGGAAAGTCCTGCTAAGGATAAGGATGAGAAAAAATATGATGATTGGCTTGCTGAAAATGCGCAGATTCGAACTTGGTTGTGGGATATCATGGAACTTAAGGTGAACAACGTTGTGTTTTTGCTAACGTCGAAGGAGATATGGGAACAACTTAAAAATACATATTCGAGTTCTAGCAATATTGTACGTATTTATTTGCCGTATCATAATTATTTCCTGGTGGAGAAAGGAGCGAATTCTCTTGAAGACCATTACTTGTTTTTCAATAGATTATGCTAGGAATTGGATTTGTATCGGTCTATTTCTTCCAATATTGCGGAGATGAAGTAACGTGAGATGCTGAATATTGTGCGTTTTTTTATCGAGTCTTCTCTCGGAGTATGAATCCGTTCGATCTGCTATTTTAGGGAGTTCCGAGATTTCGACCCTTTATGAAGTATTTTTCACGTTATGCCATTCTTCCGTGTAAGATCTATCGTCTAATGTGCGTGGTGATAATGGTGTAGATAAGTCTGCATTGGTGACCACATTTGGCAATACACATGGTCATGGTCGCGGCTGTTTTCGTGGTGGTCGTGGTGGTAGTCGTGATGGAGGACGTGGTCGTCGTAGTGGTTGAGGCGGAAAGTTGTGCACATACTATGGGAAATCAGGCCATTCTGTTGAGTTTTGTTGGGATCTACATGGCAGACCCTCTGCTAATCATGCATCATCTCAGAGTGATAATTGGAGTAATTGCATTCTACTGCTCCATCTGATACGGTATTTTCGACCTCAAAGATATCTATTTCTGAGGATTAGTATCACAAGCTCTTCTCTACTCAGCGGTATGCTTCTGTGGCACAGTATCCTGTGCTTCAGATACTCCTATAGTTTGTAGCGCCATTAGCAAGCTCTGGATCATTGATTCAAGTGTTATGGATCATATGAAAGGTAATCGTAATTCTTTTATTTTCTTCACACCGTCTATACAAAAATCTCATGTTACCTTGGTCGATGGATCTTCCTCTTCTATCATCGGAGGTGGGGCGGTACATCTATCTAAGGATCTTTTGCTTTCATCTGTTTATCATGTTTCATAATTTCTTATTAGCTTATTGTCCGTAGGCAAACTTACGAGATCGTTGAATTGTTCTATGATATTTTATCCTTCACATTTTGTTTTTCAGGATCTGTGGACCAGGAAGCTGATTGGTGGTGGGCATGAACCTCAAGACCTTTATCGTTTGAACACAGATGTTTTTACTTCAGATCCCGCAGTTTTGTCCTCATCAATTTCTTCTTTTCAGCTCCATTGTCAGATGGGTCATCCCAATCTGAAGGTTCTTCAGGGTTTATATCCGCATTTTAGGTCAATAAAATTACTTGATTGTGAGTCGTGTCGGTTTGGTAAATATTATCGTACATCTTTTCCTATTTTTGAGAGTCGTATGTTGAACCCTTTTTATTTAGTGTATTCAGATATTTAGGGTCTGGGCCATCATATTTAGGTTTTATATATTTTGTCATATTTATGGATGATTTTTCTCGTATTACTTATTTTTACTTGATGAAAAATCACTCTGAATTTAGTAATATATTTCGTGTCTTTCGTCTGGAAGTTTAAGATCAATTTGGTGTCGTTGAAAATTCTACGTACAGATAATGCAAAATAATGTTTCTGTTTATTTCAATAAATAACTTGCTGATAATGAGATTGTACATCAGACGTCTTGCTCATATACCCCTCAACAAAAAGGGGTTGCTGAAGGAAAACGTGTCATTTATTGAAAGTTGCTCATTCTTTGCTGTTTCATATGTATGTTCCCAAAAAGTACTGAAGTGATATTTTAACGGCATGTTATCTTATTAATGCTTACTCATTCCTACTTTGGGAGGAAAGTCTCATCATATTTTGTTCTTAAAGATTTCACATTTTCCACTACCAGCTAAAGTGTTAGGCAGTGTATGTTTTAGTCATAGACTTGCTTCTGGAGGAGATAAATTGGCTCTTGACATTAAGTGTGTTTTCTTAGAGTACTCTCGACTTCAGTAAGGCTATAAATACTTTGACCCTATATTGAATAAATATTATATTTCAGCAGATGTCATTTTTTGACAGTGTACCATATTTTTCGTCGTCAAGTGAATCCTCTACCGAACTATCTCTGTTGTCTCTGAATTATTTATCTCTTGTGGATGTTGATTTTAGTCCTGAAGAACCGCAGGTTATTCCTACCAAACCACTAGCCCATCGTTTTTATTCACGAAGGCCACGATTATAGCCAGCTAATCAATCAGCTTCATAGTCTGTAGATTCCACACAAGCTCTATAATTTGACCTCGATCTTTCTATTGCTTTACGAAAAGGTACACGCTCTTGTACTTATTCCATATCAAATTTTGTTTGCTACTCACAATTGTCATCCAGATATCAGTCCTTTGTATTCTCCTTATCATCCACTTCCTTATCTGGTTCTTTACATGAAGTTTTGGGTCGCCATGTCTGGAAAAAGGCTATGGAGGAAGAGCTGGATGCTATGTATCAGAATGGTACGTGAGATTTGGTTCCTTTATGTAATACTTTGAATTTCCGTTTGAATGTCTTTCGTGATAATTAGTGATCATACGTGTTATTATATGTGTGTGCATAGGATTATTAGTTATTTAGTCGTGTTAGCAAATTGGGAAATTTTCCTTTGTAGTGTACACACACTTGGCTTTTTTGTAACTTAGGGTTTTTGGTAACTTGTTAACTATTCTTGTGTTGCATGGTGGTTATATTTTTCCCCACCCTTTTATCCAAAACAAAACCCTTTTTCATAATTCAAAATCTAATAGAAAATGAGCCATGGTGTTAGGTATTGAACTTTGACTTTTGGACCCCTTTTCTTCTCTCTTCTCTCTCTCTTTCCCTCATTCTGAAATCCAGCAGCCTTCCAGCAGCAAAACCCTAGCATTCCCTCATCTTTTCTTCTCCTCTTCATGTCTTTTTGATCTCTACACAAATCCTACACAAAAACCACACATTTCCTTCACAAAACCTTAGGGAAAAATGAGTTTTTGAGGTGTTTGGAGGCAAATCTGCGTACTTGAAGGAGGAGCTGGAACTTTTGGTATTTTATAAGGTCTTTAGAAGGTATAAATTCATGTCTTAACCTCTTTCTCCATAACTAGCATGTTTAGCTTCCAAATATCACCTTTTTGTGCAATTTTAGTGCTATTGAAGGGATTTAGTGTTAATATGTTAAAATTTATGTTGTTGTGGCTTGATTAGCTTGTTAATGAGTTATTAGTGTGGATTTAGACTTAGGTTTGTTTCAGATTTCAGAAAAATACCCTAAAGTTTGAATTTAGTGCAAAAGTGTGGATTTTAACTAGAATTAAGGCCCTGTAGGATCTGCTGCTACCCGAGATATTTCAGAGTGAAACTAGAGGTTACTGTAGCATGTATGGGGGGTATAGAGTGCATACACAAAACCTGGGAGCCCAATTCCCTACCAAGGCCGCCGAAATAAGTATTCTGGCCGCAATTTGCGGCCAGATGGGAGTGTTTTGGGTTGGGGTTTGGGGTGATGGTGTCTGCTGCTATGTGAGTTATTTTGGTATATATATTTTTACAATATCTTTTCTGTATCAAAATCTGGAGTAGAATGCCTATTTTCCCGTATTTTCAATCTTTCGCGACACGCGTGATACGTGTGTGTGGGTTTGGGGTTTCTGCGTATCGTGACGCGTCGGAGTGGCTTCAGGCGCGTAATCACACGTTTTAGCGTATCGCGCACACGCGCGCTTGGTTCGCGACACGAGTTACTAGTTCGGCTTTAATGTCGTGTTTGTGTGATGTCAAGCTTATGTATGATGTATTGTGTAATTCTAGGTTCGCAGGCGAGTACGGTGGACGCCGCGCAAAAAGGGAAGCAAGTTGTTCGCTATACCTAGCGAGAGACTACGGTGAGTAGATTTCATATCTACGGGGATATCGCCCGCATGGCGTTCTACGTCAGGGCTGATAGGACCTTATAGTTTCCTCTGTATACATTGACTATTTATGGCTACTATTTAGTGCATGCTGCATTCCTTGCTATTTGGATATAAACTAGAATTGATAGAACACCGCACCATTACTAACGGTCCATGTTGCACGAGCACTATCCTGCATGTTACACACACCGTTAGTAATTGCCATGACACTCACACTGTAGAATTTACATCGGATCATTATATTGTAGCTCATCTATATGTGACTTGACATGCTATTTATACTTGATGCATATATCATATCGGATCATTATATTGTAGCTCATCTATATGTGACTTGGCATGATATTCATATTTGATGCACATATCATATCGGATCATTGACTTGCATATTGGTTTGGATTACATGTGATTTCTGGATTTGGGAACCGTGGCTATTTCAAATATGTAATCATTTAAAAACCTGGTTCCCTTGATATGATATTTCGGTGCGTCCACCATGTGTTTCCTCGGTGATAGAGTGATATATGTGAACCCGAATCGAGGAGCTGGTTGAGGCCGATTACGGGTACATGGTGGACCCGGTACGGTACCCCGGGGCGAGAACGGTTCGCTGTGTAGTAGACGGTGAGCCTGGCAGAGGGACTACTACCTACCGGTGATTGGTTGGACCTGACAGTTATCCGGAGGGTACTGATCAGAGTCGATAGATGGATGCGGGGTGATCCGTACTGCCGGGGCCGAGGGCCGATACCGCGGACGGAGCCCGTGGGCTGACCCGGACTGACGGGGCCCGATGGATGAGGATTTGCTTGTCGATGCTGGACACGAGTATTTATGATATTTGGGTGCCGATGTTGGGCACTCGGGATTCTCAGAGATGTACAGGATTTGAGGGCCGATGAGAGTGCCGGCGCCTGAGCTATTTGGGGGATCTGGGTGCATTGATGGACACCGATTATATATTCCACGTTGACATTCCGTGTAGATATCATATTGCCCATGCTCAGCATTTATTATTGTACCTCATCCTGTAGTTATATTACCTGATAGAGCACTTGCATGATTATTGCACATACTGCTTATCACATATTGATATCATCTGTTGGCATATGATAGAGTAGAGCAGTACGTGCATGCTCGCGATCACCTTTATATGTTATCTCTATTCACGAGTTGGCAACTCACCCCCGTTGTGCCACAGTGTTTGCAGGTTGCCCTTCGGAGTAGTCGCGGCAGGCTGCGCTTGCATCTTTTGACACAGATACCCCCATAGTTGGTGTACTAGCTCTTTTGCTGATAGGTGGGTTTTGTGCGGTATCTGTTTATCTTTCAGTTATGTACATTGTTGTATCTAGTATTCTCCATCTACCATGTATGTATTTGACTTAGAGACAGTGTGAGGACGATGATGTATTTTATTTGTATTCTGGTGTCGAGCTCGCTGTGAGCCGACTGTACTTGCAGTTTATTCTATCTGTGATGTTCTCACTTATGGATCTTGATCTTCGCTACGGCGTCGTATATAGATATCTTGGTGATTGTTTACTTAGATTTCTTAACATGTTAGTAAGTGCTTTCATTTAAAACTTATAACACTCTATACTTTCGCTGGTTTGATTTCTGGGTTTTCGGTTCACTTAGTCGCGTTACGTCTGTAGACGTTACGTGGTTAAGTGCTGGTCACGGGCCAAACTTTGGGTTGTGACAAAGTTGGTATCAGAGCGTAGGTTTTACCTTTCGGAGTGTAGGTTGACCCTGGTATGATGGAGTAGGTAGCTGCAGCAGGGTAGCGTAGCGTGTGTATGTTCCGCGGCATACTCACGACACGGTACTCCGCCTACGCGACCTTAGGACTTGTTGATTTAAATTCCTTCTTGAGTCTATGCATTCTTGCGATTCGATGTCCGTATCTTTATCGAATCCTATTGTTCCTTTCAGCCAATATGCCGCCAAAGACTACGAGGGCGCAGAGAGCGGCCGCGAGGGCCGAGATTTGAGTTGACTCGTCCGAGATGAGGACTGATCCGGGTAGTACACCGGTTGTGCCCGAGCAGGCTGTTCCTGCCGTGACAGATCAGATTGCTATGTTAAGGGATGGTGTGCAGGAGATACGCCAGATGATGGGATCCAGTATGCAGGAGATGCGCCAGATGATGGGATCTCTAGTTGAGACACTTCGAGCGCAGCGACCAAAGGTAGTTCCATCCGTTGCAGAGACCGCGGTGGTACCCACAGTGCAGGCAGTTGCACCTGCGACTACAGAGGTTATTACAGTATCGCTGTCAGAGTTTATGAGGCTGAAGCCTCCGGTCTTCACAGGCACCGATGTGGCCGAGGACCCACAGTCTTTCATTGATAGGATGGCGCGAATATGTCGTTCACTTAGATGCGCAGATGCGAGATGGGTTGAGTTCGCGAGTTTTCGTCTGGAAGGTCTTGCGCAGAAATGGTGCGAATCAGTCGAGAAGGGTAGAGCAGCAGGTCTTCCTCCTATGACCTGGACAGAGTTCGTGGCGCTATTCCTTGCCCGCTTTCTTCCCCTGAGTGTCAGAGATGCTAGAGCACGCAGGTTCGAGTCCTTACGCCAGACGCCAGAGATGTCAGTGGCAGAGTACGATGTGCTGTTCACCGAGCTATCCGTTTATGCTCCGTATCTAGTGGCTACTGAGGAGTTGCGAGTCAAGAGATTTGTCCGAGGCTTGCTTACACCACTATTCCTTGCTATCAGCGCGCAGCCTTACGAGACATACGCAGCAGCAGTAGATGCAACATTATTAGTTGAGGAGCGCCTTGCTGAGACTTCGGCAGTCCCAGAGCCGAAGAGAGTTCGTGCAGATACGTCAGTGCAGAGACGGCCTTTCCGGCGTCGTGACAGGCACCTTGCAGGTGGCAGAGATTCGAGATGAGGCCGATTGTTTAGCTCCTATCCCCAGGAGGGTCAGCGACCGTCATCGGGATGTTACCGTTGCGGGAGTTCTTATCATCGTGTGCGAGATTGTCCGGAGGTACCCCGGAGTGAGGCGGCAGCACCGCATGTTACATTACCACCTTCACCACCCCAGACGGCATTGCCGATAGTACCTACTGTTACTCCGCGTCAGACGCATGCACAGAGAGGTCGTGGTCGCGGAGGATTTGTTCATAGAGGACGAGGTGACCGAGGTAGAGGGCAGCCAGCGGCCGGCAGGGGACAATTAGTTGCAGGTGGAGGACAGGCGCGAGTTTTTGCTTTGACGCATCAGGATGCGCAGGCGTCCAATGCGGTGGTATCAGGTATCCTTCCTGTATGTTCGGTTGATGCATACGTGTTATTCGATCCCGGATCCACGCACTCGTACGTATCCACACACTTTGTGCCGAGTTTGGGTAGAGAGTCCGGTTTACTTGACCAGCCGCTTGTTGTGACTACTCCTGTGGGAGAGTCGTTTCTTGCTAGGCACGTGTTCCGATCCTGTACCGTCCGTATTGGTGAGAGGGAGTTGCCGGTCGATTTGATCCTTCTTGAGATGTTGGACTTCGACGTTCTTTTGGGCATGGATTGGTTAGCCACGTGCTATGCTTCTGTTGACTGCCGCGAGAAGACAGTTCCATTTTGTTTTCCCGGCGAGTCGGTTGTTGTTGTGTTGGGGGACCGTGGTGCCACCCCACACTGTGTGATTTCTTCTTTTCGCGCTGGACAGCTTTTGAGGAAGGGATGTCAGGGATTTCTCGCCTATGTTTGTGATACTAGAGCTACAGAGGTTCCTCTGGATCAGGTTCCGGTTGTTAGCGAGTTCCCTGATGTGTTCCCTTACGAGCTTCCTGGGCTACCGCCCAAGCGTGATATTTCTTTCTGTATTGACTTGGTTCCTGGCACGGGGCCTATTTCTGTACCGCCTTATCGGATGGCCCCGGCGGAACTTCGAGAATTGAAGGGCCAGTTGCAGGACTTGCTGGATAAGGGACTTATTCGACCCAGTGTTTCTCCTTGGGGTGCTCCAGTCCTGTCTGTCAAGAAGAAGGACAGCAGTATGCGTTTGTGTATCGACTACCGCCAGCTGAACATGGTGACAGTGCGGAACCGGTATCCTTTGCCACGCATCGTCGATTTGTTCGACCAGCTTCAGGGGGCAGGATACTTTTCGAGGATCGATTTGCGATCAGGCTACCATCAGCTGCGGGTTCGACAGGAGGACATTCCTAGGACAGCCTTCCGCACACGTTACGGCCATTATGAGTTTTTGGTGATGTCGTTCGGACTCACCAACGCGCCAGCAACATTCATGGACTTGATGAACCGCATTTTCCGGCCGTATCTTGATCTGTTCATCATAGTGTTCATTGACGATATCTTGGTGTATTCTCGGAGTAGAGAGGAGCACGAGCAGCACCTGCGGATTACACTGCAGATCTTGAGGGAGCATCAGCTTTTCGCCAAATTCTCCAAGTGTGCTTTCTGGCTAGACAGCGTAGACTTCTTGGGGCACGTGATTATACGAGATGGTATATGTGTCGACCCGAGGAAGATCGAGGCAGTTCGGAGTTGGCCTAGACCCACGTCAGTGACGGAGGTTCGCAGCTTTCTAGGGCTGGCAGGCTATTACAAGCGATTTGTGCAGGACTTCTCTCGCATTGCTACACCTTTGACCGGGTTGACCCGGAAGGGAGTTCGCTTCGATTGGACGGAGGAGTGTGAGCACAGTTTCCAGCGGCTACGGGCTCTACTAACTACGACACCAGTGCTATCATTGCCTTCAGGATCAGGCGGATTTGTGGTCTACTGCGATGCTTCACGAGTGGGGCTAGGGTGCGTTTTGATGCAGCATGACAGGGTGATCGCGTATGCCTCGCGGCAATTAAAGAAACATGAACAGAATTACCCCACTCATGATCTGGAGATGGCTGCAGTGGTCTTTGCACTCAAGATTTGGCGACATTATCTGTATGGAGAGTCGTGCCAGATATTCACTGACCACAAGAGCTTAAAGTACATATTTCAGCAGCGAGACCTGAACCTTAGACAGCGCCGATGGATGGAGTTAGTGAAGGACTACGATTGTGAGATCTTGTATCACCCGGGCAGGGCGAATGTAGTGGCGGATGCTTCGAGCAGGAGGCCCGGGGGTAGTCTATCCTGTTTGAGCGCAGTGCAGAGGCAGTCGTCGGCGGATTGGCAGATCTTATGCGACAGCCGGGTACAGTTCGAGTTTACGCCGATCGGAGGACAGATTGCGCATGTTCGTGCACGCCCACAGTTGCTTGACTGTATACATGAGGCACAACACAGTGATGACCGCTGTTCAGATATCAGGACACAGATGGGACAGGGAAGATTTTCCGAGTTCGTGATCGATGATCAGGGGATACTACGATTTGGAGCTAGACTGTGCGTACCAGATGCCGAGGGATTGCGGCGCGAGATTCTTGAGGAGGCACATCGGTCGGTATATAGTGTTCATCCCGGTTCCACCAAGATGTACCATGATATGAGAGATGTTTACTGGTGGGATGGTATGAAGAGGGACATTGCAGATTTTGTGTCGAGATGCCTGACTTGTCAGCAAGTCAAGGCTGAGCACCAGAGGCCCGCGGGAGAGCTACAGCCGTTACCCATTCCGGAGTGGAAATGGGAACATATATCTATGGATTTCATTGTGGGTCTACCCAGGACTAGTCGAGGGTATGACTCCATCTGGGTGATCGTGGATCGTTTGACGAAAGCGGCTCACTTCCTACCGGTGAAGACGACTTTCGGATTTGCTCAGTATGCCCAGATTTACATTGATGAGATTGTACGACTGCACGGAGTTCCGACATGTATCGTGTCCGATAGAGGCACCCAGTTTACCAGCCGGTTATGGCAGAGGCTTCAGGAGGCTTTGGGCACTCGCTTGAGTTTCAGCACAGCATTCCATCCGCAGACCGACGGACAGTCAGAGCGGACTATTCAGACTCTCGAGGACATGCTCAGGGCATGCGTATTAGACTTCGGAGGTAGCTGGGATCATCATTTGCCCTTAGTAGAGTTCTCCTACAACAACAGCTACCAGGAGACTATTCAGATGACACCGTTTGAGGCTCTTTATGGGAGGAGATGCAGATCGCCCACCTGTTGGACGGAGCTCAGTGAGAGCAGTATCTTAGGGCCGCAGATTGTGGAGGAGACGACCGCGAAGATTCAGTTGATTCGCGATAGGATGAGAGCAACCCAGAGTAGGCAGAGGTCTTATGCGGACCGTCGTCGGCGCAGACTTGAGTTTTTTGTTGGTGATCATGTTTTCTTGAGGGTCTCCCCAATGAAAGACGTGATGAGATTTGGGAAGAAGGGGAAGCTTAGTCCCAGATATGTGGGCCCCTTCGAGATCCTCGAGCGTGTTGGTGCGGTTGCGTATCGATTAGCCCTTCCGCCCAGTTTTCCAGACGTGCACCCCGTATTTCACGTTTCGATGCTCCGCAGATATCTTCATGATCCTTCGCATGCGATTCAGCACCCGACGATCCAGCTTGAGCGCGACCTTTCCTATGCAGAGCAGCCGGTGATGATCTTGGATCGGCAAGTGAAGAAATTGAGGTCGAAAGAGATACCGTCCGTCAAGGTACTTTGGCGTGGCCAGAGCGGCGAGGAAGTCACTTGGGAGACCGAGAGAGAGATGAGGAAGATGTATCCCCATCTTTTTGAAGGTGCGTATAGTTAGATTTTTTTTAAATTCGGGGACCGAATTTCTTTAAGGGGGGTAGATTGTAACACTTTGAATTTCCGTTTGAATGTCTTTTGTGATAATTAGTGATCATACGTGTTATTATATGTGTGTGTATAGGATTATTAGTTATTTAGTCGTGTTAGCAAATTGGAAATTTTCCTTTGTAGTGTACACTTGCACACTTGGCTTTTTTGTAACTTAGGGTTTTTGGTAACTTGTTAACCATTCTTGTGTTGCATGGTTGTTATATTTTTCCCCACCCTTTTATCCAAAACAAAACCCTTTTTCATAATTCAAAATCTAATAGAAAATGAGCCATGGTGTTAGGTATTGAACTTTGACTTTTGGACCACTTTTCTTCTCTCTTCTCTCTCTCTTTCCCTCATTCTGAAATCCAGCAGCCTTCCACCAGCAAAACCCTAGCCTTCCCTCATCTTTTCTTCTCCTCTTCATGTCTCTTTGATCTCTACACAAATCCTACACAAAAACCACACATTTCCTTCACAAAACCTTAGGGAAAAATGAGTTTTTGAGGTGTTTGGAGGCAAATCTGCGTACTTGAAGGAGGAGCTGGAACTTTTGGTGTTTTATAAGGTCTTTAGAAGGTATAAATTCATGTCTTAACCTCTTTCTCCATAACTTGCATGTTTAGCTTCCAAATATCACCTTTTTGTGCAATTTTAGTGCTATTGAAGGGATTTAGTGTTAATATGTTAAAATTTATGTTGTTGTGGCTTCATTAGCTTGTTAATGAGTTATTAGTGTGGGTTTAGGCTTAGGTTTGTTTCAGATTTCAGAAAAATACCCTAAAGTTTGAATTTAGTGCAAAAGTGTGGATTTTAACTAGAATTAAGGCCCTGTAGGATCTGCTGCTACCCGAGATATTTCAGAGTGAAACTAGAGGTTACTGTAGCATGTATGGGGGGTATAGAGTGCACACACCAAACCTGGGAGCCCAATTCCCTACCAAGCCCGCCGAAATAAGCATTCTGGCCGCAATTTGCGGCCAGATGGGGGTGTTTTGGGTTGGGGTTTGGGGTGATGGTGTCTGCTGCTATGTGAGTTATTTTGGTATATATATTTTTACAATATCTTTTCTGTATCAAAATCTGGAGTAGAATGCCTATTTTCCCGTATTTTCAATCTTTCGCGACACGCATGATACGTGTGTGTGGGTTTGGGGTTTCTGCGTATCGTGATGCGTCGGAGTGGCTTCAGGCGCGTAATCACACGTTTTAGCGTATCGCGCACACGCGCGCTTGGTTCGCGACACGAGTTACTAGTTCGGCTTTAATGTCGTGTTTGTGTGATGTCAAGCTTATGTATGATGTATTGTGTAATTCTAGGTTCGCAGGCGGGTAAGGCGGACGCCGCGCAGAAAGGGAAGCAAGTTGTTGGCTATACCTAGCGAGAGACTACGGTGAGTAGATTTCACATCTACGGGGATATCGCCCGCATGGCGTTCTACGTCAGGGCTTGTCACGACCCGAAAGTACGGAACATGACCGGCACTTAAACTACGAACGTCTCGAGGCGTACGTAATCTAAGTAAACCGAAAACCCAGAAATCCAAACCAAGAAAAAAGTAGAGTGCAGGAAAAACAACTTAAAGCAAGTAATTTCAATAGCATAAGCCGAATTATGCGGTTTTTAAAACATCAAAAATTTACTGAAAATTTCGGCAGAGTCTCCTTTGTAAATACTGGCCCCCAAACGGGATACAACATGAATAGTATACGAAATCAAGAAAAGGGCATCCCCAAACGGGAGCTAGCTCTTCGTCAATCGACGGTCACAACCACACAAACAATATAATATACAACGCCAACGGCGAGGATCAAAACTCAAAAGGAAACTCAAAACCACCAGAAGAATAACGAGCGACTCTAAGGTTGAAAGAATAACCAACACTGGTCTCTATCTCAATAAATACATGTTTGGTTGATGGAATTCTAGATACAACAGAATAAAGATATACAAGATAAATAATGGGGGTATGATACAAGTAAACCCACCTACTAGCAAATCACCCGAATGAAACTATGCCGCAAAGCCGTAATGAACCTGTACGGCAACCTGCAAGAAACTGGGGCACAACGGAGGTGAGTTGCCAACTCGTGAATAGAAAAACATCTACGCACAGAAATCGCATAAATAACGCAATCCTAGGTCAATGATCATAATATATCCTCAAATATATATAACATGCAGCCTATAACAATGGCTAGGGTAAATATCTAACCCGAGTGTAAACTCATGTGCCCGTGTCAGTGCCTCAGGTAGCAATATATCATATGAATGAGGTATGAATGCATGAAAACAGAATACATGTAAATGAAGAAACTGTTTTCATAAATTAGTGAGATTTCCTTCATATTTTAAACTGAGGTATCATAATTAAAATCAGTATCAACAGTGTCTAGCATCGACACAAAACATAAATCTCACTGTCTCGAAATATCAATGTCTCAATCTCAATATCTAGGGCGCCGTCAGTCCAGACCGGCCCCTACCATCCATCTCAAGACCACGACGGTATCCTCCGGATATCCGACGCGTCGGGTAATATCACCGGTAGGTAGTGCTCCCCAGCCAGGCTCAACGTCAACACCACATTCCTCTTGCCCCGGGGTACCATACCGGGCCCACCATGTACCCATGACGGTTCCTCCACTCCTCGACACGGATCTCCAAAACCACAGCAAACTCATGGTGGACGACACTTTACATCACTAGAAAACCGCAACATTTTATATTTTAAAAGATCATAAGTTGTAAATTTTGCGGCTTTCCCCGAAATCCAGAAATATCATAAATCTCAAGAAATCATCACAAGTGCATATGTCAATGATAATGAACTAGGCATGAACAACTGAATAACAGTATGCATGAAGTGGTAGGTAATAACTACAATGTCTAATATGGCATATAAGGGAAGTACACTAATATCATGTCAACACTACTAGCTAACAATCTAAGTCAAGCAATTATATTCTCTAAAGTGTACGCGACATGGCAATTACCGATGAAGATGTGTGTGAGCCGGCAAGTAGGTGTACGTGGTACATACGCATCATCGGTAATGGTGCTGGTGTCCTAACAGCATGATATCAATAATGGAATATGCAGCAAAATAAATATGCGAGGCAGAGCGAACAGCAATAATGTGCGGGAGCTGAATACTAGACACAACGATAACTAATCTGCAATAATCTAATATAAGTCCTACAAATGGTGCCTTTTGAAATAACACGAATCATGGGGTTTTGAAAATAGGGGCTACGGTGTTTTTTTTATGAAAAGATACGTCGTTTTTGAAATATCCGTAGATTCCTTTGAGCTGTCTTTAAAATGCCCACGATTCGTTAGTTTTTGAAATAGGTAAGAAGTCTAATCTAATCTAACAACTACACTAAACTATACGGCTGAACTACAAGCTGAACTACAGGTAAGGAAACCGCCTATCATCCGAGTCGATACATATACATACCTGTATATGTATAGTCGGTGATCTCGCCTCAATAATATCATATCCGATACCATATCTATAATCAGGCATCCCAAGTCAAGAGTGCGGATCAATCATCAATATAGCTCGTACGTAAATCCGTCGTACGGCATCCCAATCTGGGTACGGGTCAATATCACATTCATCATACTATTCACCTGGTATCCTCTTTATCAAATATCATGATCGGGGTACTGATCTACGTCTAGTACCATACTGATACCACCTACGTATGCATGGACGTGTGTGAAACACTACGTCAAGGACCCGCTACAACGTCATGTCGTATCTAAGATACGAACCCTGCTATATCACCGATCTCACGGCCTCAAATCAAATCTCATCGACTCATTATAAATCCCAAGTACTATCATCCTCAATCCGTATGTGAACACATAGTCCCATACCCATGTGAACACATAACTATATAATCCCGTATAAGCGCAAATGAAAGAAGAAAGTATGCAAGTATGGGTGTGTGTGTGCATGTGTGGTGCGACCACTACTCTAGGGTTTCGCGACACTAAATCATCCAAGAACACCAAATATCTATATCATCGATAATATCAAACAAATTATAGTCAAAATATATATATGTGTGTATACGTATTCATATACATCACCACGAACTGCGGGGGTGCTATACGCCATCCACCCGACTCCTCCCCGTAGATATAAATCTACTCACCTGGTCCTCGCTCGCCGGTGCCGACGTCGCCACGCGCTTGCTTGTCGTCTCGAAGTCCACGTGGGGGTACCTACATATCATAATGCACCATATCGCATTAAAACTAAATTCGAGATCGAAACGGCATACGAAAATCAAATCGGCACGCGTATCACGCATAGGTCCAAACCTATCGCCTGCGCATGCAAGAATAGTAAAACCAACCCTCGATGTCGATGTACAAACGTCAAACCATCGAGAAAAATCCAATCACACTCATTTGCACATTCACGAACACTAATTTTAATATAAACTAGGTTAAAACTCACAAAAACCCCATTTTCACTTAAAAAGTCATTTTTCCGAAAATCTAGCAAGCACAATTCGCCGTTTTTGTACAAAACATGATGTTTAAATGAAAGTAGCGGCCAATATACTTATTAAATATCTTAAATAAGTCGTATAAACAATTTCCGGAATTTAATCTCATTAAATTCCAAAAATCCTAATATTCTAGTTTACAAAAACACCCTTTTTTTTACAATTTCAAAGCAAAAATGCACAAACTACAATCTAGCTTAGATTTGCATGATCCAAAGCATTAAACCACACTTAATAAAGTTAATGAAGCCAAGAAAACCCTAATCACATTTTTAATCCCAAGAATTTAACAAATTTCAAAAACCTAGTAAGCAATTAGCAAATTAACACAATTTTTCAAGTAACAACTTGTAATTAACAACTAGATTAGTTTTCTACAAAACTAATTATGTTAAACCACTTCACTAAACCATGCACAATCAAACACAACTCATTTCCACAACAAACCCTAACTTGAAATCCAAAACTTGCAATTAAACTCACATATCCAAGTTAACACTTAATTTAAATTAGCTTTAAGAAACAAGTAACAATTTAAGCAAAAAGTTTTAGAATTATACCCAAAAATATATGAAGGTCCACAAGCATCCATGGCCTCCCAAAATGCTCTCTTTTCACAAGGATCCATGCTATACGGGCTAAGCTAAAATGGGTAGGAGTCGGATTTGGGTTTTGGGATTTTTTTGATGGATTTAGAGGCAATTTTTCATGAAGTTTTGAAGAGAAAAGAGAGGGGAAATTGGAGGGGGGGCTGCTGCTGTGGGATGCAGGGAATTTCGGCCAGAAATGGTGTGAGGAGAGAGAGGGAGGTAGAGAAAATTGGGGGGGGAGGGACAATGTCAAGGTCATGCAAAGTCAAAAGTCTAACTACTTTATCCATTTTCTATTCTTTTCTTTTATTTCTTTTCCTTTGAAAACCAAGTGGGGACAAGAGAGGGGGGCTGCTGAATTCAGCCATGGGGGGAGTAAGTGGGGGTGTGTGGGTGTGGGTACGGGTGTGGGGTGATGAAAAATGATAAATACAATACCCCAAACATCCATTTACGCTAAAAAAAAAGCCTTTTTTCTTCAATAATTTCTAAACCGTTTTGGCAAATGATTTCGTTCCAAAAACCACATGATAAAATTTTATTTAATGTTTTATGATGCACAAAATTTGTTTCAACTCATTCCAATTTGTAATTTTCCCTAATTAAATGTATTAGTGACGGCTTAAAATAATAATAAAATAATATTTTTTTCAGAAAATTTGAAATTTCACCAGCGGCTCAATAAACACCAAATAATAGCAATTACATAGCTAGAATATGTATATTTAATTTTTATAATAAGATATTTGTATTTTGACTTTTTACAGAAAACCCCCTTATTTTACCGATTTTTTCGAAATTTCACCGGAACGATTTTCAAAGCGTTACAATCTTCCCCCCTTAAAGAAATTCGGCCCCCGAATTTAAATTCAAACTCCCCCAAATACTAAAACATCTAAGAAAACCCATCAAGTCGTCGGGGCTCCGAAATAGTAAATACATAAAACAAATCGTAGCGCAGCGCATGCGCTTGAAAAATGAGCATACAACTCAAATCAAAACTCCGTCAAGCATCCCGCAATCATCGGAGTCATGGAGAAGACATCAATGCCAAATCCAAATCAAAACCAATATGACATAACTCGAAACTATACATGTAAATATCGAATCTATATATGTAAGTATCTGAAGGAAATGCATGCCAAATCTCTTTATGTCGCTGTGCACGCGTATAACACTGCACAGTGGCGGACGTCTAACATAAGGAAATAACTATATACATATATACCTTTGTTTGAAATGTACGTTCCGCCGTTTTGGAAACAATTTAGAAGGGTCTCCCTGTTTTAAACATTTCGTGTCATATCAGACACGTAGGTAAATACTGAGGCTATAGCTCGCTTTTTTTTTTTTTTTGGAAATCCCTTCAATAACTATCAATGCATGCAAAATATATTCAGGTACTGTCCTCTGACTAGTCCTGCTCAGTACGAAAACACATAACAATATCATAAAAAACGTACTGCTCTATACGAAATCAATCCCCAAAATATGCACATGAATGTTACGTGCGTCTGGTGCGCACGGAAATCAAAATCCATGAATGTGCCATACATGCGCACAGAAACAACATCTAAGTGCATCGGGTGTGCACGAAATATCTGTCGTAGGCAACATGTGTGCCTGACAGCAAAATCAGGTGCATCTGACATGCACGAAAAATCTCAATTTAGTGCATCTGGTGTGCACCAAAATCGCATCTCAAGACATGCGCTCAACTTGCGCGAAAATCCAAATCAGGTGCATCCATCGTGCACGAAATCATGAAATCCAATATCAAGCGCCGAACGTGCGCAAAATCAATCGGGTGCACAAGGCGCACAAAACAAATATCGAGTATCATAATCGAAATCGAAGTCCAGTGCATCTAAGTGCACATAAGGCGTATCACTGCACTGCAAGCATATATAAACTATACCGAGTGCAGGAACGAAATCGTGTGTATGCATACGCACAAAACCAACTCAACTGTTTAAAACCGTAATATCACAAACATGTGAAACTAAAGCACGAAAACGATATCAAGTGCAACACTGTGCAAAGGTCGTAAATCCTCAATCATCAAAATCAAATCATACGAATAAATCACCCAAAACATCGTAATCAATAATGGCGGAATAGTACCGCTCAAGTGCATCCTCTAAGAATCTCGGCCAACTGTCGTGGTCACTAGTGGGACGTCTCGTCGATGATCATGAACTCTGTCCTGCTGGTGTGCGTAACCATGACCACTCCTGGGTCAAGGTCTTCACTGTGAATTACCAATCTTTCGGTCCATCGGCTCATCGGCCCTGTCAGGTGTGCTAACGGGGACGATTCCGTTCTGGCACTTCTCTGGTCATCTCTTGGTCAATCATTGCGACCACTCGTAAGACAGCATATCACCGGCGTCGGCCTCTGGCTCTCTGAATGTACGTGACACATCTGATCCTGAGTGCAAGTATCATTGCAGCAGTGTCCTGGAAGGAATCCTGCTCACGGTCTCTTCCATGTCTCGTCTCTGCCAACTGTCCGGAAGTCATTGTCCTTTCCTATATCTGCATCTTGCTCTGGAACGACTGCATACTCATCGCGACTCCTTCTGGAAGGTAAGTCCAAGTACCATGCCTCGGCATGCGCATCGCCTCTCTGATGTCGGCGGAGTGGAATATCATCTCATCTAGATCTGGTGCGAACCTCTTACTCCACTTTTCTCTAATGTCGTCTGCTTTGGACTCGTCTCGTCGCGGCTGCATGGACTAAGCTCCAACGGCTATCCTCATATCTGGAGTCTCCCAAGAAATGCATCTCACCACCTAGCATCTGAATTAAGTCGAGCCATCCGATCGAGTCGTCAAAACCTCATAATCCCCCAAGAGCTCAACATCCTGTGCACAGTTTAATAGTATCGAGTACATACCACAGCATCGGTGGTCCAGCCGTAGAAGGGCAAACCCAAGCCTCACTAATGGCGCCGCAGAACTGCCGCAAACCCGAAGGTTCAAAGGCTTTCACACGGTCATTAAGTCGAGTTAGGGTTTCATTCTTCTAGAGGGACCATAGAATTGCCTGCATGTCTTTCCGACTACTTTAAACTTGGAATAATAGGTTTCTGACATTCGATCGTCTCTGTCGACTCCCAACGTCTCCGCGTGAAGTCGTCTCTAGCTGGAATCAATCTATCTGATGACCTCGCATCGGGGTAGGCGAACGATCCACATGTCCCAGTCATTCATCCTCGATGACTAGCGACCTTCTATCATCTCTTAGTACAACTTATACTGCAATAGCTCCAACATCTGGGGCGATATCTCGTCGTTCGCAGCAATAACTGGCTCACTCGTCTGCATGCTGAACCGTGCCTCAATCATCAGGAGTAAGCAACACACCAACGCTCATCAAGATCTGGCTGGCCTCTATCATTGGCTCAATCCTCTAGTGTCGATCAGCACATCCGAGTAACCTCATAAAGGCGATCCGCCAAACGCTCGTGGCGCGGAAACACAGTCAAAAGACACCTCTCTACAATCGGGTGTCGCCGGAATCATGCCCTGGTCAGTCCCCGTTCGTGACGAGCTCGTGCTGACCGCAACTCTAGCCGTAGCTCTCCCTGCCCGTAACCGTAGCAGCAAAACCAAACTGGTACCGATGAGGCTAGATCAGGAAGGAATATAATACTGAACAAGGAAATGTACATCCTATGGCTTCATAAGTGGAGTGGCGTGTCGTAAATATGCCGCGGAACATACCAACGGTACGTCACTCTACTTTAGTCACCTATTCCATCAACCAAGGGTCATCCTACGCTCCGAAGGTGAAAACCTAACGCTCTGATACCAACTTTGTCACGACCCGAAAGTACGGAACATGACCGGCACTTAAATTACGAACGTCTCGAGGCGTACGTAATCTAAGTAAACCGAAAACCCAGAAATCCAAACCAAGAAAAAAGTAGAGTGCAGGAAAAACAACTTAAAGCAAGTAATTTCAATAGCATAAGCCGAATTATGCGGTTTTTAAAACATCAAAAATTTACTGAAAATTTCGGCAGAGTCTCCTTTGTAAATACTGGCCCCCAAACGGGATACAACATGAATAGTATACGAAATCAAGAAAAGGGCATCCCCAAACGGGAGCTAGCTCTTCGTCAATCGACGGTCACAACCACACAAACAATATAATATACAACGCCAACGACGAGGATCAAAACTCAAAAGGAAACTCAAAACCACCAGAAGAATAACGAGCGACTCTAAGGTTGAAAGAATAACCAACACTGGTCTCTATCTCAATAAATACATGTTTGGTTGATGGAATTCTAGATACAACAGAATAAAGATATACAAGATAAATAATGGGGGTATGATACAAGTAAACCCACCTACTAGCAAATCACCCGAATGAAACTATGCCGCAAAGCCGTAATGAACCTGTACGGCAACCTGCAAGAAACTGGGGCACAACGGGGGTGAGTTGCCAACTCGTGAATAGAAAAATATCTACGCACAGAAATCGCATAAATAACGCAATCCTAGGTCAATGATCATAATATATCCTCAAATATATATAACATGCAGCCTATAACAATGGCTAGGGTAAATATCTAACCCGAGTGTAAACTCATGTGCCCGTGTCAGTGCCTCAGGTAGCAATATATCATATGAATGAGGTATGAATGCATGAAAACAGAATACATGTAAATGAAGAAACTGTTTTCATAAATTAGTGAGATTTCCTTCATATTTTAAACTGAGGTATCATAATTAAAATCAGTATCAACAGTGTCTAGCATCGACACAAAACATAAATCTCACTGTCTCGAAATATCAATGTCTCAATCTCAATATCTAGGGCGCCGTCAGTCCAGACCGGCCCCTACCATCCATCTCAAGACCACGACGGTATCCTCCGGATATCCGACGCGTCGGGTAATATCACCGGTAGGTAGTGCTCCCCAGCCAGGCTCAACGTCAACACCACATTCCTCTTGCCCCGGGATACCATACCGGGCCCACCATGTACCCGTGACGGTTCCTCCACTCCTCGACACGGATCTCCAAAACCACAGCAAACTCATGGTGGACGACACTTTACATCACTAGAAAACCGCAACATTTTATATTTTAAAAGATCATACGTTGTAAATTTTGCGGCTTTCCCCGAAATCCAGAAATATCATAAATCTCAAGAAATCATCACAAGTGCATATGTCAATGATAATGAACTAGGCATGAACAACTGAATAACAATATGCATGAAGTGGTAGGTAATAACTACAATGTCTAATATGGCATATAAGGGAAGTACACTAATATCATGTCAACACTACTAGCTAACAATCTAAGTCAAGCAATTATATTCTCTAAAGTGTACGCGACATGGCAATTACCGATGAAGATGTGTGTGAGCCGGCAAGTAGGTGTACGTGGTACATACGCATCATCGGTAATGGTGCTGGTGTCCTAACAGCATGATATCAATAATGGAATATGCAGCAAAATAAATATGCGAAGCAGAGCGAACAACAATAATGTGCGGGAGCTGAATACTAGACACAACGATAACTAATCTGCAATAATCTAATATAAGTCCTACAAATGGTGCCTTTTGAAATAACACGAATCATGGGGTTTTGAAAATAGGGGCTACGGTGTTTTTTTTATGAAAAGATACGTCGTTTTTGAAATATCCGTAGATTCCCTTGAGCTGTCTTTAAAATGCCCACGATTCGTTAGTTTTTGAAATAGGTAAGAAGTCTAATCTAATCTAACAACTACACTAAACTATACGGCTGAACTACAAGCTGAACTACAGGTAAGGAAACCGCCTATCATCTGAGTCGATACATATACATACCTGTATATGTATAGTCGGTGATCTCGCCTCAATAATATCATATCCGATACCATATCTATAATCAGGCATCCCAAGTCAAGAGTGCGGATCAATCATCAATATAGCTCGTACGTAAATCCGTCGTACGGCATCCCAATCTGGGTACGGGTCAATATCACATTCATCATACTATTCACCTGGTATCCTCTTTATCAAATATCATGATCAGGGTACTGATCTACGTCTAGTACCATACTGATACCGCCTACGTATGCATGGACGTGTGTGAAACACTACGTCAAGGACCCGCTACAACGTCATGTCGTATCTAAGATACGAACCCTGCTATATCACCGATCTCACGGCCTCAAATCAAATCTCATCGACTCATTATAAATCCCAAGTACTATCATCCTCAATCCGTATGTGAACACATAGTCCCATACCCATGTGAACACATAACTATATAATCCCGTATAAGCGCAAATGAAAGAAGAAAGTATGCAAGTATGGGTGTGTGTGTGCATGTGTGGTGCGACCACTACTCTAGGGTTTCGCGACACTAAATCATCCAAGAACACCAAATATCTATATCATCGATAATATCAAACAAATTATAGTCAAAATATATATATGTGTGTATACGTATTCGTATACATCACCACGAACTGCGGGGGTGCTATACGCCATTCACCCGACTTCTCCCCGTAGATATAAATCTACTCACCTGGTCCTCGCTCGCCGGTGCCGACGTCGCCACGCGCTTGCTTGTCGTCTCGAAGTCCACGTGGGGGTACCTACATATCATAACGCACCATATCGCATTAAAACTAAATTCGAGATCGAAACGGCATACGAAAATCAAATCGGCACGCGTATCACGCATAGGTCCAAACCTATCGCCTCCGCATGCAACAATAGTAAAACCAACCCTCGATGTCGATGTACAAACGTCAAACCATCTAGAAAAATCCAATCACACTCATTTGCACATTCACGAACACTAATTTTAATATAAACTAGGTTAAAACTCACAAAAACCCCATTTTCACTTAAAAAGTCATTTTTCCGAAAATCTAGCAAGCACAATTCGCCGTTTTTGTACAAAACATGATGTTTAAATGAAAGTAGCGGCCAATATACTTATTAAATATCTTAAATAAGTCGTATAAACAATTTTCGGAATTTAATCTCATTAAATTCCATAAATCCTAATATTCTAGTTTACAAAAACACCTTTTTTTTACAATTTCAAAGCAAAAATGCACAAACTACAATCTAGCTTAGATTTGCATGATCCAAAGCATTAAACCACACTTAATAAAGTTAATGAAGCCAAGAAAACCCTAATCACATTTTTAATCCCAAGAATTTAACAAATTTAAAAAACCTAGTAAGCAATTAGCAAATTAACACAATTTTTCAAGTAACAACTTGTAATTAACAACTAGATTAGTTTTCTACAAAACTAATTATGTTAAACCACTTCACTAAACCATGCACAATCAAACACAACTCATTTCCACAACAAACCCTAACTTGAAATCTAAAACTTGCAATTAAACTCACATATCCAAGTTAACACTTAATTTAAATTAGCTTTAAGAAACAAGTAACAATTTAAGCAAAAAGTTTTAGAATTATACCCAAAAATATATGAAGGTCCACAAGCATCCATGGCCTCCCAAAATGCTCTCTTTTCACAAGGATCCATGCTATACGGGCTAAGCTAAAATGGGTAGGAGTCGGATTTGGGTTTTGGGATTTTTTTGATGGATTTAGAAGCAATTTTTCATGAAGTTTTGAAGAGAAAAAAGAGGGGAAATTGGAGGGGGGGCTGCTGCTGTGGGATGCAGGGAATTTCGGCCAGAAATGGTGTGAGGAGAGAGAGGGAGGTAGAGAAAATGGGGGGGGGGGGACAAAGTCAAGGTCATGCAAAGTCAAAAGTCTAACAACTTTATCCATTTTCTATTCTTTTCTTTTATTTCTTTTCCTTTGAAAACCAAGTGGGGACAAGAGAGGGGGGCTGCTGAATTCAGCCATGGGGGGAGTAAGTGGGGGTGTGTGGGTGTGGGTACGGGTGTGGGGTGATGAAAAATGATAAATACAATACCCCAAACATCCATTTACGCTAAAAAAAGCCTTTTTTCTTCAATAATTTCTAAACCGTTTTGGCAAATGATTTCCTTCCAAAAACCACATGATAAAATTTTATTTAATGTTTTATGATGCACAAAATTTGTTTCAACTCATTCCAATTTGTAATTTTCCCTAATTAAATGTATTAGTGACGGCTTAAAATAATAATAAAATAATATTTTTTTCAGAAAATTTGAAATTTCACCAGCGGCTCAATAAACACCAAATAATAGCAATTACATAACTAGAATATGTATATTTAATTTTTATAATAAGATATTTGTATTTTGACTTTTTACAGAAAACCCCCTTATTTTACCGATTTTTTCGAAATTTCACCGAAACGATTTTCAAAGCGTTACAGGGCTGATAGGACCTTATAGTTTCCTTTGTATACATTGACTATTCATGGCTACTATTTAGTGCATTCTGCATTCCCTGCTATTTGGATATAAACTAGAATTGATAGAACACCTCACCATTACTAACGGTCCATGTTGCACGAGCACTATCCTGCATGTTACACACACACCGTTAGTAATTGCCATGACACTCACACTGTAGAATTTACATCGGATCATTATATTTTAGCTCATCTATATGTGACTTGACATGCTATTTATACTTGATGCATATATCACATCGGATCATTATATTGTAGCTCATCTATATATGATTGGCATGATATTCATATTTGATGCACATATCATATCGGATCATTGACTTGCATATTGGTTTGGATTACATGTGATTTCTGGATTTGTGAATCGTGGCTATTTCAAATATGTAATCATTTAAAAACCCAGTTCCCTTGATATGATATTTCGGTGCGTCCACCATGTGTTTCCTCGGTGCTAGAGTGATATATGTGAACCCGAATCGAGGAGCTGGTTGAGGCCGATTACGGGTACATGGTGGACCCGGTACGGTACCCCGGGACGAGAACGGTTCGCTGTGTAGTAGACGGTGAGCCTGGCAGAGGGACTACTACCTACCGGTGATTGGTTGGACCTGACAGTTATCCGGAGGGTACTGATCAGAGTCGATAGATGGATGCGGGGTGATCCGTACTGCCGGGGCCGAGGGCCGATACCGCAGACGGAGCCCGTGGGCTGACCCGGACTGACGGGGCCCGATGGATGAGGATTTGCGTGTCGATGCTGGACACGAGTATTTATGATATTTGGGTGCCGATGTTGGGCACTCGGGATTCTCAGAGATGTACAGGATTTGAGGGCCGATGAGAGTGCCGGCGCCTGAGCTATTTGGGGGATCTGGGTGCATTGATGGACACCGATTATATATTCCACGTTGACATCCCGTGTAGATATCATATTGTCCATGCTCAGCATTTATTATTGTACCTCATCCTGTAGTTATATTACCTGATAGAGCACTTGCATGATTATTGCACATACTGCTTATCACATATTGATATCATCTGTTGGTATATGATAGAGTAGCGCAGTACGTGCATGCTCGCGATCACCTTTATATGTTATCTCTATTCACGAGTTGGCAACTCACCCCCGTTGTGCCATAGTGTTTGCTGGTTGCCCTTCGGAGTAGTCGCGGCAGGCTGCGCTTGCATCTTTTGACACAGATACCCCCATAGTTGGTGTACTAGCTCTTTTGCTGATAGGTGGGTTTTGTGCGGTATCTGTTTATCTTTCAGTTATGTACATTGTTGTATCTAGTATTCTCCATCTACCATGTATGTATTTGACTTAGAGACAGTGTGAGGACGATGATGTATTTTATTTGTATTCTGGTGTCGAGCTCGCTGTGAGCCGACTGTACTTGCAGTTTATTCTATCTGTGATGTTCCCACTTATGGATCTTGATCTTCGCTACGGCGTCGTATATTGATATCTTGGTGATTGTTTACTTAGATTTCTTAACATGTTAGTAAGTGCTTTCATTTAAAACTTATAACACTCTATACTTTCGCTGGTTTGATTTCTGGGTTTTCGGTTCACTTAGTCGCGTTACGCCTGTAGACGTTACGTGGTTAAGTGCCGGTCACGGGCCAAACTTTGGGTTGTGACACTTTACCGTCTGGTAAATCATCAGTTGGATGTCATTGGGTGTACATTAATAAATATCATTCTGACAGGACTATTGAGTGGCAGAAGGCTCGTCTTGTTGCTAAAGCCTATACACAGGCATATGGAATTGATTATGTGTTTTCTCCAGTATTGAAGCTTCCGTCTGTGCGCATTCTGATTTCTTTAGCAGTAAATTTGAATTGGGCTTTATATCAGTTGGATATTAAAAATGCATTTCTCTATGGCGACCTTGAAGAAATATATATGGACCAACCGCCTGGTTTCGTGCTTGAGGGGGAGACAGGCAAAAGCATGTAGACTGCGAAAAGCTATATATGGGCTCAAGCAGTCTTCTCGGGCTTAGTTTGATAGATTCAGTACCGTTGTGTAGGAGTTTGGTTTATATCAGTGCAAGAGTGATTATATTATTTTTTACACGAGTCCTTGAAGAAAAGAATTATATTAGTGGTGTATGTTAATGATATTGTTATCAGTGGAGATAATACCGACGGGATTGCTGTTCTTAAGAAATTTCTCTAACATCACTTCCATACAAAGGACTTGGGGTTATTGCGATATTTCTCAGGGATTGAGGTAGCACGCTCCTCAAAAGGTATTTACTTGTCTCAGAGGAAATATGTCCTAGATATTCTAAAAAAGACTAGACTTTTGGGTACCAAGCCCATAGATACACCAATGATTTCTAATATGAAACTCTATGATGATCGAGAAGAATTATTAGAAGATCCAGAAAGGTACCGTCGATTGGTTGGGAAGCTTAATTATATTATGATAAATAGATCGAACATTTCTTTTGCCGTTAGCGTGGTGAGCCAGTTTATGGATTCTCTAAAGGGGTCTCATTGGAGGGTAGTTATTCATATTGTTCATTATTTGAAGAATTCACCCGGTCAAGGGTTAATTTACCGCAATCATGGGGATGTTAACAGTTGATAGGATTTTGTGATGCTGATTGGACGGGATCTCCTATTGATAGAAGGTATACTACTGACTATTGTACCTTCCTCGGTGGTAATCTTGTACCGTGGAGAAGTAAGAAACAATCAGTTATGGCTAGATCAAATACGGAGGCTGAATACCGTGCTATGACTCATATTTCGTATGAGTTGATTTGGATAACTAACCTATTAAGTGGGCTTGGATTTCAAATTTATCGTCATGTTCCTCTCTTTTGTGACAATCAAGCAGCAATCCATACGTCTAATCCCGTTTTTCATGAGAGAACCAAGCACATCGAAGTTGATTGCTATTTTGTTCGGGAAAAGAATGAGAATGGATTTCTTAACCCTCAATACATTGCAAGTAAAGATCAACCAGCAGGTATTTTCATACAAAATTGAATTTTTATGTAACAAGCTGGGTCTGCATGATATTTATGCACCAGCTTGAGAGGGAGTGTTAAAGATAACGTATGATAAAGCAGTTGGGCTTTTGATATTAGATCAAAACCCGTATCAGTAAACTCTAGTATAAATTTATATGTATTCTTCCATGAATTAGTTAATAAAAAGAATTCTATGTTTTCCTCAAATTCCTTATCAATCAGCATTAGCAATAAGTTTCTCTATTTTCACGCGATCGATTAGTCTGGGCACTTATGCAGAACTTAGAGCGAGCCTAGGGAAGTCTATGAGAAAGAGATGGAGATTTCTAGGGAGGACAACAAAAAGGTTTGTTCCTTCTCTGGCCGGTATGCTGTCCCGATATTATTTGGCTTTTAACCGTAATCTCTTTTGGAACTGTATATTTCTTAGGCAGACAAAATCATTGAGAAAATACAAAGGCAATATGACAAATAAACTCGAGGACCGGAAGAAGCCATTTCATACTTGTCGAGCTTTATTTTGATTTTGGTTAATAGAATGAAACAGGATGGTGGAAGTGGATATTCTTTGGATAAATTCTCCAATTATTTCCTAGTTTGCGATACAACCTATAAAAATACAATTTGAAATTTCTTATACAACCCTTTCCTTTCAAGTGATCTCTCTTTCTCTCTCATAATTCTAATTCTAAGATTTGGTATTTTCTCTATTTCCTCCTTTTTCTTTGATTTCAATCAGTAAATCAATCGATTCGATCGGTTATGGCGGCATTGAGTGTGCCAGGTGTGCCTTTGATATTGGAAGAATTGAGTGTGTGAATCATGGTGTGGGCAAGTCCTGCAGCTGTTGTGCTGAGCAAGAAAATCGACATCCTCGTGCCGAACAAGATTGTGCATTTGGTGATCGATCACACCCAAGCCGAAGCCAAATCCAAGGGGAAGTCTTTTGACGATCTACTTAAGATTCATTCCATCGACGTCGGTTCGGATAAAAAAGATAAGGATAAACAGTGAGTAGAGTTAGAGTCATGTATTAGGAAGCTCATCCAGAACCGTATTGGAAGGAAGTAGACGGTGTGAGCCTCGCCTTTTGTGTTGCAAGGAAGTAGAGTAATGTCATTCTAGCTGGACAATAACCAAACACACCCTAGTTCTAGTATAAAATCTCTGGTAAGGTGGCGTTGGTTGGGTTCCAATTTTTCTCTTACAGTTAAAAGATCTTTCTTAATAAAAATAATAATAAAACATAATTATATTGATCATATCATAAAGATAAAATATCTTATAAAAAATTGATTTAAAATTTTATTAGATAGCATGAGATGTCGCTTTAATTTGAAACTGGATGTGTCATAAGCAGTGTTGTTTACTGAATGACAGCATGATGGAGGTCGGAATCTCCCTTAGATGTTGTCATCCGTCGATCTTGTAGCCAGTGGGATTGAACGGTGAAGATTTATGGTGAAGGATGAACATGTGGATCACAATGGGTGGTTGTTGACACCGAGCTACCTACAAAGGAAGTCCCGGGTGGGAAACCACCGTAGGACCTTCCGACGATCAAGTAAGCACCGAGAAATAATTGGGCAGAGTAGCGACGTATTGAATTGAGTTCGAGTTGCTTGGATCGTCTAGAGGAGGGGTTTATATAGGGGTCGCATTGGAGCGAGTCGATGTGAGATTCTCGCCGTCCATTACGCCCCACGTTACGTTCGCATTGATGGCGGGATACGTCTATTAATAGCGAGATGCGCTCATTAATGGCGAGATGCGCTTGCGTAGGATGCGGGACGTGGAGTGACGGAGATCTTGTCTTGGCGACATACATGGAGCCGTTACGGGGGCGCTCGTGCCCCGTGCTTTTGACCAGACAGGGAGACTGAGGAACCTCGGTTATGGGATAGCTCGGAGACGAGCAAGGACACCGAGAAACCTCAGCTATATGATAGCTCGGAGACGAGCAAGGATGCTGAGGAACCTCTACTATAGGATAGTTCGGAGACGAGTCAAGGAGCTGAGGGAGCTCAACTCTATGATTGCTCGGTGACGAGCAATGGCTGGTGGTTATGCGAAGAGGGAACACACTCAGAGGAGGCTGCCAAAAGGTCGGATGCTACCTCGTAGGCGAGGCGCCGAGGAATATCCCCATTGCATAATACCTATTCCAGCTCCATAACCCCCAGGAATCCAGTGGGCTTGCATGGACGACACGTCATCTGCTATGTGTCTTGATCTGGGGAATTCCTACTTATGAGTATCATCATTAGCCTCCCACTCTCGTTCCAACCTATTTATGGATTGGGTCGAGAGTGGTCTGCTTGGTTTTCTCTGTTCAGTTTGGTGCCGAGAATCCTTCGCGGTGGATCGTCCGGAAACGATATGACGTTTGTCGGTTGTATCTCTTCGATCCCCGAGTTTATGTGGCGTTTTACCACGCGTCTTAATTTTCGCGCGTATCCCTAATGACGTTAGCGGATCATTGAGAGGGCGATGCCATAATGGAGATGTCGCTACACATGTTCAGGGCATCATGGCGACAGGGCGACCGTTGATTTCGTGCCACGTGGCTGCAATCGGGTGGTGGATTGTGAGACGTCATTTCCACTAATTGGATCCGCGTGAGGGGGAAGAGCCCAATGGTTGGCTACCGTGTGGTGCCATCGGGATCGTCGTGCACGACGCCTCATTTTGGCGGGAGCGGATTTGGGCCGCTAGATGGCTTTCGCCGAGTGTATAAACATGGGAGGCCTATCTCTTGGAAACACCTTTGCTTCGCATGCCTTCTGACGTCTATGAATTGCTCGGCGCTCCCGTTCTTAGGTCGGATCCCTATTCCAAATCTTTCTCAGCTCTTCTTCCCTTGAATCAGGTCAGATGCCTTCCTCTGATCCTGTAGTAGACATAGTTAGGGTAGAGTCGGGCGATGAGCCTTCGACCTCTGAAACCGAGTCTAGTGGGTCTTCCTCGTCTTCTGATAGCCCCGAGAAAGTTCTTCCTCCTCCGAGTCGGGTTGGCCCCTAAGGGATTGTGATTTCCTTGTTCCCTGTCGTCGGGGGGCCAAGAAGGCCCCTATAGTGCACATCGAGAATACTCGTAACGCTGCCTCGATGCTGAACAAGTTGGACGAGCTTTCCGACATCCGGGCTCGTTTCTATATTCCCTCTAGCTACACACTCCGTCTAGCCAGGGAGGGTGAACGGGTAGACCGGGTATAGGGTAATGAGATTGCCCTGTATTTGGAAGCGTTCCGAGCAGAGACGCGTCTGCCATTTTCACCCGAGATTTGTGCCGTCCTTCATCATTTCCAACTCATCTCGGGCCAGCTAGCACTGAATTCTTGGAGGATTCTCCTCGGATTCCTAGTCCGGCTTAAAATTGATCGGATCCCCTTTAGCCTAGGTCTTCTCTTGTCCTTTCTCTGCTATAAGAACCATCCGGTTACTTGCAAGGTTGAGCCGAGTTGGGTTTACTTCTCCTTTAAAAAGTATAAGGGTTGGACGGCTGGGTCGGAGGTGGTGGTCCTCCTTTCTTTCATCCATGAGTGGAAAGAGAAGTTCTTCTTCGTCGGTCTTCCGAAGGGAGAGGAGTGGCTGGTGCCCACCAAGTGGCATAGGGCAGATTGCCCGAAGGCTAAGCAGTAACGCCCTAGAGGTGGGGGTTATGTCCCGGTGGGGGCCGATCCAGCATGCCGACGCTTTGCTTTTCGTGCTGGCCCTGAGCTGGGCAGGACTCAGTCCCGCGAGCTTCATAAGTAAGTTAGGTCTTAGCTGATCAATTTATACCTGGTATATTTCGCTGCTTTTGTCGCTAACCATTTTTGTTTCCTTCCACAGAGCCCATGGACCAGTCGAAGATTATGGCCGTCTTGGCCGCTAAGATACAGGGAAGGAAGGGCGGCGACGTCAGCCCGTCTAAGCCCGCTCGAGTGCGGTTCCCTGCCAGGGTCCCTCAGCGGAGGGCAGAAACAATCCCGGGAACAAGTTCCCCGAGTGAGGCCGGATGCGCCTTCTTCCGCCGAGTCCTCGGCCAAGAGGTTCAAGAAGGTAATTTCCCGGCCGCCTCCAACTGGAATACACGTGCTGGAGGGTGACTTCTGCCTTGAGGTTGTAGGGTTACTAGGCACTGTCACAAGGGTCTATAAGGCATCATCCATGCCCGATTTAAATTTTAGACGTGCCGAACAAGCTTAACCAAGATCTTAGACTAGAGATTAGGCGAAAACAAAGCAAGTAAACAACTTTATTTCCAAGAGTTAGGGATTACAACCTTTGTAGTCCGTTCCTTCACTTCTAAAGCTCCGTGTTGAGGTCCCTTCGCTGCGATCATCGAGTACCCAGACTCTAGAGAGGCTCCATGAAGAGAAAGATGCAAGCTTACTTCTGATCTTCGATAACAAAGATGATCTACCTTGAAGAAACTCAAGCCCAAACTTTTGCTTCACTAATCAAAAATTAGCAAAGCAAACACCCTAATCTAAGTGGCTAGAATAGATGAGGATGATGAAGTAGGAATTTAGCTCTCATTTGTTTTCAATTTCTCACTCATTTTCATCACTTTGCAAAAAGCTAGAAAGGTTTTTCAAGAGGAAGAAGAAGAAAAATCTATTTGTGATGAATAATGAAAAGTGTGTGAGGTTAGAATTGCAACCATGGGTTAAGAATGACAACTTAACCTATGTAGAGACTTAACCATAGTAAAGGGTTTGGGTTTGGTTAAGAGATATCAACAAAATATCTTTACTCAATATCTTTAGTTAAAAACAAAATCAAAGCTTCTATAAGCTTCAAGGATGCTTAACCCTAATCCAAACCCTAACCATGTTTAAACTCCACAAAACATGTTGCATTTATAACCTTAACTTGTTACAATATTATATATCACATATATAATATATTTTGTAACAAAATAAAATAATACAATTAACATATATCACATATATATCAATGTATTACCCGAGTGAGAAAAAGAATCTTTAAGTGAGCTTATACTAGTTAATGTAATTTAATATATCAAATATATAATTATACATTAAATTATCGAATCAACACTTGATCCGATAATCCGGCTATTTCACAAATAACCGACTAATATAATCTGTATCAGTTCATCGAATCAACACTTGATCCGATGACCCGGCTTTATCACATATACCCAGCCGATATCTCATATCACGAGAATCTAATACGGTATCACATACAGGTATTGTTCTCGGTCCTGCACATATCACATATGTGCTCCTATTCCGTTTTGCCTGAGCCAGGAAAGCTCTATGTAGGACTCTAAAAAATCGTCAATACGCCGGCAGTAGGTGATGATCATATCAAACACCCACAAGCTGCAAGCGGTCAGCTAAACGTAACAGCCACCCAGGTATTGAGCAATCAGAAGATCAACAAGCAAGCCTGTACTTTCTCCCATGAATCCAACCAGTAACACTCCCGTACAGTCCGGTCTCTTCGTCTGATATGTCGCATATCTCGCCTAAGGGTGGTAAACGTTAGACCCCAGTAGCTTGATAAGTCGTGTCGATACGAGGTCCATAACAGTTCGAAAAACTACTGATAACACTTACCAGTAAATCTCAGCAACTATGGCCAGGGATTTCCAGTTATAGTCAATCGAACACAGCGCAACATCAACTCCCTATACCGGGAGAGACGAAACCCCTCCTATCGCTCATTACCTCCATGTGATTCAGGACTGTACCTAAAAGCCACCGTTTTGCACGCCCTAATGGACGTGGTAATGTGGAAATCAAAGCACAGTGGGAATCACACAAGACTCTATGACGATCTCGGGTCTACAGACTAACCTGTACCAGTGTCACCAGAGAACTGCCATCTGACGTGAGGTATAATACCATCCGGGAGTTCTCGGCGAGTTCGTCCATTGTACCCAGTCTTCACTGAGCACCCGTATACCTTCTCTGATGTCAAACACCAATGGATATGGGATCATCCATCGCCCATCATATGGGTCAAGAAGCGCATACGCTAGTCTACTCTGGAGTATCGATGCCCTGTCTCGGTACTCCTACGATTAGGAACATTTGAAGGATGTACTTAACGACTACTCTGTCCCCACTAGTATGATCTGCATCATAGTCCTGGTAGTCAAGTACTCATCCTAAGCGCTTTATCAACATGTAACATAGAGACAATTAGAGTACATGTTAAGATAAAGTGCAACCAGATAGCATACTATCATGTCGAGCAAGAAAGTCCTACCTATATATGTCCAAGCATCCACTAAAATATATATCGTATATACAGTAATGGCCTCTAGGGCATACATATAACTAACAATCTCCCACTTACACTAGGGCCATATGTTGTGGTATCGCATACCCAATAATCAGCTGTGGTTGAAGTATCTCATACTCAACCATCCCATAAAAGTCTCTACTGGGAAATAGGCCTTTGTGAGTGGATCTGCGCTGTTGTCCTCTGTGTCTACTCTTCTAACCCCGATCTCCCTGGAGATCAACCATCTCCATGATTAGGCGATACTGCCTAAGAATATGTCTGGAACTCTGATGAGACAGGTGTTCCTAGGACTAAGCCATAACTCTATTGTCACACAATGGTTGGAACGAAGTTCATCTCATGAACTTATATATATCCAGACTGCCTCTTTGGTAGCATCTTTGGTAACGACGTATCTTGCCTTTAATCGTCTAGTAAGTCACGGTATCTAGCTTGGAACTCTTCCAATATACCGTCCCTCCACTGAGGGTAAAGACAATGCCTGCGACTGACATTCAGTCGTCCTTATCACCCTGGAACCTTTTCCAGTGATTCTCCCCAGGATCGATTGATACCATCTCACTACAACTAGTGAGAATCCTAACATCCAATTAGATCTATCTCATAGATCTAAAACCCAGGATTCAGGAGGTATCGTTTTGATCCTATATGGAGAATCCTTGTGATAAAAGGAGATTGACCGATCGTAGCATAGGAAACTCCTTTCCTATCAAGAGTACGTCATCCACGTACAATACGAGGATCACCACCATACTCCCTACTACCTTTTTGTATATACAAGGTTCATCTACCATTTTGATGAAGTCAAACTCTTTGACTACTACATCAAAACAGACGTTCCAACTCCACGATACCTGATTTATCACATAAAACATCTTGCACACGTTTCCGCTGCTCCCACTGTCTACGAAGTCCTCTGGCTGTGTACTTATAGACGCTCTCTTCTAAATCATCATTTAGAAAAGCAGTCATGACACCCAACCGCCAGATATCGTAGTCATGGTATGTAGCAGTGGCAAGTAGGATCTGGATGGACTTAAGCATAGCTTTGAAAGTCTTAACTTTTCATGTACACCAAGTAATCTTCTTAAGATATACTTGCTCCTGATGGGGATTTAACCCTTCAGATAAAGCAACCAAAGTCCATACTTTGTTGGTGTATAAGGATTCCATCTCAGATCGCTAAGCATCCGGCCATTTTTACAGAGTCTCACTCCTGATGGCCTGCTCGAAACTAGTTGGGTCATCATTTCATGATGCAATCCTCGCTCCCACTGTCATAGAGAAACCAAAGTATCTCTTAGGTGGGTGAGGAACTCTACCAGATCGGTGGAGAGGCTGTGGTTCGTTAGAAACTATTGAATCCTCCAGTTCTACCAAATCATCAGCTGCAGTCTGTATATTCAACAAACTTCCACAGAATTGACCTTTGCCTCGAGCTTGTCTGGATTTTGCTTTTGACATAGGCCGGAAAACCCCAAATCTTAACATCTTTAAGAGATGAGCTCTTCCCATACTATATCACATATGGAGTGGTAGGCATCTGATTTGATTGGAACCCTATTCAATAGGTATGCAGTTTCTCAAGTGCATAACTCCCAAAAGGAAATAGGAAACTCAGTAGTACTCATCATAGAGCGCACCATATCTAATAGGGTGTGATTGCTCCGCCCTGATACACCGACGTGCTGTGGTGTATATGGAGGAGTAATGCTGAGAGAGAATCTCATTCTCTTTTAGAATAGTCCAGGAATCCCGTGCTCAAGTATTCTCCTCCCTGATCACATCAAAGGAAACAATACTTATACCCGTTTCTGGTTCTCTACTTCTAACTTATATTCTGTGAATATCTCAAAAGTTTCGGACTTATGTTTCAACAGGAACATATGTCTGAATCTTGAGAGATCATCAGTGAATGTAATGAAGTACGAAGAACCGGTCCTGGCATATGTAGACATGGGACTTATCATACATCAGCATGTATCAATCCCAAGAGTTCACTAACTCTTTCTCTGTTTCCAATAAATGGAGCTGAGGTCATCTTATCTTTGTGACATGACCAACAAGTTTCACAAGATGTAAATTCAAACATATTTAAATATGCATCTATATGTAACTTTAGCTAGTCGGGTCTCATTGATATGACCCAGTCTATAATACCTTAAGAAGGATTCGTTCATTTCTGAACTCTTCCTCTTGTGTGTGTTCAGTACGTTAAGAACTGTGGTTTGATTTAGAACATCTATGCTTTTAGATAACGTGCCTGAACCGATCAACTCTTGATATAGGAAATGTTCAAAATATTATCCAACAATACAAAATTATATCCTTCTTTACTAATAAAGAGACTGAGGTTCGGTATCTAATAACATTCGTTCAGAATCAATGTATTCTGATAATACAGGGTGATATCTGCCAACAGACTTAGCTGCAACACTTACATCGTTTCCAACTCTTGAAACTTATTACCCGTTCTTAGTTCTTTACCTTTCTGTAGCCCATGTAACAGATTACGTATCCGGGTTCCTGATCTGGTATCAAATACCCAGGACGTAGAGGATACTGAGAAACAGTTCTTTGTAATGAAACACACCCGAAGAAGATGCATCAGCATGCATTTTCTTTGTTTGGGCGGCACGGGAATTCTGGTAATCCCCAATTTTCTGCTCGGTCTTATAATATTTATAAGTTGGAGCGGGACCAATGTTCCCTAGCGCAGTATAACAAGCGGGTTCGGTCAATACATCCGTATTATTATCTTGATTAAGGCGTGACATGGTCGCTACCTGGAGAGAGAGAGAAGAAAACACTCAGCGTGCGCTTTTACAAGATTAGATTGGTTATCAATTTATCTAATCAGAATGGCTCCTACTGTTTTAGTCAAATCTTCCTTCAAACCCTAAAAGGTAAGACTAGCCGGGATTAATTACACGCTACAAGTTCGCCAATCTTTCAGCCAGGCTAGTGCCGGTACTTTGAGGGAGGTTCCCCGCGCTTTCGCACAGACCTAATTAAAGTAAACCTCGTTTTCCTAGGGGCATAACCCCGTTGACGCCTTTCTAGACACCTACTTGATCGGCTAATTGTAATGTGTAAAACTCTCCCAGGAGTAACTCTTACTCGCAGTGGGTATCGGGATCCAACTATCTCATAGAAGGTATGAAATCTCATTGCAAATTTCAACACTTGAAATTACCGATAATATTTTGCCTCTAGTACTTATGACCTTAACTATGGTCAACATATCATAAGCACTAGTCAAGTTCTTCCCGTCATTTCATGATTAATTTGACCCACCCACATGACCCTCAACTATGGTCGACATAATCACATGACTGTCCTAATTAATCGCATTATATGTAGTGTAGGAAGACATCACTTAGCTACCGTACACTACGCCTATAGTTGACATACGCAACGCGAATACTAAGTACTCTACTTCCTAAAATGACGGAGGGCTACGACAGGTTATTAAGAAAACCTTTTGCATAATGAACTTGGTATCGTTGTAGAATTGAGTGATTTTGAAAAAGGAATGTATTTGAGGCTTTTCTAGTTTCGCTAAAGAGGCCACTCCCGGTGAAGGGATCTCGGCTCTTTCCTCATCGAATAAGGTACAGGATATTTCATAAATATCGCTGTGTAAAGCAAGAACTATAGAAGCAATCAAAAGACGAACCGAGTGTGTAGCATATGCTAGTTTCGCTAAAGAGGTCACTCCCAGTGAAGGTATCTCGGCTCTTTCCTTATCGAATAAGGTGCTGGATATTCTATAAGGAATGCCGCTATGCAAAACAAGAACTAGAGCTACCAGTTTTTAAACAAGTTTCTACAACATTTTTAGGTTTCTTTTATTTTCATTAATCTCATTAATGAAGTCCCATTTTATTATGCTTCACAAGCATCACATTTGAAACGAAATCTGCAATATAACATATATCTCATATATATAATATAAACATTCGTCTCAGACAGTAATATGATCTCATCACAAAACATTACAGCAGAAGAACATATATGAAATATTGGATATATTAGGAGGTCCGTGTTTTGATACGAGCATGTATAAAACACGGATTTCACGGTCGCGATGAATAGCCAAACCCACATCCCTAGACCCCTACGAGAGCGACAAGCAACACTGCCAATTCTAGGGTTAGGAGACTTGGTCTCGACTCCTCGAGATGGTCTCCCACTGGACCCTAGAACCCGATTACTTGTGCTCCCCGCCTTGGGTCTATCCTAATGCGGAAAAGTAAATAATATACAATGGTGACATCATCCTCAGCCCGGAAGTGTCCCAATAATAGAATATTACATACAAATGAATTTTACATGAATGAAAAAGAAAAACTCTCATCTCACATAAAACCCCCGGCTATTCAGAACACGACGATCCCATATAATATATCACAGCAACACATAATATCTCATATCATCAACGTAAGTAAATATGCGTACACCAATTGTCGTTGATGTATAGCAACAAAACCGGCGATACACCACATATTATACTTACGGTCGCAGAAAAGAAAGTGTAAAACTACAACAGTTGGAATCCGCAACCTCCTTAGACATCGCATGCCTAACCAAATGAATTCCTTAGACATCACATGCCTAACAATTATAAACCCCGCATTTTAGTCCCAATATCGAAAACGCTTTTCAATATCTAGTCGGGCAATTCAACAAGATTCCCGACATCCTGATCGAATGCTCGTCGCAAACTTTAGTAGACGGCCGCACCCCCGGATGTCGTCGATGAAGTGCACTAAGGCGGAACACCGCTGCCGCGAGCACCCGAACGGATGCTTTTGGCGACGGGGTTCTCCTACAGTCACTTGGTCGGGGCTATGGGGCGTGGCTATCTATTAAGTTTACCCGGTGAGTACCCGCGTACGCTATGTGATTGCGACGGACTTTTGATCGCATCAAAATCCCATGGCAACCAATCATCTGAGACTAAACTGCTAGATTTATAACATTCAAATTAGTTATCTCATAACTACTTGTGGATTCCAAATATTGTATCACATTCCAGATAAATAGACAATGTTAAACTTTTCGATCGAATAAACAAACACCCAAGATTTCCCAAATAGCTCAACACTTGAGCGAAGTTCAAAAAGTATCCATCACAGGCCACAGTACCAATGGTCCAGCCGTAGAAGGGTCAAACCAACGCCTCACATGTGGCAACGCCGTACTGCCCCAAACCCTAAGATTTAGAGGCGGTTCATACGGTCACATAATCGATTTAAGGTCTGTGTTCTTCTAGAGGGTCCATCGCGTTACTTGCACGACTTAGAACGTTCTTTAACTAAGAAAAAATCCAACACTTGGAAATTTTCCGACAAGAGAAAAAGTGAGTTATTGATATCCGTTCGAACTTTTTAACACGTTCTAAATTACCCGGAAAACAAAACGAAATTAAACTTTCCGATCGAATCAATGAATACAAAAGATCTCCAGAAAACTCAACACTTGAGTAATATTAAAAATTCCCAGAAGCATGTAGAAATAGCTACGGATGTTACCAAAAGAAAACAAAATCCTAACACCCATGAACGGCCGCGGAACCGCCGCGCAAGGCATGGTCCTGCCGCGGTTCCGCGGCGGTTTGAGAGAATTAGGGTCTCGTTTTCTACAGTTATCCTAAGAATTCCCTGCTTAATTTTCTGAGTATTTCTAATACAGAAAAAATCAATATTTTAAAAAATTTCCAGAGAGGGGTTCAAAACCGATATTTCGGGGTTCGATCGGACTTTTAACTTCGTATACACGTCGCCTAATGCTCTAGCTTGTCTCTGATACCACTGTAGGGTTACTAGGCACTGTCACAAGGGTCTATAAGGCATCAACCATGCCCGATTTAAATTTTAGACGTGCCGAACAACCCTAACCAAGATCTTAGATTAGAGATTAGGCGAAAACAAAGCAAGTAAACAACTTTTCTTCTAAGAGTTAGGGATTACAACCTTTGTAGTCCGTTCCTTCACTTCTAAAGCTCCGTGTTGAGGTCCCTTCGCTGCGATCATTGAGTACCCGGACTCTAGAAAGGCTCCATGAAGAGAAAGATGCAAGCTTACTTCCGATCTTCGATAATAAAGATGATCTATCTTGAAGAAACTCAAGCCCAAGCTTTTGCTTCACTAATCAAGAATTAGCAAATCAAACACCCTAATCTAAGTGGTTAGAATAGATGAGGATGATGAAGTAGGAATTTAGCTCTCATTTGTTTTCAATTTCTCACTCATTTTCATCACTTTGCAAAAAGCTAGAAAGCTTTTTCAAGAGGAAGAAGAAGAAGAATCTATTTGTGATGAATAATGAAAAGTGTGTGAGGTTAGAATTGCAACCATGGGTTAAGAATGATAACTTAACCCATGTAGAGACTTAACCATGGTAAAGGGTTTGGGTTTGGTTAAGAAATATCAACAAAATATCTTTACAAAATATCTTTAGTTAAAAACAAAAACAAAGCTTCTAGAAGCTTCAAGAATGCTTAACCCTAATCCAAACCCTAATCATGTTTAAACTCCAAAAAACATGTTGCATTTGTAACCTTAACTTGTTACAATATTATATATCACATATATAATATATTTTGTAACAAAATAAAATAATACAATTAACATATATCATATATATATCAAATGTATTACCCGAGTGAGAAAAAGAATCTTTAAGTGAGCTTATACCAGTTAATGTAATTTAATATATCAAATATATAATTATACATTAAATTATCGAATCAACACTTGATCCGATAATCCGGCTATTTCACAAATAACAAACTAATATAATCTGTATCAGTTCATCGAATCAACACTTGATCCGATGACCCGGCTATATCATATATACCCAGCCGATATCTCATATCGCGAGAATCTAATACGGTATCACATACAGGTATTGTTCTCGGTCCTGCACATATCATATATGTGCTCCTACTCCATTTTGCCTGAGCCAGGAAAGCTCTGTGTAGAACTCTAAAGAATCGTCAATACGCCGGCAGTAGGTGATGATCATATCAAACACCCACAAGCTGCAAGCGGTCAGCTAAACGTAATAGCCACCCAGGTATTGAGCAATCAGAAGATCAACAAGCAAGCCTGTACTTTCTCCCGTGAATCTAACCAGTAACACTCCCGTACAGTCCGGTCTCTTCGTCTGATATGTCGCATATCTCGTCTAGGGGTGGTAAACGTCAGACCCCAGTAGCTTGATAAGTCGTGTCGATATGAGGTCCATAACAGTTCGAGAAACTACTGATAACACTTACCAGTAAATCTCAGCAACCCTGGCCAGGGATTTCCAGTTATAGCCAATCGAACACAGCGCAACATCAACTCCCTATACCGGGAGAGACAAAACCCCTCCTATCGCTCATTGCCTCCATGTGATTCGAGACTGTACCTAAAAGCCACCGTTTTGCACGCCCTAATGGGCGTGGTAAGGTGGAAATTAAAGCACAGTGGGAATCACACAAGACTCTATGACGATCTCGGGTCTACAGACTAACCTGTACCAGTGTCACCAGAGAACTGCCATCTGACGTGAGGTATAATACCATCTGGGAGTTCTCGGCGAGTCCGTCCAGTGTACCCAGTCTTCACTGAGCACCCGTATACTTTCTCTGATGTCAAACACCAATGGATATGGGATCATCCATCGCCCATCATATGGGTCAAGAAGCGCATACGCTAGTCTACTCTGGAGTATCGATACCCTTTCTCGGTACTCCTACGACTAGGAACATTTAAAGGATGTACTTAACGACTACTCTGTCCCCACTAGTATGATCTTCATCATAGTCCTGGTAGTCTAGTACTCATCCTAAGGACTTTATCAACATGTAACATAGAGACAATCAGAGTACATGTTAAGATAAAGTGCAACCAGATAGCATACTATCATGTCGAGCAAGAAAGCCCTACCTATATATGTCCAAGCATCCACTACAATATACATCGTATATACAGTAATGGCCTTTAGGGCTTACATATAACTAAGTCGTCGGGGCTATCTGTGGCTGACAGCTTGTTGGCGGATATGGAGAAAGCGGTGGGGGCCAAGATAACTCGGGCCACCATGAAGGCCCAGGTCACGGCAATAGCTCAGGAAGCCGTCCAGGTTGGTGATTTTTCCTTAAATTTCCAAGTAATTTTCCCCTGTTCAGTTCCTAACGAATGTTGTTTGCTTTTTTGTGCAGGTCCTTCAACACCGTGCCCTCTTAGCCACCATGGAGGTCGAGGAAGTTGCCCTGGCGATAAAAAGATCGGGGAGACTTTTTTGCGTCGGAAGTGCTCCTTGTCAAACTGAAGGAGGCCGACAATAACGCCGCCTCCCTCGAGCCGCGGTTGGTCTCGGAGGTTGTGAAGGCTATGAGGCTGAAGGAGTTCCACCGGGCCTTCCAGGCCCAGGTTAGTGAAATCTATGAGCTTTTTGATGCCATGAGGAAGCAAAGAGACTCGTTCAAGGGGATGCCCGGGCGGTCAACGAGGCGGCGAAAAGGACCGAGGAGAAGGCGGAGAAGGCTGTGGAGGACTACAAGATGTCCGACTAGTTCTACGTCAACTTTGCTAACTCTGCGACCGTTGGGTGGCATAACGCCCTCGACGCCGTTAAGGAGATGATGCTTGGGTTTGATGACTGGGAGCTCCGCGCAAGGTTGTTAGTGTATATGCCCTAGGGGCCATTATTGTATCATACTAGTTTGTATATTACTTAATGGAAGCTTGGGATATTCACATGTATATAACAGTCTTGCTAAACATGGTAGTATGCTACTTGGTTTTTCTATCTTAATATGTGAGTATACGTATTGATAGAGCTCTTAGGATCTTGCTTGACTACCAGGGTTGTGATGACAGTCACACTAGTGGGGGCTGGGTAGTCTACAAGCACATCCTTATTCAGGTCCCTAGTCGTTGGATTATCGAGACAGAGCATCGATACTCCGGAGTAGACTAGTGTGTACGCTTCTCATCCCAGTTAGGGAGATGGTCTGTCCCACAGCCGTCAGTACGTCGTACTGGAGATAGTATGCAGGTGCTCGTTAGGTTACGGGTACACCGGACAGGACTCACAGGGAACTGTTGGTTGGTTTTATACCAGTCGTCAGTGAACAGTTCCCAGGTGACATGAGTACATAGTCCGCAGACTTGACACTGCTATTTCGCCTCGAGTGTGTCCCACTGTTCTTAGATTGCTACCCTACCACTGCTCAAAGGAGTCATGCAAACAGGTAGCAGTTGGGTGCAGTCCTAAGCACTTGGAGGCAGTGGCGGTTAGACAGGATTCGTCTCTCCCGGTATTGGGGGTTGATATCGCGCTGTGTCAGAGAGCCATTACGCAAAGTCCCTGGCCAGGGCAAGCGAGATTTTCTGGTAGGTTCCAGTAGTTTCTCAGGGTGTAATGGGCTTCGCTCCGACACGACTTATACCGCTATTAGGGGACTGACGCTTGCCGCCCCCTAGGCCCGATATGCGATAGTTTTAGACGAACAGACCGGACTGTACGGAGATTGTCACATCAGACTCAGTAGGAGTTCGGATGGGTTTCCTCACCGGCCTTTTTATCGACATCTACCTGGGGACCGTTACGTATAGCTAGTGCCGCTTGCGGTCTGTGGTTAAACCCACTGCCAGCGTAGTAGTCGAGTCTCTAGAGTCCCACGCAGAGAGTTTCCCTACTCCAGGCGAAACGATATAGAGGTCGTATGGTTTTACGACAAGGGTTCGGACGCATACGTGTGTTTACGCACGTACGACTTTCGGACAGTTTTTACTAGTCGGCTTTGGTTTAAGCCAGTTACTAGTATCCGGTTATTGGATTTATACAGTCTAAAGTTTTTCCGTGTTTTCACGGATAGGAGGGGCGTTCTCGTAATTGCGCGAGAAGCTTCTAGAAGATGGTGACTAATGAGGTTAAGGTGGCATATACATTAAATGAGATTAGTGAGTCATATGGATGATTCATCCATGTCATTAATGCTTCATAATTGCTTAATGACTCATGGATGTGAATCACCATTAGATATTTATCAAGCATGGTTGTAAATCATTATCTTTTCTTTTCTTGGTAAAATAAAATGCTTGATATATATTATGATAACTCATTTTCTCATTTCATTATTATTCTCACCTTCTCTCTCCTCAAGCTCTCTCTTTTCAAACCCTAATCCTCCCCTCTCATGTGTGGAGTACAAGGATTAGTTAGACTACTTAATCCATAACCCTCTCTCTATTTCATCTAGGTACTTTGATTAGCACTTAAAGATACCTAGTTGCCTCAAGTTTAGAGGCAAAGCTTGGAGTTTAGCTCTCGTGGTGGATCGTCTACTACTTGGAGAAGGCCGAGGAGGAGGTGGAGTTCGTAAAGAAGAAGGACACGGTTCTTGAGGTATAATCCCTTAACATAGTAGTTGTTAACTTCTATGTTTGATGTTAGTTATCGTTTAGCTTCGATTCATGCGGTTAGTCGATGTTTAAGCAAAGAACAAGATCGTTTTTCATATTTCCGCCTCCCCGCAAGTCGTGGGGTGTTGTACATCGACTTACAGTGGTATCAGAGCCTCGCTAAACAATAATTAACTCACTTGCAAAATTGTATGAATTTCGAACGGAAAAAACAAAACCGGAAAACTCCGATATCATGTGTTTCTGTCGATTTTTAAATGAGGTCCAAAATTTTTTCAGGGACCTTCAGAAAGCCTTAAATGATAGTAGAAGAACACCCAAGAAAATTGGGATCATGAATCGGCTAAAGCGCCGCGGAACCGCCGCGGATCCTACCGATCCGCCGCGATTCCGCCGCCGAGTTGCCGATTCATCATCCCAAATTTCCTGTGTTGGTTCTCTGTGATGTTTGGAATTTTCTGGAAGTTTTTAATTTTTGCTCAGGTTTCAGATTTACAGAGAAGTATTGGAGCAAAATTAAATGTGTTTAATCGATCGAAATTATACGGTATTTGCTTGTTGGATTATATCTGTGTTTGTATAATGTGTTCGTAAACCTCCCCTAACTGCTAGTATGTCGGTTGGCAGGGGGTTGCACATTTCTGTAATGGTTTTTACTGTTTGTGGATATGAACTGTGTTGGACTGTTGTGATGTTTAGCCGGGGTTATGTGATGGGTTATTATTTAATTCATTTGATGTAAATGTAATTTGTTGTAATATTATTTTGCGGGGTACATCCAGGTTGCGGTTGTAGCCACCGTTGTATTATTTCATTTTACTGTTTTTGCTCCTAGGACAGACCCAAGGTGGGGTGCATAAACTGCCGGGTGGGTAGTTTGCCGTACCCGTTGGGGTCTTGGGTGGGATAATGGCTATTCATCACAACTGTGTAATCCGTCTTTTGTTGCAGGCTCAAAACAAACACGGATTGCTTGTAAATCCAATAAAGTTCATCTGTGATCTGGAATGCCTATTATTGCGTCTGACGAATGTACAATATCTATATATGATATCTATTTAGACGTCACTTATGTTTTACACCCGCGCTAGCCCAGCCCCCGCTCTGTCGTTAGTTAAGTAACCTAACGGGTGATGACGGGACCCCGTGGCGAATGCAGATGGCATAAGAGGACGTTGTATTTTCATTGTTTTCTGCAATGATAGGTTAATGATGGGACGCATTATTTATAATGCAAAGAAAATAAACCAAAAGTTTAATCGTTGGAACAATTTAAAAGAAACCACTCGGTTAATTTTAAAAATGGATATTTTTTAAATGCGGAGCTTTAACCACTCCTTTTAAAAGCTATCAGGTTCCTTCGGTTATATCAAGTTCACTACGTTCACGGTTTCGCCAAAACCTTTCGTAGCCCTCCGTCATTTCATTTGGGTATTCAGTAGTATTCAAGCTATGCATTTTGGCCAAAGTCAAGGCATAGTGTTTGGTAGCTGCTGGGTTTTCATTTGTTGCATAAGATAGATGAGTTGGTTTGGGACAGTCGTATTATCATTTGACCAAAGTCAGGGGTATATACGAATGGGTTCAAATTGACAAGATAATGACGGGTAGAACTTGACATGTGACTTATGACATTTTGACCAAAGCCAAGGTCATAAGAGCATGAGGCAAAAACTTATATCGGGAATTTCTAAAGAAACTGAAATTTGCAAAGAGATGCATACCATTTGGAGTTTGATGAATGTTGGTAGCATTCCTTCAACATTATCATACGATGATATTTGGATCCCGATCCTACTGTGAGTATATGCTACTTATCAGGATATTCGTCACTTAACGATCAATGCTATAAACCAAGTAGGTGTCAAGAAAGGTGTCAGCGGGGTTACGCCCCCAGAGAAAAGAGGTTCTTTAATTAAGGAACTTCGCGAAAGCGTTGGAAAACCTCCCTCGAAGTATCGACACTAGCCTGGCTGAACGGTTAAGCAAGAATTGTACAGTGAGAATAGTCCTGGCTAATTCTTCTTTTATGGTTTGAGGAAGGATTCGAGAAACAGTGGGAGCCATCCAGTTTAGATAAACTAAAAACCACTCTAAACTTGCATGAGCATCATGCTAAAGAGTTTTCTTCTCTCTCTCCTAATTGCAGCTACCCTGAAAATGACTGGACTTAAGTTACTTTTAGAGAAAAATATACTGACAGGGCCAAACTATAAAGATTGGCTGCGGAATGTCAAAATGGCTTTGACCTATGACAAATTAGGGTACGTCCTCACCGCTACGGCACCTGCTGTCCCTGGTCCCAAATCCAGTAATGCGGATAAGGAAATCCGCAAAACCTGGGATTTCGATTGCGCGAAAGCCAAGTGCATCGTGCTTGCCTCGATGAACAATGAACATCAGAGGAGGCACGAGGATATGGAACTAGATGCCATATTTCTCCATACAAAGGAACTTTATGGAGAGCAATCTCGTATAGCAAGATACGGGACCTCTAAGAACTTGTTTCGAGCGAGGTTGGCTGTCGGGTCATCGGTAGGAGAACATGTCCTAAAGATGATCGGCTATATAGAAGAGCTCGCAGACCTTGGGACGACTTTGGATAATGAGCTCTATACAGACCTTATTCTCCAGTCCCTTCCTTCCACCTACGCCCAGTTTATCCTGAACATCAACATTCAAAGAAAAGAAGTTGAACTTCCGGAACTCCTGAACATGTTAAGGAGTGCAGAGGGCACCTTGCAGAAAGCAAGGGAAACACCCGCTATGTTTGTTAGCGGTGCATCTTCTTCCGGGTCCAAGGCTAGGGCCAAAGGAAGGAAGAAGAAGGCCGCCACCAAACCTAGAGGAGGTGTTAGTAAAGTGGGAGGGAAGGGAAAGAAAAAGTTTGTGGTACCGGTAGTTGGCCAGGATGGGTGCTTCCATTGTCACAGGAAAGGGCACTGGAAGAAGGATTGCAAGGCGTGGAACGCCAAGAACCAGGAACCGAAGCAAGTTGTGGCTTCGACTTCAGGTGTGTTTGTAATTGAGAATTGTCTGTCAATCAACTCTACTTCCTGGGTATTGGATACCGGATCAGGATCTCATATTTGCAATTCATTGCAGGCACTGAGAAACCGTAGAGTGCTGAAGGAAGGTGATATGACCCTAAAGGTTGCTAACGGAGCTAGCGTGGGAGCTGCGTCCGTCGGAGATTATCACCTAGGATTGACGAGTGGACACATTTTGGTTTTACATAACTGTTTTTTTGTACCAAGCTTAACGTGTAATATCATATCCGTTTCCTTGTTATCAAATAAAGGTTATGATTTCACGTTTGTAAGAGATGTTGTTAACATCCACCTTAATCATGGTTTGATTGGGTCCGGTACACTAAATAACAGTATATATGTTTTAAACCAACTCCAAATTTTCAATGTCCAGAACACACTAAAAAGAAAGTCTCCAGATTTAAATAAAGCTTTCTTATGGCATTGTAGACTGGGTCACATCAATGAGAGAAGGTTGACTAAGTTGCATAGAGAAGGATATTTGGACTCGTTCGAATATCAAACTTATGACACTTGTCAATCTTGTCTCAAAGGAAAGATGACAAAGACTCCATTTACTGGACAAGGAGTAAGAGCGAGCGAGCTCTTAGGACTCATACACAGCGATGTATGTGGTCCAATGTCTACACATGTAAGACGTGGTTATTCCTATTTCATTACTTTCACGGATGATTACTCAAGGTACGGATTCATTTATCTGATGAAACATAAATCCGAGGCTTTTGAGAAATTCCAAGAGTATAAGAATGAAGTAGAAAACCAAACCGGCAAAAGTATCAAGACAGTAAGATCTGATCGAGGTGGTGAATACTTGAGTGCCGAGTTCCTAGGTTACCTAAAAGAGAAAGGAATTCTCTCTCAGCTTACTCCTCCATACACTCCACAGCATAACGGTGTATCGGAGAGACGGAATCGAACCCTATTAGATATGGTACGATCCATGATGAGTAATGCCGAGTTACCGCGATCTTTTTGGGGTTATATGCTAGATTCAGCGGCATATCTTCTGAACAGGGCTCCTACCAAGACTGTGCCTACCACCCCATATCAGATGTGGAGTGGGAAGAAACCCCATCTTCAACATATGAAGATTTGGGGATGTCCAGCTTTTGTTAAAAAGCAGCATGTTGAGAAGCTCGAGGCACGATCAGTAAAATGTAAGTTTGTGGGATATCCAAAGAACTCCAAGGGATATTATTTCTATTACGCAGAGGAACAAAAGGTTTTTGTTTCTCGTAATGCCCATTTTCTGGAACAGCAGTTTTTAGAAAAGGAAATAAGTGGGAGCGAAATAGAACTGGAAGAAATTCCAGAACCACAAACTAATACTGAAAGTTTGGTAGAACCAGAAGTTCAAGAAGAACAGGACATTCCCGCACCCCTCCGCAGGAGTAGTAGGACGTCTCATCCGCCTGAGAGATACTACGGTTTTCTCATTGATGGGGATAGAGAGGATTGCGTCATAGATGATGATGAACCTACAGACTTCCAGCAAGCCATCCAGAGCGGCGACTCGGTATGATGGCTAGATGCAATGCGGACCGAAATGGAGTCCATGTACACCAACAAAGTATGGACTTTGGACTTTTCTCCAGATGGGGTAAAACCCATAGGATGCAAATGGATCTTCAAGAAAAAGATTGGTGTAGATGGACAGGTGGAAACCTATAAGGCTAGACTTGTTGCAAAGGGTTTTCGTCAAAGACCTGGTTTGGACTATGACGAAACTTTTTCTCCAGTGGCTATGCTCAAATCCATTCGGGTCCTTCTTGCTATTGCTGCCTTCCATGATTATGAAATCTGGCAGATGGATGTAAAGACGGCTTTTCTGAATGGAAATTTAGAAGAGTGCGTCTATATGGATCAGCCAGAGGGTTTCAATCAGAGTGGGAGCAGCGGGAAAGTATGCAAGCTGCTTAAGTCCATTTATGGACTAAAGCAGGCATCGCGGAGTTGGAACATCTGTTTTGATGAGACAGTCAAAGAATATGACTTTATCAAAAATCCAGATGAACCGTGCATATATAGTAAAGTTGTAGCCAGAAGTGTCGTATTCCTCGTTTTGTACGTGGATGATATTCTATTGATAGGAAATGACATTCCTATGCTACAATCTGTCAAAGGATTCTTGTCACACAGGTTCTCCATGAAAGACCTGGGTGATGCCTCTTACATTCTGGGGATCCGGATCTATCGTGATAGATCCAAGAGGATGTTGGGACTTTCGCAGTCCAGGTATATCGACACTGTACTGAAAAGATTCAGTATGGAAGATTCTAAGCGCGGTAATCTACCGGCTTGTCACGGAATCACCCTCTCCAAAGAGATGTCTCCCAAGACTGATTTGGAAAGGGAACGCATGTCTATTATACCCTACGCTTCTGCGGTAGGCTCTATAATGTATGCGATGTTGTGCACCAGACCAGATGTAGCTTACGCACTAAGCGTGGTAAGCCGGTATCAGTCAGACCCAGGGGAGAAGCACTGGATAGCAGTAAAGAACATTCTCAAGTACCTGAGAAGGACTAAGGAGATGTTCTTGGTTTACGGTGGAAAAGACCTCAGGTTGGAGGCCTTTGCTGATTCCGGCTTCCAGAGTGATAAGGACGATTCCAAGTCCATGCCGGGTTATGTCTTTACCCTCAATGGAGGGGCGGTGTGCTGGAAGAGCTCCAAGCAGGACACCGTTGCTGACTCGACTATGGAAGCGGAGTATATAGCTGCTTGCGATGCCGCAAAAGAAGCAGTCTGGATGAAGAAGTTCCTAACAGAACTTCAGGTGGTTCCTACCATAGTTGATCCAATACCTCTGTATTGCGACAACAACAGAGCTATAGCTTTAGCGAAGGAACCAAGGTCCCATCAGAAGTCCAGACACATCTTAAGGCGGTATCACCTGATCAGGGAGATCATTGATCGTCAGGAGATCGAGGTTCGTAGAGTTGCTTCAGAAGAGAACATTGCTGATCCATTCATAAAGGCCCTACCTCAGATTCAGTTCGAGAGGCTACTCGAGATCATCGGTTCGATATGCCAGTACATGGCCCTAGTGCAAGTGGGAGATTGTTAGTGTATATGCCCTAGGGGCCATTATTGTATCATACTTGTTTGTATATTACTTAATGGAAGCTTGGGATATTCACATGTATATAACAGTCTTGCTAAACATGGTAGTATGCTACTTGGTTTTTCTATCTTAATATGTGGGTATACATATTGATAGAGCTCTTAGGATCTGGCTTGACTACCAGCGTTGTGATGGCAGTCACACTAGTGGGGGCTGGGTAGTCTACAAGCACATCCTTATTCAGGTCCCTAGTCGTTGGATTATCGAGACAGAGCATCGATACTCCGGAGTAGACTAGTGTGTACGCTTCTCATCCCAGTTAGGGAGATGGTCTGTCCCACAGCCGTCAGTACGTCGTACTGGAGATAGTATGCAGGTGCTCGTTAGGTTACGGGTACACCGGACAGGACTCACAGGGAACTGTTGGTTGGTTTTATACCAGTCGTCAGTGAACAGTTCCCAGGTGACATGAGTACAGCATAGTCCGCAGACTTGACACTGCTACTTCGCCTCGAGTGTGTCCCACTGTTCTTAGATTGCTACCCTACCACGGCTCAAAGGAGTCATGCAAACAGGTAGCAGTTGGGTGCAGTCCCGAGCACTTGGAGGCAGTGGCGGTTAGACATGATTCGTCTCTCCCGGTATTGGGGGTTGATATCGCGCTGTGTCAGAGAGCCATTACGCAAAGTCCCTGGCCAGGGCAAGCGAGATTTGCTGGTAGGTTCCAGTAGTTTCTCAGGGTGTAATGGGCTTCGCTCCGACATGACTTATACCGCTATTAGGGGACTGACGCTTGCCGCCCCCTAGGCCCGATATGCGATAGTCTTAGACGAACAGACCGAACTGTACGGAGATTGTCACATCAGACTCAGTAGGAGTTCGGATGGGTTTCCTCATCGGCCTTCTTATCGACATCTACCTGGGGACCGTTACGTATAGCTAGTGCCGCTTGCGGTCTGTGGTTAAACCCACTGCCAGCGTAGTAGTCGAGTCTCTAGAGTCCCACGCAGAGAGTTTCCCTACTCCAGGCGAAACGATATAGTGGTCGTATGGTTTTACGACAAGGGTTCGGACGCATACATGTGTTTACGCACGTACGACTTTCGGACAGTTTTTACTAGTCGGCTTTGGTTTAAGCCAGTTACTAGTATCCGGTTATTGGATTTATACAGTCTAAAGTTTTTTCGTGTTTTCACGGATAGGAGGGGCGTTCTCGTAATTGCGCGAGAAGCTTCTAGAAGATGGTGACTAAGGAGGTTAAGGTGGCATATACATTAAATGAGATTAGTGAGTCATATGGATGATTCATCCATGTCATTAATGCTTCATAATTGCTTAATGACTCATGGATGTGAATCACCATTAGATATTTATCAAGCATGGTTGTAAATCATTATCTTTTCTTTTCTTGGTAAAATAAAATGCTTGATATATATTATGATAACTCATTTTCTCATTTCATTATTATTCTCACCTTCTCTCTCCTCAAGCTCTCTCTCTTCAAACCCTAATCCTCCCCTCTCATGTGTTGAGTACAAAGATTAGTTAGACTACTTAATCCATAACCCTCTCTCTATTTCATCTAGGTACTTTGATTAGCACTTAAAGATACCTAGTTGCCTCAAGTTTAGAGGCAAAGCTTGGAGTTTAGCTCTCGTGGTGGATCGTCTACTACTTGGAGAAGGCCGAGGAGGAGGTGGAGTTCGTAAAGAAGAAGGACACGGTTCTTGAGGTATAATCCCTTAACATAGTAGTTGTTAACTTCTATGTTTGATGTTAGTTATCGTTTAGCTTCGATTCATGCGGTTAGTCGATGTTTAAGCAAAGAACAAGATCGTTTTTCATATTTCCGCCTCCCCGCAAGTCGTGGGGTGTTGTACATCGACTTACAAAGGTACCCCATTTTGGAGGAAGAGCCAAAGGGCGGAGGCGCCGAGCAGGCAGGCGGAGGAGAGCAGGCTGGCGGACGGCGAGGAGACCTTGGCAGAGAAGATGACTTGAAGTCACTGCTCTTCCTGCCCTCTTTCTTTTTTTTGTAAGCCTCCGGGCAATTTGTAGCAATTTTGTACAGCTGAGGAGCTCATAATACCTTGTACATAATTTCGAAATTAATGAAATATTTTTGCTCGTCTGCAATGTGTCAGATTGGAAAGTCTCGTTTTTATTTTTACTTTTCCAAGTGTGGATAGGCCGGAGTCCCCCTCACCCCGGAGATGGGGTAATGTGAGTTAAGCGAACACTAGGCTTATTCTTCCAAGTGTAGATAATTCGGTGCCCCCTCACCCCGCAGACAAGGTAACGGGATTCGGGCGAACACTAGACTTATTCTTCCAAATGCAGATAGACCGGTGTCCCCCTCACCCTGGAGACGAGGTAACGGGAGTCGGGCGAACACTGAGCTTATTCCTCCAAGTGTAGATATACCGCTGTCCTCTTGGAAACTTTTAGGAACTCGGACTGACCTTAGCAAAGTTCGGTGTTATTCCCTCTTCGGATTTGAGTGGAATTAAAGTTGGGTCGGCTATCGAATGTAGGCGAGTTTTCTTTACTTGGGCTATGCAGGAGTCTGCCTATTTCAAGTATGCGCGCTGGCTAGAGGTCTGCCTACTGGTTTAATGTGAGGCCTTAGGATCCACCGTTTAGGCTAAGCAGGAAGCTACCCAGCGGCCTCGTAAGAAGGCTTAGGATTCGCGGGTTTGGGCCGAGCATGAGTCTACTCGCTGTGAATTGACCGGGCAGGAAGCTACCCAGCGGCCTCGTGAGAGGGCTTCTGACCCATAGTTTAGGCCGCGCAGGAGTCTGCTCGCTATGAATTGGCCGGGTAGGAAGCTACCAAGCGGCCTCGTGTGAGGGCTTCCGATCCAAAGCTTAGGCTAAGCAGGAGTCTACTTGCTGTGAATTGGCCGGGCAGGAAGCTATCCAGCGGCCTCGTGAGAGGGATTCTGATCCACGGTTTGGGCTGAGTGTTGGGGTTAAAATTTACACCCTATTGGCTAAAGGTCAAAGTCAAGGACAAACCATGGAAAAGTAGGCCCAAACCAAAGCAAACAGACCCTACCGTTGAATCAAATCGGGCCCACGCCCGAGCCCAAGTCCAAACAGGTGGGCCAGACTGGTCCCAAGCCAAGAAAATACAACAAATAAATGTAATATTTAAATAAATAGAAAAAAGCCAAATTTTTGTAAAGCCCATGGCTCATATGCAAAAAGAAATAAACACATGAGATATGAGATGGACAAAATAGCATTTTGTAAAGCCCAAAGGGTTATTTGTAAACTTATAACCCTATATAAGACAACATTATGATGAAATAAAACAACTTTTTCATTCCCCTAAAAAATTAGGGTTCTGTGCCTCCTTCTTTTTCCTCAAGGTTTTAAATCTTCAAATTTTTTTTGAATTAAATTAAGAGTTTAACTCTTCTTTTTCCAAAAAGAAATAATTTATCACCATAAAACCCTTGAAGGGGAGCTCAGATCCCTCATCAAATCTCTAAAAGGGAGACTTTTAATTTCAACGCCCATTTTCTCCAAGATCCAACAAAAACAGAAAAGGAAGAAAGATCCCATCTCAGAAAAACTCATTTTAGGAAAGTCCAAGGCTCGAAGAGGACGTAAAGAGATCTCCTTTTACCATCCAAGATCTAAATATTTTAGGAGTTTAACTCCAAATTAATTTTTGAGGAGTTCAACTCCAAGATCCAAATTCTTAAAGGAGTTTAACTCCAAATCCAGACCCTTTAGGAGTTTAACTCCAAAACCAAAGCTCTTAAGAGTTTAACTCTAAATCTAAGCCTTTTAGGAGTTTAACTCCAAGTCCATATCCAATTACTTCCCTAGAAGTTTAACTCCAAATCTCCTCAGAAGTTCAACCCTCAGCTCAGGGGCTAAGCCCTTTCTTCCGCTGGTGTTTCTAGCGGCCGCGTGCGTGATCAGCTGGCATCCAGCGGCCGCACACGTGACCCGCTGGCGCCCAGCGGCTGCGCCTGGCACGTGACCTGCTGACGCCCATGCGCTATGCATGTGACCCGCAAGTGCCCAGCGTCCACGCGTTACACACGTGACCCGCTGGCGTCCAGCGGTTACGTGTTGTCTTATACGTCTTTAGGACGCTCTCACCCTTCCTTTTTTTCAAACGTTCCGCACTAAAAATAATTCCCCGTTAGAAAAAAATTCTAACGGGATGCTGTCCCGCACCCCGTAAGGGGGCTGCTAGCCCTCTTGACCCCCAACCCTCTATCCGGGTAGCGAGGCCCCCGTAAACTCTGCGAGACCCCCGATACAATCAAAACCGCTTCAAAGCACAACCTACACACACTGCACATTGAGTTCGCATGACCAGTTTTACCCATCAATCGGAGGTTCTCTCGCCCCAAAAGTGATGGGTAATTAACGACAGCTTAGTTCGCGGCTGCCGGAGATTCGGATCCCCATAATTAATAAACCCCAACCTACCCAAGACAGGGGGAATCTGTAATATGCCTGACAAGCGACGCGCATTCCCATCTCAATGGTGTGACGAAAAACACTCCAGACCGAGCAGGAGTCTACTCGCTGTGAATTGGCCGGGCAGAAAGCTACCCAGCGGCCTCGTAAGAGCACTTCCGATCCACAGTTTGGACCGAGCAGGAGTCTACTCACTGTGAATTGGCTGCGCAGGAAACTATCCAGCGGCCTTGTGAGAAGGCTTCTGATCCACAGTCTAGGCCAAGCAGGAGTCTACTCGCTGTGAATTGGACGGACAGGAAGCTACCCGGCGGCTTCATGAGAGGGATTCTGATCCAAAGTCTGGGCCAAGCAAAAGTCTACTCGCTGTGAATTGGCCGTGCCGGAAGCAACCCAGCTGCCTCGTGAGAGGGCTTCCGATCCATAGTTTGGACCGAGCAGGAATCTACTCGATGTGAATTGGCCAGACAGGAAGCTACCCAGCGACCTCGTGAGAAGGCTTCTGATCCACAGTTTGGCGGAGCTGGAGTCTACTCGCAGTGAATTGGCTATTGGAAGGTAGGATTGCCATAACGTTGATATTTGCGCCTCCCTGATTCCCGGTGCCATGTGGCTCATGGCGGGTATCTTGAGATCCACGCGAATCTCCTGATGGCGTCGTTCAATCTTCCCGGATCCACGTGAAAGGGAGGCGGCCAATGGCCAGGTGCCACGTGGCGGCGTCTTATCGGGTGGATGCGATATTCCGTAATTCTTGCCTTAACGAGCGAGAATCTTGACTGTAGGGGAATTTTTCGTTGAGGCTTTAAATAGAGGAGCCTTGACCCTCCTTAGGCACTCCTGTCGATTTGCTTTTAGTTGTCTTCGTCTCTTCCCCTTTTTCTTTGTCTGATCTTCGTAGTCTATTGTTTTCTGATGGCCGGCAATACGTATAACATTCGAGATATCGTAACGCGCAATGACGTCTACCACTACGACTTTGACAGTTCCGAGGCAACATACGAGGCTGTAATAGGTCACTTGTGTACACTTAGTATATATTGATATATATATTAATGTGCATTATTTTGTGTCATACTTGATGCCACATGCTTCATGGGTGTATGAGACTTACACTATAGTTAGGATAATCCTAGGGTTTATATTTATCTAAGTAATTCAAAAATGGATGCATATTTGGCATGGCTACAGGCTTGTAAAAGCTTGTGGAAATCATTGACCAAGTCCACCATTTTTGTTTCACTTGAAGATATTATTGACCTAACCATTATCCTTACCATGGTAAACTCTCTACATGAGTTGGTGTATGACACCAACTTACCCATAGTTCATATTCTCACCTCATGAGTTCATTCTCTCATTATTCTTCACTTGATCATCTTCTTCTTCATTGATAAAGCTCTCTAGCTTTTGAAATGGTGAGAAAATATTGTGAGAAAATTAAATCTAAAGTGAGCTCATTTCCTACTTCATCATTCTCTACTATTAGCCATTTAGTTTAGGGTGTTTGCTTCACTAAACCCTAATTTAGTGAAGAGCTAGCATGAGCTTTAGTCTTCTCGACGTAGATCATCTTCGGCCTCGAAGACTTTGAGCAAGTTTGCATCTTTCACCTTGTGGAGCCTCTCAAGATTCGGGAGATTCTTACTCGCAGCGAAGGGACTTCTACACGGAGCATTTGAAGTGAAGGACCGGTCTACAAAGGTTGTATTCCGCATTCACTTAGTTGTTAAGATGTTAACATTGCTAGTTTGTTTAAATCTCTAGTTAAGATTCTAGGGTTAGGGTTGTTTAGAACGGCAAATTTTTGAAAACGGTATGGACGATGCCTCCCAAAACCTTGCTGCCGCGCTACGTAACCCAACACTAAGCACTTTGTATATGGTGTCCACGTGATGTGCACGTGTGGCACTGGGCGCTGCCCAATCAATGCTAAGCACTCAGCCGTTTCGGCTATATATGAAATGCTCAGCCTTTTTTGTATAGCGCCCACGTGAGGAGCACGTGCGGCGCTGGCCGCTGCCCAATCAGTGCTAAGCACTTAGCTGTCTTCGGCTGCATAGTGAGTGCTGAGCACTTTTATTTAGCACCCATGTGTGTTTCACGTGAAGCGTCGGCCTTCTGTTTTGGGCGCCCGCGTGTCTTTCAAGTGAGGCGCTAGGCGCTGTTAAAAGGGGCGCCTACGTGAGGCGCTAGTCTTTTTTCCTTTCTTAGAGATTAAATCTCTATTAATGGTATTTTGACCATTAATGATCACCAAGATCTTCGTTTTTGAAGATCTGAGATCATGTTTTTTCCTTAAGAACGAAGTTCTTTTATAGGTTCTTTTTCCTTTTGTTTTTCTTTTGGACCTAATTCTTTTCTGAATTTTTGATTTTCAAGAACAAGATCCTCCCGATGAGAATTAAATTCTCAACTTGTGGAAAACTTATCTTGTGGATCTCTAATTCAGAGGAAGAACTAAGTTCTTTGAGAAGGGTTAAACTCTTAAAATAGGTAAAAAGAAATATTTTGATCTCTGAATTTCTTTTACCTAGGTTTCTTTTGAAATGGAAGTCTTCCTCTCTGAGGATTGAATTCTCTCTTATTTTTGGAAGCTTTCTGTATTTTTCAGAAACTTATGGGTTTTTTTCTTCTATCTATTAGACTTGAAGTCTTAGGTCTTTTATATAGTGGAGGCAAGTTTGTTACTTAATTATGAGAAAATCACTCATTGAGAGATTCCGATTGATTTAATTGGACTCAAAATTGAGCTGGGGAATTTTATTCACCATTGGATCTTTGATCCAAGGACTTCTGTTTTTACAGAATATGTTCTCTTGTCTTTAACAAGATTGGGGAAATATTTTCCCATATACAAAATTTATTCTATAAAATGGTGATTTTTTAATCACCATTGGATTTTTAATCCAAGGATTCTCTGTTTTACAGAGAGCAATCTTTTTGTTTGGAAAGATTGAGAGAATATATTCCCAAAAATAGAATTTTATTCTATTGTTGGATCATTGATCCAATCGATAGTATCTTTCTTATTTAGAAAGATTTGGGAGATGTTTTTTTCTAATTATATATTTTGATGATTTATCATCTCCGTTGGATTTTTGATCCAACGGCTTTGTTTATAAGAGAGTATCCCAACTTTAACGAAACATAGAATTTAATTCTACTTGGGCGCCGACGCTTACGTGTTGTGCACGTGGGCGCCACTTAAGAATTTAATTATTATGATAGGTACTTATATGCTTTGCACATTGGCGCCTGCGTGAGGAGCACATGCGGCGCCATCTATGAGTTTAACTCTTATGTAATAAATTCTTCTATACTTTGCACATTGGCGCCCGTCTGAGGAGCACATGCGGTGCCGTATAAGAATTTAATTCTTACCCAGAAGGTTTTCTGTGGTTTGCATATTGGCGTCGGTGCCCTCATGAGAAGCACGTGGGGCGCTGCCTCATTAATGAAGATTTATGTTCACCGCCGAAAACAGAGATGAACCGCGTAGGTCGTCTAGCCTGAATTTGGGGGCATATGCTATTTGGATTTATCCGTCCACCTCTCCGAAGATGCCAAGTTGATTTATGGCACCGTATATCGGAGGTTTGGACGGATGCGGCCGTTGTAGCAGACTTCGTCAGATTCCCTCTCGTTTGCGAGGGTTTTTTGATTGTGGGGACGCTCTTCCCTGCAGGCGTAAGCTCCTGCAGTTAATTACGTTACTGCATCGCGATAACCACTTTCTCCTGCTCCGGAAGTTTACTTCGTGTCGTGTGTATTTTTGTTTATTTAGGTTGCCCGTGGATTGTATACGGAGACTAATTTATGTTGTCGCCCGTAGGGCGTGGATTAGTCCAAATCTGTATATCTTAGATTTGGATTTGGATTGATTTAAGGATCGTTGATCTGTTTTGAGATCAAGATCGACTTAAATGTATACGAGCATTTGGGGGCTCGGTTGGTTTTTTGTTAAGGATACGTTAGTCCAATTTGAGACTAAGATCTACTTAACAAGCTGTCAGGATCATTTTTATTTCAGATCCAACAAGAGAGTATTTGGGCTCTGTTGTTTTAGTTTAAGGATGTTTCGGTCCATTATCGCCATTTTGGAGACGAAGTTGTAGTTTGGGGACATTTCAGTCTGTAGATCGCCATTTTTGAGGTGAGATATTAGTTTAAGGACGTTACGGTCCGTTGTCGCCATTTTGAAGGCAAGGTTGTAGTTTGAGGACATTTCGGTCCGTAGATCATAATTTTTGAGGTAAGGATTTAGTTTAAGGATGTTACGGTCCGTTGTCACCAACTTGGAGGCAACGTTGTAGTTTGAGGACATTTCGGTCTGTAAATCACCATTTTTGAGATGATGTTTTAGTTTAAGAACGTCACGGTCCGTTGTCACCATCTTGGAGACAACGTTGTAGTTTGAGGAAATTTCGGTCCGTAGATCGCCATTGCATGCACGTGTATTTGTTACGTGACGGGATGTACGGCGATGATGTGGGATACGCCCATTTGGGGTGTGGTTTGGTTTAAGGTGTGCACGTCAGCTTGGGAAGTGCACCTAAAAGCAGTTGGTTGTCGGGACCCGCCACCTATCTGAAGACGTTAAGGAATTACAACGACATGCATCAGAGGTGTGGATAGATGTACCCTTGAACTGATTCCCGTGTCTGAGGGAAAAGATCATGGTGGACCATCTAAGAACCATTAGCCATTTTTGGGGGATTAAGATTAACCTAGGAAATGTGGGATGAACATCATTTTGGATATCACGAGTCATGTTTGGGAAGCAATGAACCCATGAGCTTAGTTGATATGAATTAGGGACCTAGCCAACTTGGGCTTGGCCCACTCAGTTTTCTTTTATTTGAAAGAAGTGCTAAGCACTTGTTAGGGCTCAGTCCCTTTTTTTCATGCAAACAGTGCTGAGCACTTATGTAAGTTCTGACGCCTACACTTTACTTTACTTTACTTTTTGTCTCTTTATGGAGTGCTGAGCACTCTTTATAGCGTCCACGTGCAAAGCACGTGAGGCATTAGGCGCTAGGTGCTGGGCGTTAAGCGCTAAATGATGAGTGTCAAGCACTTTTATGTTCTGTGGTGCCCACGTGAGGGTCACGTGGGACGCTGGGCGCTGAGCGATGTTTCCCCCAATCAGAGCAAAGCTCTGTTTGAATTTCAAAAATTCAAAAATTGAAGCAATGCTTCAGATCCCTTGCGCTGCGCGCAACGCGCCACGTGTCAAAAGCAGACACGCCAGCGCAGCGCACCCAATCAGAGCAAGGCTCTATTTAAAATAAAAATAAAGGAAGCAACGCTTCAGATGAGTTGCGCTCTGCGCTGCGCGACACGTGGCAACGCGATTGCGCTGCGCTCTGCGCTGCGCGACATGTGGCAGCGCGGTTGCGCTGCGCGACACGTGTCAAGCGCAGGTGCGCTTGCGTTAACTGTGCTAGCACTAAAACCGAATTAAAATTCCAGAAAGATCTTTCTGATCTTATTAAAACAATAAGATTCTCTTCTGTAAAACAGAAGCTCTCGGATCAAAGATCCAACGGTGGGGAAAAATCCCTAAATCACTCAGAGAAAGATCTCTTTAACTGATTTAACAAATCAAATGGCACTATATAAAGGCCCCTTGACTCCAAGTCTAAAGGACATTAACACAGAGAGAACTTACAGAAATCTTCTGAAAACTTTGAGAAAGAACTCAGAAAAAGAAGAAAGGTAAAACCTTTGGAAAAAAGAAGAATTTCTTCTAAAAAGATCAATGATCTAAGAACAAGATCAAAGATCTTCAATAAAAAAAATGATAATATTAATAAAAAGAAGTAATTTCCTTCTTTACTAGATCATTTGATTTACATAAAGGCATTGCCTTTTGATGAACCATTGGTTTTGGAATTTTAAAAGATTTTTTTCTTTGATCCAAATTTGATCAAGAGATTAAACAGTGCCCTGCACTTGTAAAATTTGCACTGTTACGCTCTTGGGTTGGCGCAAGCCACCAGAAAGCGCCACGTGTCGACCCCAGAACAAACTGCGCCATGCGCTTCTAAAACAGAGCACTGCTTTCATAAATTGGTGCAATCCATCAGCAGCGCAACAGCGTAGCGCACTGCGCTTGCGCTCACCAGAGCGTGACACGTGTCACCTCTACATGCGCTTGCGCCTTACGCTCTTTAATTGGCGCAAAGCGCCTGACAAGCCACATGGCGCTCTGTCAGACTAATTAATGCACTGTATTATTAAAAAGAGGGGACTGAGCCCAATTAAAAGGCCTAACAGGCCTAACAAAAAATGCAATGCATTATTAAATAGGGGCAGAGCCCAAACAAAGGTCTGTCAGACCAAAACAGATGTTGTGCATCATTTTAAAAAAGGCAGAGCCTAAATAAAGGTCTAATAGACCAAACAAAAATGCACTGCATTATTAAACAAAGGGCAGAGCCCAATCAAAGGCCTAACAGGCCAGACAAATAAAAAAACCGTTGAATATTCTCAACTGGACTTAGCCCAATTCTGGCCGTAAGTCCTCAAATTGACTGAGCACGACTGCTCTCTTAAATCAACATACACCCGGTTCAAGGGTACATCTCCGAACTCCTCTGATATTTGTCGTTGTAATCCTTCAACGTTGTCAGAGAGGTGACGGGTCCCGACAACCACACATCGATACAGACTGTGGGGTCCTTAAACTCATGGACTTATGCGTCCTTAAACCAACGATACAGACTGTGGGGTCCTTAAACTCATGGACTTATGCGTCCTTAAACCAACAAAACGGACTGTGGGGTCCTTAAACTCACGGACTTATGCGTCCTTAAACCAACACCCGTCCCCAAAATGGGAATGATGGACCACCATGTCCCTAAACTGGCGATGGACCACCATGTCCCTAAACTGGCAATGGACCACCATGTCCTTAAACTGGAACAATAGAGCCCAAACACTCTTTTGTCGGATCTAAACGATCCCGTTAAGTTGATCTTAGTCTCAAATTGGACTAACGTATCCTTAACAAACGTTTAAGTTGATCTTAACCTCAAATATGGCTAACGTATCCTTAAACCAAAACCCCAAACCCAAATCTAAGAAAATACGGATTTGGACTAATCCACGTCCTACGGGCGACGACATAAATTAGTCTCCGTATACAATCCACGGGCAACCACAAACAAAACAAACACCCGCGACACGAAGTGAAATTCTGGAGAAGGAGAAAGTTGTTACCGCGATGCGGTAGCGTAATTAACTGCAGGGACTTACGCCTGCAGGGAAGAGCGTCCCCACAATCAAAAAGCCCTCAAGCGAGGGGGAATCTGACGAAGTCTGCTACATCGGCCGCATCCGTCTAAACCTCGAATACATGGTGCCATAAATCAACTTGGCATCTTCGAAGAGGTGGACGGATAAAACCAAATAGCATCTGCCCCGAATCTCAGGCCAGACAATGTCTTGGCCGTCGTTCGGAGGGGAACAGATAGAATCTTTAAAAGTTTTCATGGATCTTTAAGATCCCAAATTTTTAATCTTTAGGAGTTAATAATTTATTTCTTTTAATAGATTTTCTCATCATTATCACAGAGCTAGGCTCTTTTAAGGAATTTTATTCCCTTGAGACCAGAGTTTGACAAGTGTCACTCTGTGACAGAGCTTTGCTCTGAAAGGGGAGATTTTCTTCTTGTCTCTAGGGATTTTTCACTTAATGAGATTATTCTTTTGGGGATCTCCTCATTAATTGACAGTCTCATCCAATGATGGGGCTGTCTTATTAACTGATGCATTGTCATCTAGATTTTGTGGGTCCCCCTTTGATCCCCTATCCATTGCATTGCAGTATGGTATAAATTTTAAAATGCCAAGCGTTGGAATTACAACACTGACGGCTGTTTCTGTCCCTTCGCAGGAAACATGTCTGCTGATTTGTCATTCCTTTTCGTTCGCTCAGAGAAAGGATTTCCCGAGGCGCCGGTGGACCGGGAGGTGCTCGCTCTCATTAAGGATCATGACCCAGAGCATAAGAGCCTTCACCTGTGGGGTAGGTGGTACAGTGAAATCATCAAGGGTCGCCGAAGCTTCGGTTGCGCGATGCCGTCAGAGCCTATCTCGTCGATCCCCTATGCGGATGAACCCCCGGTGAAGTATGCCGTGGAGGTCGTGAACTGGAATTAGGAGGATCTTCTCCAGCCTTCGATTGGCGCCATTCCCGTGCAGCCGCCGCCGGCCGTGGATATTCTGGGGCGACGCATATGCCAGGGTGAGGCGCGCCCTTGGGGACAGGCCTATAACTTCGGATTGACCCCTAGACAACCGGCTGGATATCTGCAGTGGGCGAGGTATATCTTGTCAGCGAAGAAGACGCATCTGATGAAGATCGGTTTGTACCCTGCCGTCTACGCCTCGCTTTTTGAGTACCCTGCTTCTCCAACGTGGTGGGTTAAGGCATTCGTAGAACAATGGAACATTCTCACCCACACCTTCCTTTTATCGGACAGGGAAGTCTCCATCTCCCTGGAAGAGTTCGCCGAGATCTAGGGTTTGACGGTGAGGGGGGAGCATTACGAGGAGCTGCTTCCTCCTGATGAGTACGTCTTCACCACCAAGCCGCTGGTATTTGATCTGACGCCGGAGAATGCAATTCAGCACCAGTTTCCGAGTCTGGTGAAGGTGCTGAATTTATATGAAGGTCTTTATTTGGAATCAGGAGTCCGGGGAGTCAGTTTTGCAGATTTCATTGCCCGCTTTCTTCGACCGGAGACTATATCACAGCGGAATGAAAAATTCGCCAAGCTCGATGACCCCTTTGGCTTTGGATTAGATCGCCTACCAGCATTGGAGGGTGACCAAAAGGGTTTTTATCTTCCCGATGCTGCGATCATGCCCCTATCGGAGATTGCCGCCCCGGGCATCGACGAAGAGACCTTCTTCCTCGGGTTTCTGGGGCTGTGGCTGTGCTGTTTCGTGCTCCCCATGCACCCACGCTATATGAGGCCGACCGTCTTCTACCCAGCGCACCGGATGGTGGCTGGTATACAATTATCGATTGGAATCGCCGGGCTGGTTTATCTGTATCAAGGACTCAGCATGGCGGCGGACGCTAATGAACCCGGGGTGCAACCTGCCAATTTCCCGATGCACTATTTTACTTCATGGATGGAACTACACGTGCTCGGAGTATTCGGGATTCATAAGAGCCCCTCCTTTTATGAGAAGTGCAGACTCCTAAGAGTCATGCGGTTAGTTGGTGCTTCCATTGTGAATCCGCATCCGCGGGAGGCTAGGGGGTTGCTCCTCCGTCCGCACATGGTTGGCGCGAAAATTTCTTTCCAGGACAAGGTGATGACCATTGGCCCGGATACCTCCAAAACGGTGTTGGCGCTCCACGATAGCTTTACGGACGGGGCCTCCGTATTAAAAGCCCGGGAGGTTCTCCACTTATACTCCATCCGGCCGGGCTTCTTGGTATTCAGGCAGGGTGATCAGGTGCTCTTTATGAGGTATAGCCCCAATCGGTTCTCCCAGCAACTAGGCTATAACCAGGGGGTCCCACTGGAGGCGTTTCTTGAAGAGCCCGCGGCCACCAGGGAGGGGATACGGAACGCACTGCACCACTTCATGCGGCTGAACACGGGCTCCTACTTCTTCATCAGTGAATCGAGCTGTGTCCCACGCATCCTCAACATGTACGTGGCTTGGCACGGGCACGCTATGGGTGCAGTCATCTGTTAAGAGAAGCGGATGTTGGTTGATCGCAAGGGTGCGCCTCCCGGCAGCGACCGCAAGGCTCCCCTGAGGCCAAGGACTCCGGTCGTTCCTCCGCTGAAAGATGCTGGAGCTGGGCCACCGCGTGTGCTGAGCCCTCCACGCGGATTGCCGCCCCGTGATACCGTGAACACGCCTCCAGCGCCCCGTGCTCCAGTGGAGACGGTGAATGTGGTTTCGCCTGAGTCTGGCGTGGGCTCGGACATTGGGACCCTCCGCCCTAAGGTGCCCACAAAGCGCAAGTTAATTTTGGGTGCTACTGGGGTCCGCGCGCAGAAGAGGAAGAAGAAGTCGATCCTCTCTGCTGATGTTGCGTTCGGTCAGGAACCTCATGCTCCCTATAGCGAGGGCTTGGGCGAGTACGGGACCAACAAAGGATTGGTTATGCCGCCAGACGACACTGATCTGGCGGCCGCCATCGCAGCTTCAGAGCGATTGGCGAGGCGCGACGCGTGGCTAGCTAAGCTTGCGCAATCGGGTAATCACTAGTCATATTTTTTTTCGCTATTGCATCGTTCTTTTATCATTGTCTTTGACTAATGTTTTTCCCCCTTTTCCCCTTTTCTTTACAGGCGTTTCTACCGAAGAAGCTATCGCTGCTTCCCTCAAAACTTTTCAGGAGGAGGAACGACTCAGAGCATCTTTGGGCCTTGGTACATTTCGGTTCATAGTGTTTTTATTCTCCCTTTTATGGCCAACTTAACCTTTTCTTTGTCTCGTTGCAGGGACCGCGGGACCTATTTTGCAAGCCGATGCGGGGATTCCCTCTGGGCCAGCTACTGAAGTCTCAGCCTCTTCGGGGCTGCCGCGAGAGAGCCGACTCGAAAAGCCGATGAGGGATGCCTTGAAGGCTATGGAGGCAACTCTAAACGAGGACGAAGACGCCTTGATGAAGGAAGCGTCGAAGAGGTCCGTCGTGACGGCCCGGGAAGAGAGGAAGCGCTTGAGGCGCGAGGCGAAGGAGCGCAAAGCTGCTTTGGCTGTAGGAGCGGGCCCCAGCACCATTATTCACGCTGCTTCTCCTTCCGAGGAGCCCCCGGTCGCCTTGTCTACCGCTCATAGACAGGCGGCCCGTGCGGTTCGGGAGGCCAACGATCAGTCCACCACAGGTAATGTGTTTTTCGAGAGTTTTTGTTGTAAGAATTGTAAACCTATCGGTTCTTATATATCTTGTCCTGCAGGGCCGAGTCCGACTGAAGGGGCGACGGAAACCGTCAAGCCTAAGGGGACAGTGGGGGAGGTACTGGCTGAACCCGAGCCGACGGTGGGTGACGTCGCCGAGGTTGCTGATCCCGAGGTAGGGGCTGAGGAAACTATGCCGGAGAAGGATGTCGATGCCGAGCCCGAGGTGGCGGCAAATGAGACGGCTGCTATAACCGAACCTGGGGCAGTAGCGGACGGAGCGCCTGAAACCGGCGACCCCATGGCGACGGCGGACGAGACAACAGTGACCGCTGAGCCCGGGGGAGTAGCGGGTGAGATGGGCATGACTCCCGAGGACAAGCCAGCCGCTCTTTCTCAAGAGTCTGGCAATGCTCTAATCATTGCCCTCCCCGTCTACGGTTCTCCGCCATCTTCTGGCCTCGCGAGTACGACGACGGCTCTCGTAGAGTCTAGCGATGAGGCGTCGGGAGGTGGCCTCATGTCAATGGAGGGAGATGTCGCCGTTTCGGCCGGATCATCATCAGGTAAATTTCGGGTTACCGTCCTTCTTTTATTCCGCAACCTTTCCTGACAGGGCTTATCTTGTTTCTAATGCAGGTGCGGCCAGTACCGATGCTCCATTGCTCGAGGGAGCGCCGTCACTTACTACCTTGACGGTGGCTACCTCTCTACCTTCTCTCGCACCATCGCAAATGTTGGAAGGTATGGATTTATAACCCATCAGTTTCATCTTTAGGCTGCATAATTCATGTACTGATGTTGTACTACTGCATCTTTGCAGGAGTGCTTTTTGATCACCTTTACCAGGTGCTGCACTCACACTTCTCCTTCCCTTCGGAGCTTGCTTCCTCTAGCGGCGCTGGTGAGTATGGTTTCCAGTTAATACCTTTCTTTTTTTTTAATAATGGAATTATTTCTGACTCTTCCTCGGCCTGATTGCAGTGTTACAGATCGAAGGAGGAGATGAAATATCGGTTGCGCCACCAGTCCTCCCGGCTTTGCCGTCTGCTGCAGCTGGTATGGTAAATTCCCTTATTGATGACTCTTCTATATTTCTTGAACCGTCATTTGACTGTGTTTTGTTTTGCATCTATCGTTCCGGTTCCGGTCCCTCTTGAGTCCCGCATCATAATGCCGGCAGGTCCCTTCTTGAGACGTCCGACTTCAAAGAATGCTGCGATGAGTTTGGGAATGCTGAGCGGATACGTTGAAGAGCTTGACGCGGACGTTCCCCCATCTGCCGCAGATTTCGCCGTGGAGGTTAATCCGATGCTGGCGACGCTTATAAATTTTCATAATGAAGGCGTCGTCGAGTCTTGGGTTAATCACTGCAGGGAGATCGAGGCCCGCCTGCATCAGCTGGAGTCGATGCGTCCTGCCCCTGAGATTTTGGCCGCAAGTACTCAACGGGCGGCATGGATCGAGCAAAGCGCTTCTTACTTCCGCCATTTGGAACAAGAAGCAGTTTTAAGGCTGAGGGAATGCCAAGAGTCTTCAAGCGAGACTGCTCGCCTACATGTTGAAGTTGATGCGAACGCTGCCCGGGTGAAGGCTATCTTCGAGGGCCTTCTGCAAAGTATTTCTGATGGGCTAGCACTGAAGCAGAAGCTCGATGCCGCTGAGCGTGATGCCCAAGGTCGCAACGCAGCTCAGCAAGCAGTTGAGGAGCAGTTTTCAACCTTCCTACAGCAGCGGGCTCAAGTGGAAGCAGAATTGGCGGTGGCGGCCGACCAGGAGAAGGCATTAATAAAAGTGCGCGAGCAATTGATGGGGCTATTTAAGACGCTTCCTTCTCCTTAGCTGCTTTTTGTATCAATTATACAATTGTATTCTTTGAATAAAATGTATCCATTCTTTATTCTTTTATACGATTCTCCTTGTACTTAACTGAATTCATGAATAAAGATACACACACATTTTTTTTTGCAATGTCTTGTGTCATCTCTGCGCCTTCTCCCTTCTTTTATTATCAGCACGTTACTTTAGTAAAAATGGTCGACAGATGATAGAGCGAACATCCTGTCTTGGCTTCTTCAAGAGGTAGTGATGGCTTAGGCCGCAGGTTCAGATCTGCTGCCTAAGACTTTTCAACTTTATGAGCCGTGAGGGTCTCATAAAGACTTTTCTCCCTGCGGATCGAGAGGATCTTGTAGGTGTATTTTCTCCTTAGGAATCGTGAGGATTCCTAAGTGCGTTTTCTCTTATACGTCGTAAGGATCCTATAAGAGAATTTTTCCCTCTTACGAGTCGAGAGGACCCGTAAGCGGTTGTTTCCCTCCTTATCAAGATTTGACTTCGGAGAGTGTGACCCGTGAATAGTATGCAAGAGTCCATTTTGGACTGACTTATAGGGTCCCAGTGCTTAGGAAACAGGCTTTTCAATCCCCACTGCCTAAGGCTTTTTCTCACGAGTCGAGCCGAATCGAGCACTCCTCGCAAGAATATCCTAACGTCACAGTTAACCTCTGCTCTTTACGACAGAGGTCCGTTAGGGTCTGTGGTACTGTCATGCCCCGCTTCTCAGAGTACGCTAAGTAGGCACGTGACATAGCCAACCATGCTACCTGTGGATAGGAATTGTCCTTCCACAGTCACATTACGGCTGTAGAGATATCAAGAACAAAAAAATAAAACTATCTAATACATGTCCATAAGCCAAAATAAAATAAGTCAAGAATAATAATGCGGAAGCAAAAGATCCAATACAAAATATAACTGGAATGTATGTCCTATAATGCGGGCTCACATCAGGAAATAAAATGCCGAAAAGTAAAGAACTAACTACTACTGAATCCTCACTGCTCAGCCTGCTGGCTGAAGTACTCCTGCTCGGACTGCAGCAAAGGTACGGGATCTGAGCCATACAAAACCCAGACGTCAGCGCGTCATAACATCAAGCAGTAATAATGTAGCAAGGCATGCAAACATAATCATAAGTTGTAAAGCAGGTGTAACAGCAATATAAATCAAGGCAGTGGAAGGCAGTGTACGGTGAGTAATCTAAACTGGAATATTGGGTTATCTACTCTCAAGTCTTTGAAATCAATTTGATGAATCATCGATGTAACTCAATAGTATCCCGTACATGCCCGGGACCACGGTCTAAGACTCTCGGGCTGAAACCGAGACGTGCCGCTAGGCACTAAAACAAGGAATATGTAAAGACGAATGATGTCAGCAGCATCATCCCGAGGCGGGCCTAGCCTCTAAACCGATCAGTAAAAGCAAACAACTGTCGAGTTACAAATCAGGTTTCATCATTGATTTCCCCATACCCCCAAGTTATATGTGTTCAAGTCAGGTATTCAAGTAATCTAGAGCTAATGCCAACTCAGGATCAGACAAGTACATGTTTGTCTGGATAGACAACAGGAACGGTCCGTAAGGACTACATGTTATGTTTGTTGGCATTAGACACAAGATCAGGTAACGGGTAAAGCCATGGTACATCAGGTCACGTCAAGTAGTGTATTTAGGTGTCATGTCATGTCAAGAGTGTACGGTACCATGTCGGGCCATGTAATATGTGTAGCAAGTCACGTCAGGGTGTACAAGATATCATGTGGGTGCTCATAATCAACTAGCAAATCATGGTTATAAATAAACAAGCATGGTTATTATTAGACCAAGAAACTGGCACATGCAATATGATATGTAAATAGGTACGGATTAAACTACTTGGATGCACGGTTTTCCATTTAGGAATAGTTTTAACATTTCAGGAATGCAGTATAACAAAGGTGGATGATAGAACCATATTAATATGTATTAAAACAATCTAGAGATGCAATTGAATGTGAATAAGGCTAAATGTATGCAACCGGTCGTCCGATAGGGTAAAAACTACAAAAGAGTAATATGGCTATAACACAATTGTGATTATGTGATCTAACATATAAATGTGATTACTAGGTATAGTCAACTAAATGCAACAATTAGGTTTCAAGTTCTAGATCTGAAATATGTAAACGGAACATTGTGCTGTTAACTTGGAATTCAAGACTTTAGATTCTAACTATAGATTTAATAGGAAAATAGATAAATTAGTATAGGAATAGTATGAATAGCATGTAGAAAGTTTCACTTGCCTCGACGGATCGCAATACAGAAAACGGAACGTCTCGCGTTGATTAAGAGAGGTTTTGTCGATCAAAAATAATTACCGCAATCAAGAACGGCATCGCTTGAAGCTAGCCGGTGAATACGGGTCGGTCCACAGGGATGTGTAAATCTTCTTTAAGTTCTTACGAGTTAATTCCAAATGGTGTTTGGAAGTTTAATTAAATCTAAAAATCGAAGTTGTATGAAGGTAGAATTAGAAACTTGCTAGGATTAGGTTTAGGGAAAATTTGGTAAATAAAGATTTACATCTCTTTCCATTGCCATCAATTAAATCAATCATATTAGAGTTATGGTAAATATTAACAAAGGGGATTAGGATGATTGGGAAGATTGATTCTTCCTCTAGATCCTTTTCCTTCCTTTCTTAATCTTCACCCTAACCTCCATGGAAAACCTTAAGATCCGGGCCTTTAGACTACGGAGTTCACCGTTACCTTGAGGGTAAAAGTGCCGTAGGGAGCGGAATCAAAAGGTATGCATGGAGTTCTAATGTTTATAAAAGTTTAGCAATGAAAAGAGATGAGAGATCTTCATCTCTCAAATCCTTCCCTATTCCTAACCCTAACAAGCGAGGAAACTGCTCGCTCATTGAGGGGATGAAAGAAAACAAGAATTTATTAAGGAGAGAAAACATCGATTTCAAGTTAATAAAAACTAAACTAAAGCGAGAAAATAAGAACAGATATGAAAAAACTAAAATTATTGCAAGGGAAAATAACCTACTTACTGTTGATGCACTCTAACTTCAAGAAAATAGAATTTTATTCATGAGAAAGAGGCATGAGAAAATACAAGGTCTTGGGTTCTATTTATAGGACATAGAAACCCTAGGGCTACAGATTGCACCGCATGTCTAAAGTTACAATTATACCCCTAAAAAGATCTTTCCATAGCTGCCACACATTATGGTAAAAATTATGCGCATTAGGGCTTCAACTTGCCGCGGAAGGGCGGTCTTGGTGGGCATTGGGCCGCGGGGTAAAAATTATGCGCATTAGGGCTTCAACTTGCCGCGGAAGGGCGGTCTTGGTGGGCATTGGGCCGCGCTTCCGCGGCCCAATGATGAGATCAGCAGTTTATTTTTCTGGGGCTTTTTCTGGTTCTTCTGGGCTTCTTTATTTCTTCATTTCTTTTTCCACCTGGGCTTCTGCAGTAACTCCAGATTTTCAGTGACACTTTGCCATGGATCTTTTAACCATTTTTCTTGCAAATTTGGATCTTGCGTCGCCTTGTTGATGGTGAACCGTTCTTCTGCCGGGCTTTACTAAGATCTTCCTATTTATTGGTCAAAACTCCTTCCTTTGTGTCGTCTTTTGTGTTTTTCACTGTTCTTGCTCCCAGAACCTGTAATCTGTAACATGTAGCAGACATGGGTCAAAAGCACCTGTTTTTATTCTTAAATGCATAAGAATGGGGCATACAAAATGCAATATTATGTGATAAACAAATACCCCCAAACTTATCTTTTGCTCGCCCTCGAGCAAACTTATTATTTAAAAATCTAACCTAGCCACACTTTCGCAGGGAAACGCGATTGCACTGAGCTCGTGCAACAAGCCGTTAAACCTCTAGGTGTCCCTAGTAGGAGGAGTGTTGTCTCCTGAGGGTTTTCAGCGGATACTACCCACAAAATCCTATCAACTTGGTTTCTCGACTTTTGTTCTCCATTTAGGTCTTCTAACAAGGAATTCTATTATCGTCGACCTGCAAATTATCCACCCATATTCTTCACGCTTCCTCATTATTTAACTTAAGATTACATATATCCTGTAGACTTACTTAGCTTTCGGCATTTCTTAAGTTTTCCTTCTAGGGTTACATCTCCACTTAGGAATTTCTATCAACTCTATTAAAGACACAAGTTCTATTCTTCATTCCTTTCTCTTATCTAAACTCTAATCACATATCCCCACGTGTGTGTAAATATCACCCCTACACTTGGAAATTCAAATCAAGCAATCGTACTCCCGCCCATTGTCCAAAGCACTTGTGAGACTTCGCTTTCACATCCTTCATGCGACTGTTAATACTTCTTGAGGTACCAACAACCGATTACCAGATGCGTTAGCACTTTAAGGCGTACTTCCTAGTTTTGCAACACCCAAGGCTTTTAAGAGTAGCACCTTTGCTAAACATTTTTCTATATTTCTTTTTTTAGCCTTAAGTAATCACAAAAACCAGTGTCCATTTTTTTTTTCTTTATCCACTCTTTTTTTTTCTTTTTCATTGTGCTAAGGACGTTAGACAAGAGTATTTCAAGGTCTCTTCTACTAATCCAAGTTTCAAGGTGCGTGTTTGTGCAATTTGTAGGGTATACATTTTCATAATCTAGACTTAAGCTAGGAACTATTTTTCAAACTTATACTCTAATAAAAGTTTTAATACTTTTCCTTCGTTTCGACTTAGCCCAAGAACTGAACCCAAAATTTGCCCATTTCTAAATAACCTACAAAGACATATGCTTTCCACAGTTAAACTCTAAGGAAGGTTATTTTTTAGGGTTTTTAATTTGCTAAGTCTAAGATTTAGTTTTTCCTAGCCAGTTAACCTATTTATCAAACTCAAGTCAATTAACCAGAATTGAATACATTAATTTTTATAATTTTCGAAATTTTTCAATTTTTTATGGGTTTTTCTATTTTCTAATTTTTTTTTTATTTTTTCAAAATTTTCAAATTTTTATGATTTTTTATATAAAGATGCAATGCAGAAATATACATATGAATGCAAAAGGAAAACTTACCGAACATACCCCCAAACTTATAATGGACAGTGTCCTCACTGTCATGCTGCACCAAATGGGTTGATGATATCGGCGAGTTCCTGCTTATTATTATATTTACATAGTATACACACCCCCAAACTTATTTGAAATAAAGTTTTGAAAAAAAAGGAAATTCGAGGGTGAAGGTGGAGGAAAATCAATCGGTGTAAATCGGCTCCTGCAAGAACAGGAGCTCCTCCGAAGGGTCCGCTGAGAAGAACGGTTTCAAGCGATGTCCATTTACTTTGAATAAAGTACCGTCTTCTGGATTCTCAAGATCAACCGCACCGTGCGGATAAACGGTGCGGACTACAAAAGGTCCTCTCCATCTAGAACGGAGCTTGCCGGGATGAAAGTGTAACCGAGTATCATATAATAAAACCTGTTGACCCGGTTTAAATGTCTTTCGCAAAAGGTTTTTATCATGAAATACCTTAACTCGATTCTTAGCAATCACGGCATTATCATATGCCTCATCCCGCAGCTCCTCCAATTCATTCAATTGCAGCTTTCGATTGCTGCCCGCATCTCCTAGAGATAGATTCAGCTCTTTAATGGCCCAAAATGCCTTGTGCTCAATTTCTACTGGAAGGTGGCAAGCCTTCCCGTAAACAAGCCGGTATGGAGACATGCCGAGATCGGTCTTGTATGCAGTATGGAAAGCCCATAGTGCATCGATCAATTTTAGTGACCAATCTTTACGGTTTTTAGAAACCGTTTTCTCCAAGATTTGCTTGATTTGTCTATTCGAGATCTCGGCTTGCCCACATGTTTGAGGATGGTATGGCGTTGACAGCTTATGGGTGATAGAGTATTTGCGAATTAGGGACTCAAAAGTCCTATTGCAAAAGTGAGAACCATTATCACTTATTATTGCGCGAGGGTGCCCAAATCGAGAAAAGATGTGTTCTTTTAGAAACCGAACGACAACCTTGTTATCATTCGTTCGACTAGGCACAGCCTTGACCCATTTTGAAACATAGTCAACAGCCAAAAGAATATACACATTTCCAAAAGAGTTAGGAAATGGTCCCATGAAGTCTATACCCCAAACATCAAAAATGTCTACAACCAAAATCGGTTGGAGCGGCATTTCATTTCTCCGCGATATCCGGCCCAAGTGTTGGCACCGGGAGCAAGTTTTGCAGTATTCGAATGCATCTTTGAAGAGTCGTGGCCAATAGAAACCACACTGCAAAACTTTCTCGGCTGTCTTCTTTGGGCCAAAGTGCCCGCCACATGCTTGATCGTGGCAAAAAGACAGCACACTCTTAACCTCATTTTCAGGCACACACCGGCGAATGATTTGGTCGGAACAATATTTAAAAAGATAAGGTTCATCCCAGTAAAAATGCTTTACTTGGGACAAAAATCGTAGTTTGTCTTGTTTCGACCAATCGTTAGGTATCAAGCCGGTGGCTAAGTAGTTTACAATGTCGGCGAACCATGGTTCGCAAGAGACGGTCAAGAGTTGCTCATCGGGGAAAGCATCAGTTATAGGCAGTTCAAGTGTAGGCGAAGAAGGAAGTCGTGAAAGGTGATCGGCCACTACGTTTTCACATCCCTTTTTGTCCCTTATAACAAGGTCAAATTCTTGCAGCAAAAGGATCCAACGTATTAGCCTAGACTTAGCATCCTTCTTCGCAAAAAGGTGGCGAAGAGCTGAGTGATCCGTGTACACTATAACTGGAGAGCCGATTAAATAAGGCCGAAATTTTTCAAGTGCAAACACAACCGCTAAAAACTCTTTTTCTGTTGTTGTGTAATTTAATTGGGCCTCATTTAATGTTCGGCTAGCATAGTAAATTACATGCGGCATCTTGTTAATATGCTGTCCAAGAACAGCACCAATGGCAAAATCTGATGCGTCGCACATAATTTCAAAAGGGTGCGTCCAGTCTGGAGATGAAAGAATGGGCGCAGAAATGAGTGAATGTTTCAAAAACTCGAACGCTTTCATGCAAGTTGAGTCAAAAACAAAAGTAGTGTCCTTGGCCAACAAGAGAGTCAAGGGTCTAGCAATCTTACTAAAGTCCTTGATGAACCGTCTATAAAAACCGGCATGGCCAAGGAAAGCTCGGATATCTTTGACGCATTTAGGAGGAGGAAGATTAGAAATGACTTCGATTTTAGCTCTATCAACCTCGATGCCGTTTTGCGAGATGACATGTCCTAAGACAATGCCTTCTCGTACCATAAAGTGGCACTTCTCCCAATTCAAAGTTAGGTTCTTTTCCCTACAGCGGGTGAGAACTGCGTCAAGATGTCGTAAACACTCATCGAAGGAGTCACCAAAAATGGAGAAATCATCCATAAAGATTTCCAAAAACTTCTCCACCATGTCCGAAAAGATCCCCATCATACACCGCTGAAATGTAGCGGGTGCGTTGCATAACCCAAAGGGCATGCGACGATAAGCAAAGGTGCCAAAGGGACAAGTAAATGTAGTCTTGTCTTGATCCTCTTTGGCTATGGGGACTTGGTTATAACCGGAATAGCCATCTAAAAAGCAGTAGAATTCGTGCCCCGCCAATCGTTCTAGCATTTGGTCAATGAATGGTAAAGGAAAGTGGTCCTTCCTAGTCGCGGCATTGAGTTTTCGGTAGTCGATGCAAACTCGCCACCCAGTTTGGGTGCGAGTGGGAATTAACTCATTTGCCTCATTGGTGATGACCGTGATGCCCGATTTCTTTGGCACGACATGAATGGGGCTAACCCATTGGCTATCCGAGATAGGGTAAATGATACCGCTATCAAGACACTTAACAATCTCCTTCTTAACCGCCTCTTTCATGATGGGGTTGAGGCGTCTTTGTGGATCCCTTGCCGGCTTGGCATCATCCATCAAGTGTATATGATGTTCGACTATGAGGGGACTAATCCCCTTGATGTCCGCCATAGACCAGCCGAAAACTTGCCGATTATTGTATAAGACCGTTAAAAGAGCCTTCTCTTGCTCAAGAGCTAGAGAGGCCGATATGATAACTGGTAAGGTCTCATTTTCACCTAGATAAGCATATTTTAGGTGCGACGGCAAAAGCTTTAGTTCGAGTTTAGGTGGTGAAACAATAGATGGTAGCAAAGGAGTAACCGTTTCAAACTCGAAGGATTCCATCAAAGGTTCAAATTGAGTGTACGCTACCGAGTCGGATGGTTCAACCAACTCATCCGAAAAAGCAAAAGACTCAAACTCGAGTGGAGAGTCTTCAAGATCATCGACAAAGGTGAAACACTCATAATCTTTGTCCGACGTGAAAGCTGTGTCGGATTCTAGGAGGAACGCACTAGTGGCGTCAATAATACTGTGATCAAACATGAAATTCTCGAACTCACAGTCCTCCTCCGCGATCTCATCGATCGAGCACACATCAAGTACGTTAGAATTAGGCTCGCAAGGCTGACTTCCTAACTTGAAAATGTTAAGTTCAACTGTCATCTTGCCAAAAGATAGATTCATTGAACCATTACGACAGTTGATTACTGCGTTAGAAGTCGCGAGGAATGGTCGACCAAGGATCACCGGAATTTGATTACGGGGGTTAGCGACAGGCTGTGTATCCATAACAATAAAGTCAACGGGAAAAATGAAATCCCCAACTTTAATTAACACATCCTCCAACTCTCCCCTAGGGTGGGTGATTGATCGGTCAGCCATTTGGAGAGTGCAATGAGTAGGCTTGAGCTCTCTAACGCCTAATTGTTCGTACACCGAATAAGGTAGCAAATTGACACTAGCACCAAGATCTAATAGTGCTCTATTGATGGTCTTGTTCCCAATTGTGATCGAAATAGTAGGACAACCGGGGTCCTTGTGCTTTGGGGGCAAAGAATTGACAAGAGCATCACTAACAGCACTAGCTACGAAAACTTTCTTTGGTACTTGTGATTTCCTCTTTTTGGTGCATAAGTCCTTTAAGATTTTTGCATATGAAGGAACTTGTTGGATTGCATCCAAAAGAGGGATATTTATGCTAACCTGCTTGAATAACTCTACAATCTTCTCCATCTGTGGAGTTGGTTTATTGGATCTCAACCGATTTGGAAAAGGAACATTTTGAAAAGTTGTTGAGTCCAATTTTTGCGGATTAGATTGTTGAGTTGGAACGGAACCCCGTGTAGATGTGTTCGTGTTGTGAGAAGAGGGTCCATTCGAGCTAGAAGAAGTAGAGCCATGTGAAGGATGGAGAATAGGCTCTAAAGAAGAAGAAGAAGAGGGAGAAGAAGAGGAAGATGAAGAACCACCGGCAGAGGTGTCACGGTGCATACCCACATTATTGTGCAGCATTTTTCCGGATCTCAACGTGGTCACAGCATTCACGTTATGATTCTGCTGTTCATGTGCAACATGTGCGTGACCGGGATTTGGGAGTGGTTGAGACGGAAGTTTTCCTTTCTCTCGCTCTTTCAATGCTGCGTTGAGTTGTGCAATTTGTGCCTCAATAGCTTTGATGCTTTGATCGTGTGAGGCACTGTTTTGCACCAAAGATTGAACAGAAGTCTCTATCCTAGCTGTGGATTGTTGTGATTGCACCAAAGATTGTGCAGATTGCTTTATGAATGCTTCTAGACTTCTTTCGAGCGAGCTAACAGCATTTTGAGGGGGAACAAAATTGTTGGGAACAAAATTGTTCATCTGATTAGGGTAAGGTTGCTGTTGGGGCGGCTGCTGAAATTGAGTTTGTGGAGGTGCTTGTTGTTGTTGTGGAGGAGGAGCACTTTGAAAATTGTTGTTTCCTTGGACTTGTTGATTTTGGTTCCAAGTGAAATTAGGGTGGCTCTTCCAACCCGGATTGTATGTTGAAGAGTATGGATCATTTCTTTGTCGTTACTGAAAGGCAGCATTGACTTGATCTTGTCCTTGGGTGGATGCAGTGTAAGGACACTCTTCAGTGAGATGTGATGGATCCGAACAACAAGCACAAATAGTTCGTGGAGGCACAATAGGGGCAGGAGAAGGTGCTGAGATTTTGGTCTCAAGCGCTTCTAGCTTTTTCGTAAGAGCGGCCATCTCGGCCTTCATAGCAATTGACATCTCTACTTGATGTATGCCTGCCCTAGGTTGACCAATAGAAGATGATGATGTGGTCTTGGTGCTCTCCCACTGAATCGTTTGCTCACTAAGATCCTCAAGAAACTGCCAAGCTTCATCACTAGATTTGGACAGAAAGTGACCTTGACTAATGGTTTCTAGCAACTGCTTCGTTGCCGGGTTCAATCCCTCGTATAATGTTTGGCAAAGTTGCCATCTTTCGATTCCATGGTGAGGGCATTGAACGAGAAGGTCTTTGAATCTTTCAAAACATTTCCAAAATGGTTCGGCAGGAAGCTGTGAAAATTGAATGATTTCATTACGGATTTTTGCAGTTTTGTGATGAGGATAGAACTTCTTAAGAAAAGCTTTCACAAACTCGTCCCAATTTCTAATTGAGTATGATGCAGTGCTGTATAGCCACTTCTCGGCTAGGTCACATAAGGTGAAAGGAATGACCCTTAGCCTTATAGCGTCATCACTTAATTGGGTAGTTTTCATCATGGCGCAAACGTTTTGGAATTTGTTGATAAAGATATATGCATCTTCGGATTCCAAGCCATGAAACTTAGGCAGCATGTTGATGAAGTGGGGTTTGATCTCAAAGTTGTCCCCATTAGCCGGTGGTAGGGAAAGACAAGTAGGAAGGGCGGTGCGGATGGGGTAGAAAAGATCCTGGAGCGCGACTCGTGCGGGCGCTTCGACAGGCGGAAGATTCGGGTTATTCGCACCTGGTGGAGGTGGAATCCTTCCCGTCTGTAAGGTGTTGTTAGGATCGTATCCCGACATACCTTCGAAAGAATGTGATGGTGAAAGTGAAGAAGTGGACAAGATTTCGACTTCGGAGTCGAAAGGTTCGTCGGTCGGTACCAACGAAACACGGACTAATCAGGCGCTAGGGTCCCTAGTCCAACCGGACATACACTAAAAGGGTCAGTGTAGTCGAGACAGAATGTGAGTGCAAAGATTCTTTAGCGACAAGTTTCAAGTTTTGAAAAGATTTTCCTTTTTCTTTTTAAGTGTGCTTTTGCAAAAAGATTTTTGAAAAGAGACTAGTGACACAACTGCAATTAACCACACATGCACAATCAGGCCTAAGTCTAGGGTTGCCTAGGTCAGCTAGACAGCTCCTAACTGTTCCAAAGGGCTAGATATAGAACCTCAAACCGCCTCTTCACGGACAAGTACGGCCAGGTAAGTGGGAAGGAACCACCACTACAGTGGGCCTAATTAAAAACCACTAGCCTAGTCACCGCAATGTCGGTTAGGATAAACGGCCGATGCCTATACTAGTCCTCTGTCCTATTGAGCTCGACGTCCTTAGGGCTGAGTCTAATATTTTTTAGATTAAAAGTGGTCAATGCAGATGCTTTAAGTGATTTCTGGGGTCCTGGGAAGGGTAATGAAATCCCCACCCAATCTGAATTGGTCAATAGCCCCTTAAAGTCAGATTAAAGTATGCAAAGCAGTAAATCACTTGCAATCAATTTGCTTTTAAGCGCGGCGCAAAGAATCCTGCAGAAAATCAATTATTGGAAGGGGGAAGAAGATTTTTAGCGCGAAGAATCCTGCAGAAGATTTGACAGAGATATATGGAGATTTGTAGAGGGGAAGAATAAGGAAACAAACAGTGCAAAAATTTCGCAGAGAAGGCTCCAGGTTGCGGCGGAAGGGCGGCGCGAGGTAGGGTTATGCGGCGGAAGTGCGGCGGGTTGGAGGCTTCATGTCTCTGGATTTCTTCAGCTGCTCTGTACTTCCAATATCCTCCTGTTCTGATGTATCGTTCTCTGTTTCCCCTTCAGTGTTGTTTCAGATCCGTCAAACCTGCAAAGATTCACAAAGAAACCCTTCAAACAATAAAAGATGATAATTTTTTTTTTTATTTTTGATTTTTTTCAGATTTTTATGATTTTTTATGTTTTAGATTAACCCGAAATTACAAAAAGAAAATTTTACGCCATCCCCGGCAACGGCGCCATTTGATTAAGAGAGGTTTTGTCGATCAAAAATAATTACCGCAATCAAGAACGGCATCGCTTGAAGCTAGCCGGTGAATACGGGTCGGTCCACAGGGATGTGTAAATCTTCTTTAAGTTCTTACGAGTTAATTCCAAATGGTGTTTGGAAGTTTAATTAAATCTAAAAATCGAAGTTGTATGAAGGTAGAATTAGAAACTTGCTAGGATTAGGTTTAGGGAAAATTTGGTAAATAAAGATTTACATCTCTTTCCATTGCCATCAATTAAATCAATCATATTAGAGTTATGGTAAATATTAACAAAGGAGATTAGGATGATTGGGAAGATTGATTCTTCCTCTAGATCCTTGTCCTTCCTTTCTTAATCTTCACCCTAACCTCCATGGAAAACCTTAAGATCCGGGCCTTTAGACTACGGAGTTCACCGTTACCTTGAGGGTAAAAGTGCCGTAGGGAGCGGAATCAAAAGGTATGCATGGAGTTCTAATGTTTATAAAAGTTTAGCAATGAAAAGAGATGAAAGATCTTCATCTCTCAAATCCTTCCCTATTCCTAACCCTAACAAGCGAGGAAACTACTCGCTCATTGAGGGGATGAAAGAAAACAAGAATTTATTAAGGAGAGAAAACATCGATTTCAAGTTAATAAAAACTAAACTAAAGCGAGAAAATAAGAACAGATATGAAAAAAACTAAAATTATTGCAAGGGAAAATAACCTACTTACTGTTGATGCACTCTAACTTCAAGAAAATAGAATTTTATTCATGAGAAAGAGGCATGAGAAAATACAAGGTCTTGGGTTCTATTTATAGGACATAGAAACCCTAGGGCTACAGATTGCACCGCATGTCTAAAGTTACAATTATACCCCTAAAAAGATCTTTCCATAGCTGCCACACATTATGGTAAAAATTATGCGCATTAGGGCTTCAACTTGCCGCGGAAGAGCGGTCTTGGTGGGCATTGGGCCGCGCTTCCGCGGCCCAATGATGAGATCAGCAGTTTATTTTTCTGGGGCTTTTTCTGGTTCTTCTGGGCTTCTTTATTTCTTCATTTCTTTTTCCACCTGGGCTTCTGCAGTAACTCCAGATTTTCAGTGACACTTTGCCATGGATCTTTTAACCATTTTTCTTGCAAATTTGGATCTTGCGTCGCCTTGTTGATGGTGAACCGTTCTTCTGCCGGGCTTTACTAAGATCTTCCTATTTATTGGTCAAAACTCCTTCCTTTGTGTCGTCTTTTGTGTTTTTCACTGTTCTTGCTCCCAGAACCTGTAATCTGTAACATGTAGCAGACATGGGTCAAAAGCACCTGTTTTTATTCTTAAATGCATAAGAATGGGGCATACAAAATGCAATATTATGTGATAAACACGCGTCGGCGGGAAAAGTCGCGATGCGCGCACGGTACACGGAATGAGTCCAAACGACGAACGATGGAATCACACGGGTCAGAGGTCCTCGCTGGGTCGTCGAGATCGTCGACGGCCCGACCGAATTCCGGCGATCTAAAAACAACAGTGAATATAAAGAATAGAACTTGCACAAAGAACAAGAAGAGAAGAGGGAAAGAAAAGAAGAAAAATAATGAGGGATAGCTTACTGGGTCGTGTGCAGGGGTGTGCTAGCAGTGGCGGCGAGATCGACGGCGGTGAGGGGCGCCGGCGAAGGGTTTTAGAAGAGCTAGGTTTTGGTTAGGGTTTGGGCTCGGGGCTGGTTCCAGGGGGTTTGTAAAACAGGGTTTTGGGTGATGGATGGTGAGCAGAGGAGAGGGGGAGATGGCGATGGCGATAGGGAGTGGTCAGCGACGACGGGAGTCGGCGTTGGGTTCTCAGGTTCTCGTCGGGTGTGTGTGCAGGGGAGAGAGACTCGGGGAGAAAGAGAGGAAGAGAATAAAATGGAGACGAGGAGGAGGATGAGAAGGAGGTGAGATGGAGATGGTGACGAGGCAGAGGCGGCTAAGGTTAGGGTTCCTTGGTGGCTCGACGAGGTTGCATGGGTTTTTAAAGAAAAACAGAAGAAGAAGAAGGTGTAGAAGGAGGGAGGTGAGGATATCGTGGGGGCGGTGATGGGATTCTCGCGTACCGCGAGAGGAGAGAGAAGCGAGCATGAGAGGAGTAAGCTAGAGAGAAAAGAGAGGAGAGAGAAAGAGGAGGAGAGAGGAATTTGTCTGGTAGCGGGTGAGAAAGAGCGAGGAAGAGAGAGATGGAGAAAAGCGAGAGAGAGTGTGTGGGGTCGGGTGAAAAGGAGACTCGCGATTAGTTGGGGAAGGAAATAGATTAGGAAAGAAATAGAAAAAGATTTTCTTTAAATATATAGAGAGCCATTTCATTGGCTGGGGAAGTAATGGAAATATTTTTGGTTGCTTAAAAAATATTCTCGCTGGTTGCAAATAACTGAGGCTGTTAAGGGATAATAAAAAAAATGAGTTAAGGAAAAATTTAAAATAATCAGAATTTAGCGGAATACAAAACATTTCAGAAAAGCGCCCGGGTCGGGTCCAAAATTTTGGATTTGGAATGTGAAAATTAATAGTAGGTTCCAAGAATTAAAATGAAGGACTTTGTAACAGAAATGCATAACCCCAAGAACGGACGCACGTACATGCGCGTAGCCGTCCAACACGTCCGTTTCACTGAACGGGACGAGAACACGATGCAAGGACGCTACCACAGGGTTAGGGGTAACAAGCATGCCATGACATGTATTGTTAAATTATTTTAAGTGACGTAAACTGTTATATGCAAAATGTGTAATGTCGGGGTAATCATAACTAGTAACTGCCAAAACATAATAAATGAAATAAAAACCACAAACATACGGTACTGAAATTGGTATAACTGAACTCGGTTGTATTATTATACCCAACTACAAAAGAATTTCGTCCTCGAAATTCCAAGAACACAAAAGATAAACAACCAACAACTACAAGAAAAGATGGGGAAACTTCTGCCGGATTTCATCTTCTCGTTCCCAAGTTGACTCTCCATGCGAGCGACTACCCTAAGAAACAAGTACAAGAGGGATAACCTTGTTCTTAAGAACCTTTTCCCTTCGATCCACAATCGCAGCCGGTCGCTCATCAAAAGTCAAGTCTTCTCGTACAGTCAGCTCCGAGTGATCCAACACATACGTTTCATCTCGAACATACTTACGGAGTTGAGATACGTGAAACACGTCATGCACATTCGCCAAGGACTGTGGTAATACCAAACGATACGCTACCTCACCAATACGCTCCAAAACCTCAAAGGGTCCAACGAATCGAGGACTGAGCTTTCCTCGACTTCCAAAACGAATCACCCCTCTAGTCGGTGATATCTTCAAGAATACCAAATCACCCACGGCAAAACTCTAGAGGTCTTCTCGACGTATCTGCCCAACTCTTCTGTCTGTCTTGTGCTGCTTTCATATGGTTCCGGATAGCGTTAACTTTCTCAACTGTCTGCACCACCAAATCTGGTCCCAACGATCTTCGTTCACTGACATCGTCCCAACAAACCGGTGAACGGCACTTGCGACCATACAAAGCTTCGAATGGAGCCATCTGAATAGTTGCCTGGAAACTGTTGTTGTAAGAAAACTCCACTAAATGTAGACGATCCTCCTATGAACCCTTGAAGTCCAACATGCAAGCTCTCAACATATCTTCAAGAGTTTGGATCGTTCTCTCCGACTGGCCATCTGTTTGAGGATGATAAGTTGTGCTAAACTTCAATCGAGTCCCCAAACTTTCCTGTAAGCTCCTCCAGAAGTGTGATAAGAACCGAGTGTCACGGTCGGACACGATACTCACTGGTACTCCATGCAATCTTACAATTTCCTGCATGTACCGTTCTGCCAAAGTTTCTGTTGATTGACCAACCCGAAAAGGAATGAAATGAGCTGCCTTGGTCAACCGATCAACAATCATCCAAACTGCATTGTTGCCCTTTGGACTCCGCGGTAGAGCTGTCACGAAATCCATGGTTATATGTTCCCACTTCCACTGAGGAATCGGAAGTGGTTGCAATAAACCAGCAACCCTTTGATGTTCAGCCTTAACTTGCTGACACACCAAGCACTTTGCCACAAAGCGGGCAATCTCCCGTTTCATGCCTTCCCACCAGAAATGTTGTCGTATGTCTCGGTACATCTTCGTGCCTCCAGGATGTACGGAATATGTTGAACTGTGTGCCTCCTTCATAAGTTCTTCGCGAATATCTCCCTTTGGCACACATAAACGGCTACCATATCTCAACGAACCATCTTCATGGATCAGTAAATCTGTTTGAAGTCCGGCTTCAACCTGTTCTCGAAACTTTTGCAATCTAGGGTCCTGCGATTGCACTGCTTTAATATCCTCGATCAACGACGAATGTACCTGCAGCTGCATCAACTGTCCCGAAGAACGCGGTAGCACAACCTCCAAATCAAACCTCCGAAAGTCTTCAACGAGTTCCTTTTGCGTAGTCAACATCTGAATAGCTGGTAACTGACTGAGCGCATCCGGCACGACATTAACCTTCCCCGGATGGTACTTAAGATCAAGATCGTAGTCAGCCATCAACTCCAACCATCGACGTTGCCTCATATTAAGCTCCTTCTGCGTGAACACATACTTCAAGCTTTTATGATCAGTAAAAACCTCGACCCTTTCGCCCAAGAGGTAATGTCTCCAAATCTTTAAAGCGAAGATCACAGCCGCAAGTTCCAAGTCATGAGTTGGGTAGTTCTTCTCATGGGTCTTCAACTGTCTCGATGCGTACGCTATAACCTTCCCATGCTGCATCAAAACACATCCCAATCCTTTCCCAGATGCGTCGCTGTGAATCACCAAGCCTCCGGAACTGTCTGGCACGGTCAGAATAGGAGCGGTTATCAATTTCTGCTTTAACGCCTCGAAAGCTGACGCACACCTATCAGTCCACACAAAAGGTACCTCCTTGCGCGTAAGCTTGGTCAACGGCTCCGCTAGATGAGCAAAGTTCTCCACAAATCTTCTGTAATACCCGGCGAGTCCAAGGAAGCTTCTTATCTCAGCAACATTCTTCGGAAACGGCCAATCTCGAACTGCTGCAATCTTTTCGGGATCGACGGCGATTCCATCGCCAGACACAACGTGCCCCAAAAACTTTACTTCTTCCAGCCAAAACTCGCACTTGCTCATCTTCGCATATAATTTCTCTTGTCTCAACGTCTGCAGTGCGATCTTCAATGTTCTGCATGCTCTTCAATACTCTTCGAATAGACCAGAATATCGTCAATGAACACCACAATAAACTGGTCCAAGAATGGAGAAAAGATTTGGTTCATCAAGTCCATGAATATCGCCGGTGCATTCGTTACTCCGAAGGGCATCACTAAGTACTCGTAATTTCCATACCGAGTTCGGAACGCTGTCTTGCAAATATCCTCTGTTTTTACCCGGACCTGATGATATCCGGATCGCAAATCCAGCTTCGAGAACACCCTCGCGCCACTAAGCTGCTCAAATAATTCGTCAATACGAGGGATCGGGTACTTATTCTTAATAGTCACCCGGTTTAATTCCCGATAGTCGATGCACATCCTTCTTATGCCATCCTTCTTCTTAACTAGAAGAACTGGAGCTCCCCAAGGCGAGTTACTGCTTCGAATCCAACCCTTCTCAAGTAATTCCGTAACCTGCTTCTTAACTTCTTCCAATTCCACTGGTGCCATTGGATAATACGCTTTAGATACCGGCGCTGCACTAGGAATAAGATCAATTGCGAACTCTACGTCTCGCCTCAGCGGTAAACCTGATATGTCTTCAAACACATCCATGAAATCTTGAACAACAGCTGGCGCTTCACTTTTACCAACCTCCATTGCTGCAAGAATATTAGCTGTCGGCCTAGCCCTAAACTCGACTGGCCCGACAGAACTGCTTCCTCCAGTGAAGATAAACTCGGGATGTCTGGGAATCTGGAAAATTACTTTCTTTACCCTACAATCTATGTGAGCATGGAAAGTGCCGAGAAAATCCATTCCCAAGACGACTTCATAGCTGCCCGTAACAATTACCAAGAAATCTGCAAAAAGTTCCCGTCCGCAAACAACAACTGCACAGTCTTTACACTCTCTACTAGATATGATTTTCCCATTCCCAGTGTGTATGTCGCAGAAACTAGATAGGGTCGTGCAAGCAATCGAGTGTGTATCTATAAACTTGGACGACATAAAACAATGGGATGCACCAGAATCAAATAACGCTAATGCGGGAAAACCATGAACAAGTAGAATACCTGAAACAACTTCTCCTGAAGCCTTAGGTTCCTCAGCCGTTAAGGTAAAAGCTCGAGCCTGATTGGGTCCTTGAGTCAGCTGCTTCTGTCCCTGAAACGGTCTCTGCGGTGGCTTCTGAACATCATCCTTTGTACGAAGCTTCGATGGACAAGAATTAATAGTATGATCCGCCGATCCACAAACCAAACAAAGTCCCCGCATCCTGCGACATTCCCTTTGCAAATGTCCGGGTAAGTGGCAATAGCTACAAATCACGGGCTTCCTCTGATCAACGACAGCAGGCTTCTTCATCGGTGTTACACCACGACGGTCCACTGGAATACCTCCGCGTCCATGAGCTCGGTTTGTTACAAATGCTGGCTTCCTTACTGTAACTGCTGTCTACTGTGAACTCCCAGTCTTCCCAGATAAGCTCTGCTGTTCTCGGGCTGCCGTAAGTACCTGTGAGAAAGTGGTCAAACCCAGAGAGACAATCTTCCTCTGGATGTCCACATCCAAACTGCGCATGAACCTCCTTGCCCTATCCGCATCGTTGGCAACTAAAGGTCCAGCGAACCTACTGAGCCGCGTCCACTCAGTTGCATGTATATCTATAGGTGCACCGTTCTGCTTTAGACTGATAAACTTCTCTTCCATTTCCTCCCGTGCAGTCCGCGGGAAGAACTTCTCCAAGAAACTTTCTGAAAAATCCTCCTACTTGATCGGCTTGGGCAAGCGGGTCTCCACCACAAGCCACCATTCACGAGCGTAATCCACCAACTGGATGCGTACCACATCCACCCTCTTATCATCCGGGATCTGTGCTGCAATAAGTAGATTCTCCGTGTCAACCAGCCACTGCTCCGCTGGCAACGGCTCCTCCAGGCCAGTAAAGACAGACGGACCCAGTTTCCTGAAATCTGCTACGGTCCCCACACGATCTACTGGTCTGGCCCCAACATTGTTCACGGACTGCTGAACGGTCCGCAAACCTTCCTGAAAAGATTCAGCCTGCTGCTGGATCAGCTCGGTCTGCCGCTTTTGATTCTCCAACATCCCACGTATTACTCCAAGCATGGCGGCTTCATCAACACGCCTTTGGTACGTCTTCAGATTCTTGTCTGCCATATTCCTGAAATCAAAGCACCCAAGGATTAGCATGATAACAGATTCAAAATGTAGATCAAGGCTAGAACTCCGAATTACTTAAATAAAGTACCGCATTGTAACTATGCCGCGGTATCATAGCTACAATTACATAACTCCACCCAAGTCGCCTAAGTTCTAGAGATAAACAAGGAATCAGGTTTCGAGTCAACATGCAAAGGAAGTTTGCACACCGTAAAAGATATAATCAGGAGGAGGTTAGATTCGAGAACGGTAAAACGGCAAAGTGGCAGGACATGTTTCCTAATCACGAGTATTCTGATTCATGTATTGGGTACAATACCCAACTACAAAAAGAATCAACCCGATTAACCTATGCTCTGATACCAAAAGAACCATGTCACGCCCCACTTCCCAGAGTACGCTAAGTAGGCACGTGACATAGCCAACCATGCTACCTGTGGATAGGAATTGTCCTTCCACAATCACATTACGTCTGTAGAGATATCAAGAACAAAAAAATAAAACTATCTAATACATGTCCATAAGCCAAAATAAAATAAGTCAAGAATAATAATGCGGAAGCAAAAGATCCAATACAAAATATAACTGGAATGTATGTCCCATAATGCGGGCTCACATCAGGAAATAAAATGCTGAAAAGTAAAGAACTAACTACTACGAATCCTCACTGCTCAGCCTGCTGGCTGAAGTACTCCTGCTCGGACTGCAGCAAAGGTACGGGATCTGGGCCATGCAAAACCCAGACGTCAGCGCGTCATAACATCAAGCAGTAATAATGTAGCAAGGCATGCAAATATAATCATAAGTTGTAAAGCAGGTGTAACAGCAATATAAATCAAGGCAGTGGAAGGCAGTGGAAGGCAGTGTACGGTGAGTAATTTAAACTGGTCTATTGGGTTATCTACTCTCAAGTCTTTGAAATCAATTTGATGAATTATCGATGTAACTCAATAGTATCCCGCGCATGCCCGGGACTACGGTCTAAGACTCTCGGGCTGAAACCGAGACATGCCGCTAGGCACTAAAACAGGGAATATGTAAAGACGAATGATGTCAGCAGCATCATCCCAAGGCGGGCCTAGCCTCTAAACTGATCAGTAAAAGCAAGCAACTGTCGAGTTACAAATCAGGTTTCATCATTGATTTCCCCATACCCCCAAGTTATATGTGTTCAAGTCAGGTATTCAAGTAATCTAAAGCTAATGCCAACTCAGGATCAGACAAGTACAGGTTTGTCTGGATAGACAACAAGAACGGTCCGTAAGGACTACAGGTTATGTTTGTTGGAATTAGACACAAGATCAGGTAACGGGTAAAGCCATGGTACACCAGGTCACGTCAAGTAGTGTATTTAGGTGTCATGTCATGTCAAGAGTGTACGGTACCATGTCGGGCCAAGTAATATGTGTAGCAAGTCACGTCAGGGTGTACAAGATATCATGTGGGTGCTCATAATCAAGTAGCAAATTATGGTTACAAATAAACAAGCATGGTTATTATCAGAACAAGAAACTGGCACATATGTAAATAGGTACGGATTAAACTACTTGGATGCACGGTTTTCCGTTTAAGAATAGTTTTAATATTTCAGGAATGCGGTATAACAAAGGTGGATGATAAAACCATATTAATATGTATTAAAACAATCTAGAGATGCAATTGAATGTGAATAAGGCTAAATATATGCAACCGGTCGTCCGATAGGGTAAAAACTACAAAAGAGTAATATGGCTATAACACAATTGTGATTATGTGATCTAACATATAAATATGATTACTAGGTACAGTCAACTAAATGCAACAATTAGGTTTCAAGTTCTAGATCTGAAATATGTAAACGGAACATTGTGCTGTTAACTTGGAATTCAAGACTTTAGATTCTATCTATAGATTTAATAGGAAAATAGATAAATTAGTATAGGAATAGTATAAATAGCATGTATCAAGTTTCACTTATCTCGACGGATCGCAATACGGAAAACGGAACGTCTCGCGTCGGCGGGAAAAGTCGCGACGTGCGCACGGTACACGGAATGAGTCCAAATGAAGAACGATGGAATCACACGGGTCAGAGGTCCTCGCTGGGTCGTCGAGATCGTCGACGGCCCGACCGGATTCCGGTGATCTAAAAACAACAGTGAATATAAAGAACAGAACTTGCACAAAGAACAAGAAGAGAAGAGGGAAAGAAAAGAAGAAAAAGAATGAGGGATAGCTTACTGGGTCGTGTGCAGGGGTGTGCTATCAGTGGCGGCGAGATCGGCGGCGGTGAGGGGCGCCGGCGAAGGGTTTTAGAAGAGCTAGGTTTTGGTTAGGGTTTGAGCTCGGGGCTGGTTCCAGGGGGTTTGTAAAACAGGGTTTTGGGTGATGGGTGGAGAGCAGAGGAGAGGGGGAGATGGCGATGGCGATGGGGAGTGGTCGGCGACGACGGGAGTCGGTGTTGGGTTCTCAGGTTCTCGTCGGGTGTGTGTGCAGGGGAGAGAGACTCGGGGAGAAAGAGAGGAAGAGAATAAAATGGAGACGAGGAGGAGGATGAGAAGGAGGTGAGATGGAGATGGTGACGAGGCAGAGGCGGCTAGGGTTAGGGTTTCCTTGGTGGCTCGATGAGGTTGCATGGGTTTTTAAAGAAAAACAGAAGAAGAAGAAGGTGTAGAAGGAGGGAGGTGAGGATATCGTGGGGGCGGTGACGGGATTCTCGCGCACCGCGAGAGGAGAGAGAAGCGGGCGCGAGAGGAGTGAGATAGAGAGAAAAGAGAGGAGAGAGAAAGAAGAGGAGAGAGGAATTTGTCTGGTAGCGGGTGAGAAAGAGCGAGGAAGAGAGAGAAGGAGAAAAGCGAGAGAGAGAGAGAGAGAGTGTGGGGTTAGGTGAAAAGGAGACTCGCGATTGGTTGGTGAAGGAAATAGATTAGGAAAGAAATAGAAAAAGATTTTCTTTAAATATATAGAGAGCCATTTCATTGGCTGGGGAAGTAAAGGAAATATTTTTGGTTGCTTAAAAAATATTCTCGCTGGTTGCAAATAACTGAGGCTGTTAAGGGATAATAAAAAAAATGAGTTAAGGAAAAATTTAAAATAATCAGAATTTAGCGGAATACAAAACATTTCAGAAAAGCGCCCGGGTCGGGTCCAAAATTTTGGATTTGGAATGTGAAAATTAATAGTAGGTTCCAAGAATTAAAATGAAGGACTTTGTAACAGAAATGCATACTCCCAAGAACGGACGCACGTACGTGCGCGTAGCCGTCCAACACGTCCGTTTCACTGAACGGGACGAGAACACGATGTAAGGACGCTACCACAGGGTTAGGGGTAACAAGCAGGCCATGATATGTATTGTTAAATTATTTTAAGTGACCTAAACTGTTATATGAAAAATATGTAATGCCGGGGTAATCATAACTAGTAACTGCCAAAACATAATAAATGAAATAAAAACCACAAACATACGGTACTGAAATTGGTATAACTGAACCCGGTTGTTACAGGTACTTAGGGTTTTGGCCGTCGTACCGTCACGTTGGCTGATATATTCCTCGATATGCAATCTTGCTGTTCGAGTAGCCTTGCGATTGTCTTGTCTTTGATCCCTTCGGGGGCTGGACAAGACGTCTTCAAGTAATCTTCCAGGTAATCTTATCGTCGAAAGAGCAAGCGTAGGGATATTCTATGTCACTTTTTACTTGAGGTTAGGCTCATTTCGGAGAGCCCCGATGAGTCATAACCACTCCGCGCTGGTGTAACATTTCCAAATAATCAAATATTATTTTTGGGAATTTTTATATTTTAATATTATTTTAATGAATATTTTAATATTTCGGTATAATTAAATATCGATAAATGGAGAAAAAGTTGGAAAAATTATGGAAAATTCTAAAATAGGGTATTTTATGGAATTATCCCATTTTTAAGTTTGTATGATTAGTTATATGCTAATTTAGTGATAATCGCGATTAAAAATCGCTAATCTGATTTTTGGCATTTTTGTGCAAAACATGCACATATCATTTTGGTCTTGTGTTACATTATTATTACTATGGCTTTGTTTTGGGTTCACTATTCTTGGGAGAAGGTTTTTGAGAGGTTTAGAAAAAAGAAAAGAAAAAGAGATTTGATTAGAATATAGTAGTAGGTAGAGAGAGAGAGGGAGAGTATGGGGTCTTCTTTGACTTGACTCTTCTCCATTTTCTCCACCATTTCCTCTCCCCCCCTTCAAGTGTTGCTGCAGCTGCTGCCCACAATCCCCTCCCCTCTCCAAGCCTCCAAAACAACACAAAAATCACTCCAGACCCCCATCTTCCCTTCAATAAAAATGTGCACAAGCCCTCAAGCAACCATTTGGACCAAGATAGTTTGTGATTTGGCGCTGTTGAGGATTCATGAGTCTCTATGGAGGTAATTACTTCACAATTGTTGTATCATTTCTAGTGATTTAGCCTCTTTTAAAGTTTGATGTCGTTTCGACGAAGTTTTGTGCACTTTGGACAACCCTAGAGAGGATTAGGGTAAATTTGAGTTGTTAAGTGAAATTGAGACTTGTTGTGACCTTAGGATCCTGTTAGTGATATTACTTTGGACCAGACCTGAGAGTTAAACACAGAATACGGATTTAGTGAATCGATATTGGGGAAAACTGTATTTCTGCGAGTGTGTTTTGGAATCTGCTATCACCCCGGGACCCCTAAAATAAAATTGAGTTGACAGTGAGATGTGCAGGCACCCTGGAACCACCACACCAAACCCTAGCCCCTAACTCCAATTCCCGGCCACAGATAAATCCAATCTGGCCGCAAATTACGGCCAGAGCAGGGGGGTTTGGCCTCGTTTTTGGTGCATGGCCCTATTTCCAGTTAACTTGACCCTTGGTATATGCAATTTTGTTTGGTTCCAATCAGGGTAAAATCTGGGTTGATTTTCCTATGTTGGCGCATGATTTATGACTTATTTCAGCATGGATTCTGGTATTTGGTGATTCGTTTCTGTCGGGTGGCGTTTGGACGTCAACGACACGTGGATATTGATCGTGTTTACATGCGAGACGATGGGTTTTTACCTATGCGAGTAGCGTGTGCTGTTTTGGTTTTTCGATATGATTTTCATGTGCTTTAGCATTGTGATATACTTGTAGGTACCCTACGTGATGTTGAGGCGAAGAAGATGAAGATGGCGACATCGGCATCGGCACATGAGAAGTAAGGTGAGTAGATTTATATCTACGGGGAGAAGTCGGGTGGATGGCGTATATCACCCCCGCAGTCCATGGTGATGTATACGAATACGTATACACATGTATATTTATTATGTGTTGTTTAAGATTATTGATGGTAATAATGGAATTATTGATGATAAGGATGTGTTGGTTTAGTATAGTGCGTAACCCCAGAGTAGTGGTTGCACCCACACATACACGTACACATATACTTGCATACATTCTTTCTTTTATCTGTACGCATTTGGAGGTGTGTATATCTACACATGGGTATGGGACTATGTGTTCATATACGGGATTTGAGTATGATACGTGGGATTGAGATGAGTCGATGAGGTTTGATTGAGGCCGTGAGATTCGGCGATATGACAGAGTTCGTATTTGAGATGCGACATGATGGTTTTAGCGGGCCATGATGGTTTTGGCGGGCCTTTGGGCATGTGTTTTACCCCTTATTCATATTTATATAGATGGTATCGATGGTACTAGACTTAGACTTGTACCCTAGATTATGTGATATGATGGTAGTGATACCTGATATGTGATGAGATGATTGTAATATTGACCCGTACCCAGCTATTGGGATGCCGTATGCCGATTTACCGTACGAGCTTATTATTGATGTTAGATCCGCACTCATGACTCGAGGATGTTATATGATATATTGTATCGTACGTGATACTATTGAGGCGAGATCACCGACTATTGTGTATATATATGTATATCGACTCAGATTTAGGTGGTTTCCATACCCCTGCCGATTGACTTGATAGTTGGGTCCGTAGTTCGCATAGTAGGCGTTAGACTAGACCCGAGTCATACCTATTTCAAAACTAACGAATCGGTGATATTTTAAAGATAGGCAAAAGGGATTCTACGGATATTTTCAAACGTAACATCTGTTCTTAAAACACCGTAGCCCTTATTTTACCAAAAACCCCGATTCGTCTTATTTCAAAAGGCAAGGCTGCATGATATAGATTTTGAGGTAGATTCTTTACTGTTGCGTTGATTATTCGATTCCGCATATTCATGCTATTTGCATTGCATCGCTTGTGTTGTTGATATATTACAGTCATGCTGCTAGGACACCAGCACCATTATCGATGATGCGTATGTTCCACGTACACTGTTTGCCGGCTCACACACTTCATCATCGATAATTGCCATGTCACTACACTGTAGTACTATTGCATTCAGGATATGATTCTTGCATGACAGACTGATATGCTTACTTTTCTTTTACATGTCACATACATCATGTTTTCTGATTATACACATTGAGAGTTGCTATTTCCATGATATTTCTGGATTTGGGAACCGTGGGTATTTCAAAAGAGAATATGTCATTGCTTTAAAAACCCGGTTACCCTTGATATGATATTTCAGTGCGTCCACCATGTGTTTTCTCGGTGCTGAGAGCGACATGTGAAACCCGATTCGAGAAGTTGACGAGCCGATTGCGGGTACATGGTGGACCCGGTATGGTTCCCCTCGGCAAGACGATCGAAGGACTTTGCCGATTGAGCCTGGAGGCGGGCGAGTACCTACCGGTGATTGGTTGGACCTGGCGGTTAACCGGAGGATACCGACCGGAGTCGATAGATGGATATGGGCGTACTGCTGGGGCCGGGGGCCGATTCTGCAGGCGGAGCCCGTGGGCTGGTCTGGACTGACGGAGCCCGATATATGAGGATTTACGTGCCGATGCTGGGCACAGTTTTCATGATGTTTTCGAGTGTCGATGCTGGGCACTCCGGTTCCATGATTTTGACGTGTCGCGAGGGACACAGGTGGTTTATATCCTCATATTTCCATGCATATGCTGATGATATTTACATGCATGATGGTTATTGTCATTGGGTGACGAGTGGATGGGATCCACGTACATGCAGATTGATTTCATTGATCATACCTCACATTTATGATATGCTATTACCTGAGGCACTGGCACGAGCACTTGGCACTACACTCATGTATAGAGATTACATTGCCAGTTTAGCATGCTTCAGACTTGTTCATAGTGAGGTTTATATATGTATATATATATATATATATATATATATATATATATATATCTGATCGTATTGACCTAGGATGGGTCATACATTCGATTTCTGCGTGTAGATATTTTCTATCCACGAGTTGGCAACTCACCCCCGTTGTGCCACAGTTCTTGCAGGTTTTTGCCGTACAGATTCCATAGCGGCATTTCTGGCACACTGCTTCCATATGGGTGACTTGCGTTGGTAGGTGGGTTCTTTTGCATCAGAACCACCCTTGTACATGTACTTTCAGTTGTATCTAATCATTCCATCAACCAAAACTTGTATATTGTTTCAGACTTAGAGACGGTGATGTATTATTTCGACCTTAGAGCCGCGCTTGTAGTATTATGGTTTTCTGGCTGTTTTGAGTTTCTTTTTGGGTTTTGATCCTCGCCCTTTGGCGTTGTATATTATTATTGCTTGCGTGGTTGTGACCGTCGATTGACGAAGAGCTAGCTCCCGCTTGGGGATGCCTTTTATCATTTCATATATATTGTTCTTGTTGTACCCCGTTCGGGGCCAATTTTTACAAAGGAAACTCTGCCGAAATTTTCAGGAAAAGTTACACGTTTTAAAAATGCATACTCGGAAAGTTATTTAAAAACTTTGATTTTCAAAACATGATTTCTTTACTTCTTAAAACCAGTTTTCCTTATTTACTCCTTAAAATGGTATTAGATTTCTGGGCTTTTGGCTTACTTGGATCAGATGGGGTCCTATAGACTTCATTGTTAGTGTTTATGCCCTAGAAGGCCATTACTGTATCATACTAGCTTGTATATTACTTAATGGAAGCTTGGGATATTCACATGTATATAACAGTCTTGCTAAGCATGGTAGTATGCTACTTGGTTTTTCTATCTTAATATGTGAGTATACGTATTGATAGAGCTCTTAGGATCTTGCTTGTCTACCAGCGTTGTGATGGCAGTCACACTAGTGGGGGCTGGGTAGTCTACAAGCACATCCTTATTCAGGTCCCTGGTCGTTGGATTATCGAGACAGAGCATCGATACTCCGGAGTAGACTAGTGTGTACGCTTCTCATCCCAGTTGGGGAGATGGTCTGTCCCACAGCCATCAGTACGTCGTACTGGAGATAGTATACAGGTGCTCGTTAGGTTACGGGTACACCGGACAGGACTCACAGGGAACTGTTGGTTGGTTTGATACCAGTCGTCAGTGAACAGTTCCCAGGTGACATGAGTACAGCGTAGTCCGCAGACTTGACACTGCTACTTCGCCTCGAGTGTGTCCCACTGTTCTTAGATTGCTACCCTACCACGGCTCAAAGGAGTCGTGCAAACAGGTAGCAGTTGGGTGCAGTCCCGAGCACTTGGAGGCAGTGGCGGTTAGACAGGATTCGTCCCTCCCGGTATTGGGAGTAGATATCGTGCTGTGTCAGAGAGCCATTACGCAAAGTCCCTGGCCAGGGCAAGCGAGATTTGCTGGTAGGTTCCAGCAGTTTCTCAGGGTGTAATGGGCTTCACTCCGACACGACTTATACCGCTATTAGGGGACTGACGCTTGCCGCCCCCCTAGGCCCGATATGCGATAGTCATGGACGAACGGACCGGACTGTATGGAGATTGTCACATCAGACTCAGTAGGAGTTCGGATGGGTTTACTCATCGGCCTTCTTATCGACAACTACCTGGGGACCGTTACGTACAGCTAGTGCCGCTTGCGGTCTGTGGTTAAACCCACTGCCAGCGTAGTAGTCGAGTCTCTAGAGTCCCACACAGAGAGTTTCCTACTCCAGGCGAAACGATATAGAGGTTGCATGGTTTTGCGACAAAGGGTTCGGACGCATACGTGCGTTTACGCACGTACGACTTTCGGACAGTTTTTACCAGTCGGCTTTGGTTTAAGCCAGTTACTGGTATCCGGTTATTGGATTTTTACAGTCTAAAGTTTTTCCGTATTTTTTCGGATCGGAGGGGCGTTCTCGTAATTGCTCGAGAAGCTTCTAGAAGATGTGACTAAGGAGGTTTGTTTTGGAAAGAGAGTGAGTCATAGTGGTGATTCATTCATCTCATTAATGCACATTTATTGCTTAATGACTCATGTTAATGAATCATCACAAGATATTTTGAAGCATGCTTATTCATTTCATTTTATTCATTTGTTGAAAATAAGAATGCTTCACATAATATTATGATACACTCTCTCTCTTCTCTCATTATCATATTACACATTCTCTCTCCTCAAGCTCTCATCTTCAAGATACTAACCTTAATCCTCATGTGTTGAGATCAAAGGTTTAGTTAGACTAAACAATCCATAACCTTCACTCTTTATCATTCTATCATCTTTGATTAGCAATCAAAGTTGGTTAGTTACCTCAAGCTAGAGGTTAAGCTTGGAGTTTCGCTCTCGGGTGGATCGTCTACTACCTAGAGAAGGCCGAGGAGAACCAAGGAGGACATAAAGAAGAAGGACCGGTTCATTAGGTATAATCCCTAATCACTTATGTAATGAAACTCATAAGAATACGGTTTTTAGGGTTTAGCTTCGATTCAAGCGGTTAGTCGATGTTTGTTGTTTAAACTTGATAAGTTTTTGTTAATTCCGCCTCCCCATAAGTACTGGGGTGTACTACATCGACTTACAGTGGTATCAGAGCCTCGCTAAACACTAAATAACTTAATCGCAAATTTGTACGAATTTCGAACGAAAAAACGATCCCGGAAAACCCTAGTTCTGTTAAGTTTCTGTCGAAGTGAAAATGAAGTCCTAAAATTTTTTTGGAGTGTTCAGAGAGCTAGAAAGGGGTCCAGGAGAACACCCAAGAAATTCGAGACCATGAATCGGCAACTCGGCCGCGAAAGCGCGGCGGATCGGTGGGATCTGCCGCGCAACCGCGGCGCTTTGGCCGAGTCATGGACTCGTTTTTCTTGTGTGGGTCCCCTGTGAGATTTGGGGTTTTCTGGAATATTTAATTATTGCTCAGGTTACTGTTTAACAGAGCAGATTTTGGAGCAATTTTGAAGTTGTTTATTCGATCGAAAAATACAGTATTTGCGTATTGGATTATATCTGTGATTGTTTGATGTGTTCGTAAACCTCCCCCAACTGCTAGTATGTCGGTTGGCAGGGGGTTGCACATTTCTGAAATGGTTATATCTGTTTGTGCATATAAACTGTGTTGGACTGTTGTGGTGTATAGCCGGGGTTAGCAAAGGGTTATTGTATAATTCATTTGTTGTAAATGTAATTTGTTGTAATATTATTTTCGCGGGGCACTTCCAGGTTGCGGTTGTAGCCACCGTTGTATTATTTCATTTTACTGTTTTTGCTCCTAGGACTGACCCAAGGTGGGGTACACAGACTGCCGGGTGGGTAGTTTGCCGTACCCGTAGGGGTCGAGGGTGGGGTAAACGGCTATTCATCACAACTGTGTAATCTGTCTTTTCTTGCAGGCTCAAAAGAAATACAGATTGCTTGCAAATCCAATATTGTTTATCTGTGTTCTGGAATGAATATCATTGCGTCAGACGAATGTAAAATATCTATATTTACTATAGCTATTTAGACGTCACTTATGTTTTACACCCGCGCTAGCCCAGCCCCCGCTCTGTCGTTAGTTAAATAACCTAACGGGTGATGACGGGACCCCGTGGCGAATGCGGATGGCATAAGAGGACGTTATATTTTCGTTGTTTTCTGCAATGATAGGTTAATGATGGGACGCATTATCTATAATGCAAAGTAAAACAAACCAAAGTTAAAATCGTTGGAACAATTTAAAAGAAACCACTCGGTTATTTTTAAAACAGATATTTTTAAATGCGGAGATTTAACCACTCCTTTTAAAAGCTATCAGGTTCCTTCGGTTATATCAAGTTCACTACGTTCACGGTTTCGCCAAAACCAGTCGTAGCCCTCCGTCATTTCATTTGGGTATTCAGTAGTATTCAAGCTATGCAGTTTTGGCCAACGTCATGGCATAGTGTTTGGTAGCTGCTGGATATTCATTTGTTTCATAGATAGATGAGTTGGTTTGGGACAGTCGTATTATCATTTGGCCAACGTCAGGGATATATACGGATGGGTTCAAATTAACAAGATAATGATGGGTAGAACTTGACATGTGACTTATGACATTTTGACCAACGCCAAGGTCATAAGAGCATGGGGTAAAAACTTATATCGGGAATTTCTAAAGAAACTGAAATTTGCAAAGAGATGCATACCATTTTGAGTTTGATGAATGTTGGTAGCATTCCTACAGCATTATCAGACGATGATATTTGGATCCCGATCCTACTGTGAGTATATGCTACTTATCAGGATATTCGTCGCTTAACGATCAATGCTATAAACCTAGTAGGTGTCCAGAAAAGTGTCAGCGGGGTTACGCCCCCAGAGAAAAGAGGTTCTTTAATTAAGGAACTTCGCGAAAGCGTTGGAAAACCTCCCTCGAAGTATCGACACCGGCCTGGCTGAACGGTTAAGCAAGTATTGTACGGTGGGAATAGTCTTGGCTAATTCTTCTTTTATGGTTTGAGGAAGGATTCGAGAAACAGTGGGAGCCATCCAGTTTAGATAAACTAAAAACCACTCTAAACTTGCAAGAGCATCATGCTAAAGAGTTTTCTTCTCTCTCTCCTAATTGCAGCGACCCTGAAAATGACTGGACTTAAGTTACTTTTAGAGAAAAATATACTGACGGGGCCAAACTATAAAGATTGGCTGCGGAATGTCAAGATGGCCTTGACCTATGACAAACTGGGGTACGTCCTCACCGCTACAGCACCTGCTGCCCTTGGTCCCAAATCCAGCAATGCGGATAAGGAAATCCGCAAAACCTGGGATTTAGATTGCGCGAGAGCCAAGTGCATCGTGCTTGCCTCGATGAACAATGAACATCAGAGGAGGCACGAGGATATGTCTCTAGATGGCATATTTCTCCATACAAAGGAACTTTATGGAGAGCAATCTCGTATAGCAAGATACGAGACCTCGAAGAAACTGTTTCGAGCGAGGTTGGCTGTCGGGTCATCGGTAGGTGAACATGTCCTACAGATGATCGGCTATATTGAAGAGCTCGCGGACCTTGGGACGACTTTGGATAATGAGCTCTATACAGACCTTGTTCTCCAGTCCCTTCCTCCCACCTACGCCCAGTTTATCCTCAACTTCAATCTTCAAGGAAAAGAAGTTGAACTTGCGGAACTCCTAAACATGTTAAGGAGTGCAGAGGGCACCTTGCAGAAGGCAAGGGAAACACCCGCTATGTTTGTTGGCGGTTCATCTTCTTCCGGGTCCAAGGCTAGGGCCAAAGGAAGGAAGAAGAAGGCCGCACCCAGACCTAGAGGAGGTGTTAGTAAGGTGGGAAAGAAGGGAAAGAAAAAGTTTACAGCACCGGTAGTTGGCCTGGATGAGTGCTTCCATTGTCACAGGAAAGGGCACTGGAAGAAGGATTGCAAGGCGTGGAACGCCAAGAACCAGGAACCGAAGCAAGCTGTGGCTTCGACTTCAGGTGTGTTTGTAATTGAGAATTGTCTGTCGATCAACTCTACTTCCTGGGTATTGGATACCGGGTCAGGATCTCATATTTGCAATTCATTGCAGGCACTGAGAAACCGTAGAGTGCTGAAGAAAGGTGATATGATCCTCAGGGTTGCTAACGGAGCTAGCGTGGGAGCTGCGTCCGTCGGGGATTATCACCTAGGATTGACGAGTGGACACATTTTGGTTTTACATAACTGTTATTTTGTACCCAGCTTAACGTGTAATATCATATCAGTTTCCTTGTTATCAAATAAAGGTTATGATTTCACGTTTGTAAGAGATGTTGTTAACATCCACCTTAATCATGGTTTGATTGGGTCCGGTACTCTAAATAACGGCATATATGTGTTAAACCAACTCCAAATTTTCAATGTCCAGAACACACTAAAAAGAAAGTCTCCAGATTTAAATAAAGCTTTCTTATGGCATTGTAGACTGGGTCACATCAATGAGAGAAGGTTGACTAAGTTGCATAGAGAAGGATATTTGGACACGTTCGAATATCAAACTTATGACACTTGTCAATCTTGTCTCAAAGGAAAGATGACAAAGACTCCATTCACTGGACAAGGAGTAAGAGCGAGCGAGCTCTTAGGACTCATACACAGCGATGTATGCGGTCCAATGTCTACACATGCGAGAGGTGGTTATTCCTACTTCATTACTTTTACAGATGATTTCTCTAGGTATGGATATGTTTTCTTAATGAAGCATAAATCAGAGGCCTTTGAGAAATTCCTGGAATTCAAGAATGAAGCGGAAAACCAAACAGGCAAAAGTATTAAGACACTAAGATCTGATCGAGGTGGAGAATACTTAAGTGCCGAGTTCCTAGGTTACCTAAAAGAGAAAGGAATTCTCTCTCAGCTTACTCCTCCATACACTCCACAGCATAACGGTGTATCGGAGAGACGGAATCGAACCCTATTGGATATGGTACGATCCATGATGAGTAATACTGAGTTACCGCGATCTTTCTGGGGATATGCGCTAGAATCAGCGGCATATATTTTGAACAGAGTTCCAACCAAAACTGTGCCTACCACACCATATCAGATGTGGAGTGGGAAGAAACCCTATCTTCAGTATGTAAGAATTTGGGGATGTCCAGCTTTTGTAAAAAAGCAGCATGTGGACAAGCTCGAGGCACGATCAGTACTGTGTAAGCTTATAGGATATCCAAAGAACTCCAAGGGATATTGCTTCTATTACGCAGAGGAACAAAAGGTTTTTGTTTCTCGTAATGCCCATTTTTTAGAACAACAAGTTTTAGAAAAGGATACAAATGGGAGCGAAATAGAACTGGAAGAAATTCCAGAACCACAAGCTGTTACTGAAAGTTTGGTAGAACCAGAGGTTCAAGAAGAACAGAACATTCCCGCACCCCTCCGCAGGAGTAGTAGGCCGTCTCGTCCGCCTGAGAGATACTACGGTTTTCTCATAGATGGGGATAGAGAGGATTGCATCATAGATGATGATGAACCTACTGACTTCAGGCAGGCCATCCAGAGCGGCGACTCGGTACGATGGCTAGATGCAATGCGGACCGAAATGGAGTCCATGTACACCAACAAAGTATGGACTTTGGACTTTGCTCCAGATGGGGTAAAACCCATAGGATGCAAATGGATCTTCAAGAAAAAGATTGGTGTAGATGGACAGGTGGAAACCTATAAGGCTAGACTTGTTGCAAAGGGTTTTCGTCAAAGACCTGGTTTGGACTATGACGAAACTTTTTCTCCAGTGGCTATGCTCAAATCCATTCGGGTCCTTCTTGCTATTGCTGCCTTCCATGATTATGAAATCTGGCAGATGGACGTAAAGACGGCTTTTCTGAATGGAAATTTAGAAGAGAGCGTCTATATGGATCAGCCAGAGGGTTTCAATCAGAGTGGGAGCAGCGGGAAAGTATGCAAGCTGCTTAAATCCATTTATGGACTAAAGCAGGCATCGCGGAGTTGGAACATCTGTTTTGATGAGACAGTCAAAGAATATGACTTTATCAAAAATCCAGATGAACCGTGCATATATAGTAAAGTTGTGGCCAGAAGTGTCGTATTCCTCGTCTTGTACGTGGATGACATTCTATTGATAGGAAATGACATTCCTATGCTACAATCTGTCAAAGGATTCTTGTCACACAGGTTCTCCATGAAAGACCTGGGTGATGCCTCTTACATTCTGGGGATCCGGATCTATCGTGATAGATCCAAGAGGATGTTGGGACTTTCGCAGTCCAGGTATATCGACACTGTACTGAAAAGATTCAGTATGGAAGATTCAAAGCGCGGTAATCTACCGGCTTGTCACGGAATCACCCTCTCCAAAGAGATGTCTCCCAAGACTGATTTGGAAAGGGAACGCATGTCTATTATACCCTACGCTTCTGCGGTAGGCTCTATAATGTATGCGATGTTGTGTACCAGACCAGATGTAGCTTACGCACTGAGCGTGGTAAGCCGGTATCAGTCGGACCCAGGGGAGAAACACTGGATAGCAGTAAAGAACATTCTCAAGTACCTGAGGAGGACTAAGGAGATGTTCTTGGTTTACGGCGGAAAAGACCTCAGGTTGGAGGCCTTTGCCGATTCCGGCTTCCAGAGTGATAAGGACGATTCCAAGTCCATGTCGGGTTATGTCTTTACCCTCAATGGAGGGGCGGTGTGCTGGAAGAGCTCCAAGCAGGACACCGTTGCTGACTCGACGATGGAAGCGGAGTATATAGCTGCTTGCGATGCCGCAAAAGAAGCAGTCTGGATGAAGAAGTTCCTAACAGAACTTCAGGTGGTTCCTACCATAGTTGATCCAATACCTCTGTATTGCGACAACAACGGAGCTATAGCTTTAGCGAAGGAACCGAGGTCCCATCAGAAGTCCAGACACATCTTGAGGCGGTATCACCTGATCAGGGAGATCATTGATCGTCAGGAGATCGAGGTTCGGAGAGTTGCTTCAGAAGAGAACATTGCTGATCCATTCACGAAGGCCCTTCCTCAGATTCAGTTCGAGAGGCTACTCGAGATCATTGGTCTGCGATATGCCAGTACATGGCCCTAGTGCAAGTGGGAGATTGTTAGTGTTTATGCCCTAGAAGGCCATTACTGTATCATACTAGCTTGTATATTACTTAATGGAAGCTTGGGATATTCACATGTATATAACAGTCTTGCTAAGCATGGTAGTATGCTACTTGGTTTTTCTATCTTAATATGTGAGTATACGTATTGATAGAGCTCTTAGGATCTTGCTTGTCTACCAGCGTTGTGATGGCAGTCACACTAGTGGGGGCTGGGTAGTCTACAAGCACATCCTTATTCAGGTCCCTGGTCGTTGGATTATCGAGACAGAGCATCGATACTCCGGAGTAGACTAGTGTGTACGCTTCTCATCCCAGTTGGGGAGATGGTCTGTCCCACAGCCATCAGTACGTCGTACTGGAGATAGTATACAGGTGCTCGTTAGGTTACGGGTACACCGGACAGGACTCACAGGGAACTGTTGGTTGGTTTGATACCAGTCGTCAGTGAACAGTTCCCAGGTGACATGAGTACAGCGTAGTCCGCAGACTTGACACTGCTACTTCGCCTCGAGTGTGTCCCACTGTTCTTAGATTGCTACCCTACCACGGCTCAAAGGAGTCGTGCAAACAGGTAGCAGTTGGGTGCAGTCCCGAGCACTTGGAGGCAGTGGCGGTTAGACAGGATTCGTCCCTCCCGGTATTGGGAGTAGATATCGTGCTGTGTCAGAGAGCCATTACGCAAAGTCCCTGGCCAGGGCAAGCGAGATTTGCTGGTAGGTTCCAGCAGTTTCTCAGGGTGTAATGGGCTTCACTCCGACACGACTTATACCGCTATTAGGGGACTGACGCTTGCCGCCCCCCTAGGCCCGATATGCGATAGTCATGGACGAACGGACCGGACTGTATGGAGATTGTCACATCAGACTCAGTAGGAGTTCGGATGGGTTTACTCATCGGCCTTCTTATCGACAACTACCTGGGGACCGTTACGTACAGCTAGTGCCGCTTGCGGTCTGTGGTTAAACCCACTGCCAGCGTAGTAGTCGAGTCTCTAGAGTCCCACACAGAGAGTTTCCTACTCCAGGCGAAACGATATAGAGGTTGCATGGTTTTGCGACAAAGGGTTCGGACGCATACGTGCGTTTACGCACGTACGACTTTCGGACAGTTTTTACCAGTCGGCTTTGGTTTAAGCCAGTTACTGGTATCCGGTTATTGGATTTTTACAGTCTAAAGTTTTTCCGTATTTTTTCGGATCGGAGGGGCGTTCTCGTAATTGCTCGAGAAGCTTCTAGAAGATGTGACTAAGGAGGTTTGTTTTGGAAAGAGAGTGAGTCATAGTGGTGATTCATTCATCTCATTAATGCACATTTATTGCTTAATGACTCATGTTAATGAATCATCACAAGATATTTTGAAGCATGCTTATTCATTTCATTTTATTCATTTGTTGAAAATAAGAATGCTTCACATAATATTATGATACACTCTCTCTCTTCTCTCATTATCATATTACACATTCTCTCTCCTCAAGCTCTCATCTTCAAGATACTAACCTTAATCCTCATGTGTTGAGATCAAAGGTTTAGTTAGACTAAACAATCCATAACCTTCACTCTTTATCATTCTATCATCTTTGATTAGCAATCAAAGTTGGTTAGTTACCTCAAGCTAGAGGTTAAGCTTGGAGTTTCGCTCTCGGGTGGATCGTCTACTACCTAGAGAAGGCCGAGGAGAACCAAGGAGGACATAAAGAAGAAGGACCGGTTCATTAGGTATAATCCCTAATCACTTATGTAATGAAACTCATAAGAATACGGTTTTTAGGGTTTAGCTTCGATTCAAGCGGTTAGTCGATGTTTGTTGTTTAAACTTGATAAGTTTTTGTTAATTCCGCCTCCCCATAAGTACTGGGGTGTACTACATCGACTTACATTCATATGGTACAAGGGCCAGTCACGTGCTCTTTCGGGTCATGACAGCTGGTGTGGGATGATCTCCGATAGTCTTTCAGGCTTTATATGACTTGCCGTCAAGACCCTGAAGCTAGGAATTTGGCCTTTGCTTCGTTTGCTGGCATTACGTCTTCTATATCGAGACGAATGTCGCGGTTGTCTCTAGATTGTTTTGAACCGTCGAGGTGGTGACCATTTCGCACTGGTGCAAGATGATCTCCGATCGTCTTTCAGGCTTTATATGACTTGCCGTTAAGACCCTGAAGCTAGGAATTTGGCCTTTGCTTCGTTTGCTTTGTCACGTCCGAGTCCTGTTGGAGGAAGAACGCTGTTGTGACATCTCGTCTGTTGTATTGAGATGGACGTCAAGGTGATGACCACTCCACGCTGGTGCGAGATGATCTCCGATCGTCTTTCAGGTTTTATATGAGTTACCGTCAAGACTTGGCTCCATTTTCTGATGGAGCATGGGGAGGGAAGACGTGTTTTCTTCTTTGTTTGCGCCCCTGGATTGTATACAGAGATTGCTGTGCTATCGTCTGTAGGGCAAAAGTTTCATTCATTTTTTTATTTCCGCGATGCTCTATCATTTCAGCTTTTATATCGCGAAGGTCGCGATTGCCCAATCATTTCGGCTATTTTTCGCGGTGCCCAATCATTTAGGCTATTTATTTTATTTTCACTCGCTGCTTTTTATTGCGAGTTGCCCAATCATTTCGGCTATTTTGCATGCATACATTTTTACTTGCTGATTTTTATTGCAAGTTGCCCCATCATTTCGGCTATTTCGTATGCATGTATGGTTCGCTGATTTTTTTTTATCGCGAGTGTGGAACTTGGAATCTGACGCCAATCTCAGCATCAGCATCGCTACAACTGGAATATTGTCAGGAGCGATCATCATTTGCCATGAAAGGGCTTGGAATTTGATACCGGTTTAAGCATCAGTATCGCTACAACTGGGATATTGCCAGGAGCGAATCATCATTTGCTTCTGTCGATGTCGAACAAAGGTGGCTTAGTAAACAGGGTTAGGATTTTTTCGACTAAGGCTTTTGACTTCATGAGCCGTAAGGGTCTCACAAAGGTATTTCTCCCTACAAGTCGTGAGGATCTCGTAGGTGTGTTTCCTCTTTAGGAGTCGTGAGGATTCCTGAGCGTATGTTCCCTGTAAGTCATAAGGATCTTACAAAAGGGTTTTCTCTTTATAAGTCGAGAGGACTTACAAGGGTCGTTCACCATATGGACATATCCTTAACCACGGGTGGGTCTTGGTTAGGGAAATGTTTATTCGCGCCCGTGGATTGTATACAAGGGTCAGTATTGAGCCGCTTGTAGGGCACTATCAAAGGTTGTGGGGGTTGCTTAAGAACAGGTTCAAGTCTTTGTAACTTAATACTTTCAAATCTTATGAGCCGTGAGGGTCCCATAAGAGAGTTCTCCTTACGAGTCGTGAGGATCTCGCAAGTGTAATTTCTCCTTAGGAATCGTGAGGATCCCTAAGTGTGTTGCTTCCCTGTGAGTCGTAAGGATCTCACGCGGGTGGTTTCTCCTTACAAGGTCGAGAGGACCTTGTAAGTGTCTTTTAACGAGATTGTGCCCTTTCGGGTTTTCACAAACACTCGCCGGTAGCCCTGCTGTTTTTACTCACGGAGCCCTTTCGGGTTTTCATCCGTGCCCATTTTGCTTATGGACATACCGTCTTTTTTTATTCTTTTTATTCTTTTTTCTAACGAGGTCGCGCCCTTTCGGGTTTTCACGAACACTTGCCGGTAGCCCTGCTGTTTTTACTCATGGAGTCTTTTCGGGTTTTCATCCGTACCCATTTCACTTGTGGACATACCGTCTTTATTATTTGATTATTTATTTTTTTTAAATTTTTTTTATCTCGTCAGCCTGAGGATGCTGCGGTAGTAGTTTAAAGACGTTTCGGTTGTCAACTAGTTTTAGGACGTAGTGGTCCATCGTTAGTTTAAGGACGTTTCGGTCTGCCGTCGCCGTATTTGAGGCGAATCTCTAGTTTACTGACTTTTCGGTCTATGGGGCTTTCCCCATGAATGAGCATGATGCCCCCGGCATATCCATCTTTCTCGGAGCATGTGGTTGTGGCGGGCTCACCTTCCAGTTTTCGGACAACTCGAACTTGCCCTGTTGGTATTGGTCTTCAACCCAGTTTTTGAAAACGTTGCAGTTTTCGATCGGATGGCCCAATACTTGGTGGTAAGGGCAGTAATTGTTGACATCATTCGGTTGTAGCTGGCATTTCGGCTCCGGTAGAGTGATAAGCCCATCGCGCACCGCTAGTTCGAACATCCTTCTTGTTTCATCTTGGGGAAATGAATAAGGACGTTTCAACTTCTTATAGAGGGGTTGTCGCTTGTTACTTTGGCGAACAACCGGTCTAGGGTCACTTGGCTATTGTTGAGCGTTGGCGACGAAGGCCGTTTTTTTCTTCCCTTTATCCTTTTTGTTCGGTCCCTTGTTTGCGGGTCCGAGATTCTTTCCGGATAGCATGCGATTGCACGGATGAATGTTCTCGCAACTCCTCAGTTCTTTCGTTTCAGAGATGGGTTCCTTGAAGAGAGGGCCGAGGGCTACTTTTTTGTCGGAGTCGCTCCCGAAGGTGAGAACTCATGATCCCCCGGGATCATCCCTATGACAATTGCCGGCAACTCTTTTATGCTCATCTGTCGTATCTTTTCGCTGTCTACGAGCTTCACGCTTTGTCCTGTTGAAGTGTTGCCTGTGAGTGACATACCCTTGCCACCAACACTTAAAGGAGTCGCAGTCTTCAGTGGGATGTGTGATCTTCTGATGATATAGGCAGTAATTAGGATGCATCTCTACTCCACCGAGAGTGTTTTCTTCAGAGGGTGGTAGCTTCATTCCCATTGATATGGCTTTAGCAAACTTTTTCCTCGTCTTGAATTTGTTTTTATCTGCAGCGAATGTCTTTTGATTTGACGGGAGTGCCTCGACTCTTTCGTCTAGTCGCCGGCGTTTGGCTCCTTCCAATATGGCCATCTCACGCTCCTGATTGGCTTTACTTTTCAGACGAATCTCATTCAGGAAGGCATCGATCATTTCGTCTGACGGCCACCGAAGTTCTGGTTCAGGACCCGCCCTCGGTTTCTCGGTGTAAGGAGCCTCTTCATCATCTATCAATGAGTGAGAGATCACATGACAACTCGCTACGTAGTCCTCAGATTCATCTGATGAGTCTTCTCTATCGTTTTCGTCCTCAACAAAAGAACAAGTTGCCCCCGGCGTGTCCGTCTTCTTTGGAGTGTGCAGCTGTGGTGGGTTTACTTTCTACTTTTCAGACAGCGCAAACTTGCCTTGTAGGTACCGATCCTCGATCCATCCCTTAAAGACGAAACAATCCTCGATCGGGTGACTTACCGTTTGGTGGTAAGGGCAATAATTGGGATTATTCACTTCGCTGGGTTGCGGTGGTCTCCTTAGATTCGGGAGATAGATAAGCCTATTGCGCATCGCTAGCTCGAACAGCCTCTTCGTTTTATCCCGCGGGAATGAGTAAGGGAGCTTCATTTTCTCCTTATAATACTGCCGTCTCTCTTCCAGTTGATCCGCTAGCTTTGGGGCACTGGGCTGCTGTTGGGTGTTCGCAACGAAGGTCACTTTCCCTTTATCCTTGTCGTTTCGGGGTTCCGGCTTCGGAGGAGACGGTCTATGACCCATTTGATCCATCTGGGCTAGCTTATCAATTAAAGCCTGGAACGTGGTCGGTTTAAAGAACATCATGAACTGTGAAACAGTTGCATGAGGGTCTAGGGTGCCCACGAACATGCCCACCGCAGGTGCTTCTTCGATGCGCTGTTCGCACTTCGACCATAAGTTCCGCCATCGGATTGCATATTGAACCCATGTTTCGCCTGGCCTTACCCTGGAATTAATCAGTGTTGTTATCGGGGTGCGTTCACTAGCACTTGCGAATCTTTGTGTAAATAGTAGCTCCATCTCCGCAAATTTTTTGACAGAGTCGTTAGGTAGCTCCGAATACCATTCAAAGGCTGTTTCTGTTAAGCTGCCGACGAATTGGCGAAGCAACAGTTTGTCGTCGCCTCCCGTGTTGCCACATAAGGCCCTGAATTGAGCGACATGCTGATGCGGATTCCCTGTCCCTTTATACACGTGGAACTTAGGGATCGTATATCTCGGCAGGTAACTGATTTGGTCATACCAGCTCGGATAGGGTCGTCCAGTTTTAACAATTTGCCCAGCCGCTTCATTTGCCTGATGAATTCGTATCTGCTGAGCTATATAGTCGTCTAGTGCAGCTTTGGACATGGTTTCCTCCTTGGCTGCTGAAAGAGCCGGCGGGGGATTAGATGTCTCCTCTTTATCGTCTTCAATAATGATCGGAGGGTCTTCAGCTGGAGGGTCCGGCTGTAACATCATCCCTACCATATCTTGGAAGAGGAGCGCCATTTGCTTTATGTTAGCCGCTTGCTCTGCGGCTTCTTTGTCCTTCTTTTCGAGGACTCTGCGTAGGAAGTCAGCGTCGGTTTCTTGTTCGTGACGCTGTTCTGACGATGCCTCCGAGCTTTCATTTGGCCCCGTAAGTGCGGCCATCGCAGTCATCATCTTCTGAAGCTTATGCTGCTGTTCTTGAGCTTTTGTCACGGATCGGGTGAGCGGTCGGTGACCCGTCAAAGCACGGCTTTCCTCCTTTCCGGAAGCCATATAAACAGTATGCACTATCATGCCCCCAGACTTGGGGCGTTTAGATTCAGAGTCTTTGCGATTTACCAAAGACACAGGGATCTTCCTTGACCTCCTTCTTTTTTGAGTGGTCGAAGTTGAGGGGGCCGTTGTTGTGGGCACCCAGCCAGCTGTTGCTTTTTCTGGCTTGACAGAGTAGTCCTTCTCCTGCCGAACCTTCATCTTTTTCTGTCGGCGGAGATAGTCTTGATCCATTACGGAGTCTTGGACTTGACGCCAGACTTTATAAACTTTGGAGGACAGCCGCTGAGGGGGCTGCTCCGGCTTTATTTTTGTAACGGTCTCCACTGGTTGAGGAGATCTTTTCAGCACGGCAGTCGGAGAGTTTCTGCGCACCTCGTTGAGTAGTTCAAAGCTATTCTCGGTTAGAACAGCAGCATCGATCCCCACCATCGGAGCTGGCGGAGTTATCCCAGAGGGGGAGTTGCCCCCAGCCTTCCTCACTCGACGCCAGTGGCGACGTCGAGCGTGTCGTGCGGATGGAGTTGTTTCATCTATAAGTGTGACTTCGTCATGCCCCCTGCTTTAAGGAGAGACTGATATTGGTGCTAGCCTGTCGAAGATTGACACCCGTTGAGAAGCAATGTCTATTCTGTCAAAGACAGACCTCTGGGCAGCTTTGAGGATCTCGCCTGGAGCAGCAACCGGAATGGCTAGCCTTGTAAAAACTGTCTTCTTGGAAGGAGGAGCCTTTCCAATGATTTCGTCCGCTTGAGCCGGGATGGCTATCCGCTTTGGGATGGCAGCTTCGGGTATCGTGGGCTTATAGACATTCTGGCCCAGTCTGTTGAAAACTGAGGTACTGAAGTTGGGCGACCCGTTGAGAGGGGCCGCGGAAGTGGTAAGTCGATCAAAGACCGACTTCTTTGGGGCTTCTTGCAACGTCATTGTGGTATTGAAGCTCATCGGTGGGAGCATGGTCCCGAAGAATAGTCCAGTGGTGGCTTGAGTTACCTGCTCCACTGGCATCTTGAAAAGGGAGGCCGCTTGGGGCCCATAAGTCACTCCTCCAGCAAGGACGGAGCGAGAGTTGCAGTGGCAGGTAGTGCAGTTTGAAACCATTGATCTTCTGTTTTCTGCACGGAGTAAGACACCAAATCTTAGTACCTCGAATCCACAGGCAACCACAGCAAACTGCGATTCGTTCGCGAACACGACACACGAAGTGTGGAGTGGAAAGAGGAAGAGGTCCCACCGGGCGTGCCAGAATCTGTTCCCCTCCGAACGACGGCCAAGACATGGACGTCTGGCCTGAGATTCGGGGCAGATGCTATTTGGTTTTATCCGTCCACCTCTCTGAAGATGCCAAGTTGATTTATAGCACCATGTATCGGAGGTTTAGACGGATGCGACCGATGTAGCAGACTTCGTCAGATTCCCCCTCGCTTGAGGGTTTTTTGATTGTGGGGACGCTCTTCCCTGCAGGCGCAAGCCCTTGCAGTTAATTACGCTACCGCATCGCGGTAACAACTTTCTCCTTCTCCAGAATTTCACTTCGTGTCGCGGGTGTTTGTTTTGTTTGTGGTTGCCCGTGGATTGTATACGGAGACTAATTTATGTCGTCGCCCGTAGGACGTGGATTAGTCCAAATCCGTATTTTCTTAGATTTGGGTTTGAGGTTTTGGTTTAAGGATACGTTAGCCATATTTGAGGCTAAGATCAACTTAAACGTTTGTTAAGGATACGTTAGTCCAATTTGAGACTAAGATCAACTTAACGGGATCGTTTAGATCCGACAAAAGAGCGTTTGGGCTTTATTGTTCCAGTTTAGGGACATAGTGGTCAATTGCCAGTTTAGGGACATGGTGGTCCATTGCCAGTTTAGGGACATGGTGGTCCATCATTCCCATTTTGGGGACGGGTGTTGGTTTAAGGACGCATAAGTCCGTGAGTTTAAGGACCCCACAGTCCGTTTTGTTGGTTTAAGGACGCATAAGTCCATGAGTTTAAGGACTCCACAGTCCGTATCGTTGGTTTAAGGACGCATAAGTCCATGAGTTTAAGGACCCCATAGTCCGTATCGATGTGTGGTTGTCGGGACCCGTCACATCTCTGACGACGTTGAAGGATTACAACGACAAATATCAGAGGAGTTCGGAGATGTACCCTTGAACCGGGTGTAAGTTGATTTAAGAGAGCAGTCGTGCTCAGTCAATTTGAGGACTTACGGCCAGAATTGGGCTAAGTCCAGTTGAGAATATTCAACGGTTTTTTTATTTGTCTGGCCTGTTAGGCTTTTGATTGGGTTCTGCCCTTTGTTTAATAATGCAGTGCATTTTTGTTTGGTCTATTAGACCTTTATTTGGGCTCTGTCCTTTTTTAAATGATGCACAACATCTGTTTTGGTCTGACAGACCTTTGTTTAGGCTCTGCCCCTTTTTAATAATGCATTGCATTTTTTGTTAGGCCTGTTAGGCCTTTTAATTGGGCTTTGTCCCCTCTTTTTAATAATGCAGTGCATTAATTAGTCTGACAGAGCACCACGTGGCTTGTCAGGCGCTTTACGCCAATTAAAGAGCGCAAGCGCATGTGGAGGTGACACGTGTCACGCTCTGGTGAGCGCAAGCGCAGTGCGCTGCGACAGTGCGCTGCGCTGTTGCGCTGCTGACACGTGGCGCGCTCTGATGGATTGCGCCAATTTATGAGAGCAGTGCTCTGTTTTAGAAGCGCATGGCGCAGTTTGTTCTGGGGTCGACACGTGGAGCTCTCTGGTGGCTTGCGCCAACCCAAGAGCGCAACAGTGCAAATTTTACAAGTGCAGGGCACTGTTTAATCGCTTGATCAAATTTGGATCAAAGAAAAGAATCTTTTAAGATTCCAGAACCAATGGTTCATCAAAAGGCAATGCCTTTATGTAAATCAAATGATCTAGTAAAGAAGTAAATTACTTCGTTTTATTAATATTATCATTTTTTTATTGAAGATCTTTGATCTTGTTCTTAGATCATTGATCTTTTCAGAAGAAATTCTTCTTTTTTCCAAAGGTTTTACCTTTCTTCTTTTTCTGAGTTCTTTCTCAAAGTTTTCAGAAGATTTCTGTAAGTTCTCTCTGTGTTAATGTCCTTTAGACTTGGAGTCAAGAGGCCTTTATATAGTGCCATTTGATTTGTTAAATCAGTTAAAGAGATCTTTCTCTGAGTGATTTAGGGATTTTTCCCCACCGTTAGATCTTTGATCCAAGGGCTTCTGTTTTACAGAAGAGAATTTTATTGTTTTAATAAGATCAGAAAGATCTTTCTAGAATTTTAATTCTGTTTTAGTGCTGGCACAGTTGGCGCAAGCGCACCTGCGCTTGACACGTGTCACGCAGCACAGAGCGCAGCGCAACCGCGCTGCCACGTGTCACGCAGCGCAGAGCGCAGCTCATCTGAAGCGTTGCTTCCTTTATTTTTATTTTAAATAGAGCCTTGCTCTGATTGGGTGCGCTGCCTTGGGCGCTGCGCTGGCGTGTCTGCTTTTGACACGTGGCGCGTTGCGCGCAGCGCAAGGGATCTGAAGCGTTGCTTCAATTTTTGAATTTTTGAAATTCAAACAGAGCTTTGCTCTGATTGGGGGAAACAAGCGCTAGGTGTCGCTCACTAGGTGCTAAGCACCTTTCTATTTTTTAGCGCCTATGTGAGAGGCACGTGAGGCATTGGGCGCTGAGCGAAACCACTGAGTGCTACACACTCCTTATTGAGCGGCGCCCACGTGAGTGGCACGTGAAGTGCTGGGCGCTAAGCACCAACGACTGAGTGCTAAGCACTCTTAATTGAGTGGCGCCCACGTGAGGGGCACGTGAGACGCTGGGCGCTGATTGCTCCTTGTATATTTTATTCTGAGAAGTTCAATTTCCTTGTTCTTTTCTAAATCTTTGATCTCCAAGAACTAGTTTATCCCAATGAGAATTAAATTCTCAACTTGTGGGAGACTTGTCTTGTAGATCTCAGATTCTGAGAAAGAACTAAGTTCTTCTTTTTAAAAGGGTTAAACCCTTCAATAGGTAAACGAGATTCTTTTATTTCTTTTTCTCTTTTTTATTTACCTAGGACTTTTCTGTGAAAGGAGGTTTTCTTCTTTCTTCCTTTTTGAAGATTTCTGCTTTGTTTTTCTTGAAGCATATGAGGGGTTCCTCCGTATTAGACTTGAAGTCTTGGGTTCTTTATATAGTAGAGGGAAGTCTGTTGATTAGTTGAAGAAATCTCTCATTGAGAGATCCTAATTGATTTGAGGATTTTACCCACCGTTGGATCTTTGATCCAAGGACTGCTGTTTTACAGAATATATTTTTCTTGTTTTTAACAAGATTAGGAAAATATTTTCCTCCACAGAATTTATTCTGTAGATTGGTGATTTTTTAATCACCAATGGATTTTTAATCCATCGGTACTCTGTTTTATAGAGAGTAATCTTTCTTGTTTAGAAAAATTTGAGGAATATTTCCTCAACGGAATTTAATTCTGCATTCTTATAATTTATCATCTCCGTTGGATCTTTGATCCAACGGCTCTGTTTAACAGAGAGCAGAATTTAATTCTACTAGGCGTCGGCGCTCACGTGCTGTGGACGTGTGGCACCAATAAGAGTTTTTTTAACTCTTGCGCCGGCGTCCTCGTGGCAGGCATGTGAGGCGCTGCCTCTTGAGTTTTGTATGCTTTGCACACGGGCGCTACTCATATAAGAGTTTTTAACTCTGGCGCTGGCGCCCGCGTGGCAGGCACGTGAGGCGCTGCCTCTTGAGTTTTGAACAGAGCTTTACTCTTTTATTGGGGAAACAGTTTCTTTTCACCTTCTTTCTCTCCTTTTCCTGAGTCAAACTTTCTTTTCCAATACCTTCTTTTGTCAGAGCTTGAAAATAGTTCCACCATGCACAACATTTTCTGTGCCGAGACTTAAATGCCTCCCTTTATAATCTAAGCAAAGCTCCTCTTCTCTCTCACTTTCAAAGAATCATTTTAACAGAGAAGAGCCATGGCTTGCAATCGTCCGCATGCTAATCGGCAGCCATAGGAGGTGCCCATCGAGGAAATTATTCCTCGTTTTGTTGCGTGCTTGGTGAATCCTGCTCTCACGGATGACCAATGTGATATGGTGTTGCACGAGCTCTTGACTCGTAGAGGATCTTCTCTCTCCATCGGCTCCATTTGGCTCCGGATGATCTTCATGTCCGTGCTCGATGACATTCCCCCTCATCCAGCGGAGATGACTCCAGCGATGCTCGACGCAGCTGAGGACAAGATCGAGTGCTTTCATGAGGCGCTTTTGATTACCAGGCTTCTGAGAGATCTGTTGGGTTACGATAGCGCCCTGGCCATCTACCGTGGCCGATGCGGAACAAAAATGACGTTTAAAAAACTTGGCGCTAACAAACCCGTCTAGAATCGAACCATAAACCCATACTAGCTAACTACAAGATGTTCTAGATACTGAGATAGAAGGTTATACCGAATGAACCATGTCCTTCGGTCTTCTACAATCTTCCCTAGCTCCTTGAGGCGTCCTCGACTGAACTTGGCCGCTGGTCTTCCTCCGTCGAAAATGATCCACCCGAGGGATGTAGCTCATGGCTTTAGCTCCACACCAAATATCAAGTGAAGCAACCAGGGACTCTAGGTTGCTAATCTAGAGTGCCTGGGATGTAGTGAAGTATTCAAAGTATTTATTTATCTTACCTCCGCACTGGATTCTCAACTCATGAGATTGTAGAGAGGAGGTTGAGGATGAAGGTGGAGGAACACAAGAAACTCAAGAGGAGAGTGAAGCTAATGGTGAGGAGAAGAAAAACTCATGAAGGAAAAATGAACCATACTTCATCTTTTTTTCATTAAGTCATTAAGTGAAGAAAAAGAAATGAAGCAAGTTTTATAAAACATAATTTTTCCGTTTAAAAAACAAGCCCATGCTTGAATAGTTTGCACAAATGAATTAACAATTCATTTGTGCAACACTATACAAGCATGGCTCTCACCATACTCCCCTCTCTTGATTTTCCACCTCATTTACCATTTACAATAAATGGTTAAATCTAAAATGAGGTGTCCACCTTCTAAAATGTTATCTGTATAAATACGGATTACACTCTACTGTATATACATAACTGTACTCGTACCGAAATATGAATACCCGAAGAGATAGAATAACACAAAGAACATAATACTAGAATATACATATCGAAATATATATACGTAAATTATTAAGTCAATTCCTGATTTAATAATCCGGCTCAAACTCGAGCCAGCTAGTATTATCAACTGTCCGATCGAAAGTCCGGGTACATAGTACAATCGATCGATCGAAACCCTGCACGTATCCATTACAAAAACTACACCATTTTGCCAGAACCAGGAAACCCTCTGTGTGGGACTCTAAAGACTCGTCGATACGCTGGCAGTGGGTTTAACCACAAACACGTAAGCAGAACTAGCTGTATGTAACGGCTACCTAGGTATTGAGCGAAAAGGAGGCCGACAAGCAAACTCATCCGAACCCCTACTAAGCCTGTCCTTGACAATCTCCATACAGTCCGGTCTGTTCGTCTAAGAGTATCGCATATCGAGTCTAGGGGGTGGATAAAATCAGACCCCTAATAACGCGATATTTCGTGTCGGTATGAAGCCCATCACCCACTGAGAAACTACTTATCCAAATCAGTAATTCTTGTCTACCTTGGCCAAGGACTTCTGGTGATTGCCACCTGTGCACTGCGTGACATCAACCCCAAATAACAGGAGAGACGAATCCCCGACGATCCGCTCACTGCCTCTATATGGCTTGGGACTGTACCCAACTAAAACCTATTTACACGACTCTTTTGAGCCATGGTAGGATAGTAATCAAAGCACAGTGGGAACTCACACGAGATAAATGACGATCTCAGGCCGACAGACTGACCTGTACTCATGTCATCTGGGAACTACTATCTGACAATAGGTATAATACCAACTAGAATGTTCCCGGCAAGTCTGTCCAGTGTACTCATAACCCAATGAGCACCTGTATACCATCTTAGGTGACTAACTGACACCAACGGCTTGTGAGACCGGCCACCGCCCTTTGTCGGGGTCTCGATAAGTATACACTAGTCTACTCCGGAGTATCGATGCCCAGTCTCGATACTCCCTCGACTAGGGACATTTAAGGACGTGCTTATAAACCACCCAGCTCCCACGTATATGATCGCCATCATAATACTGGTAGTCAAGCAAGAATCATATGGGCTCTATCAACATGTAATAATGATCTGTAAGACCACATAATGCATGTACATGATGATAAAGGCAAACCAGATAGCATACTATCATTTTGAGTAAGATTGTTCTACCCGTATAGGTCCTCCCTCAATCATCACAATAATGTGCTTGCGATTACAATAATTGACTTGATGGCACTATAGCCAATAGGATCGCTCTGTTCAGCTGCTAAGCCAGATACGAGCTCAGTGGACCATCATGTCTGCCTTCGCCGATGGGCACGACGCTAACCGATGGGGAGCAACTCCTCGCGAAGATCGCCGCTTCGACATGGTGGAGAAGCCTGAGAGGGATTTAGAAAACTTTATTCATAGTTTTATAAACCCTTGTACTTTTAATCCCGTATTTGGTGATCTATTTCCTGTAACATAAAATGTTTATTTAAATGCTTTCCTTTTCTCGTTGACCACTGAGTGCTTCATTTCTAACACCCGTTCTTCCTTTGATCCTTCTGTTGCAACCTTCCACGCGCGTGTATGAATGGGCCCTCTTTCACACATAACTGTAAACGAAAATTAAACTGGTGTAAACAAATGCCCCCCACTGCTTTACTCACGGAGGTATACACGCGAGTGAATTAGTGTAGAGTAATACGTAGCATACAATCGGTTTCGGGCTGGCGTATCGTACAGAACTTTTTAGAATCTTGATCTGAGAAGATAGCGAGCGGATACAAGCATCGTCATCTATCATTAACTCAAATCTCAATTCTTAAGGGATGTAGTTCTAAACCATGAAGCCCATGAGTTGAACCCTTCTGTTGCTTGATGTCTCAATCTAGCGCGAAGTAGTTTATGCACTCATTTCGGAGTTTCTACTTTATTCACTCGTTTCGGAGTCTCTAGTTTATATACTCATTTCGGAGTTTATAGTTTATTCACTCATTTCGGAGTCTCTAGTTTATGTACTCATTTCGTAGTGTTTTTAGTTTATGTACTCATTTCGGAGTTTGTAGTTTATTCACTCGTTTCAGAGTTTCTAGTTTATGTACTCATTTCGGAGTTTGTAGTTTACCTCCCTTGGGTTTACAGGAAAACTTGTCCTAACGTTATATGCAGATAACCCACATTCTTTACGACAGAGGTCCGTTAGGTTTGTGGTACTAGGGTTTTAATCCGTGGTACCGTCGTGTTGGTTGATGCATTCCTCGATATACAGTCTTCAAGCTGTTATTTGAGTAGCCCCGCGACTGTCGTGTCTTTGATCCCTTAGGGGGCTGGATATGACGTCTTTAAGTAATCTCCTTGGGTCATATCACCGTCGGAAAAGAAAACGTTCGGAATTTTCATGACGCTTTTTACTTGATGTTAGGCTCAATTTGGAGTCCCGATGAGTCATAACCACTCCGCTCTGGTGTGGGATGATCCCCAATAGTCTTTTAGGCTTTATATGAGTTGCCTTCATGACCTGAAGCTGGGAATATGCCGTTACTTCATTTTTTTTGTTTTGATGATATCGTGCCGATTCTTTGCTGAAGTAGGGCAGACATCTGTAGGACCTCCATGCTGTATGTATCGCAGTTGAAGTCCGGAGTTAGGAATATGCCATTGCTTCATTTTCATTTGATAGCCGCATTCGCATCCTGCTGAATTGAAGGGGAACGTCGGGGTGGTCTCTAGGTTGTATATGCGCCGTCGAGACTTGGAGTCAGGATTTTGCTGTTACTCCATTTTTGGTTTCGACCCTTGGGTCTTTTGTTGACGTTACGTCTGCATCCTGCTGAAATGAGAAAGAACACCGGGATAGTCTCTAGGTTGTATATGCACCGTCAAGACTTGGAGTTAGGATTTTGCCATTACTCCATTTTGTTTTGACCTTTGGGTCTTTTGTTGACGTTGCGTCTGCATCCTGCTGAAATGAGAAGGAACGCCGAGTTGGAGCTAGGATTTTGCCATTACTCCGTTCTGATTTGGCTCCTTGGAGCTTTGTTGACATCACGTCTGCATCCTGTTGGAATGAGAAGAACGTTGAGCTGATCTCTAGGCTGTAAATATTGTCGTCGATATCTGGCTCTCCCTTTGACGGAGCCTGGTGGGAAAGTATGGTTCCCTTTCTTTCATTTGTGCCCATGGATTGTATACAAGAGTCAATATGGACATACTTGCAGTGCAGAGGAAATTTCATTTTATATATATATATATTTTTTGTTTCCGCGATGTTTTATCTTTTCACCTCTTCATATCGCGAAAGTCGCGATTGCCCAATCATTTTGGCTACTTTTCGCGGTGCCCAATCATTTCGGCTATTTTATATGCATATTTTTTGCTCGCTGATTTTTATTGCGAGTTGCCCCATCATTTCGGCTATTTTATTTGCATTTTTTTTCTACTCGCTGCTATTTTTATTGCGAGTTGGAATCTGATACCAACCTTGGCATCAATATCGCTACGACTGGGATATTGCCATGAGCGAATCATCATTTGCCGTGAAAGGATTTAAAGTTTGACACCTGTTTAGGTATCAATATCGCTGCAACTGGGATATTGTTAGGAGCGAATCATCATTTGCCTTTGTTGGTTTGAAAAAAAATGGCTTAGCAAATAGGGTTAGGATCCCATCGACTAAGACTTTTTGACTTTATGAGCCGTAAGGGTCTCATAAAGGTGTTTCTCCCTATGAGTTGTGAAGATCTCGTAAGTGTATTTTCTCCTTAAGAATCTTGAGGATTCCTAAGTGATATTTTTTCTTATAAGTCGTAAGGATCTTGCAAGAGTGTTTTCTCCTTATAAGTCAAGAGGACTTACAAGTGTTGTTCACCATACGGGGACATTTCTTATCGTTGGTGGAACTTGGTGAGGGAATATTTATTCGTGCCCTTGGATTGTATACATGGGTCAATATTGGACTGCCTGTAGGGCAACTTGGGGATGTGGCGGCTCAAGAACAACTTCAAATCTTTGTAGCTTAAAGCTTTTGAATCTTATGAGCCGTGAGGGTCTCATAAGGGGAATTCTCCTTACGAGTCATGAGGATCCCGTAAGTGTAGTTTCTCCTCAGGAATCATGAGGACTCCTAAGTGTGTTTCTCCTTTGTGAGTCTTAAGGATCTCACGCAGGTATTTTCTCCTTACAAGGTCGAGAGGACCTTGCAGGTGCACATGGATTTTTTTATTTTATGAGTTTGCGCCCTATTTGGGTTTTCACAAACTCGCCGGTAGTCCTACTGTTTTTACTCACGGCGCCCTTTTGGGTTTTCATCTGTACCCATTTTGCTTGTGGACATACCATTTTTTTTAATGGCGAAACTCTCAAAAGTAGCTTCGTCGCAGGTGACCGCCTGTTTGCCGGTGGGTTTTGGGGGTGGCTTCATCACTGGAGTAGCTATGTAGCCAGTGAGACTTGAGTTGCAACCTGCGCCGTGAGAACTTCGATTGCAATATAGATCTCAAGGGAGCATGTCACCGTATTTGGGGGTGATGTGCTGGTTTAGGGACATTCCGGTCCATTAACGCCATGTTTGAGGAGAAATTTTAGTTTAGGGATATCCCGGTCCATTATCGCCATGTTTAAGGCGAAATTTTAGTTTAAGGACATCCCGGTCCAATGTCGCTATATTTGAGGCAAGGTTCTAGTTTAGGGACATCTCAGTCCGTTATTAGTTTAGGTACTTCTCGGTCCATTGTTAGTTTAGGGACTTCTCGGTCTAATGTTGTCATATTTGAGGCAGATAATTAGTTTAGGGACTTCTCGGTCCTTTATCTCCATATTTGAGGTGGATAATTAGTTTAAGGACTTCTCGGTCCGATGTTGCCATGTTTGAGGTGAGCTTCTAGTTTAGGGATATCTCGGTCCGATGCTGCCATATTTGAGGCGAGGTTCTAGTTTAGGGACTTCTCGGTCCGTTGTTAGTTTAGGGACTTCTCGGTCCAATGTTGCCACATTTGAGGCAGATAATTAGTTTAAGGACTTCTCAGTCCTTTATCGCCATATTTGAGGCGGATAATTAGTTTAAGGACTTCTCGGTCCAATGTCACCATGTTTGAGATGAGGTTCTAGTTTAGGGACATATCGGTCTGTTATCGCCATGTTTGAGGCGAGGTTCTAGTTTAGGAACATCTCGGTCCGTTATCGCCATGTTTGAGGCGAGGTTCTAGTTTAGGGACATCTCGATCCGTTATCGCCATGTTTGAGGCGAATTTCTAGTTTAAGGACATCTCGGTCCTTCATCGCTATGTTTGAGGCGGCATAGCTTCTTTGCATACTACTCTCAGAGTTCTGACTCAGGAAGATAGCGAGCGGCTACGAGCGTCGTCATCTATCATAGACTTAAGTTGTGACGCGTCAAGCGTAGTATTTTATGAGGAATTGGGCGTTTATTGGCCGGAAGGATTTTTTGCCATGCATATCCATGAGAAGGTAGGCTCCACCTTGGTAGACTTTGTCTATGATGTACATGCCTTCATAGTTCAGCTCGAATTTCCCCCATTTTCCACGATTGGGGACCATTGGTCTTTTGACGACTAGTACGAGTTCTCCTTGGCGAAATGTTCTCGGCCTGGTCAGTTTTTCGTATGACCGTGTCATCCTTACCTTATAAGCCTCCAAATTTTGCTGTGCTATATGGCGAGTTTCATCGAGGGCATCGAGCTCCTCAAGCCGAAGATGAGCATTTTCTTCATCTGTCAGCTCGTATCGAACCGCTACTCGTAGAGAAGAGAGTTCTATTTCCACGGGAAGCACTGCTTCCGTGCCGAATACCAACATGTATGATGTTGTATTCGTAGGCGTTTTGAACGTTGTTCGGTATGCCCAGAGAGTTTCGTGCAACCTTTCGTGCCAGTCTTTTTTTATTTCTGGACACTGTTTTCTTTATAATCTTCGTCAAGGTCTTGTTGAAAGCTTCAGCTAGACCGTTGGCCTGAGAATTATAGACTGAAGAGTATCTCCAATTTATTTTATGTTGCTGTGCGAAGCGGCTGATTTTATGACTTCTATAAGCTGGCCCATTATCCGAGATAATTCATCGCGGAGTGCCGAAGCAATAGATGACATGTGTTCTGAAGAAATGGAATATATTCTCTGTCTTCTTCTCTCTTAGTGGTACTGTTTCTGCCCACTTAGATAAATAGTCGGTCGCTGCCAATATAAACCGATGTCCTTTGGACGACGCCGGTTCAATAGGGCCAATTATATCGGTTCCCTACATTTTGAACGGCCAGCTAGCCACTGTTGGGTGTAGCGGATTTGGATGTTGGTGGATGAAGTCCCTGTGGATTTAGCACGAGTGAAACTGCTTCGCATATTCGAGGCAGTCCGAAATCATTGTGGGCCAATACTAACATATTCTTTTGATCTTCAACTTCATCTTTGGCCTAGCTTGGTGAGAACCGCAGAGTCCATCGTGAATTTCTTGAACGACTCTCTTCGCTTCTTCTGGTCCCAGACATCTTAGTCATAGACAGTCGAAAGAACTCTTATATAGAGTATCATTGACGAAAGGGAAAGACAGAGCTCGTTTCATGAGCTGATGTCTAGACAACGCATTTTTGGACGTTCGTTGGTATTTTAAGTAGTCTATGAAGACTTCCTTCCAATCATTGACCTTTTCTTCATCCTCTATTTGAAGGGCAGATTATTCGGTCGTTTCTTTTCTTTCGGATGACTCTATCAGATCTTCCAAAAATATATCCGTTGGCGTGAGAACCCTGCGGCTTTGCACAATGATCCTTACGTCATCGAGGTCGTCATCAGTTAGTTCCTTACCCAATTTGGCCAACGCATCCGCCTTGCTGTTTTCTGCACGCGGTATACTCTCCAGGATATAGGAAGGGATTTGTGTCAGCAGTTGTTGCACTCTTTCGCCATACTTTATCAGCTCTGGTTTGCACGTCTAATAGTCGCTATTCACTTGGCTAACGATCAGCTGGGAGTCTCCATATATGAGGAGGTTTTTGATTCCCATGTCGATAGAGGTCTCAAGACATGCTATTAAAGCTTCATATTCAGCTTCATTGTTAGTCTTTGGCTCCATTAAGGAAAAGGCTTAACGCAATATCCCTCATTGCGGAGTCACGAAGGTAAGGCCCACCCCAGCTTTGACTATGGGGGCGTTTTGCTTTCGCATTTTCATGGAAGACACTCCATCGAAGCATAGTTCCCAATGGGAATCATTTTCTTCCTTCTCTTCTTCGATCGTGTTGAACGCATGTTCATCCGGAAACTCACAATTTAAGGGGAGGTCGGCTAGTATCGGATGCTCCGCGAGAAAGTCGGCAATGGCCTGGCCTTTCACTGCTTTGAGGGGTCGATACGTTATCAAGAACTCCATCAGGAGAAGGGCCTATTTGGCAATCCTTCCTATTAGTATGACCCTTGACATCAGATATTTGAGAGGATCCACCTTTAATATGAGATGGACCTCATGTGCCAAGGCGTAATGTTTGAGCTTTGTTATCGCAATGATCAGTGCCGGGCATTGTTTTTCGATGGGGGGTAGTTTTTTTCTGCCTTCAGGAGAACTTGACTCAAATAGTATAGAGCTCTCTCCATTCCTTGATCGTTCTCTTGTGCCCATAGCGCGTCTAGAGAACCCTCAAAAGCCGTTGTATATAGGATAAGGGGTTTTCCCTTAACCAGAGCGGCCAATACCGGTGGATTTTGCAGGTATTGCTTGATTTTGTCTAGTGCATTTTGGCACTTTCAATTCCAGACGAACGGGTTCCCCTTCTTCATCAAATTACTGTAGGGATGGCATTTTCCGGAAAGGTTGGCTATGAATCGGCGGATATATGCGAGCTTTCCTTTAAGAGACCGCAGTTGTTTGAGAGTTCTCGGCGTGGGCATTTCCATAACCGCCTTGATCTTCGAAGGGTCGATTTCGATACCCCAGTGCCGTATGATGAATTCTAGGAATTTGCCCAAGGAGACTCCAAACGCGCATTTTAAAGGATTCGTTTTCCGATTATACTTCCGAAGACGTCGGAACACTATTTTTAGATGTTCCCAATGCTCCTCATGAGATCTACTCTTTACGACAAGGTCGTCAATATAGTATTCGATAATCTCATGGATGAGATCATCGAAGATCTTTGTCATGGCCCTTTGGTAGGTAGCGCCGGCGTTCTTCAAGCCGAAGGGCATCACTTTACAGCAGAATTTTCCCAGCGGAGTGTGAAAGGCAGTATGCTTTGGGTCTTCAAGATTCATTTTTATTTGATTGTATCCTGAAGATCCATCCATGAAGGAGAAGTTCTCATGGGTAGACGTGTTATCGATCAACAGCTCAGTAACAGGTACCAGGAAGTCATCCTTCGGGCAAGCTTTGTTGAGCTCCCGAAAGTCCACACAGATGCGCACCATCCCATTCATCTTCATCACTAGAACGATGTTAGCGATTCAGTCGAGATATTGAACTTCTTGGATGAAGCCGGAGTCGATTAGTTTCTTGACTTCAGCGTTGATACCAATCTCAAATTCAAGCCGCATTCTTCTTGACGCCTGTTTGACTGGCTTTATGTCCGGCGATATGGCCAGTTTGTATACCGCCACTTTTGGATCTAGACCTGGCATCTCTGAATAGTTCCATGCAAAATAGTCTTTATACTGCATGAGCACGTCCTTTAACGTAGCTACCTGATTTTTAGATAGCAGCTCACTGATGAACGTTGGCCTCGGATCATTTTCCGATCCTAAGTCAATTTTCCTTAGGTTATCCGCCATAGTGTGTATCCCATCTTCCAGCTTTTTTGGTGATAGTGGAAACTCTGAGATCACCTCGTCCTCGTCTCATTTGCGAAGCACCTGAAGAGTTCATCTATAGTCTCGTGCCCTCCCTCTTTTGAGAGTGTTATCATATGGCAAGCATAAGTTTGCTTCCATTCTTGATGTTGGGCTTGTCCTATCCTCACGGTATAGGTCCTCTTTGGCTTATGATTTTGCGGCAGGGTTAACCTCCAGCTGTCGGATAAAGCGAACCTGCCTTGCTAATACTGGTCTTCTACCCAGTCTTTAAAGATGAAGCGGTCTTCAAGGGGTGACCTATTACTCGGTGATAAGAGCAATAATCCGGATGATGGACCTCACTTATTTAATCGGGGTGCCGAGATTCCGAAAGTGTCATCATTTGGTGTTTTATGACAAGGTTGAATATTTTCCTCGTCTTGTTTTGGGGGAAAGAGTATTCCCGACCCATCTTCTTTATAAAGGATGGGTTCCAGTCGACCTTTTCTCGATTGCATGGCTTCTTGGACCCGCTTCGTTGTTTTCAAAAGTTGTTTGCATTCTTTGCCCTGTTTTTACCTTTTTTCGGGATTCCCCATTTTGCGAGGACATACAGCTGGCCGGGGATGAAGAGCATTATAGTCTTTCTTCTCCGCGGATTGCTGATTGAGGCGCTGTGTCCTAGACTTTTCATAAATGGCCATTTCGTAGCTGTGATCATCTCGGCTCTTCGACAAGATTCTTTTATTAGCTTGTCTATTTGTTCTTGGAGTAATGGACTTAACGTTTTTAGAGCGGGATTTCGCTCTGTTCCAACGTCACGGCCATTTGGAAGAGCGTTTTCCCCTTTGCTAGAACTGTTTATGACACGACAGCTGTGGAATTGCTCCCGTTTCTTAGACCGAACGTATCCGAGCCCCGTTGTCTCCGTCTTCCCGTTGGGCATCTTTCACCGAGTCCCGAGAATATCCCAAATCTTTTTGTATAAATGGACTTGTTGAACAGTTTGTTTGAGGGGTGCACCTTGGCATCTTAACAGCCTTTTCAATCTCTCCACGTATTATCTTGGCAGACGGATTGGTTGAAGCCTGTCAAGTGCAAAATCGGCACCATGCCAGACTTCTTTTTCTACTTTGTTCTTCGTAGATTGATAGAAGAGGATCACCTTTTCACCTCTTCACCTCGGAGGGACGTAGAAGGTCTGTAGTTCTTGTACGCTGTATGTATAGAGCGCATCAAGTTCCTTATAATGCCGAGGCGGAGCCATTATGATTTGCAGACTCTGATATACTTCGTTGAGGGTTTGCACTGACGGGCGGATAGAGAATGCTGCGTTGGCTTCGTCCTCAGAGTCGCTGCCAAAGACCAAAATAGGAGTAGATGGTCCAGGCCTGTTGCTTTCTTTCTGTGGTTGCCCCGAGTAGACTATTTCTTCATCTTCTTCGGAATCGCTCCCAAAGATCGGGATAGTGGTGACGGACTTCTGTTTATCCTCCGGCTTTTGACGCCTTTTTGTATCTTCGAAGTCTGGTAGGAAGTATTTTGCGTCTTCATATTTCCGGACCTCGTTTACGGAGAACGGATTTAGCTCCCCTGTGACGGTGCATTCCAACCCGTCCTTGAAATACTTCATACACAGATGTTGTATAGAAAGGATGACGTTGTACTCATGCAATCAGGGCCTACCGAGCAAAGCGTTTTAGCAAGTCTTTGCGTCAATGACATGAAATTTAATGTCAGTGACGAGCAACCCGAAGCGTAACGTCAGTATTATAGACCCAAGCGTCCGTGACGACTGCGAGTTGAATCTAGAGATTGTAATTTTGTCTCGGACCAAGTGCTGAACGTTCATGCAAATCTCCTTTAGCACTTTCACGTTGAGAAGGTTGACGGATGATCCGTTGTCGACAAGAATTTTCCCTATTTTTATGTCGTGGTAGTACCCAGTGACATATAATGGGCGGTTATGTTTGCACGTACCGAGGAGGAGATCTTCATCGCTGAATGTAATATTAGCTGTGTGAACCTCTGCCAGCTCGTTCTTCATCTTCTCTTCTGTAAGGAAAGCTTGAAACTGATCGGGCTCTTGTAATGCCTTGATCAGATAATCTCATGCCTCTTTGGACAAGAGGAGAGCATCCAATATGCTCAACTGTGAGAGTATTTTTCTCAGGTGTGCTAGAACATTGTAATCCACCTTATTTTTTCTAGGTGGGTCCCTTGCAGCGAGCGCTTTGACAACTTCATCGTCGAGGGCAATTTCCTCAGAGATTTTCTCTTTTCCTTTGTCTTTTTTGCTCGAACCTTTGTTTGTAGGTCCGAGGATCTTTTCAGGCAGCGTGCGGTTACGCAGCTGAATATTCTCGCAGTTCTTCTCCTCCTCTTCTTTTTCAGAGTTGGAGTCTTTGAAGAGAGGGCTGAGGCGTATTTCGTCCTCAGAATCGCTCCCGAAAGTAAGAACTTGGGGTTTTCCCTTTCTAAACTGGTACCAACCATATGACAGTTGCCAGTCATTTTTTCACGCGCATCTGTCACACTTTTTTTCCGTCGACGAGTTTCGCGCTTCATCCTCTTGAAGTGTTTTTGATAAGCAACATATCATTGCCACCACTTCTTGAAGGTACTGCATTCTTCGGTGAGGTGCGTAACCCTCCGATGATATAGGCAGTAGTTTGGATGTGAATCCTCTCTGTAGAGGCATATGACCCCGGGAGTGTTTCTTACGAGAGGTGGCAATTTTATCTCCATTGACAGGGCTTTGGCGAGCTTCTTCTCTGCCTTGATCCTATCCTTATTTGTCACAGGTATGCCTTGGTTTGGTTGGAGTACTTTACGACTCCATCTTGCTGCAGCTTCTTCATCCTGATGCCGACGCTTAGCCTTTTCGTGTATGTCTGTTTCGCGTTCTTGGTCAGCTTTACTTTTTCGAAAGGCTTCGTTTAACAGCCTATCGATCAGATCTTCTGGCAGTTCCGAGGATTTTAGCGCCGATTTTACCCCCAGTTCCTCTGCATTATTTTCTGACGCTGAAAGAGTTTCTTTGTCATTTAACAACGAATAGGAGACCATGTAGCAACTTACTACATGATTTTAGGTTTCTTCTGATGAGTCATTTTTCTCATCGTTGTCACTATCTTCGTTCTCAAGAATATACTTGAGGAACTCTCCGAGCGTGACTGGTTTTCGCGCCTTCTGATTGTACTCCTCTATCGCGTCAATGTACTTTTGTAGGTCTGTGCGCTTGTCGTCATACTCGGCGGTTGCACAGGCTTCTTGGTCTTCTTCTTTTTCTTTGAAGACTTTGAAGGCTTGGCTTGGGGATTTTTCCCTTTGTCAACAATCATCGGTACGGGGCGCAGTTTCAGCATCTTTTCGATGATTTCAGGTTCAAGTGGGCTTTTCCACCTGACTGCCGGACATACCTGTAAATCCTTCAGTACTCTTTTGGTTTTAGCTGAAAGAACGACTTCCCATGGAGTTTCTTCCACGAGCCAGCATGATGCCCCCGGCACATCCACCTTTATAGGAGTGTGCTTCTGTGGTGGGTTCACCCTCCAGTTCTCAGACAACGCGAACTTCCCCTGTTGATACTAGTTCTCGACCCAGTTCTTGAAGACGTAGCAATCTTCAATTGGGTAGCTCACCATTCTATGATAGGCGCAGTAGTTGGGGTTGTTGATGTCGCCGGGTTGTGGTGGACGTCGTGGGTCTGACAATGTGATGAGTTTGTTACGCACTGCCAACTCAAATAGTCTCCTCGTCTTATCAACGGGGAAATGAGTAAGCGTGTCCTAGCCTTTCTTCCAGGGATAGGCGTGGACGTGTGTTGTTTTAGCGAGCAGCCGGTTTTAGGCCACTTGGTTGTTGTTGAGCGTTGGCAACGAAGGCCGCTTTCCCTTTACCCTTGGCATTTTGAGGGTCTTTACTTGAGGAGGAAGGCCCGTGGCCCATCTGGTCCATTTGGGCCAGTTTATCGTTCAGAGCCTGGAAGGTCGTCGGTTTGAAGAATGTCATGAACTGGGACACAGTCGTTTGAGGATCAAGGGTCCCGATGAACAAGCCCACAGCGGGGGATTCTTCAATGCGCTGTTCGCACTTAGACCATAGGTTCCGCCACCGGATCGCATATTTGACCCAGGTTTCTCCTGGCTTTACCCTGGTATTGATTAATGCCGTGATCGGGGTACACTCGCTTGCACTGGCGAACCGCTGTGTGAACAGCAATTCCGTCTCTATGAATGTTCTCATGGAGTCATTTGGGACCTCCGAGTACCATTCAAAGGCCGTCTCTGACAGGCTGCCAATGAACTGACGATATAACAGTTTTTCGTTGCCTCCAGTGTTGCCACACAGAGCTCTGAACTGCGCGATGTGCTAGTGTGGGTTTCTTGTCCCCTTGTATACGTGGAACTTAGGGATCGTATTTCCCGGTGGGTACTTAATTTGGTCATACCAGCCTGGATACGGTCGCCCAGTTCTGACAATTTGGCATGTGGCTTCATTAGCTTGATGAGCTCGTATTTGTTGAGCGATATAATCATCAAGAGCAGCCTTGGAGGTTGTTTCCTCTATGGCTGCCGATAAACTCGGAAGAGGGTTCGATGTTTCCCCTCTGTCATCCTCGATGATTATCGGCAGATCCTCGGCTGGGGGTTCTGGCCGGATCATCATTCCAACCATATCCTAGAATAAGAGAGCCATATACTTTATGTTAGCAGCCTGCTCAGCAGCTTCCTTGTCTTTTCTTTCAAGCACCCTTCGCAGAACCCTGTATCGGTCTCCTGTTGCTGGCGCTGTTCGGCTGTTGTGTCCGGGCATTCTTTCTGCCCAGAAAGTGTTGCCATTTAGGTCAGCATCTCGTAGAGCTTTTATTGTTGCTCCTAAGCTTTTGTCAGTGACTGAGTTTGTGGTCGATGACCTATGGAAGCACGGCTTTCTTCTTTCTCGGAAGCCAAGTAGACCGTATGCACGATCATGTCCTTAGACTTGGGGCGTTTGGGTCCATCACCTTTGGGATTTGCTGCTGGCGGTGGGATTTTCTTTGGCCTCATCCTTTTGTGGGGGTTGAGGTTGAAGGAGCCGTTGTAACAGGCACCTGTGTAGAAGAAGTCCCTCGCTGTATGACGGAGGGATGTATGACGGAGGGATGGTCTTTCTCTTACCGAGCCTTCGATTTCTTCGATCGACGAGAGTAGTTTTGATCAATCATGGAGTCCTGGACTTTTTGCCAGATCCTGCGAATTTGGGAGGAGAGTCGTTGATGGGGGCGCTCTAGCTTTGCCTGCGCCGTGACCTCTGCAAGTGGGGGCGATTTCTTTAGCACTGCCGTTAGAGAGTTCTTGCGCACCCTCATGAGCAGATCAAAGTTGTTCTTAGTTGGAACAGCAGTGCCAACTTCCACCATTGGAGCTGGTGGGGTGAGTTCAGAGGGGGAGTTACCCCCAGCTTTTCTCACTCGGCGCCAGTGGCTACGTCGAGCTTGTCTTGCAGATGGGACCGCCTCAGTTTTGGAAGCGGCTTCTTCGTGCACCCGGCTTTGCTGAGGGGCTGCTGTTGGCATCAACCTGTTGAAGACTGACGTCCTTGGCGGGTTTAAAGGGGGTCATCTAATCTTTCAAAGACCGACTTTCTGGTAGGGGAAGCACCTTTGACAACTTCTCGCGTAGCAGGGGTTGGGAGAGCTATCCGTTTTGGGGTAGCCCCTTTAGGTGTCACGAGCCTCTTTGAGGACCCGTTTGAGCTCTTGCCCAGCCAATTGAAGATTGAGACGTCAGCTTTGGACGACCCATTGAGAGGGGCCATTGTGGTCACTAGTCGATCGAAGACCGACCTCTTGGGAGCTTCTTCTTTCGGCGGTGAGGCACCGACACCCACTGGTGGGAACATGGTCCCGAAGAATAGTCCAGTAGTGGCTTGCGTTACTTGCCCCACCGACATTGAAAGGATAGAGGCCGCGTTGGGCCCGTAGGTCACTCCTCCAGTTGGGGTGAAGCGAGAGTTGCTGTTGCAAGAGGTGCAGTGAGAAGCCATCGATTTTCTTCTTCTGCACAGGAGTAAGGCACTAAATTTTAGTACCTCAAATCTAAGGGCAACCATTGCGAACCGCGATTTCATTCGCGAAACACGACACACGAAGTGTGGAGTGGAAAAAGGAAAAGCTCCCACCGGATGTGCCAGAATCCATTCACCGCCGGAAACAGAGACGAACCGGGATGGGTCGTCTTGCCTGAATCTGGGGGCAGATTGTAACACCCGAGCCCAATAATACTATGTATATTACTAGTTGAGGGTTATTTGTTGCTCTTTCCAATTTTCCTGATTTTCTGGTGTTTATTGCTAAATTCTACCCGGTTAAGTCATTTTGGCACATAACAAATTTTAACTCCGAAAGTGAAATTTAAGATGTCCATGTTGGCCTACGCGTCGCCACTAGTCGCGTGGTAGCGTCCGCGTGTCGAGATTCCGTTCCGTTTGGCTAAACGGGCAAGTTTGGACGACTACGTGCGCGTGCAAGTGTCCGACTTGGGGGCATGCATTTTAATCTTTAAACACCTCTTTTCAAAATTTGGAACCCGCTTAAAATCATATAATTTGAATTTGGAACTTTTGGACGCAACCCGGGCGCGATTTGGAAATGTTTCATTTTGCGCCAAAAAGGGCCCATTTAAATTTAATACTAAAACGAAAATTATATACGAATATAATTTTCCTAACAGCTTAATCCTTTCACATCTTTACTCAGTTATTTCCTTACCCTTCCCTCAGCCAATCGCAAGCTTGCAAATCCCCGCGTGGGCCCCTCCTTTCCCCATCTCTCTCTGCCTCTCTCCTCATTCTCTCTCTCTCTCTATCTCACCAAATCTCTCTTTCTCTCTCCAATCTCTCTCTCTCTCCTCTCGTATTTTAACCCCCCATGCAGCAGCCGCCTCCTTAACCCATCTTCCTCATCGCGAAACCCACACGAACCCTAACCCCAGCTCACGCAGTCTCACCGCCGGCCTCCTCGAGACCTCGCCGTCGCCGCCCTCACCACCACGACCTCCACCGTACCCACCTACCCTCTTCCTCCCGTTCTCCCGACAACACCCGCGCCTGCACCCAACTCCGAACTCGCCTCCACCCTCGTAAACGTCGCCGTCGACACCGCCTCCGACCGTCGACGCCTCCCACGACTCCCTCTCACACCACTCGTCGAAACCTCGTCGTCGTTCCCTCCTCCCCTCGCCGGAACAGTGAACCCTAGCCTTCATCCTCCGCCTAGCCCCCGCTGTTCGCCGGAGAAACGTGCCGGCGACCCCGTCGACACCACCTCCGACCACCTCCCTCTCTCCCACGACCACCAGAGCCGACCCCTCTCCTCCAGCTCGCCGCAACACCCCTTTCCAGCGATCCCCGAGCCTTCCAGCCGTTCCAGCACCCTCGCCGCACCTCTTGTTCGCCGCCGGTGGGTCCATCGCCGTCGGGCTCATCATAGTTACCCCGTTCCTCCTCTGTAAGCATTCCTTACTTCCTTTGGTGCAAACCCCGCTGATCTTGTATGTTTATCTTATTGCTAACTTGTTGCCGTTAACTTTTGCCGGAACCCGACCGTGCCGTCTGACGAACCCGACGCTCCAGCGAAGTCCCCTGGTCCGTGTGATCCCGTTGACCTCTGTCGGGACTCGATCCGTGGCCCGTGCTTCCATATCGCAGTTTCTGCCGACATCGCATCCGTGTTTCGGTTTGCGGAACCGCCGAGGCAAGTATCCGAATACTTGCTTAACATGCTACAACTTAATCATCATATTATAATCACACAAGTAGTATAACATCGATACCTTTTATAACATAGAATTGCTAGTCACGATCATCCGTAACTTTAATCAATGAAATCATTGCTCACTTTAACCGGTCTGCTATTAAGTCATACTTAACTAATCGAACCAAGTAGATCATCCCCAATTCATTGTTAAAAACACTCATGAGACAATTATTGTGCTTAGTTCAAATTCATGTAACTCCATTACGTATATTATCGATATTGTTTCATCTTGTGGCTTCTGTACCTCAAAGGTGCGTGAACCGGATTAATATGAAAATACAAACATCACTGTGTTCACATAGAATAATATTTGCTATTCACTGTTTCCTGCTACTGTTCATTACTTGTTACTATACCTGTTATCATCATATACCTGATTGCATTACATATTGACCGATCTTGATACACCTGACACATGTACTGATACACCGGACACAACACCCTGTACATATCGACTCTACCTGTTGAAAGTAACCTGACCTGTTACCTGATCTCATGCCTAATGCCGACAAACCTAACCATTCCTGCTGTCGATCCAGACAGACCTACCTTTACTTGACTTGTGTTGGCATTAGTCCTTGACTACTGAATACCTGACTGACATACATAGTTTGGGGGTATGGGGAAATCAAAGGTGAAACCGACTTGTAACTCAACAGTTCGATACATTGTTCTGATCAGTCTTACGGGCTTGGCCAGCTCCGGAGTGTTGTTGCTGACATCACTCATCCATCCTACTACCTTTTACTGCTTAGCGGCACGTCTCGGATTCAGCCCCGAGAATCATGACCGTGGTCCCGGGCACGCACGGGATACTATTGAGTTACATCGACGATTCATCAATTGGTTTCAAAGACCATAGAGTAGGAAACCTGATAGGACAGTTTAGTCACTACTGCACATCACCCTGTTTATTACTTCTTATTGCTGCCTTATTCATGTTCATGCTTGCATTGTTTATTACCATGTTTATGCTATATACTTGATATCATGACGCGCTGACGTCTGGGTTTTGCATGGCCCAGATTCCGTGCCCTTGACGTCGACCGAGCAAGAGTACTTCAGCCAGCAGGCTGAACTGTGAGTTCTTGAGAGTTTAGTTTATTTATGTCATTTCATTTCCAGATGTGAGCCCGCATTATGGGACGTACTGTTTATTCATTGTATTGGATCATTAGCTTCCGCACTTATTGTTTATTGATTCTTGTTATTATGGATTTGGACATGTATTAGTTTAGTTTATTTTTACTGTTCTTGATATCTTTACAACCGTAATGTGACTGTGGATGGATACTTCCTACCCACAGGTAGCATGGTTGGCTATGTCACGTGCCCAAATCTTGCGCACTCTGGGAAGCGGGGCGTGACATGGTTTTATGGTATCAGAGCCATAGGTTAGTTGGGTTGACTCTTTGTAGTTGGGTATTGCACCCGATACACGAATCAGAATACCCGTGATTAGGAAACATGTCCTGCCACCTTGACCGTTTTACCGTTCTTGAATCATTCTTCCAGATCATGTCGACATGCAAACTTACTTTGCATTGTTAATTCGAAAACCTAACTTCTTGTTATCTCTAGGACTTAGGCGACTTGGGTAGAGTTAAGTAATTGCGGCTATGATACCGCGGCATAGCTACAATGCAGCACTCTATTTAAGTATCTTGGAGTTCTAGCCTTGATTTATATATATTGAATCTATCATCATGCTAATGTTGTCGTTTTGATTTCAGGACCATGGCAGATAAGAATTTCAAGACGTATCAGAGGCGTGTGGATGAAGCCGCCATGTTAGGAGTGATACGAGGGATGTTGGAAAATCAGAAGAGGCAAACTGAACTGATCCAGCAGCAAGCCGATTCATTTCAGGAGGGTTTGCAGGCTATGCAGCAGTCTGTAAACACCGCTGTAGCGAAGCCAGTCGACCGAGTAGGGACCGTGGCAGATTTCAGACGGTTGGGTCCTACTACTTTCACTGGCTTGGAGGAGCCGCTGCCAGCCGAGCAGTGGCTTGTGGACACAGAGAATTTATTGATTGCGGCGCAGATCCCAGAAGACAAGAGAGTTGACGTGGTGCGCATTCAGTTGGTGGATTACGCCCGAGAGTGGTGGCTTTTGGAGGAGACCCGCCTGTCTAAGCCAATCAGTTGGGCGGATTTCTCCAAAAGTTTCTTGGAAAAGTTCTTCCCGCGGACTGCACGGGAGGAAATGGAGGAGAGATTTATTGGGCTGAAACAAAATGGAGCAGCTGTGGATGTGCATGCAGCGGAGTGGACGAGACTTAGCCGTTTCGCTGGACCCTTAGTCGCCAAGGAGGCAGACAGGGCGCGAAGGTTCTTGCGCAGTTTGGATGTGGACATCCAGAGGCAGATTGTCTCCCTGGGTTTGACCACTTTCTCGCAGGTTCTTACGGCAGCCAGAGAGCAACAGAGTTTATCAGGATCGAAAGGGAACCTTCACCAGACAGCAGTTGCGGTCAGGAAGCCTGCATTTGTACCTAACCGAGATCATGGGCGCAGAGGTATTCCAGTAGACCGTCGAGGTGTAGCGCCAATGAAGAAGCCTGTGATCGTTGATCGAAGGAAGAGCGTGATTTGTGATTACTGCCGATTACCTGGGCACGTGCAGAAGGATTGTCGAAGGAGACTGGGACTTTGTCTGGTTTGTGGGGCAGCCGATCACGCAGTTGGTACTTGTCCGTCGAAGCTTCGCACGAGAGATGATATACGGAAGCCTCCGCAGAGACCATTCCAAGGGCAGAAGCAACTGACACAAGGACCTAACCAGGGTCGAGCTTTCATTTTGACAGCTGAGGAAGCCAAGGCATCAGGAGAAGTGGTTTCAGGTACTGTACTCGTTCGTGGTTTTCCTGCTTTGACATTATTTGATTCCGGAGCATCCCACTGTTTTATGTCAGCAAATTTTATAACTACACACTCGATCACCTGCACGACCCTGTCTAGTTTTTGGGACATACACACTGGGAATGGGAAAATCATAGCTAGTAAGGAATGTAGAGATTGTACTGTTGTTGTTTGTGGACGGGAGCTTTTTGCGGATTTCTTGGTGATTGATACGGGCAGTTATGAAGTAGTCTTGGGAATGGATTTTCTTGGCACTTTCCACGCACACATTGATTGTAGGGCAAGGAAAGTAATTTTCCAGATTCCCGGACACCCTGAGTTTACTTTCATCGGAGGAAGCAGTTCTGTCGGGCCAGTCGAGTTCAGGGCTAGGCCGACGAACAATGTTCTTGCGGCTATGGTTGCGGATAGAAATGAAGAGCCGGCAGTTGTCCTCGACTTTATGGATGTGTTTGAAGATATTTCAGGCCTACCGCCGAAGCGAGATGTGGAGTTTGCGATTGACCTCATTCCTGGTGTAGCGCCAGTATCAAAATCTTATTATCCAATGGCACCGGTGGAATTGGAAGAGGTTAAGAAACAAGTGGGTGAATTACTCGAGAAGGGATGGATTCGAAGCAGCAACTCACCTTGGGGAGCTCCAGTCCTTTTAGTGAAGAAGAAGGATGGCACGAGAAGAATGTGCATCGATTACCGAGAATTAAACCGGGTGACTATTAAGAACAAGTACCCGATCCCTCGCATTGGAGAACTTTTTGAGCAGCTTAGTGGCGCGAGGGTATTCTCGAAACTGGACTTACGATCAGGATATCATCAGGTCCGAGTGAAGGCAGAAGACATTTGCAAGACGGCGTTTCGAACTCGGTATGGGCATTTCGAATATTTAGTGATGCCCTTCGGAGTGACTAATGCGCCGTCAATATTTATGGACTTGATGAACAGGATCTTTTCACCGTTCTTGGACCAGTTTATTGTGGTATTCATTGACGATATTCTGGTGTACTCGAAGAGTCCGGAGGAGCATGCTGAGCACTTAAGGATCGCACTTCAAACGCTGAGACAGGAGAAATTATTTGCGAAGATGAGTAAGTGCGAATTCTGGTTGGAAGAAGTGAAGTTTCTGGGGCATGTCGTGTCGGGCGATGGAATCGCCGTTGATCCCGAGAAGATTGCAGCAGTTCGAGATTGGCCTGTTCCAAAGAATGTTGCAGAGATAAGAAGTTTCCTTGGACTCGCCGGTTACTACAGAAGATTTGTGGAGAACTTCGCTCGTGTAGCTGAGCCGTTAACCAAGCTTACGCGTAAGGAGGTACCGTTTGTTTGGACAGATGGATGTGCATTGGCCTTCGAGACGTTGAAGCAGAAGTTGATAACCGCCCCTATCCTAACCGTACCGGATGATTCAGGAGGACTGGTGATTCACAGCGACGCATCTGGAAAGGGATTGGGATGTGTTTTGATGCAGAATGGGAAAGTCGTCGCTTACGCATCGAGGCAGCTGAAGACTCATGAGCAGAACTATCCGACTCACGACTTGGAGCTTGCAGCCGTGATCTTCGCCCTGAAGATTTGGAGACACTACCTTCTGGGCGAGAGAGTTGAAGTCTTTACTGATCACAAGAGTTTGAAATATGTGTTCACTCAGAAGGAGTTGAACATGAGGCAACGCAGATGGTTGGAGCTGATGGCCGACTACGACCTTGATCTTAAGTATCATCCGGGAAGAGTTAACGTCGTGCCAGATGCGCTAAGTCGGTTACCAGCAATTCAGTTATTGACTGCACAGAGAGAGATCATTGAGGAGTTTCGGAGATTTGACTTGGAGGTTGTGCTACCGCGTGCCACAGGACAGTTGATGCAGTTGCAAGTACAATCGTCCTTAGTGGAGAAGATTAAAGTGGCGCAATCGCAGGATCCTAGACTGCAAAAGTTTCGAGAGCAGGTTGGAGCCGGACTACGAACCGATTTACTGATCCATGAAGACGGTTCGTTGAGATATGGTAGCCGTGTGTGTGTGCCAAAAGGAGATGTGCGTGAGGAGCTTATGAAGGAGGTACACAGTTCAGCTTACTCTGTACATCCAGGAGGGACAAAGATGTACCGAGATATTCGACAGCATTTCTGGTGGGAAGGTATGAAACGGGAAATCGCTCGCTTCGTGGCTAAGTGCTTGGTGTGTCAGCAAGTCAAGGCTGAACACCAAAGGGTTGCTGGTTTGTTGCAACCACTTCCGATTCCTCAATGGAAGTGGGAACATATAACCATGGATTTCGTGACGGCTTTACCGCGGAGTCCAAAGGGCAACAATGCAGTATGGGTGATTGTCGATCGGTTGACCAAGGCAGCTCACTTTATTCCGTTTCGGGTTGGTCAATCGACAGAGACTTTGGCAGAGCGGTACATGCAGGAGATTGTCAGATTTCATGGAGTACCGGTAAGCATCGTGTCCGACCGGGACACTCGGTTCCTGTCACACTTTTGGAGGAGTTTACAAGAAAGTTTGGGGACTCGATTGAAGTTCAGCACAGCTTATCATCCCCAGACTGATGGACAATCAGAGAGAACGATCCAGACCCTTGAAGATATGTTGAGGGCTTGCATGTTAGACTTCAAAGGTTCTTGGGAGGATCATCTACACCTGGTGGAGTTTTCGTACAACAACAGCTTCCAAGCAACTATTCAGATGGCCCCGTTTGAAGCACTGTATGGTCGTAAGTGCCGTTCACCGGTTTGTTGGGATGATGTTGGTGAACGAAGGTTACTAGGACCAGATTTGGTGGTGCAGACAGTCGAGAAGGTGAATACAATCAGAAAGCACATGAAGGCAGCTCAAGACAGACAGAAGAGTTGGGCCGACACGTCAAGAAGACCTCTAGAGTTCGCTGTGGGCGATTTGGTATTCCTGAAGATATCACCGACTAGAGGGGTGATTCGCTTTGGAAGTCGGGGAAAGCTTAGTCCCCGATTCGTTGGACCCTTCGAGATATTGGAGCGTGTTGGAGAGGTATCGTACCGGTTGGCGTTACCATCGTCATTAGCAGGAGTTCATGATGTATTTCATGTGTCTCAACTACGGAGGTATGTTCGTGATGAGACCCATGTTTTGGATCACTCGGAGTTGACCGTTCGGGAGGACCTAACTTTTGAGGAGCGGCCAGTCGAGATCAAGGATCGAAGAGAAAAGGTTCTTAAGAACAAGGTTATCCCCCTTGTGCTAGTTTCTTGGGGTAACCGATCGCATGGAGAATCAACTTGGGAGCGAGAAGACGAGATCCGGCAGAAATTCCCTCATCTTTTCCAGTAGTTAGTTATCTTGTATTCTTGGAATTTCGAGGACGAAATTCTTTTGTAGTTGGGTATGATGTAACACCCGAGCCCAATAATACTATGTATATTACTAGTTGAGGGTTATTTGTTGCTCTTTCCAATTTTCCTGATTTTCTGGTGTTTATTGCTAAATTCTACCCGGTTAAGTCATTTTGGCACATAACAAATTTTAACTCCGAAAGTGAAATTTAAGATGTCCATGTTGGCCTACGCGTCGCCACTAGTCGCGTGGTAGCGTCCGCGTGTCGAGATTCCGTTCCGTTTGGCTAAACGGGCAAGTTTGGACGACTACGTGCGCATGCAAGTGTCCGACTTGGGGGCATGCATTTTAATCTTTAAACACCTCTTTTCAAAATTTGGAACCCGCTTAAAATCATATAATTTGAATTTGGAACTTTTGGACGCAACCCGGGCGCGATTTGGAAATGTTTCATTTTGCGCCAAAAAGGGCCCATTTAAATTTAATACTAAAACGAAAATTATATACGAATATAATTTTCCTAACAGCTTAATCCTTTCACATCTTTGCTCAGTTATTTCCTTACCCTTCCCTCAGCCAATCGCAAGCTTGCAAATCCCCGCGTGGGCCCCTCCTTTCCCCATCTCTCTCTGCCTCTCTCCTCATTCTCTCTCTCTCTCTATCTCACCAAATCTCTCTTTCTCTCTCCAATCTCTCTCTCTCTCCTCTCGTATTTTAACCCCCCATGCAGCAGCCGCCTCCTTAACCCATCTTCCTCATCGCGAAACCCACACGAACCCTAACCCCAGCTCACGCAGTCTCACCGCCGGCCTCCTCGAGACCTCGCCGTCGCCGCCCTCACCACCACGACCTCCACCGTACCCACCTACCCTCTTCCTCCCGTTCTCCCGACAACACCCGCGCCTGCACCCAACTCCGAACTCGCCTCCACCCTCGCAAACGTCGCCGTCGACACCGCCTCCGACCGTCGACGCCTCCCACGACTCCCTCTCACACCACTCGTCGAAACCTCGTCGTCGTTCCCTCCTCCCCTCGCCGGAACAGTGAACCCTAGCCTTCATCCTCCGCCTAGCCCCCGCTGTTCGCCGGAGAAACGTGCCGGCGACCCCGTCGACACCACCTCCGACCACCTCCCTCTCTCCCACGACCACCAGAGCCGACCCCTCTCCTCCAGCTCGCCGCAACACCCCTTTCCAGCGATCCCCGAGCCTTCCAGCCGTTCCAGCACCCTCGCCGCACCTCTTGTTCGCCGCCGGTGGGTCCATCGCCGTCGGGCTCATCATAGTTACCCCGTTCCTCCTCTGTAAGCATTCCTTACTTCCTTTGGTGCAAACCCCGCTGATCTTGTATGTTTATCTTATTGCTAACTTGTTGCCGTTAACTTTTGCCGGAACCCGACCGTGCCGTCTGACGAACCCGACGCTCCAGCGAAGTCCCCTGGTCCGTGTGATCCCGTTGACCTCTGTCGGGACTCGATCCGTGGCCCGTGCTTCCATATCGCAGTTTCTGCCGACATCGCATCCGTGTTTCGGTTTGCGGAACCGCCGAGGCAAGTATCCGAATACTTGCTTAACATGCTACAACTTAATCATCATATTATAATCACACAAGTAGTATAACATCGATACCTTTTATAACATAGAATTGCTAGTCACGATCATCCGTAACTTTAATCAATGAAATCATTGCTCACTTTAACCGGTCTGCTATTAAGTCATACTTAACTAATCGAACCAAGTAGATCATCCCCAATTCATTGTTAAAAACACTCATGAGACAATTATTGTGCTTAGTTCAAATTCATGTAACTCCATTACGTATATTATCGATATTGTTTCATCTTGTGGCTTCTGTACCTCAAAGGTGCGTGAACCGGATTAATATGAAAATACAAACATCACTGTGTTCACATAGAATAATATTTGCTATTCACTGTTTCCTGCTACTGTTCATTACTTGTTACTATACCTGTTATCATCATATACCTGATTGCATTACATATTGACCGATCTTGATACACCTGACACATGTACTGATACACCGGACACAACACCCTGTACATATCGACTCTACCTGTTGAAAGTAACCTGACCTGTTACCTGATCTCATGCCTAATGCCGACAAACCTAACCATTCCTGCTGTCGATCCAGACAGACCTACCTTTACTTGACTTGTGTTGGCATTAGTCCTTGACTACTGAATACCTGACTGACATACATAGTTTGGGGGTATGGGGAAATCAAAGGTGAAACCGACTTGTAACTCAACAGTTCGATACATTGTTCTGATCAGTCTTACGGGCTTGGCCAGCTCCGGAGTGTTGTTGCTGACATCACTCATCCATCCTACTACCTTTTACTGCTTAGCGGCACGTCTCGGATTCAGCCCCGAGAATCATGACCGTGGTCCCGGGCACGCACGGGATACTATTGAGTTACATCGACGATTCATCAATTGGTTTCAAAGACCATAGAGTAGGAAACCTGATAGGACAGTTTAGTCACTACTGCACATCACCCTGTTTATTACTTCTTATTGCTGCCTTATTCATGTTCATGTTTGCATTGTTTATTACCATGTTTATGCTATATACTTGATATCATGACGCGCTGACGTCTGGGTTTTGCATGGCCCAGATTCCGTGCCCTTGACGTCGACCGAGCAAGAGTACTTCAGCCAGCAGGCTGAACTGTGAGTTCTTGAGAGTTTAGTTTATTTATGTCATTTCATTTCCAGATGTGAGCCCGCATTATGGGCCGTACTGTTTATTCATTGTATTGGATCATTAGCTTCCGCACTTATTGTTTATTGATTCTTGTTATTATGGATTTGGACATGTATTAGTTTAGTTTATTTTTACTGTTCTTGATATCTTTACAACCGTAATGTGACTGTGGATGGATACTTCCTACCCACAGGTAGCATGGTTGGCTATGTCACGTGCCCAAATCTTGCGCACTCTGGGAAGCGGGGCGTGACACAGATGCTATTTGGATTTATCCGTCCACCTCTCCGAAGATACCAAGTTGATTTATGACAACATATATCATATGTTTGGACAGACGCGACCGTTATAGAAGACTTTATCAGATTCCTCCTCATTTTATGAGGGGTTTTTGATTGTGAGGACGCTCTTCCCTGCAGGCACAAGCCCCTGCAGTTAATTACGTTACCGCATTACGATAACCACTTTCTCCTGCTCCGGCAGTTCACTTCGTGTCATGTGTGTTTTTGTTTGTTTAGGTTGCCCGTGGATTATATACGGAGACTAGTTTATGTCGTCGCCCGTAGGGCGCTGATCAGTCCAAATCCCTATATTTTAGATTTAGGCTTAGGTTTATTTAATGACCATTAATCTGGTATGAGATTAAGATCGACTTAAAGCATATGGGTGAGCATTTGGGCTCTGTTTGTTCTTGCTAAGAATGTGTTAGTCTTATTTGAGACTAAGATCAACTTAACAACATTTTAGGATCATTTTTCCTTAAGATCCAGCAAAAGAGCATTTGGGCTCAACTACAAGAAAATTTCAGAGACTTAGCCAATTTGGGCTTAGTCTACTTAGTCTTTTTTTATTCAAAAGTGATAAGCATTTATTTGGGCTCTGTTTGTTCAGCCCTTTTCTTTTCATGTAAAAGTGCTAAGCACTTATTTTAGCTCTGACGCTTGCATGTATGTCATGTGAAGTATTCAGTCATGGGCGCTGCCCAATAAATGTTGAACACTTTTAGTCATTTTGACTAAATGTGAAGTGCTAAGCACTTTTTATATGGCGTCCACATGAGATGCACATGCGGCACTGGGCGCCGTCCAATTAGTGCTAAGCACTCAGCCGTTTCGGCAACATATGAAGTGCTCAACACTTTTTGTATGGCGCCCACGTGCGGCGCTGGGAGCTGCCCAATCAGTGCTAAGCACTTAGCTGTCTTCGGCTGCTTAGGGAGTGCTGAGCACTTTTATTCAACGCCCACGTGTGTTTCATGTGAGACGTTGGCCTTCTGTTTTGTGTGCCCGCGTGTCTTTCACGTGAGGCGTTAGGCACTGTTAAAAGGGGGCCCCACGTGAAGAGCACGTGAGGCGCTAGTCTTTTTTCCTTTTTTAGAGATTAAATCTCTGTTAATGGCATTTTGACCATTAATGATCTCCAAGATCTTCGTTTTTGAAGATCTGGGATCAGGTTTTTTCCTTAAGAACTAAGTTCTTTTATAGGTTCTTTTTCCTCTTTTTTTTCTTTTGGACTTAATTCTTTTCTGAATTTTTTATTCCCAAGAACAATATCCTCCCGATGAGAATTAAATTCTCAACTTCTGGGAGATTTGTCTTATGGATCTCTGATCCAGAGGAAAAACTAAGTTCTTTGAGAATGGTTAAATCCTTAAAATAGGTAAAAAGAGATATTTGATCTCTGAATTTCTTTTACCTAGATTTCTTTTGAAAGGGAAATCTTCCTCTCTGAGGATTGAATTCTCTCTTGTTTTTGGAAGCTTTCTGTATTTTTCATAAGCTTATACGAGTTTTTTCTTCTATCTATGAGACTTGAAGTCTCAGGTCCTTTATATAGTGGAGGCACGTTTGTTACTTAATTTTGAGAAAATCTCTTATTGAGAGATTCCAATTGATTTAATTGGACTCAAAATTGAGTTGGGAAATTTTACCCACAATTAGATCTTTGATCCAGAGACTTCTGTTTTTACAGAATATGTTCTCTTGTTTTTAACAAGATTGGAGAAATATTTTCCCATATACAAAATTTATTCTGTAAAATGGTGATTTTTTTAATCACCATTGGATTTTTAATCCAAGAATTCTCTATTTTACAGAGAGCACTCTTTTTGTTTGGAAAGATTGAGAGAATATATTCCCAAAAATAAAATTTTATTCTATTGTTGGATCATTGATCCAACCGAAAGTATCTTTCTTATTTAGAAAGATTTGGGAGATATTTTCTCCTAATTATATATTTTGATGATTTATCATCTCCGTTGGATATTTGATCAAACGGATCTGTTTATCAGAGAGTATCCCAACTTTAAGGAAACACAGAATTTAATTCTATTTGGGCGCCGGCGCTCACGTGTTGTGCACGTGGGCGCTACTTAAGAATTTAATTCTTATGATAGGTACTTATATGCTTTGCACATTGGCGTCTGCGTGAGGAGCACGTGCAGCTCCATCTAAGAGTTTAACTCTTATATAATAAATTCTTCCTTATTTTGCATATTGGCGCCCACATGAGGAGCACGTGCGACATCGTATAAGAATTTAATTCTTACCTAGAAGCTTTTCTGTGCTTTGCACATTGGCGCTGGCGCCCTCATGAGAAGCACGTGGGGCGCTTCCCTATTAATGAAGGTTTCTTTTCACCTCCTTTCTCTGCTTTTCCTGAGTCAAAATTTCTTTTCCAATGCCTTCTTTTGTCAGAGCTTGAAAATTGTTCCACCATGCACAACATTTTCTGTGCCTAGACTTAAATGCCTCCCTTTATAATCTAAGAAATGCTCCTCTTCTCTCTCACTTTCGAAGAATCATTTTAACAGAGAAGAGTCATGGCTTGCAATCGTCCGCATGCTAATCGGCAGCCATGGGAGGTGCCCATTGAGGAAATTGTTCCACGTTTTCTTGCGTGCTTGGTGAATCCTGCTCTTATGGATGACCAATATGATACGGTGCTGCACGAGCTCTTGACACGTAGAGGATCTCCTCTCTCCATCGGCTCCATTTGGCTCCGGATGATCTTCCTGTCCGTGCTCAATGACATTTCCTCTCATCCAATGGAGATGACTCCGGCGATACTCGACGCAGCTGAGGACAAGATCGAGTGCTTTCATGAGGTGCTTTTGATTACCAAGCCTCTGAGGGATCGCTCTGTTCAGCTACTAAGCCAGATACGGGCTTAGCAGACCATCATATTTTCCTTCGCCGATGGACACAACGCTAACCGATGGGGAGCAACTCCTTGCGAAGATCGCCGCTTCGACATGGTGGAGAAGGCTAAGAGGGTTTTAGAAAACTTTATTCATAGTTTTGTAAACCCTTATACTTTTGATCCCGTGTTTGGTGATCTATTTCCTATAGCATAAAATGTTTATTTAAATGCTTTCCTTTTGGCACGCCCCACTTCCTAGTGTATGTGGAAGGAGACGTGGCGGGCACGTGACGTATTTACTCAGAAGTAAACACGTTAAGCGTAAATATGCAATATATGAAAAGAACAAGAAATGAAAAGAGATATAATGTAAACAACAACTTTTATTAACATTCATCTTTACAATACAACTGATTTGAAAAGGAAATATACAATGATAAAAGCAATGCATAAACTGTGGCATAAAAACTGGAAGGTAAGTACAACTAAAGCTAGTAGTCTGGCTATGCCTCAATCTGATTCAGATACACCTGACTGGGCTCGATCTCCTGAGGGTCCTGTCCTCCCGACGAACATTCCAAAGAAAGAAATAGAAGAAATGTCGTCAGCGAACTAGCGCTCGGTAAGTCCTAAAAGAAAGGATGGAACACAACAAGTAATGTGGAAGGAAACTGTTAAGTTATACAAGTATCGGTTTATTATTCTAACGTAGTTGTTTGTAGCTTGCTACAGAAAGTATCAGTGTATACGAGAGGAGTCCAACTATCCCGTGGACTATGGTAACATGTAAGTACAAGTCCCCATCAAAACCCACGGGACAACGACACGAGAGTTCATGTAGATGTCTTCTAGTGTCCATCATTGTGCCACTTTTAATACATCCCGTACCAATCTACCCATTTAACTCTGTAATGTGTTGTATAGATTATAATTATCAGACTTGCCGAGATCATGGATACAAGTTGTTTCTTATAATTAGGTTCAAAATGTAAATAAGTAGGCATGTAATCAAGTCAAGTTATAGCCATGGTTCGGTTAAGTCAAGTCATGTTTTCATGTTGATCTTGTTCTGATGTTCAGATTCAAGTATACATGTTAGAGTTTGGATTCATGTTTAAATTGGATTCTGGTTTGAGTTGAATTCAATCTTGATTTGTACTCAGACTTGAGTCAGACACTTAGAACTGATTTGGATCCTGAATTAGGTTCGGGAGTTATCAATAACTGCTGCACATGGACGACAGGATTTGTGTATTTTTCCAAGAAAATTATCATTGATAACACGGTTAAGTCTTTTTACCTTAAATAGGTTAGCACTAACTTTCTCCGGCTCCCTGGGGCTCAAGAGAATTGATCCCGCTTAAACCCATATTTACTAAAATCCTTAACAGTGTTTTATATCGCTCGAGAGGGTTTTATGAAAAAATATTTTTAATATAGTTCAAAATAATCTCGAGAAATTTATTTATATTCTTTAGGGTTTCCATGGATGTGTATTTTAAGAATTGAGATATTTTAGTGATAATTATCTTAACTTGAATAGTTCATGGTATTTTACTGTAAAATTGTCTTGTATTGATATCTTGATGGTTTGATGAAACTTGTAATTCTTTTATTTGAAAAAAATATAAAGTTATTATATTTTGAAAACATATGGATTTTGTAATATTTATATAATTAAAAATTAATTTTGATTATTAAGTAGAAAATCTAGTTTTTTTCTTTAAAATCGTATTAAAAACCTTTCGAGACCGAATGCTCCGTGAGGAGGTCTGTGTCTCGCTCTACTAGCCCAAGGAAGTGCGATAATCCGCACCATCCAATAGCGGGTCCCTTAAAGAGGGTTGTAAAGGCTTATTTGCAAAGGGTTTTGAAATACAATTCAATGAAAACCGTTTTTTATAATTAATGGTATTTTAATGTAATATGGTAACAAAAATATGCTCAAGGGATATCATGTTATGGAACATGTGTGTATGTGAGGGGTAGGTCATTATCCCATGAAATTTTCTAAAGGTATGGTATTAACAACATACTAAAAGGCGATATGTAAAGTTCATGGTATTTTAACGAAAAATTTAAATTAAAATTATTTAGAATGATGTTATTTGAGTGAAAGTTGTTCTAAATATTGGTTGTATGATTATAAACAAAGGGTAAGAATTTGTATGGAAGATATGGAAGAAATAGTGTTTAGAATCAAAAGATCGGTGTTAACTCCACTTACCGACATATTTTGAAAAAAGAGAACTTTTTAAGAAGAAAGAGAAGGATAGGGAGGGACTTACAAGTGGATTAGGGTAAAGAAAGGTTGAAGAAGATAGCTTGGTAGCCATGGCGTCGCGGGGTCGCCGGAATAGTCTCGATTCCTCGCCGGAAGTTGGTCGTTGGCTAACTCCTCTTTTCCTCCACTTGTACTTGAGAAAATTTGAGGGTTTTGGCTAGAATTTTCAGAATGAAGAGAGGCTAGGGCATGGGACAATATTTATAGTGTGGAATTAGGGTTTTGGGATTAAAAGAGTGAATTAAAATGTATTAAAATGTGATAAATTGGGGAAATGAAGAGTCTCTGTTTGATTGCAGAGTAATCAAACAGTGCAGGGGTAATGGGGGTAGGCCAAGGGACTTGTGTGCAAAACCCGGGGCTTATTACCCATGGGGGGCCGTCGGCGCCGGCCAAATAGAGGATCTCGCCGGTCGTTTTGTGGGTTAGGGCCGGTAGATTTGAGCCACGTGTTCTCCTCTGTATTTATATCCTTTTCCACGTGTTTCTTTTTTTAGACTTTTCATTTTATATGCACTGCACGTGTAAACTTTTGGGCTTCCAAAAATATTAAAAGAAAAATCAAAAAAATATAATGTGTCTAATGGGATTCGAATACAGGGGCTACGTCACAGCAGTGCAAGGCTTTACCAATGAGCTACAAGCTATTTCTTGTCGTTCTTAAAAAAAATTAACTTTTAAATTGTACTCAGACTTGCAAACTCCTTTCAGTACATTAAATTAAAAAAATTTGTACAGTAAAATCAGAGTCGTTACACCTTTTATCATTGACCACGAGTGCTTCATTTCTAACACATGTTCTTCCTTTGATCCTACTGTTGCAACCTTCCATGCGCGTGTATAAATGAGCCTTCTTTCACACATAACTGTAAATGAAACTTAAACCGGTATAAACAGTCGTCGACAGCCCACTGTCGTCCCCCTTCCCCTCTTCTGTCCCAGAACCCCAGAGCCAAACCACAACCCCAAATCCCTCGTCTCTTTCTTCTCTTTTCTTTCTTTCCTTTTCTTGGCTTCTTGATTCTTGGCCGTTGTCGGAGTCGCGCAAGTCGCCGACGATCCGGGTGACCCAGTCGTCGTCGTCATCCAGCGTGGTCACGTTCTTGAGTAGCCAAGTCTAGTTCTGTACGTGCGTGGTTGCATCGCAACGTTTACCCAACGTCGAATGTGACGTACGTGCCCCAACGTAAGATCCGATCATGCAAGTTTATCTTGCTACATGCTATGTTACTATATTTACATCCATATGAATAAAAATAATACATGTATTTTAATTATGCATCCTATGTTATACTTTTACCATTTTTCGATACCCGTACGTATCCGTACTGTCTATTGCTTATCTAGTTGCATGCCGGAACCTCATTATATCATACTACTGTTCTATTAGTACAATGTGCTTTCTATTGTGCATCATACGTAGTCATGGACTTATAAAATGTTATCACTGATAGATACATGTGCATCCGTGCATTAACCGTGTTTCAATATTCGTTACGGTTTACATTGGATATCTAGTTGATGCATATACATCACTTGATAGGTTCATGACACACTACTAACTTGTTTCATGGATTTTGTTACTAATACCAACAATCCTGATTTGTTTTCCTGATGGACGTAACCTGTTGTCTTCATAGACGAAAACCTGTACCTGCTTGATCCTGTGTTGGCATTAGACCTATCTTGGCAATACCTGACTTGAACACAAACCTGGGGGTATAGGGGAAATCAAGAATGTAACCGAAATGTAACTCAAAAGGCTATTATTACATGTTTTCCGCTTTTCCGGGCGTTACGGAATATCCTGTTTTCCATTTTTCCGGGCATTACGGAATATCCTGTTTGCCGTTTTTCCGGGCGTTACGGAATAAATCCTGTTACCGTGGTCCTATAGGACCCGGGGCAATTCCTCGACCCAACTGCCTTGGCGTCCTTCTAGGCGGGTTCGGAGGCCTCGGAGGACGTCCCGGTTGGCGACTTCAGCCTGTCTGTTGCATTGTGGATGTGCGATCGCGGCAAACTTCATGAGGATATGGTACTCGTTGCAGAACTCCTTCACTTTCTCGTTTTTGAAGTTTGTCCCGTGGTCGGTGATGGTACACCTCGGGATGCTGAACCGGAGTATCAGGTTGTTCTGCAGAAACTTGATGGTCGTAGCGGCATCCGGTTTCCTGATGAAGAAGGCCTCGATCCACTTTGTGGAGTAATCCACTGAGACGAGGACATATCTGTGCCCGCCCGCACCGGTAGGGAACTGGCCTATCGTGTCTAATCCCCGCTGGGCGAACGGCCACGGGAAGGTTAGGGCGGTCAGCTCGGTAGCCGGAAGGCGAGGTATGCTTCCGTGGAGTTGGCAGCTTTTGCATCTCCTGACGATCTTCTAGGCGTCTTGGTGGATAGTTGGCCAGTAGTACCCATGGAGCAAGGCCTTCTGGATCAAGATGCGGGCCCCTTGGTGTGCACCGCCGACCCCTTCATGGATTTCCCGGAGGATGTAGTCGGCTTTGTGGGGGTTGACGCACCGAAGCAGGGGATGAGTGAAGGACTTCTTGTAAAGGTTCCCATTGCTCCAGACGAAGTGACGGGCTTTGGCTCGGAGACGGCGGGCTGCTTCCCTATCTTTTGGGAGCGTACCATCCCTTAGGAATTCCACGAGGGGCTTCCTCCAGTCATGGTCATCTTCCTGTGCCGTATATACATGAAGTATTGTTGCCCCGTCTTCCACGCTGGGCCGCGGCAAGGTCTCGAAGAGGATAGATCGTTTGTTGTTGGCCGAGTAGGATGAAGCTAGCTTGCTCAGGGTGTCGGCTTGGGCATTGAGCTACCTGGGTATCTGCTCTACCTGGACTTCATCGAAGTTCTTCCGAAGTTTTCTTGCCTTGGCTAGATACTTTACCATTAGAGGTTCCCGAGCCGCGAAGTGGCCGGTCACTTGGCCGACGACTAGGGCTGAGTCACTGCGGATTCGAATTGTTTTCAGCCCCAGCCCGGAGGCCATGCGCAGTCTAGACAGCAGGACCTCATACTCTGCCGCGTTGTTTGAGGCCTTAAACCCGAGTTTTAGAGAGTACTCCATTTCTGCCTCATTCGGGCCCCAAATGATGAGGCCGGCACCACAGCCTTCCTCGGTTGAAGACCCGTCAACATAGATGACCCACTCAGGGACCGAGTCGGGTCTCCCTACGATCGGGTGTTGATCCCCGAGGGTCGGCATGGGCTCTGGTTTCTTACTGGGGATGGTGCATTCGACGATAAAGTCGACCAGGGCTTGTGCTTTGATGGCCTACCTCGGGCGATATTTTATGTCAAATTGGGACAACTCCCACCTCCACTTCTCTAAGCGGCCCGAGGATTCGGGTAAGGCGAGGATAGCCCCCAGCAGGCACTCAGTGAGAACGAGGATAGTGTGCGCTTGGAAGTAGTGCCGCAGCTTCCTTGAGGCCACAATGAGTGCCAAGACAATCTTCTATATGCTGGATACCTCGTTTCTGCGTCTTTGAAGATGTGGCTCACGTAGTACACTGGCTTCTGCGCTCCGTCGACCTCTCGAGCGAGCACTGAGCCTGCTGCTTGATCGGATACCGCCAAATACAGTGATAGCTCATCTCGTTCAACTGGCCAGGTGAGCAGCGACAGCGTCGCAAGGTGTCTTTTTAATTAGTCAAAAGCGGTCTGGCACTCTTCTGACTACTCGAACCTCGGGATTTTCCTTAGGGCTTTGAAGAATGTGAGACACTTTTCCCCATACCTCGATATGAAGCGGCTCAGAGCGGCTACCCGCCCCGTCAGCCGCATGATCTCGACGTTGGTCTTAGGCACGGTTATGTTGAGGATAGCGTCAATTTTTTCTGGGTTAGCCTCGATCCCACGGTGGGTGACCATGAAACCGAGGAACTTTCCCCCAGTGACCCCGAATGCGCATTTGGCGGGGTTCAGCTTCATCTTGAACTTGCGGAGTACCTCGAAGGCCCTCCCAGGTCCTTGGCGTAGTCGGTTGACGAGACTGATTTGACGAGCATATCGTCGACGTAAACTTCCATGTTTCTGTCGATCTGTGGCTTGAACATGCGGTTGACCAACCGTTGGTACGTAGCCCCGGCGTTCTTGAGGCCGAAGGGCATCACCTTGTAGCAGTATACCCCCAGGGTCCATTATGAATGCGGTGAGATCATCGTCTGCCGGATTCATATTGATCTGATTGTAGCCAAAGAAGACATCCATGAAGCTCAATAGTTCGTGGCCCGCCGAGCTGTCAACGAGCTGATCTATCCGAGGAAGGGGGTAGTTGTCTTTGGGGCAAGCCTTGTTGAGGTCGGTGAAGTCGACGCACATGCGCCACTTCCCGCTTGACTTCTTGACCAGGACTACGTTCGCTAACCACTCTGAATAGGGCACATTCCGAATGAAGTTGGCAGCGAGGAGCCGATCTACCTCGTCCTCGACAGCCTTCTATTTGACTGGGGCGAAGCTTTGCTTCTTCTGTCTGACGGGTCGGGCCGTAGGATCTACCCCAAGATTGTGAGATATAACTTTGGGGTCGATCCTAGGCATGCCAGCAGGCGCCCAGGAAAAAACGTCGGAGTTGTTTCTGAGGAAATGAACCAGGCCATCTCGCTGAGTTCCTGTCAGAAGAGACCCGATCTGAACGAGTTTTTCCTCGCCCCCTTCTATGAGGGGGACCTTTGTCAGAGGCTCCACCGAGGTACCTCAGACCTCTTTTTTCCCGTCTCGTGTGTCTAGAGAGCCCTTGATGTCACCCTCACCTTCGACGCCGTCGACCGGCCTCTCCGATGAAGATGTTGCGGTGAAGCAAACCTTTGCAATTCGCTGGTCTCCATAGACCCGACCTACCCCATCCTGGTCGAGAGGGAACTTCATCGCCAGGTGGTAGGTCGAAATCTGGGCCCGAAGGGAGTTCAGCGTGGGGCGGCCGAGGAGGATGTTGTAAGCCGATGGGATTTTCGCTACGATGAACTCCACCGGCACTGTCTGCGTACGGCCGGGCTCCCCGACGTTGAACTGCAGGGTGATCACCCATTCCGCCGGGATAGAGTGGTTGGTGAATCTTGAAAGGACGTAGGAGGTCGGCCTCAGGTCTGCTGCGGTGAGCCCTATGCGCAGAAAGCATTCGTGGAAGAGAATGTCTGCCGAGCTTCCCGAGTTGGCCAGGATCCTGTACACCTCGTATTGATGGACCCGAGCCGTAATCACCAGGGGGTCGTTGTGGGGCAGGGATATGCCGTGAAAGTCCCCGTCGTCAAAAGTGATTGGCTCGGTCTCCCCGGCCTTCTTCCTCGGATGACTGTCGGCCTCCGGGGCTGGCGTGGGGTGCTGAGTCTCCTAGGTACTTGACGTACCCCCTTCCGCCATGACCATGATTCTTGACGAGCCTCGGTTATTTTCGGTGAGGTTCCTCATGCCCCCCGGTGGGGTTGTTTTTGAGCTGCCGGGGAGAGTCTCGCGTGCGCGACCCCGTCGAGGGAGGGGGTGTAGGTCATGCCTGCGAATAGGCAAGCTGACCGCTACCGCCTCGGGAGGGACATGGGTGCGACGAGACTCGGGGCAAAACTCTCTGGCGTAAGACCTTGGGGCAAAACGATGCGGTGCCCACCGGGTTATTGAACACGTCGGCCCAGGGGGCCTGCGGCTGTTGGAAACGGTGAGGCGGCGATCGGCCGTGCCTGCACGAGCGGAGCCTTCTCTTTCTTTGTAGGGGTCCTGGTCCCGAGACGGAGGAGGTTCTTCCATGCCTCCGTTGAAGGGGAGGCGGCGGCTGGTGCTGGGATCGTCGTGATGATCGCTCGCCATTAGAGTAAGATTGGAAGATGAACTTTTGTTTTTGTGGAATCAAGGATTCCCACAGACGGCGCCAGCTGACGCGGTGCGGATCTGCGTGTCAAGATGTTACTTTCCGTTAGTCTGCTGATGGCGGCGATGGACGGCTGAGATTTGATCTGGAGGCTGGCTCCTGAAGCGTGTGGATCTCAATGGGTTTGAGGTTGCTTGCGCCGAGCTACCTGCAAGGAAGTCCCGGGGTGGTTGTACCACCGAGGACCCTCCGTGCCTTGATCAACGAACTCATTTCGCCGTAGGACTAGATCTCCGGTCTTAAAGAGGATAGATCGCTTGTTGTTGGCCGAGTAGGATGAAGCTAGCTTGCTCAGGGCGTCGGCTTGGGCATTGAGCTGCCTGGGTATCCGCTCTACCTGGACTTCATCGAAGTTCTTCTGAAGTTTTCTTATCTCGGCTAGATACTTTACCATTAGAGGTTCCCGAGCCTCGAAGTGGCCGGTCACTTGGCCGACGGCTAGGGCTGAGTCACTGCGGGTTCGAATTGTTCTCAACCCCAGCCCGGAGGCCATGCGCAGTCCAGACAGCAGGGCCTCGTACTCTGCCGCGTTGTTTGAGGCCTTGAACCCGAGTTTTAGAGAGTACACCATTTCTGCCTCGTTCGGGCCCCGAATGATGAGGCCGGCACTACAGCCTTCCTCGGTTGAAGACCCGTCGACGTAGATGACCCACTCAGGGACCGAGTCGAGTCTCCCTACGATCGGGTGTTGATCCCCGAGGGTCGGCGTGGGCTCCGGTTCCTTACTGGGGATGGTGCATTCGACGATAAAATCAACCAGGGCTTGTGCTTTGATGGCCTGCCTCGGGCGATATTTTATATCAAATTGGGACAGCTCCCACCTCCACTTCTCTAAGTGGCCCAAGGATTCGGGTGAGGCGAGGATAGCCCCCAGCGGGCGCTCGGTGAGAATGAGGATAGTGTGCGCTTGGAAGTAGTGCCACAGCTTCCTTGAGGCCACAACGAATGCCAAGACAATCTTCTCTATGGCTGGGTACCTCGTTTCTGCGTCTTTGAAGACGTGGCTCACGTAGTACACTGGCTTCTACGCTCCGTCGACCTCTCGAGCGAGCACTGAGCCCACTGCTTGGTCGGATACCGCCAGATACAGTGATAGCTCGTCTCCTTCAACTGGTCGGGTGAGCAGCGGCGGCGTCGCAAGATGCTTTTTTAATTGTTCAAAGGCGGTCTGGCACTCTTCTGACCACTCGAACCTCGGGATTTTCCTTAGGGCTTTGAAGAATGGGAGGCACTTTTCCTCAGACCTCGACATGAAGCGGCTCAGAGCGTCTACCCGCCCTGTCAGCCGCATGATCTCGACGTTGTTCTTGGGCGCGGTCATGTTGAGGATAGCGTCAATTTTTTCCGGGTTAGTCTCGATGCCACGGTGGGTGACCATGAAACCGAGGAACTTTCCCCCGGTGACCCCGAATGCGCATTTGGCGGGGTTCAGCTTCATCTTGAACTTGCGAAGTACCTCAAAGGCCTCGCTCAGGTCCTTGGCGTGGTCGGTTGATGAGACTGATTTGACGAGCATATCGTCGACGTAAACTTCCATGTTTCTGCCGATCTGTGGCTTGAACATGCGGTTGACTAACCGTTGGTACGTAGCCCCGGCGTTCTTGAGACCGAAGGGCATCACCTTGTAGCAGTATACCCCCCGGTCCGTTGTGAATGCGGTGAGATCTTCGTCTTCCGGATTCATACGGATCTGATTGTATCCAAAGAAAGCATCCATGAAGCTCAATAGTTCGTAGCCCGCCGAGCTGTCAACGAGCTGATCTATCCGAGGTAGGGGGTAGTTGTCTTTGGGGCAGGCCTTGTTGAGGTCGGTAAAGTCGATGCACATGTGCCACTTTCCGCTTGACTTCTTGACCAGGACTACATTCGCTAACCACTCCGAATAGGGCACATTCCGAATGAAGTTGGCGGCGAGGAGCAGATCTACCTCGTACTCGATAGCCTTCTGTTTGACTGGGGCGAAGTTTCGCTTCTTCTGTCTGACGGGTCGGGCCGTAGGATCTACCCCGAGCTTGTGAGATATAACTTTGGGGTCGATCCCAGATATGTCAGCAGGCGCCCAGGCAAAAACGTCAGAGTTGTTTCTGAGGAAATGAACCAGGTCATCTCGCTGAGTTCCTGTCAGAAAAGACCCGATCTGAACGAGTTTTTCCTCGTCCCCTTCTATGAGGGGGACCTCTATCAGAGGCTCCACCGGGGTACCTCGGACCTCTTTATTCTCGCCTCGAGTGTCTAGAGAGCCCTTGATGTCACCCTCACCTTCGACGCCGTCGACTGGCCTCTCCGATGAATCTGTTGCGGTGAAGCAAACATTTGCAATTCGCTGGTCTCCATAGACCCGACCTATCCCGTCCTGATCGAGAGGGAACTTCATCGCTAGGTGGTAGGTCGATATCTGGGCTCGGAGGGAGTTCAACGTAGGGCGGCCGAGGAGGATGTTGTAGGCCGATGGGATTTTCGCTACGATGAACTCCACCGGCACTGTCTGCGTACGGCCGGGCTCCCCGACGTTGAACTGTAGGGTGATCACCCCTTCCGCCGGGATGGAGTGGTTGGTGAATCCTGAAAGGACGTGGGAGGTCGGCCTCAGGTCTGTTGCGGTGAGCCCCATGCGCAGAAAGCAGTCATGGAAGAGAATGTCTGCCGAGCTTCCCGAGTCGACCAGGATCCTGTGCACCTCGTATTGATGGACCCGAGCCGTAATCACCAGGGGGTCATTATGGGGCAGAGATATGCCGTGAAAGTCCCCGTCGTCAAAAGTGATTGGCTCGGTCTCCCTAGCCTTCTTCCTCGGACGGCTGTCGGCCTCCGGGGCTGGCGTAGGGTGCTGAGTCTCGTAGGTACTTGACGTACCCCCCGTCGCCATGACCGTGATTCTTGTCGAGCCTCTTTTCTTTTCGGTGAGGTTCCTCACGCCCCCCGGTGGGGTTGTTTTTGAGCTGCCGGGGAGAGTCTCGCGTGCATGACCCCGTCGAGGGAGGGGGTGCAGGTCATGCCTGCGAACAGGCGAGCTGATCGCTACCGCCTCGGGAGGGACAGGGGTGCGACGAGACTCGGGGCAAAACTCTCTGGCGTAAGACCTCGGGGCAAAACAATGCGGTGCCCACCGGGTTATTGAACACGTCGGCCCGGGAGGCATGCGGCTGTTGGAAATGGTGAGGCGGCAATCGGCCGTTCCTGCACGAGCGGAGCTTTCTCTTCCTCGGTAGGGGTCCTGGTCCCGAGGCAGAGGAGTGGAGACCTGGGGAACTTGCCATGCCGTTTGGACACGAATGAGCGCCTCCACGACAGACGCGAGTCGGTCTATCCGGGCGGCGAGGGCATTGATGGCATTCGGTGGAGGAGGTTCTTCCACGCCTCCGTTGAGGGGGAGGCGGCGGCTGGTGCTGGGATCGTCGTGATGATCGCTTGCCATTAGAGTAAGATTGGAAGATGAACTTTTGTTTTTGTGGAATCAAGGATTCCCACAGACGGCGCCAGCTGACGCGGTGCGGATCTGCGCGTCAAGATGTTACCTTCCGTTGGTTTGCTGATGGCGGCGATGGACGGCTGAGATTTGATCTGGAGGCTGGCTCCTGAAGCGTGTGGATCTCAATGGGTTTGAGGTTGCTTGTGCCGAGCTACCTGCAAGGAAGTCTCGGGGTGGTTGTACCACCGAGGACCCTCTGACGGTCAAGTTAGAGAGGAAATCCGGGCAGAGTAACGGCTTAGTGGAGTAAAAATGGCTTACTTGAACCGTCTGGAAGAGGGGTTTATATAGCGGTGGCAGCAGGCAGGGCAAACGCGAGAATCACGCCAGCTGTTACGCTCCCGACGTCACGCCCGCGTGATGAGCGAGATCCCCATTAATGGCGAGACAGGCTCGTTAATGGGGGATCGTGATGGCGTGGAACGTGGGATATGGCCGGCGGATATCTCGCGCATGACGAGATTCGCGGGATGACGGATGCGCCTGTGAGCGGTGCCGTTGGTCGGTCAATGAGACCGAGGAAGATGACATCGGCGGGAGAGCCCGCGGACGAGCGGGAGAGCCGAGGTATCTTCGTTCCGTGGTAGCCCAGAGACGAGCTGTGAGGCTGAGGAGGCCGATTGTGCCAGGGGCTCAGAGGTGAGTCAGCGCTTGTTTGTGGAACGGGCACAGGAGTGGTCTAGTCGGTCACTATAGGTCCTTTCTTGTGAGCTTTGGGACACGCCATCTGTCACGTGTCATGATCTGGGAGATCACCGATATCGAGCATCATCAGTCTCCTTTAGAGTAGACACAGAATTGATAAAGACTTGCTATGATAGACTAATTTTAGTAACAATTTTTTAAATGCTTTTTTATCTTCCTTTTTTTCTAACAACTTAACATATTTACCAATATAAACCATACATGTTGTTGTTCCAAACTAATATATTACAAAATAACAAAGTTTTTTGAACCAAACCATCCAAAGAATATAATTTCGTTTCTATGCCTACGCTTTTTTCTTAAATATTGAAATCACGACTTCAGATATATATTAACTCACGACATTTATGTTGAAGTATCGCTGGCCAACCTTACAAGGGTATACGCATATATGGTAATTATTCGTTACTATCTTCATTTAATTTTAAGTATTGTTTTATTGGCGGTTTTCAACTAACAAGTCCTTTTATATATACTTTAGGTTCAGGCTACACCTACACCAAGATCAAAACACCGCCTTCCTCGCCAACGAACTTTGATATACACACAGCGGATGGGTGACGATCGGAATCATAATATATATTGCAAAAAAACAAAATTTTAAAGGAAGGCGAAGCGGATCCAGCTCAATAGAAGTTTGCCCTGCATACCCAGACGTTGTGTTGCTGTGCCTACACCCTCTCCTGAAGCAGCAGCAGAAAAAATTTAGTATTGTGTTTTTATTTTTATTTTTATTTTTTCTGCTTTGTGAAAGTTTTTTTTTGGGAATTTTGCCAAAAAGTCCTCTCATGCTTCGCTAATTACTGAAAATCCCTTCCATACTTAGTATTTACTTAAAAGAAGCTTCATACATTTAAATTCACTAAAAAAAACCTAACACGCCAAAAAGAGATTTCAGCATCTTCCATTACCCCGTTAGAAGGTCAACAGTGAATATCGGGTTAAGATTTAAAAACCTTCCCAACTTCTCTGCTTTTCCTCAAATTCCTAAATTTTTCCTTAAATTAGTTTAGGATTATGGTTTCGATCAAATTGATCATGGACACCGGCCCGTCTTTCTCAACCTTCTCTAGCAACGCTTGTCGACTGATGTTGTCCTTTCAATTACAAGTTTCGAGTTCATGTGTAATCTCATTTGAAATAAGAGTGATTCATTAGTTGCGCTAAATCCTAATCTTCAATTACACAAGACGGGGATGTAGGTTCTTTATATAGCAGAAAAAGTTATCTGAAAGGTAAGAGAGCACCACAGGCACAAGCTCCAGCATAATCTTTCTAACCGGATACTAGTTCTTAATGGAAAATCAGTGAGTTGGGATTTTTAGTGCAATTTAAATGTATGGTTTTTTTTAAAGTGTATACGATATATATGAAGAGGTATTTTAGTAATTATCGAAACATTTGGGTTTTATTTTATTAAAATGCCCTAAAACTTTAGGTATTCATTTATACGGTTAAATTATAAATGAGAAAAAAATTCAAATCCTTGGTGCAACCAACGATTTGGAAGCAGCAGCAGCAGCAGCAGTTCCGAATCAATCTCAATCTCAATCTCAATGTAAGTTCTAAAGCTAGGGTTTCTCTTACCGCCATTTTCCAACTTAGCTGTTGATTTCTTTTGTAGCTCATCGATCCGGCAAAAAATTGGAAATATATACACGAATCCTTTCTGGATTATAATTAAAACCCATTTCATCGATGATCTGGGTCTCTCTCATTTTCCTCGAATCGTCGAATTTCAACTCATGCCCATAATTTTTAAAGGTTTGGGTTATTTGGTGGTGGCTATTAATCTCTACTGTAGTGAAAATTGTGTCTTCTTTGTAACAATTGTTTCTCTAAACTTGTTGAATTCCAACACTTACCCAATAATCTTGACCTAGTTTGGATTAATCACATGAATGATTGATCCTAACTATCAAAAACTATCATTTCTAGGTTTTATGGTTTTCAATCTTTAATAAAGGCGTCGTTGTCGTCGTCAAATCCTTTTCCTATCAAAATGGGGTCGGCTATGAAGCAAAGCTCCAGTCTAGATCCGACAAAGGTTTACTAATGGCTGTCGAGCTAACGTCAACCACCTTTAAATAGGTGCAAAATTCATAGTTCGGATACCATGATAAAAGAGGGGCTTGTCAAAGTCCTTAATGATTGGCCAGTGGACAAAGGAGAAGTAAAAAAATAGGATGATGTATTTGATGTATGGAATTTTGTTCAACTTTAAGGCACAAATATAGGCTCTAGCGAAATGGAACATATTTCATAACTTTAAATCTTTAACGTAAATTACGCTTTCATCCTAACTCAATTAGATTTGAACCTACCCTCCATCTTCAGCTTCTGCGCAACTAAACTAATATCTGCAATACTCAGCAACACATATTTGCACCGCGAGACTTAATCCTGACTACGCGTAAGCTCATCCATAGCAAATGCAAATAGAATGGCTTGTCATCGGTCCTTAGTGATAGGCTATTTTGATGGGGAACGGATTAGTCATTTATAAGTGAAATAGAGAAAGAATTTTGTAGTCGAACACTTAATTACATTTCTCAAATAGAAGAGATGAGAATATAAGGTTATATTGGTGAAAGTCATGACTCATGAAGTGCGTGTGTCGGCTAAGAGATTCAACGATCTGGCGGCTCCGCTGTGTTTGCTTCCACATCTTGCTTACACATTCTTCTAGAAAGAATATGCGACAACAACCCTTTTGTTCCGCTTTTCGTTCTTTACCAACTTTCACGTCACCAGGAGGTAGAAATATGCTAAGATATGCGGATCACGATATATATAGAAGAATTTAATCCTGTTTTTTTTCCTGTAATAATATTTTTTTAACATTTTTCCTCTGACGGAAAAAAAAACTAGACATATACCCAGTGTTCTAAAAAGCGGACGCTTAAGCCCTTAAACGGCCGCTTAAGCTGCCGAGTGGGTTTCGCCGCTCCGCTTTATCCTGCTTAAGCGGGTGATATTGCATAACCCATTTTATTGATGTATGTATCTCATAAGTGTTATAAAGGTATATAACTATTGTTATTGGAGTAAGAATACACAAATACCAACTAATATAACATCCCATCTTTTCTTTTTCTCTTTTTCTACGTTTCTATCATTTGTGCTCGACTCGATAAATCCCACGGTTGCCGAGCCGATTTTGAGACACTTCAAGATTTGGGTTTCAAAACTCCAAAATTTTAGGTTTAGCAACTTCAAGAAGTCGAGATCTAAATCGATTTCGATCAATCCTTGAGTTTTCTATTTCGATTTCGAGTGGTTTTTGAATTTCGATCATGAAATTCCAATTCGATTTTGACTCTATCTGGTTTCGAGCTACAATCTTTTAGATACTTTTTTTTAATAATTTGATAAGTATTTTTACTGATTTGAGCTATGATGATTGATATTCGGCATCGAAAATCTTATAAGCACTATATAAGCTAATAAATTCTAAGAAAATTTTAATTTTGTATTGAATTATTTGAGCATATTTTAGCAAATAATATATTTTTAAAGCAAATTTATTAAATTTTGGGTTAAATTTAGGCATTTGCTAGTACAAAAGCAACATAAAAATAGTTAGAATGTAATAAGAATCATTATTTATTGACAAGAAAAGGAATATTTCTGATTTCTGAGCCGTCTGAGCGGCCGCTTAAGCGTTTTGGTTTCTCGACCGCTCCGCTTTTCTTTTTCGCTTTTAAAACACCGCATATACCTAATGTCATATGATTTATGCTGAGAGTCGCATCCAATAAATAAATAATTTACAAACCTTTCCTCACATGATATATTTCAGCTGTCGATCCCCCAAAATTAACCTTCAAGAAATATATAAAAAAATTATACATAGAGATAAATTCACACTAAAAGTATCATCTCTGTTGTTAAAACTGTCATGTCAAAAAATTTATATTATCATATCAAAGAACAATAAGTAAAAAGTTCTAACAACTTAGAAAGCAAAAATTAAGCATGCAAGCCAGCCAAACCAAAACCATGACATTTTAAACACCAAATAAATTCATGCACATCATGGAATCTATTAAGAATATAGTCTCAATCTCTACATACATTTTGGTTATAATGGAGAGACCTAAAACGGTCACGGGACCCTTACCCTTTGAGCTCTGACAGTATTGGTCACAACATTATGCCTCTTTGAGGGCCCTGAAGAGGGTATAGGGATACCCTTGGAGGCCAATTCAAGATTCATAGGCCTCACAAAGTTTCTGGCGAAACGATTGTAGCTCGGAGTCGCCTTGGCCGTTATAGGGATTCTCGGTTTCTCTCCGTTGCATCTGGAAATGATAAGGACGAGTAATAGGAGAAGGAGAGAGAATAGCTTAGGAGCCATATTGATGAGTTCCTTTGAGATGGTGACTTTATACTAGAATGTTTTTTTTTCCTCACCCTATTTAAAAGAGAAGCTACTAGCTTGGCAGTTCAAAATTTATAAGTAGAGAAGCAAGGGAGCAATAGTTTTTTTTTTAAAAGAGAGATTTTGTGGGGGAATTTCTTTATTGATTTGACATATGGTTACTATGATTAGTCAATCAGAATCTACAGAATTTGTTTATAATATTACCAAGCCTTTATACTTTATACTATTCCCCTGTCACAATAATTCATTCCTTTTGCGTTTCAAAATATATTGTTCTAAAACCCCCTGCCTAATTTGATGTTTTCCAAGGTTCAGTGAAGGAAAAAATCCAAGGGATATTAAATAGAAGCTGTTTTGCTCTACTAGAAAGAAAAAACCGATTCGGACTCTTTGGTGACACTTGGTAATAGGCAGGTATGGAGCCACATTTAATTCTCAGCTTTTTGTCGATCATGAACAAATAGTTGCTTACAATATCAATGCATTTACCTTGTCCTTTTAACTGAATCATTGGATGTTAATACATTATATAGATGTTTGTGTGCGTATTCGTGCACGGCATCGATTGTACTAATACCAAATTAGCTCGGAAACAAAGATTATATAAATCCGATATTTAACAGATGCAAGAAAAAAAGAAATGCACTGCAAACTAAGAAACTAGTTCATCTTAATAACGTATGGTCCCCGATCCCAGTTTTAGAGACTAGTGTCTAGATTTCCCAATCCCTTTGAATTCCCTGTAACTTTTAAAAATGGCATCGAACTTTGCATGTGACTTTTGATCCATCAAAAGAGTAAACAAGCAGAACAGTTATTGGGTTATTTCAGGGTTAGTGCAGGATTCGGAACACGATGACGATCAAAATATCCATGCAAGTATGAATAAGTGAAAGGCAAAGGGTAAGCCAAGAGTGGTCCAAAGCAAAGAGAAGGCCTCCATTTCAACACTTGACTTTTGTTACTTGTCCTGTAGCAAAATAAATAAGAGAACAACTTCTATCACACACCCTTAAGTGGTATCGATGGCAAAAAGTCTATTGTTTCTCTTGATGACAAGCTGAAATAGAAATTAGGGCAGGCTTGTCATCTAGTTCAAATGCATATGATTTTGATTGAACACAAATGCTTAAATTCTTTATGAAATTACAAGTCGATATAAAATTGCTAGAAATATCAGATTCCCTGTTAATAAATACTTGTGAGATTAACATATACAGCTCTATCTTCTGCAATGATGCGCATCATTAGCCTTTCCTGCCAAAAAATTGAAGTTAATCAGTGCATCTGTGGATATCATTTTCCTAGAGTCGGTGTTCTCTGATGTAAATGATCTAGTTATTCCATACCAAGTTATCATATTTTGAAGAATAGAATTGACTAGGTGGGAAGGTGCAATCGGTAATGTTAAGATCAATCTAAATTTAATTGAAAGATAATGTTAGACAATTTGTTTTTCTTTTTGAGGAAAGGCGGACTAATCATTTTCCCCATGTCATTCTCAAGTCTTTAATGAGATCCAAAACATACCCAAAGTAGTACAAAGTCTCCACATATACATACTTGCATCATATACTCCAAAATAAAACTCACAATATACTTCGTAATTTGGTTTTTTCCCTCTTCTCAGTCATTTTGTTGTATTTTAATGTTTTTCCTTTAAAATTTTATCTATCCTAAGCAAGGTTCAGAACCTTAATTTCAGTACCATATTAGATTGCCGTTTGGAATCAACAATTTTTTGCAGTTTCAGGTCGGAATAATGGATTTTGGGTATTGGTATGAATATACATAATTTTCTGAATAAGCTAATATCATGACTTTTAAGCTATCCCTGAAGTTGTTTACTAGTAATTTATTTAGTTACAATGATCATTTTAAATATATACTTATATATACACGATGAAAAAACATTTAAGCTTTGATATATTTAACTATGCATAATGCATCAAGCAAATATATATAATTACCACTGACCTATTTCTCTAAATTTATTTTGCAACAACAACAAACTTTAAGCATCAGAATCAGATAGGCACAATAAAGGGAAAGAAGTACTGGTGAGGATGAAAGATGCAGTAGGGAGAATAAACAACAAGAGGTTACAAACAAGGGAAGAACAGTAGACAAAAAGACAGACAGCCCCCGCTAAATCTCTGTCATCACTTCCCCTTTTACCTTTCATAGCTCTATAAGTTAAGATACATCCATATCTGAGAAGCTGTTGCCTCATTGAGACAAAAGAATTTGAACAGTACAATACCATGCAAGGGATCAAAATCATGTGCCACAAAAATCTAGGGAAAAAAAAGAAATCAGCAAGCTAAGTCACAAGGCCACTAGACCTCATGCTTCCTCTAATGATGATCCTAGCAATGCATAAGGGTAATAAATTTTCATTTTAAATGAGGATTAAAAGACTATAAAAGAAGAAAAAAGGATTATTCAGAGTTTGCTATATGCTTTTAATTGACTTGACTTTATGTAGCTTGGGAAAGAACATGTTCCAAGTCAGTACTGGCACGGGCTGTAAGTCCACGTTGCCCACCCCGGTGCTTGCGGGGAGGCGGAAAACGGAATAAAAATCGAATTTTTATGAACTTAGGCAACATGGACTAGACTATGAAGGATCTTTGCTAAACAAAAACAAGCTAAAGCTAACTAGAAACTAGCTAAGTGCTAGAAAGGTTATACCTTGGGCTTTATGTCCTTCTCTCCTTGCTCCTTGGAGTGGTGGAAGGAGGTCACCTTAGTCGTTTTCTCACGTCGAAGAAAGATCCATCCGAAAGCCTCAACCTTTGGCTTCAACTCCAAGCTAGAAGTAACTAGGGTGCAAGAAGTGCCAATCCTTGAACCCTAGATGAGAGTAGAGATTATCAAGAAAGGGTTTTTCTCAAGCTCAAGTGTTTCTCAACACATGAGAGGGGAGAGCTTGAGGGTGAGGAAGAACAAGAGAGAAAGTAAATGATAGAATGAGAATAAAATAAACCATTCTCACAAATATGTGTGTATTATTTTAATTAGATAATTAGTAAGATAATTGTCATGGCTTAATCAAGACATGACCATTATCATTTCATTTTTAATGTAAATTGCAAGGATCAAAAAGTATCTTCCAAATAAAATGATGATGGTCAAAGTGTCAACCATGGTCAACAAGTCAAGAAGGTCAAATGGTCAACAACCATAACCATGCACAATTATTAAACTAATATCAATTAACCATAATACACACATAAGCATTAGGGTTAATAAAATGACAATAGTCATTAACCCTAATCAAAGTGCTCTCCCTCTGTCTCAAGCAACTGTGCATACGCATCCGTATTCGTGATCCGAGGAACACGAATACAATAAGAAAAACCAATCCCAAATCATATACTAGGATCCGGCTTAAACCAAAGCCCGCTAGTATAAGCTGTCCGGACAGCAAACGTGCACAAGTGCGCGGATGTGAACGAACCCTGTCGCAAAACCATGCGACCTCTACTCATTTTGCCTAAAGGAGAATAGCTCTCTGTGTGGGACTCTAAAGACTCGACACTACGCTGGGAGTGGGTTTAACCACAGACCGCAAGCGGCACTAGCTGTACGTAACGGTCCCCAGGTAGATGTCGATAAGAAGACTGACGAGGTGAACCCCATCTGAACTCCTACTGAGCCTGTATGTGACAATCTCCGTACAGTCCGGTCTGTTCGTCTGATACATCGCATGGCGGGCCTAGGGGGGCGGTGAACGTCAGTTCCCTAATAGCGGTACAAGTCGTGTCGGAGTGTAGCCCAGAACACCCTGAGATAACACTGGAAACCTACCAGTATATCTCGCTTGTCCTGGCCAGGGACTACTCGTGTAATGGCTCTCCTGGACACAGCGCGATGTCAACCCCCAATACCGGGAGAGACGAATCCTGTCTAACCGTCACTGCCTCCAAGTGCTTCGGGACTGCACCCAAAAACTACCTGTTTGCACGACTCCTTTGAGCCGTGGTAGGATAGTAATCAAAGTGCAGTGGGAACACACTCGAGGCGAAGTGACAGTGTCAAGTCAGCGGACTAAGCTGTACTCATGTCACCTGGGAACTGATAACTGACGATAGGTATAATACCAACCAACAGTTCCCGACGAGTCCTGTCCAGTGTACTCGTAACCTAACGAGCACCCGCATACTATCTCAAGTACGACGTACTGACGGCTGTGGGACAGATCGTCTCCCACACTGGGATGAGAAGCGCATACGCTAGTCTACTCCGGAGTATCGATGCCCTGTCTCGATAGTCCAACGACTAGGGACCTGTATAAGGATGTGCTTATAGATCACCCAGCTCCCACGAGTGTGAGCGCCATCACAACGCTGGTAATCAAGCAAAGATCTTAAGGGCTCTACTAATATGTATATCAGCGATATGCTAAAAGAAACACATGCACATATTAAAGCAGAGACAAATCAAGTAGCATACTACCATTTCGAGCAAGATTGTATATACAACTGTGAATATCCCAAGCTTCCATCAAGTAATATACAAACTAGTATGATATAGTAATGGCCTCTAGGGCATATACACTAACACGGGCATGATAAAACAATACAACGACAACGGTAACTAAGCCTTTATCTGAAACTTTTGGGTTCGGCTACATTGAATCCGATTCAGCTTTAGTAGCTATCTGTTAATGGTCACGTCCTCGATTGAATTAACGATTATCATATCCTGACGTGTGCCTACGCTTGTACTTCAGGGTAGCAGGTAAGATGATAAATATCGGAAAAAGTTTTCATTGGAGGGATATGGCCAAAAGGGTCATAATGATAGTAAGGGACTAAGGGTGTAATGGTATGCTGAGTGTAAGTTATTGAAGGAGTACTTGTGCCGATTTCGAAAAAAATATGCTTCCTTCTCAACGACACTCATTTTAGCTTTGCTTTAATGGTCTCTCCCCCATTTTACCATTTGTCCCTTATAAGTGATATGGATAAGCCTACAGAGACTGCGACCTAGTAAGTCTCTAATGAATATGAAGTTAGGCAATGTGGTAGTTAAAGCAGAATAGTTAGCAGCCTCTGATTGCCTAATCTTATAAAGGCAGTCTAATATGGGTTTCTTATGTAATTATATTAACACAAGAAAGTTGTTTCACCCCAAAAAAAATGTAATAGGCCTAACTATTTACAGCTCTACATGACTTAGGATTCAATTATTTGGGCTAAAAATATATATATAAAAATAGCCTGTCTGATAAACTTAGAATTACATTTGGCTTCAAATGGTTGTGCTTGGAGATTTGAAAGTTGGGCTTCCACTTTTCTAGAAAAGTCCGAGAATTCGGTTCTTAGTTCAAACTCTGTCTGCCTGAATATTCAGTTGTTCAAGAAAGAGAGAATTTGAACATAATTTCACTATTAGGCATATGTTCAGAGTCAATATTGATATAATGAAAAATTAATTTGCTTACAGATGTCATGGTGTGCAGTTATTATCGATTAAAGCGATGACTGAAGCATGGGAATTAGAGCTAATGACCCTGGGGGATAAGAAGGGAAATTATAATTTACGGATAGTGGAATGTGTAACTCTTGGCCTTCAACTACGCCTTCGGAATGTAAATTTCCTATAGCAAACCTATCATTGTTCCTTTTCTAGACCTTTTACCTTACTCTATAAGATTTGGAGGGCAGCAAATGGTATTTTAGTATGATGTCAAAGCTTGCCCATATATTATTTTTTCCTCGGTATTTGGCACTGATGAGAGAGGGTGGATGTCATGTTAACAACCGGCCATAAAATCTTATTAAGTTCTTCATTGAGAGTTTCTCTCTGTAATAGATCCCACTTTAATGCGGAAAAGAATAGATTAGATGATGATGATCATGATAGTTTATCGATAAGTTCGTCATAAATGCTAAGGTTGGTTTTTAGCTAGGGAAGCATTAGAAGATTTTAAGACTCATAAGGATGGAAATCTTTCTTGCCGCCTCTAAAAGGTCGGGCTTGATTAGCTTCAAGATTTAACCAGTAACATTGACAAAGTATATATTCTTAGGCAGCCAGAGCGCCGCGAAGCCTGCCAGTGAAACTAACGTCCATCTACAACCCAACCAAACTATCCTATTGACTTTATTTCTACAATCTCTTCTGATAAAAAATGAACAACAAGAAGCGAAAAACAAAATTCTTGAACCGCTGTGATTCATCTACTAATTCATTTTACACTAGCCGTCTTTGTTGAACAACTTTTCGCCTATCTTACTTGCTTTGATCCTGTCTCATTCTGGTTTAGTTAAAGAATCACAATCGATTGAATATGCCAGTTCTCCTCTTGAGAACTTGTTAAAATGAGAATGCTGTTTAATGATACGCCTTCTATCTTGAATGCTACAGGTCTGTCTTGAGAGAGAATGTGATTGGCAATCCATCCCTGGGAAGGGCAAACGGCGAAAACTGAATTCCACATCCTGAACCTGATACTGACCACCTGAAAAAGTTCATAAACACATCGGTCAAAGAGTCAGAAGACGACGCATCCAACAAGAATCAGGATCCTTTGCATGAATAAATATCAGTGCATAGATGTACTGAAACAAAATTTGTCGGTACTCTGTACCTGTATTTTGTTGTTAGGTGATGGATGAGAACCAATATCTCCAGCTTTGCGAGCTCGTTTCCTGGGCATGAATGTGCACCGTTCCCAAATGGCAGGAATGTGTTCGGCTTTGGAGCAACCTAAAACAAATATAAAAAATTTGAAAAAAAATGTGTTTAACAAAAATGACAAAGGAGATCGAGGTATTGAACTATTCTCACATCAAATCTTGAAGGATCAAACTTCTGAGGATCATGGAAGTACTCTTCGCTGTGGTGAATGTTTCGGAACAGCGGCAGAACCTTCCATCCCTTTGGTATGAGGTACCCTGGAGAATTAATGAAGATAAGGTAAGAAACATTAATGCATTAAAAAATCTTGTTTCTTAGATCTAAAACCAACAATAATTGTACCTCCATACTCGACATCTTCCACTGCTTCTCGGAATGTGAAAGATAAAACGGAAGCGACCCGCATTGTCTCCTGAATCACTCTCGAAGTTAGAGCCATTCTCTTTGTATCGGACCAAGTCAGGTACATTTCCTCATTGCTCGTCTTTTTGTTCTTGATGATTTCATCATGTTCATCCTGTAATTCATTATCAATTCAAGAAAGTCATATTAATTTCCTATAGTTTGATAGATGAAGGCTAAATTGCAGGAGATCCCCTCACTTTTGCTCGTTTACCAAGATATCGCCCTCAATAGAGGGCAAAGTGAAAAAGAGAGGATGGCATTCAAGATAGATATCTTACAGTGACTGCTTGAAGAATGCCGGGGTTCTCTCCAAGGAACTTAACAATCCATGTCAAAACGCTTGCAGTCGTGTCCCGAGCAGCAAAGAGCACACCGATGATGTTGTCGGTGATTTGATCCTCGGTGAGATTGTCGGCTTCTATAAAAGAACCAAGCAAGTCATTGGCCTGTGCTTGCATCCTTCTTCTTGCTGCTATAATCTTAGTCACTATATGACCTAATTCTCTCCTTGCTTTCATTGCATTGTAGAAAAGAGTCCCCGGAAAGTTGATGGGCAAAGAGTTATACCCCTTCTCTAAGGTATGATAGCATTGTTTCAATTCTTCGATATGAGAAACCTCTTCTTTGCCGAATATAGATTGAAGCGCCACATTGAAAACATACTGCAAAGTTACATGGACATCACATTTTAGTAAACTCCCAAAACTCGAGGGAATTGATAGCCGTAGCTAAGTTCGAACTTACAGTCTTCATCTCATGAAAGGTATTGATCTTTCTCCCCTCCCAAGACTCGAGGGAATCGATAGCGATCCCCTCAGCATCAAATACCAAACCTCGGATTGCATCGGGCAAGAATGCCTTTTGGACTAGTTTCCTCAGCTTCGCATGATATTCTCCTTGCTGAAAGAAGATCGCTTGCGGGCCCAACATCCTCTCTTTGCTTTTAGGAAATGTCGGCTTGAATTGATGCGCGCTCGAGACAAGTACAAACTTTGCGGCCTCTGAGCTCGACACCATCACAGATGGACACCCTAGTATATGGGTCTTAAAGATAGAGCCGTATCTTGAATAAAAAAAAAACAAATGTTAGTTACAGTTACTTAGTGAAAAACAGCGATAGTTAATGGTATTTTAGTGTAATTTAGCCTAAACTTAATACCCACTTTTTTTGTTTGAGGGAGAAGAAGGCGTGGGGGTCTTTGGAGTAGAGCTGGAATGTCTCTCCGAAGTACGGCAAGCCCATGGAGCCCGGAGGCACGTGCAGTCCCTTTGTCGATGAAGCGAAGGATCTTGAGAGCATAGAGTATATGAAGTACAGAAACAAAAATGCAAGGATTGATAGTAGTAGAATCATTCCTTTGTGTTGTATTGTTGGGGCTATAAGTTTCAAGTTTGTGTAGAAATTATTTGAAGGATGGAGGGATTTATATTGGCCATGGCCTAGGGGGTGCAACTGTGCAAACGGTTTCGGGTAGACCCGTAATCGATTTGTACCCGACCCGTTTATTTGCTCAATACCAGAAGTATATGTCATTTATAGGGGAATATTTGCATATATGGTATGGACCCAAAATGACACAAGGGTTGACTGCATCAGCTAAATTGAGAATACTGTTCATTTCTGCATCACTATTTGGTTTGGTTCTTTGGTTTTTGGTTGAGTCATCAGGTCTATAAAATCGGCTATCGGTTGATTCAGCCTTTTTGACGCAAGTGCATGCAATCCGAAAATTTGTACCAAATAATATCACCGGTAATTTCGTATATGATCACTTTTGCATCATACAGAATAGCGGATGTAGTACATATATGATAATATGTATGGTTCTATCTTATAGGCATACATGGTATCCTGCATGTGAAATGTCTCTTCCACTGCATCAAGACGATGGTTGAGATAATATATTTTATGTTCTCACATCTTCCCGCAAGTCGAAGGTCTTTTGGGCCAAAACCTAGGCTTTTACGCGGTAGTATTTTTAATTTAAATAAATCCGCATTTAATACGCTTCCGGTGGAAATCGAACCTAGGTTGTTTTGATACTATGTGAAATGTCCCCTCCACCGTATCAAAACTCCGAAAAAACTCCGAAATTATGATGAGAGTTGAAGATTTTATATTCCATCACTGAGATACTGTCAAATTTATATTCCTGCACAGATGTTCAATTATTCAAGAAATAATATTTTTTTTATTAATGATTTTCATTAAAATGACTCAAAACTGGGTCACTCTAGTAGATAAACTTGGACTTTGAAGGAGTCAATGTCAGTCTTCTGCTCTACATCATTTATGGACATGCACCCTTGACCCTGATAAATTAAACAGGTTTGAAAAAATGTGCTGCAGACTTGAAAATATGATATTTTCATGGAAGTTTCCTCTAATGTTTATGAAGAATTTTGAAATTGCATAGCCCTAAAGAGGAAACATCGATACTCGAACCGGAACGCAGGCGGCCGTATCCCCTCGAAGGAGTCAAATATTGATTCATGAAAGCGATGACTCCCTGAGGTGCAGCCGGCTGCATTCCATCCATTGGGATGAAACTCGATCGATTGAATTTGTATTTCCTGCTAAATTGCATGAAATTAAACCTCCCTCGGTTTTTTCTTTTGCTCGTATTGCAGAATGTGCGGCGCACGATCAATAAAACAGAAGCCGTTAGGCGGCCGCATGCTTGCATTGTTCGACAAAAGTGGACATTATGGTATCATCAAGAAGTTGCGGTCACAAACAAAGCATGGCGGGTGTTCATGAAACAGTTTTCAGACATTTTGGGAGGTTATGTATGATGTTGTGTGATGACCTCAACATATTATGATCCCCAACAACAATTTGTTGGGTAGTTTTGTTTTATGACCTTTACAAAAGGATCCCTTACATCACCTTTGCAAAAGGTAGTTTTGTGAGGGGTCATATGGAATATGCTTGGAGAATCTTGGGCCTTGGTTATTTCTTTTTCAGAGATCCAACTATGTCTTATGTTTTCGCAAAATTTGGTTTCTCGGAAGGCCACCTCGTAAATTAATATTTTATTTATTATCAAAAAATGCTTAACCTATCCGGCTTGAAATCGTCGTAGATGTCGTGGATCCCATCATTTTGTCTTTGCATGGGCACGGGTGGATTTCAAGGCCATAGTTAAAGTATTGCTCTTGCATCAATCAATATTTATATAGGCATATGATTGGACAACAAAGAGATTATGATAAGCTGTGCTATGTCATTTTTTTAACCACTTCATTACATTCAGAAACCATAACTATTTTCGTTACAGTTGATCAAATCATCATAAATATCACTGACAACTCAACTTTAACCCCATCTCTTATATGATTTGGTATCACAGACATCATAAAGACACAACATTATTTATGATCACAAACTCAATCACATTTCCCATTAGCCTTGCTTTTTCCCTCCCTTTTCCCCTTCAAAACTCCGATGACCGACTGAGCTGTGCAGTAAGCGACAGCCTGAACAGTCACCATCGGATTGATACCGACGGCCGTAGGGAAAACGCTCGTGTCGGCCACGAACAGCCCCTTCACCTCCCATGCCTCCCCATTGGGCCCCACCGCCCCCGTTTCAGGCCCCACCCCCATCCTGCAACTCCCCATCTGATGAGCCGAGCTCACCGGAACTTCCAACTCCCTAACCCCTCTTCTTCTCACTTCCTCAATGAATTTTTCAACCCCTGTTTCGTTGTTCTTCACTCGGACCCGCACCCCTCTGAAGTGCTGGGTCCCGACTTCCTCCGCCCCTGCCGCCACCAACGCACGTAAAATCGCCTCCAATCCGTTTACCAAATTTTCTTCGTCGTCTTTATGCAAACTGTGTGAGACGGTCCACGGATAATTCACCGTTCCCGCTCCTTTATCTCTAGCAAGCGCAAAAACATGCGCGGTTTTCGAAAATCTCATCATTCTTCTGCGGAAATCGGCGGACGAAGTCCATGGGGTCAGTACGGAGAACATCCCTGGATGCAATGCAGGCGTCTGGAGCACCGCCCCGTAGCCTGATGAATCAAAGTTGGCCACCTCAGTGCACATTGAAGTGATGATACCACCTTGGTAGCTCTTTTTCGACACTTCGTCGGGAAAATATCCCCATGCCATTACACAAGGGTGAATGTGGAAGTTTTTTCCGATGTTTCTGTTCTTGAGGCCACTGCTTTTTAACAGACCTGGCGTGTTCAGGGCCCCGCAAGCGATTATAGTTACTCTCGATTCGATGGCAAACCTCTGTTTGGTATCTATCATTTCTGCAACGACGCCTGAAGCAATCTTTTGATCTTGAGTGATTCTTATGACTCTGCAGCCGGGGATGATCAGCCCGTTGCCCGACTCGGCTAAGTCTTTGAGCCATGTCTCTTGTGTGCTCTTCTTCTTTCCATCCTTGCAGCCCAAGTGGCACCAACCACAATAGTGATCTGAAGGCGCATTGCAAGGAACCTTACGAATTTTATACCCCAACTCTTCGCATCCTTTTCTCAATATTGCATTGTTGAACCCCTCTTCGTCTACGTTTGATTGCACGTCCATTTTATCGCAAACAGCATCAAGTGCTCGATCGAACGCTTTGCTCTCGAAGAGCTCTAGACCGAATTTATCGCTCCATTCGTGTCTAACATGATCCGGTGTACGGATAGACGCCGACCAATTGATGGTGGAGCCACCACCGACTGTGGAGCCCGCGAGAATTAGGGCACCTAGGTTATCACTGCTGATCAGGCCTCGGCCTTCGTACATTTCGTTGGCAGTTGTACCTGTTTTGAATCAAGGTTTCGATCATTAAAATTCAAAAAAAATTTATAATAAGATAAGAAGTTTTTGAATTTAAGAATGTCCACATCATCACTTAGATTTCTTAGAGAAACGATAATAATTATCCTCACTCATAGCAAAAATTTCAGCGCAATGTATCACACACAAACGACATAAAACAAGAAAAATTAATAGGTGTAATATCAAAATAAACTAGCAGTAAAATATACTGCAATACCTTCAACAAGAGAAAGGCTATTCCGGGCGAAATAGTTGCCTTTTTCTAGAACGAAAACCTTGTATCCGGCACTGGCGAGAACGCCAGCGACAACACTGCCGCCGGAGCCGGAGCCAACAACTACGGCGTCACAGTGAAGGGTTAGGAGGGAGGAGGAGGAGGAGGAGGTGGTGGTGGTGGTGGGGCGAGGGAAGCCAAATTGTTTGAGTTTGTGTGACATGAGGTCTATTGGAGAGTCCATGTGGAGCAGGGTTTTGTGGAGGGGGCCCACACATTCTTCTAGTTTGTGATTTTGTTTTAGGGTTTGGTTAGTGAAATCAGGGTCTGGCCCACAATAGTCTATGGCTTTCCAAGATGGGTTGTAGTTCTTGTCATTGACCTGCATGTGGAGTCAAACTTGGTTAAAGATGATCAACATGTGTTAGATGCATGTTATCTATATATTGCAATGTATTTGTGTAACAAAAAAAAAAGATCTTCTTTTGAGGTTGTAATCTTAAATTTTATATGCTAGTAAACAAGTAATGGCTGTGTTGGAGCTGCGTATCTTAAGATTGGAAATATCTTAAGATTGGAAATCTTATTACACCGTGTGAAACACGGTGTTGGAACTCATGGGTATTTCACATACCGAATCAATGTTTGTTGATAACTTTTTTCATATTTTGCCTGTAAATTGCAAACTGTAGAGAGTTTTAAATTGCAAACTGTAGAAAAACAAATTGCCAGACATTCAATGGGCCATTCCTACCTAAATTTTGTTGCCATCATTAACAATGAAACAGGTAACTGCACAACTACTCATAAGTCATAACAACAAATTTCCAACCAATTCTTTGTCTCCTTATGATAATGTAAGAGTTACTTCTGGTGCATTCTTTACTGGAGAGTGTTTGGATTGCTGCGACGGAAAATTCAGAATTCGCAGCGGGGATGAGTTCGAAATTTGTCGGTCGAATGATTGCGGCTTAACTCTCAAATATCGTGCGCGTGCTATTATGTTCTAATGAGCAGTAAATCTCGAAGAAAGGAAAATTTTAGTTAGCCTTACCTCGGAAAAGTACATGCGGACTGTAATGTACTTGAGGCACAGAAAGAACATCCTGGAGAGTTTGAATGGACCTAATGCCAAAGAGAATACAATCTTCTCGCGTTCTGCTTGTTCTACATCCGCAAACTTTTGAAAGTACGGGAAGCTCCTCGACAAGCTCGGGCGTCCGCAAATAATGAATGTTCCAAACCACGTCCCCAGCAGCCACAAAGCTAAACGGAGCAGCCATACTGATGGGTGGTAGAAGTCTCCGGTGAACAGCCTTCCAATCTGCATTAGTAATTATATGAATTATATATATATACACACACACACACACACACACTTATAGGTTAAATTTCATTCAAATACCCCAGCAGCCACAAATCTTCGAAATACATGCTAATCTTTGAGGATCTATTGGATTATAGATTAAATTTCATTCAAATACCTGCTACAAATATCGATTGTTTTCACTTCATTATCCTACACCAGTTTTCAATTATGTACACTTATCCACACGATACTTTATAATTCAACACCAGATTGAAGAATGAGAATGTTATTAAGCTATAAAAACGGTGAAAGTTCATGGTATTTATTTATCTCAGGTCGGTCTTACTCTCATCGTTAACTTCTGAGTTTCAGTGGACAGAATACCTTGTCTGGTATACCAACCATAGAGGCCGAGGTGCCGTAAAACTCGAGGAGATCGTCGTTTCTGCCGTCGGAAACATCCACAGATGGCAATATCGTGTCGCAGAAAGCGGTCAGCGTCTCCATCTCCCGCCTCGTTAGCCGATTCGGGTTCTTCAAGCTCCCCTTCTTCCTCATGTCATCAAATTTTGATGCGTGGCACTCCATTGATTTTTAGAAATGAGAAGATAAGGGAATGATGAAATGATAGAAGCAAGACTTGAAAGAAACACGAAGCTTGTTCATGCCTTTTATGTGTATTTCTACGGAATATATTAAATATGCAGCCGAAATGTTGATGCAAGAAACGGCTTTTAAAAACTGTTTTATTTTCATGGGGGCACTGAGCTACAATATCAAAATGCATAAAATAAATGGGAAAAAATGCAACCATGCAATAATAAATAGCGAAACTAATGACCCATGGAGTATTCATATAGACTTATATTTTTAATTCATCGACTCATGGCCGACTTATGAATTAAGAAAACATAAAAGATTTACATGCCTCATACTTACTTAATCGTCGGTTGTTAAAAGATTATAAAGAAACAGTTTATGTGAAAAATATTGTTTAAAGAAATAAGCCAAAAAGAAACTAGTTCCTGAGTCATCGTTGTTGTCGCCATCATAGCACAATTGCTATCCATAAATTTTCTTTCACCCAGCTTGGGTACGAGTGATGATGGTTTAAACTGCAGGAAAAATTAAAAAGGAGATGGAAAGCCAATTCAAAGCATTCTAAATGAGAAGACCCAAAAAGTTGTTTGAAGTCACTTTCAGCTTATTTCCCACTTGATGAATCATTTACACAAATGAGTAAAAAGATTCATTTATGTATGCCATATTGTTACCAGCCCTAATGATATTTTTTTTTACACAAATGAGTAAATGTTTAATAAGCTACCAAACGTGTTTAGTAAATGTTCAATAAACTACCAAACTTGTTTAATAAACTGCCAAACTTGTTTAGTAAATGTTTACTAAGCTACCAAAGTTGTTTTAAACTGTTTAACGATGTCCATACACTTTGATAGTTTTCTGTAATTTTCAAAGAATTTGGTGGTTACTTGTCGCAATCTCTAAGTTTTTGGTAGTTTTTTGGGGAATTAAGCCTCAGTAAAATTCAGCCTTTTCCCTTTTTATTTTCTTTATTTTTTCCCCTTAATGGTTTGGCATTAAAAAAGGACCATCATGATACTAGTACTAGCATATATAAAAAAAGATCCAAAACCCCTCATCTTTATGACTGCTCATTTTTATTTGAGAATAACCGAGGAAAGAATGATAGGAGGGTCGACGATCGGCGTCGCCATCATCATCGTTATCATCTAAGATGTGCATACACCAAATTTCATGTGATTACACCACTTCTTCACCGTTGAATTAGCAATGTAAAAAGTTCTATTGTCGGTAAACCATTAATTTTGCACCAACTAAATCAACGGTGAGAAAATGGTATAATCACATGAAATTTGGTGTATCCACATCTTAGATGATAAAGTTGGAGGTGATGTATGCCGATCGTCGAAAAAAATCATGGAGTGTGCCCTTTTTCGACGCCATAGAAGGAAATTTCCTCTCATGCCACCTTTACTCCGTCAACCTCTTTTTATTTATAGACTTTATGACTTGGTTGGGAACGCAGAGGCTGTGATTGAGCCACATGCCCAAACTCATATAGAAGGGCCCCCTGGTTTTTAGTCACAAGAAATTGGCATCTGCATAAAATTTTAATGCCTAAAGTTAATAAAATTCAATTATATTGGACTCAATGCACATGCAAGTACAACTATTCCAGAGCGACGACCCGGAAGCAGCGGATTCGCCGCCGGAAGGGGGACCGGAGACGGCCATCTCAACAAAAATTAGAAGGAATCATATCACACTAGAATATGAAAAACATGCACCTCCTTCCTAACAACAACTTCTCAGTTTTGATGGGGAGTTAATTTAATGAATACTGATCCTGCAATCTGCTTATAGGCTAATTAAATTGATGGTGTGGCTTGCCAATTGGTATTAGTTGAACTTATTAAGTTGGTTAAATAATTATGATGGTTAGTTTTTTGATGAAGATGTGTATCCTATGACCTTGTGACAACAAATTGCTACTAAAGAATTGACAGGATGAGACCACTAACCTTTTCCATTCAAAGCATTCGAAAATTGCTTGCCAACTGCTCGAACTGTTCCGAATTGATTTCTCTGCAGCATATTCATATGAATGACTCATCCAAACCTTCAAAAAATGGTAATGGACCCCAGAAAATGATAAGCCAAGCATAGCTACAAGAGGGATATGTTAAGTGCATCGAATTAAAACTTGGATTAAACCCTTTGCATTTGCTCCCTACAGCATAAGCAGCATAATTCAAAAATCGCAGCCGACGGATGACGCGATGGATGGGCATCCGATTCTAAGGAATCTTGCATTGACGTGCTTGCTATGTTTTAGTCATCCCCGATAATATATGTATGCGTAACCGTCGATCGGCGGTGGTCGGTCAGCCGCAGCCGACGGACGACGGACGTGAGGCCGACGGCAACCGACCGACCAGCGGCGGCGAACGGCCGACAGGTGGCGGGCGGCCGATCGACGGGGAACAGTTGGGCGGCGGCGAACAACCAGCCAGCGGCGGGTGGCCTATCGGCGGCGAACGGTCGGCCGGTCGGCCGGTGGAGGGTGGCGGTTGGTGGTAGACGGTAATGACACATCTCCTGTTATGTGGGAATATTTAGTGGCAATCTAGGGTAGACCCTTTTTGAAGAGAATAGGATTCCCATGAAAATGGTAGACATATGATTTTCATAGTAAATCCTATATTCCCACGAATATTTTTACTCTTGAACAAGTGTGGTAATATTTTATGAGAATTTAGGATTACCACCTAAATTATTTTCTACCAAGCACAAACTACCGAATATTTTTTACAAGAAACTATCACAAATTTTTTTAAATGTATGAGAAATTACCACGAAACTTTCAAAAACTATGAAAACTACCATGACTAAGATGCCACGCCAGCAATAATTATAGTAAACTACCACAAAACTTTCATGCCATGGACGTTTCTCATAATTTTGAGAGCTTTTAGTAGTTTGTTGTCGTTAGAGTGGTAAAGGTATTTTTTTTGAGTATTTTGGATTTAAGCCTAAAATATATCGGGTTGTTTTCGAGATAAGGCCTTATAAGCACATTTTATTCATTTTATTTTGTTAACCTATTTTCGTGGACTATTCATTGCCAGGAACAATCATCACTTCCGAATTCTTTAACATGCTTCGAAAATATGCCATTAATAAACTTCATTAAGAAATTAATTTCATGCTAATTATACCTATTACACTAAAGAGAGATGCTTAAAAAGCTATAACTGGTGCACTTGACATTAGATATAGAAAGTTTAAGGAAAAGGCTGCAACCTGGGAAGGCCCAATCCAGATGAACCTCATTTAAGCTGAGCACAGAAAGATTTCTAGTTATTTTGTGAGTGGTTTCTTTTTAATCCTAGCATTAAAAAAAGATGTTATATCAGAAAAACATATCATGAGCCTAGGTGCATGTCCTGAATTAGAAATGTACGGAGAGGGGACGCGGCGAGTTCCGCTACGTATTTACTCAGAAGTAAACACGCTAAGCGTATCTAAACAATACGAGGAAAAATGTACACAAGAAGAGATGTAAAAGAACAACAACTTTTATTTATTCATCATTTCTTTACAATACAAGTGGAAATATAAATACAAGAATAGAATGCAATGCCTAAACAATGGCATGAACTGAATGAAAAGTATATACAAGTAAAGTCAATGATCAGGGTCTTTTGTGAACTGCTCCAAGTGCTCCTGGCTGGTCTCGAACTCTTCAGAGTCGGGTCATCCTGACAACATTTTAAAGAAGAAAAGAAATAGGAATGTCGTCAGCGAACAATCGCTCGGTAAGTCCCAAAGAAAGAAGGAGAAGAACAGATTGAGAATGGAACAGCTGAAGTAGATAATGTTATATTGTTATACTAACGTACACTACTACAATAAGGGGTTGCCCCTACGGATGAAGGTATTTGTAAGGACAACATTTTCTTGCACCTACGGATTAATCCGTAGGTCCCCCTGGTTGCCCCTACAGTGCCCTACGTTTTAATTTAAAAATATTAAAACGTAATTTATTATTTGACCTTACGGAGCCGCAAACAAAGGACCTACGGATTAATCCGTAGGGGCATTATATGAGTTATTTTACAAAAACTCATAATTTCCTCTTTCTCACAACTTCCTCACTCTCACGCACGTGCGTTGTCGCTACCTCCCGCGCCTCGTTGCCACCGCACTCCCGCGCGCGTCTCGTCGTCCCCGACATCACCGTCGACTTCCTCATCGACGTTAAGAACACTCTCGTCGCCGATTGCATCATCGACCATCTCCGGACTCCTCCATCGCCGGCCTACAGATTAGTAAATTTCATATTTTTACTTCTAATTATGCATTTATTTCTGTTTTTGTTGATTATTGGATTGCTACTTGGGCTAGGGTTAGGGTTCAGGATTAGGGTTCAAGGTTCGGTTAGGGTTAGGGTTCAGTTTAGGGTTAGGATTAGGGTTCAGTTCAGTTAGGGTGAGGGTTTGGGTTAATTAGCTGCTACTTGGGCTAGGGTTAAGGTTCAGGGTTCAGTTTAGGGTTAGGGTTAATTAGTTGGGGTTAGTTAGGGTTAGGGTAGGACTTGGTCTAGGGTTAGGGTAGGACTTGGGTTAGGGTTAGGGATATGGTTAGGGTTCAGTGTATGGTTAGGGTTAGGGATTGGTTCAGGGTTAGGGTTTAGGGTTAGGGTTTGGTGCAGGGTTAGGGTTAGAGGCTAGGGTTAATTTGGGTTAATTACGTAAAATAGATAGAGTTAATTAGGTTAATTAGTGATAATTTGAAAGGGTTAGGGTGTTGATTAGGGTTAATTTGGGTAAATTGGGTTAAGTTTGGGTTAATTAGGGATAATTTGTGTTAGGGTAACGATTATGGTTAATCGGGGTTAATTTGGGTTACTTAGGGTTAGGGTTTAGGGTGCACTAGTTCATTCAGTAGGGTACTCGATGATAATGTAAACGTACAACATCACCGTAAATGCAAGAAAAATTTACCCTAAACTAAAAACTTCGAACCCTTAATAACGAAACGTAAACATAAAACCTATTCAAGTTAAATGTTCAAGTTAAAACCAATATATGATACTCGATGATAATATGAAACTTTCATATTCTCATCGATACTCATATATGAAAATCAAAGCACGACTTAGTCCCCGTCTATCGGTTAACATACGTTCGATGTTCGTCGTGACATAGAACTATACGAAGGTTGTTAAATATCAGACGGTATAGCTCGGTACCAACAACTATCGTGTAGTCTATGTGACAAGAAGATTCAACCGTATAATAATCGATAGATTTGTCCAGTGTGGACAAGTTAGGAATGTATAAAGCAAACACCAGCATTCACTTGTGTTTTCATTCGTTTCGAGTTATTTCGTCGGTACTTTTCCGCTGGTTCTCCGTGTACAAAGATAGATTAGATGTTCATTTCAACGTTGTTTCACAGCTTTGAAATGATTATCTATTCTATTACAGTGTACCCGGAGAACAGCGGGGAGGTGCTGCCGAAATTTACTCGAAACGGTTGAAAGCACAAGCGAATGGGTGTATGCTCTATACATTCTTAATAGGATAGAAGCCTTACCCTCGACAGCCGAAACATACATATACAACACGAATACACAACAAACGCACACACAACACATACACACTAACAACCCTGTTCCCTTACGGAAAATAAAGAAATAAATAAAGCAACAGGAAAAAGTCCCCAAGTGAAGCATCACGTGCCCACGCGTGATAGGCGCTGCGCTTGACAAAACTAACCTAAAATTGGGCCTCACGTGCAGACACGTGACCGCTATAGACAAAGTATATAGGCGCCTGAATAAACCAAACAATTGGACAAAAAAAAACACTCACGTGATAGCACGTGACGCCTTTTTGTGGGCTTAATTTGGTGGGGTCACGTGCTACACGTGATAGACTCCTAAGCCTTCTGAACCGATAGAAGTAAATTCTAATTAAAAAGGACTAAAAGCCTTATTTGGAAAATATTTTCTTGGATCTTTCTAAACAAGAAAGATTATGCTCTGTAAAACAGAGCACCGTTGGATTAAAGATCCAATGGTGATTAAAAATCACCAATCTACAGAAAAATTTTGTGCAAGGAAATATCTTCCTAAACTTGTTAAGAACAACAAAAGAAATATCTTATGTAAAACAGAAGTCCTTGGATTAAAAATCCAACGGTAAATAAAATTTACCGAGTAATCTAAAGGATCATATTGGTTGATTAGAAAATCAATCAAAATCTCTCAATGAGAGATTTTCTAAACAAATTGATTCCCTTCTTTCTCTTATAAATAAGAGCAAAGAAACAAAAAAAAAGGAAATGAGAAAAAAAAGAGACAGAGGAACCCCCCTCCCCCCATAAATATCAAGTTCAAGAGAGAAAGAAAGGGAGAGAAAAAGAAAACCCTTCGTAAGCCAAAAGAAAAGAGAATTTAATTCTCCAGAGAGAAGAAGATCTCCAAAAAAGAAACCCTAGGTAAGGAAAGGGACCAAACACAGAACCTTTTACCTCTTCACCACCTTCACAACAGTTTAACTCTTCTAAAAAGAACTTAGTTCTTTCTCTGGTTGAAGATCTATAGAAGCAGATCTCCTCACAAGTTGAGAATTTAATTCTCATCGGGGAGGTCTGTTATGCAGATTCAAAACTTAGGGGGAGAATTGAGTCCAAAGAATTTAATTCTTACAACAGAACATATAGGAATTTAATTCCTCTAAATAAAACTAGGGTTTAACCCTATAACAGAATTTAATTCTTATTAAACAAGGGGCTTGAAAACTTAAGATCTCCATGCACGTAAAAGGAGATTAGCATCCAAACATGATAATTGCAGACCACGTGCTCCCACGTGACCCCTGAACAAACTTTTGTAAAAGGGGAATAAGCTTAAGACAGATTCCATTCGTAGGGAGCCTCACGTAACCCCTACGTTACCCCTTCATAGTGCTTAGCACTTTTCTAAAGAGAATAAAATAAAGGCAGCTTTCAGTCTTTGGGGGACGCCTCACGTGATCCCACGTGACCCAATAGTGCTCAGCACCCAGAAAAGAAAAAGAGAACAAATCCAAAGAAGCTGTGCTGAATCTCAGGCGCCTCACGTGACCTCACGTGAGTGCGTCAGACTTTCAGTGTTTATCATTACTTCAAGCGCCTCGCGTGACCCCACGTGAGCGCTTCAAATCTTCAGTGTTGAACACTACTTCAAACGCCTCACGTGACCCCACGTGAGCGCTTCAAATCTTCAGTGTTTAACACTACTTCAAGCGACTCACATGACCCTACGTGAGCGTTTCAAATCTTCAGTGTTTAACACTACTTCAAGCTCCTCACGTGACCCCACGTGAGCGCTTCAAATCTTCAGTGCTTAAACAATACTTTAAGACCTCACGTGGGAGCACGTGAGCGCCGAACATATCCTAGTGTTTAACACTATGATAGGCCAACCTTAGCCCAAGTTAGCTAAGTCTTCCAAAACCAAAACCTTGTTTTTAACCGAGCCCTAATTTTGCTCAGGTCTTCCAAAATTAATCATCTCAGATGGCATTTACAATAATGTTCATCCCATTACTTCTCAATCTGGCATTTGGTTCAAGGGTACATCTCTTCACACCTCTGATACATGTCGTTGTAATTCTTCAACGTCTTCAGAGAGGTGGTGGGTCCCGACGACCAATAACTATCTGGTGCATTTCCAAAACCATGATTACATACAAACAATGGACCGTAACGTCCTTAAACTAATGATGAACCGCAACGTCCTTAAACTAATGATGGACCGTAATGTCTTTAAACTAACTCTGGACCGTAACGTCCTTAAACTAACAACGGACCGTGATGTCCTTAAACTAAACTTCACGGACTATGATGTCCTTAAACTGAAAAAACCTTACAGACTATGAAATCTTTAAACTCATGGACTATGATGTCCTTAAACTTACGGACCACAACGTCCCTAAACTAAATCCTACGGACTATGACGTCCTTAAACTCACGGACCATGACGTCCTTAAACTTATGGACCGCAATGTCCTTAAACTAAAACGATAGAGTCCAAATACTCTTTCGTTAGATCTAAATGACTCTAAATCCTTGTTAAGTAGATCTTAGTCTAAAATTAGGCTAACATATCCTTAACAAGCATTTAAGTTGATCTTAATCTAAAACAAAACTAACGATCCTTAAACCAACCCAAACCTAAATCTAAGAAAATACGGATTTGAACTAATTCACGCCTTACGGGCGACAATATAAATTAGTCTCCGTATACGATCCACGGGCAACCGAAAATAAAACAAACACACACGACACGAAGTGACTATCTGGAGAAGCAGACCGCGATGCGGTAGCGTAATTAACTGCAGGGGCTTACGCCTACAGGGAAGAGCGTCCCCACTATCAAAAAAAAACCCTCACAACGAGGGGGAATCTGACGAAGTCTGCTACATCGGCCGCATCTGTCTAAACCTCCGATATACGGTGCCATAAATCAACTTGGCATCTTCGGAGAGGTGGACGGATAAAACCAAATAGTATCTGCCCCCAAATTCAGGCGAGACGTTTGTCTTCGCGTCTTTCGGCGGCGAACAGATTCTGGCACGCCTGGTGGGACTTTCCTCTTTCCACTTTATACTTCGTGTGTCGTGTTCGTGAACATATCACGGTTTAATATGGTTGCCCCTGGATTCGAGGAACTAAGATTTGGTGCCTGGCTCCCGTGCAGAGAAAATGGCTTCCAACTGCACCAGCTGCAACAACAACTCCCACTCCGTCCTCACCGAAGGAGTGACCTATAGGCCCCAAGCGGCCTCCATCTTCGCCATGCCAGTGGAACAGGTGACTCAGGACACCACTGGACTGTTCTTTGGGACCATGATCCCACCGGCAAGCTTCAGCGTCCCAATGCCGTCACAGGAAGCTCCGAAGAAGTCGGTCTTCGATCGACTTATAACTACCACGACCCCTCTCAACGGGCCGTCCAATTCCAAGTCTACTACATCAGTCTTTGACAGACTGAGCTTGATCTCCAGTGGGCCCGTAAAGAAGCCTGCAATACCCGAAGGAGTCATCCCGAAGCGGATAGCCATTCCAACTCCGACGGACGAAGTCGTCAAAGGGGCTTCTCCTGCTAAGGGGTCGGTCTTTACAAGACTATACATCTCAATTCTTGCTCGGATGAGGTCGTTACGAATGTTTCCCCTGCCAAAAAGTCGGTGTTTGCAAGATTGACCGTTCCCTCTCAGCGGACGTCAGTCTTCGATAGGTTGGCACCAACAGCAACCCTTCACCAGAACATGGGGCATGATGAAGCCACCCCCGTAACTGAGCCAGTCCCATTTGCAAGGCATGCTCGACGTCGCCACTGGCTCCGAGTGAGGAAAGCTGGTGACAGTTCTCCTTCCGGACTTACCCCACCAGCTCCAACGGTGGAAGTTGATGCTATTGTTCCAACTGGGAACAACTTTGAGCCGCTCAGGAGGGTGCGCAAGAACTCTCCAGCCGCTATATTGAAGAAGACTCCTCCACCTGTGGAGAACGTTACAAAGCCAAAGTCAGAACAACCTTCTCAGCGGTTGTTCTCTAAAATCTATGGAGTATGGCGAAGAGTCCAAGACTCTGTAATTAACCAAGACTACTCCCGCCGACCGAAGAAAATGAAGGTTCGGCAAGAAAAGGACCACCTCATCATACCACAGAAGGTATCGTCTATATGGGTGCCCGCTGCAACAGCCCCCTCAACTTCAACTGCCCATGAAAGGAGAAGGCCGGAAAAGATCCCTGTATCTGCGACAAATCTCAAAGGTGCTGAGTCCAAACGCCCTAAGTCTGGGGGTATGGTGATGCACACCATTTACATGGTTTCCGGGAAAGAGATAGTCGTATCTCTACGGGTCATCGACCACTCACCCGGTCTGTGGCAAAGGCTCAAGAGCAATAGCAAAAGCTCCAGGAGATGCTAACGAAGATGGCCGCGCTTACTGGGCCGAAAGAAAGCCCGAAGACGTCGTCGGAGCAGCGCCAGGAACAGGAAACCGACGCCGAGTTCCTCCGAAGAATGCTCGAGAAGAAAGACAAAGAGGCCACGGAACAAGCGGCCAACATAAAACAAATGGCGCTCTTATTCCAAGATATGACCGGGATGATGATACAGCCGGATCCTCCAGTTGAAGACCCTCCAATAATCCTTGAAGACGACATAGGGGAGACATCAAACCCTCTTCCGGCTCTATCAGCAGCCAAAGAAGAGACCATCTCCAAAGCCGCCCTTGACGACTATATAGCTCAACAGATACGAGCTCATCAACGAACAAAGCTGCTGGCCAAGTCGTCAGAACGGGGCGACCATATCCCAGATGGTATGATCAAATTAAGTACCTGCCAGGATATATGATCCCTAAATTCCACCTGTACAAGGGGACGGGTAATCCATACCAGCACGTTGCTCAATTCAGGGCTCTGTGTGGTAATACTGGGGGTGACGACAAACTACTGCTTCGCCAGTTTGTTGGCAACTTGTCAGAGATAGCATTCGAATGGTACTCCGAGCTCCCAAATGACTCCGTCAAGACGTTTGCAGAAATGGAGCTACTGTTTACACAAAGATTCGCAAGTGCTAGCAAGCGCACCCCGATCACCACACTAATTAACGCTAGAGTGAAGCCGGGAGAAACCTAGGTTCAATACACCATTCGGTGGCGGAACCTGTGGTCAAAGTGAGAACAACGCATAGAGGAAGCTCTTTCCGTGGGCATGTTTGTGGGAACCCTCGATCCTCACTGGACCATATCCCAATTCATGATGTTTTTCAAGCCGAACACCTTCCAGGCCTTGATCGACAAGATGACCCAAATGGACCATAGACTGTCCTCCTCAAAGACGGATCCTCGGAATGAGAAGGGGAAAGGGAAAGCAACCTTCGTCGCCAACGCTCAACAACAAACGAGTGGCCTGAGACCGGTTGTTCGCCAAAGCAACAAGCGGCAATCCCTCGATGAGAAGTTGAGACGTCCTTACTCGTTTCTCCGGGATAAAACAAGGAGACTGTTCGAACTGGCAGTGCACAACGGGCTCATCACTCTACCGGAGTCTCGGCACCCCGATCAAGCAAACGAAGGTCGTCACCCGGATTATTGCTCCTATCAACGAGCGATAGGACATCCTCTTGAAGACCGCTTCACCTTCAAAAACTGGGTCGAAGACCAATATCAACTCGGCAAATTCGCTTTATCCAACAGTTGGAGGGTAACCCCACCACAAGAACACGTACCAAAAGCAACGTATATGGTGAGAGTAGAACCAGATCAACATCGGTCTTGGAAACGATCTCGTACCTGTCACGTGATAACGTTGTCAGAAGAAGGAGAGCGTGATAATATGGATGACCTCTCCTGGTGCTTCGAAAATGAGGATGAAGAGGACTTGATCTCAGAATTTTCACCAGCGCCAAAAGAGTTGGAAGATGGAATACACACCACTGCGGACAACCTAAGGAAAATCGACTTGGGTACGGCAAACGATCCGTGACCAACGTTCGTCAGTGAACTACTATCTGAAGAAAAAGTGGCTACGCTAAAAGACGTCCTCATGCAGTATAAAGACTGCTTCGCATGGAACTACTCCGAGATGCCGGGATTAGATCCATAGATTGCTGTGCATAAATTGGCGATATCTCCGGACGTCAAGCCAGTCAAACAGGCACCGAGAAGAATGCGGCTCGAACTTGAGATGAGCATCAGCGCAGAGGTCAAGAAGGTAATCGACTCCGGCTTCATCCAAGAAGTTCAGTACCCTGACTGGATCGCCAACATTGTCCCAGTAATGAAGAAAAATAGGACGGTGCGCATCTGCGTGGACTTTCGGGACCTCAACAAAGCCTGTCTGAAGGATGACTTTCCCGTACCGGTCACCGAGCTGATGATAGAGAACACGTCCACTCACAAAGTCTTTTCCTTCATGGATGGCTCGTCAGGGTACAATTAAAAAAAGATGCATCTGAAGACCAGAAGCATACCGCTTTCGAACCCCTCTGGGCATATTCTACTACAAAGTGATGCTTTTCGGTCTGAAGAACGCCGGCGCTACCTATCAAAGGGCCATGACGAAGATCTTCGATGACCTCATACATGAAATCGTCGAATGTTATATCGACGACCTCATGGTGAAAAGTAAATCGCACGGGGAGCAGTGGGAGCATCTAGAGATAGTGTTCCAGCGCCTTCGGAAATACAACCTGAAGATGAACCCTCACAAATGCGCGTTCGGAGTTTCCTCGGGCAAATTCCTAGGATTCATCGTACGACACCGGGGCATCGAAATAGACCCATAAAAGATCAAGGCGATCATGGAAATGCCTCCGCCAAGAACTCTCAAGCAACTGCAAACTCTACAGGGAAAGCTCGCGTATATCCAGCGGTTCATAGCCAATCTCTCCGGAAAATGCCATCCCTACAGCCACCTGATGAAGAAGGGGACCCCTTTCGTCTGGGATCGCAAATGCCAAAGCGCACTAGACGAAATCAAGCAATACCTGCAGAATCCGCCGGTACTGACCGCTCCGGTCAAGGGAAAGCCCCTCATCCTATACATAACCGCCCTTGAAGGTTCTCTAGGAGCATTATGGGCACAGGAGAACGACCAAAGGAAAGAGAGAGCCTTTTACTATTCGAGTCGAGTTCTCCTAGGGGCAGAAAACAATTACTCCCCTATCGAAAAACACTGCCTGGCATTAATCTTCACGATAACGAAGCTTCAGCATCACGCTTTGGCACATGAGGTCCATCTCATATCAAAAGTGGATCCTCTTAAATATTTGATGTCGAGAGCCATACTAACGAGACGGCTTGCTAAATGGGCCCTACTCTTAATGGAATTCTCGATAACATACCGACCTCTCAAGGAAGTGAAAGGCCAGGCCATCGCCGACTTCCTCGCTGAGCATCCGATACCTGCCGATTCACCCATAAATTGTGAATTGCCGGACGAGCATGCGTTTGACACGATCGACAGGGAGAAAGAAGGGGACGATACCCGATAGGAACTCTACTTCAATGGGGCATCTTCCCTGAAGAAGCGAAAGCACAGCTCCCCCATGATCAAATCCGGAGTAGGCCTTATCTTCGTGACTCTGCAAGGAAGGATAATGCGCTTTTCCTTTTAGCTAACGGAGCCAAGGACAAACAATGAAGCGGAATATGAGGATTTGATAGCAGGACTTGAGATCGCTATCGATATGGGAATCGAAGATCTCCTTATAAACGGGGACTCCCAGCTGGTCGTTAGTCAAGTTAACGGCGACTATCAAACGTGCAAACCAGAGTTGGTAAAGTACGGCGAGAGAGTGCAACAATTGCTGACTCAAATCCCTTCCTACGTCCTAGAAAGCATACCGCGTACGGAAAATAGCAAGGCGGATGTATTAGCCAAACTCGCTAAAGAATTGGCCGACGAAAACCTCGATGATGTGAGGATTGTTGTACAAAGCCGTCGGGTCCTTGCACCAGCGGAAATATCTCCGGAGTCGTCTGAAGAAAAGGAAGTGACCGGGGAAACAGCCCTGCCAGCCATGAAAATTGAAGACCAGGAAAAGGCTAAGGATTGGAGAGAAGTCTTTATAGATTACTTCAAATCCCGTCGAACACCTGAAGATGCGTCCTCAAGACATCAGCTCATGAAACGAGCTCTGTCTTTTGCCTTCGTCAATGATACTCTATATAAGAGATCGTTCGACTCTCTATTGCTGAGATGCCTGGGGCCATAAGAAGCAAAGAGAGTCGTGCAAGACACTCATGACGGACTCTGCGGTTCTCATCAAGCCGGGCCGAAGATGAAACTGAAGATCAAAAGGATGGGCTACTATTGGCCCGTGATGATCCAGGACTGCCTCGAATATGCAAAGCAGTGTCACTCGTGCCAAATTCACGGAGACTTCATCCACCAGCATCCAAACCCGCTACACCCAACGGTGGTTAGCTGGTCGTTCGAAATGTGGGGAACCGACATAATTGGGCCCATCGAACTAGCGTCATCCAGAGGACATCGGTTCATATTAGCAACAACCGATTACTTCTCTAAGTGGGCAGAAGCAGTGCCACTAAGGAAAGTTAAGACGGAGAACATCCTCCATTTCTTCAAGACACACGTCATCTATCGGTTCGGCATTCCGCGACGGATTATCTCCAATAACGGGTCTGCCTACAGAAGTCACAGAATCAGCCGCTTCACACAACAACATAATATAGACTGGAGATACTCTTCGGTCTATAATCCCCGAGCTAACGGTCTAGCTGAGGCTTTCAATAAGACCTTGACAAAGATCATAAAGAAGACGGTGTCCAAAAATAAAAAGGATTGGCACGAGAGACTGCATGAAGCTCTCTAGGCGTATCGGACCACGTTCAAAACGACCAAAAACACAACGCCGTATGCATTGGTATTCGGCGCTGAAGCAGTACTCCCCTTGGAAATAGAGCTACCCTCTCTACGAGTGGCGGTTCATTACGAGCTAACAGACGAAGAGAATGCTCATCTTCGGATTGAGGAGTTTGACGCCCTCGATGAAACTCGTCTCATGGCACAACAAAACTTGGAGGCTTACAAAGTAAGGATGACGCGCTCATACGAAAGATTGATTAGGCCGAGAACATTCCGCCAAGGCGAACTCGTACCAGTTGTCAAAAGACCTATGATCCCCAATCGTGACAAACGAGGGAAATTCGAGCCGAACTATAAGGGCATGTACATCATAGACAAAGTCTACCAAGGTGGGGCTTACTTGCTCATGGATATGCATGGTGAAAGACCCTTCAGGCCAATAAACGGCTGGTTCCTGAAAAAATACTATGTCTGATGAGTTACGGCCTAGGTCAATGATAGATGACGACGCCTATGTCCGCTCGCTATCTTCCCAAGCCCTAACTCTATAAGTAGTATCCAGCAAGACTGTTGTCTCCAAAACGGCAACAACGGACCGAAACGTCTCTAAACTAACAATGGACTGAAACGTCCCTAAAACTAACAATGGACCGTAATGTCTTAAAACTAGCTATGGACCGAAACGTCCCTAAACTAGCTACGGACCGAAACGTCCCTAAACTAACAATGCACTGAAACGTCCCTAAAACGAATAATGGACCGTAATGTCCTAAAACTAGCGACGGACCTAAACGTCCCTAAACTAACAACGGACCGAAATGTCCCTAAAACTAACAATGGACCGTAATGTCCTAAAACTAGCGACGGACCGCAATGTCCTAAAACTAGCAACGGACCGAAACGTCCTTAAACTACTACAAACCGCAGCATTTTAGGGCTGACCCAAAAAAAACGGTATGTCCACAAGCAAAATGGGCACGGATGAAAACCCGAAAGGGCTCCGTGAGTAAAAACATCAAGGCTATCGGCGATATTTGTGAAAATCCGAAAGGGCGCAGACTCGTAAAAAAAAGGGCGGTACGTCCACAAGCAAAATGGGCACGGATGAAAACCCGAAAGGGCTCCGTGAGTAAAAACAGCAGGGCTACCGGCGAGTTTGGGAAAACCCGAGAGGGCGCAGGCTCGTAAAAAATTCGTGCACACTTGCGAGGTCCTCTCGACCTTGTAAGGAGAAAACACCTGCGTGAGATCCTTACGACTCATAAGGGAGCAACACACTTAGGGATCCCCACAATTCCTAAGGAGAAAATACACTTACGAGATTCTCACGACTCGTAAGGAGAAACCTCTTATGAGACCCTCACGGCTCATAAGATTCAAAAGCTTTAAGCTACAGGGATCTGAACCTGTTCTAAAGCCATCACATTTCCCAAACTGCCCTACAAACGTTTCAATGTTGACCCTTATATACAATCCACGGGCATAAATAAACGTTTCCTCCACCCAGTTCCACCAATGGCGCAAAATTTCCTCATGTGGTGAATGACACTTGTAAGTCCTCTCGACTTATAAGGAGAAAACACTCTTGTAAGATTCTTACGACTTATAAGAGAACACATACTTAGGAATCCCCACGATTCTTAAGGAGAAAACGCACACTTCACGACTCGTAGGGAGAAACACCTTTATGAGACCCTTACGGCTCATGAAGTCAAAAGCCTTAGTCGACAGGATTCTAATCCTGTTTGCTAAGTCATCTTTGTTTAAATCGATAAAGGCAAATGATGATTCGCTCCTGGCAATATCCCAGTTGTAGCGATGCTGATTCCTAAATCAGTATCAAATTCTAAGTCCTTTCACGGCAAATGATGAATCGTTCCTGGCAATATTCCAGTCGCAACGATGCTAATGCTAAGATTGGTATCAGATCTTGAGTTCCATACTCGCAAAAAAATGCATATGAAATAGCCGAAATGATATGGCAACTTGCAACAAAATCAGCAAGTAAAAGATATGCATATAAAAATAGTCGAAATTTTGGGCAACTCGCAATAAAAAGCAGCGAGTAAAGAAAAAGAAAAATAGCTGAAATGATTGGGCACTGCGAAAATTAGCCGAAATGATTGGGCAATCGCAACTTTCGCGATATAGAAAGATGAAATTATAGAGTATCGCGGAAAGAAAAAAAACTGAAAGAATGAAACTTTTTCCCTGCAGGTAAGTCCACACTGACCCCTGCATACAATCCATGGACATAAACAAAAGGGAACCACATGTCCCAACAAACTCTGTCAAAGGGAAAGCCAGATCTCGACAGCAACATTTGTATCCAAGAAAACCAACAATGGCATTCCTCCTCAAGCTAGCAGGGCATGGACGCGACACCACCAATCGGAGTCACAGCAAAGTCCCCAGTTCCAAGAATCTACAGTTTACAGACAACCTAGAGTCAGCCCCGACACCGCAGAAAGCGGAGCAAGTCAACCCGACACCGCAGAAAGCGGGGTATGTCAGCAAATGACCCCGTCGCGGATACATGTCAAACCCTTGACCTCCCTGTCGTAAAGCAATGCTTCGACTCGGATACATGTCAAATCCTGACCTCTCTGTCATAAAGCAATGCTTCGACTCGGATACATGTCAACCCTGACCTCCCTGTCGTAAAGCAACGCTTCGACTCGGATACATGTCAACCCTGACCTCCCTGTCGTAAAGCAACGCTTCGACTCGGATACATGTCAACCCTGACCTCCCTGTCGTAAAGCAACGCTTCGACTCGGATACATGTCAAACCCTGACCTCCCTGTCATAAAGCAATGCTTCGACTCGGATACATGTCAAACCCGTAATGCTTCGACTCGGATACATGTCAACCCCTGACCTCCCTTTCGTAAAGCAACGCTTCGAATCGAATACATGTCAACCCCTGACCTCCCTGTCGTAAAGAAACGCTTCGACTCGGATACATGTCAAACCCTGACCTCCCTGTCGTAAAGCAACGCTTCGACTCAGATACATGTCAAACCCTGACCTCCCTGTTGTAACGCAATGCTTCGACTCGGATACATGTCACCCCCTGACCTCCCTGTCGTAAGGCAACGTTTCGACTCGGATACATGTCACCCCTGACCTTCCTGTCGTAAAGCAACGTTTCGACTCGGATACATGTCAACCCCTGACCTCCCTATCGTAAAGCAACGCTTCGACTCGGATACATGTCAACCCCTGACCTTCCTGTCGTAAAGCAACGCTTCGACTCGGATACATGTCAAACCCTGACCTCCCTGTCGTAAAGCAATGCTTCGACTTGGAAATATGTCAACCCCTAACCCCCTCCCCCCGCCGGAGCAATGCTCCATCTCGAAAATACATCAATCCATGATCTCCCTATCGTAAAGCAATGCTTCGACTCGGAAATAAGTCAACACACGAACCTATAAAAAGAAAGTTCTCTTGTGAGATCCTTACGACTCTCACAAGAAAAGGCACTTAGAAGTCCTCACGACCCCTAAATAGAAATTGCACCTACGAGATCCTCTCGACTCGTAGGGAGAAAAGTCTTTATGGGAACCCCACGGCTCATAAAGTTGAAAAGTCTTAGGTGACAGATCTGAACCTGTTTCCGAAGCCATCGCTGCACTGCAAGAAAACCAAGATAAACTACATATGGATCACATCCACCAAAGCTACACGCAAGCATGAGATAAAAAAATATATGTCTTTTATTCATAAATTCAAAATGAATACAAGATACATCTCATAAAAGAATCAAAATGAATACAAAATATTTCTATAAATAAGTGGATAAAAATGATAATAAAGAAAATACAATGAAGAAAAAAGTCTTTAAACCGGCGGGCGATACAATAAGCTCCTCAAATCATCGCTCTTCCGCTGGGCCTTGGATTCAAGCTTGGTTATTGCCACAAGACGGGTCTCCGCCTGAGACTGTTGGGTCTGATACGAGACGAACTGGCTATCGAGCTCCCTTTCAGTTGCCTTATGAGCTTCAACCATCTCACGGGAAAAATAACGGCTTTATCAAGAGCCACCACCTCCGTGATGGCTTCTTGAACTACCAGCCAAAGTTCGTAGGGACGAGTGGTCTTAGCGATTGGCCGCGCACCATTCGATCCATCTTCGCAAAACTTGATTTCACAACGTCAGAGGAAAGGCGGATGCATTCAAGGCCGTGCAGGCAGACTTCCACTCGGCAACAATACTCAACCCAAAACATGCGCAAATCATGTGCTATGTAAGGAAATGAGGAGAGCCCTTGGTATACACCCTATTGAGCATGCATTTGCAACTATATGCTTGCTTAAATAGAAATGGCATCCAAAACGTGCTGATTTGCGGGCAACACGACAATAGCGCTCGCATTTAAAGAAAATTCCTAAGGGAAAAGTATAAAGCTCATGTACACAGGAGGGATGCACGTACGAATATATGACGAACATAAAAATTCACCAGAAGAACATTCAACAGTCAATGATAGGAGAAATACATTGATTTAAATATACTACTCTACAGGAAAAAGGTCACCAAATATGGAATCGGAGATACAACGGTTAGCAAAACAAAATACAAAGTTCTCTAATTCTCTCTCTGCCTTCTCCAACACGTCGAAGCGACGGTTTTCCCGAAGAATCGCTCCCCACCGGTTAGCACCGTGCTCATCAGCAAACGCGAACATGATGGCCCGCCGAGCTCTTATTTGACTCAGTAAATGAATCGAGTGATCCTTCGGAGGCTGGGTAATTAAGCATGCCTCGTGAAAACACTCGATTTTGTCCTCCGCCGCATCGAGAATCGTCGGGCTCATCTCTGTCGGATGAGGAGGGATGTCGGCAAGCACGGCTAAAAGGATCATCCGGAGCCAAATGGAACCCATAGGAAGAGGAGAACCCCTACGAGTTTGGAGTTCGTACATCACTGTGTCATATTCGGCGTCGGTGAGATGGGGATCCACTAGCCGCACAGCAAAGCGAGGAATCATCTCCTCGACGGGCACTTCCCATGGTTGTCGACAAGCGTGAGGGCGGTTGCAAGCCATAACCTTTGGTCTGTTTCTCAAAATGATCACCCTAAGGCTTAAATGGGTTTCTCTTTGAAGAGAGGAAGAAAAGGCACGGCTTCAGGTTATAAAAAGAAGCATTCAATGTTGTGCACAGAAAATATTGCGCATGGTGGAACTATTCCCAAGGCCTAAAAAAAGGGAGAGCATGGGAAATAAAAGAGGTGACTCATTGGAATCAGAATAAGGAGATGAAACGACCTCATCAGCAGAGTCTCACGGGCATGGCACATGAACACCCGTGTTGATCCATTTTGAAAATTAAAACAGCACCGCACATGCATAACACGTGAGCAGGCGCTAATGTAGGATTGAAATCCCCAGCAGTGCCTCATGCGCAAAATTCGTGAACACCAACAACAGTATGACAAAACTTCATACAGAACACATGTAAACGTAAAAAAAAGGGAAAAAGAAAGTTTTGTCATTCATACTTCGAGATTTCATACAAAAATAAAAGAAAATGTTTACAACGGTAAAACATTAAATCCAGGACATGGATTAAGAAATTCGGAAGTAAGGCCTTCTAAAATGCTTCTGGCCTCTCTGACCATTCTCGTGTGCATCCTCTCGCGAATGAAAGCGTCAATATCCTCGCTAATGTCCTCTATCCTCTGATAAGCAGCGATTATCATCGTCTGTTGGAAAATTTGATGCAAGATATCAACAAGATTATCTCGCCGTTTCTTCGAGATCAGGCCCATCAGATATACTGAGTGCACCTTATTTTTAGCATCGTCTAGAGCCTTAAGCGGCATGGCTTCGTAAAAACCAGGAAGTGCGTTCCAAATTGCTCTCACGACGAGCTTCAAAAGAGCGGAGCGACGAGGAAGTAGTCGACCATTGTATTCATTAAAACAACTCATAATCTTAGCACATTGAGCATTTGTGAACTCCTGGTTTTGACAACGACCTAGTGCGCGAATGTCTCCATAAGAAATAATTTCGTCAAGATCGTACAGATGAGCGGCCATAGTGTCTGGAAGGAAAATCAGTAAGAGTTTAGTGGTCAGGCTGATCAAGAAAATGCTTATTGAAATAGACACGGGAATTTAAACAACTCTTGATATTCTCATGGAGAAAACAAGTTCTGTTAAGTTACCAACAAATTCAAATTTGTGTGAATAAGGGTAAAACCCTATGAAAAGACTTTCAAGAACACCAGGGAATAAAATTCCCAAAGGGTCCTCTTGATCTTTCAGAGTTAAGCTCTTTGCTTTAGGAATTAAATTCCTTTTATACGATGGAATTAAATTCCAGAAACTCACAAAAAACATATATGAGAAATGAAATCCCATGAATCCTCAAAAATAGAGGAGAATGTTCGAGACATGGAAGTTTACTACTCAAAGATCACATCTTTTGGATCACTTAGAGGATGGGTTTCTAGGAGAGCAAAGCTCTTATGATGGATTTAAAACCCATAAATTTTTTTTTCAAAATGGAAAGTTTTCTGATGTACAAAAACTTTACCTAAAAAGGGTTTCTTTTGACAGAGTTTAATTCTGGAATTACAAAGGCAGAGAACTAAGCTCTGAGGAAGAGAATTAAATTCTCAAAGAAAACGAAGAAGGAAGAAGATGAAGGAAACAATGGCTGCGTAAGAAACTAAACCCTTGCATTTATAAGACGTGGCAGGGGCGGTTCATCTCTCCGTTCCCCTAGGCAATCCAACGGCTATAAAGGTGACAGCGTTGCACCCACGTGCAAACCACGTGAGAACAACGCTGTGGGGGCATTTGTTCCCTTACGGAAAATAAAGAAATAAATAAAGCAACGGGAAAAAGTCCCCAAGTGAAGCATCACGTGCCCACACGTGATAGGCCCTGCATTTGACAAAACTAAGCCAAAATTGGGCCTCATGTGCAGACACGTGACCGCTATAGACAAAGTATATAGGCGCCTGAATAAAGAAAACAATTGGACAAAAAAACACTTACGTGATAGCACGTGACACCTTTTTGTGGGCTTAATTTGGTGGGGTCACGTGCTACACGTGATAGACTCATATGCCTTCTGAACCGATAGAAGTAAATTCTAATTAAAAGGGACAAAAATCCTTATTTGGAATATTTCCTTGGATCTTTCTAAACAAGAAAGATTACGCTCTGTAAAACAGAGCGCCGTTGGATTAAAGATCCAATGGTGATTAAAAATCACCAATCTACAGAAAAATTCCGTGCAAGGAAATATCTTCCTAAACTTGTTAAGAACAACAAAAGAAATATCTTCTGTAAAACAGAAGTCCTTGGATTAAAAATCCTACGGTAAATAAAATTCACCGAGTAATCTAAAAGATCATGTTGGTTGATTAGAAAATCAATCAAAATCTCTCAATGAGAGATTTTCTAAACAAATTGATTCCCTTCTTTCTCCTATAAATAAGAGCAAAGAAACATAAAATAAGGGAAAGAGAAAAAAAAAGAGCCTCCCCATAAACTTCAAGTTCAAGAGAGACAGAAAAGGAGAGAAAAAGAAAACCCTTCGTAAGCCAAAAGAAAAGAGAATTTAATTCTCCAGAGAGAACAAGATCTCCAAAAAAGAAACCCTAGGTAAGGAAAGAAACTAAACACAGAACCTTTTACCTCTTCACCACCTTCACAAGAGTTTAACTCTTCTAAAAAGAACTTAGTTCTTCCTCTGGTTGAAGATCTGCAGAAGCAGATCTCCCCACAAGTTGAGAATTTAATTCTCATCAGGGAGGTCTGTTATGCAGATTCAAAACTTAGGGGGAGAATTGAGTCCAAAGAATTTAATTCTTACAACAGAACATATAGGAATTTAATTCCTCTAAATAAAACTAGGGCTTAACCCTATAACAGAATTTAATTCTTATTAAACAAGAGGCTTGAAAACTTAAGATCCCCATGCACGTAAAAGGAGATTAGCATCCAAACATGATAATTGCAGACCACATGCTCCCACGTGATCTCTGAACAAACCTTTGTAAAAGGGGAATAAGCTTAAGACATATTCCATTCATAGGGCGCCTCACGTGACCCCTTAATAGTGCTTAGCACTTTTCTAAAGAGAATAAAACAAAGGCAGCTTTTAGTCTTTGGGGGACGCCTCACGTGATCCCACGTGACCCAATAGTGCTCAGCACTCAGAAAAGAAAAAGGGAACAAATCCAAAGAAGCTGTGCCAAATCTCAGGCGCCTCACATGACCTCACGTGAGCGCCTTAGACTTTCACTGTTTAACACTACTTCAAGCGCCTTACGTGACCCCACGTGAGCGCTTCAAATCTTCAGTGTTTAACACTACTTCAAGCGCCTCACGTGACCCCACGCGAGCGCTTCAAATCTTCAGTGTTTAACACTACTTCAAGCGACTCACGTGACCCCACGTGAGCATTTCAAATCTTCAGTATTTAACACTGCTTCAAGCGCCTCACGTGACCCCACGTGAGCGCTTTAAATCTTCAGTGCTTAAACAATACTTTAAGACCTCACGTGAGCGCCGAACATATGCTAGTGTTTAACACTATATAGGCCAACCTTAGCCCAAGTTAGCTAAGTCTCCCAAAGCTAAAACCTTGTTTTTAACCGAGCCCTAATTATGCTCAGGTCTTCCAAAATTAATCATCTCAGGTGGCATTTACAATAATGTCCATCCCATTGCTTCTCAATCTGGCATTTGGTTCAAGGGTACATCTCTTCACACCTCGGATGCATGTCGTTGTAATTCTTCAACGTCTTCAGAGAGGTGGTGGGTCCCGACGACCAATAACTATCTGGTGCATTTCCAAACCCATGATTACATCCAAACAATGGACCGCAACGTCCTTAAACTAATGATAGACCGCAACGTCCTTAAACTAATGATGGACCGTAATGTCTTTAAACTAATGATGGACCGTAACGTCCTTAAACTAACAACGGACCGTGACGTCTTTAAACTAGACTTCATGAACTATGATGTTCTTAAACTGAAAAAACCTTACAGACTATGATGTCTTTAAACTCATAGACCATGATGTCCTTAAACTTACGGACCGCAACGTCCCTAAACTAAATCCTACGGACTATGACGTCCTTAAACTCACGGACTATGATGTCCTTAAACTTATGGACCGCAATGTCCCTAAACTAAAACGACCGCAATGCCCCTAAACTAAAACGATAGAGTCCAAATACTCTTTCGTCGGATTTTAATGACCCTAAAATCTTGTTAAGTAGATCTTAGTCTAAAATTTGGCTAACGTATCCTTAACAAGCATTTAAGTTGATCTTAATTTAAAACAAGATTAACGATCCTTAAACCAACCCAAACCCAAATCTAAGAAAATACGGGTTTGGACTAATCCACGCCCTACGGGCGACAACATAAATTAGTCTCCATATACGATCCACGGGCAACCGAAAATAAAACAAGCACACACGACACGAAGTGACCATCTGGAGAAGGAGAAAGTTGTTACCGCGATGCGGTAGTGTAATTAATTGCAGGGGCTTGCGCTTGCAGGGAAGAGTGTCTCCACAATCAAAAAAACCCTCACAACTAGGGGGAATCTGACGGAGTCTGCTACATCGGCCGCATCTGTCTAAACCTCCGATATACGGTGCCATAAATCAACTTGATATCTTCGGAGAGATGGATAGATAAAACCAAATAGCATCTGCCCCCAAATTCAGGCAAGACGTTTGTCTTCGCATCTTTCGGTGGCGAACAAACCCTACGCTTAAGCGAAATCATAAATTGAAACACACATATATAGAATACAACTCATACATGAGTATTCTCAAATCTAACTTTGTTTATCGATAATTTATTCTTTTCAACGACAAACACACACACAAAGAACATACACGGATTTTCTCCTTTGTCAGTAGTCATCCCGTTCTTAGATTTCTCAATATAGTCATCATAACCTACAATTTATATGTTATACAGTCTAACATGGCCTATGAGTACATCAGAGTTAAGGACTGGATGTATGTGGATAGGCAACAACGTATGCAACCTAAGTTTATGTCACGCCCCGCTTCCCAGAGTACGCTAAATTGGGCACGTGACATAGCCAACCATGCTACCTGTGGGTAGGAAGTATCCATCTACAGTCACATTACGGCTGTAGAGATATCAAGAACAAAATGTAACTATCTAATACATATCCATAAGCCAAGATAACATTGTTTCCCCCAATCAGAGCAAAGCTCTGTTGGAAATTCAAAATTCAAATTTTGAAGCAACGCTTCAAATCCCGGGCGCAACGCGCCACGTGTCAGGCGCAGATACATCAGCGCAGCGCCCAAGGTAGCGCATCCAATCAGAGCAAAACTCTATTTAAAGCAAAATTAAAGGAAGCAACGCTTCAGTTGCGCAAGCGCTGCGCTGCACGTGTCAGCGCAGTGGCGCTGCGCTTTGCGCTGCGCGACACGTGTCATCGAAGATGCGCTAGCGCAGTTGCGCTGCGCTGTGCGCTGCGCGACACGTGTCAGCGCAGATGCGCTCGCGCAGTTGAGCTACGCGACACGTGTCAGCACAGATACGCTAGCGCAGTTGCGCTGCGCTGTGCGCTGCTTGACACGTGTCACACGCTGGGGCATTTGCGCCAAACAGAATTAAAATTTTAAAGAAATCTTTCCGTTCTTGTTAAAACAAGAAGATTTTCTTCTGTAAAACAGAAGCCCTTGGATCAAAGATCCAACGGTGGGGAAAATTCCCCAAATCACTTAGAGAAAGATCTCTTTAACAAATTTAACTAATTTATGGGCACTATAAAAAGGACCCTAGACCTCAATTCAAGATCATCAACATCATCATTGAGAACTCTGAAAAATTGGAGAGAATTCTTCAAGAACAAAAAAAGGTAAAAAACCTTTAGAAAAAAGAGAAAATTCTCCTATGAACAGATCATTGATCTGAGAACAAGATCAATGATCTTCAATAAAAAAGAAAAATAAATAATAATAAGTGCTTTGCACTTTTTATGAACCATTGGTTCTGGAATCTAATAGATTCTCAAGTAAACAGTGCTTTACACTTGCAAAAACTGCGCTGTTGCGCTCCTGGATTGGCGCAAGCCACCAGAGCGCGCCACGTGTCAGCAGCGCAGGCGCAGCGCATTAGCGCAGCGCACTGTGCTTGCGCGACACGTGTCAACACTACAAGCGCTTGCGCTCTCTGATTGGCGCAAAGTGCTTGATAAATGCAAATCATTTCCTAAAGGGCCAGGCCCAAATTAAAAAGACCAAGCATGCCTAATTAAATTGATGCTCTGCATCATTTATAAATGGGCAGAGCCCAAACAAAGTAGATGCTTTGCATCATTTATAAATGGGCAGAGCCCAAAACAAATTGATGCTCTGCATCTTTTATGGGTAGAGCCCAAATAAAAATAAAAAGAAATGCAATGCAAAAGCAAATAGAATGTTGAACATTTTCAACTGGACTTAGCCCAATTTTGGCCGTAAGTCCTCAAATTAAATTGACTGAGCAAGATTGCTCTCTTAAATCAATTTACCTCCGGTTCGAGGGTACATCTCCGAACTCCTCTGACACCTGTCGTTGGAATCCTTCAACGACGTCAGAGAGGTGACGGGTCCCGACAACCACACATCAACACGGACTGCGGGGTCCTTAAACTCGTGGACCGAAACGTCCTTAAACTAATTTTGGACCGAAACGTCCTTAAACTAATGATGGACCACCACGTCCCTAAACTGGCGATGGACCACCACGTCCCTAAACTGGAACATGGACCACCACGTCCCTAAACTGGCGATGGACCACCACGTCCCTAAACTGGAACAATAGAGCCCCCAAATGGTCTTTTGTCGGATCCAAACGATCCCGTTAAGTTGATCTTTGTCTCAAATCAGACTAACTTATCCTTAACAAACGTTTAAGTCGATATTAGCCTAAATACGGCTAACGTATCCTTAAACCAAAACACCAAACCCAAATCTAAGTAAATACGGATTTGGACTAATCCACGTCCTACGGGCGACGGCATCACTTAGTCTCCGTATACAATCCACGGGCAACCACAAACAAAACAAACACACACGACACGAAGTGAAATTCCGGAGAAGGAGAAAGTGGCTACCGCGATGCGGTAGCGTAATTAACTGCAGGGGCTTGCGCCTGCAGGGAAGAGCGTCCCCACAATCAAAACCCCCTCAAGCGAGGGGGAATCTGACGAAGTCTGCTACATCGGCCGCATCCGTCTAAACCTCCGATACACGGTGCCATAAATCAACTTGGCATCTTCGGAGAGGTGGACGGATAAGAACAAATAGCATCTGCCCCGAATCTCAGCGTCAGGACCTCGCAGTCTTGTGTGCCGTCTTTCGGAGGGGAACAGATTCTGGCACGCCCGGTGGGACCTTTTCCTCTTTCCACTCCACACTTCGTGTGTCGTCTTCGCGAACCAATCGCGGTTTGTTAATGGTTGCCTTCGGATTTTAAGTTACTAAGATTTGATCTTTTGCCTGGCGCAGAACTCAAGCATCAATGGCCTCTAACTGCACCAACTGCTCGAAGTGCCACTGCAACGGACGCTCCACCTCCCCTGGAGGTGTAGCATATGGGCCCCAAGCGGCCTCCTTCCTCGCTTAGCCGGTAGAACAAGTGACCCAGGCCACCACCGGCCTATTTTTCGGGACCATGATCCCACCTACAAGCTTCTCTATGCCAATACCTGCACTGGAAGTGAACAAGAAGTCGGTCTTCGACCGGCTCACTGCTACGACGGCCCCTGTCAACAGGTCGCCCACTACCAAACCAACAGCCTCTGTTTTCGCCAGGCTGGATCAGAACTCTAAATTGGCTGTCCCAAGGAAGGCAATAACTGCTGCTCCAGAAGTCGTCAAGGCGGCTTCCCCTGTCAAAGAGTCAGTCTTTTCAAGACTGACGATTCCTGCTCCTTCCCCTGCTCAAGGATCTGTCTTCGACAGGTTGAATAGCATCCCTCAAAAGAAAACCTCAGTCTTTAAGAGGTTAACACCAGCGGCGCCTCATTCAGACAGGGGGCAAAAAGAAGCTGTTTCAATCTCCGAGCCAGTCCCAACGGCTCGTCACGCTCGACGTCGCCATTGGCGACGAGTAAGGAAAGCAGGGGGCAACTCCCCCTCGGGGCTAACTCCACCGGCTCCAATGGTGGAAGTCAACGCTGCTGTTCCAACTGGGAATAACTTTGAATTGCTGAGGAGGGTACGTAAGAACTCTCCAACCGCTACATTGAAAAGATCTCCTCCGTCCGTGGAGAGAGTTCCGGAAACAAAGCAAGAACAACCCCCTCAACGGCTGTCCTCAAAAATATACAAGGTTTGGCGAAGGGTTCAAGACTCCGTGATCGACCCAGATCACTCTCGTCAACGAAAGAAGACGAAAGTGCAAGAAGGAAAAGACCGTCCTATTAAACAGCAGAGGACAACAATCGCTAGGGTGCCCACTGCAACGGCCCCTTCAACTTCAACGGCCCACAAAAGAAGGAGGCCGGAGAAAACCCCCGCGCCGGCGACAAATATCAGAGGTGGTGAACCCAAACGCCCTAAGTCAGGGGGCATTGTAGTTCATACCGTCTATGTGGCGTCTGGTAAAGAGGACAGTCGCATATCTACGGGTCATCGACCGCTTACGCGATCAGTGACCAAGGCGCAGGAGCAGCAACAGAAGCTCCAAGAGATGATGAACGCTATGGCCGCACTTACTGGGCCAAAAGAAAACCCCGAAACGTCCACGGATGAACGCCAGGAAGAAGAGACCGACGCCGTATTCCTTCGTCGAATATTGGAAAAGAAGGACAAAGAGGCCGCTGAACAAGCAGCCAACATACAGCGTATGGGCCTCCTCTTTCGAGACATGGTAGGGATGATGATACAACAAGATCCTCCGGCCGAAAATCCCCCAATTGTCCTTGAAGACGATAGGGGAGAGACGTCAAATTCTCCGCCAGCCCTATCAACAGCCAAGGAGGAGGCGATCTCCAAAGCCGACCTGGACGAATATATAGCTCAGCAGATCCGGGTTCATCAAGCAACTGAAGCAGCAGGTCAGGTCGTAAAAATGAGGCGACCGTATCTGAGCTGGTACGACCAGATCAAGTATCCGATGGGCTACACAATTCCCAAGTTCCATATCTACAAGGGGACGGGCAATCCTCACCAGCATGTTGCCCAGTTCAGAGCACTCTGCGGCAACACCGGCGGTGATGACAAGCTGTTGCTTCGCCAGTTTGTTGGAAGCTTATCAGATACGGCGTTCGAGTGGTACTCTGAGCTCCCGAACGACTCTATTAAGACCTTCGCAGAGATGGAGCTGCTGTTTACTCAGCGTTTTGCAAGCGCCAGTGAACGCACCCTGATGACGGCACTGATTAACGCCAGGGTAAAGCCGGGCGAGACATGGGTCCAATATGCTATACGATGGCGGAACTCATGGTCAAAGTGCGAGCAACGCATTGAAGAAGCTCCTGCAGTGGGTATGTTTGTGGGAACCCTTGATCCGCAAGCAACCATATCCCAATTTATGATGTTCTTCAAACCGACTACCTTCCAGGCCTTGATCGATAAGCTGACCCAAATGGATTAGATGGGCCATAGACCTGCTCTTCCAAAGCCGGACTCCCGAAATGGGAAGGGGAAGGGGAAAGCGATCGTTGTCGCTAATGCTCAACAACAGCCGAGCAACTCGAAGCTGGTTGTTCGTCAAAATAATATGCGTCCACAGGTACCCCTTGGGGAGAGACTAGGACGTCCTTACTCGTTTCCCCGAGATAAAACAAGAAGATTGTTCGAACTGGCGTTGCGCAATCGACTCATAAGTCTGCCGGAGCCAAAACGCCCGTCGCAACCAAATGATGTAAACGAGCCCAACTACTGTCCATATCACCGAGTACTGGGTCATCCGATTGAAGATTGCTACGTCTTCAAAAATTGGCTTGAAGACCAGTACCAACAGGGCAAGTTCGCGTTATCCGACAGATGGAAGGTGAATCCGCCGCAGCCCCACACCTCTAAGAGGATGAATACGCCGGGGGCAACATGCTCTCTCGTCGAAGAAGCTCCATGGGAGGTTGTGCTATCAGCTAAAACAACGAGGATGCTGAATGATCTTCAAGCATGCCGGGCGATTAGGTGGAAGAACCCATTGGAACCTCAGATCATTGAGGGAATGTTGAAGCCGTGTCCAACTCAAAAGATCGGTAGTAGTGGTCTAAGCACTCACAACCAGCCGTCAAAATCTTCAAAGAAGAAGAAAAAGAAATCAAAGAAGCCCGTAAAGCCGGGCGACAAGCGCACGGACTTGCAAACAAATTGACGCGCTGGAGGAATACAACCAGAAAGCACGGACTCACATTACACTCCAAGAGTTTCTCAACCACGTCTTTCAAGAGGAAGATGAGGGAGAAAGTTCGTCGGATGAATTTGAGGAATACGTGGCGAGCTGTCATATGATTTCCCATTCGTTGACGGACGATGAGGAGACCCCTTGCGCCGAGAAACCGAGGGCGAACCCTGAACCAGAAATTCTGCGGCCGTCAGATGAGATGATCGATGCCTTCCTGAACGAGATTCGTCTGAAAGTTAAAGCCAATCAAGAGCGTGAAATGGCCATACTGGAAAGAGCTAAACACCGCCAACTGGACGAAAGAGTCGAGACACTCCCATCAAATCAAAAGACATCCGCTGCCGATAAAAACAAATTCAAGACGAGGAAAAGGTTTGCTAAAGCCATATCGATGGGAATGAAGCTACCACCCTCTGAAGAAAACACTCTCGATGAAATAGAGATGTATCCTAATTATTGCCTATATCATCAGAGGATCGCACAAGCTACTGAAGACTGCGACTCCTTTAAGTGTTGGTGGCAGGGGTATGTCGCTCACAAGCATTACGTCAACAAAACAAAGCGGGAAGCTCGTAGACAGCGAAAAAATACGACAGATGAGCATAAAAGAGTCACCGGCCATTGCCACAAGAACGACCCCGATGAAGAAACAGCCTTCAACCCTCTCTTCAAGAAATCCATCTCTGAAGAATTGAAGAATTATGAGAACATTCATCTGTGCAAGGGTATACTACCCGGGAAGAATCTTGGACCCGCAAACGACGGAGCGAACAAAAAGGATAAACGAAAGGGAAAAATGACCTTCGACGCCAACACTCAACAACAGCCGAGCAACTCAAAATCGATTGTTCGCCAAAACAACATGCGTCCACGCCCATCACTCGAGGAAAGACTGGGACTTCCTTACTCGTTTCGCCAAGATAAAACGAGGAAACTATTTGAGCTGGCAGTGCGCAACGGATTCGTCAATCTGCCAAATCCGAAATGTCAGCTACAGCCAGGAGATGTCAACGATCCTAATTACTGCCCCTACCATCGAGCAGTAAGTCATCCGATCGAAGATTGCTTTGTCTTCAAAAATTGGATTGAAGACCAATACCAACAAGGCAAACTCGCGCTGTCCGAAAACTGGAAGGTGAGCCCGCCACAACCGCATGCTCCAAAAAAGATTTATATGCCGGGGGCATCATGCTCATTCATAGAGAAAGCCCAACGGACCACTACGTCCTAAAACTGGATGACGGACCGAAACGTCCTTAAACTAATGGCGGACCGAAACGTCCTTAAACTAATGAAGGACCGAAACGTCTTTAAACTACTACCGCATCATCCTTAGGCTGACGAGATATATAAAAAAATATAAAAAATATATAATAATAAAATATAATAAACGGTATGTCCATAAGCAAAATGGGCACGAATGAAAACCTGAAAGAGCTCCGTGAGTAAAAACAGCAGGGCTACCGGCGAGTGTTCGTGAAAACCCGAAAGGGCGAGACCTCGTAAAAAAAAGAATTAAAAAAAACGGTATGTCCATAAGCAAAATGGGCACGGATGAAAACCCGAAAGGGCTCCGTGAGTAAAAACAGCAGGACTACCGGCGAGTGTTTGTGAAAACCTGAGAGGGCGCAACCTCGTTAAATGACACTTACAAGGTCCTCTCGACCTTGTAAGGTGAAACCACCCGCGTGAGATCCTTACGACTCACAAGGGGGAAATACACTTAGGGATCCTCACGATTCCTAAGGAGAAAATACACTTGCGAGATCCTCACGACTCTTAAGGAGAACTCTCTTATGGGACCCTCACGGCTCATAAGATTTGAAAGTTTTAAGTTACAGAGACCTAAACCTGTGCTTAAGAAAACCCCGCAACTTTCGATATTGCCCTACAAGTGGCTCAATACTGACCCTTGTATACAATCCACGGGCGCGAATAAACATTTTCCTAACCAAGTCCCATCCGTGACTGGGGATATGTACGCATGATGAACAACCCTTATAAGTCCTCTCGACTTACAAGGAGAAAACCATCTTGTAGGATCATTATGACTTACAGAGGAACATACACTTAGGAATCCTCACGGTGCCTAAGGAGAAAACACACCTACGAGATCCTCAGGACTTGTAGAGAGAAATACCTTTGTGAGACCCTTACGGCTCATGAAGTTAAAAGCCTTAGTCGACAGGACCTTAACCCTGTTCGCTAAGCCACCTTTGTTCGACATCGACAGAGGCAAATGATGACTCGCTCCTGGCAATATCCCAGTTGTAGCGGTGCTGATGCCGAAATCGGTGTCTAATTTCAGGTTTACGGTGAAAAGCCAGCGAGCCGCACATGCATACGAAATAGCCGAAATGATGGGGCAACTTGCGACAAAATCAGCAAGTAAAAATGTATGCATGGAAAATAGCCGAAATGATCGGGCAAATCGCAATAAAAAGCAGCGAGTAAAATAAAATAAATAGCCGAAATGATTGGGCACCGCGAAAAATAGCCGAAATGATTGGGCAATCGCGACCTTCGCGATATAAAAGCTGAAATGATAGAGCATCGCGGAAATAAAACAATAAAAATGAATGAAACTTTTACCCTGCAGGTAAGTCCATAGTGACCCCATGTATACAATCCATGGGCATAAACAAAAAAAAAGAGAAAGGGGACTACATTTCCCCACCAGGCTGCGTCAAAGGGAAGTCAGAACTCGACAACCGCATCTACAGCCTGGATACCAACAACGGCGTCCCTCCTCATTCCAACAGGACATAGACGTGACATCACCAATCGGAGCCACGGTAAAGTCCTTAGTTCCAAGACTCTACGGTTCACAGATAATCTAGAGTCAACCAACGACCTCCGTCGCGGAAACAAGTCAACCAAAGACCTCCGTCGCGGAAATAAGTCAACAAACGACCTCCGTCGCGGAAACATGTCAACCAACGACCTCCGTCGCGGAAACAGGTCAACCAACGACCTCCGTCGCGGAAACAAGTCATCCAACGACCTCCGTCGCGGAAACAAGTCAACCAACGACCTCCGTCTTGGAAACAAGTCAACCAACGACCTCCGTCTCGGAAACAAGTCAACCAACGACCTCCGTCGCGGAAACAAGTCAACCAACGACCTCCGTCTCGGAAACAGGTCAACAAACGACCCCCGTCACGGAAACAAGTCAACCAACGACCTCCGTCGCGGAAACAAGTCAACCAACGACCTCCGACCCGAAAACAAGTTAGCCAATGACCTCCCCGTCGGAGCAATACTTCGACCCTGAAACAAGTCAACTCACCAAACACTTACGAGTCCTCTCGACTCGTAAGAGGGAAAATTCTCTTATAGGATCCGTACGACTTATAAGAGGAAACGCACTTGGGAATCCTCACGATTCCCAAGGAGAAAATCCACCTTTGAGATCCTCTCGATCCGTAGGGAGAAAAGTCTCTATGAGACCCTCACGGCTCATAGAGTTGAAAAGTCTTAGGCAGCAGATCTGAACCTGCGGCCTAAGCCATCGCTATCTCTTGGAAAAACTAAGTTATCTGTCAATTATGTTTATCAAGACAGCATGCTGATAATAAGAGAAGGGAAAAAACAAAAGAGCATACAAGACATAGCAGAGAAAAAATGTGTATCTTTATTTATTAATTCAATCAAGTACAAGGTGAATCGTACAAAAGAATAAAGAATAGATACATGTTATTCGGAAAAGAGAAAATTTTACAAGTATATAGGTACAAGGAGAACTACTGGGAAGGAAGCGTCTTGCATAACTCTTATAATTGTTCGCACACATCCTTCCACACTCTCTCCTGATCGGCCACCACCGCCAGTTCTGCCTCCATTTGAGCCCGCTGCTGCAAGACAGATGCAAGCTGCTCCCTAACGGCCTGATGAGCAGCTTCACGGCCTGGGATGTCATGCTCGGCAATATCAAGCTTTCGCTTCAAGTTTAGCCTATGGGAGATGCGCTCTAGGAGACCCTCAAAGATAGCCTTTACTTGGGCAGCATTCGCCTCAACCTCAGCACGCAGACGGGCCGTCTCGCTCGAGGTCTCTTGGCATTCCTGTAGCTTTAAAGCTGCTTCTTGTTCCAAGTGGCGGACGTAAGAAGCGATTTCCTTGATCCATGCTGTTTTTTCATTGCTCACGGCTAAAGTCTCGGGGGCGAGACGCATCGACTCCAGCTGATGAAGGCGAGCCTCAATCTCCCGACAGTGATTAACCCAAAAGGCGACGATTCCCTCGTCATGGAAATTGGCAAATATCACCAACATCGGGTTAACCGTCGTAGCGAAGTCCGCAGCAGACGTAGGAGTCTCGATGTCGAGTTCCTCGATGTGGTCGCTCAACATGCGCAGACTATTCGCCGCACCTTTTGAGGACGGACGTCTCTGGGAAGGGCCGGCCGGCATTGTAATATGAGACTCAAAAGGCGCCAAGACCGGAACGACAGCTGAAAAGACAAAATGCGATTAGATGATGATTCAATAGATATGGAAAAAGTCATTGATAAGATAGCTTACTATACCAGTTGAAGCAGGTGGCAAGGCCGGAAGGGCCGGTGGCGCGACCGATCTTTCTTCTCCCCCTTCGATTTGTAACACTGCAGTCAGGACGAGAGAGAGTTAGAAATAATTCTATCACCGAAAAAGAAAGGTATCAGTCGGGAACTATACTCACCAGCACCGCCAGAGGGAGAAGCGAGTTCAGATGGGAAGGAGAAGTGTGGGAGAACACTTGATATAGATGATCAAAGAGCACTCCTGAAAAGACACAACAGTACGACTTTAGTACACAAATTATACGTCTGAAAGATAAGATTAATAAATTGCGAACCCATACCTTCCAACATCTTCGATGGTATGAGAGAGGGTTGAGAAGTGACCACCGCCAAGGAAGTCGTTGAAGGCGCTCCCTCGAGCAGTGGGGCATCAGCGCTGGCTGCACCTGCGTTACGAAAAAGGTGAATTTGTCAGAAAGGATTGTAAGGTAAAGAAAGACAACAAATTAGGATTTACCTGATGAGCTGCTGGCTGAAACGGAGGCGACTCCCTCCTCCACCGACATGAGGCCGCCGCCCATGGCCTCATCACCCGACTCAATGGGGGCTGTCGTCGTACTCGCGTGGCCAGGAGACGGCGGAAGACCGTAGACGGGGAGGGCAATGATCGGAGCATTGCCGGACTATTGAGAAAGAGCAGCTGACTCTTCCCCAAGAGTCGTGCCCATCTCGCCCGCTACTTCTTCGGGCTCGGCGGTTGCCGTCGTCTCATCCGCCGCCACCATGAGGTCGCCGGTCTTAAGCGTCTCATCCGCCGCCACCCCAGGTTCGGTAATAGTGATCATCTCATTTGCCATCACCTCAGGCTCGGCATCAATGACCTTCTCGGCTGCAGACCCCTCAACTTCCATCTCAGGCTCCGATGCCTCAGCGACGTTGCCCACCGTCGGCTCGGGTTCGGCAGGCGCCGCCTCCTCTATTTCCTTGGGTTCAACGGTCTCCGTCTCCCCCTCGGTCGGACTTGGCCCTGCAAGATAAAATATATAAGAACCGATGGCATTATAATTCTTACAACAAAATTCTGAGAGAAATATTACCTGAAGTGGACTTATCATTAGCTTCCCGAACTGCACGCGCTGCCTGTCTGCGTGCGGTAGATAGACCGGCCGGGAGCTCTTCAGAAGGAGAAGCAGAGAGAATAATGGTGCTTGGGCCAGCTCCCGTGGCCAAAGCGGCCCTACGCGCCTTCGCCTCGCGCATCAACCGCTTCCTCTCCTCCCGAGCCGTTGAGACGGATCTCACCAAAGCCTCTTTCATTGAGGCGTCTTCGTCCGTGAACAGGGACGCCTCCAAATTTTTCAAAGCATCCCTCGTCGTTTTGTCAAGTTGAGGCTCCCGCGGCAGCCCCGAGGAAGCTGGGACTTCAGTAGAGGACCCGGGGATAGTCCCCACATCAGCTGGCACAGCCCTTGCAGAGAAACAAAGGAAGAAAGTTAGATTGGCCATCGGAAAAGAAGACAAAAATTTCTGATAAGACAATACATACCAACGCCCATTAAAGTGCGCTTATTCTCTTCCTTCTGGAAGGTTTTCAAAGAAGCAGCGATGGCTTCTTCGGTATTGACCCCTGTTTAAAAAGGAGAAAGCATTAGTCAAAAATGATGATAAAAAATGCGATAAAATGACGAAGAAAGCAACTAATGGTTACCTGACTCGGCGAGTTTACTCAACATCGCTTCGAGCCTCGCTGATCGCTCAGAAGCTGCAATAGCAGCCGCCAAATCGGTGTCTGCGGGGTCTACCGAGAAGCCCTTATTGCTGCCATATTCGCTTATTCCTTCGGTAAGAGGGGCCTCAGACTCTAAACTGAGGATCGCATCGAGGGAGAGGAGCGACCTCTTCTTCTTTTGCCCACCAGCTCTGGATGCACCTGAGGCTGATTTGCGCTTGGCAGACACCTTGGGGCGGCGGGTCCCGATATCCGTGCCTGCGCCGGACTCCGACGATACCACACTTACCACCTTCGCTGGAGCATGGGGGGCTGGTGGTGCATCCACAATATCATGAAGTAGCAATCCGCGCGGAGGGCTCAACACGCGTGGAGGTCCGACTCCAGCACCTTTCAATGGAGGAATGACCGGGGTCATCGGCTTCAGGGGAGCCTTGCGATCGCCACCGGGAGGCGCACCCTTACGGTCGACCATCATGCGTTTTTCCATTTGGATAACTGGACCCATAGCATGCGCATACCAGGCCACGTACGCGTTGAGGACCTTGGGGACACAGCTCGGCTCGCTGATGAAGAAATAGGAACCCGTGTTAAGCCGCATGAAGTGGTTCATTGCGTTCTTTATCCCCTCTCGGCTAACCACAGGCTTTTTCAAGAAGGCTTCCATCGGGATCCCTTGGTTGTAGCTTGATTGCTGAGCAAACTGGTGCGGGTTATACCTCATAAAGAGTGCGGTCTCATTCTGCCTGAACACCAAGTAGCCCGGCCGAATGGAGTAGAGATGGAGGATTTCCCGAGCCTTCAATATGGAAGCCCCATCTTTGAAATCATCGCGTAGCGACACTACTGACTTGGTGGTCTCTGAGCCTATTGTTATGACCTTATCCAAGAAAGAAGTCTTCGCTCCGACCAGGCGTGGTCGAAGGAGCAGTCCCCTAGCCTCCCGTGGAGGTGCAACTACGATCGAAGCCCCGACCAACCGTATGACCCTCGGGAGTCTGCATCTCTCAAAAAAGGGAGGAATCTTATAGGCGCCGAACACCCCGTGCGCGTGCATTTCCATCCAAGAGGTAAAATAGTGCATCGGGAAGTTGGCGGGTTGCACCCCAGGCTCGTTAGCGTCCGCCGCTACGCTAAGTCCATTATAGAGGTAAGCTAGCCCGGCGATTCCTACTGACAACTGCAAACTAGCCACCATCCGATGCGCTGGGTAGAAAACAGATGGCCGCATATGGCGCGGATGCATAGGGAGCGCAAAGCAGCACAGCCACAAGCCCAGGAACCCTACAAAAAAGTCTCCTCATTTATGCCCGGGATGGCGATTTCTGAAAAAGGGACGACGGCGGCATTAGGGAGGTAAAAGTCTTTGTGGTCATCCTCCGATGTGGGTCGGCGATCCAAACCGAATCCAAAAGGATCGTCGAGCTGGGCGAACTTTTCGCTCTGCTCCGATAAGAACTCCGGTCGAATAAAACGGGCAATATAATCTGCAAAACTGACGCCCCGTATGCCCGATTCCAAATAGAGTCCTTCATAGATCTCCAACACCTTAACCAAGCCCGGGTACTGGTGCTGAATAGCGTTCTCCGGCGTCAGGTCGAACACCAGCGGCTTGGTGGCAAAGACATATTCATCGGGAGGAAGCAGCTCCTCGTAAAGCTCTCCCCTCATTGGCAGACCCGAGATTTCAGCAAACTCCTCCAAGGAGATAGAGACTTCCCGGTCCGTCATCAGGAAGGTGTGGGTGGGGATGTTCCATTGCTCGATAAAAGCCTTAACCCACCACGTCAGAGGAGAAGGATACTCAAAAAGCGAGACGTAAATGGTCGAATACAAACCAATCCTCATCAGATGAGTCCTTTTCGCTGATAGGATGTACCGGGCCCATTGCAAATATCCGGCAGGCGGTCGTGGGATCAATCCAATATTGTAGGCCTGTCCCCAAGGGCGTGCTTCACCCTGACAAATTCGCCTCCCTAAAATATCTATCGCTGGCGGCGGCTGCACAGGGATAGCACCAATCGTGGGCTGGAGGAGGTCATCCGAATTCCAGTTTTTGACCTCCACGGCATACTTCACCGGGGGTTCATCTGCGTAAGGGAGTGAAGATATTGGCTCAGACGGCGTGGCGGAACCGAAACTTCGGCGACCCTGGATGATCTCATTGTACCACCTACCCCACAAGTGAAGGCTCTTGTGCTCGGGGTCATGATCCTTGATAAGTGCGAGCACCACGCGGTCCACCGGTGCCTGGGGAAACCCTCCCTCCGAACAAACGGAAAAGACGAATTGGCAGACATGTTTCCTGCGAAGAGATAAAAAGTAAACGTCAGTGTTATAATTCCAATGCTCAACATTTTAAAATTTTTACACCACACTGCAATGCAGTGGGTAAGGGGACCAAATGGGGACCCACAAAATCTGGATGACAGTGCATCATTTAATAAGATAGCCCCATCATTAGGTGAGACTGTCAACTAATGAAAAGATCCCCAAGAGAATATTCTCATTGATGGGAAATCCCTAGAGACAAGGAGAAAATCTCCTCTTTTAGAGCAAAGCTCTGTCACAGAGTGACACTTGTCAAACTCTGGGCTCAAGGGAATAAAGATTCTTTAAAAAAAAAAAAGAGCCTAGCTCTATAATAATGATGGAAAAATACATCAAAAAGAAATTTTAACTCCTGAAGATAAAAATTTGGGATCTTAAAGATCCATGAAAAACTTTCAGGAGTTCTTCATTTTCAAGATCAAGAAAAGATCTACATTTGATCCATGAGCAAAGCTCTGTTCACGGGTTAAAACCCATGAACAAGATCTCTGTAGATCTATGAACTTTTGAGAGCAAGGCTCTGTTGATGAAACCTCCAAAGGGTTTTTAGATCAAAGATCTGTGAGAGCAAGGCTCTATTAATCAATTTTAATTTAATTTGATTTAATTTTATTATACCTAAGATGGTTTTAAATTCTGAACTCTAGAGTTCTTGGGAAAAAGCAAGAGCAAGGCTCTGAAAATCAAGATTCTTGAAAGCGGTAAAAAAATTACCAAGGAACAAGGGTCCTATTTATAGGCGCTTGCGCCCCTTCAGCTCACCCCTTAATCCAACGCTCAGGAGCTTGCCACCGCTGCACTCACGTGCGCGCCACGTGAGCGCAACGGTGGGGGGGCATTTGTTTCCCCCAATCAGAGCAAAGTTCTGTTGGAAATTCAAAATTCAAAATTTGAAGCAACGCTTCAAATCCCGGGCGCAACGCGCCACGTGTCAGGCGCAGATACATCAGCGCAGCACATCCAATCAGAGCAAAACTCTATTTAAAGCAAAATTAAAGGAAGCAGCTCTTCAGTTGCGCAAGCGCTGCGCGGCACGTGTCAGCGCAGATGCGCTAGCGCAGTTGCGCTGCGCGACACGTGTCATCGCAGTTGCGCTGCACTGTGCGCTGCGCGACACGTGTCAGCGCAGATGCGCTCGTGCAGTTGCGCTGCGCGTTGTGCTGCGCGACACGTGTCAGCGCAGATGCGCTAGCGCAGTTGCGCTGCGCTGTGCGCTGCTTGACACGTGTCACACGCTGGGGCATTTGCGCCAAACAGAATTAAGATTTTAAAGAAATCTTTCCGTTCTTGTTAAAACAAGAAGATTTTCTTCTGTTAAACAGAAGCCCTTGGATCAAAGATCCAACGGTGGGGAAAATTCCCTAAATCACTCAGAGAAAGATCTCTTTAACAAATTTAACTAATTTATGGGCACTATAAAAAGGACCCTAGACCTCAATTCAAGATCATCAACATCATCATTGAGAACTCTGAAAAATTGGAGAGAATTCCTCAAGAACAAAAAAGGTAAAAAACCTTTAGAAAAAAGAGAAAATTCTCCTATGAACAGATCATTGATCTGAGAACAAGATCAATGATCTTCAATAAAAAAGAAAAATAAATAATAATAAGTGCTTTGCACTTTTTATGAACCATTGGTTCTGAAATCTAATAGATTCTCAAGTAAACAGTGCTTTGCACTTGCAAAAACTGCGCTGTTGCGCTCCTGGATTGGCGCAAGCCACCAGAGCGCGCCACGTGTCAGCAGCGCAGGCGCAGCGCATTAGCGCAGCGCACTGCGCTTGCGCGACACGTGTCAACACTACAAGCGCTTGCGCTATCTGATTGGCGCAAAGTGCCTGATAAATGCAAGGCATTTCCTGAAGGGCTAGGCCCAAATTAAAAAGACTAAGCAGGCCTAATTAAATTGATGCTCTGCATCATTTATAAATGGGCAGAGCCCAAACGAAATAATAAAAATGCTATGCATTTTAAAAGGGGCAGAGCCCAAACAAAGTAGATGCTTTGCATCATTTATAAATGGGCAGAGCCCAAAACAAATTGATGCTCTGCATCTTTTATGGGTAGAGCCCAAATAAAAATAAAAAGAAATGCAATGCAAAAGCAAATAGAATGTTGAACATTTTCAACTGGACTTAGCCCAATTTTGGCCGTAAGTCCTCAAATTAAATTGACTGAGCAAGATTGCTCTCTTAAATCAATTTACCTCCGGTTCGAGGGTACATCTCCGAACTCCTCTGACACCTGTCGTTGTAATCCTTCAACGACGTCAGAGAGGTGACGGGTCCCGACAACCACACATCAACACGGACTGCGGGGTCCTTAAACTCGTGGACCGAAACGTCCTTAAACTAATGTTGGACCGAAACGTTCTTAAACTAATGTTGGACCGAAACGTCCTTAAACTAATGATGGACCACTACGACCCTAAACTGGCGATGGACCGCCACGTCCCTAAACTGGAACATGGACCACCACGTTCCTAAACTGGCGATGGACCACCACGTCCCTAATCTGGAATATGGACCACCACGTCCGTAAACTGGAATATGGACCACTATGTCCCTAAACTGGAACAATAGAGCCCCCAAATGCTCTTTTGTCGGATCCAAACGATCCCGTTAAGTTGATCTTAGTCTCAAATCAGACTAACGTATCCTTAACTAACGTTTAAGTCGATCTTAGCCTAAATACGGCTAACGTATCCTTAAACCAAAACACCAAACCCAAATCTAAGTAAATACGGATTTGGACTAATCCACGTCTTACGGGCGACGGCATCACTTAGTCTCCGTATACAATCCACGGACAACCACAAACAAAACAAACACACACGACACGAAGTGAAATTTTGGAGAAGGAGAAAGTGGCTACCGCGATGCGGTAGCGTAATTAACTGCAGGGGCTTGCGTCTGCAGGGAAGAGCGTCCCCACAATCAAAAACCCCTCAAACGAGGGGGAATCTGACGAAGTCTGCTACATCGGCCGCATCCGTCTAAACCTCCGATACACGGTGCCATAAATCAACTTGGCATCTTCGGAGAGGTGGACGGATAAGACCAAATAGCATCTTCTCCGAATCTCAGTGTCAGGACCTCGCAGTCTTATGCGTCGTCTTTCGGAGGGGAACAAACATGAGTCAAGAATTATAAAAGTGCGGAAGCCAAAGATCCAATACAAATAACAACTGGAATGTATGTCCCATAATGCGGGCTCACATCAGAAATAAAAATGCATGAAATAAAAGGACTAACTACTGTTAACACCTTACAGCTCAGCCCGCTGGCTGAAGTACTCCTGCTCGGACTGCAGCAGCGGTACAGAATCTGGGCCATGCAAAACCCAGACGTCAGCGCGTCATGTCATCAAGTAATAAAATATAAACAGGGTAATAGGCAATGCAATATACACATAAATGAACAGCAGGTGTAACAGTATTATAAATCAGGGCAGCGAGGGGTAGTGTGCAGTGAGTAAACTAAACTGTTCTATTGGGTTTTCTACTCTAAAGTATTTGAAATCAATTTGATGAATCATCGATGTAACTCAATAGTATCCCGTGCATACCCGGGACCACGGTCCAGATTCTCGGGCTGAATCCGAAACATGCCACTAGGCACTGAAACAGGAAATATGTACAGATGAATGATGTCAGCAGCATCATCCCAAGGCTGGCCTAGCCTCTAAAACTGATCAGTAAAGGTAGTACACTGTCGAGTTACAAGTCAGGTTTCATCATTGATTTCCCCATATCCCCAAGTTATATGTGTATGTCAAGTCAGGTATTCAATAATCAAGAACTAATGCCAACACAGGATCAGGTAAGAGCAGGTTTGTCTGGATAGACAACTGGAACGGTCCGTGAGGACTACAAGTCAGGTCTGTTGGCATTAGACACCAGATCATGTAACGGGTCAAGTCATGGTACATCAGGTCAAGTCAAGTAGTGTACGGTACCATGTCGGGTCAATCAAAATGTAAGTAGCAAGTCAGGTCAAGGTGTAAACGATATCATGGGTGTGCTCATACTCAGCTAGCATAATCAGGGTTATAATAATCAAGCATGGTTGTCAACAACATGATCTAAGCAATGAGTTAAGAAATAAAGCAGATTTTATTTATTTAGCTGTACAGTTATCAATTGTGTTTAACAGACAGTGTCAGCATAATGTGCATACAGTATGATATATGTAAATGCTGTAAACAGGTTAATAAATATGGATGCGACTACATGTATAATCTGTTTAATGAATGCAGTTGTAATTAGACCGGTTAAAGTTGCACATGGATGTCTAATAGGCTAAACTGGAAAAAGGGTATCATAGCAATAAACAAATGTGATCTATCATGTACATGTGATTGTTAGATGTAAATACTCAGATGCAAGATTAAGTTTCAAGTTCGGGATCATAAAAATGTGTAACGGAACTTTATACGGTTAACTTGAAATCTGTTTCTTTCGATTCTAATTAGAGATTTAATAGGAAATAAGTAATTTAGCATATGTATAGTTTATTATAGCATGTAGCAAGTTTCACTTGCCTCGACGGGTCGCGAAACGGAAAACGGAACGTTGCACGTCAGCGGGGAAATCTCGCGACGTGCGCATGGTTCACGGAATGAACCCAAACGACGAACAGTGGAGCCACACGGGTCAGGGTTCCTCGCTGAATCGTCGGGAAACGTCGTCGGCACGGTCGGATTCCGGCCAAACACAAAACAGCGAACAATAACGAATGCATGAAGAAAAGAAGAGAAGAAAAATAAAGAAGGAAGAGAAGGAGGATGAAGGAGAGGGTGCTTATGATGATCTGCAGAGGGGTTGAGATCGTTGTCCGCGTTGACGGAGCTCCGATGAGGTACCTGCAGCGACCCCGGCAGTTAACGAAACCAACCGAGAAAGGGAGAAGAAGAAAGAAAGAAAGGAGGAGAAGGAAAGAGGAGAAGGAGAAGATCATGCTCACCGAGGGGGGTGCACGAGGCCAGGGAACGGATCAAGATCGTCGGCGGCGATTCCACGATGTGCAGCGGCGTGCAGGTGGGTGCGCGGTGCTCGTGCAGGGTGCTCGGGGAGAGGAGGAAGGAGGAAGGAGATGTGGTGGAAGTGACGAGGGCGAGGAGGCGACGAGGTCGACGATGATGGCGTCGGCGTTGGGGCAACGGCGACGGAAGACTAGGCGGCTAGGGCTTCTCGGAGATGGGTTTTTGCTTCTGTGAAAAATAAGGAGGAAGAGAAATTTAAAGGGAAACAGAGAGAAAAATATTCGTGGGGAGGAGAGAGAGAGAGAGAGCACGCGGGGGAGAGAGAGAGAGATCGAAAGGAGAGAGGAGAGGAGAGAGATAGAGAGGTAGAGAGAGATAGAGAGGAGAGAGGAAGTGGATAGGAGAGAGAAATTTGGCACTTAGCGCGGAGAGAGAAAGGGAAGAGAGAGAGAGATAAAGAGAGAGGAGAGAGAGAGAGAGACGGTGGGGCCCCGGGGGTTAAGTGAAGCGCTGCGATTGGTTGAAGATGAAAAGGTAAAAGATTTATGGGGTTAGTTTTCTTTGATTGGCTAAGGAAATGAAAAAGATTTAACGTTTGATACATCACAGAAGATTTCCTTCAACGGATGAGATTTCAAAGCCCAAAAAATATTTTCCTAAGCTGCAGGAAAAATATAGGTTAAGTAAAAATGAATTATTAAATAGTCATAATTTTGGCGAGATACAAAATATTTCAGAATTGCGCCCGGGTCGGGTCCAAAAATTTGAATTCGAAAATGAAAATTATTGGCTGGTTCCAAAAATTAAAATGAAGGATTTTATAATTAAAAAGTATACCTCCAAGAACGGACGCACGCACGCGTAGACGTCCAAACACGTCCGTTCGCTGAACGGGACGAAAACACAATGCAAGGACGCTACCACAGGGTCAGGGGTGCCGAGCAGGCCATGACAAGTATTTTAAATTATTTTTAAATGACTTAAATTGTTATATGCAGAAATATGAAATGTCGGGGTAGATGTATAACTAGCAACAGTCAAGCAAGACAAATGAAATAAATACCACACCCTATATATACGATAACTGAAATTTGTAGAATTGGGCTCGGTTGTTACAGTTTATCGCAGGAGTTGCTGTTTTTATTGAATTTTCACACGCACAAAATAAGATCGTGTTAGAGAAGATTCTCTGCTCGTGCGATAGATGTGGGAATAAGTATTGGCAGAAGGAAGAATTCACAGAGCTTCATATCTGTTCCCGCCAAAATTTTCGGCCAAGAGCCACTTGTTCCCTTATAAAAGGGGGGAGAGTCCTCAAAATTTGGCCTCACGTGTAAAATACGTGAGCGCTCATATGCAAAGCATATGAGTGCTGAATAAAATAAACTTAAAGGGCCAAACAGGCCTCACGTGTAAAACACGTGAGCGCTCATATGCAAGCTATATAAGCGCTGAACATAAATCACCAATGGCCAAACAGGCCTCACGTGTAAAACACGTGAGCGCTCATATGCAAAGCATATGAGCGCTGAACATAAATAGGCTAAAACCCACAGCAGGGATCATGTGTTAAACACATGAGTTCTCTTGCCTCTCACATGCAAAGCATGTGAGCGCCCCAATTTAAAATACTCTTATCAAATTCTAGAATTAAATTCTATTTTGGGAAATATTTTTCTGATCTTTCTCAAACTAAAAAGATCTTCTCTGTTAAACAAAATACCTTTAGATCAAAAATCCAACGGTGATCATCTGGTATAATAAAGTTCTATCATAGGAAAATATTTTCCTAATCTTGTTAAATTAACAAGATATTCATATGATCAGAATTCTAAGTTAGAATAAAATTCTAATCTTATTAAACTAACGAGATATCTATATGATAGAATTAAATTCTATATTAAGAAAATATATTTCTGATCTTGTTAAACTAAAAAGATATAATAGAATAAAATTCTAATCTTGTCAAAACTAAAAAGATATTCATAATTTTGTTAAACAAACAAGAGATCTTCTCTGTTAAACAGAGGGCCTTTGGATTAAAAATCCAACGATGAATAAAATTCACCGATTGATCTAAAAGATCATGAAATCAATCATGATCTCTCAATGAGGGATTCGCTTAACAAATTGATTCTTTTTCTTCTCATATAAATAAAAGCAAGCCAAGAAGAAAAAAAAGTGGAGACGGAGAAGGAGAGAGAAAAACCCCTTTGAAAGCAAAAAAAGAAAAGAAAAGAGAATTTAATTCTCCAGAGAGAAGAAGATCTCTTCAAAGAAAAAAGAAACTCTAGGTAAGAGAAAGAAGGAGATCACCCCATGAGCTCCCACAAAACAAAAGAGAATTTAATTCTCAAACCAAGAGTTTAACTCTTCTAAAAAGAACTTAGTTCTTCCTCTGGTTGAAGATCTGCAGAAGCAGATATCTCCACAAGTTGAGAATTTAATTCTCATCGGGGAGATCTGTCATGCAAATTCAAAACTTGAGGGGAGAATTGAGTTTAAAGAATTTAATTCTTTCAACGTAACATACAGGAATTTAATTCCTCTAAATAAAATTGGGGTTTAACCCTATAAAAGAATTTAATTCTTAAACAAAGGATTTAACTCTCCATGCACGTAAAAGAGATCAGCACCCAACATGATAAATGTCAGATCACATGCACCCACGTGAGCCCTCCCTCAATGATCAAAAGAGAACAATTGATATCAGGTCACATGCTCCCACGTGACCCCTGAACCAGCGTCTTCACAATAGTATAAGGGGAGTAAACCTAAAACAGGTCTCTATATTTAGGGCGCCGTACGTGATAACGCGTGACCCCTTTATAGTGCTTAGCATTTTCATAAGATGAAGCAAGGCAGTCTCTATATTTAGGACGCCTCACGTGATATCACGTGACCTCTTTATAGTGCTAAGCACTTTCAGAAGAGAAGGGAGAATAAATCAAATGCAAGTGCGGAGTGGTTTACTCCGCTTCAGGGTCTTGACGGCAACCCAAATGAGACCTGAAAAGACTATCGGAGATTATCCCACACCAGCGTGGAGTGGTCTTGACTTGTCGAAGCTCCCAAACTGAGCCTAACTTCAAGTAAAAGGCGACACGGAATATCCTAACGCTTGCTCTTTCGACGATAATATTACCTGGAAGATTATTTGAAGACGTCTTTTCCATCCCCCGAAGGGATCAGAGACACGACAGTCGCAGGGCTACCTGAACAACAAGATTGCATATCGGGGAATATATTGGCCAATGTGACGGTGCGACGGGTAAAAAAAACCCTCTAGTACCACAGACCCTAACGGACTTCTATTAGCAGGAGTTAACTGTGACGTTAGGAAACCCTTGCGAGAACTTCTCTATTCATCTCGACTCGTAGGGAAAAGCCTTAGGCAATGGGGATAAGGACCTATTTCCTAAGCACTGAGGCCCTGCAAGTCGGTCCAAGATGGACTATTGTATGCTATTCACGGGCCACACTCTCCAAAGTCGAATCTTGACAAGGAGGGAAACAACCACTTACGAATCCTCTCGACTTGTAAGCGGGAAAAATTCTCTTATGAGATCCTTACGACTCTTAAGAGAAAACACACTTAGGAATCCTCACGATTCCTAAGGAGAAAAGATACCCACGGGATCCTCTCGGCTCGTAGGGAGAAAACCCTTTATGAGACCCTCACGGCTCATAAAGTTGAAAAGTCTTAGGCAGCAGATTTGAACCTGTTTCCTAAGCCATCGCTTCTTATCTCGATTAAGGGAAATTAGCGTTCTTGACGAGAACATCTCGATTCGCGTCGACCCACAAGGAAATCATTATCATTGCAGGAATATCTCGATTCGTCTCAACCCCAAGAAAATCAGTGTCCTTGACAAATATCTCGATTCAGGGAAATCAGCGTCCTTGATGAGAACATCTCGATTCGCGTCAACCCGTAGAGAAATCAGTGTCTTTGCAGGAATCTCTCGATTCGTCTCAACCCCAGGGAAATCAGTGTCCATGGTAAAAACCTCGATTCGGGGAAATCAACGTCCTTGACGAGAACATCTGGATTCGCATCGACTCGCAGAGAAATCAGTGTCTTTACAGGAATCTCTCGATTCATCTCAACCCCAGGGAAATCAGCGTCCTTGGCAAAAAACTCGATTCAGGGAAATCAGCGTCCTTGATGAGAGCATTTCGATTCGCGTCGAACCGCAGAGAAATCGGTGTCTTTGCAGGAATAGCTCGATTCGTTTCGACCTCCAGGGAAATCAATGTCCTTGGCAAAACCTCGATTCAGGGAAATCAGCGTCGTTGACGAGAACATCTCGATTCGTGTCGACCCGCAAGGAAATCAGTGTCATTGCAGGAATCTCTCGATTCGTCTTAACCTCAGGAAAATTAGTGTCCCTGCGCATGAAAAGAAAATTCTCTTGTGAGATCCCTACGACTCTCAATAGAAAACGCACTTAGGAGTCCTCACGACCCTTAAGGAGAAAATACACCTACGGGATCCTCTCGACCTGTAGGGAGAAAAGACTTTATGAGACCCTCATGGCTCATAAAGTTGAAAAGTCTTAGGCGGCAGATCTAAACCTGTATCTTAAACCATCACTGCCCTGCAAGGAGGTCAAGATGGACTATCCACGGGCCACACTCTCCCAAGTCGAATATCGACAAGGGGAGAAACAACCACTTACGAGTCCTCTCGACTTGTAAGGGAGAAAATTCTCTTGTGAGATCCTTATGACTCTCAAGAGAAAACACACTTAGGAGTCCTCATGGCCTCTAAGGAGAAAATCACACCTACGGGATCCTCTCGACTCGTTGGGAGAAAAGTCTTTATGAGACCCTCACGGCTCATAAAGTTGAAAAGTCTTAGGCGGCAGATCTGAACCTGTTTCCTAAGCCATTGCTGCTCTACAAGGAGGTCAAGATAGACCATCTGCGGGCCATATTCGCCAAAGCCACATTCGCCAATGAAATAAAGAAGCTACTTACGGGTCCTCACAATTCGTAAGGAAAAATACCCGAGTGAGATCCTTACGACTCACGGAGGCGATGGACACTTAGAGATCCTCACGATTTCTAGGGAGAATTTACACTTACGAGATCCTCTCGACTTGTAGGGAGGAAAAACCTTCTTGAGACCCTTACGGCTCATGAAAATGAAAAAAGTCTTAGGCTACAAGGACTCTAAACTTGTTTTCTAAGCCGTCAATTCTATTGCCATGCATAACTCTGCACTAGTTCACCCACGTACATGCTTATGTGGGCAAAGTAGTGGGGGGCATTTGTTCCCGCCAAAATTTTTGGCCAAGAGCTACTTGTTCCCTAATAAAAAGGGGGAGAGTCCTCAAAATTTGGCCTCACGTGTAAAACACGTGAGCGCTCATATGCAAAGCATATAAGCGTTGAACATAAATCAGCAATGGCTAAACAGGCCTCACGTGTAAAACACGTGAGCGCTCATATGCAAAGCATATGAGCGCTGAACATAAACAGGCTAAAACCCACAGCAGGGGTCACATGTTAAACACATGAGTTCTCTTGCCTCTCACATGCAAAGCATGTGAGCGCCCCAATTTAAAATCCTCCTATCAAATTCTAGAATTAAATTCTATTTTGGGAAATATTTTCCTGATCTTTCTCAAACTAAAAAGATCTTCTCTGTTAAACAAAAGACCTTTGGATCAAAGATCCAACGATGATCATCTGGTATAATAAAGTTCTATCATAGGAAAATGTTTTCCTAATCTTGTTAAATTAACAAGATATTCATATGATCAGAATTCTATGTTAGAATAAAATTCTAATTTTATTAAACTAACGAGATATCTATATGATAGAATTAAATTCTATATTAAGAAAATATATTTCTGATCTTGTTAAACTAAAAAATATGATAGAATAAAATTCTAATCTTGTCAAAACTAACAAGATATTGATAATCTTGTTAAACAAACAAGAGATCTTCTCTGTTAAACAGAGAGCCTTTGGATTAAAAATCCAACGGTGAATAAAATTCACCGATTGATCTAAAAGATCATGAAATCAATCATGATCTCTCAATGAGGGATTCCCTTAACAAATTGATTCTTTTTCTTCTCATATAAATAGGAGCAAGCCAAGAAGAAAAAAAAGAGGTGACAGAGAAGGAGAGAGAAAAAACCCCTTGAAAGCAAAAAAGAAAAGAAAAGAGAATTTAATTCTCCAGAAAGAAGAAGATCTCTTTAAAGAAAAAAGAAACTCTAGATAAGAGAAGGAAGGAGATCACCCCATAGGATCCCACAAAACAAAAGAGAATTTAATTCTCAAATCAATAGTTTAACTCTTCTAAAAAGAACTTAGTTCTTCCTCTAGTTGATGATCTGCAGAACCAGATTTTCCCACAAGTTGAGAATTTAATTCTAATCGGGAAGATCTTTCATGTAGATACAAAACTTAGGGGGAGAATTGAGTTTAAAGAATTTAATTCTTTCAACGTAACATATAGGAATTTAATTCCTCTAAATAAAACTGGGGTTTAACCCTATAAAAGAATTTAATTCTTAAACAAAGAATTTAACTCTCCATGCACGTAAAAGAGATCAGCACCCAACATGATAAATGTCAGATCACGTGTGCCCACATGAGCCCTCCCTCAATGAACAAAAGAGAACAATTGATATCAGGTCACGTGCTCCCACGTGACCCCTGAACCAGCCTCTTCAAAAGGATAAAAGGGGAGTAAATCTAAAACATGTCTCTATATTTAAGGCGCCGCACGTGATAACACGTAACCCGTTTATAGTGCTTAGCATTTTCATAAGATGAAATAAGGCAGTCTCTATATTTAGGACGCCTCACATGATATCACGTGACCTCTTTATAGTGCTAAGCACTTTCAGAAGAGAAGGGAGAATAAATCAAATGCAAGTGTGCCTCACGTGATCCCACGTGGCCCCAATTGTGCTTGGCACTCAGTAAAGAAAAGGGGTAATTCCAAAGAAGCTGGGCCTATTTTCAAGCGCCTTACGTGATCCCACATGAGCGCCTTAAGCTCTTAGTGTTTAACACTAGTTTAAAGCATCACGTGACCCCATGTGAGTGCCAAACATACGCTAGTGTTTATCACTTCAAATAAAACAAAAGAATAAGGGTGTCTGAGCCCACATTATTGTTCAGCATCTCTGATGCAGAAATGGGATCAATCCCAAGTAAAAAAGATTAAATGGGCAGAGCCCAAGATTGGCCAAACCCCAAATTGACTGAGCCTATTGGCTTTAGTCCAAAACAAGATTATCAAATATTTAATGAACATTCACTGATTCCAGGGTACATCTCCTCACACCTCTGATATATGTCGTTGTAATTCTTCAACGTCTTCAGAGAGGTGGCGGGTCTCCGCAACCAGACACTCAATGGACCGCAACGTCCCTAAACTAAACCCTACAGACTATGATGTCTTTAAACTAACTATGATATCTTTAAACACAGACTATGATGTCTTTAAACTCCATGGACTACGATGTCCTTAAACTCAATGGACCGCAATGTCCTTAAACTAAACCCCATAGACTATGACGTCTTTAAACTATGGACTATGAGGTCCCTAAACTCATGGACCATGATGTCCTTAAACTTATGGACCGCAACGTCCCTAAACTAAAACAATTGAGCACGAATGCTCTTTTGTTGGATCTAAATGATCATGTTGAGTAGATCTTAGTCTAACATTGGACTAACGTATCCTCAACAACATTTAAGTTGATCTTAATTTAAAACAAGATTAACGATCCTTAAACCAACCCAAACCCAAATCTAAGAAAATACGGATTTGGACTAATCCATGCCCTACGGGCGACAACATACATTAGTCTCCGTATACAATCCACGGGCAACCAAAAATAAAACAAACACACACGACACGAAGTGACCATCTGGAGAAGGAGAAAGTGGTTACCGCGATGCGGTAGCGTAATTAACTGCAGGGGCTTGCGCCTGCAGGGAAGAGCGCCCCCACAATCAAAATCCCCTCAAACGAGAGGGAATCTGACGAAGTCTGCTACATCGGCCGCATCTGTATAAACCTTCGATACATGGTGCCATAAATCAACTTGGCATTTTCGGAGAGGTGGATGGATAAAACCAAATAGCATCTGCCCCCAAATTCAGGCAAGACGAACCTACGCGGTTCCGTCTCGGTTTTCGGCGGTGAACAGATTCTGGCATGCCCGGTGGGACCTTTTCCTCTTTCCACTCCACACTTCGTGTGTCGTGTTTCGTGAACGAATCGCGGTTTGCTATGGTTGCCCTTGGATTCGAGGTACTAAGATTTTGTGTCTTGCTCCGTGCAGAAAAAAGAAGATCAATGGCTTTCAACTGCACCAACTGCAACAATTCTCAATCCCTCCCTGCTGGAGGAGTGACTTATGGGCTTCAAACGGCATCCATTTTCAACATGCCAGTGGAACAGGTGACGCAAGCCACCACTGGGCTGTTCTTTGGGACCATGCTCCCACCAATGAGCTTCAACGCCCCACTACCATCGCAAGAAACTCTGAAGAAGTCGGTCTTTGATCGTCTTACGACTACCGCGGCCCCTCTCAATGGGTTGCCCAAATCCAACGTCTCAGTCTTTAACAGACTGGGCCAAAACTCCATTGGGCCCGTGAAGATGTAAGTCCATATTGCGACCCCCGGTGCTTACGGGGAGGCGGAAACGGTATAAAAAACGAATTTTTATCGCAAGAGGCAACATGGACTAAACAAGGTCGGGATCGTTGTCTAAACTAAACTAGCAAATACGCTAAAGAGAGTTAGCTACTCGGATGAAGGTTATACCTAAACTTGAACTCCTTCTTCTTGATATCTTGTAGGGGTTGATGGTTCTCTTTTCGTCGCCTTCTCCCGTCGAAGATGGATCCACCTCGAAGGTTCGACCTTTGGGCTCTTCCTCGATCTTTGAGTGAACTAGGGTTTCCGGCTTGCTAAACCTTCATCCTAGAATGAGTAGAGAGTGATTAGGGTTTGCTTTTCCTTTTAAAGAGAAGGATTCTCAACTCATGAGAAGGTTTCTCTTTGTTAGAGGAAGAGGAAGATGAAGTGAAGAGAGAGAAGAAGAATGAGATAATGATATAACTTTTCTCTTTCTTGCAACCATAATGCAAAAGAAAAATATTATCTAAATAATAATAATTGAAATAAGAATAGTTGATGGTTATTTTTGGAATGACCACTATCATGCTTCTTTAAATGAAGTGTAAGCATGAATCAAGGAGGATCTTTCAAAGCATGATGGTGGTCAATGGTCAACAAGTCAACCAAGGTCAATAAGTCAACAAAAATCAACCATAACATAATTCTCATTTAATTACTATTATTAATAGATAATACATAAATCCATTAGGGTTTGGAAAAAGATAACTGTCAACTGTGCATACGCACCCGTTCCGAAACCCTAATGAAAAAACTCATCCTCCGCCTCAAGCAACTGTGCATACACACCTGCATTCTCGTTCCGAGGAACAAGAATACCAAGAGATAAAAGCAACCCTAAAACATATACCAGTATCTGGCTCAAACCAGAGCCTGCCAGTATAATCCGTCCGGACTCCAAACGTGCACAAGTGCGCGGATGAGAACGAACCTTGTCGCAAAACCATGCGACCTCTACTCTGTTTTGCCCAGAGGCGAATACCCTCTGTGTGGGACTCTAAAGACTCGGCACTACGCTGGCAGTGGGTTTAACCATAGACCGCAAGCGGCACTAGCTGTGCGTAACGGTCCCCAGGTAGATGTCGACAAGAAGGCTGACGAGGTGAAACCCCATCTGAACTCCTACTGAGTCTGAATGTGACAGTCTCCGTACAGTCCGGTCTGTTCGTCTGATACATCGCATGTCGGGCCTAGGGGGCGGTAAAACGTCAGTCCCCCAATAGCGGTACAAGTCGTGTCGGAGTGAAGCCCAAAACACCCTGAGATAACACTGGAACCTACCAGTATATCTCGCTTGCCCTGGCCAGGGACTACTCGTGTAATGGCTCTCCTTAGACACAGCGCGATGTCAACCCCCAATACCGGGAGAGACGAATCTTGTCTAACCGGCACTGCTTCCAAGTGCTTCGGGACTGCACCCAACCACCACCTGTTTGCACGACTCCTTTGAGCCGTGGTAGGGTAGTGATCAAAGTGCAGTGGGAACACACTCGAGGCGAAGTGCTAGTATCAAGTCAGCGGACTAAGCTGTACTCATGTCATCTGGGAACTGATGACTGACGATAGGTATAATACCAACCTTTCAGTTCCCGACGAGTCCTGTCCAGTGTACTCGTAACCTAACGAGCACCCGTATACTATCTCTAGTACGACGTACTGATGGCTGTGGGACAGACCATCTCCCACACTGGGATGAGAAGCGCATACGCTAGTCTACTCCGGAGTATCGATGCCCTGTCTCGATATTCCTGCGACTAGGGACCTGTATAAGGATGTGCTTATAGATTACCCAGCCCCCACTAGTATGACTGCCATCACAACGCTGGTAATCAAGCAAAGATCCTAAGGGCTCCACTAATGCGTATAAGTGATATAGTAAAATAAACACAAGTACACATTGAAGTAGAAACAAACCAAGTAGCATACTACTATATTGAGCAAGATTGTTTATACAAGGTGAATATCCCAAGTTTCCTTTAAGTAATATACAAACTAGTATGATACAATAATGGCCTCTAGGGCATATATACTAACAATCTCCCACTTGCACTAAGGCCATGTACTGGCGTATCGAAGACCTATCATCTCGATCAGCCGCTCGAACTGAGTCTGGGGTAGGGCCTTGGTGAATGGATCTGCAGTGTTCTCTTCTGAAGCAACCCTCCGAACCTCGATCTCCTTGCGATCCACGATCTCCCTGATCAGGTGATACCGCCTCAAGATGTGTCTGGATCTCTGATGGGACCTGGGTTCCTTTGCTAAAGCTATAGCCCCATTGTTGTCGCAATACAGAGGTATTGGGTCAACAATGGACGGAACCACCTAAAGTTCTTTTAAGAACTTCCTTATCCAGACAGCTTCTTTTGCGGCATCAGATGCAGCAATGTATTCCGCTTCCATTGTCGAGTCTGCAACGGTTTCCTGTTTGGAGCTCTTCCAACATACCGCCCCTCCATTGAGGGTGAAGACAAAACCCGACATGGACTTGGAATCATCCTTGTCACTCTGGAAGCTGGAGTCAGCAAAGGCCTCGATCTGGAGGTCTTTTCCGCCATACACCAAGAACATCTCCTTAGTCCTTCTCAGGTACTTGAGAATGTTCTTTACCGCTATCCAGTGTTTCTCCCCAGGGTTTGACTGATACCGGCTTACCACGCTCAGTGCATAAGCTACATCCGGTCTGGTACACAACATCGCATACATTATAGAGCCTACCGCAGAAGCGTAGGGTATAATAGACATGCGATCCCTCTCCAAATCAGTCTTGGGAGACATCTCTTTAGAGAGGGTGATCCCGTGACAAGCCGGTAGGTTACCGCGCTTGGAATCTTCCATACTGAATCTTTTCACTATGGTGTCGATGTACCTGGACTGAGAAAGTCCTAATATCCTCTTGGATCTATCACGATGGATCCGGATCCCCAGGATGTATGAGGCATCACCCAGGTCTTTCATGGAGAACCTGTGTGACAAGAACCCTTTGACAGATTGTAGCATAGGAATATCATTTCCTATTAAGAGAATGTCATCCACGTATAAAACGAGGAATACTACAGTTCTTGCTACAAATCTACTATAGATGCAAGGTTCATCTGGATTTTTGATAAAGTCAAATTCCTTGACCGTCTCATCAAAACAGATGTTCCAACTCCGCGATGCCTGCTTTAGTCCATAGATGGACTTAAGCAACTTGCACACCTTTCCGCTGCTCCCACTCTGAATGAAACCCTCTGGCTGATCCATATAGACACACTCCTCTAAATTTCCATTTAGAAAAGCGGTCTTTACGTCCATCTGCCAAATCTCATAATCGTGGAAGGCAGCAATGGCAAGAAGGATCCGAATGGATTTCAGCATAGCCACTGGAGAAAAGGTTTCGTCATAGTCCAAGCCAGGTCTTTGACGGAAACCCTTTGCTACAAGTCTAGCTTTATAGGTCTCAACCTGTCCATCTACACCAATCTTCCTTTTGAAGATCCACTTGCATCCTACGGGTTTTACCCCGTCTGGAGCAATGTCCAACGTCCATACTTTGTTGGTGTACATGGACTCCATTTCGGTCCGCATTGCATCCAGCCATTTTACCGAGTCAACGCTCTGAACGGCCTGCTGGAAGCTAGTAGGCTCATCATAATCTATGATGCAATCCTCTCGATCCCCGTCTATGAGAAAACCGTAGTATCTCTCGGGCGGATGAGACTGCCTACCACTCCTGCGGAGCGGCATAGGAATGTCCTGTTCTTTTGAACTTACTGGCTCTTCCAAGCTCTCAGTAATAGTTTGTGGTTCTGGAATTTCTTCCAGTTCTATTGCGTTCCCACTTATCTGGGTTTCCAAAAACTCAGTTTCCAAGAAGCGGGCATGTTGAGAAACAAGAACTTTTTGTTCCTCTGCGGAATAGAACAGATACCCCCTGGAGTTCTTTGGGTATCCCACAAACTTACACTGTACTGAACGTGCCTCGAGCTTGTCCGCATGCTGCTTTTTTACAAAAGCTGGACATCCCCATATCTTAAGGTACTTAAGACAGGGTTTCTTCCCACTCTATATCTGATATGGAGTGGTAGGCACAGTCTTGGTGGGAGCCTTGTTTAAGAGATATGCAGCTGTTTCTAGTGCATAGCCCCAGAAAGATCGCGGTAACTCAGCCTTACTCATCATGGAACGAACCATATCCAATAGGGTTCGATTCCTCCTTTCCGATACACCGTTATGTTGCGGAGTGTATGGAGGAGTACGCTGAGAGAGAATTCCATTCTCTTTTAAATAGTCCAGGAACTCGGCACTTAAGTATTCTCCACCTCGATCCGATCTTAGAATCTTAATACTTTTGCCTGTTTGTTTTTCAACTTCATTCTTGTAATCCCGAAATTTCTCAAAGGCCTCGGATTTGTGCTTCATTAAGAAGACATGTCCATACCTAGAGAAATCGTCTGTGAAAGTAATGAAGTATGAATAACCGCTTCTCGCATGTGTAGACATTGGACCGCACACATCGCTGTGTACGAGTCCCAAGAGCTCGCTCGCTCTTTCTCCGTGTCCAGTGAACGGAGTCTTTGTCATCTTTCCCATGAGACAAGATTCACAAGTGGCATAAGACTGATACTCGAACGGATCCAAGTATCCTTCTTTATGTAACTTAGTCAACCGTGTCTCATTGATGTGACCCAGTCTACAATGCCATAAGAAAGCCTGATTGATATCTGGAGACTTTCTTTTGTGTGTATTCTGGACATTGAAAATCTGTGGTTGGTTCAATACGTATATACCATTGCTCAGTGTACCTGACCCAATCAGAACTTGATTAAGGTGAATGTTTACAACATTACTTACAAACGCAAATTCATAACCTTCTTTAGAAACCAAAGATACAGAAATGATATTACAAGTTGCGTTGGGTACAAAAAAGCAATTACGCAAAACCAAAACATGCCCATCTGTCATTCCCAGGTGATAGTCCCCCACGGCTTTAGCATCCATGCTAGCTCCGTTCGCAACTCTGAGGGTCATGTCACCTTCCTTCAAAAACCTATGGTTTCTCAACGCCTGCAAAGAATTACAGATATGAGATCCTGATCCGGTATCCAATACCCAGGAAGTAGAGTTTATAGAAAGACAGTTTTCAATAACATACACACCTGAAGCTGAAGCCGCAACCTGCTTCAGTTCCTGTGTCTTGGCCTTCCAAGCCCTGCAATCTTTCTTCCAGTGTCCACTCTTATGACAATAGAAGCATTCTTCCTTTCCAACAAGCTTCCCCGCAATCTTTGTTGCCTTTTCCTTTCCCTTCGTACCCACTTTACTAACACCGCCTCTTGGTTTGGCGGGGGCTTTCTTCCTCTTTCCCTTGGCTTTCGCCTTGGACCTAGAGGAAGAAGATCCTCCTACAAACAAAGCGGGTGTTTCCCTACCCTTCTGTAGGGTGCCCTCTGCGCTCCTCAGTAGGTTGAGGAGTTCTGAAAGTTCAACTTCCTTTTCTTGCAAGTTGAAATTCAGTATGAACTGGGCGTAAGTGGATGGAAGGGACTGGAGGATTATATCCGTGTAGAGTTCACTGTCCAACGTGGTCCCAAGTTCTGCGAGCTCCTCAGTGTAGCCAATCATCTTAAGCACGTGGTCCGCTACCGATGATCCGACGGCCAACTTTGTCGAAAACAACTTCTTCGACACTTCGTATCTAGCGATACGAGACTGCTCTCCATACAGTTCTTTTGTATGAAGAAATATGGATTCCAAATCCATATTCTCGTGCCTCCTCTGATGTTCGTTGTCCATCGAGGCAAGTACGAGGCACCTGGCCTTCGCGCTGTCAATCTCCCAAGTCTTACAGATTTCCTTATCCGCGACGCTGGAGGTGGGACTTGGGACGGGGGGAGCTTTGGTGGTAAGAAGATACCCCAGCTTGTCGTAAGTGATTGCCAACTTGACATTCCTGAGCCAATCTTTGTAGTTTGGCCCTGTCAATATGTTTTTATCTAGAATCAACTTAAGTCCAGTCATTTCGATTTGGTCGCTGCAGGGGGGAGAGAAGGAACACTTTAGCACGATGCTCTTGCAAGTTTAGAATGGGTTTTAATTTGTCTAAACAGGATGGCTCCCACTGTCTCTCGAATCCCTCCTCAAACCACAAAGGAAGAATTAGCCGGGATCAATCTCACCGTGCAATACTTGCTTAACCGTTCAGCCAGGCCAGTGTCGGTACTTCGAGGGAGGTTTTCCAACGCTTTCGCGAAGTTCCTTAATTAAATAACCTCTTTTCTCTGGGGGCGTAGCCCCGCTAACACCTTTCTAGGCACCTACTAGGTTTATAGCATTGATCGTCTAGTGAGAAATTTCCCGAGGAGTAACATATACTCACAGTAGGATCGGGATCCAAATATCATTGCGTGGCGAAACTGAAGGAATCCTACCAGAATCACCACACTCCAAATGGTATGCAAATCTAGCAAGTTTCAGTACTTATGAAACTCCCGATGTGGATTTTTGCCCCATGCTCTTATGACCTTGACGAAGGTCAACAAATCATAAGTCACATGTCAAGTTCTGCCCGTCATTATCCAAGTTAATTTGAGCCCACCCGTATATACCCTTGACGAAGGTCAACAAGGCAACACGACTGTCCCAAACCAACGCATCTATCTATGCTACATATGAACACCCAACAGCTACCAAACTCTATGCCTTGACGAAGGTCAACAAACATAGCTTGAATACTATTGAATATTCATACGAAACGACGGAGGGCTACGAATGGTTTTGGCGAAACCGTGAACGTAGTGAACTTGATATAATCGATGGAACGAGATAGCTTTTAGAAGGAGTGGCTCAAACTCCGCATTTAAAAGTTAGTTTTGAAAAGAACCGAGTGGTTTTTCGAAAGTGTTCCAACGATTTTAACTTGGTTTATTATCTTGCATTAGTTCTTTTAATGCGTGATATTCTTGCATTAGTACTTTTAATGCGTCCCATCATTTAAATCCTACCATTGCAGAAAACAACCAAAATATGACGTACGCTTATGCCATTCGCATTCGCCACGGGGTCCCGTCATCACTCGTTAGGTTACTTAACTAACGACAGAGCGGGGGCTGGGCTAGCGCGGCTGTAAAACATAAGCAACGCCTAAATAGAAAGCAATGATAGACATTACAGATCACAGATGAATACATTGGATATACTAGCAATCCGCAATCCTTTCGAGCCTGAAACGAAAAGCGGATAACACGGTCGCGGTGAATAGCCAATACCCCACCCAAGACCCCTACGGGTGCGGCAAACTACCCGCCAAGTACCCGGCAGTTTGTGCACCCCTCCATGGGTCTATCCTAGGAGCAAAAACAGTAAAAAGAATTATACAATGACGGCTACAACCCCGACCCGGTTGTGCGGCCAAACAAATAATAATTATTACATCAATTTACATTTACAATGAATGAAAGAAAAACAAAAGCTCATCTCACATCCAACCCCGGCTATTCACCCGTGACAGTCCAACACATTCATATACACATTCCAGCACATTACAGATCATGTATAACCCCGACTAATCGACTTATAGCGATTAGCCGACGTTCAATACATGCAAACATCACAGATATAACCAATATAGCCAAAGTGCAGTGAAGTTCGGAAAAATACGGAATTATAGGACCCCAAAAGTGAATTTCAGTTCTGGAAAATCTGGGCACATATAATATATTTTAAAAATCCCAAAATCCCACCACAAGAACACTGCACGAAAAACGATGCAGAGAGGAAACCAAACTGCGGCGCTTCCGCGGCACATGCCTACCTCGTGCCGCGGAAGCGCGGCGGTTTATTTGAATTGGTGCATCGTTTTTCTTGTGTGTTCAAACAAAACCCTGAGCCGAATTTACAAGTATAAAGTTTTCCATTTTGAGCAGAAAAAATTTCAACAGAAACTTAGGGTTTTGGTTTTTCCGGTTTTGCGATTTTTCGGTTCCGAACTTCGTTACACTTCACTACCAAGCTAGTTTAAGTTTAGTTTGGCTCTGATACCACTGTAAGTCCATATTGCGACCCCCGGTGCTTACGGGGAGGCGGAAACGGTATAAAAAATGAATTTTTATCGTAAGAGGCAACATGGACTAAACAAGGTCGGGATCGTTGTCTAAACTAAACTAGCAAATACGCTAAAGAGAGTTAGCTACTCGGATGAAGGTTATACCTAAACTTGAACTCCTTCTTCTTGATATCTTGTAGGGGTTGATGGTTCTCTTTTCGTCGCCTTCTCCCGTCGAAGATGGATCCACCTCGAAGGTTCGACCTTTGGGCTCTTCCTCGATCTTTGAGTGAACTAGGGTTTCCGGCTTGCTAAACCTTCATCCTAGAATGAGTAGAGAGTGATTAGGGTTTGCTTTTCCTTTTAAAGAGAAGGATTCTCAACTCATGAGAAGGTTTCTCTTTGTTAGAGGAAGAAGAAGATGAAGTGAAGAGAGAGAAGAAGAATGAGATAATGATATAACTTTTCTCTTTCTTGCAACCATAATGCAAAAGAAAAATATTATCTAAATAATAATAATTGAAATAAGAATAGTTGATGGTTATTTTTGGAATGACCACTATCATGCTTCTTTAAATGAAGTGTAAGCATGAATCAAGGAGGATCTTTCAAAGCATGATGGTGGTCAATGGTCAACAAGTCAACCAAGGTCAATAAGTCAACAAAAATCAACCATAACATAATTCTCATTTAATTACTATTATTAATAGATAATACATAAATCCATTAGGGTTTGGAAAAAGATAACTGTCAACTGTGCATACGCACCCGTTCCGAAACCCTAATGAAAAAACTCATCCTCCGCCTCAAGCAACTGTGCATACACACCTGCATTCTCGTTCCGAGGAACAAGAATACCAAGAGATAAAAGCAACCCTAAAACATATACCAGTATCTGGCTCAAACCAGAGCCTGCCAGTATAATCCGTCCGGACTCTAAACGTGCACAAGTGCGCGGATGAGAACGAACCTTGTCGCAAAACCATGCGACCTCTACTCTGTTTTGCCCAGAGGCGAATACCCTCTGTGTGGGACTCTAAAGACTCGGCACTACGCTGGCAGTGGGTTTAACCACAGACCGCAAGCGGCACTAGCTGTGCGTAACGGTCCCCAGGTAGATGTCGACAAGAAGGCTGACGAGGTGAAACCCCATCTGAACTCCTACTGAGTCTGAATGTGACAGTCTCCGTACAGTCCGGTCTGTTCGTCTGATACATCGCATGTCGGGCCTAGGGGGCGGTAAAACGTCAGTCTCCCAATAGCGGTACAAGTCGTGTCGGAGTGAAGCCCAAAACACCCTGAGATAACACTGGAACCTACCAGTATATCTCGCTTGCCCTGGCCAGGGACTACTCGTGTAATGGCTCTCCTTAGACACAGCGCGATGTCAACCCCCAATACCGGGAGAGACGAATCCTGTCTAACCGGCACTGCTTCTAAGTGCTTCGGGACTGCACCCAACCACCACCTGTTTGCACGACTCCTTTGAGCCGTGGTAGGGTAGTGATCAAAGTGCAGTGGGAACACACTCGAGGCGAAGTGCTAGTATCAAGTCAGCGGACTAAGCTGTACTCATGTCACCTGGGAACTGATGACTGACGATAGGTATAATACCAACCTTTCAGTTCCCGACGAGTCCTGTCCAGTGTACTCGTAACCTAACGAGCACCCGTATACTATCTCTAGTACGACGTACTGATGGCTGTGGGACAGACCATCTCCCACACTGGGATGAGAAGCGCATACGCTAGTCTACTCCGGAGTATCGATGCCCTGTCTCGATAGTCCTGCGACTAGGGACCTGTATAAGGATGTGCTTATAGATTACCCAGCCCCCACTAGTGTGACTGCCATCACAACGCTGGTAATCAAGCAAAGATCCTAAGGGCTCCACTAATGCGTATAAGTGATATAGTAAAATAAACACAAGTACACATTGAAGTAGAAACAAACCAAGTAGCATACTACTATATTGAGCAAGATTGTTTATACAAGGTGAATATCCCAAGTTTCCATTAAGTAATATACAAACTAGTATGATACAATAATGGCCTCTAGGGCATATATACTAACAGAAGAAGCCCGTGATACCTGAGGGGGTTATCCTAAAACGAATAGCCTTTCCTGCTCCTGAAGTCGCCAAAGCGGCTAATCTTGCTAAGGGATCGGTCCTCGCAAGACTGCCCGTTCCAGCTCCCACTTCAGGCAAAGTCACCAAGGCTGCTACCCCTGTTCGAAAGTCTGCCTTCGACAGGTTGGCCATCCCCTCTCAACGGACGTTGGTCTTTGACAGGCTAACGACGACAACAGCCCCTCATCAGAGCGGGGGGCATAAAGAAGGTCATCCAACAGCAGAGTTAGTCCCGTCCGCAAGGCATGCTCGACGTCGCCACTGGCGTCGAATGAGGAAAGCTTGGGGCAATTCCCCATCTGGACTTACCCCGCGGGCTCCAACGGTGGAAGTCGATGCTGCTGTTCCAATTGGAAACAGCTTTGAACCACTCAGGAGAGTCCACAAGAACTCTTCGAGTTCCGTCCTGAAAGGATCTCCTCTACCTGTGGAGAATGCTACAAAGACAAAACCAGAACAGCCCCCTCAGCGGTTGTCCTCTAAAATTCACAAGGTCTGGCGACAGGTCCAAGACTCAGTGATCAACCAAGATTACACCCGCCGACCGAAGAAGATGAAATTTCGGCAAGAGAAGGACCACCCTGGTGTACCACAGAAGGTGTCGTCTACTTGGGTGTCCGCTGCAATGGCCCCTTCAACTTCGACCGCTCACAAAAGAAGAAGGCCGGAGAAAATCCCCGTGTCTGCGACGAATCTAAAGGGCACTGAACCTAAACGCCCCAAGTCTGGGGACATGGTGGTGCACACTATTTATATGGCATCCGGGAAAGAGGATAGCCGTATTTCCACGGGCCATCGACCTCTCACCAGATCAGTGACAAAGGCTTAGGAGCAGCAACAGCAAAAACTTCAGGAGATGCTAGCACAGATGGCCGCACTCACTGGGCCAAAAGAAAGCCCGGAGACGTCATCAGAACAACATGAAGAATAGGAAACCGATGCAGAGTTCCTCCACAGAATCCTCAAGAAGAGAGACAGAGATGTCGCGGAACAAGCGGCCAACATAAAACGAATGGCGCTTTTATTCCAAGATATGGTCGGGATGATGATACAGCCTGATCCTCCAGCTGAAGACCCCCCGATTATCCTTGAGGATGACAGAGGGGAGACATCGAACCCTCTTCCGGCTCTATCAGCAGCCAAAGGGGAGACGATCTCCAAAGCCGCCCTGGATGACTATATCGCTCAACAGATACGGGCCCATCAGGCAAGCGAAGTAGCCAGCCAAATTGTTAAGACTGGACGACCCTATCCAGGTTGGTATGACCAAATAAAGTACCCGCCGGGATATACGATCCCTAAATTCCATGTATATAAGGGGAAGAGGAATCCACACCAGCACGTTGCTCAATTCAGGGCCTTGTGCGGTAACACTGGAGGTGACGACAAACTGCTGCTTCGCCAGTTTGTTGGCAGCTTGTCGGAGACGGCGTTCGAATGGTATTCAGAGCTTCCCAACGATTCCGTCAAAACTTTTACGAAGATGGAGTTGTTATTCACCCAGCGTTTCGCAAGCGCTAACGAACGCACCCCAATCACGGCATTGATCAATGCCAGGGTGAAGCCGGGAGAAGCATGGGTTCAGTATGCAATCCGGTGGCGGAACCTATGGTCGAAATGCGAACAACGCATCGAAGAAGCTCCTGCAGTAGGCATGTTTGTGGGTACCCTCGATCCGCAGGCGACCATATCCCAGTTCATGATGTTTTTCAAGCCGACTACCTTTCAGGCCTTGATTGACAAGCTGGCCCAAATGGACCAGATGGGCCATAAGCCGTCCTCGTCGAAAACGGAGCTTCGAAACAAAAGGGGTAAAGGGAAAGCTATCTTCGTCGCCAACGCTCAACAACAACCGAGTGGCCCGAGACTGGTTGTTCGCCAAAGAAACAAGCGGCGATCTCTCGATGAGAAGTTAAGACGTTCCTTACTCATTTCCCCAGGATAAAACAAGGAGACTGTTCGAACCGGCGGTGCGTAATGGGCTCATCACTCTGCCGATTCCAAGACATCCGTCGCAACTTGGTGACATTAACCATCCTAACTATTGTCCCTACCACAGAGTAATGGGTCACCCACTCAAAGATTGCTACGTCTTCAAAAACTGGGTTGAAAACCAATACCAACAGGGAAAATTCGCACTGTCCGAGAATTGGAAAGTAAGTCCGCCCCAGCCGCACGCTCCTAAAAAGGTAGACACACCGGGGGCATCATGCTCATTCATAGAAGAAGCTCCGTAGGAAGTAGTTCTTTCGGAAAAAATGAAAAGAATGCTGAAGGATCTTCAAGCATTCCCAACAATCAAGTGGAAAAGCCCGCTAGAGCCCGAGATCATTGAGGGAATGCTGAAACCGCGTCCGACGCCGAGAGTTGGTAGCAATGGGAAAAATACCTAGGTCCAGCCGTCAAAGTCTTCGAAGAAAAAGAAGAAGACCAAGAAGCCCGCGCAACCTGATGACAAGCGCACGGACCTACAAAAGAATATTGACGTGCTAGAAGAATACAACCAGAAGGCACGGACCCCAGTCACACTCCAAAAGTTTCTCAACCATATCCTTGAGAACGGAGGCAATGACAATGACGACGGAGATGACGCGTCAGAAGAACCTGAGGATTACGTGGCAAGTTGTTACATGAACTTTCATTCGTCACTAAATGATGAAGAAGCTCACTCAGCGTTAGAAGATAACATAGAGAAGATGGAGGCAGAATCGACACCAAAATCCTTGGAACCGTCCGATGAGCTGATTGACGTGCTGCTAAACGAAGCCCATCAGAAGAGCAAAGTTGATCGAGAACGCAAAATGGCCATATTCGAAAAAGCCAGACGTCGACGTCAAGTGGGAGAAGTCGCGGTAGGGATGGATCACAAAACACCCCAACCAAACCAAATCACACCCTAATTGGGTGTATCCCACTTTATCGTTACGTATCCTGTCACGTGACAGATACATGTGCATACAGGATGGACGATGGACTGGAACGTCCCTAAACAAATAGTGGATCGTAATGTCCTAAAACTAGTTATAGGCCGAAATGTCCTAAAACTAACTACTGACCGAAATGTCTTTAAACTACTACAAACCTGCAGCATCCTTAGGCTGACGCGTTAAAAAAAAGGTACGTCCACAAGCAAAATAGGCACGGATGAAAACCCGAAAGGGCTGCATGAGTAAAAACAGCAGGTCTACCGACGAGTTTGCGAAAACCCGAGAGGGCGTAGGCTCATAAAAAAATTCGTGCACACTTGCGAAGTCCTCTCAACCTTGTAAGGAGAAAACTACCTGCATGAGATCCTTACGACTCATAAAGAAGCAATACATTTAGGAATCCCCACGATTCCTAAGGAGAAATTACACTTACGAGATCCTCACGACTTGTAAGGAGAAGCCTCTTATGAGACCCTCACGGCTCATAAGATTCAAAAGCCTTAAACTACAGGCATCTGAACCTGTTCTTAAGCCATCATATTTTCCAGGTTGCCCTACAAGAGGTTCAATATTAACCCTTGTATACAATCCACGGGCACAAATAAATGTTTCACCCACCCAGTCCCACCAATGACGAGGAATGTCCTCATTTGGTGAACAAACACTTGTAAGTCCTCTCGACTTATAAGGAGAAAACACTCTTGTAATATCCTTACGACTTATAAGAGAACACACACTTAGGAATCCTCACGATTCCTAAGGAGAAAATGCACCTACGAGATCCTCACGGCTCGTAGGAGAAACACCTTTATGAGACCCTTACCGCTCATGAAATCAAAAGCCTTAGTCGACAGGATTCTAACCCTGTTTGCTAAGCCATCTTTGTTTAAATCGACAAAGGCAAATGATGATTCTCTCCTGGCAATGTCCCAGTTGTAGCGATGCTGATACCTACATCGGTATCAAGTTCCAAGTCCTTTCATGGCAAATGATGATTCGCTCCTGGCAACATTCCAGTCGCAGCGATACTGATGCTAAGATTGGTATCAGATCCAAGGTTCCATACTCGCGGCAAAAAGTCAGCGAGCCAAAAATGCATATGAAATAGCCGAAATGATGGGGCAACTTGCAACAAAATCAGCAAGTAAAATATATGCATACAAAAATAGCCGAAATGATTGGGCAACTCGCAATAAAAAGCAGCGAGTAAAAAAAACAGCCGAAATGATTGGGCACCACGAAAAATAGCCGAAATGATTGGGCAATCGCGACTTTCGCGGTACAAAAAGCTGAAATGATAGAGCATTGCGGGAAGAAAACAAAAATAAAAAAAATAAAATACATATAAAATGAAACTTTTGCCCTGCAGGTAAGTCCATACTGACCCATGTACACAATCCATGGGCATAAACTAAAGGGAACCGCATGTCCTAACAAACTCTATCCAAGGGAGAGTCGGGTCTCAGCGGCAACATCTCCAGCCTAAAGATCAGCAACGGCGTTCCTTCTCGGGCCAGCAGGATACGGACGCTACACCACCAAACGGAGCTATGGCAAAGTCCCTAGTTCCAAATCTCGACGGTTCATAGACAACCTAGAGACTACCTCGGAACCATAGCAGAGTCCCTAGTTCCAAGGTTCGACGGCTACATCTACGGCCTAGAGATCAACAACAACGTCCTTCTTCCTTCCAGCAGGATACAGGCGCGACATCAACAAATGGAGCTATGGCAAAGTCCCCTGGTTCCAAAACCTCAACGGTTCATAGACAACCCGGAAACAACCTCGACATTCGTCGCAATATTGCAGACACAATGTCAACAAACGAAGCAAAGGAAAATCCCTAGCTTTAGGGTCTCGACGTCAACATCGACAACCTGGAGATCAACACCGGCGTTTCTCCGTATTCCAATCGCATGCAGACACAACGTTAACAAAGCGGAGCCACGACAAAGTCCCCTAATTCCAAATCTCGACAGTTCACAGACAACTTAGAGACTACCTCGGAACCATGGCAGAGTCCCTAGTTCCAAGGCTCGATGGCTACATCGACAACCTAGAGATCAACACCGGTGTTTCTCCGTATTCCAATCGGATGCAGACACAATGTTAACAAAGCGGAGCCACGGCAAATTCCCCTAGTTCTAAATATCAACGGTTCACAGACAACCTAGAGACTACCTCGGAACCATGGCAGAGTCCCTAGTTCCAAGGCTCGACGGCTACATCTACAGCCTAGAGATCAACAACAGCGTTCTTCCTCCAGCAGGATGCAGACGCGACATCAACAAACGGAGCCACGGCAAAGTCCCCTAGTTCCAAACCTCGACGGCTCACAGACAACCCAGAGGCAACCTCGACATTCGTCGCAATATTGCAGACACAATGTCAACAAACGAAGCCAAGGAAAATCCCTCGCTTCAGATCTTGACGGCAACATCTACAGCCTAGAGATCAACAACAGCATTCTTCCACCAGTAGGATGCAGACGCGACATCAACAAACGGAGCCACGGCAAAGTCCTCTAGTTCCAAACCTCGACGGTTCACAGACAACCCGAAGACAGCCTCGACATTCATCGCAATATTGCAGACACAATGTCAACAAACGAAGCCAAGGAAAATCCCCCGCTTCAGGGTCTTGACGGCAACTCAAATGAGACCTGAAAAGACTATTGGAGATTATCCCACACCAGCGCGGAGTGGTCTTGACTTGTCGAAGCTCCCAAACTGAGCCTAACCTCAAGTAAAAAGCGATATGGAATACCCTAACGCTTTCTCTTTCGACGGTAATATTAACTGGAAGATTATTTGAAGATGTCTTGTCCAACCCCCGAAGGGATCAGAGACACGACAGTCACGGGGCTACCTGAAAAACAAGATTGCATATCGGGGAATATATTGGTCAATGCGATGGTGCGACGGGTAAAAAAAAACCCCTAGTACCACAGACCCTAACGGACTTCTATTAGCAGGAGTTAACTGTGACGTTAGGAAACCCTTGCGAGAACTTCTCGATTCATCTCGACTCGTAGGGAAAAGCCTTAGGCAATGGGGATAAGGACCTATTTCCTAAGCACTGAGGCCCTGCAAGTCGGTCCAAGATGGACTATTGTATGCTATTCATGGGCCACACTCTCCAAAGTCGAATCTCGATAAGAAGAGAAACAACCACTTACGAATCCTCTCGACTTGTAAGCGGGAAAAATTCTCTTATGAGATCCTTACGACTCTTAAGAGAAAACACACATAGGAATCCTCACGATTCCTAAGGAGAAAAGATACCCACGGGATCTTCTCGGCTCGTAGGGAGAAAACCCTTTATGAGACCCTCACGGCTCATAAAGTTGAAAAGTCTTAGGCAGCAGATCTGAACCTGTTTTCTAAGCCATCGCTTCTTATCTCGATTAAGGGAAATCAGCGTTCTTGACGAGAATATATCGATTCGCGTCGACCCACAAGGAAATCAGTGTCATTGCAGGAATATCTCGATTCGTCTCAACCCCAAGGAAATCAGTGTCCTTGACAAATATCTCGATTCAGGGAAATCAATGTCCTTTGACGAGAACATCTCGATTCGCGTCAACCCGTAGAGAAATCAGTGTCTTTGCAGGAATCTCTCGATTCGTCTCAACCCCAGGGAAATCAGTGTCCTTGGCAAAAATCTCGATTCAGGGAAATCAACGTCCTTGATGAGAACATCTAGATTCGCGTCGACTCGCAGAGAAATCAGTGTCTTTACAGGAATCTCTCGATTCATCTCAACCCCAGGGAAATCAGTGTCCTTGGCAAAAAACTCGATTCAGGGAAATCAACGTCCTTGATGAGAGCATTTCGATTCGCGTCGACCCGCAGAGAAATCGGTGTCTTTGTAGGAATAGCTCGATTCGTCTCGACCTCCAGGGAAATCAGTGTCCTTGGCAAAACCTCGATTCAGGGAAATCAGCGTCGTTGACGAGAACATCTCGATTCGTGTCGACCCGCAAGGAAATCAGTGTCATTGCAGGAATTTCTCGATTCGTCTTGACCTCAGGAAAATTAGTGTCCCTGCGCATGAAAAGAAAATTCTCTTGTGAGATCCCTACGACTCTCTGGAGAAAACGCACTCAGGAGTCCTCACGACCCTTAAGGAGAAAATACACCTATGGGATCCTCTCGACCTGTAGGGAGAAAAGTCTTTATGAGACCCTCATGGCTCATAAAGTTGAAAAGTCTTAGGCGGAAGATCTGAACCTGTATCTTAAACCATCACTGCCCTTGTAACGCCTTGAAAAGTCGTTTTGGTGTTTTCCTGAAAATCGGTGAAAATTCGGTATTTTTCCGAAAACCGTCCTTTTTGTTATTTTGCAGTTTAGGACTAATTATACCTAAAATGGATAGGTAATTGCTTGTTTTTAGTAGCAAATGAGTTAATTATGAAATTCTGGTCGTTTAAAAAATTTTCCCTAATTTTTCAATTTTTTAATATTATTTTAAGCCGGTAAGAAAATACATTAAATTAGCGATAAATACAAATTTAATTGGGCTAAATTTAGGCTCTAAATTAATGTTAATTAAAATCTAGTTGTAACATAAATTTTTAGTATTTTATTTTGATTTTTAACTAATTTTTATTATAGAAAACGAAATTTATTGAATTTAAGCTTAAACTTGCAATTTTTGACTTGTAGGGGGTCTTTTTGCATAAAATTTCTTTTGTAAAACCCCTCCCTCTCCTCCCTCAGCCCTAGGCCGGCCCATTTCCAGCAACCCAAGAAAAAAAAAATGGTTGCCTCTTTGACTTCATTTTTGTGTAGAAAAGAGGTTTTTTTTTTTTTAAGGATTTTGGATTTTTTTATTAGGTATGGTCTTTTGGTGGGTTGGTAGAAGTTGACCAAGACTTTCCCACACACCCCACACCCTCCCCTCTCCCTCTACTGGCCGAAAATTGCTGCAGCAGCCCCCTTCATCTTTGTTCTTTCCTTTTTCTTCAAAAATTCATTAAGTTTGCTCCAAATTTCAAGCAAAAACTCACAAATTAAACCCCATTCTTCATCCATTTTTCCTTTACCTCCCTTGCTTGGATCATGATGCTAGGAGGCCATCAATTGAAGCAACTTTCTTCTTGCTAGATCCATAGATTTGAGTTATAATTTCTACTCTTTTAAGTTAATATGGGTAGAATTCTTTAATCTAGTTGTTTAGTGTTAATTTAGTGTTATTTTCATTCTAGTGTTGTTTAAAGTTAATGGTTGAGTTAGCTAGGGTTTCTTGAAACCATTATTTAGTTAATTAAAGCTAATTAGCTATCTAGTTGTTTGCTAATCTAGGTTAATGAGGTTACTTTATTGGTGTGGGCTTCAAATTAGTGTTAATTTGGTATTGTCGTGTTTAGTTTTGGATTGAAATTGCTAATTATGAAAATCAAGAAAGGTTTTGTTTATGGAAATTAGGTTTTTAAGCATTGCTAATGGTTTAAAACTAATGTAGTGGCTATCTATGGTTAACTTGGGTGTTTGCGCTAGGTTGTGTGCACTTTATCGCAAATCCGCGAAGTTTGCACGATTTTGGATGTCTTTTGTGCTTACTAGTTTTTATTAAATTTTTGTGCTGAGGTATTTACGATGTCTTGATGGCATTTTTAGCGTATCCTATGACTTTTAGGATGAGTGAGTGCGGATTTTTGAGTGTTCGGGTTTCAGTTTTTCCGGGCGACCTAATCGACGATTCTAGTTAGTTTTGTGATTTTCGCGTGCGTTCCGCGCACCTTGTGCACGTTGTTCCTAGCTTGTGAACGTAGATATTCTCGTTCGGGATTTGCGTTGTTTCATGATATGTAACCTTATGTCTTGTATTGATGTAAATTCCAGGTTCGGTCGTGGAGGCTTCGGATGCGGCACGAAAAGGGAAAGCGGTGATCGGACGTAGCTAGCTGAGGATTTCTGTGAGTAGATGTAACATCTACGGGGGACTATCGTTGGATGGCGCAAGTCGCCCGATAGTTTTAGTAGCTTAAAAAGATTCTTAGTAATATTAGTAATTAGGGGTGTAATACTTGTATGATTACTTGCTACATTCATGCCTTATATCGACATACACATGCGAACCCATTCTATAGGACACCTGCACCATTGCCAGGGTTTTTATATGCAGCACGAGCACTGTTCATGCTTACACCCACGCCCTGGTAATTTCCATGCCACCACACTAGATAACCTATAAATTGAAACCTTTTACTATAATTGATACTTAAACTTGTGCTATTGCCTTTAATTCCTTAAAATGAAATCGTAGGATTGCTATTCATGTGCATGTACCTCATCATATTATTTGTTTATGCCTAGTCTATTAATCACACATCGCAACTTGATTATTGATACCATATGCATTCATTATCATTGACATATGCACTTATGAGGATTTCTTGAGATTCCATGATATTTCTGGATTTTGGGGGAAAGCCGCAAAATTTCTAAACTTATTATATTTTTTAAAATACGTAAATTGCGGTTTTCAAGTGATGTAAGTGTCGTCCACCATGAGTTTGCTGTGGTTTTCGAGACCCGTTTCGAGGAGTTGGATGAACCGTCTCGGGTACATGGTGGACCCGGTATGGTACCCCGGGGCAAGATGAATGTGGTGTTGACGTTGAGCCTGGCAGGGGACGGATTACCTACCGGTGACTGTTTGGCACGGCGGATATCCAGAGGATACCGACCGTGGCCGCGAGATGATGAGATTTTGATATTGAGCTGGGTCAGCCGGATGGCTGAGGCCAGAGATACTATGACATGGATATATGAGATTTGTGATAGTTTTGAGGTGTCGTTGCTGGACACAGGTTCTTGTTGATTCTATTGGTATTGTGCTGGTATTTCAAAAGAGATTCTTAAAGGGAAAAAGATGATTTCTTATACTTACATATGTGGATCACGAGTATATTTATATTGCATGCATACTTGCTAGTATAGTCGTATGGCATACATACCTGCTGTTATATCCTGCCATACCTGTATTATAGATGCTAGGATGCTTGTGTGCATACTTGCGATAGCCTGTGTAGATGTTATTTATTACTCACGAGTTGGCAACTCACCCCCGTTGTGCCACAGCCTTTTGCAGGTCCGCTCCGTCAGTACAGTAGTGGCGGGCGCACTTGTTTCTTTTGCCTCCTTTGCCTGGACTCGAGGTTTTGCTCTTAGGTGGGTTATATTATTATTTTTGTACCACCTTGTATATTCTTTGTATCTAGTGCACTCCATCTACTGTATCTACCCATATTGTTGTATTTTGACCTAGAGATGAGACTGTGAGATTTGTGGACTTTTTATGCTGTATTTTGGGGTCGAGCTCACTTGAGTCGACATGCTGCTTTTCTCATGCTTCCTTATGATTATTTCGCATGTTGTTGCTTTATATTGCATGGGATTGTGACCGCCTTGTGGCGAAGAGCTAGCTCCCGCTTGGGGATGCCTTATTTGTTGGATTCATATATATTCTTGTTGTACCCATTTTGGGGGCCAGTATTTACAAAGGAGACTCTGCCGAAATTTTCGGAAAAATTTGTATTGTTCTTAAAAAGGGTTTTACATGACTTATTGATAAACTCGCTTTCCACTGATTGGGTTTTCTTAACTCTTTTGCTTATTTGGTTTTGGTTTCTGGGCTTTGGCTTACTTATTTTACGGATGTCTTGAGACGTTTCGTAACTTAAGTGCCAGTCACGTTCCGTACCCTGCGGGTCGTGACAAAGTTGGTATCAAAGCGATAGGTTTTACCTTTTTGAGTGTAGGATGACCCTTGGTAGATGGAGTAAGTGACTTAAGTAGGGTAACATAGCATGTGTATGTCCGCGGCATACTTACGATACGGTACTCTGCCTAATTGACTTTAGGATATACTTGCTTGAAAATTTCTTCTTCAATTCCGTGTATCCTATGATTCTCTCCTATACCAGTCACTATGCCACCGAAGGCTACGAGGGCACAGAGGGCTGCCGCCCGAGGCGAGATTCGAGCTGGCTCGTCCGAGACGAGGACTGAGCAGGGGGGTATACCTACGCCTCAGGGACAGACCGATCCACCTTCCCCAGGCCGTATGGATAGGCTCGAGACTGGTATGGAGGAGTTGCGACAGATGATAGGGGGCATGCAGGAGCTACGTCAGATGGTAGGATCCCTAGTTGCAGCCAGTCGTACACAGAGGCCGGATGACGTACCTACTACATCACAGACGACCATGATATCTGCTCCTACTACTACCACCGTGGCCATTCCGGTTTCACTACAGGATTTCATGAGGCTGAGACCTCCAGTATTCACCGGCACCGAGGCAGCGAAGGACCCACAGACGTTCCTTGACAGTTTAGCCAGGATCTGTCGTTCGCTGAGATGTTCGGATGATCGATGGGTAGAGCTTGCGAGTTTCCGACTAGAGGGTCTAGCGCAGACATGGTGGGAGTCAGTCTTGAGAGGTCGAGCTGCAGGTCTACCGCCTATGACTTGGGCCGAGTTTACAGCGGTCTTTCTAGCTCGTTTCCTTCCAAAGAGCGTTCGTGACGCCAGAGCTCGCAGTTTCGAGGCCTTAGTCAAGACACCTGGGATGACGGTGTCTGAGTATGACATCCAGTTTACGCAGTTATCCCGATATGCTCAGTATTTGGTGGATACCGAAGAGAAGATGGTGAAGAGGTTCGTACAGGGATTTGATGCCCAGCTATATCTTGCCATTGGCGCCCAGCACTACGACACTTATTCAGCTGCTATGGATACGGCATTACGGATGGAGGCACGCATATCACAGACTTCGGCCGTTTCTGGGCCGAAGAGGATTCGCACCGATGTACCGTCTCAGAGGCAGCGCACCAGATTCTTCCCGAGAGAGGCCTGGCAGAGGATTTGGACGGGGACAGTTATATGGTTCTTATCCCCAGGGACAGCAGCCGTCGCCAGGGTGTTTTGGGTGCGGGAGTCCGCACCATCTTGTCAGAGACAGTCCGGTGAGACGACAGGGAGCAGCGACAGTTCCGCATGTGACCCTACCACCATCACCACCCCCTCCTCAGAGAGCCCTACTTCCTACCCCAGGCGATGCTCCACGCCAGCTAGGTGTACCCAGAGGCCGTGGACGCGGCGGTCCTATTCAGAGAGGACGAGGAGGCAGAGGCCGAGGTCGAGGTCAGCCCGCTATCGGTGGAGGACAGGCCCGAGTATTTGCTTTGACACCGCAGGATGCACAGGCATCCAATGCCGTTGTGACAGGTACCTTGCCAGTTTGTTCTTTCGACGCACGGGTGTTATTTGACCCAGGTTCCATACATTCGTACGTCTCTACACACTTTGCACCGATGTTGGGCCGTGAGTCGTCGTCGTTAGGTCATCCGCTTGTTGTTAGTACTCCGGTAGGCGAGTCGTTTGTCGCTCGTTTTGTTTTTCGATTGTGTTCCGTTCGTATCGGGGAGAGGGATTCATCGGTTGATTTGATTCTCCTCGATATGTTGGACTTTGATGTGCTTCTGGGCATGGATTGGCTAGCCACTTGTTATGCTTCGGTGGACTGCCATGAGAAGGCAGTCAGATTTAGCCTTCCGGGAGAGCCAGTCCTTGTTATTCAGGGAGACCGCAGTGTCACCCTTCCCAGCTTGATTTCGTCTCTTCGCGCTGGTCAGCTCTTGCGGAAGGGATGTCAAGGATTCTTAGCGTTTATTTGTGATACTCGAGCTGCAGAGGTTCCGTTGGACCGGGTCCCGGTTGTTTGTGAGTTCCCTGATGTTTTCCCTGATGAGCTACCTGGGCTACCACCTGAGTGTGACGTTGAGTTCTGCATTGATTTGATTCCTGGCTCGGGGCCTATTTCTATACCGCCTTATCGGATGGTCCCGGCAGAGCTTCGAGAGCTGAAGGATCAGTTGCAGGATTTGTTAGATAAGGGGCTTATTCGACCTAGTGTTTCTCCGTGGGGTGCTCCAGTCCTGTTTGTCAAGAAGAAGGATGGAAGTTTGCGCTTATGTATCGACTACCGCCAGCTGAACAAAGTTACCGTTCGGAACAGATATCCGTTGCCATGCATTGATGATTTGTTCGACCAGCTTCAGGGTGCGGGGTATTTTTCGAGGATCGACTTGCGATCAGGATACCATCAGCTGCGAGTTCGACAGGAGGATATACCGAGGACAGCTTTCCGCACGCGCTACGGCCACTACGAGTTTTTGGTGATGTCGTTCGGACTCACCAACGCCGCAGCAGCATTCATGGATTTGATGAACCGTACATTCAGGCCGTATCTTGACTTGTTCATCATCGTGTTTATTGACGATATCTTGGTGTACTCCCGGAGCAGAGAGGAGCACGAGAAGCACTTGCAGATTACGTTACAGACTCTGAGGGAGCACCACTTGTTCGCAAAGTTCTCCAAGTGTGCATTCTGGCTGGACAGCGTCGGATTTTTGGGTCACGTGGTTACGAGAGACGGCATTTGTGTGGACCCGAAGAAGATTGAGGCTGTTCAGCAGTGGCCCGACCTACATCGGTTACTGAGATCCGTAGTTTTCTAGGCCTGGCGGGCTACTACAGGCGTTTTGTTCAGGACTTCTCCCGTATAGCTGCACCTTTGACCGGTTTGACCCGGAAGGGAGTTCCTTTCGTTTGGACAGAGGGGTGCGAGCGCAGTTTTCAGCAGCTACGGACTTGTTTGACTACGGCGCCGGTATTATCTTTGCCTTCGGGATCGGGTGGATTTGTGGTCTACTGTGATGCTTCGCGAGTGGGGTTAGGATGCGTATTGATGCAGCATGGCCGGGTGATCGCTTATGCTTCTCGGCAGTTGAAGAAGCATGAACAGAACTACCCCACTCATGATTTGGATATGGCTGCAGTGGTCTTTGCACTGAAGATTTGGCGACATTACCTATACGGTGAGTCGTGTCAGATATTCACTGATCACAAGAGCTTAAAGTACATATTTCAGCAGCGAGACCTGAACCTTAGACAGCGTCGTTGGATGGAGTTGGTGAAAGACTACGACTGTGAGATCTTATATCACCCAGGCAAGGCGAATGTAGTGGCGGATGCGTTGAGTAGGAGGCCCGAGGGTAGTCTATCCTTTTTGCGCGCAGTGCAGAGGCAGTCGTCAGCAGATTGGCAGATGTTATGCGACAGCCGAGTTGAGTTCGAGTTCACTCAGACAGGGGGACAGCTCGCGCATGTTCGTGCACGCCCACAGTTGCTTGACCGTATATATGAGGCACAGCGCAGTGACGACCGTTGCTCAGAGATCATGACACAGATGGGACATGGCAGATTTTCCGAGTTCGTGATTGACGATCAGGGGATTTTACGCTATGGATCTAGACTGTGCGTACCAGATGATGATAGATTGCGGCGCGACATTCTTAAGGAGGCACACCGATCAGTGTATAGTGTCCATCCCGGTTCCACCAAGATGTACCATGATATGAGAGAGACCTACTGGTGGGACGGGATGAAGAGGGACATTGCGGAGTTTGTATCGAGATGCCTGACTTGCCAGCAAGTCAAGGCCGAGCACCAGAGGCCCGCAGGAGAGCTACAGCCGTTACCCATTCAGGAGTGGAAATGGGAGCAGATTTCAATGGATTTCGTTGTGGGTCTACCCAGGACCAGTCAAGGGAATGACTCCATCTGGGTGATCGTGGATAGATTGACGAAAGCGGCTCACTTCCTACCAGTGAAGACCACTTTCAGCTTCGCTCAGTATGCTCAGCTCTACATTGGCGAGATCGTGCGACTACATGGCGTACCGACTTGTATCGTGTCAGATCGAGGCACCCAGTTCACCAGCCGACTTTGGCAGAGACTTCAGGAGGCTTTGGGCACTCGTTTGAGTTTCAGCACAGCGTTTCATCCGCAGACCGACAGACAGTCAGAGCGGACCATTCAGACTCTTGAGGACATGCTCCGAGCGTGCATTTTAGACTTTGGTGGTAGCTGGGATCGTCATTTACCTCTAGTGGAGTTCTCCTACAACAACAGCTTCCAGGACACTATTCAGATGGCACCTTTTGAGGCATTGTATGGGAGGAGATGCAGATCGCCCGTCTGTTGGACAGAGCTCAGCGAGAGCAGCATTTTGGGGCCGCAGCTTGTTGAGGAGACGACAGCGAAGATACAGTTGATTCGAGACCGGATGAGGGCAGCTCAGAGCAGACAGAAATCCTATGCAGACAGGCGCCGTCGCAGATTAGAGTTCGCAGTTGGCAATCATGTTTTTCTGAGAGTCTCTCCGATGAAGGGCGTGATGCGTTTTGGGCGAAAAGGGAAGCTTAGCCTTAGATTCGTAGGTCCCTTCGAGATCCTCGAGCGTGTCGGCGCTGTTGCATATCGTTTGGCCCTTCCACCCAGCTTTCCCGATGTTCACCCCGTCTTCCATGTTTCGATGCTCCGCAAGTACCTTCACGACCCTTCGCATGCGATTCAGCACCCGACAGTCCAGCTAGAGCGCGACCTTTCTTTTGCAGAGCAGCCGGTGGCCATCCTGGACCGGCAGGTGAAGAAGTTGAGATCGAAAGTTATACCGACCGTCAAGATCCTTTGGCGTGGCCCGAGCAGCGAGGAGGTCACCTGGGAGACCAAGGGCGAGATGAGGAAGAAATATCCCCATCTCTTTGAAGGTGCGCGTTGTTATTTTTTTAAATTCGGGGACCGAATTTCTTTAAGGGGGGAAGATTGTAACGCCTTGAAAAGTCGTTTTGGTGTTTTCCTGAAAATCGGTGAAAATTCGGTATTTTTCCGAAAACCGTCCTTTTTGTTATTTTGCAGTTTAGGACTAATTATACCTAAAATGGATAGGTAATTGCTTGTTTTTAGTAGCAAATGAGTTAATTATGAAATTCTGGTCGTTTAAAAATTTTCCCTAATTTTTCAATTTTTTAATATTATTTTAAGCCGGTAAGAAAATACATTAAATTAGCGATAAATACAAATTTAATTGGGCTAAATTTAGGCTCTAAATTAATGTTAATTAAAATCTAGTTGTAACATAAATTTTAAGTATTTTATTTTGATTTTTAACTAATTTTTATTATAGAAAACGAAATTTATTGAATTTAAGCTTAAACTTGCAATTTTTGACTTGTAGGGGGTCTTTTTGCATAAAATTTCTTTTGTAAAACCCCTCCCTCTCCTCCCTCAGTCCTAGGCCGGCCCATTTCCAACAACCCAAGAAAAAAAAATGGTTGCCTCTTTGACTTCATTTTTGTGTAGAAAAAAGGTTTTTTTTTAAGGATTTTGGATTTTTTTTATTAGGTATGGTCTTTTGGTGGGTTGGTAGGAGTTGACCAAGACTTTTCCACACACCCCACACCCTCCCCTCTCCCACTACTGGCCGAAAATTGCTGCAGAAGCCCCCTTCATCTTCGTTCTTTCCTTTTTCTTCAAAAATTCATTAAGTTTGCTCCAAATTTCAAGCAAAAACTCACAAATTAAACCCCATTCTTCATCCCTTTTTCCTTCACCTCCCTTGCTTGGATCATGATGCTAGGAGGCCATCAATTGAAGCAACTTTCTTCTTGCTAGATCCATAGATTTGAGTTATAATTTCTACTCTTTTAAGTTAATATGGGTAGAATTCTTTAATCTAGTTGTTTAGTGTTAATTTAGTGCTATTTTCATTCTAGTGTTGTTTAAAGTTAATGGTTGAGTTAGCTAGGGTTTCTTGAAACCATTATTTAGTTAATTAAAGCTAATTAGCTATCTAGTTGTTTGCTAATCTAGGTTAATGAGGTTACTTTATTGGTGTGGGCTTCAAATTAGTGTTAATTTGGTATTGTCATGTTTAGTTTTGGATTGAAATTGCTAATTATGAAAATCAAGAAAGGTTTTGTTTATGGAAATTAGGTTTTTAAGCATTGCTAATGGTTTAAAACTAATGTAGTGGCTATCTATGGTTAACTTGGGTGTTTGCGCGAGGTTGTGTGCACTTTATCGCAAATCCGCGAAGTTTGCACGATTTTGGATGTCTTTTGTGCTTACTAGTATTTATTAAATTTTTGTGCTGAGGTATTTGCGATGTTTTGATGACATTTTTAGCGTATCCTATGACTTTTAGGATGAGTGAGTGCGAATTTTTGAGTGTTCGGGTTTCAGTTTTTCCGGGCGACCTAATCGACGATTCTAGTTAGTTTTGTGATTTTCGCGTGCGTTCCGCGCACCTTGTGCACGTTGTGCCTAGCTTGTGAACGTAGATATTCTCGTTCGGGATTTGCGTTGTTTCATGATATGTAACCTTATGTCTTGTATTGATGTAAATTCCAGGTTCGGTCGTGGAGGCTTCGGATGCGGCACGAAAAGGGAAAGCGGTGATCGGACGTAGCTAGCTGAGGATTTCTGTGAGTAGATGTAACATCTACGGGGGACTATCGTTGGATGGCGCAAGTCGCCCGATAGTTTTAGTAGCTTAAAAAGATTCTTAGTAATGTTAGTAATTAGGGGTGTAATACTTGTATGATTACTTGCTACATTCATGCCTTATTTCGACATACATATGCGAACCCATTCTATAGGACACCTGCACCATTGCCAGGGTTTTTATATGCATCACGAGCACTATTCATGCTTACACCCACGCCCTGGTAATTGCCATGCCACCACACTAGATAACCTATAAATTGAAACCTTTTACTATAATTGATACTTAAACTTGTGCTATTGCCTTTAATTCCTTAAAATGAAATCGTAGGATTGCTATTCATGTGCATGTACCTCATCATATTATTTGTTCATGCCTAGTCTATTAATCACACATCGCAACTTGATTATTGATACCATATGCATTCATTATCATTGACATATGCACTTATGAGGATTTCTTGAGATTCTATGATATTTCTGGATTTCGGGGGAAAGCCGCAAAATTTCTAAACTTATTATATTTTTTAAAATACGTAAATTGCGATTTTCTAGTGATGTAAGTGTCGTCCACCATGAGTTTGCTGTGGTTTTCGAGACCCGTTTCGAGGAGTTGGATGAACCGTCTCGGATACATGGTGGACCCGGTATGGTACCCCGGGGCAAGATGAATGTGGTGTTGACGTTGAGCCTGGCAGGGGACGGATTACCTACCGGTGACTGTTTGGCACGGCGGATATCCAGAGGATACCGACCGTGGCCGCGAGATGATGAGATTTTGATATTGAGCTGGGTCAGCCGGATGGCTGAGGCCAGAGATACTATGACATGGATATATGAGATTTGTGATAGTTTTGAGGTGTCGTTGCTGGACACAGGTTCTTGTTGATCCTATTGGTATTGTGCTGGTATTTCAAAAGAGATTCTTAAAGGGAAAAAGATGATTTCTTATACTTACATATGCGGATCACAAGTATATTTATATTGCATGCATACTTGCTAGTATAGTCGTATGGCATACATACCTGCTGTTATATCCTGCCATACCTGTATTATAGATGCTAGGATGCTTGTGTGCATACTTGCGATAGCCTGTGTAGATGTTATTTATTACTCACGAGTTGGCAACTCACCCCCGTTGTGCCACAGCCTTTTGCAGGTCCGCTCCGTCAGTACAGTAGCGGCGGGCGCACTTGTTTCTTTTGCGTCCTTTGCCTGGACTCGAGGTTTTGCTCTTAGGTGGGTTATATTATTATTTTTGTACCACCTTGTATATTCTTTGTATCTAGTGCACTCCATCTACTGTATCTACCCATATTGTTGTATTTTGACCTAGAGATGAGACTGTGAGATTTGTGGACTTTTTATGCTGTATTTTAGGGTCGAGCTCACTTGAGTCGACATGCTGCTTTTCTCATGCTTCATTATGATTATTTCGCATGTTGTTGCTTTATATTGCGTGGGATTGTGACCGCCTTATGGCGAAGAGCTAGATCCCGCTTGGGGATGCCTTATTTGTTGGATTCATATATATTCTTGTTGTACCCATTTTGAGGGCCGGTATTTACAAAGGAGATTCTGCCGAAATTTTCGGAAAAATTTGTATTATTCTTAAAAAGGGTTTTACATGATTTATTGTTAAACTCGCTTTCCACTGATTGGGTTTTCTTAACTCTTTTGCTTATTTGGTTTTGGTTTCTGGGCTTTGACTTACTTATTTTACGGATGTCTTGAGACGTTTCGTAACTTAAGTGCCAGTCACGTTCCGTACCCTGCGGGTCGTGACAGCCCTGCAAGGAGGTCAAGATGGACTATCCACGGGCCACACTCTCCCAAGTCGAATATCGACAAGGGGAGAAACAACCACTTACGAGTCCTCTCGACTTGTAAGGGAGAAAATTCTCTTGTGAGATCCTTATAACTCTCAAGAGAAAACACACTTAGGAGTCCTCACGGCCTCTAAGGAGAAAATCACACCTACGGGATCCTCTCGACTCGTAGGGAGAAAAGTCTTTATGAGACCCTCACGGCTCATAAAGTTGAAAAGTCTTAAGCGGCAGATCTGAACCTGTTTCCTAAGCCATTGCTGCTCTACAAGGAGGTCAAGATTGACCATCTGCGGGCCATATTTGCCAAATCCACATTCGCCAATGAAATAAAGAATCTACTTACGGGTCTTCACAATTCGTAAGGAAAAATACACGAGTGAGATCCTTACGACTCACGGAGGCGATGGACACTTAGAGATCCTCACGATTTCTAGGGAGAATTTACACTTACAAGATCCTCTCGACTTGTAGGGAGAAAAAACCTTCTTGAGACCCTTACGGCTCATGAAGATGAAAAAAGTCTTGGGCTACAAGGACTCTAAACTTGTCCCCTAAGCCGTCAATTCTATTGCCATGCATAACTCTGCACTAGTTCACCCACGTACATGCTTATGTGGGCAAAGTAGTGGGGGGCATTTGTTCCCGCCAAAATTTTCGGCCAAGAGCTACTTGTTCCCTAAAAAAAAGGGGGAGAGTCCTCAAAATTTGGCCTCACGTGTAAAACACGTGAGCGCTCATATGAAAAGCATATAAGCGTTGAACATAAATCAACAATGGCCAAACAGGCCTCACGTGTAAAACACGTGAGCGCTCATATGCAAAGCATATGAGCGCTGAACATAAACTAGCTAAAACCCACAGCAGGGGTCACGTGTTAAACACATGAGTTCTCTTGCCTCTCACATGCAAAGCATGTGAGCGCCCCAATTTAAAATGCTCCTATCAAATTCTAGAATTAAATTCTATTTTGGGAAATATTTTCCTGGTCTTTCTCAAACTAAAAAGATCTTCTCTGTTAAACAAAGGACCTTTGGATCAAAGATCCAACGGTGATCATCTGGTATAATAAAGTTCTATCATAGGAAAATGTTTTCCTAATCTTGTTAAATTAACAAGATATTCATATGATCAGAATTGTATGTTAGAATAAAATTCTAATTTTATTAAACTAACGAGATATCTATATGATAGAATTAAATTCTATATTAAGAAAATATATTTCTGATCTTGTTAAACTAAAAAAATATGATAGAATAAAATTCTAATCTTGTCAAAACTAATAAGATATTGATAATCTTGTTAAACAAACAAGAGATCTTCTCTGTTAAACAGAGAGCCTTTGGATTAAAATCCAACGGTGAATAAAATTCACCGATTGATCTAAAAGATCATGAAATCAATCATGATCTCTCAATGAGGGATTCCCTTAACAAATTGATTCTTTTTCTTCTCATATAAATAGGAGCAAGCCAAGAAGAAAAAAAAGAGGAGACAGAGAAGGAGAGAGAAAAAACCCCTTGAAAGCAAAAAAGAAAAGAAAAGAGAATTTAATTCTCCAAAGAGAAAAAGATCTCTTCAAAGAAAAAAGAAACTCTAGATAAGAGAAGGAAGGAGATCACCCCATAAGCTCCCACAAAACAAAAGAGAATTTAATTCTCAAATCAAGAGTTTAACTCTTCTAAAAAGAACTTAGTTCTTCCTCTAGTTGATGATCTGCAGAACCATATTTTCCCACAAGTTGAGAATTTAATTCTAATCGGGGAGATCTTTCATGTAGATTCAAAACTTAGGGGGAGAATTGAGTTTAAAGAATTTAATTCTTTCAACGTAACATATAGGAATTTAATTCCTCTAAATAAAACTGGGGTTTAACCCTATAAAAGAATTTAATTCTTAAACAAAGAATTTAACTCTCCATGCATGTAAAAGAGATCAGCACCCAACATGATAAATGTCAGATCATGTGTGCCCACGTGAGCCCTCCCTCAATGAACAAAGAGAACAATTGATATCAGGTCACGTGCTCCCACGTGACCCCTGAACCAGCCTCTTCAAAAGGATAAAAGGGGAGTAAACCTAAAACAGGTCTCTATATTTAGGGCGCCGCACGTGATAACACGTGACCCGTTTATAGTGCTTAGCATTTTCATAAGATGAAATAAGGCAGTCTCTATATTTAGGACGCCTCACGTGATATCACGTGACCTCTTTATAGTGCTAAGCACTTTCAGAAGAGAAGGGAGAATAAATCAAATGCAAGTGCGCCTCACGTGATCCCACGTGGCCCCAATTGTGCTTGGCAGTCAGAAAAGAAAAAGGGTAATTCCAAAGAAGCTAGGCCTATTTTCAAGCGCCTCACGTGATCCCACGTGAGCGCCTTAAGCTCTTAGTGTTTAACACTAGTTTAAAGCATCACGTGACCCCACGTGAGTGCCAAACATACGCTAGTGTTTAACACTTCAAATAAAACAAAAGAATAAGGGTGTCAGAGCCCAAATTATTGTTCAGCATCTCTGATGCAGAAATGGGATCAATCCCAAGTAAAAAATATTAAATGGGCAGAGCCCAAGATTGGCCAAACCCTAAATTGACTGAGCCTATTGGCTTTAGTCCCAAACAAGATTATCAAATATTTAATGAACATTCACTGGTTCCAGGGTACATCTCCTCACACCTCTGATATATGTCGTTGTAATTCTTCAACGTCTTCAGAGAGGTGGACGGATAAAACCCCTCAAACGAAGGGGAATCTGACGAAGTCTACTACATCAGCCGCATCCGTCTAAACCTTCGATACATGGTGTCATAAATCAGCTTGGCATTTTTGGAGAGGTGGACGGATAAAACCAAATAGCATCTGCCCCCAAATTCAGGAAAGTCAAATCTACGCGGTTCCGTCTCGGTTTTCGGCGGCGAATAATATCGTTAAACATGGTTTTACTTGACTTTATACAACTTTGCTATATCACCGGGAAGGAGATGAAGACAGTAATGCGGCAGAAGAAGAAGGAGAAGACGGTAATGCGGCAGAAGAAGGAGGAGAAGATGGTAATGCGGCAGAAGAAGAAAACGGTAATTTCTATCCAGGAGAAGAAATGGAGGATATGGTAGAGGCTTCCCTGGGTGAATCTATTCGTACCGAAGATGACATTCCTTCCGGTCAAGGACCGCGTGCGGATAAGTATGAAAAGTTCATGAATGATGCTAGAAAACCAATTTATGAGAATGCAAAGTATTCCACCCCCTCATGGTTCGTCCAACTTTTCCAGATTAAGTGCCTAAATGGATGGAGCAACAAGTCATTCACAATACTTCTTTCGTTCTTGAAAGATTCTATGCCCCTGGAAAATAACGTGTCCGACAGCTGGTACGGAGCCCAGAAGATGATGTCTGATTTGGGTCTGAAGTGTGAAAAGATTCAAGCATATCCTAAAAATTGCGTATTGTACCGGAAAGAGAATTCAGATTTGAAAGAGTGTCCAACATGCGGAGAGCCCAAGTATAAGCCGAAAGATTCTGATTAGAAGCCTGATATACCTGTCAAGATAGCATGATACTTTCCCATAACACAAAGGCTGCAGAGACTATTCAGGTGCAAGAAAACAACCGAGGCAATGATTTGGCATCACCGTGCTCTTCCAAGTGAAGATGGAAAAATGAGTCATCCAAGAGATTCACCGGCATGGAAAGATTTCGATAGAGGGCACGAAATATTCAGTAGCGATCCTCGCAATGTCAGGCTCGGACTCGTTAGTGATGGCTTCTGCCCATTCAACTATATAGCTGGAAGCCACAGCACATGGCCCGTTATAATGATAGTTTATAATCTGTCGCCTTGGTTGGCTATGGATCAATCATACTTTATGATGGCTCTTCTTATCGACGGACCAAATTCACCGGGAAACAATATCGACGTCTATCTCCGACCTCTGATCGATGAGTTAAAATCTTTATTCAATGATGGTGTAGAGACTTACGATGCAAACACAAATACAACCTTCATACTGCGTGCGGCTTTAATGTGGACAATTAATGACTTTCCTGCGTATGGAATGCTATCAGGTTGGTCCATACATGGTCACAAAGCATGTCCTTATTGCCATCAACATACAACATCGAAATTCTTGAATTTTAGCAGGAAGGTTTGTTATTGCGGCCATCGACGTTTCCTGCGTTTAGACCACCCCTATAGGTTAGACACTGTTCACTTTGATGGTTATCATGAGCTTCTTGGACCTCCAGCCCCATTATCCGGAGAGGACGTGACCGCTCAGTGGGATGGTTACAATAATGTGACTTTCGGGATAGATCCGACAAAACAGGTCAAACCACCATTCTGGAACAAGTTAAGCATTTTCTTCGAGCTTCCGTACTGGTCAACAAATTTAGTGCGTCATTGTCTAGACGTCATGCACATAGAGAAGGGAGTATCCAAGAAGACTTAGAGTGCTCCAACCATCCGTTTCAAAAGACGGGTTGTCTTCGGCTGATCATGAAGTTACGTGGGTTAGAAATGATATCGATGATGAAATCCAAGGAGATATGTCTAATGCGTCCATGAAACGAAAAAGGTTATCAATAATTTTATATTATTACTTCATATTTTACGATCTATACTGTTAGTTATGTATATGCCCTAGAGGCCATTGTTGTATATATATAATGTATATTATAGTGGAAGCTTGGATATATATATATATAGAGAGAGGACTTTCTTGCTCTATATGATAATATGCTATCTGGTTTCTCTTTGTCTTAATATGTTGACTTATATTGTGTTACTGTCTTGCTCTCACATGTTGATAAAGCCCTTAGGATGTGTACTTGACTACTAGGACTATGATGGAGATCATACTAGTGAGGCCAGGGTAGTCCAAAAGTGCATCCTATAATTGTTCCTAGTCGAGAGTGTATCGAGACAGGGCATCGATACTCCAGAGTAGACTAGCGTATATGCTTCTTGACCCATATGATGGGCGATGGATGATCCCACATCCATTGGTGTTTGACATCAAAGATGGTATACGGGTGCTCAGTAGAGACTGGGTACACTGAACGGACTCGCCGAGAACTCCTAAATGATATTATACCTATCGTTAGATAGCAGTTCTCTGGTAACACTGGTACAGGTTAGTCTGTAGACCCGAGATCGTCATAGAGTCTTGTGTGATTCCCACTGTGCTATGATTTCCACCTTACTACGTTCATGAGAACGTGCAAAACGGTGGATTTTGGGTACAGTCCCGAATCACATGGAGGCAATGAGCGATAGGAGGGGTTTCTTCTTTCCCGGTATTGGGGGTTGATGTTGCGCTGTGCTCGATTGGCTATAACTGGAAGTACCTGGCCAGGGCTAATATGGAGATCTACTCGTAAGTTTTATCAGTAGTTTCTCGACCCGTTATGAGCCTCATATCGACACGACTTATCGGTTATTGGGGTCTGACATTTACCACCCCTAGACTGGATATGCGACATATCAGACGAAGAGACTGGACTGTACGGTAGTGTTACTGATTGGATTCGCAGAAGTATGTATATGCTTGCTTGTTGATCTTCTGATAGCTCAATACTCGGGTGGCCGTTACGTTTAGCTGACCGCTTGCGGCCTGTAGGTGTTTGATATGATCATCACCTACTGTCGGCGTATTGACGAGTCTTTAGTGTCCTACACAGAGGTTTCCTGGCTCAGGCGAAACGGAGTAGGAGCACATATGTGATATGTGCGGGACCGAGATTGATACGCATATGTGATGCCGTATTCTATTCTCGCGATATGTGATATCGGCCGGTTGTATGTGATATAGCCGGGTTATTGGATCAAGTGTTGATTCGATAAAATGATACATATTATGTTAGTCGGTTATATGTGATATAGCCGGATTATTAAATCAAGTATTGATTTAATAATTTAATGTATAATTATATATTTGATATATTAAATTACATTAACTAATATATGCTCACTTAAGAATTTCTTTTTCTCAATTTTATACATTTAACATATATGTGATATATGTTTATTGTATAGTTTTCTATTGTTACATAAATATTATATATGTGATATATAATATTGTGACATGCTAGGGTTATACATGCAATAAGGGTGTATGAGACTTAAACCAAGCTAGGTTTAATGTTGGTTAATATTTATTATTAAGTAATTAAAAATCATTTAGATTTTCTCATGGCATGGAGCTTGCATGAAGCTTGTAGAACATTGACTTACTCCACTTGATTTGTTTTTACTTAAGATATTTGTAACCTAACCATTACACTTAGCCATGGTTTATTCTCTACAAGGGTTAAGGATGTCATAACTCACCATGGTTGCATTTCTAACCTCACCTCAATTTTTCATTCATCACTTGATCATCTTCTTCTTCATCTCATTTCTAGTTCTCTTGCTTGTGATGATTTGATAAAACATTGTGAGAAATTAAAATTCAAAGTGAGCAAAATTCCTACTTCATCATCCTCTTTTATACTAGCCATATAGTTTAGTGTGTTGGCTTCACTAATTTCATATTAGTGAAGAGATAGATTGAGTTCGTGTTTCCTCGAAGTAGATCATCTTGGATTTCAAAGACTACAAGCAGGCATCATTCACCTTGTGGAGCTTCTCAAAAGTCCGGGAGTTCTTTGATCGCGACGAAGGGACCACTACTTGGAGCTAATGAAGTGAAGGAACGGACTACAAAGGTTGTAATCCCTACTCACTTAGTTGTAAAGCTGTTTACTTTAAGTTTCTGCATGATTCTCTAGTTAAAGATCTAGGTTAGGGTTGTTTAAGCATGGCAAAATTTTTAATTTGGCATGGACGATGCCTCCCGAAACCTTGCTGTCGTGCTTAGGAACTCTACAGTGGTATCAGAGTCTAGCTAGAGAATTAGACGGATTATGTAGGATTACGAAATCGAAACAACTCCGAAACACCCGATTCTAAACCCTAGTTTCTGTCGAAATTTTCTGAGAGTCAATTTTTTTTTAAATAACTGCAAAATGTTTTATGAGATGCAACATGAACACAGTACAAAATTTAACTCAAGACCTCGGATTTTGGCTAGCCATATAGCCTTCAAAACTGGCCTGCTCGTTTTTTTGGTGAAGTCCTGGGTTGAAATTTCTACTGTGTTCCAGTCTCTGGGGTTTGGTATTTCAGGTGTTGTTTGTTTTTGCTAAATTTGCATGTGATGTTATTTTTGTTCATTGGCCATATCGGAGTGTTTCGTATTCGTAATTCTGGTTTTGTTTCGGGTTATTTAGACGGTGTTAAAAGTTTGATCGGATATCAAATACCCACTTTAACCCTTGCCGGATAATTTTCCAAGAGTTGGATTTTTTCATAGTTAAAGAACATTCAAATATCGTGCAAGTGATGCGGTGGACCCTCTAGAAGAAAGAGACCCTAACTCGATTCTGTGACCATAAGAACCGTTGCTAAACCCTAGGGTTTGCGGTAGTTCCGCGGTGCCACAGGTGAGGCATTGGTTGACCCTTCTACGGCTGGTTCATTAGCACTGTGGCATGTACTGAGTATTTTTAAATTTCGCTCAAGTGTTGAGCTTTTTGGGAAATTTTAGGTGTTTGTTGATTCGATCGGAATGTTTAACATCGTCTAGCATTTTCTGGAATGTAATACAATATGTGGAATTCATGTGGTTAGGCATGAAATCCGAAGTATGTGATATTCGGGTTTATGATGTCTAAAGTGATTGTGGATTCCAAATATTGTAGTTTGACATTTTCTTTTCTGCGACCATAAGTGTAATATATGGTGTATCGTCGTGTTCGTTGCTATATGTCAACGACAATTGTGATACACATATTTACTTACGTTGATGATATACGATGTTATGTGTTGATGTGATATGTTATATTGGATCATCGCGTTTTTGAATAGCCGGGGGTTTTATGTGAGATGAGAGTTTTTCATTTTCATTCATGTAAAATTCATTGTATGTAATATTTTTTTATTGGGGCACTATCGGGTTAAGGATGATGTCACCATTGTTGTATATTATTTATTTTTCCGCATTATGATAGACCCAAGGAGGGGAGCACAAGTAACCGGATTCTAGAGTCCACTGGGAGACCAACTCGAGGAGTCGAGTCTGGGTCTCCTAACTCTAAAATTGGTAGAGTTGCTTGTCTCTCTCGTAGGGGTCTAGGGATGTGGGTTTGACTATTCTTCGCGACCGTGGAATCCGCGTTTTATACAGGCTCAAAATAAAACACGGACCTCCTAGTATATCAATATTTCATATGTTATCTTCTGCTGCTGATATTCTGTGATGTGATCATTTTATATGCGTGAGACGAATGCTTTATTATTGTATATATGATATATAATAAATGTTGCTTATGTTTTGCACCCGCGCTAGTCCCGCCCCGGTATGCCGTTAGTTAAGTAACCTAACGGTGCATAACGGGACACTGTGGCGAATGCGGATGGCATAAGCGTACGTTGTATTTTCGTTTCTTCTATGATGCTTAGGAAGCATAAATGATGAGACTTCATTAATGAGATTAATTAAATAAAAGAAACCTAATAGATGTTGTAGAATCAAATTTCCAAAACGGTAGCTCTAGTTTCTGCTTTGCATAGCGGTATTCCTTATAGAATATCCAGCACCTTATTCGATAAGGAAAGAGCCGAGATCCCTTCACCGGGAGTGACCTCTTTAGCGAAACTAGCAGATGCTACAACTCACTCGGTTTTGTTTTTGATTGCTTCTATAGTTCTTTCTTTGCATAGCGGTATTCCTTGTAGAATATCCTGCACCTTATTCGATAAAGAAAGAGCCGAGTTCCCTTCACCGGGAGTGACCTCTTTAGCGAAACAAGTAAAAGCCTTAAAAACACTCCTTTTCAAAATTACTTGTTTCTACAACGATACCAAGTTCATTACGCAAAAGGTTTTCATAAAAACCTGACGTAGCCCTCCGTCATTTCAGATAAGTACTACTTAGTATTCGTGCTACATTTGTTGACCATGTTAAGGCGTAGTGTGCAGTAGCTAATTAGTGCTTATCTGCTAAAGCATGAGATGTGATTGGATTAGGGTAGTCGTACGACTTTGTTGACCATGTTAAGGGTCGTGCAGGTGGGTTTAATTCAATCAGAAAATTACAGGTTGAACTTGGCTAGCGCTTATGATTTGTTAACCATGCTAAGGTCATAAGTACCTAGGGGCAAAATATTATCGGGAATTTCAAGTGTTGAAATTTACAATGAAATTGCATACCTTCTATGAGATAGTTGGATCCCGATACCCACTGCGAGTAAGAGTTACTCCTGTGAGAGTTTTTACACATGACAATTAGCCGATCAAGTAGGTGTCTAGAAAGGTGTTAATGGGGTCATGCCTCTGGAAAAACGAGGTTTATTCTAATTTGGTCCGTGCGAAAGCACGGGGAACCTCCCTCAAAATACCAACACTGGCCTGACCAAAAGATTGGCGAACTTGTAAGGTGTAATTAATCCAGGCTAGTCTTACCTTTAGGGTTTGAAGGAAGATTTGATAAAAATAGCGGGAGCCATCCTGATTAGATAAGATAAATAAACCAATCTAATTTTGCAAGAGTATACGCTAAAGTGTTTTCTTCTCTCTCTCTCTCCAGGTAGCGACCATGTCAGGCCTTAATTAAGATAATAATATGGATGTATTGACCGAACCCGCTTATTATACTGAGCATGGGAACGTTGGTTCCGTTCTTTCTTATAATTATTATAAGACTGAGTAGGAAATAGGGGAACGTCCGGATTCCCACGCCGCCCAAACGAAGAGTAAGCATGTTGATGCATCTTCTTTGGGTGTGTTAGTTATCGAGAACCGTTTCTCAGTTCACTCTATGTCCTGGGTATTAGATACCGGATCGGGATCCCACATATGTAATATGTTACATGGGCTAAGGAAAGGTAAAGAACTGGGAGAGGGTGATCATTCTGTAAGAGTAGGGAATGGTACAAATGTTGCAGCCAAAGCAGTTGCGAATATCACCTTGTATTGCCAAACGGTAATACATTGATTATGAATGAATGCTATTACATTCCGACCATGATATGCAATCTTATATCAGTTTCTTTATTGGGTAAAGAAGGATATAATTTTTTAGTACAGGATAATGTTATGAACATCTTCTTAAATCAAAAGTTGATTGGATCAGGCTCGTTAAATAATGGCATATATGTTCTAAATCAAACCACGGTTCATAATGTACAAAACACACACAAGAGGAAGAGTTTAGAAATAAACGAATCCTTCTTGTGGCATTGTAGACTAGGTCAGATCAATGCGACATGACTAACTAAGTTACATAAAGATGGATATTTGAAACCATTCGAATTTTCATCTTATGACACTTTCTAGTCATGTCTCAAAGGTAAAATGACCAAAACTTCGTTTAGTGGACATGGAGAAAGAGTTACGGAACTCTTGGGACTAATACATAGTGATGTATGAGGTCCCATGTCTACACATACCAGGAATGGTTCCTCATACTTCATTACATTCACTGACAATCTCTTAAGATACGGACATGTGTTCCTGATGAAGCACAAGTCTGAAGCTTTTGAGAAATTCAAAGAATATAAGCATGCAGTTGAGAACCAAATGGGTAAAAGTATTAAGATCCTTCAATCTGATCGAGGAGGAGAATACTTGAGCACGGAATTTCATGGCTATCTAAAAGAGAATGGGATTCTCTCTCAGCTTACTCCTCCGTATACACCACAGCACAACGGTGTATCGGAACGGAGGAACCGTACCCTATTGGATATGGTGCACTCTATGATGAGCACCACTGAGTTGCCTATTTCCTTTTGGGGTTATGCACTTGAGACAGCAGCATACCTATTGAATCAAGTTCCATCTAAATCAGTGCCTACAACCCCATATGAGATATGGAGGGGAATGAGACCATATCTTAAACGAGTTAAGATATGGGGTTTTCCGGCCTATGTCAAAAAGAAAATCCGGACAAGCTCGAGGCATGATCAGTTCTTTGCAAGTTTGTTGGATATCCAAAAAATTCACAAGGATATATTTTCTACCACGTTGAAGAGTAAAAGGTGTTTGTTTCTCAATATGCCACCTTTTTAGAAAAGGAATTTCTTATAAAAGAAATTAGTGGCGAATAGGTAGAGCTGGAAGAAGTTCCAGCAGTACAAACTGCAACTGATGATTTATTGGAATCAGAGAATTCGATAGTTCCCGACGAACTCCAGCCTCTCCGCCGATCTAGTAGGGTTCCTCATCCACCTGAGAAATACTACGGTTTTCTCATTGATGGTGGGAGCGAGGACTGCATCATAGAAGATGATGACCCAACTAGCTTCAAGCAGGCCATCATGAGTGGGGACTCTGTGAAATAGCTGGATGCAATGCGATGAGATGGAATCTATGTACACCAACAAAGTATGGACTTTGAAAGTTTCTCCTGAAGGGGTAAAACCCATTGGAAGCAAATGGATCTTTAAGAAGAAACTTGGTGTAGATGGAAAAGTTGAGACTTTCAAAGTTAGACTTATTGCAAAAGGTTTTCGTCAACAATCAGGTGTAGATTATGATGAAACCTTTTCTCCAGTGGCTATGCTTAAGTCCATCCGGATCCTACTTGCCATTGCTGCATACCATGACTACGAAATCTGGCAAATGGATGTTAAGACCGCCTATCTAAATGGTGATTTAGAAGAGTGCGTGTACATGACACAGCCAGAGGGCTTTGTGGACAGTGGGAGCAGCGGGAAGGTGTGCAAGCTGCTTAAATCCATCTACGGGTTAAAGCAGGTATCGCGGAGTTGGAACATCTGTTTTGATGTGGTAGTCAAAGAGTTTGACTTCATCAAGAACGTAGATGAACCTTGTATATACAAGAAGGTGGCAGAGAGTAAGGTTGTCTTTCTCGTATTGTACGTAGATGACATACTCTTAATAGAAAATGATGTTCATATGTTGCACTCGGTCAAGTTCTTCTTATCATAAAGATTCTCAATGAAAGATCTAGGTGATGCCTCCTGCATCTTGGGGATTAATATCTATATAGATAGATCTAAACGGATACTAGGATTGTCCCAATCCAAGTACATTGACACCATACTAAAGAGATTTAGTATGGAAGAATCCAAGCGTGGGAATTTACCCACGATCTCTGGACTCACTCTCTCCAAAGAGATGTCTCCAAAGATTGATTTGGAGAGAGCTCGCATGCAAGGGATACCCTATGCTTCGGCAGTAGGCTTTATCATGTACGTGATGCTATGTACCAGACCCGATGTAGCATACTCACTAAGTGTAGTGAGTAGGTATCAAGAAGGTCCAGGAGAGAGTCACTGGACAGCTGTGAAGAACATTCTCAAGTACTTGAGAAGGACTAAAGAGATGTTCTTTGTGTATGGTAACGGAGAACTCCAGATGGAGTCCTTTACCGATTCGAGCTTCCAAAGTGATAATGACGACTCTAAGTCGCACTCGGGATTTGTCTTTACCCTCAATGGAGGAGCGGTTTGTTGGAAGAGTTCCAAACAGGAAACCATGGCAGACTCGACGATGGAGGCTGAATACATCGCTGCCAACGATGCTGCCAAAGAGACTGTCTGGATGAAGAAGTTCATAACTGAACTTAGAGTGGTTCCGTCCATTGAGCATCCAATACCTTTGTATTGTGATAATAATGGAGCTGTGGCTTTGGCTAAGGAACCCAGGTCCCATCAAAGATCCAGGAATATTCTGAGGCGGTAGCACCCGATCCGGGAGATAGTTGATCGCCGAGAGATCGAGGTCAGGAGAATTGACACGAAGGACAACACTGCGGATCTACTCATGAAGGCTATACCCCAGATACAATTTGAGAGACTCTTCGAGATGTTGGGTATGAGATACTACAACAGCTGGCCTTAGTGCAAGTGGGAGATTGTTAGTTATGTATATGCACTAGAGGCCATTATTGTACATATGATGTATATTATAGTGGATGCTTAGATATATATAGAGAGGACTTTCTTGCTCGATATAATAGTATGCTATCTGGTTGGTCTTTGTCTTAACATGTTGACTTATATTATGTTACTATCTTGCTCTCACATGTTGATAAAGCCCTTAGGATGTGTATACTAGGACTATGATGGAGATTATACTAGTGGGGCCAGGGTAGTCCAAAAGTACATCCTATAATTGTTCCTAGTCGAGAGTGTATCGAGACAGGGCATCGATACTCCAGGCACAGAGGAACATGCCTCAAGGGCAAAGGAACATGCCCCAGGGACAGAGAAATATGCCTTCAGCAAGAAGGAATGTATCCCGGCGTCAGGCTTTCACAATGACCGTTGAGGAAGCTGAAGCTGGCCAAATCATCACTGGTAACTCCCAATCTTTCAAATCTTTTCAATCCTTATATATCAATATACTTTTTCCTATACCTAAAGATATCCCACACAACTTAGGTGCAATCTTAGTAGCCTCCCTACCTGCTTTAGCACTCTTCAACACTGGAGCATCACATTGCTTTATGTCGCAACGGTTTGTCCGAACTCATGTGATTCCAGTTAAACCGCTCGTATCCAGCTGGAATGTCAGTTCAGGGAACAGCGTTCTAAAGGCAACTATGGGATACAATCTGTGTCCAGTGGTCTTCTACAGTAGAGAATTTTATATGGACTTCAAGGTGCTGGACATACCGAACTTCGACGTAGTCTTGGGAATTGACTGGCTGGGAACTTTCTTCGCTACCATCGACTGTCGTCAAAGGAGGGTAGTGTTCGAAATACCAGATCATCCGGTCTTTTATTTCAAGAGTGGAGACCGTACCGTGGAACCTAGCACCTACAAGGCTAAACCAAAAAGGCAGTGATTGCAACAATACAAGCGGAAGAAGACAATCCAGAGGTAGTTCGAGAGTTTGAGGATGTATTCCCCGAAGACATCTCAGGTTTGCCTCCCGATCGAGCTCTTGAATTCAGCATTGACTTAGTACTTGGTGCGTAACCAGTGATCAAAGCACCATATCGGTTAAGTCCAGAAGGATTGAAGGAGATCCGTACTCAGCTGGACGAACTTCTGAAGAAAGGATGGATTCGTCCCAGTACTTCAAATTAGGGATCTCCAGTTTTGCTCGTGAAGAAGAAAGAAGGTTCATACATAATGCGTATAGATTACCGAGCTCTGAATGAAGTGACGATAAAGAACAAGTATCCACTACCGCGCATCGACGATTTGTTCGATCAGCTAAGTGGGTCTTGTGTTTTCTCAAAATTAGATCTTCGTTCGGGTTATCATCAGGTGAAGGTCAAAGAGTCTGATATTCCGAAGACGGCATTCAAGATTTGCTATGGTGATTATGAGTTTCTTGTGATGCCATTTGGAGTGACCAATGCACCTGTTATATTTATGAATCTGATGAACCAGGTTTTCCGAGAGTACTTAGACAGGTTTGTTGTTATTTTTATCGACGACATCCTGATGTATTCAAAGAATCAGAAAGAACACGCCGAGCATTTAAGGATTGTCCTGGAGACATTGCAACAGTATCAACTCTATGCCAAGTACAGCAAGTGCGAATTTTAGCTAGATCAAGTCGGATTTCTCGGACACATTGTTTCGGGTGAAAGAATCTCAGTAGATCCAGCTAAGATATCAGCTGTCAGCGAATGGCCGACACCAAAGACGGTGAAGGATATTCGAAGTTTCTTGGTTTTAGCAGGATACTACCGATGATTCATTGAAGGTTTCTTGAAGATTGCAGCACCCCTGACCAAGCTCACACGTAAAGATGAAGCATTCGTGTAGTCAGAAGCATGTTAGAAAGCTTTTGTAGAACTCAAGTTAAGATTGACATCAGCTCCTATTCTTGTAATACCGGACCAATCTGGAGGATTTGTTGTGCATTGCGATGCATCCGGTAAGGGATTAGGATGCGTTCTACACCAGCATGGAAACGTTGTAGCCTTTGCATCAAGACAGCTAAGGTTCATGAGCGCAACTATCCAACACATGACTTGGAGTTGGTAGCCATTGTCTTTGCACTTAAGATTTGGCGCCATTATCTTCTGGGAGAGCGAGTGGATATATATACTGACCACAAGAGTCTGAAGTATGTATTTACTTAGAAGGAATTGAATATGCGGCAGAGAAGATGGCTAGAACTTATGGCAGACTTGGACATCAACCTACAATATCATCCAGGGAAGGTGAATGTAGTTCCTGATGCACTTAGTCGCCAGCTGTTATCAATGAATCTCACCGCACAGTAGAAGCTATATCAGGAATTGTACGGGATGGACATTGAAGTGGTTATGCCAGGTAACGCTTCGTATTTGATGAACTTACAAGTTCAGTTTACTATTGTCAATCATATCAAGGCAGCTCAAGCAAGTGATGCCAATCTACAAAAGATCCGAGAACAAGTAGAAAGTGGACTGCGAACAGACTTCATCATCCTTGAAGACGGATCTTTGAGATATAGAAGCAGGTTGTGTGTACCACAAGGTTCTGTTCGGGAAGAGTTGATGAAAGAAGCTCACGGCTCTCCTTACTCAGTACACCCTGGTGGTACAATGATGTATAATGATCTACGGCAACATTAGTGGTGGCATGGAATGAAGCGCGAAGTAGCCAGAAGCGTAACCAAGTGCTTGGTGTGTCAGCAATTGAAGGCTGAATATCACAGAACTGCTGGTTTCTTCAATCGTTGCCTATCCCAGAATGGAAATGGAAACACGTCACTATGGACTTCGTGACTGCCCTTCCTCGCAGCACGAAGGGTAACGACGCAGTATGGGTTATTGTGGATCGACTCACCAAGTCGGCTCACTTCATCCCATTTCGAGTTGGCCAATCTACGGAGACACTAGCAAAGAAGTACATGGAGGTAAGCATGAATCTAATGTAAGATTTAACCTCAAGATATACTATTTCTGATACCCATGAACTCATGCAGGAGATCGTGAGATTACATGGAGTACTAGTTTGTATCGTCTCCGATCGTAACATTAGATTCCGATCACAGTTTTGGCAGAGTCTGTAAGCTAGTCTGGGAATGAGTTTGAACTTAATCACAGCTTATCATTCACAAACAGATGGACAATCTGAGCGAATAATTTAGATTCTAGAAGACATGCTAAAAGCTTGTTTGTTAGACTTCGGAGGATCGTGGGAAGATCACCTACATCTTGTGGAGTTTTCATACAACAACAACTACCAGGCGAGTATTAGAACGTCACTATTTGCAGCTCTCTATGGAAGGAAGTGTCGTTCACCACTAAGTTAGGATGACATCGGAGATTGGGAACTCCTTGGACCAGAGATGATCGTGGTAACTGTGGATGTAGTTCGCACGATCAGGAAAAGAATGCGCATAGCCCAAGACAGGCAAAAGCACTGGGCTAATGTAAAGCGCCGTCACTTGGAGTTCTAACCTGGAGATCATGTCTTCTTAAAGATCTCTCCAAACCGAGGAGTAATCCGCTTTGGTAAGAGGGGTAAGCTTAGTCCGAGATATATAGGACCGCTCGACATTCTCGAACAAGTTGGAGAAGTGGCATGTCTTTTAACACTACCACTCTCATTGGAAGGACTGCACAACGTGTTCCACATATCCCAGTTTCGAAGATATGTGAGCGACTTCAGCCACATCCTTGATCACTCCGAGGTCATTGTACAGACAGATCTATTTTGTGAGCAACAACCTGTTGAGATTCTGGACTGAAAGGTAAAGTCACCGAAGAACAAGGAAGTAAACTTGGTCCGAGTGACGTAGAGAAAAGATTTACCAGGAGAATCAACGTGGGAACGAGAACATGACATGCGTTCAAGATACGCTTACTTGTTTGTAAATTAATCCTTATGTAATTGTAAATTTCGAGGACGAAATTTTTATAAGGAGGGTAGAATGTAACTTACGAAAATTTTTAAGTTAATGTACAGAAAGGAGTTCCTTAGCCTGAGTACAAATTATAAATTAAATTTGTTTAAGAACAGCAAGAAACAACTTGTAGCTCACTGGTAAAGCCTTGCACTGCTGTAACGTAGCCCTTGTGTTCGAATCTTATCAGCCACATATTATTTTTCTGAATTTTTCTTTTAAACTTTTTGGAAGTCCAAAAGTTTACACGTGCACCGCACATAAGAAATCAAAAGACAGAAAAACAAACATGTGCAAAATTATATTAACACCAGATAGGACACGTGGCACAAATCACCGACACCCCTCCACCACTTGGCCGGCGAGATCGGGCCTTGGACCGGCGCCGAAGGGTCAACCGTGGGTAAAAGCCTCCGTGCTTTGCCCACATGGCTCTTGGCCTACCCCCATTACCCCTGCACTGTTTGTTTTCTCTGCAATTTAACAGAGAATTCAATTTCCCAATTGATCCAATTTTAAATGCATTTTAATTCATTCTTTAAATTCCAAAACCCTAATTCCATACTATAAATACAACCCCATACCCTAGCCCCTCCTCATTCTGAAATCTCTAGCCAAAATTATCAAATTTTTCTAAGTACAAGTGGAGTAGAAGTGGAGTTAGCCCAAGGTCAACTTCCGGCGAGGATCTATGCAAGTTCCGGCGACCCCACGACGCCACGAAGGCTACAACCTTTTATTTTACCTATCCTCCCTCTTTCTAGCTAGTAAGTCCCACCCCTCTTCTTCTTTTCTACATAAAAAGTCTCTTTTTATAAAACATGTCGGAAGTGTAGTTAACACGGACATCTTCTTTAAAAACCTTATAAATTCCACTTTTCTTACATTTTCTTCATGTATATTCCTACACCATACTTATTAATCATAAAAACTAATAATTAAAAACAATTTTCACATTAAAACGTCATGTTATATAATTTTAACCTAGCTTTTACATTAAAACACCATGAACTTCATATATTCATCTTTTAGTTTTTTTGATAACTATTACCTTTAGAAAACTTCACGGGGTAATGACCTACCCCTCACATACACACATATTGACATAGCACGATACTCTTGGAAACCTATTTTTGTGGCGATTACAACATTTCATCAAAATACCATAAACTATAAAAAACTCGGTTTTCTTTGAATAGTATTATTAAAATTCTTTGCGATTATGCCTCTACAACCCATTTTGGAGAACCTGTTATTGGCTGGTGCGGATTATCGCATATTCTCGAGACTAGCAGAGCGAGATGCAGACCTCCTCACGGAGCATTCGGTCTCGAAAGATTTTTAATACGATTTTTAAGAAAAACGAAATATTCTAACTAATAATAAAATTAATTTTTATAATTATATTAATATTATCAAACCACATATTTTCAATATATAATAAAATTTCATGTTTTCTAAAAATTAAACGAATGACAAGCTTCACCAAAATACCATCAAGTATCAATACAAGACAAGTATTTCACTAAAATACTATGAACTATTCAAGCTAAATTAATATTCATTATAATACTTCACATTCTTAAAATTCAAAAATTATGGAAATCTTAAATATAATAAATAAATACTAGAGGTTTATTTTGTAAGTATTAAAAATATTTTTCATAAAACCCTCTCGAGTTATATAAAATTACAAATAAGGACTTTAGTAAATATAGGTCTGCGGGATCAATTCTCTTGAGCCTCAGAGAGCCGGAGAAAGTGAGTGCTTGCCTATTTAAGGTAGAAAACTAAAACGGTGTTATCAATGGTAATTATCTTGGAAAAAGACACAAATCCTGTCGTCCATGTACAGCAGTTACCGATAACACCCAAACCTAATTCAGGATCAAATTTCTGTTTAAACTGACTGACTCAAGTTTGAGTCCAAGTCTAATATGAATCCAAATCTAACATGAATACAACATGTATACTTGAACCTGAACTTGAATACCAGAACAACATCAACATGCAAACATGACTTGACTTGATCGAGCCATGGCTATGACTTGACTTGACTTGACTACATGACTACTTGATATATCCTGAAACATTTTACATGAACAATTTATATCCATGGTCTCGGCAAGTCTGATAACTACAATCTATATAATATACATTACTGGGTTTAACAGAGTAGACTGGTACGGAATGTATTAGAAGTGGAACGAGATGGTCACTAAAAGACACCTACCTGAAAATCCGTGCTGTTGTCCCGTGGGTTTTGACGGGACCTTGTACTACCGATTACCATAGTCCACGGAGCAAGTTGAACTCTTTTCATATACACTGATACATTCTGTATTAAGCTACAGACAACCACGTTAGCATAACAAACACCAGTTCTGTTCCCTTTATTAGAACTATTCCTATCTCTCTTTTGTGACTTACCGAGCGCTAGTTCGCTGACAACATTTCTGTTTATTTTTTTCTTTGGAATGTTCGTCAGGAGGACCCGACTCTCAAGTGACCGAGCCCAGCCAGGAAGACTTGGATCAGTTCATACAGGAGCCAGACTTTTAGCTTTTACATGTACTTACCTTTTCATTTGTATGCCTCTGTTTAGGCATTTCTTTTATCATTGTACATTTTCTTTTCAAATCAGTTGTAATGTAAAGAAAGAATTTTAATAAAAGTTGTTGTTTATATTACATCTCCTGTTATTCTTGTGCTTTTCTTTTATATATTACTTATTTACGCTTAACGTGTTTACTTCTGAGTAAAGACGTCGTGACCCGTCACGTCTACTTCTCCGTACACTGGGAAGCGGGGCGTGACATACGTATTAAATTGTAATGGCTCTGTTTATAATGCACAAAATTTGTTTAAAGTTAAAGCACTAAATGGAGTATTTGCAATCCTGAATATGCTATAAGTATTTGATTTGTTTTTAAACAGCAAGAAACAACTTGTAGCTCATTGGTAGAGCCTTGCACTGCTGTGACGTAGCCCTTGTGTTCAAATCCCCTCAGCCATATATTGATTTTTCTTTTAAAACTTTTTGGAAGTCCAAAAGTTTGCATGTGCAATACACGTAAAAATGAAAAGTCACTAAAATCAAACATGTAGAAATTTTTAATTGAACAGATCCCGACACGTGGCACAAATCCCACCACACCCCTCACTTGATCGACCGGCGAGAACCCACTTTGGGCCGGCGCCGCTGGGCCCCCCATGGGGAATGCTCCAATTTTTTCATCCTAACACCCTTTGGTCTCCCCCCACTATTCCTTTTCTGTTTGATTTTCCTGCAAATATCCAAAGAATTAAAATGAGCTTTAAAACCAAATTTTAATGCACTTTAATTCTCATTTTTAATATCCTAAACCTTAATTCTATCCTATAAATACTACCCTACACCCTATCCCTCTCTATTCTGAAATCCATTGTCAAAATGCTCAAATTTTTCCAAGTCCAAAAAGTTGTACAAGTGGAGTTAGCCCAAGGTCATGTTCCGGCGATGATTCGGGACAAATCCGACGACACCGCGACTCTACGACGCCTTCAAAACCTTCCTCCACCTCTTCTCTCTCTTCTCAACCAGTAAGTTCCTTCTCCTCTCCTCTCTTTCTATTCTAAAATGATCTTTTATTAAAACTCGTCGGAAGTGGAGTTATTCCGACTTCCGATTCTAATTTCATTAAAACCCCAACTTTTCTTAACAACAAATCAAACATTTCTTTATATCTTGTTTAGCAACTATAAAACAACATTTAGAACATGTTTCAATTCAAAATAAAATGCTATGCAACTTGTATTACACTTTTTCGTTTAAATACCACAAAATTTACCTACGACATTACTTCATTATATTGCTCATATTACCTTTAGAAAACTCACGAGATAATGAACCTCATCACAACACTCATCATGATATAACACGATTGCTTGAAAACAATATTTTTGTGGCTAAGACGAATTTACAGCTAAATACCATAAACTATCAAAACCGTATTTCTTTTAATTGTTTTAATCAAATTCCATACGATTATGTCCTTACAAGCCATTTTGGGGAATCCAATTTGGTTGGTGTGGGTTATTGCACATCCATCGGACTAGTAGGGCGAGATGCAGACCTCCTCACGGAGCATACGATCTCGATGGAATTTTTTATTATTATAATTCTTAAGAAAACGTAATTTCTATTAATAAATAAATTAACTCATTTTGTCTTTCCTCATGTTAGCTCTCTTCTTCTTTCTCACATCAAAAACCCTTAAGGTCACATGAGTTGAGTAAACTAGGGTTTCAAGAGACAAATAAATCCATCTTCATACTCTACATCACCTAGGCCATTAAGTTTAGCAAGCTTGTTGCCCTAGTTACCTTGGTTTTGAGGTGGAGCTCGGACTATAGAGTCTCGGGTGGATCGTCTTTGACTCGAGGAGGCCGTCGAGTTTGCTACGATCCGGATCGATCCTTAGAGCCTACGATGACGAGGAGGACAGCGGAGAGGACCCGAAAGACTTGTATCATGAGGTATAACATTCTTTCCGAGTAGTTAAATCTCATGTTGTTTACTATCTAGTGTTTATGGACAATCCTTGGTTCTAGTCGGTGTTGCGAAGCTCGTAAAAATCATTTTTTGCAAATTCCGCCTCCCCGCGAACATGTGGGGTGCGCAACATCGACTTACAGTGGTATCAGAGAAATATATATGTAAATATTATCAAAATATCTATTTTAAATATATAATATATTCCATGTTTTCTAAATCAAAAGAAAAGAACTACAAAAGTTGATGAAAATACCATCAAGAAATCAATACAAGTCAATTTACATGAAAATATCATATACTATTCAATTTATGTTTAAATCCACCATAATATCTCATCTTATAAAAATTACATTTATGAAAACCCTAAAGATGATAAATAAATACTTGAGATTTATTTTGAAAATATATCAAAACTATTTTTCATAAAACCCCCTCAAGTTATATAATTTACAATAAGGACCCTAGTAAATATAGGTTTAAGCGGGACCAATTCTCTTGAGCCTCAAGGAGCTGGAGAAAGTGGGTGCTTTCCTATTTAAAGTAGACAATTAAAAACGGGGTTATCAATACGGTAATTGTCTTGGAAAAAGACACAAATCCTGCCGTCCATGTGAAGCAGTTACCGATAACTCCAAAACTAATTCAGGACTTCAATTCTGTTAAGTGTCTAACTCAGTCAAAGTCTCAGTCTAATCTGAAATCAATCCATCCATGAATACAATCCGAATATAACTCAAATACAACATGAATCCATTTATACCAGAACACTATCTATATCAACATGACTTGATTTGACTGAACCATGGATATATATTGACTTGTCTACATGACTATCCGTTTATATCTTTATCCGTTTACATGAACAATTGATATCATGGTTTCGGCAAGTCTTATATTTACAAATCACTACAAAATAATACAATATGCATTACGGGGTTTTAAGGGGTAGATTGGTACGGAATATGTTAAAAGTGACACGAGACGGTCACTTTAATACACCTAACCTGAACATCTATTGCCGTTGTCCCGTGGGTTTTGACGGGGCCTTGTACTCCTTATACTATAGTTCACGGGGTAAGTTGGACTCCTCTCGTATATACTGGCATATTCTGTACCAAACTACAAACAACTGCGTTAATATAATTATCAAACATTATACCAGATATATTCTCTTTACCTGTTCAGTCTATTTCTATCTCTCTTTGGGACTTACCGAGCTATTGTTCGCTGACGACATTTCTTTTCTATTCTTTATTTGGAATGTTGTTAGGAGGACCCGACTCTCTGGAGATCGAGCCCAGCTCAGACGACTTGGAGCAGTTCGCAGAAGACCCCGAGCTTTAGTCACCTGTATATACTTTTATTTTCAGTTCATGCCATTGTTTAGGCATTACTTTTCCAGTCTTGTATTTACTTCTCAGTTGCATTGTAAAGAATAATTAATAAATAAAAAGTTGTTGTTCATTTACATCTCATGTTTTTCTTGTTCACATTTACATTATATTGCTTATTTATGCGTAGCGTGCTTACTTCTGAGTAAATACGTCGCGTGTCTCATCGCGTCTCCTTACCCGTACACCGGGAAGCAGGACGTGACATAAATCAAGCTCAGGTTTTCAATGTCCAGAACACACTTAAAAGAAATTCTCCGAAATTAAATCAGGCTTTCTTATGGTATTGTAGACTTGGTCACATCAATGAAATACGATTGACAAAGTTACATAAAGAGGGATATTTGGATCCGTTTGAATATCAGTCTTATACAACTTGTCAATCATGTCTCAAAGGAAAGATGACAAAGACTCCGTTCACTGGACATGGAGTAAGAGCTAGCGAGCTCTTGGGGCTCATACACAGCGACGTGTGTGGTCCAATGTCTATACATGAAAGATGTGGTTATTCCTACTTCATTACTTTTACGAATGATTTCTCAAGATACGGACATGTATTTTTGATGAAATATAAATCCGAGGCCTTTGAGAAATTCCGGGAATACAAGAATGAAGTGGAAAAACAAACCGGCAAAAATATCAAGACACTTAGATTTGATCGAGGTGGTGAATACTTAAGTGCCGAATTCTTGAATTACCTAAAAGAGAATGGAATTCTCTCTCAGCTTACTCCTCCATACACACTATAACGACTCCAATTTCATTGTACAATTTTCAAATTAATGTACAGAATAGAGTTTCAAGTCTGAGCACAAGTGATAAATTAAAATTGTTTAAGAACAGCAAGAAATAGCTTGTAGTTCATTGGTAAAACCTTGCATTGCTGTGACGTAGCCCCTGTGTTCGAATCCCATCAGCCACATATTATTTTTAATGATTTTTCTTTTAAACTTTTTGGAAGCCCAAGAGTTTACATGTACAATACACGTTGTTTACCGCCGAAAATAGAGATGGATCCAGGATGGATCGTCTTGCCTGAATTTGGGGGCAGATGCTATTTGGATTTATCTATCCACCTCTCCGAAGATACCAAGTTAATTTATGGTACCTTGTATCGAAAGTTTGGACGGATGCGGCAATTGTAGCAGACTTCGTCAGATTCCCCCTCATTTCTGAGGGTTTTTTGATTGTGGGGACCTCTTTCCTGCAGATGCAAGCCCCTGCAGTTAATTACGTTACTGCGTAGCGATAATCACTTTCTCTTGCTCCGGAAGTCCACTTCGTGTCATGTGTGTGTTTTATTTTTGGTTGCCCATGGATTGTATATGGAGACTAATTTATGTTGCCGCCCATAGGGCGTGGATTAGTCCAAATCCGTATATTCATAGATTTGGGTTTGGTTTGATTTAATGTAACATTTCAGGAAAATAAAATATTATTTTTGGGAATTTTTATAATTTAATAATAATTATATTGAATATTTTAATAAGGCGGTAAAAAATTAAATACCGATAAATTTAGGGAAAATTTGGAAAATTATAGAAATTACTAAAAAGAGGGTGCTTTGTGTAATTTATACAAATTATGAATTTTTATGATTAATTATATGCACTTTTAATGCTAATCGCGGTTAAATATCGCTAATCGCGCATTAAGCTTGTTTTGTGCAAAACATGCACCATATCATTTTTTTACATTGTATTACATTTTCCTACATGGCCTCTCTTCATTTTCATTCATGGTTTTGGTTTTATGTGAGAAGAGAAAAGAAAAGGAAAAGAAAATAGAAAAGAAAACAAGAAAAAGAAAAGTCAACGAGGTATCATGATGACAAGAGGGATGGGCATGAGAGAGAGAGGGTGAAGAGTCAAACCTTAGTCATGGCACATTGTTTCTCTCTTCATCTCTTCACCATATCTTCTCCCTCTTCACCCATGGCAACCCCCATCTCCCTCCTCCACTTCAAGCCTCAAAACACCCCCAAAACAAACCCAAAACCCCATCTCCATTTCAAAAAAAGCATGCACCAGCTCAAGGGAAACACATTGAACCAAGAAAAGTTGGATTTTGACGACTTGTGGAGCTAGGGCTGTCTTGAGTGGCCTAAAAGAGGTATAAATTCTTCCATTTAGTTTAGTTTTAGATTTCTTGTATTCTAGATTAGTTTAGAATATGTTTGGTTAGGGTATGTGGTGTTTAGAAAATTCAAGAGAAGGGTTCGAGGATTGTGGAGATATAGTGATGTGTGGTGGTTGTACAAGACCCTAGGGATCAAATTAAAGACCTGGAATTGAGTTTAGAACAGAGAATACAAACTTTAGAAATGATCCATGTCGGTTTTGTGAGTGTTTAGGGTGTGCAGAGAAATCTGGAGTGACCCGGGGAGGTTTTGAGAGTAGCAAACAATACCAGGGACCTAGATACACCACCACGAGACCACCCAGACAAAACAAACCAATTCCAACACCCTAAGGCCGAGGTCGCCGAAATTTTGGGGGTGGGGGACGGCCACATGGGTGAGTTGGGTACCCAGGTTGATTCTGTAGTTCATAGGACCCCTATACATGACCCCAGTATTGTTTGCTTACCTTGTTTTCACCTTAATCAAAATCTGGGGCTAGTTTCATGAGTTGCTGTTTTGATTCGGGGTTTTGTTTTGCGTATTTTGAATTCTGGATTTTAGGAATTTGGTTTTAACTCGATGGTTTGACGTTTGTACGACGATATCGAGAGTTGTTTGGTGGTTTTGAAGGCGTAGTCCGTAGGTTCGAACCTATAGGCTTTTAGCGTGTCGTTTTGGCTTTGATTTGGAATTTAATGTGATACGATACGTTATGATGTGTAGGTACCCCACGAGGACTTCGAGACGACAAGAAAGCGCGTGGCGATGTCGGCAACGGAAAGCGAAGAGCAAGGTGAGTAGATTTATATCTACGGGGGAAGTCCGGTGGATGGAGTATAGCACCCCCACAATATTGTGAGAAATGATGTGATGTGATATATATATACTTTTACATGTTAGTTTGTGATATGAACCTTATCAAGAAAAGCTTTAGGAGATTAGGGGTTAGTGTTAGCGAGAATTGAAGAAAGGACTTTAGTCGATTTCTTAGTCACGAAAACCTAGAGTAAAGATTTGCATACACGCACATACACATACTCGCATACATTTACTTCCTTGTGCGTATTGGGGACATATATATTGGTATTCATATGCTTGGATGATGAGGATGTTATATGATACTTGGGAATTAGTCGATATGATCGGGCATGATGCCGTGAGATATTTAATATGTGACCGAGATATGTCATGATGTTATAGCGGATCGTTGGACGACGATACCATGTGGATGATGATATATATATGATAGTTGACATATGATCGAGATATGAGATGAGATATGTTATGATATTTATAAGGATCGCTTGGGCGATGTATACTTCTATATGATAATATGTGTTGATGACATCTAATTGTATGAGGTTTTAGATCAGTAGCCAGATTATGATATTGTTGATGATATTAGTAGTGTACTCGACTTAGATCAGTATCCCTGCTCATGATATGTGATGATGTGGATATCAGATGAATAATGAGATAAATATGATACTTGATCCGTACCCAGATTTGGGATGCCGTACGATAGTTTTACCATACGAGATATAGTTATGAGGATAGGTCCGCACTCTTGACTCGAGAATGTCATATTATTTATTGTATCGTACGTAATACTATTGAAGCGAGATCACCGACCACTAGAGATATATATATAGATCGACTCAGACTTAGGTGGATTCCCTTACTCTTTTGACTGGGCTCGAGTCATACTCATTTTCAAAAGTGGAGAATCGTGAGTATTTTAAATACCAAACTGTATGACTCGTATTTTGGGTTGGTATATTTTTCGGTGTTGTTGTTACTACATCATCGTCTGTATATTCATGATGTTTCATCGCATTGCATGCTTGTACATATGTTATCTGTAATTATCATGAAACCCTGCTGTCAGGACACAACACCATTACCGATGATGTGTATGTTCCACGTACACCAGCTTGCCAGCTCACACACATCATCATCGATAATTGCCATGTCACGTACACTTTAGAAAATACTATTCATGGACATAGCTTGCTATTTGATAGTTGCAACATGTTATAGCTTTCTTATGCTAGTTAACTGTTGCATTTATTGCATGTATCAGATGCATTCATATATTCATTGGTCATGCAGTATTATGGAGATTTATGCCAGTTTTCATTGTTATTGACATGGTGACTTGATGATTTCGGATTCTTCTTGATATTTTCTGGATTTGGAAACCGCATGTGAAATTTTTGTAAACTGATGAATTATTTTAAAGTGAAAAATGCGGTTTTCCTTGACATGTTGAGTATTGTCCACCATGGTGTTTTCTCGGTTCTGAGATGTTTTCGAGACCCGATTCGAGGGGTTGGATGAACCGTTTCGGGTACATGGTGGGCTCGGTAAGGTACCCCGGGGCAAGAAGCTCGAGTTGTAGACGATGAGCCCGGCAGGGGCAAACTGCCTACCGGTGATTTTACCTGGCGCGGCTGATATCCGGAGGATACCGTTTATGGTCGTATGATTGATGATATGGGCCGATCCGGACTGACGGAGCCCGAGGTATTGAGATATTGAGATTTGAGACACTGAGATATTAAGACTTGAGAAACTGAGATATTGAGATTTGATGATACAGGCCAGTCCGGACAGCCGGAGCCTGAGGTATTGAGATACTGAGATTTATGTTTTGTGTCGACGTTGGACACTGTTTTATCTGTCGATTTCATTGATGATACGCGATTTATATTCATACAGAAATCTCATTAATTAAAGAAAATAGTTGTCTCATTCACGATGTATTCTGTTTCATTTGTAATGCATTCATGCATCATATATCTGATATGTTGCTATCTGAGGTACTGACACGAGCATGTAGTATTACACTTATACATAGATGGACCAGGATATTTATTTGAGGATATTACTTGATATGACCTAGGATAGTGTCATGCATGCGATTTCTACTCGTAGATGTTTTCTACTCATGAGTTGGCAACTCACCCCCGTTGTGCCACAGTTCCTTGCAGGTTTTGCCGTACAGGTTTCGTTGCGGATTTACCGGCACACTGTTCTTTCCGGTGATTGCTTTGGTATGTGGGATCTTTTGCATCAGGACCACCATTGTATATTTGTTATTTCAGTTGTATCTAGTAAAACTCCATCAACCAGACTTGTATATTTGATAGAGATAGGTGACCTGTGTATATTCTTTCGACCTTAGAGTCGCGCGTTGTATTATTATGGCTTTCCTCTGAGTTTCTTGATGATGTTGGATTTTTATCCTGAGTTTGATCCTCACCTTTTGGCTTTGTATATTATACTGCATTGTGTGGTTTTTTCCGTCGATTGACGAAGAGCTAGCTCCCGCTTGGGGATGCCTTTATTCATTATATATGCTTTATCAGGTTTTGTACCCGTTTGGGGTTTGAATTTACAAAAGGAACTCTGCCGAAATTTTCAAAAAAGACTTGACATTTTAAAAATGCATACTTCGGCTTATGTTGTTAAACTTCTGACTTTAAAATTGATTTTTCCTTCACTCTGCTGCTTTACTTGGTTTGGATTTCTGGGTTTTGGCTTACTTAGATTACGTACGCCTCGAGACGTTTCGTAGTTTAAGTGCCGGTCATGTTCCGTACTTTTCAGGTCGTGACAAAGTTTGTATCAGAGCGTTAGGTTTTACCTTCTGAGTGTAGGATGACCCTTGGTTGATGGAGTAGGTGACTCAAATAGAGTGGCGTACCGTGTGTATATTCCGCGGCATACTTACGATACGAAACTCCGCTTAAGAAGGTTTAGGATGTACATTTCTTTGCACAGTATTATATTCATTCCTATGATCTATCCTCATCAGTACCAGTTATTGTTTTGTTACCACGATTGTATGGGTAGAGAGAGCTGCGGCTAGAGTTGCGGTCAGCACGAGCTCGTCACGGACGAGGACTGACCAGGGCGTGATTCCAAGGACATACGATTACATAGACGTATCGTTTATTTGTGTTTTCGCGCCATTAGCGTTGATGGATCGCTGTTACGAGATTTCTCGGACGTGCAGATCAGCACCAGAGGATTGAGCCACTAATAGAGGCCAGCCAGAATGTGATGACCATTGATGTATTACCTATTCATGATGATTGAGGCACTGTTCAGCGTGCAGAAGGATGAGCCAGTAGTTGCTGCGAACGATGAGATATCGCCCTAGATGTTAGAGCTTTTGCAGTACGAGTTGTACTTAGAGATATGACAGAATATCGCTAATCACCCGAGGATGAATGACTAGGACATATGATTCATTGCCTACCCCGATGCGAGGTCATCAGATGGTTGATTCTAGCTAGAGACGACTTCACGCGATACGTTAAGAATCGATAAAGACGATCGAATGTCAGGAACCCATTTTTCAAGTTTAAAGTATTCGGAAAAAAATGCAAGTAATTCTACGGACCCTCTAGAAGAATGAAACCCTAACTCGACATAATGACCATGTGATAGCCTTTGAACCTTAGGATTTGCGGCAGTTCCGTGGTGCCATTAATGAGGCTTGGGTTTGCCCTTCTACGGTTGGTCCATAGGTGTTGTGGCATGTATTCGATACTATTAAACTATGCCCAAGATGTTGAGCTCTTGGGGAATTATGGAGCCTTGACGAGTCGATCGAAAAGTTCGACATCATTCGGATATCATGTGATGGGGTACATTGCTTGGGAGACTCCTGATACGAGTATAACCATTGGAGCGCAGTCCATGCAGCCACGAGGAGACAAGTCCAAATCAGTCGACATTGGAGGAAAGTGGAGTAATAGGTACGTACGAGATCGTGACGAGAGGCCGTTCCACTCCGCTGACATCGGAGATGTGATACGCAAGCAGAGGCGTTGTCTATGGGTATATCTTCCAGGAGGAGTCGTGATGAGTATGCAGCCGTTCCGGAACAAGAAATAGATATAGTAAAGATGATGACTTCCGGGCAGTTCGGCAGAAACGAGATTGGGGAGAGACCTTGACAGGACCTTTCTGGAAATACTATACGAGAAGACTTAGACCCAGGATCAGTCATATTGCACATGCCCAGCAGGCCAGAGTTCAGCATCGCCGACGAGACATGTTATGAGTGACCACGACAGTTGGCCAGGGACTCTTAGAGGATGTGCTTGAGCGGGACTATTCCGCCATACTTGATTTCGGTATTTTGGGCGATCTATTCGCATGATTGAGTTTTGATGACTGAGTTTCATGATATTTGTTTTCATGCACCATGGCTGCACCTACTAAGTATTTACGTTTTGTGCATAGTTATTGCACTTGAGATATACTTTATACATCGTTGTGTTGATATATGATTTGTGCAGGTTTTTTGCACTTGATTCAGTTTTGTGCCTTGGCTGCACATGTTTATGATTAATGGATTGCATACAGCTGATTTGATCTTTGTCCAGGTGGTATGCACTCGATTTGGTTTTTGCACTCGGTATAGCTTACATATGCTTGCAATGTATGGATACGTGTTTTGTGCACGCAGCTGCACGCGTTTATGATTTTATACACCTTGGCACACTCGGTGTTGTTTTTTATACGCATTTGAGTTATCGATGCATTTCCGTGCACTTGTTGCACCCGATATGTATTTTGTGCAGTTGTTGCACTAGGTTTTTACGTTGTGCATTGTTGCACTGTATTGTATTTCGTGCACTGGATGCACCGGATTCATATTTCGAGCATTTGTTGCACCAGCTAGGTATTTGTGCATTGGTTGCACCGGAATTATATTCCATACCTTGGTTGCACCCGATTTATGTCTTTGACCATTTGTGTTACCAGATTTGTGTTTTGTGCGCGTCTGCCCTTGATGTTCGTTTTCGTGCATGTTACTGCACTCGACGCTTTTTACGGACCTGACGCGCTTGGGTTGGATTTTGCGCATATTAGGCACTTGATTGTGGATTTTGTGCGCATCGAACACACTCGAGTGAGATTTTACTTGTGCGTGTTGGATGCCCTTGGTTTAGATTTTTAATCGTGCATGTGGGATGCCCTTGATTTCGATTTTCATTCGTGCCTGTTGGATGCACTTGATTTAGATTTTATCCGTGCATATTGGATGCGATTTCATTCGTGCGGGACAGATGCACTTGATTTGGATTTTTGCGCATGTTAAGCGCATGATATGAGGTTTGGTTTTGTGCACACCGGGTGTACTCAGTTGGGGTTTTCATTTATGCATGTTAGTTGTACTGTATTGAGATTTTGTGCACCCCAGTTGCACTCGACTTCGATTTGATGTCATTCGAGATGTTGATTTTGATTTCATGCCTAGGGTATGTATGAGATTTGACTTGTCCTTTCGGTGTAGTTTCAATGCACTTTTAGTATTTTGATTCGATTTTGGGCACGCTGATACACATGGTTGTAAGATTTTATACCGTGGTATACCTGATTGGATTGAGGTTTATTATATACCGTCGATTTCGATTATGATATTTGATAGTGTTTCCGTGCACTTTGTGCACTTGATTGGGATTCTTGCGCATATTTGGCGCGCGTGATGCGATTTTGGTGCACGCCAGATGCACTAAATTAAGATTCTTCATGCATATCAGATGCACCTGACTTTGCTGTCAGGCACACATGTTGCCTCTGACAGGTGTTTCGTGCACACCCGTTGCACTTAGATGTTGTTTCTGTGCACATGTATGGCACATTCATAGATTTTGATTTCTGTGCGCACCAGACGCACGTAGCTTTCATATGCACGTTTTGGGATAGATTTCTTATGGAGCAGTACGTTTTATGATATTTGCTATTTGTTTTCGTACTGAGCAGGACTAGTCAGAGAACAGTACCTGGATATATTTTGTATGTATTGATAGTTATCGAAGTGATTTCAAAAAAAAGAGAGAGCTATAGTCTCCGTATTCACATACATGCCTGAGATGATATATTTTATAAAGGAAACCCTTCTAAATTATTTTCAAAAATGGCGGGACGTACATATTAAACAAAGGATAAGTATATATATAGTTATTTTCTTACAATAGACGTCCGCTACTGTGCCGCGATACGCGCATCGCACAGCAACATGAAAGGTTTGGCATGCATTTCCTTCTAATGTTTACAAGAATGTTTTTGATGTATATCATATTGGTTTCGTTTTAGATTTGACATTTGTGTCTACACCATGCCTCCGATGATTGCGGGATGCTTGACGGAGTTTTGATTTAGATTTATCTGCTCATTGTTCATGCGCATGCATTGCGCTATGATGCGTTTTGTGTATTGATGATTTCGGAGCCCCGACGACTTGGACTTTTTACTGAAATAATTTAGTATTTGAGGGGTTTAAATTTAAATTCGGGGACCGAATTTCTTTAAGGGGGGAAGATTGTAACAATTTAGGAAAATAAAATATTATTTTTGGGAATTTTTATAATTTAATAATAATTATATTGAATATTTTAATAAGGCGGTAAAAAATTAAATACCGATAAATTTGGGGAAAATTTGGAAAATTATAGAAATTACTAAAAAGAGGGTGCTTTGTGTAATTTATGCAAATTATGAATTTTATGATTAATTATATGCAATTTTAATGCTAATCGCGGTTAAATATCGCTAATCGCGCATTATGCTTGTTTTGTGCAAAACATGCACCATATCATTTTTTTTACATTGTGTTACATTTTCCTACATGGCCTCTCTTCATTTTCATTCATGGTTTTGGTTTTATATGAGAAGAGAAAAAAAAAGGAAAAGAAAACAAGAAAAAGAAAAGTCAACGAGGTATCATGATGGCAAGAGGGATGGGCATGAGAGAGGGGGGGTGAAGGGTCAAACCTTAGTCATGGCTCATTGTTTCTCTCTTCATCTCTTCACCATTTCTTCTCCCTCTTCACCCATGGCAACCCCCATCTCCCTCCTCCACTTCAAGTCTCAAAACACCCCCAAAACAAACCCAAAACCCCATCTCCATTTCAAAAAAAGCATGCACCAGCTCAATGGAAACACATTGAACCAAGAAAAGTTGGATTTTGACGACTTGTGGAGCTAGGGCTGTCTTGAGTGGCCTAAAGGAGGTATAAATTCTTCCATTTAGTCTAGTTTTAGATTTCTTGTATTCTAGATTAGTTTAGAATGTATTTGGTTAGGGTATGTGGTGTTTAGAAAATTCAAGAGAAGGGTTTGAGGATTGTGGAGATATAGTGATGTGTGGTGGCTGTACAAGACCCTAGGGATCAAATTAGAGACCTGAAACTGAGTTTAGAACAGAGAATACAAACTTTAGAAATGATCCATGTCCGTTTTGTGAGAGTTTGGGGTGTGCAGAGAAATCTGGAGTGACCCGGGGAGGTTTTGAGAGTAGCAAACAATACCAGGGACCTAGATACACCACCACGAGACTACCCAGACAAAACGAACCAATTCCAACACCGTAGGGCCGAGTTCGCCGGAATTTTGGGGGTAGGGGCCGGCCACATGGGTGAGTTGGGTGCCCGGGTTGATTCTGTAGTTCATAGGACCCCTATACATGACCCCAGTGTTGTTTGCTTACCTTGTTTTCACCTTAATCAAAATCTGGGGCTAGTTTCATGAGTTGCTATTTTGATTCGGGGTTTTGTTTTGCGTATTTTGAATTCTGGATTTTAGGAATTTGGTTTTAACTCGATGGTTTGACGTTTGTACGACGATAACGAGAGTTGTTTGGTGGTTTTGAAGGCATAGTCCGTAGGTTCAAACCTATAGGCTTTTAGCGTGTCGTTTTGGCTTTGATTTGGAATTTAATGCGATATGATACATTATGATGTATAGGTACCCCATGAGGACTTCGAGACGACAAGCAAGCGCGTGGCGATGTCGGCAACGGAAAGCGAAGAGCAAGGTGAGTAGATTTATATCTACGGAGGAAGACGGGTGGATGGCGTATAACACCCCCGCAATGTTGTGAGAAACGATGTGATGTGATATATATATATATATATATATATATATATATATATATATATATATACTTTTACATGTTAGTGTGTGATATGAACCTTAGCAAGAAAAGCTTTAGGAGATTAGGGGTTAGTGTTAGCGAGAATTGAAGAAAGGACTTTAGTCGATTTTTTAGTCACGAAAACCTAGAGTAAAGATTTGCATAAACACGCATACACATACTCGCATACATTTACTTCCTTGTGCGTATTTGGGACATATATATATTGGTATTCATATGCTTGGATGATGAGAATGTTATATGATACTTGGGAATGAGTCGATATGATCGGGTATGATGCCGTGAGATATTTAATATGTGACCAAGATATGTCATGATGTTATAGCGGATCGTTGGACGACGATACCATGTGGATGATGATATATATATATGATAGTTGATATATGATTGAGATATGAGATGAGATATGTTATGATATTTATAAGGATCGCTTGGGCGATGTATACTTCTATATGATAATATGTGTTGATGACATCGAATTGTATGAGGTTTTAGATCAGTAACCAGATCATGATATTGTTGATGATATTAGTAGTGTACTCGACTTAGATCAGTACCTCTGCTCACGATATGTGATGATGTGGATATCAGATGAATAATGAGATAAATGTGATACTTGATCCGTACCCAGATTTCGGATGCCGTACGATAGTTTTACCGTACGGGATATAGTTATGAGGATAGGTCCGTACTCTTGACTCGAGGATGTCATATTATTTATTGTATCGTACGTGATACTATTGAGGCGAGATCACCGACTACTAGAGATATATATATAGATCAACTCAGACTTAGGTGGATTCCCTTACCCTTTTGACTGGGCTCGAGTCATACTCATTTTCAAAAGTGGAGAATCGTGAGTATTTTAAATACCAAACTGTATGACTCGTATTTTGGGCAGGTATATTTTTCAGTGTTGCTATTACTACATCACAGTCTGTATATTCATGATGTTTCATCGCATTGCATGCTTGTACATATGTTATCTGTAATTATCATGAAACCCTGCTGTCAGGACACCTGCACCATTACCGATGATGTGTATGTTCCACGTACACCTGTTTTCCGGCTCACACACATCATCATCGGTAATTGCCATGTCACGTACACTTTAGAAAATACTATTCATGGGCATAGCTTGCTAGTTGATAGTTGCAACATGTTATAGCTTTCTTATGCTAGTTAACTATTGCATTTATTGCATGATATCAGATGCATTCATATATTCATTGGTCATGCAGTATTATGGAGATTTATGCCGGTTTTCATTGTTATTGACATGCTGACTTGATGATTTCGGATTCTTCTTGATATTTTCTGGATTTGGAAACCGCATGTGAAAGTTTTGTAAACTGATGAATTATTTTAAAGAGAAAAATGTGGTTTTCCTTGACATGTTGAGTATTGTCCACCATGGTGTTTTCTCGGTTCTGAGATGTTTTCGAGACCCGATTCGAGGAGTTGGATGAACCGTCTTAGGTACATGGTAGGCCCGGTTAGGTACCCCAGGGCAAGAAGCTCGAGTTGTAGACGATGAGCCCGGCAGGAGCAGACTTCCTACCGGTGATTTTACCTGGCGCGGCGTATATCCGGAGGATACCGTTCGTGGTCGTATGATTGATGATATGGGCCGATCCGGACTGACGGAGCCCGAGGTATTGTGATCTTGAGATTTGAGACACTGAGATATTGAGACTTGAGACACTGAGATTTGATGATACAGGCCAGTCCGGATAGCCGGAGCCTGAGGTATTGAGATACTGAGATTTACGTTTTATGTCGATGTTGGACACTGTTTTATCTATCGATTTCATTGATGATACGCGATTTATATACATACAGAAATCTAATTAAATAAAGAAAACAGTTGTCTCATTCACGATGTATTCTGTTTCATTTGTAATGCATTCATGCATCATATATCTGATATGTTGCTATCTGAGGTACTGACACGAGCATGTAGTATTACACTTATACATAGATGGACCAGGATATTTATTTGAGGATATTACTTGATATGACCTAGAATAGTGTCATGCATACGATTCTACTCGTAGATGTTTTCTACTCACGAGTTGGCAACTCACCCTCGTTGTGCCACAGTTCCCTGCAGGTTTTGCCGTACAGGTTTCGTTGTGGCTTTGCTGGCACACTGTTCTTTCCGGTGATTGTTTTGGTAAGTGGGATCTTTTGCATCAGGATCACCATTGTATATTTGTTATTTCAGTTGTATCTAGTAAAACTCCATCAACCAGACTTGTATATTTGATAGAGATAGGTGACCTGTGTATATTCTTTCGACCTTAGAGTCGCGCGTTGTATTATTATGGTTTTCCTCTGAGTTTCTTGATGATGTTGGATTTTTATCCTTAGTTGATCCTCGCCTTTTGGCGTTGTATATTATACTGCATTGTGTGGTTTTGTCCGAAGAGCTAGCTCCCGCTTGGGGATGCCTTTATTCATTATATATGCTTTTCAGGTTTTGTACCCGTTTGGGGTCTGAATTTACAAAGGGAACTCTGCCGAAATTTTCAGAAAAGACTTGACATTTTAAAAATGCATACTTCGGCTTATGTTGTTAAACTTCTTACTTTAAAATTGGTTTTTCCTTCACTCTACTGCTTTACTTGGTTTGGATTTCTGGGTTTTGGCTTACTTAGATTACATACGTCTCGAGACGTTTCGTAGTTTAAGTGCCGGTCATGTTCTGTACTTTTCAGGTCGTGACATTAAGAATCGTTAATCTCGTTTGAGATTAAGATTAACTTAAATGTTTGTTAATGATACGTTGGTCCAATTTTAGACTAAGATCTACTTAACAAGGTTTTAGGATCATTCAGATCTAATAAAAGAGCATTTGGGCTCTATTGTTTTAGTTTAAGGACGTCTCAGTCCGTTGTTAGTTTAAGGACGTTTCGGTCCGTTGTAGTTTAAGGACATTGCGGTCCGTATTGAGATGTGCTCACCGGTTTGGGAGTGCACCAAAGAGTTGTTGGTTGTCGGGACCCTCCACCTTTCTGAAGACGTTGAAGAATTACAACGACATATATCAGAGGTGTGGAGAGATGTACCCTTGAACCAATTCCATATTTAAGGGAAAAGGAATTGATGGTCGGACCCAGAAATCATTAGTCGTATTTTGAGATTAAAATTTCTTCATTAGTTTTGGGAAGTCATGAGCATAGAGGCTTGATCTATTTGGAGATCGAAGATGTTTTAATCTCAAGAAGATTTAGCCAACTTGAGGCTGGAGTTGATTTCCCATAGTGTTAAACACTAGTGTATGTTCAGCACTCACGTGTTCCCACGTGAGGTTCTAAAGCAGTGTTAAACACTGGATTTCGGGGGCGCTCATGTGAGGCACCTTAAAGCTGGCGCTGTACATTGGATTCAAGTCCCCATTTATATATAAGTGTTAAACACTTAATTCTTGTAGCACTCACGTGTGAGCACGTGAGGCGCCCCAAAGTTGGTACTGCCTTTTTTGGGTTTTATTTCCTCTTTCATATAAGTGCTAAGCACTTGATTGGGGGTTGCGTGGAAAACGCGTGACTGCCCTAAGAGGCACTTCTTGTTCTTCTTTTAGGCACTTGCGTAGGAAACACGCGACTCGGTCTCAACCATTCTTTTTTGTTCATCAGAGGTGCTCACGTGGGAAACACGTGAGGTTTCGTTATAGTGTTGAACACTAATGAATGTGCATGAATATTTTGATTTTATATTAACGATGCTGGGATATGAGTTTAAAGAATTTCAAGTCTCTTGTTTTATAAGAATTAAATTCTTTTTACAGGGTTAGACCCTAGTTTTATCAGAGGAATTAAATTCCTATGTACTTTTATAAGAATTAAATTCTTTGAACTTAATTCTTTCCCCTAAATTTTGAATCTGCAGAACAGAATCTCACCGATGAGAATTAAATTCTCAACTTGTGTGAAGTTCTACTTCTGCAGAGCTCAACCAGAGGAAGAACTAAGTTCTTTTTGTGAATGTTTAAACTCTTTGTTTGAGAATTAAATTCCCTTTTGTTTTTATGGGAGCTTTTTGGGAGGCTTCTGTATATTGTTTTTTTAGAAGCTTATGGGGTAGTCTCCTTCTTTTAGAGAATTAAATTCTCTCTCTATTTTTCTTCCCCTCTCTCCCTCTCTGTCTATGTCTCTCCTCCTCTCCTCGCTCCTATTTATACGAGAAGAACAAGAATCAATTTGTTAAGAGAATCCCTCATTGAGAGATCATGATTGATTTCCATGATCTTTTAGATCAATCGGTGAATTTTATTCACCGTTGGATTTTTAATCCAAAGGCTCTCTGTGTAACAGAGAAGATTTTTTGTTTGTTTAATAAGATTATGAATATCTTGTTAGTTTTAATAAGATTAGAATTTTATTCTACCAGATGATCACCGTTGGATCTTTGATCCAAAGGTCCTCTGTTTAACAGAGAAGATCTTTCTAGTTTGAGGAAGATCAGGAAAATATTTCCCAAATAGAATTTAATTCTAGAATTTGATAGGAGCATTTTAAATTGGTGCACTCACATGCTTTGCATGTGAGTAGCAAGAGAACTCACGCGTTTAACACGTGACCCCCAGTGTGGGTTTTAGCCTGTTTATTTTCAGTGACATATGAGCGCTCACGTGTTTTACACGTGAGGCATGTTTGGCCATTAGTTGTTTTATTTAGTTTATTTTCAGCGCTCATATGCTTTACATATGAGCGCTCACGTGTTTAGCATGTGAGGCATGTTTTGGCTATTAGTTATTTATGTTCAACGCTCATATGCTTTGCATATAAGCACTTACGTGTTTTACACGTGAGGCCTGTTTATCCATTAGTTGTTTATTTTCAGCGCTTATATTCTTTGCATATGAGCGCCCACGTGTTTAACACATGAGGCCAAATTTTGAGGACTCTCCCCCCTTTTTTTATAAATGAACAAGTAGCTTTTAGTCAAAAAAATTGGCGGGAACAAATACCCCCACTACTTTACCCACGTAAGTATGTACGTAGGTGAAGTAGTGCAGAGTTATGCATGGCTATAGAATTAATGGCTTAGGAAACAAGTTTAGGGTCCTTGTAGCCTAAGACTTTTTTCATTTTCATGAGCCGTAAGGGTCTCAAGAGGGTTTTTTCCCTACAAATCGAGAGGATCTCATAGGTGCATATTCTCCCTAGAAATTGTGAGGATTTTTAAGTGTTTATCGCCTCCGTGAGTCGTAAGAATCTCACTCGGGTATTTTTCCTTACCAATCGTGAGGACCCGTAAGTAGCTTCATCATTTCATTGGCGAATGTGGCCCGTGGATAGTGTACAAGAGTCAGTTTGGACCTTCTTGTAGGGCAGCGATGGCTTAGGAGACAGGTTTGGATCTGCCGCCTAAGACTTTTCAACTTTACGAGCCGTGAGGGTCTCATAAAGACTTTTCTCCCTATAAGTCGAGAGGATCCCGCATGTGTATTTTCTCCTTAGAAGTCGTGAGGATCTTTTAAGTGCATTTTCTCTTGAGAGTCGTAAGAATCTCACAAGAGAATTTTCCCCTTTACAAGTCGAGAGGACTCGTAAGTGGGTTTTTTTCCTCCTTGTCGATATTCGACTTTGAAGAATATGGCTGTTCCCCTCCGAACGGCGGCCGGGACGTCGGGACGTCCGAATGCCTGGCGTTCGGGGCAGATGCTAATTGGTGCTATCCGTCCACCCCTCCGAAGATGCCAAGTTGATTTATGGCACCATGTGTCGAAGGTTTAGACGGATGCGTCCGATGTAGCAGACTTCGTCAGATTCCCCCTCATTTGAGGGGTTTTTGATTGTGGGGACGCTCTTCCCTGCAGGCGCAAGCCCCTGCAGTTAATTACGCTACCGCGTTGCGGTAACAACTTTCTCCTTCTCCAGATGGTCACTTCGTGTCGTGGGTGTTTATTTTATTGCCCGTGGATTGTTTACGGAGACTGAGTTATGTCGTCACCCGTAGGGCGTGGACTAGTCCAAATCCGCATTATCTTAAATTTGGGTTTGGGGGTTTGGTTTAAGGACACGTTAGCCATATTTGAGGCTAAGATCAACTTAAACGTTTGTTAAGGATACGTTAGTCCAGTTTGAGACTAAGATCAACTTAACGGGATCGTTTAGATCCGACAAAAGAGCATTTGGGCTCTATTGTTCCAGTTTAGGGACGTAGTGGTCCACCGTATGTATGGCCGTCGAGACCCATCACCTCTCTGACGACGTTGAAAGATTACAACGACGGATGTCAGAGGAGTTCAGAGATGTACCCTCAAGCCGGAGTTAATTCAGGGGATTCGTAGTCCAATCTGTTTGAAGGTTTAAGGACGCGTTAGCCATTTTTGGAGGCTAAGATCAACTTAAACGGGACCGTTTAGATCCAACAAAAGAGCATATGGAGGGCTCTATTGTTCTAGTTTAGGGACATTGCGGTCCGTGGGTGGTTTAAGGACGTTGCGGTCCATGGGTAGTTTAGGGACATTTCGGTCCGTTGGTAGTTTAAAGACATTGCGGTCCGCGGGTAGTTTAAGGACATTGCGGTCCACGGGTAGTTTAAGGACATTGCGGTCCATGGGTAGTTTAAGGACATTGCGGTCCATGGGTAGTTTAAGGACATTGCGGTCCATTGTTAGTTTTAAGACATCTCGGTCAAGGTTAAGGACGTCATAGTCCATGGGTTTAAGGACTCCACAGTCCGGTATGTGCTCTGGATGCTTCACACGGGTTCACTGCCGTGCTAGGCGAGGACCAGGCTCCGCTCTGGATGCTTCGCATGGGTTCACTGCCATGCTCTGCGAGGACCAGGATCCGCTCTGGACGTTTTCCACGGGGTCAAAGAGTGACGTTATCCGCTTTCCACGTAACCAGGAATTTTGCATTAGGCGTGGGTTTAAGGACCCCACAGTCCATATCATGAGTGGCCGTCGGGACCCGTCACCTCTTTGAAGACATTGAGGGATTACAATGCCAAGTTTCAAAGGAGTGAAGAGATGTACCCTAGAACCGGAATGGATTGAATAGTCCCTGACCCAATCTGGGGGTCGAGACTGATTTAATTATGTTATGAGCTCATTAGCCCAGTTAATCACAAATTGAGGACTTATGGCCAGCTTGGGCTAAGTCCAGTCAGGTCTGAAACATTGACTTCTTGCTGGTCCATTGAAGGAGAGGCTTTGCCTCTATCCTGGTTAACAAGTTAGTGTTTAACACTAAGAAATAATTGGTGTTAAACACCAGCAATAAGGCTTCTCAAATTAGTGTTAAACACTAAAACAGATCAGTGTTGAACACTGCAAATGAAGATCTCAGATTAGTATTTGACACTAAGGTAATCAGTGTTGAACACTGCAGATAAAGCTTTTTTAATTAGTGTTGATCACTAAGGCCCAACAATATTTTAACACTGATTTCGAGAGTTTCAATTTAGTGTTAAACACTAAGACAAGAGGGGTCACGTGGCAGCACGTGAGAGCGCCCTTCCTTCATTTGTTCTGCTGAAATTACTGTGTCTTTGATAGCATCACGTGTCAGCACGTGATGGGCATTCAAATGCCTATGTGTTAAGGCTTCTGCTGAAAGTCACGTGGGTCACGTGGGGTGCTGCCTCCAAGGGGTTTTCTGTAGGGCTTTTTGGGGGGGGGGGTCACGTGGTGACACGTGACCCTGCCTTAATATGGTTTTTCAGAGGATTTGTTACTCCTTTTTTAGGAATTAAATTCCAGAGACTTTTAATTTCAGAGGAATTAAATCCTTCTTTCTTTTGAAGACTTGTATTCTGGAATAGAGTTTAACTCTGAATTTTCTGTGGGATTTAAATTCCTCGTTTATGTGAAGGGCTGAATAGGGTTAAACCCTAATAAAAGTTTTTGAGGAAATGATGATTAAGGGAATTAAATTCCCGTTGTTTCAACAGAACTAAGTTCTTTAATTAGGGTTAAACCCTGTCTCTTTTTTTGTTCTGAAGGAATTAAATTCCCATGATATAGGGTCTAGCCCTACTTTTATTTTGGAGGAATTAAATTCCTATAGTTCTGTGAGAATTAAATTCTCATGCTTGCATTCCTTCTCTATGTTTTGGATCTGCATGGCAGGATCTCGACCCATTGAGAATTAAATTCTCAACCTTAAGGGGAGATGTGCACTTTGCAGATCCTCTATCAAAGAGAGAAGAAATAAGTTTCTTCTGCTTTTTTATTATCAGAGTTAAACTCTGTTGAGAATTAAATTCTGCTTCTTTCAAAAGGGCTTCCCTTTCTTACCTAGGGTTTTTTGCAGGAGATCTGAGTCTTTTCGAAGTATCAAAGCTCTTCTCCTTTTCTCCTTTTCTTCTCTGCGCATCCCTCTTTTTTGTGTCCCTTGGCTCCTATTTATAGGAGAGGCAGCCGCATCAATCAGTTTTTGACGAATCTTCATTGGGAGATTTGATTTGCATCCATCATTCATTTTGGGCCTTTGGATTATTAGGTGAATTTTATTCACCATTGGATCTTAAATCCAGAGATTCTCCTTTGATATTCTGGTTAGATTTAAGGGGGAAATCTTTCCCAAAGCCGAGATTTTCCATAGATAGATGATATTTAATCATCTCTGAATCTTTAGTTTGATTAGTCCCAAATAATTACTTTCCTTTGGAAAGATTCGAATTTCCTTCAGAATTTAATTCTGTCGTCAACATGGGCTTTGGAAGCCGGTCACGTGTGACCACGTGATCCATGGTCACGTGTGAGCACGTGACCCCCTTTGGAACGAGCCTTCTGCACTGTGTCTTCTGATTGCTGCTTAAACATCACGTGCTACCACGTGACCCCTGGTCACGTGTGAGCACGTGACCCTTTATTTGAACTCTCTTTCCTTGGTTGTTCTGGAAACGCGCTTGCTGCCTTGAACGTCACGTGCCGACACGTGACCCTGGTCACGTGGGAGCACGTGACTCTTTCTGAACCCTTTTTCTTGACTCGATCAGAGAACTTGCGTGTTGGACGCTTGCATTTAAATGTCACGTGTCACCACGTGACCCTGGTCACGTGGGAGCACGTGACTCTTTCTGAAGCCCATTTTCTTCAGCGTAGCTAGGAGACTGAACTCGATCTGATGATGCTTTTTAGGTGTCTCGTGTTAACACGTGGCCGCTGGTCACGTGTAAGCACGTGACCCTCTTCCGAAGCTTTTCCAGAAGCTTTCCTGATTTTAAATCAGGAAACAAATGCCCCCACAGCGTTGTTCTCACGTGTCAGCACGTGAGTGCAACGCTGTCACCTCTCGCGACCGTTGGATTCCCTTAGGGATCTGGGGAGATGAAACGTTTCCACTATCTTCTATAAATAGCTCTGTCTCTTCATAGGAGCCTTCACCTTGCCCATTTTCTTCTTCTGAGAACTTTTTCTGAGAATTTAATTCTCCTCTTCCAGAGCTTAGTTCTCTGTCTTGAACATTTCCCAGAGTTTAACTCTGTTCGGCAAGGATCCTTTTTCCTCAGGTAGTGTTCTTGGACACCGATGGACCTTCACATTTCTCTGGACTTTAAATCCAAAGCAAGGGTTTTTACCCTTTTTCTTCATATTTTTCCATGAGAACATAAAACTGTTTAATCTTCAAACTGTAGATCCTTTTAGGGTCTAGATGATCTTCGGGGAGATGATGATGGCTGTTCAGACCCATGGAATTTAATTCCCTTGATGGCGGTTTAAGGAATTTAATTCCATTCAAAATGTTTCTGGGAATTTAATTCCCTTTCCTTAGTAAGGAATTAAATTCCAGCGAAGAACTCGATTTCTTCACACAGAGAATCTCTGGGGTCTCTTGGCTCGAGGCGGTTCTTCTACAATTAATGTGATGGGGATTTTGTAATGATGCCTTCTGTGGGAATTTAATTCCCTTGATTTTGTTGGGTTCGCTGTAGCGCCCTAGCCAGATCTTGTTTGAGGGGAATATGCATGGTTACCACCTTTTATTAAATGCGGACATTCCCTTTGTCTTATTGTAGCGTTTTGGCCTTATTATTGATGTGCCGTCATCTGGATTCTGTGGGGCCCATGTGTTTTGTAGCCAATGGTCCCAGGAAGCTTTGTTTTTGCTTTCTTTACTTAGTCTTCATGTTCATGCATGAATGTACGTTGCCGACTTTTCTTCTAACGGTCTTCCTTTATTGGTTTTCAGGTGCGATGACTTCTGCTCCACGCTTTCCTTTCTCTCGCTCGGAGGTAGCCTTTCCTCAGTCACCGTCTGATGAAGAGGCGATGGCGATGATTAGAGCCCATGACCCGAACTGCGCCAACCTCCTTCAATGGGGACCTTGGTACAGTCAGATTATTCAGGGTCGCAGGAGTTTTCTTTGCGCGGTGCCAACGGAGCCTACTTTCCCATTTTTACCGATGGATCCTCCAAGGACAGCTTTCGCCGTGGAAATGCCCAATTGGACTCCAACGGGGAGACTGGAGCCTTCGACGACCGGCATTCCGAACCATCCGATCCCGGCTATAGACATCTTGGGACGGCGCATTTGCCAGGGTGAGGCCCACCCGTGGGGGCAGATTTATAAGATAGGGCTCACTCCCAGGCATCCTACGGGCTACCTTCTTTGGGCTCGCTACATCCTTTCTGCCCATCGGGCGCGATTGCAGAAAGTCGGGCTTTATCAGGCCGTATACGCGTCGCTATTCCATTACAAGTCCCCGCATGCTTGGTGGGTTAAGGCGTTTCTGAACCAGTGGAATCTTCCCACTAATACCTTTCTTCTGGGAGATCGCGAGGTTTCGATTTCTTTAGCCGAGTTTTATGAAATTTCGGGATTGCCGATAAGGGGTAACATGTACGAGGAGTTGCTGCCCCCTGACGAGTACATTTTTGAGCCCGAGTCTGCCCCAGTTGACGGTCTGTCTGCTGAGAATGCCATTCGCCATAAGCGTCCCAATTTAATCAAGGCCCTAGGTATCTTCGACCGATTGTTCACCGAGTCCGAAGAGCAGGGCGTTACTTTCAAGAGCTTCATCGCTCGTTTCCTTCGTGAGGACGCCGTATCGAAGACTGCTCCGAAGTTTGCTAACATCGGAGACCCCTTTGGATTTGGTCCGAAGAGGCTACCGACTGCTGAATCGGACTTGCCACAATATTATATCCCCATCGTGTCGCCGATGCCTTTTGAGTCCATTGCAGCACCCGGTATGGATGAGGAGACGTTTTTTGTGGGGTTTATCAGTGTTTGGCTTAGCTGGTTCGTTATCCCAATGCATCGCCGCTTCATGAGGGCTTCGGTCATCTACCCGGCGCATCGTATCGCGGAGGGGACGCGGTTGGCCATTGGCATCCCAGCCCTGGCGCACCTCTATAATGGATTGGGTACTGCGGCCAATACTTCTATGCCTGGCGTAGACGTAGTGAACTTTTCGCTTCATTACTTCACGTCATGGATTGAGATGCACGTGCTGGGGTCTTTCGCTATGCATCAGAGGCCCGCTTTTTACGATGCCTATACCTTCCCGCGACTCATGCGACTGGTGGGCGCTTCTGCTGCCGATCCAACTCAGTTAGGGGCTATTCGGGTGCTGATTTCCCCGCACGCCACTGCTGGCGGGTTAGTCTTTAATGATCGAGTTCTTTCTTCTCCTTCGGGGCCCGTTCAGCAACTTTGGGACCAGTCAAAGGACGACGCGCCTTCTCTGAAGCCTCGGGAGGCCATACACTTGTATTCAATTAGACCGGGCTACTTGGTGTTTCGCCAGGATAGTGCAGCCCTTTTTATGCGGTACAATCCGCACCGATTTGCCCGGCAGCTTGGATACGACCAAGGCGTTCCTTTTGAGGCTTTTATAATCGCCCCGATCCCTTCGCTCGATGCTGTTCGCGATGCCGCTCATCATTTTATGCGGCTGAACACCGGCTCCCATTTCATGGTCCCCGAAGCCGAGTACATGCCCCGATGCGTGGGTGCATTTACGGGCTGGTATCTTCATCGAGTCAACCCAGTCATTATTGAGGAAAGGAGGGTGCTTCTTGGTGGAGATGTCCCTCTTCTAGCTCCCAGGACTGGGTTACGACCGAGAGTTCCAGTCCGCTTTCCTTTGAGAGAGGTCGGCACTGCGCTCATTCCAGGGGAGTCCGGGGTGGACCTTACTCCGACAGCTGGTATGCCCTTGGGTTCTCGATCGCGAGGTAGACGGGCTCCAGTGGCAGCACCTCTGCCGGTGGCGGCGCCGCCTCCCACAGCGTCGACGACGCCGACGTCCTCCAGGGACGAAGGCATCGAAGGCGATGTGGGCCAGCGTCGCCCTAAGGTTTCGCGAGGGAGGAAGCGGCCATCTTCGGCGACCGGCCCTGGGTCTAAGCGACAAAAGAAAGTGGCTACTACCCCGCTCGACTCTGTGATGGAATCTGAGCCTATCCTTGACGACGAACCCTTGGCCTTGCCCGCGTCTGATACTGCACTCCTCCTTCCGAGTTCGGCTGACGAGGAGGCCGCACAACTGGCTGAGGCCTTACGGCGTTCGCAAGACCCGTCCCATGATGCCAAGGTTCCGAGGAAGTCGTATCCTGCTGTAATTTTTTACGAGGACCCTTCGTGGATTCGGCGGCGATTTATCGGCCCTTTGGAGGAATGGGGGGAAAGGGCTTTGAAGCAGGTCGCTTCAGAGGATGCAGCTGATGCACTTTCTCTATGGACCGGTGGTCATGAGTCTACCCTTAAGCCTCGGCGAGCTTATCTCCTTGAGAAGGAAAAGCGGCTTGAAGAAGCCATGTTAAAGGCTTCTTTGCGTATAGGTACGCTGTGCTTCTTTTGTAGTCTTTCTGATTATTTATGCTCATGGGTTTGTATCATTATTTGAACCGTGCAGAATCTTCAACGCTGGGGGAGCTTCCTACTGGCCCCTTAAAGCTAAAGCCCGCCGAAGTTCTCAACGAGGCCTTGCTAGGTGTGGAGGGGGCTGATGAGGCTGCTCCTATCGTGATAGAACCTCCAGCGGCGGCTCTTGATCAGGGAGTGCTTGCCCCTTCGGGGGATGCTCTTATGGAGGCCGCCATCCCAATGACTCTTGCTGAGGGTGGCCCAAAGGCTGGAAGTGAGGTAGTCGGGACTACTCTCCCTTTGTTGGAGCCTGAGGTTACGGCGGAGACCGTCGAGGCTGCTATCCCCCCGGCTCAGAATGGGAGGAGTGTCGAAGGTATCTTTCTGCGTTTTAATTTAGTAACCCCCTCATGGTCTGAAATCTTTTATCTTTCCCAGAATTACGCGGTTTGGCAGCCACGATCGCGGATCTATCGCCTCGCCAATCATTTCAGCGTCTATTGGAGATGGCAGCCCCGCAGGCGATTCCCCCTCAGCGTATCATCCTTTCCTCCGGGCAGGGTTAGTGTCATTCGCCATTTTTTATCATAGCATTGTCACTATTTTGTGAAATGACGTTAATGTCTCTTATAGTTCTGGAAGCCGATGATGAGGTCGAGGTCGTTGAAGGGCCAGGGGAACCTTCAGCTCCTACGTGCATGACTGTCGGTGAGTGACATTTTATCATAGTCTCGTTCATCCTGTGTTTAAAAGTTTTACTAACATCTGCCAAATCTGAACAGCCCTGCCAGTCTCCATGGCTTTGGAATCGCGCATTGTGATGCCGTCCGGCCCCTACGCTTTGCGGGCTTCAGAGCGCTTGGCCCAACTGAGCCTGGTCTCCTTATCTTCTTTCATCGAAGAGCTCCGTGCTGGTAGTGCAACCACGGCCGAAGCGTTCGCCGCTGAGGCTAACGGCTCCCTCCCTTTTCTCGCCACTTATCATAGCGAGGAGGTGGTGCGGGTCTGGGTGGAGTTCTGTAGGAAGGTGGAGGCTTGTCTGCACGCTCTCGAGTGTTCTCGCCTTTCCTCGGAGGCCGTGACTGCAAAGGCGGAGTTACGAAATCTGATAGCACGACATGCGGCCAACATGACGTCGTGCGAGAAGAGACTTGGCCGCAAGTTCTCGGAGAGGGAGCTAGCCTCCAAGGCGTTGGGCGAGCTTCAGGCCAGTCTTACAGCCAAAGCCAATAAAGCATATGAGCTATGGCGGGTGCTTCAGGAGTCCATCACAGAGGTGGTGGCTCTTGATAAAGCCGCCACGTTTACTCGCGAGAGAGTTGAGGCTCATAAGGCCACTGAAAAGGAGCTTGAAGCCCGGCTCGCTTCATATCAGGCCCAGCAAGCTCAGGCAGAGGCGCGTCTTATGGAGATCTTGCGTCACGAAGCCGTAGCTCAACAACAAAATGATGAGCTGGTAAAATTATTGCACCGCCCGCCGGCTTGAGGACTTGTATCTTTCTTTTTTTTTTCTTTTTTTTTTTTTTTTGTACATACTCATGAATAAGAGTGTTATTTTTTTTTTTTTTTTTGTTTTGAATTGTATTTCGTATCCATTTTGGGTCATGAATAAAAGATACAATTTTCCTCTCAGTGACGTGTCCTCTTTTCATTGAATGCATTCTGCGGACAATCTATCTTAATCTTCTTGCAAGACGGCCGTGGCTTAGGATTCAGGGTTGGGATCTGTTTCCTACGGCTTTTGCATCTTATGAGCCACGAGAGTCTCATAAGGAGTCTTTCTCCCCATAGGTCGAGAGGATCCCATAGGTGTGAGTTTTTCTTAAGGATCGTGAGGATCCTTAAGCGGGTTTTCCCCTGAGAGTCGTAAGGATCTCACAAGAGAGTTTTTCTTCCTTACAGGTCGTGAGGGCCTGCAAGTGCCGGGTGTGATCACCCCCTTTTTTTGTATTTCACGGGGTTAGGGATCTCTCAAGGTAGTTTAAAGACGTCGCGGTCAAGGTTAAGGACCTCATAGTCCGTGGATTTAGGGACTCCACAGTCCGATGTTAGTTTTAAGACATCACGGTCAAGGTTAAGGACTTCATAGTCCGTGGATTTAGGGACTCCACAGTCCGATGTTAGTTTTAAGACATCACGGTCAAGGTTAAGGACCTCATAGTCCGTGGATTTAGGGACTCCACAGTCCGATGTTAGTTTTAAGACATCACGGTCAAGGTTAAGGACCTCATAGTCCGTGGATTTAAGGACTCCACAGTCCGATGTGCGGTTGCAGGGACCCGTCACCTCTCTGAAGACGTTGAGGAATTACAACGCCAGGTATCAAAGGAGTGAAGAGATGTACCCTTAAACCAAGGCAAAATCCGTAGGGAATCGGGGTGGTTGATCGTTAGTTTTAAGACATCACGGTCGAGGTTAAGGACATCATAGTCCGTGGATTTTAAGGACTCCACAGTCCGGTATTTGCTCTGGATGCTTCACACGGGTTCACTGTCGTGCTTGGCGAGGACCAGGCTCCGCTCTGGACGTTTTCCACGGGGTCAAAGAGTGACGTTATCCGCGTTCCACGTAACCAGGAAGTTTGCACTAGATGCTTCACACGGGTTCACTGCCGCGTTAGGCGAGGACTAGGCTCCGCTCTGGATGCTTCGCATGGGTTCACTGCCATGCTCTGCGAGGACCAGGATCCGCTCTGGACGTTTTCCACGGGGTCAAAGAGTGACGTTATCCGCTTTCCACGTAACCAGGAAGTTTGCACTAGATGCTTCACACGGGCTCACTGCCGCGTTAGGCGAGGACTAGGCTCCGCTCTGGATGCTTCGCATGGGTTCGCTGCCATGCTCTGCGAGGACCAGGATCCGCTCTGGACGTTTTCCACGGGGTCAAAGAGTGACGTTATCCGCTTTCCACGTAACCAGGAAGTTTGCACTAGATGCTTCACACGGGTTCACTGCCGCGTTAGGCGAGGACTAGGCTCCGCTCTGGATGCTTCGCATGGGTTCGCTGCCATGCTCTGCGAGGACCAGGATCCGCTCTGGACGTTTTCCACGGGGTCAAAGAGTGACGTTATCCGCTTTCCACGTAACCAGGAAGTTTGCACTAGATGCTTCACACGGGTTCACTGCCGCGTTAGGCGAGGACTAGGCTCCGCTCTGGATGCTTCGCATGGGTTCGCTGCCATGCTCTGCGAGGACCAGGATCCGCTCTGGACGTTTTCCACGGGGTCAAAGAGTGACGTTATCCGCTTTCCACGCAACCAGGAAGTTTGTTGATTGTATCCGCATTTCACGGAATGGAGGTTTGACTCTTGGTGATGTGTATATCACCGAGTCATGGAACTGGGGGTTACCGCTGTTCCGTTTCGTTTGAAGTCATGTCCGTTGTTACGAGACGAGTGTTTGGATGATCTCTAGGTCGCTTGTGGCCCATCGAGACTTGGCTTCTTCTTCTGATGAAACCTGGGGGAGAAGTATGATCCCTTCTTTGTTTACGCCCTTGGATTGTGTACAGGGTGCGACGGAATATCACCTGTAGGGCATAAATTTTATTTTTATTTTATTTCTTTTTTTTTTTTCCGCGATGCTCTATCATTTCAACTTTTATATCGCGAAAATCACGATTGCCCAATCATTTCGGCTATTTTTCGCGGTGCCCAATCATTTCGGCTATTTATTTATTTTCTGCTCGCTGTTTTTTGTTGCGAGTTGCCCCATCATTTCGGCTATTTTTTTATGCCTTCGTTTTTACTTGCTGCTTTTTATTGCAAGTTGCCCCATCATTTCGGCTATTTTGCAGGCATGTTTGGCTTGCTGACCTTCTCGCCGCAAGCTTGGATTTTAGGCACCGATCTCGGCATCAGCATCGCTACTACTGGAATGTTGCCAGGAGCGAATCATCATTTGCCTTTGTCGATGACGAACAAAGGTTGCTCAGCAAACAGGGTTAAGGGTCCTGTTAACCAAGGCTTTTGACTTCATGAGCCGTAAGGGTCTCACAAAGGTATTTCTCCCTACAAGTCGTGAGGATCTTGCAGGTGTATTTTCTCCTTAGGGATCGTGAGGATTCCTAAGTGTGTGCTCCTCTGTAAGTCGTAAGGACCCTACAAGAGGACTTTCCCATTATGGGTCGAGAGGACCTATAAGGGTTGGACTTTGTTGGGGAAGTGTTAATTCGCGCCCGTGGATTGTATACAAGGGTCAGTATGGAGCCGCTTATAGGGCAATATCGGAGGTTGTGGAGGATTTGCTTAAGAATAGGTTCAGGTTTCTGTAACTTAAGACTTTCAAATCTCATGAGCCGTGAGGGTCCCATAAGAGAATTCTCCTTACGAGTCGTGAGGATCTCGTAAGTGTGTTTTTCTCCTTAGGAATCGTGAGGATCCCTAAGTGTGCAGCTCCTTTGTGAGTCGTAAGGATCTCACGCAGGTGGTTTCTCCTTACAAGGTCGAGAGGACCCTATAAGTGTCTTTTAACGAGGTTGCGCCCTTTCGGGTTTTCACAAACACTCGCCGGCAGTCCTGCCGTTTTTACTCACGGAGCCCTTTCAGGTTTTCATCCGTGCCCATTGTGCTTATGGACATACCGTTTTTATTATTTTATATACTTATTCTTTTTTTTTTTTCTTTTTTTTTTTTTATCTCGTCAGCCCAAGGATGCTGCGGTAGTAGTTTAGGGACGTTTCGGTCCGTTGTTAGTTTATGGACGTTTCGGTCCGTCGTTAGTTTTAAGGACGTTTCGGTCCGTTGCTAGTTTAAGGACGTTTCGGTCCGGCATTAGTTTAGGGACGTTTCGGTCCGTAGATAGTTCAAGGACGTTTCGGTCCTAGATAGTTTAAGGACGTTTCGGTCCGGCATTATAGGAAGGCCAGCTGCTGCTTGTAAAGTCCGAGCCTGGGAAGATAGCGAGCGGACATAGTCGTCGTCATCTATCATTGACCTAGGCTGCAGCTTATTAAGCATAGTATTTCTTTAAGAAGCGACCGTTTATTGGCCTGAAAGGTCTTTCACCGTGCATGTCCATGAGTAGATAGGCTCCACCCTGGTAGACCTTGTCTATGATGTACGGGCCTTCATAGTTTGGCTCAAATTTTCCCCGCTTGGCACGATTGGGGATCATAGGTCTTTTGACCACTAGTACGAGTTCGCCTTGGCGGAATGTCCTCGGCCTGGTCAATCTTTCGTACGAACGCGTCATCTTTGCTTTGTAGGCTTCTAGATGTTGTTGCGCTATGAGCCGGGTTTCGTCGAGGGCATCAAGCTCCTCAAGCCGAAGGTGAGCATTTTCTTCGTTCGTCAGCTCGTGGTGGACTGCCACTCGTAGAGAGGGTAACTCTATCTCAAGGGGGAGAACTGCTTCCGTCCCAAATACCAACGCGTATGGCGTTGTGTTTGTGGCCGTCTTGAACGTAGTTCGATAGGCCCAAAGGGCTTCCTGCAGCCTCTCGTGCCAGTCTCTTCTATTCCTGGAAACGGTCTTTTTTATAATCTTTGTCAAGGTCTTATTGAAAGCCTCGGCCAAGCCGTTAGCTCGTGGATTGTAAACCGAAGAATATCTCCAGTCTATATTGTGCTGCTGTGCGAAGCGGCTAATCTTATGGCTTCGGTAGGCCGGCCCATTATCGGAGATAATCCGTCGTGGAGTTCCGAACCGATAGATGACGTGCGTTTTGAAGAAATGGAGAATATTCTCCGTCTTCACTTCCCTTAGTGGTACCGCTTCTGCCCATTTGGAGAAGTAGTCAGTTGTCGCTAGGATAAAACGATGTCCCCGGGCTGATGCCGGCTCTATGGGGCCGACTATGTCAGTCCCCCACATTTCGAATGGCCAGCTGGCCACCGTTGGGTGTAGTGGATTCGGATGTTGGTGGATGAAGTCTCCATGGATCTGGCATGAGTGGCATTGCTTCGCATACTCGAGGCAGTCCTGGATCATCGTGGGCCAGTAGTAACCCATCCGTTTAATTTTTAACTTCATCTTTGGGCCTGCTTGGTGAGAACCGCAAAGTCCGTCGTGAACTTCTTGAACGACTCGTTCCGTTTCGTCAGGTCCCAAGCATCTCAGCCATAGAAAATCAAACGATCTCTTGTACAGGGTATCGTTGACGAAAGCGAAGGATAGAGCTCGTTTCATAAGCTGATGTCTTGAGGACGCTTCTTCGGGCATTCGGTGGGACTTAAAGTAGTCTATGAAGACTTCCCTCCAGTCCTCAGCCTTCTCACGGTCTTTTGTTTGTAGGGTCGCTTGTTGAATCGATCCCTTTTCTTTATATAATTCCGGAGGTATTTCTGCCGGGGCGAGCACTCGACGGCTTTGTATTACGATTCTGACGTCATCGAGGTTCTCGTCAGCCAGTTCTTTAGCGAGCTTGGCCAACGCGTCTGCTTTGCTGTTTTCCGCGCGCGGTATGTTCTCTAGAATATAGGAGGGGATTTGGGCCAACAGTTGTTGCACCTTTTCGCCGTATCTCACCAACTCTGGTTTGCACGTTTGGTAGTCACCATTAACTTGGCTAACGACCAGCTGAGAATCCCCATATATGAGGAGGTCTTCAATTCCCATGTCAATGGCAAGCTCGAGACCTGCTATCAGGGCTTCGTATTCAGCTTCATTGTTTGTCCTCGGCTCTGTTAAGGAGAAGGCGAAGCGCATTATCCCTCCTTGTGGAGTCGCAAAGATGAGGCCTATCCCTGACTTGATCATTGGGATACCTTGCTTTTGTTTCTTTATAGAGGACGCTCCATCGAAATAGAGTTCCCATCGGGTGCTTCCACCGCTAATCGCATCAAATGCATGCTCGTCCGGCAAGTCACAATTCAAAGGAGAATCGGCCGGTATCGGGTGCTCAGCGAGGAAATCGGCAATGGCCTGGCCTTTCACTGCCTTGAGAGGTTGATATGTTATCGAGAACTCCATCAAGAGCAGGGCCCATTTAGCGAGTCGTCCCGTCAATATGGCTTTTGACATTAAGTATTTAAGAGGATCCACTTTCGAGATGAGGCAGACTTCGTGTGCCAACGCATAGTGCCTGAGCTTTGTTATCGCGAAGATTAACGCCAAGCAATGTTTTTCAATGGGAGAGTAATTGCTTTCTGCCCCCAGTAGAACTCGACTTAAGTAGTAGAGTGCTCTCTCTTTCCCCTGATCGTTCTCTTGCGCCCATAGTGCTCCCAAGGAACCTTCAAGGGCGGTCGTATAAAGAATGAGGGGTTTTCCCTTGACCGGCGCAGCTAATACCGGCGGGTTCTGCAGGTACTGCTTGATCTCGTCTAGTGCGCCTTGGCATTTTTGATCCCAGACGAATGGGGTTCCCTTCTTCATCAGGTGACTGTAGGGGCGGCATTTGCCTGAAAGATTTGCGATAAATCGCCGGATGTATGCGAGCTTCCCTTAGAGAGACCGCAATTGTTTGAGGGTTCTTGGCGGGGGCATTTCCATGATCGCTTTAATCTTTGACGGATCTATCTCAATACCTCGGTGTCGGATGACGAATCCCAGGAATTTTCCCGAGGAGACTCCAAACGCGCATTTGAGGGGATTCATCTTCAAATTATATTGCCGAAGGCGTTGAAATACAGTCTCTAGGTGCTTTAAGTGATCTTCATATGACATACTCTTTACTACGAGGTCGTCGATATAGCACTCGACGATGTCATGTATGAGGTCATCGAAGATCTTTGTCATGGCCCTTTGATAGGTAGCGCCGGCGTTCTTTAGACCGAAGGGCATAACCCTGTAGCAAAATACACCCAAAGGGGTCCGGAAAGCGGTGTGCTTCTGGTCTTCGGGATGCATTTTTATCTGATTGTATCCTGAGGAACCGTCCATAAAGGAGAAGATCTCGTGAGTGGACGTGTTATCTATCATTAGCTCGGTTACCGGCACTGGGAAATCATCTTTTGGACAGGCCTTGTTGAGATCCCTGAAATCCACGCATATACGCACCGTCCCATTCTTCTTCATCACTGGGACGATATTGGCGATCCAATCGGGATATTGGACTTCTTGAATAAATCCAGAATCGATCAGTTTCTTGACTTCGGCGTTGATGCTCATCTCAAGCTCGAGTCGCATCCTTCTTGGTGCCTGCTTGACTGGCCTGATGTCTGGGGATATTGCTAATCTGTGCACAGCGACCTCCGGATCTAATCCTGGCATCTCAGAGTAGTTCCACGCGAAGCAGTCTTTATGCCGTAGAAGCACGTTCTTTAACGCGGCCACCCTTTCTACAGAGAGTAGCTCACTGACAAAGGTTGGTCGCGGGTCCTCTGCCGATCCCAACTCAATCTTTCTGAGGTTGTCTGCGGTAGTATGTATACCGTCTTCCAGTTCTTTTGGAGCGGGCGGGAATTCCGAGATTACCTCATCATCGCTGTTCTCGAAGCACCGGGGAAGGTCATCTATGTTCTCGGGCTCTTCTTTTAATATCGTAATCGTATAACAGGTACGAATCCGCTCCCAGGACCGAGGCGGATCCGGTTCTGCTCTCGTAGCTTTAGGCTCGTGCCTTTGCGGCGGCGTTACTTTCCAACCATCGGATAAAGCGAATCTACCCCGTCGGTATTGGTCCTCGACCCAATTCTTGAAGGTGAAGCAATCTTCGGTCGGATGTCCTATGGCTCGGTGATAAGAGCAATAACCCGGATGAGAGACCTTGCTAGCTTGCTCAGGATGCCTAGACTCTGGAAGCGTGATCATCTGATGTTTTAGGGCGAGCTTGAGTAACCGTTCCGTCTTGTCTCGAGGGAAGGAGTATGCTCGACTCATCTTTTCCGTGAGGGACGAATCCGAGCCGCGCAATACCCGTAACCCTCTAATCCTGCGTCGTTGTTGTCGGCTTCTTCTCTCGCTTCTTAATTTATTCCCGTCCCTGCATCGGGCCTTTCGTATGACAGGTTGACGATGGTGAACATCTTTATCTTTTGCAGCCTGTGCAGCCTGTTGGAATAGACGTCGCGTCCTGGCCTTCTCATAGATGGCCGCTTCGTGGTTGTGATCTTCCCGAATTTTCTGATCCGCTTTCGCGGTAGGCTTGCCCATTCGTCCTTTAAACAACGGGTTTGGCGCTTCGGTCGCAGGGTTTAGTTTTGATGAGGGGTTGGCCTCTCCTGACAGGGCGCCCTCTTCTTCATCAAAGGTATATATGGCGTAGCTGCCGTGGGCTCGCTCCCGTTTTCCGGTTCTTGTGTACCCAAGCCCAAGTGTTTCCATTTTCCCATTGGGCAATTTGCGCTGAGTCCCGGGGACATCCCAAATCCTGTTGTAGAACCGAGCCTGCCGCACAGTCTGTTTTAAGGGTACTCCTTGGCGCTTCAATAACTTCTTAAATCCACTTGTATAGTATCTAGGCAGACGGATGGGTTGGAGCCTGTCAAGTGTAACGTCCACGCCGTGCCAGATCTCTTTCTCCACCTTCGACTCTGAGGATTGGTAAAATAGGATCACCTTCTCACCCCTTCGCCTGGGAGGGACGTAAAATGTTTGCAGGTCCTGTATGCTGTGGGTTCGAAGCGCGTCGAGATCCTTATAGTGTTCTTGCGGTACCATGGTGATTTGCAGACTATGGTCATCGCAAAGGGGTGCCTGTATTGACAGCCGACTGGAGAACACGGCGTTAACCTCGTCCTCCGAATCACTCCCGAAGACCGGTATGGGGGTGGGTGCCCCCAGGTTGTTGTGTTGGGATGGTCCCATATACACTATCTCTTCCTCTTCTTCGGTATCGCTCCCGAAAACAGGGATGGTGGCGGCGATTTTGTTCTCCGGGTCGCGACACCTTTCTGTATCCTCGAAATCTGGCAAAAAGTATTTCGCATCTTCGTATTTGCGAACTTCGTTCACAGAAAACGGGTTTAACTCGCCTGTTACAGTGTACTCGAAACCATCCTTGAAGTACTTCATACACTGATGTTGTGTAGAAGGGATGATGTTGTACTCGTGTAGCCAAGGACGGCCGAGCAAGGCGTTGTAGCAGGTCTTGGCGTCAATGACATGGAATTTGATATCTGTGACGAGAAGTCCGAAGCGTAACGTCAGTATTACAGATCCGAGAGTCCGTGACGACTGAGAGTCAAAACCGGAGATAGTAATTTTGTCACGAGCGAGGTGTTGCACACTCATGCAGATTTCCTTCAACACCCGAACGTTAAGGAGGTTGACGGAGGATCCATTATCCACCAGGATTTTGCCTATCTTGATGTCGTGGCAGTATCCGGAGACATATAGGGGACGGTTGTGGTCGCACGTCCCGAGGAGGAGGTCTTCATCACCGAACGTGATGTCGGCTGTATGTACTTCCTCCAGTTCATCCTTCATCCTTTCAGTGGCGAGAAAGGCTTGGAATTGTTCAGGTTCTTGCAACGCTTTAATAAGCGAGTCTCGCGTTTCTTTTGATAATAGAAGGGCATCAAGAATGCTAAGCTGAGAGGGTAGTTTCCTTAAGTGCGCGAGGATGTTATAGTCCACCTTACCCTTTTTGGGAGGGTCTTTATTAGTTAGCTCTTTTGTGACCTGGTCATCTAAAGTGATATCTTCAATGACCTTTTCCTTTCCCTTATCTTTTCGGCCGACGGGCCCGAGATTCTTCTCCGGGAGTGTGCGGTTGCGCAGCTGGATGTTCTCGCAGGCCTCTGATTCCTCCTTTTTTCCTAGAACGGATTCTGTAAAGAGAGGGCCCAGAGCCATTTCTTCATCAGAGTCGCTCCCGAAGGTGAGAACTTGTGACCCTCTGGCGTCAACCATGTAACAGTTGCCAGTAGTCTTGTTATGCCCTCCGACAGTACTTCTTCGCTCCCGACGGCTTTTGCGTTTCATGCGCTTAAACTGTTGCTGACGGATAACATATCCTCGCCACCATATTTTGAAGGCATCGCACTCCTCCGTGGGGTGTGAGATCTTCCGGTGATACGCGCAATAGTCAGGGTGCCTTTCCGCCCCTTCGTGCGTATTTGCTTCCGAAGGTGGTAGCATCATTCCCATTGACATGGCTTTGGCGAACCTTTTCCTTGTCTTGAATATTTTCTTGTCCACTTCGGATGCCTTTTGTTCTGGCAGGGGTAACTCCACTCTTCCGTCCAGTCGCCCGCCTCTGGTTCCCGTTAGTGTCGCCATTTCGCGTTCTTGATCCGCTTTACTTTTTAGACGAATCTCGTCTAAGAAGGCATTGATCATTTCCGTTGTCAGCCTCGCACGCTCTGGCTCGGGCTCCGTCTCTAGCTTCTTGGTGCTAGGAGTTTTCTCATCGTCGGTAAACGAGTGGGAGATCACGTTGCAACTTGCCACATACTCTTCGGATTCGTCCGACGAGCTCTCTTCATCATCTCCATCTTGCGAGATGTGACTAAGGAACTCTCGCAGTGTGACAGGAGTTCGCGCCTTTTGATTGTATTCTTCCAGCGCATCGATTTGCTTCTGCAAGTTTGTTCGCTCGTCTCCAAGCTTCGCGGGCTTCTTGGATTTCTTCTTCTTTTTCTTTGAAGATTTTGACGGTTGGGCGTGAGTATTTGGGTCCTTATCACGAGTCTTTGCAATGGTGCGGGGCTTCAACATCCCTTCGATAATTTGAGGTTCAAGAGGGTCCTTCCATTCGATCGCAGGGCATGCATGGAGGTCTCTCAGCATTCTTTTGGTCTTCGTTGATAACACGACCTCCCATGGAGCTTCTTCGATAAAGGAGCAGGTTGCCCCCGGTGTATCGGCCTTCTTAGGAGTATGTGGTTGTGGTGGGTTCACCTTCCACTTTTCGGACAGTACAAATTTCCCCTGAAGGTATTGATCTTCGATCCATCCTTTGAAGACGAAGCAATCTTCAATCGGATGACTTACCGTCTGATGATAAGGGCAGTAGTTGGAGTTATTCATCTCGGTGGGTTGTGGCGGTCGCCTTGGATTTGGTAGGTTTATAAGTCTGTTGCGTATTGCCAACTCGAATAACCGCTTCGTCTTGTCTTGTGGGAACGAGTAGGGACGCTTCATCTTCTCATTATAGTATCGGCGTCTTTCCTCCAGTTGATCCGTCGATTTTGGGGCGTTAGGTTGCTGTTGGGCATTCGCAACAAAGGTTGCCCTCCCTTTACCCTTGTCATTCCGAGGCTCCAATTTCGGTGTAGGTGGTCTATGACCCATCTGGTCCATCTGAGCTAACTTGTCGATCAGAGCCTGGAATGTGGTTGGCTTAAAGAACATCATAAACTGGGAGATAGTTGCATGAGGGTCTAGAGTTCCCACGAACATGCCCACCGCAGGTGCTTCTTCGATGCGCTGCTCGCATCTCGACCACAAGTTCCGCCAGCGTATAGCGTACTGGACCCAGGTTTCACTCGGTTTTACCCTGGCGTTAATAAGTGCGGTTATTGGAGTGCGTTCGCTGGCACTTGCAAATCGCTGAGTGAACAACAACTCCATTTCAGCGAACGTTTTGATGGAATCGTTCGGGAGTTCTGAATACCATTCGAACGCTGTTTCTGACAAGCTGCCCACGAACTGGCGAAGCAACAATTTATCGTCACCGCCGGTGTTACCGCATAGGGCCCGAAACTGGGCGACATGTTGATGGGGATTGCCGGTCCCCTTATACACGTGGAATTTCGGTATCGTATAACCTTGTGGGTATTTGATTTGGTCGTACCAGCTCGGATACGGCCGCCCGGTTTTCACGGTTTGACCAGCTGCCTCAGTTGCGTGATGAACTCGGATTTGCTGGGCTATGTAGTCAGCCAAGTCAGCCTTAGAGATCGTCTCTTCCTTGGCCGTTGAGAGGGCTGGTGGTGGATTTGACGTCTCTCCTCGGTCGTCTTCAAGAACAATCGGAGGATCTTCGGCGGGTAGGTCCTGCTGGATCATCATTCCTATCACGTCTTGAAAGAGAAGGCCCATCCGTTGTATATTGGCCGCTTGTTCGGCCGCCTCTTTGTCCCTTTTCTCCAGTGTCCGGCGAAGGAATTCAGCGTCGGTTTCTTCCTCCCGGCGTGCGTCTGAGGATGCTTCTGGGTTTTCCTTTGGCCCGGTGAGCGCGGCCATAGCATTCATCATTTCTTGAAGCTTCTGTTGCTGCTCCTGGGATTTCGTTACGGATCGGGTTAGTGGTCGATGTCCTGTAGAAGTGCGGCTCTCCTCCTTTCCAGAGGCCATGTATACAGTGTGGACCATCATGCCCCCAGACTTAGGGCGTCTAGGCCTAGTGTTTTTAGCCGTCGTTGCATGCTGTGGGGTCCTCTCTGGCCTCCTCCTTTTATGAGTCAGTTGATCAACAGCCTTTTGGGGTTTAGCCTGGTGACCAGCTTCAGGTTGGATTTTCGGCTTTTTGTGCTGGCGAGAGAAGTTTGGATCGATGATCGAATCTCGGGCTTGTCGCCAAACCTTATAAATTCTGGAAGACAGCCGTTGAGGAGATCGGGGCTGTTCTGATTCTGTTTCCACAACCTTTTCTGATGGGGGAGGAGACCTCTTCAGCACTGCGGTAGGGGAATTCCTTCGCACCTTATTTAGCATTTCAAAGCTGTTTCCAGTTGGAACAGCAGCATCAACTTCTACCGCCGGGGCTGGTGGAGTCAATCCGGAGGGGGAGTTGCCCCCAGCCTTCCTTATTCGGCGCCAATGACGACGTCGAGCACGTCGAGCAGACGGCGTAGAGTCAGATATAAGAATGGTTTCGTCTTGCTCCCTGTGGGGATGGAGGGTTGTTGTTGGCGTTAACCTATCGAAGACCGATGTCCTCTGGGAAGCGGGAGCAAAGGCCGGAGCCGTCAATCTTGTAAAGACTGACTTTTTGGCTGGAGAGGTTGCCTTGGCGATTTCGGGGATGGGAGCGGTCACTTTCTTAGAAGCAGCCTTCTTTGAGATTGTAGGCCCCGTAATGAGCTCGCATGATTCCTGGCCCAGTCTAGAGAAGACCGAGGCGTTGACGTTGGGCGACTCGTTGAGAGGAGCCGCGGTAGGGGTAAGACGATCAAAGACCGACTTCTTAAGAGTTTCCTTCGCCAGCACTGGAGCGGTAAAGTTTGTCGGTGGGATCATGGTCCCAAAAAACAATCCTGTGGTGGCGCGGGTGACCTGTTCCACCGGTATTGTGAACAGCGAAGCAGCTTGGGGTCCATAGGCTATACCTCCTGGCGAGGCAGAGCGTCGGCTGCAGTTGCCGTCTGAGCAGTTGGAGGATTTCGCAGGGATGAAAGCCATCGATCCTTTGGTTTCTGCAATAAGCAAGATGCCAATTCTCAGTACCTTGAGACCCAAGGGCAACTATTAGCGAACCGCGATTGGTTCGCGAATCACGACACACGAAGTGTGGAGTGGAAAGAAGAAAAGGTCCCACCGGGCGTGCCAGAATCTGTTCCCCTCCGAACGGCGGCCGGGACGTCGGGACGTCCGAATGCCTGGCGTTCGGGGCAGATGCTAATTGGTGCTATCCGTCCACCCCTCCGAAGATGCCAAGTTGATTTATGGCACCATGTGTCGAAGGTTTAGACGGATGCGTCCGATGTAGCAGACTTCGTCAGATTCCCCCTCATTTGAGGGGTTTTTGATTGTGGGGACGCTCTTCCCTGCAGGCGCAAGCCCCTGCAGTTAATTACGCTACCGCGTTGCGGTAACAACTTTCTCCTTCTCCAGATGGTCACTTCGTGTCGTGGGTGTTTATTTTATTGCCCGTGGATTGTTTACGGAGACTGAGTTATGTCGTCACCCGTAGGGCGTGGACTAGTCCAAATCCGCATTATCTTAAATTTGGGTTTGGGGGTTTGGTTTAAGGACACGTTAGCCATATTTGAGGCTAAGATCAACTTAAACGTTTGTTAAGGATACGTTAGTCCAGTTTGAGACTAAGATCAACTTAACGGGATCGTTTAGATCCGACAAAAGAGCATTTGGGCTCTATTGTTCCAGTTTAGGGACGTAGTGGTCCACCGTATGTATGGCCGTCGAGACCCATCACCTCTCTGACGACGTTGAAAGATTACAACGACGGATGTCAGAGGAGTTCAGAGATGTACCCTCAAGCCGGAGTTAATTCAGGGGATTCGTAGTCCAATCTGTTTGAAGGTTTAAGGACGCGTTAGCCATTTTTGGAGGCTAAGATCAACTTAAACGGGACCGTTTAGATCCGACAAAAGAGCATATGGAGGGCTCTATTGTTCTAGTTTAGGGACATTGCGGTCCGTGGGTGGTTTAAGGACGTTGCGGTCCATGGGTAGTTTAGGGACATTTCGGTCCGTTGGTAGTTTAAAGACATTGCGGTCCGCGGGTAGTTTAAGGACATTGCGGTCCACGGGTAGTTTAAGGACATTGCGGTCCATGGGTAGTTTAAGGACATTGCGGTCCATGGGTAGTTTAAGGACATTGCGGTCCATTGTTAGTTTTAAGACATCTCGGTCAAGGTTAAGGACGTCATAGTCCATGGGTTTAAGGACTCCACAGTCCGGTATGTGCTCTGGATGCTTCACACGGGTTCACTGCCGTGCTAGGCGAGGACCAGGCTCCGCTCTGGATGCTTCGCATGGGTTCACTGCCATGCTCTGCGAGGACCAGGATCCGCTCTGGACGTTTTCCACGGGGTCAAAGAGTGACGTTATCCGCTTTCCACGTAACCAGGAATTTTGCATTAGGCGTGGGTTTAAGGACCCCACAGTCCATATCATGAGTGGCCGTCGGGACCCGTCACCTCTTTGAAGACATTGAGGGATTACAATGCCAAGTTTCAAAGGAGTGAAGAGATGTACCCTAGAACCGGAATGGATTGAATAGTCCCTGACCCAATCTGGGGGTCGAGACTGATTTAATTATGTTATGAGCTCATTAGCCCAGTTAATCACAAATTGAGGACTTATGGCCAGCTTGGGCTAAGTCCAGTCAGGTCTGAAACATTGACTTCTTGCTGGTCCATTGAAGGAGAGGCTTTGCCTCTATCCTGGTTAACAAGTTAGTGTTTAACACTAAGAAATAATTGGTGTTAAACACCAGCAATAAGGCTTCTCAAATTAGTGTTAAACACTAAAACAGATCAGTGTTGAACACTGCAAATGAAGATCTCAGATTAGTATTTGACACTAAGGTAATCAGTGTTGAACACTGCAGATAAAGCTTTTTTAATTAGTGTTGATCACTAAGGCCCAACAATATTTTAACACTGATTTCGAGAGTTTCAATTTAGTGTTAAACACTAAGACAAGAGGGGTCACGTGGCAGCACGTGAGAGCGCCCTTCCTTCATTTGTTCTGCTGAAATTACTGTGTCTTTGATAGCATCACGTGTCAGCACGTGATGGGCATTCAAATGCCTATGTGTTAAGGCTTCTGCTGAAAGTCACGTGGGTCACGTGGGGTGCTGCCTCCAAGGGGTTTTCTGTAGGGCTTTTTGGGGGGGGGGGTCACGTGGTGACACGTGACCCTGCCTTAATATGGTTTTTCAGAGGATTTGTTACTCCTTTTTTAGGAATTAAATTCCAGAGACTTTTAATTTCAGAGGAATTAAATCCTTCTTTCTTTTGAAGACTTGTATTCTGGAATAGAGTTTAACTCTGAATTTTCTGTGGGATTTAAATTCCTCGTTTATGTGAAGGGCTGAATAGGGTTAAACCCTAATAAAAGTTTTTGAGGAAATGATGATTAAGGGAATTAAATTCCCGTTGTTTCAACAGAACTAAGTTCTTTAATTAGGGTTAAACCCTGTCTCTTTTTTTGTTCTGAAGGAATTAAATTCCCATGATATAGGGTCTAGCCCTACTTTTATTTTGGAGGAATTAAATTCCTATAGTTCTGTGAGAATTAAATTCTCATGCTTGCATTCCTTCTCTATGTTTTGGATCTGCATGGCAGGATCTCGACCCATTGAGAATTAAATTCTCAACCTTAAGGGGAGATGTGCACTTTGCAGATCCTCTATCAAAGAGAGAAGAAATAAGTTTCTTCTGCTTTTTTATTATCAGAGTTAAACTCTGTTGAGAATTAAATTCTGCTTCTTTCAAAAGGGCTTCCCTTTCTTACCTAGGGTTTTTTGCAGGAGATCTGAGTCTTTTCGAAGTATCAAAGCTCTTCTCCTTTTCTCCTTTTCTTCTCTGCGCATCCCTCTTTTTTGTGTCCCTTGGCTCCTATTTATAGGAGAGGCAGCCGCATCAATCAGTTTTTGACGAATCTTCATTGGGAGATTTGATTTGCATCCATCATTCATTTTGGGCCTTTGGATTATTAGGTGAATTTTATTCACCATTGGATCTTAAATCCAGAGATTCTCCTTTGATATTCTGGTTAGATTTAAGGGGGAAATCTTTCCCAAAGCCGAGATTTTCCATAGATAGATGATATTTAATCATCTCTGAATCTTTAGTTTGATTAGTCCCAAATAATTACTTTCCTTTGGAAAGATTCGAATTTCCTTCAGAATTTAATTCTGTCGTCAACATGGGCTTTGGAAGCCGGTCACGTGTGACCACGTGATCCATGGTCACGTGTGAGCACGTGACCCCCTTTGGAACGAGCCTTCTGCACTGTGTCTTCTGATTGCTGCTTAAACATCACGTGCTACCACGTGACCCCTGGTCACGTGTGAGCACGTGACCCTTTATTTGAACTCTCTTTCCTTGGTTGTTCTAGAAACGCGCTTGCTGCCTTGAACGTCACGTGCCGACACGTGACCCTGGTCACGTGGGAGCACGTGACTCTTTCTGAACCCTTTTTCTTGACTCGATCAGAGAACTTGCGTGTTGGACGCTTGCATTTAAATGTCACGTGTCACCACGTGACCCTGGTCACGTGGGAGCACGTGACTCTTTCTGAAGCCCATTTTCTTCAGCGTAGCTAGGAGACTGAACTCGATCTGATGATGCTTTTTAGGTGTCTCGTGTTAACACGTGGCCGCTGGTCACGTGTAAGCACGTGACCCTCTTCCGAAGCTTTTCCAGAAGCTTTCCTGATTTTAAATCAGGAAACAATGGCCCGTGGATAATATACAAGAGTCAGTTTGGACCTTCTTGTAGGGCAGCGATGGCTTAGGAGACAGATTTGGATCTGCCGCCTAAGACTTTTTAACTTTACGAGCCGTGAGGGTCTCATAAAGACTTTTCTCCCTACGAGTCGAGAGGATCCCGCAGGTGTATTTTCTCCTTAGAAGTCATGAGGATCTCCTAAGTGCGTTTTCTCTTGAGAGTCGTAAGGATCTCACAAGAGAATTTTACCCCTTACAAGTCGAGAGTACTCGTTAGTGGTTTTTTCCCTCCTTGTCGATATTCGAATTTGGAGAATATGGCCCGTGGATAGTATACAAGAGTCAGTTTGGACCTGCTTGTAGGGCCACAGTGCTTAGGAAACAGGTTGATATCCCCGTTGCCTAAGGCTTTTCACCTTCATGAGCCGTGAGGGTTTCATGAAGATTTTTTCCCTACGAGTTGAGACGAGTCGAGAAGTTCTCACAAGAATATCCTAACGTCACAGTTAACCTTTACTCTTTACGACAGAGGTTCGTTAGGGTCTGTGGTACTAGGTTTTTTTGTCCGTCGTACCGTCGTGTTGGTTGATGCATTCCCCGATATGCAGTCTTGCTGTTCGAGTAGCCCCGTGACTGTCATGTCTCTGATCCCTTCGGGGGCTGGACAAGACGTCTTCAAGTAATCTCCCAGATCATATTACCGTCGAAAGAGCAAGCGTTAGAGATTTTCCATGCCGATTTTTACTCGAGGTTAGGCTCAGTTTAAGAGCCCTGATGAGTCATAACCACTCCGCGCTGGTGTGGGAAGATCTCCGATAGTCTTTCAGGTTTTATTTGAGTTGCCGTCAAGACCCTGAAGCTAGGGATTTTCCTTTGCTTCGTTTGCTGGCATTGCGTCTGCTGTAACGAGATAAATGTCGAGGTTGTCTCTAGATTGTTTATGAACTGCCGAGGCTTGGAACTATGGACTTTGCCATGACTCCGATGTAGTCTCTAGGTTGTTGGTAAACCGTCGAGGCTTGGAACTAGGGAATTTGCCGTGGCTCCGAGGTTTTGACCCTGGGGTCGGTTGTTGACGTTGCATCTGCATCCTGCTGGAGTTGAGAAGGAACGCCGGGGTGAAATTGCATCTGCTGTATTGAGACGAACATCGAGGTGGTCTCTAGGTTGTTTGTGAACCGTCGGGATCTGGAACTAGGGACTTTGTCATGGCTCCAAGGCAGTCTCTAGGTTGTTGGTGAACCGTCGGGGCTTGGAACTAGGGACTTTGCCATGGCTCCATTATTTTGAACATGGGGTCTGTTGTTGACGTCACGTCTGCATCCTGTTGGAATGAGAAGAAACGCCGTTGTTGATCTCTTGGCTGTCAGTGAACCGTCGAGATTTGGAACTAGAGACTTTGCCATGGCTCCGTTTTGTTGACATTGCGTCTGCATCCTGTTGTTGTGAGAAGAAACGCTATTGTGATCTTCTAGGCTGTATATGTCGTCGTCGAGATCTGACTCTCCCTTTGACAGAGCCCAGTGGGGAAACATGGTTCCTTTTTCGTTTATGCCCATGGATTGTATACAGGGGTTGATGTGGACTCACCTGCAGGGCAAAAGTTTCATCATTTTTTTATTTCTTTTCGCGATACTCTATCATTTCAGTTTTTTATATCGCGAAAGTCGCGATTGCCCAATCATATGGCTGTTTTATCGCGGTGCCCAATCTTTTCGGTTGTTTTTCTTTTTACTCGCTGCATTTTATTGCGAGTTGCCCAAACATTTGGGCTGTTTTTATATGCATATATTTTGCTCGCTGATTTTTATTGCGAGTTGTCCCATCATTTCAGCTATTTCATATGCATATATTTTGCTCGCTGATTTTTATTGCGAGTATGGAAATGGAGATCCGATACTAATCTTGGCATCAGCACCGCTGCGACTGGAATATTGTCAGGAGCGAATCATCAATTGCCGTGAAAGGACTTGGAATTTGATACCAATTTAGGCATCAGCATCGTTAAGAATGGAATATTACCAGGAGCGAATCATCATTTGATTTTGATGATTTGAACAAAGGTGGCTTAGTAGACAGGGTTAGGATCCTGTCGACTAAGACTTTTCAACTTTATGAACCGTAAGGGTTTCATAAAGTTATTTCTCCCTACGAGTCGTGAGGATCTCGTAGGTGTATTTTCTCCTTAGAAGTCGTGAGGACTTCTAAGTGGTGTTTTCTCTTGCGAGTCGTAAGGATCTTACAAGAGTGTTTTCTCCTTACAAGTCGAGAGGACTTATAAGTGTCGTTCACCACATAAGGACATTCCTCGTCATTGGTGGAACTTGGTGGGGGAAATCATTTATTTGTGCCCTGGATTGTATACAGGAGCCTATATTGACCGCCTGTAGGGCAACTTGGGGAGTGTGATGGCTTAAGAACAGGTTCAGGTCCTTGTATCTTAAGGCTTTTGAATCTTATGAGCTGTGAGGATCTCATAGGGAGGGAATTCTCCTTGCGAGCCATGAGGATCTCGTAAGTGTAATTTCTCCTTAAGAATCGTAGGGATCACTAAGTGTATTGCTCCCTTATGAATCGTAAGGATCTCACGCGGGTGTTTTCTCCTCACAAGGTTGAGAGGACCTTGCAGGTGTTTTTATTTTAACGAGATTGCGCCCTTTCGGGTTTTCACAAACTCGCCGGCAGCCCTGCTGTTTTTACTCACGAAGCCCTTCAGGTTTTCATCCGTGCCCATTTCACTTGTGGACATAACATTTTTTTAACAACTAGATTGCGCCCTTTCAGGTTTTCATCCGTGCCCATTTCGCTTGTGGACATAACATTTTTTTAACAACTAGATTGCGCCCTTTCAGGTTTTCATAAGCTCGCCGGTAGCCCCGCTATTTTTACTCACGGCACCCTTTCGGGTTTTCATCCATGCCCATTTTGCTTGTGGACGTACCGCTTTTTTTTGCCAATGGCACTTAGGGGGGACTTCGCCACCGGGGCAGCTGTACAGCCAGCGGGTCCCGAGTTGTAGTCCTTGCCGCTGGGACTTGTGGACTTGAATTCCACTATCGTCGTGTTTGAGGCGACGTATTTAGTTTAAGGACATTACAGTCCATTGTTAGTTCATGGACATCTCAGTTTATTGTTAGTTTAGGGACATCTCGGTCCATCGCCAGCTTCGGGGAGAAGTTTTGCCGGATACAACTTATAGAGTTTGGACTCAGGAAGACAGCGAGAAGACACGAGCGTCGTCATCTATCATTAACCTGAGCCATGACTTGTCAAGCGTAGTATTTCTTAAGTAACTGGTCGTTTATTGGCCGAAGGGGTCTTTCGCCATGCATATTCATGAACAAGTAGGCCCCACCTTGGTAGACCTTGTCTATGATGTACGGGCCTTCATAGTTTGGCTTGAAATTCCCCCGCTTTCCACGGTTGGGGATTATAGGTCTTTTTACGACTAGCACGAGTTCGCCTTGGTGGAATGTTCTCGGCTTGGTTAGTCTTTCATATGAGCGCGTCATCCTTGATTTGTAAGCTTCCAGGTTTTGCTGCACCATGAGGCGAGTTTTATCGAGGGTATCGAGCTCCTCAAGCCGAAGTTGGGCGTTTTCTTCATCCGTCAACTCATATCGAACTGCCACTCATAGAGAGGGAAGCTCTATTTCCAAGGGAAGTACCGCTTCCGTGCTGAATACCAACGCGTATGGCGTTGTATTCGTGGCCGTTTTGAACGTGGTTCGATACGCCCAGAGATCTTCATGCAGTCTCTCATGCCAGTCCTTTCTATTTTTGGACACCGTTTTCTTTATATTCTTCGTCAAGGTCTTATTGAAAGCCTCAGCTAGACCGTTAGCTCGGAGATTATAGACTGAAGAGTATCTCCAATCTATATTATGCTGCTGCGCGAAGTGGCTAATCTTATGACTTCTGTAGGCCGGCCCATTATCCGAGATGATTCGTCGCGGAGTGCCAAACCGGTAGATGACATGCGCCCTGAAGAAATGGAGGATTTTCTCCGTCTTTACCTCCCTTAGCGGTACTGCCTCTGCCCACTTAGAGAAGTAATCGGTTGTTGCCAATATGAACCGATGTCCTTTGGATGATACTGGTTCGATAGTCCCGATTATATCGGTTCCCAACATTTCGAACGGCCGGCTAGCCAATGTTGGGTGTAGCGGATTTGGATGCTGGTGGATGAAGTCCCCATGAATTTGGCATGAGTGACACTGCTTCACATATTCGAGGCAGTCCTGAATCATTCTGAGCCAATAGTAACCCATTCTTTTGATCTTCAGTTTCATCTTTGGCCCGGCCTGATGGGAACCGCAGAGTCCGTCATGAGTTTCTTGGACGGCCCTCCTTGCTTCCTCCGGTCTCAAGCATCTTATCCATAAACTGTCGAACGATCTCTTATATAGAGTATCATTGACGAAAGCGAAGGATATAGCTCATTTCATGAGCTAATGTCTTGACGACGCGTCTTCGGGTGTTCGATGGGATTTGAAGTAGTCTATGAAGACTTATCTCCAATCCTTAGCATTTTCTTCGTCTTCTATTTGGCAGGCTGCTTGTTTAGTCACTTCCTTTCCTTCCGACGACTCCGGCGATATTTCTGCTGGCGCAAGAATCCGACGGCTTTGCACAATGATTCTTACGTCATTGAGGTTTTCGTCGGCCAGTTCTTTAGCGAGTTTGGCTAATGCATCCGCCTTGCTATTCTCTCCACGTGGAATGCTTTCCAGAATGTAAGAGGGGATTTGTGTCAACAATTGCCGCACTCTCTCGCCATATTTTACCAACTCTGGTTCACATGTCTGATAGTCGCCATTTACTTCGCTAATGAAAAGCTGGGAATCTCCATATATGACGAGGTTTTCGATTCCCATGTCGACAGCAATCTCAAGATCTGCTATCAAAGCTTCGTACTCAGCCTCATTGTTTGTTCTCGGCTCTGTTAATGAAAGGGCGAAACGCATTATCCCTCCTTGCGGAGTCACGAAGATAAGGCCCACCCCAGCTTTGAATATGGGGGTGCTTTACTTTCGCTTCTTCAAGGAAGATGCTCCATCGAAGTAGAGTTCCCATTGGACATTATTTTCCTCCTTCTTCCCTTCGACTGTGTCGAACGCGTGTTCGTCTGGCAATTCGCAATTTAAGGGAGAATCGGCTGGTATCGGATGCTCAGCGAGAAAGTCGGCGATGGCCTGGCCTTTCACTGCTTTGAGGGGTCGATACGTTATCGAGAACTCCATCAAGAGGAGGGCCTATTTGGCAAGCCTTCTTGTTAGTATGGCTCTTGATATCAAATATTTGAGAGGGTCCACCTTTGATATGAGATGGACCTCATGTGCCAATGCATAATGCCGAAGCTTCGTTATCGTGAAGATCAGTGCCAGGCAATGCTTTTCAATGGAGGGGTAGTTATTTTCTGATCCCAGGAGAACTCGACTTAAATAGTAGAGAGCTCTCTCCTTCCCCTGGTCGTTCTCCTGTGCCCATAGCACACCTAAAGAACCTTCAAGGGTTGTTGTGTACAGGATGAGGGGCTTTCCCTTGACCAGAGCGGTCAGTACCGGCGGGTTCTGTAGGTATTGCTTAATTTCGTCCGGTGCACTTTGGCATTTACGATCCCAAACGAACGGGGTCCCCTTCTTCATTAGATGGTTGTAGGGGAAGCATTTTCCCCAGAGGTTAGTTATGAACCGTCAGATATACGCGAGCATTCCTTGGAGAGACCGCAGTTGCTTAAGAGTTCTTGGCACGGGCATTTCCATAATCGCCTTGATCTTTGATGGGTCTATTTCGATGCCTCGATGTCGTACGATGAATCCTAGGAATTTGCCTGAGGAGACTCCAAACGCGCATTTCAGAGGGTTCATCTTCAGGTTATATTTCCGAAAACGCTGGAACGCTATTTTCAAATGCTCCCAGTGGTCCTCGTACGATTTGCTTTTCACCACAAGGTCGTCAATATAGCATTCGACAATCTCATGTATGAGGTCATCGAAGATCTTCGTCATAGCCCTCTGATAGGTAGCGCCTGCGTTCTTCAGACCGAAGGGCATCACCTTATAGCAGAATATGCCTAGCGGAGTTCGAAAGGCGGTGTGCTTTTGGTCTTCAGGATGCATTTTTATTTGATTGTAGCCTGAAGATCCATCCATGAAGGAGAAGACCTCATGAGTGAACGTGTTATCGATCATCAGCTCGGTAACAGGTACTGGGAAGTCATCCTTCGGACAAGCCTTGTTGAGGTCCCGAAAGTCCACGCAAATGTGCACCGTCCCATTTTTCTTCATCACTGGGACAATATTGGCGATCCAGGCAGGATATTGAACTTCTTGGATAAAGCCGGAGTCGATTAGTTTCTTGACTTCGGCATTGATGCTCATCTCGAGTTCGAGCTGCATTCTTCGTGGCGCCTGTTTAACTGGTTTGACGTTCGGTGATATCGCCAGTTTATGCACAGCTATTTCAGGATCTAGTCCCGGCATCTCGGAATAGTTCCACGTGAAGCGGTCTTTATACTGCATAAGCACGTCTTTTAAGGAGGACACCTGCTTTTCAGACAGCAGCTCACTGACGAATGTTGGCCTCGGCTCATTTTCCGTCCCCAAGCCGATTTTTCTCAGGTTGTCCGCTGTGGTGTGTATCCCATCTTCCAGCTCTTTTGGCGCCGGTGGAAATTCTAAAACCACCCCGTCCTCATCCTTATTTGCGAAGCACCGGGAAAGGTCTTCCATATTATCGTGCTCCCTCTCCTTTGAGAATGTTATCATGTGGCAGGTATGAGTTCGTTTCCAAGACCGATGTTGATATGGTTTTACTCTCGCCACATAGGTTACTTTTGGCTCATGCTTTTGTGGTAGGGTTACCCTCCAACTGTCGGATAAAGAAAACTTGCCTTGATGATACTGGTCTTCAACCCAGTCTTTGAAGATGAAGCAGTCTTCAAGAGGATGTCCTATTACTCGGTGGTAGGAGAAATAATCCGGGTGATGGACCTCGTTTATCTATTCGGGGTACCGAGACTCCGGGAGCATCATCATTTGATACTTCATGACAAGGTTGAATATTTTCCTCACCTTGTCTTGAGGGAACGAGTATTTCCGACCCATCTTCTTCATAAAAGACGGATTCCAGCTGACTTTTTCTCGATCGTGTGGCTTCTTGAATCCGCTTCGCTGTTTTTGAACGTCATTCCCGTTCTCCACCCTGTTTTTGCCTCTGCGTCGGACTTTTCCATTGCCACGAGTGCGCACAGCGGGCTGAGGGTGAAGGTCATTGTAGTCTTTTCTCTCCGCAGACTGCTGAGCGAGACGCTACGTCCTGGCTTTCTCGTAAATAGCCATTTCGCGGCTGTGGTCATCCCGAACCTTTTGACCCGCTTCCCTTATTAGCCTGTCAATATCTTCTATGAGTGACGGACTTGGTATTCATACGGCGGTATTTCGCTCTGTTTCAATATCAGCGCTATCTGGAAGAGCATTCCCTTCTCCTCCGGAATCATTTATAACATGGCAGCCATGGAATCGCTCCCGTTTCTTAGACCAAACGTATCCAAGTCCAGTCGTCTCTATCCTCCCGTTGGGCACCTTTCTCTGGGTCCCGGAAACATCCCAAACCTTGTTGTAGAACTGGGCTTGTCGAGCGGTTTGTTTGAAAGGTACACCTTGGCATCTTAATAGCCTTCTCAATCCCTCTGCGTAATATCTGGGTAGACGGATTGGTTGAATCCTGTCAAGCGCAAGTTCGGCACCATGCCAGACTTCTTTCTCCACTTTAGTCTCCACAGATCGATAGAAGAGGATCGCTTTTTCACCTTTTCGCCTAGGAGTGACGTAGAAAGTCTGCAACTCTTGTATGCTGTATGTATCAAGCGCATCGAGTTCTTTATAATGCCGCTACGGAATCATGGTAATTTATAAACTCTGATCAGCTTCAGCGGAGGTCTGCATTGATGGGCGGACGGAGAACACTACATTGGCATCGTCCTCAGAGTCACTGCCAAAGACCAAAATAGGAGTAGATAGTCCTGGCCTGTTGCCATGGGGTTGCCCTGAGAAGACTATCTCTTCATTCTCCTCGGTATCTCTCCCAAATATCGGGATAGTGGCGATGGCTTTTTGTTTATTCTCCGGTTTGCGACATCTTTCCGTGTCTTCAAAGTCTGGTAAGAAGTACTTGGCGTCTTCATATTTGGGGACTTCATTTATGGAGAATGGGTTTAGCTCCCCTGTAACTGTGTACTCAAGGCCGTCTTTGAAGTACTTCATACACTAATGTTGTGTGGAAGGGATAATATTGTACTCGTGTAACCAAGACCGGCCGAGCAGAGCATTATAGCAAGTCTTGGCGTCAATGGTATGAAATTTGATGTCAGTAATGAGCATCCTAAAGCGTAATGTCAATATCACGGACCCAAGCGTCCGTGATGACTGCGAGTCGAACCCGGAGACGGTAATTTTATCCCGATCCAGGTGCTGAACGTTCATGCAAATCTCCTTCGGCACCTTCACGTTGAAAAGGTTGACAGAGGACCAATTGTCGACCAGGATCTTCTCTATCTTAATGTCATGGCAGTACCCGGTGACATATAGAGGACGGTTGTGCTCGCATGTTCCGAGGAGGAGATCTTCATCGCCGAATATGATGTCAGCTGTATGAATCTCTGCCAGCTCATCCTTCATCTTTTCTTCCGCAAAGAAAGATTGGAACTGGTCAGGCTCTTACAGTGCCTTGATTAGAGAATCTCGTGCCTCTTTGGACAGGAAGAGAGCATCCAGTATGCTCAATTGCGAGGGTATCTTCCTCAGATGTGCCAGGATATTATAATCCACCTTGTTTTTCTTAGGCGGGTCCTTGGCCACGAGCTCTTTAACGACTCTATCATCGAGAGTAATTTTCTCAGGGACTTTTTCCTTCCCCTTGTCTCTTTTGTTCGAACCCTTGTTTATAGGCCCGAGATTCTTTTCAGGCAACGTACGGTTACGCAGCTGAATGTTCTCGCAGTTCTTCTCCTCCTCTTCTTTTCCAAAGGTGGATTCTTTGAAGAGAGGGCCAAGGGTTATTTCTTTCTCAGAATCGCTCCCGAAAATGAAAACTTGAGTTTTCCCTTTCGTCGAACTGGTATCAACCATATAACAGTTGCCAGTCGTTTTTCCTCGCTCATCTGTCACATTTTTTCGCTGTCGACGAGCTTCACGCTTCATCCTCTTGAAGTGTTTTCGGTGGGCAACGTATCCCTGCCACCACTTCTTGAAGGCACTGCACTCTTCGGTGGGGTGTGTAACCCTCCGATGGTATAAGTAGTAGTTCGGATGTACATCCGATTCATCGAGGCACGTACTCCCGAGAGTATTTCCTTTGAAAGGTGGCAGCTTCATCCCCATAAACAGGGCTTTGGCGAACCGTTTCCCCGTCTTAAATCTGCTTTTGTCTGCCGCGGGTGTGCTTCAATCTGGTTGGAGTACTTTGTGACTCTTCCTCGCCGCAGCTTCTTCATTCTGACGCCGACGCTTGGCTTTTTCGTATATGGCCGTTTCACGCTCTCGGTTAGCTTTGCTCCTCTGAAGAGCTTCGCTTAGCAACCTGTCAATCAAGTCGTCTGACGGCTCCAGGGATTTTTGCACCGGTCTTGCCCCCATCTTTCCTTTGTCGTTTTCTGACTCTGAGGGGGTCTCTTCGTTTTTTAACGACGAATGAGGGACCATATGGCAACTCGCTACATAATCCTCGGGTTCTTCTGACGAGTCGTTCCCCTCATCAATGTCACTGTCTCCGTTCTCAAGGATATGGTCGAGAAACTCTTCGAGAATGACTAGGGTTCGCGCCTTCTGATTGTATTCCTCCAACGCGCCGATGTAATTTTGCAGGTCCATGCGCCGGTTATCAGGCTGTACAGGCTTCTTGGTCTTCTTCTTTTTCTTCGAAGACTTTGAAGGCCTGACCTGGATGTTTTGCCCAGCGTTACCAGATTTCGGTATTGGGCGCGGTTTAAGCATACCCTCAATGATCTTGGACTCCAGCGGGCTTTTCCACCTGATCGCCGGACATGCTTGAAGGTCCTTCAGCATTCTTTTAGTTTTAGCTGAAAGGACAACTTCCCACGAAGCTTCTTCTACAAGCAAGCATGGTGCCCCTAGCGTGTCCACCTTTTTAGGTGCGTGCTTCTGTAGCGGGTTCACCCTCCAGTTTTCGGACAGCGCAAACTTGCCTTGTTTGTACTGACCCTTGACCCAATTTTTTAAGACGTAGCAATCCTTAATTGGGTGGCCCAATACTCTGTGGTAGGAGCAGTAGGTAGGACTGTTGACGTCACCAGGCTGCAGTGGACGTCTCGGATCCGGTAGAGTGATAAGTCTGTTGCGCACTGCCAGTTTGAACAGTCTCCTCGGTTTATCCTAGGGAAACGAGTAAGGTTCGAGGGATCGGCATGGGCGTGTGTCGCTTTGGAAAGTAACCGGTTTCGGGTCAATTGGTTGCTGTTGAGTGTTGGCAACGAAGGTCGCTTTCCCTTTGCCCTTTTCATTCCGGGGATCCGTTTTTTAAAAGGACGGCCTATGGTCCATCTGGTCCATTTGGGCTAGCTTGTCGATCAAGGCCTGGAAGGTAGTTAGCTTGAAGAACATCATAAATTGGGATATAGTCACCTGAGGGTCAAGGGTCCCTATGAACATGCCCACGGCAGGAACTTCTTCTATGCGTTTTTCGCATTTTGACCACAGGTTCCGCCGCCGAATTGCGTATTGAACCCAGGTCTCTCCTGGCTTCACCCTGGCATTGATTAATGCTGTGATCGGGGTGCGCTTGCGAACCGCTGTGTGAATAGTAATTCCATCTCCGTGAATGTTTTGACAGAGTCATTTGGGAGTTCGGAGTACCATTCAAATGCTGTTTCCGACAAGCTGCCAACAAACTGGCGAAGCAGCAGTTTGTCGCCACCTCCAATATTACTTCACAGCGCTATGAATTGAGCAACGTGCTGGTGTGGATTGCCCGTCCCCTTATACACATGGAATTTAGGGATCGTATATCCTGGTGGGTACTTGATTTGATCGTACCAGCCTAAATAAGGTCGCCCGGTTCTGATGACTTGGCCAGCCGCTTCACTCGCTTGATGAGCTTGTATTTGTTGAGCTATATAGTCATCAAGGGCAGCCTTGGAGATTGTCTCTTCTCGGACTGCGGAGACAGCCGAAGGAAGGTTTGACGTTACCCCTCTGTCGTCTTCGATGATTATCGGAGGGTTTTCGGCTGGAGGTTCCGGCTGGATCATCATCCTAACCATGTCTTGGAATAGAAGCTCCATCTTTTTTATATTAGCGGCCTGTTCCGCGGCCTCCTTATCCTTCCTTTCTAGCACCCTCCGCAGGAACTCGGTGTCGGTCTCTTGTTCCTGGCGTTGCTCAGACGTTGATTCCAGGCTTTCTTTCTGCCCAGTGAGTGCTGACATTTCCATCAGCATTTATTGGAGTTTTTGTTGCTACTCCTTATCTTTTGTCAACGATCAAGTGAGTGGTCGATGACCTACGGAAGCACGACTTTCCTCTTTTCCGGAAGCCATGTACACCTTGTGCACGATCATGCCCCCAGACTTAGGGCGTTTAGGTCCAGTGCCTTTGGAATTCGCCGCAGGCGGTGGGGTTTTCTCCGGCCTTCTCCTTTTGTAGGAGGTTGAAGTCGGAGGGGCCGTTGTAACAGGCACCCATATAGACGATGCCTTCCGTGGTATGGCAGAGGGATGGTCCTCCTCTTGCCGAGCCTTCGTTTTCTTCAGTTGGCGAGAGTAGTCTTTATCGATCACAGAATCTTGGACCTTCCGCCAGACTCTGTGGATTTTGGAGGACAACCGCTGAGGGGGTTGCTCCGGCTTTGCCTACATCCTGTTTTCAGTAAGCGGGGGAGACTTCTTCAATATAGCGCTTGGGGAGTTCTTTCGCACCCTCCTGAGCGGATCGAAACTGTTCCCAGTTGGAACAGCAGCGTCAATTTCCACCATTGGAGCTGGTGGCGTCAGTCCAGATGGGGAAATGCCCCCAGCTTTCCTCACTCGGCGCCAGTAGCGACGTCGAGCATGTCTTGCAGACGGGATCTCCTCAGTTGTGGAAGCGGCTTCGTCATGTCCCGTGCTCTGATGAAGGGCTACTGCCGGTGCCAGCCTGTTGAAGACTGACGTCCGTTGAGAGGGGCGGTCAATCTTTCGAAGGCTGACCTTTTGGTAGGGGAAGCAGTCTTAATGATTTCGCCGGAAGCAGGAATTGGAACGGCCAATCTTGTGAAGACCGATCCTTTAGCAGGAGAAGCCCTGTCGATGACTTCTCTCGCCGGAGCTAAAACGGCTATCCGTTTCGGGATAACCCCGTCAGGTATCGCGAGCCTCTTTGAGGGCCCACTTGAGCTGTGGCTCAGCCTGTTGAAGACTGAGGCATTAGAATTGGACGACCCGTTGAGAGGGGCCGTGGAGATTGTAAGTCGATCGAAGACCGACTTCTTGGGAGCTTCTTGTAGTGGCACTGGGGCACTGAAGCTTACTGGCGGGATCATGGTCCTAAAGAACAGTCCAATGGTGACTTGAGTCACCTGCTCCACTGGCATTGCAAAGATGGAGGCCGCTTAGGGCCCATAAGTCACTCCTCCATTTGGGGTGGAGCGAGAGTTGCTGTTGCAGGTGCAGTTGGAAGCCATCGATTTCTCTTCTCTTCTGCAAATGAGCAAGACACCAAATCTTAGTACCTCGAATCCAGGGGCAACCATAGTAAACCACGATTTGTTCGCGAACACGACATACGGAGTATGGAGTGGAAAGAGGAAAAGGTCCCACCGGGCGTGCCAGAATCTGTTCATCGCCGAAAACAGAGATGGATCCGAGATGGATCGTCTTGCCTGAATTTTGGGGTAGATGCTATTTGGATTTATCCATCCACCTCTCCGAAGATACCAAGTTGATTTTTGGCACCGTGTATCGGAAGTTTGGACAGATGCAACCGTTGTAGCAGACTTCGTCAGATTCCCCCTTATTTCTAAGAGGTTTTTTATTGTGGGGACGCTCTTCCCTGCAGGCGCAAGCCCCTGCAGTTAATTACGTTACCGCGTAGCGATAACCACTCTCTCCTACTCCGGATGTTCACTTCGTGTCGTATGTGTTTGTTTTATTTTTGGTTTCCCGTGGATTATATACGGAGACTAATTTATGTTGCCGCCCGTAGGGCGTGGATTAGTCCAAATCCGTATATTTTTAGATTTGGGTTTGGTTTGATTTAATGATCGTTAATCTCGTTTGAGATTAAGATCCACTTAAATGTTTGTTGAGGATACGTTAGTCCAATTTTAGACTAATATCTACTTAACAAGGTTTTAGGATCATTCAGATCCAACAAAAGAGCATTTAGGCTCTATTGTTTTAGTTTAAGGACATCTCGGTCCATTGTTACTTTAAGGACGTTTCGGTCCGTTGTAATTTAAGGACGTTGCGGTCCGCATTGGGATGTGCTCATCGGTTCGGGAGTACACCAAAGAGTTGTTGGTTGTCGGGACCCTCCACCTCTCTGAAGACATTGAAGAATTACAACGACATATATCAGAGGTGTGGAGAGATGTACCCTTGAACCAATTCCATGTTTGAGGGAAAAGGAATTGATGGTCGAGCCCAGAAATCATTAGTCGTATTTTGAGACTAAGATTTCTTCATTAGTTTTGGGAAGTCATGAGCATAGAGACTCGATCTATTTGGAGATCGAAGATGTTTTAATCTCAAGAAAACTTAGCCAACTTGAGGTTGGAGTAGTGTTAAACATTAGTGTATGTTCAGCACTCACGTGTTCCCACGTGAGGTTCTAAAGCAGTGTTAAACACTGGATTTCGGGGGCGCTCACGTGTGGCACGTGAGGCACCTCAAAGATGGCGTTGTACATTGGGTTCAAGTCCCCATTTACATATAAGTGTTAAACACTTAATTCTTGTGGCACTCACGTGTGAGCACGTGAGGTGCCCCAAAGTTGGTATTGCCCTTTATGGGTTTTATTTCCTCCTTCATATAAGTGCTAAGCACTTGGTTAGGGGTTATGTGGAAAACACGTGACTGCCCTAAGAGGCATTTCTTGTTCTTCTTTTAGGTGCTTGCGTGGGAAACATGTGACTCGGTCTCAGCCATTCTTTTTTGTTCATCAGAGGTGCTCACGTAGGAAACACGTGAGGTTTCGTTATAGTGTTCAACACTAATGAATGTGCATAAAGATTTTGATCTCATGTTAACGATACTGGGATCTGAGTTTAGAGAATTTCAAGTCTCTTGTTTTATAATAATTAAATTCTTTTTACAGGGTTAAACCCTAGTTTTATCAGAGAAATTAAATTCCTATATACTTTTGTAAGAATTAAATTTTTTGAACTTAGTTCCTTTCCCTAAATTTTGAATCTGTATAACAGAATCTCCCCGATGAGAATTAAATTCTCAACTTGTGGGAAGATCTGCTTTTGCAGACCTCAACCAGAGAAAGAACAAAATTCTTTTTTGTGAAGGGTTAAACCCTTTGTTTGAGAATTAAATTCTCTTTTATTTTTGTTGGAGCTTTTTGGGAGGCTTCTGTATATTGTTTTTTTTTAGAAGCTTATGGGGTGGTCTCCTCCTTTTAAAGAATTAAATTCTCTCTCTATTTTTCTTCCCCCCTCTCCCTCTCTGTATGTGTCTCTCCTCCTCTCCTCGCTTCTATTTATATGAGAAGAACAAGAATCAATTTGTTAAGAGAATCCCTCATTAAGAGATCATGATTGATTTCCATGATCTTTTAGATCAATCGGTGGATTTTATTCACCGTTGGATTTTTAATCCAAAGGCTCTCTGTGTAACAGAGAAGATTTCTTGTTTGTTTATCAAGATTATGAATATCTTGTTAGTTTTAACAAGATTAGAATTTTATTCTACCATATGATCACTGTTGGATCTTTGATCCAAAGGTCCTCTGTTTAACAGAGAAGATCTTTCCAGTTTGAGAAAGATCAGGAAAATATTTCCCAAGTAGAATTTAATTCTAGAATTTGATATGAGCATTTTAAATTGAGGCGCTCACATGCTTTGCATATGAGTAGCAAGAGAACTCATGTGTTTAACACGTGACCCCTAGTGTGGGTTTTAGCCTGTTTATTTTCAGCGACATATGAGCGCTCACGTGTTTTACATGTGAGACCTGTTTGGCCATTAGTTATTTTATTTAGTTTATTTTTAGCGCTCATATGCTTTACATATGAGCGCTCACGTGTTTAGCACGTGAGGCCTGTTTTGGCCATTAGTTATTTATGTTCAGCGCTCATATGCTTTGCATATGAGCGCTCACGTGTTTTACACACGATGCCAGTTTGGCCATTAGTTGTTTATTTTCAGCGCTCATATACTTTTCATATGAGCGCTCACGTGTTTAACACGTGAGGCCAAAATTTGAGGACTCCCCCCCTTTTTTTATAAGGGAACAAGTAGTTTTTAACCATTTTGGCGGGAACACTCGTAAAATGAAAAGTTTAAGAAAATCAAACATATGCTGAATATTATATGAACCGACCTGGACACGTGGCACAAATCCAGAGCCCTGTTAGTTATATGTATGCCCTAGAGGCCATTACTATACATAGGATGTATATTGTAGTGGATGCTTGGACATATATAGGGATGACTTTCTTGCTCGATATGATAGTATGCTATCTGGTTACTCTTTACTTTAACGTGTACACTGATTGTCTCTCTGTTACATGTTGGTAAAGCCCTTAGGATGTGTACTTGACTACCTGGACTATGATGCGGATCATACTAGTGGGGACATGGTAGTCCATAAGTACATCCTTCAAAGTCCCTAGTCGTGGGTGTATCGAGACGGGGCATCGATATACCAGAGTAGACTAGCGTATACCTTCTCGACCCATACAGATGGGCGATGGATGATCCCATATCCATTGGTGTTTGACATCAGAGATGATATACGGGTGCTCAGTGGAGACTGGGTACACTGGACGGACTCGCCGAGAACTCCCAGATGGTATTAAAACTTACGTCAGATGGCAGTTCTCTGGTGACACTGGTACAGGTTAGTCTGTATACCCGAGATCATCATAGAGTCTTGTGTGATTCCCACTGTGCTTTGATTTCCACCTTACCACGTCCAAGAGGGCGTGCAAAATGGTGGTTTTTGGGTACAGTCCCGAGTCACATGGAGGCAATGAGCGATAGGAGGGGTTTCGTCTCTCCCGGTATAGGGAGTTGATGTTGCGCTGTGCTCGATTGGCTATAACAGGAAGTCCTTGGCCAAGGCTGCTTTAGGGATTTACTGGTAAGAGTTACCAGTAGTTTCTCGACCCGTTATGAGCCTCATATCGACACGACTTATCGAGTTATTGGGGTCTGACGTTTACCACCCCTAGGCGAGATATGCGACATATCAGACGAACAGACCGGACTGTACGGTAGTATTACTGGTTGGATTCACAGGAGTGTGAGCGGGCTTGCTCGTTGATCTTCTGATCGCTCAATACCCGGGTGGCCGTTATGTTTAGCAGACCGCTTGCGGCTTGTGGGTGTTTGATATGATCATCACCTACTGCCGGCGTATTGACGAGTCTTTAGAGTCCTACACAGGGGTTTCCTGGCTCAAGCGAAACGAAATAGGAGCGCATATGAGATATGTGCGGGACCGAGAATAATACCAGTATGTGATACTGTATTCTATTCTCGCGAGTGTGACATTGATCGGTTGTATGCGATATAGCCGGGTTATCGGATCAAGTGTTGATTCGATAAGTTGTTACTATTGATATTAGTCGGTTATATACGATATGACCGGATCGTGAAATCAAGTGTTGATTTAATGATTTAATGTATAATTATATATTTGATATATTACTTTACATTAACTAGTATTGGTTCACTTAAGATTGATTTTCTCACTTGAATGTGCACATTGTTTATATGTGATATATGCAAGTGTACATGTTTGTATCATGCTTGATGATACAAACAAGTTGTGTGTATGAGACTTGAACCAAATCAAGATTAGATTAGGGTTTACTATTTTCCTAAGCATATAACAAAAGAGTGTGACTTTGGTCAAAGTTATCAAGCTTCATGAAGCTTGATAAATATTGACAAAGTCAACTCTTTTGTCATTTGTTCAAGATATTAGCTAACCCAACCCTTAACCTAATGCTTTGGTTAATTCTCTACATGAGTTAAGCATGAGGGCTTAACTCAACCATGGTGCCATTATTTATTGGATAAGTTTCATTTGGATAATATTTGAGATGATTCTTTCTTCTTCATCATCTTCATCAAGCTCACAAAAGCTTGCTAGCTCCAATGGTGCCATGGGAAAAAGAGTGAGAAATCCAATTCTAAAGTGAACCCACTTCCTATTTCTTCATCCTCTACTACTTGCCATGTAGTATAGGGTGTTCTCTTCACAAAGTTTTTGACCAAGTGAAGGAAAAGCTTGAGTTTGAGTCTCCCCGACGTAGATCATCTTCGGCCTCGAAGTCAATGACCTAGCCCGATCATTTCTCCGACGAAACCATCGCTAGAGTCCGGGATTCTGATGATCGCAGCGGAGGGACATCAACACGGAGCTAAAGAAATGGTGGAGCGGATCTACAAAGGTTGTAGTCCCTTTCACTTAGCAATAAAGTTGTTTACTTGCTTGCTTTTCGCCTAATCTCTAGTTAACGATCTTGCATAGGATTCTTAGGCACATGAAAAACTTGAATTTGGCATGGTTGATGCCTTGTGGAACCTCTTGAGTGTGCCTAGGAACTCTATAGTGGTATCAAAGCCTAGCTAGAGCTTTAGGCGAAGTGTAGACGATATTAGAAATCCGATCGAACCCCGAAACCCGAACTTTTAACCCTCTCTGGACATTTTCTGAAAATGTGGTTTTTTCTAAATTAAAAATATTCAAAAAATTCAGAAGGATTTTCTAGGAGTTACTGTGGAGCACGTGACCCTAATTCATCTAATGCGCCGCGGAACCGCGGCCCCACCCTAGCTTGCGCGGCGGTTCCGCGGCCATAAAAACGAATCTTTGCACGTGACCTGCACAGTAATCTCTCTCTGTTAGTGCTGTATTTTCTTGGAATTTTTAAAGTTTGCTCAAGAGTTGAGTTTTTTGGGTTGTATTGTGAGTTCGACGATTCGATCGGAATCTTTAACTTTGTCTGTGTTTTTCCGGGTATTTTAGAACATGTTAAAAAGTTTGACCGGATATAAATACCCACTTTTTCCCCTGTCGGGAAATTTCCAAGTGTTGGATTTTTCCATAGTTTGAAAACGTTCTAAGTAGTGCAAATAACGCGATGGACCCTCTAAAAGACAACAAACCTTAACTCGATTATGTGACCGTCTTGAACTGCCCTTTGAACCTTAGGGTTTGGGGCAGTACGGCATGCCACATGTGAGGCGTTGGCTTGACCCTTCTACGGCTGGACCGTTGGTACTGTGGCATGAAGTGAATGTTTTTAAACTTATTTCATGTGTTGAGCTGTTTCGGGAAAACTTGGGTGTTTGACAGTTCAATCGGAAAGTTTAACATTTTCTATTTATCTGGAATGTGATACAATATTTGGAATCCACAAGTGGTTATGAGATAACTGATTTGGATGTTATAAACATAGCAGTTTAATCTCGATTGATCAGTTGCCACGGAATTTTGATGCGATCTAAAGTCCGTCGCAATCACGTAGCGTACGCGGATACTCGCCGGATAAACTTAACAGACAGCTACACCCCTTAGCCCCGACCAAGTGACTGTAGGAGAACCCCGTCGCCGAAAGCATCCGTTCGGGTGCTCGCGGTAGCGGTGTTCCGCCTTGGTGCACTTCGTCGACGGTATCGGGGGTGTGATCGCACGCTTTTGGCGTGTCGGATGTTCAAAGAATTAAAGTATAACCGCGATCAGGACGGTGTCGCTTTGCAGCTAGCCGGTTGAGCATGGGTCGGTCTACAGGGAGATGGTTGTATGTCCTTTCTTGTTTTAGACGAGTCAATAAAGAATCTGTATATTTGTTCGATTCTAACCTATGTGTTTATTTGCAAGTATAAAGTTGTTAAGAAAAGATACGAGATTATAAGCTAAAGAAATCCGTACTCAAAACCTTTGAGCCGAGTCTTGACCAATTGAAGCTAGAGCAATAGGCAACAACGTGGATTAGGGGATTTAAGCGCAATATTCGTGGAATACGGCTTATTTACCCTTGTCCTTCCGTTCTTGTCTCTTTCTTTCGCCTCCGGCCAAACCGAACGCAACCGGTCGCGGTTAGGAATCACCGTTACCTTGTTAGGGTACGGTGCCTAACGGAGCGCTTGCGTATGGTTTGGGCGGAGTTCAATGGAAAATAACGGGAAAAAGAAAAGAGAAAAGAAAATCTTTAACTTATAATATCGTATTTCTTCTTAACAAGAATAATTACATTCATTCACAAAATGAACAAAAGAGAGCAAAAGAAAAGAACAAAGAAAAGAAAAGATTACAAGTAATTAAATGCAAGAATTTAAGTGCATGAAATAAATTGCAAGAAAGAAAAGCAAGATAATAATAAGCAAGTAATAAAAAGCGATAAAAAGAACAAGAAAGTAGAACTCAAGACAAGCATGGGATCAATAGCCAACCCTTAAACTTGCAAGCTCAATCAAGAAGTTGCAAGATCAAGAGAAGGGTAGAGAACGCATGTGAATTGAAGCGCTAATTCCGCAAGAAAATACGACCCTTGAGATCAATAACTAACCCTTAACCATTCAAGCTCAATGAAGAGGTTGAATGATCAAGAGAAAGCAAGAATCTCAAGGGGAAGAAGAAACAAAAGAGAATGAACAAAAGCCCTCATCTTCATTGATCTTCCACTCAAAAAGCTCTCACTACAAGTTTCATGGAAAAAGAATGAAGAAGAAGAAGAAAAAGACTAAATCCTACAAAAGAATGAAGAACAAAGAATGACCCTTGGCTTGGCTCAGATCTGCTGTATTTATAGGCAGGGAAATGAAACCCTAGGGGCAAATTCTGACATAAAATGAAGTACCCAAAGTGCCCATGAAAAACGACAGAATGAAGACCCCACATGGCCGAGGATCCGCGGCCAATACCCTCTATTGGACGCGGATCCGCGGCCCTTTAGTGGTGTTGGGCTGTGGGCTTTGGTCGGGGTCCCTGGTTTGTTGTCATCTTCAGTGTGGTACATATATTTTCTGAAAATACTTTCACATTTCTTCCAGAATTTCTGTTGAGGAAAGGTGGACTTTTGTGGATGCTTTTGTCATGATTGCCTCGAGCTCCGCGTAGATTTCTTGGAACTTGTTGTTGCCATTGAGCCTTGTGCATGAAGGTGACATTGATTTGACATTTTGTCTTCCTAAACTGGTATCTGGCAACATACGGATGACGAGCGGAGACCGTGTTTTCTCAGTGGTTGGCAGGAACCCGGATTTTGTCGTGTTTTCCATGAATTTCACCGTTTTAGAACCGAGAACCTGTATCCTGCAAATATGTAACAAACACGGATTAAAAGCACCTACCTATAAACAACCGAGCGTAAGAATGGGCGGTATAAAATGCAGTATTCTGTGATGAACAAATACCCCCAAACTTAACTTTTGCTCGTCCCGAGCAAAACCAATTATTCACAAAAAATAAAATCCTAACCGCACTTTCGCAGGGAACGCGATTGCACTGAGCGCGTGCAACAAACCGTTAAACCTCTAGGTGTCCCTAGTAGGAGGAGTGTTGTCTCCTGAGGGTTTTCAGCGGATTACACCCACAAAATCCCGTCAAGCTAGTGTCATAAGTTAACATAGATTCTACTCCTACAGTTCAGTATTTACGTTAGAAATTCTATTATCCTAAGTTAGAAATATCCAACCCTTATTTTTCACACCTCCTATCTATTTAACTTTAGGTCTTATACGTTCCAAAAAAGTTTAGAAAGATGTTGATTCTCCTGAGTTTTCCTTCTAAAGTGAGGCCTCAAATCAGGGATTTTTATCAACTTTACAGAAAACACAAGTCTTATTCTTTATTTCTATCTTTTATTCAAACATCGATTTTATACCCCTACGTGTGTGTATATTTGCACCCCTACACTTAAGAATTCAATTCAAGCTATAATACCCTTGCCCTAATACCTAATACTACTTCTTTTCATTAAGGATGGACGGATTTGCTCACACACCTTTCATGCGACTATTAATGCTTCTTGAGGCACTAACGGCCGATTACTGAATGTGTGAACTTTAAAGCGTAAATAGCTGTTTCCAGGTCTTGACTTTATTCTATTTTTTCTTTTTTTCTTTTTCTTTTTTCTCTTTCAAGACCGGATATATTTTTCACATGCTCTTTTGGTGTTTAGCTTTAAATAGCGTTTTTTCTTTCATACTAGGCTTTCAGGCAAGAGTATTTCTAGGTATCCTCTACTATCCCAAGTTTCAAGGTGCGTGTAAGTGCAGTTTGTAGGGTATATACTTTCTAAATTTGAACTCAAGAAAAGAAACTATTTTTCAGACTTATCCTCCGGTAAAGCTTCAATACTTTCCCTTTATCTTGACTTAACTCAAGAACTGAACTCAAGATTACCTAGTTCTCAAAAAAACTGTAAGGACGTATACTTACCAAGTTTAAACAGAAAGAGGGTTATTTTTAGGGTTTTCAATTCCTAAGCCTAGAATTTAGTTATTTCTATCATATCAACTAAACTTTCGGAATAAAGATCTAAGTTACCCTATTAGCTAACTTGACGACAAAGTTTTTATATTTTTTTGGAAAATTTTTTATTTTTGTGGGTTTTTAATAAGGTATGCAAATGCAAAATATACAAATGAATGCGAAGGAAGAAAGCTTACCGAGCACACCCCCAAACTTAAACTTGACAGTGCCCTCACTGTCAGGCCATACCAAGGGTCAAAATTGCCGGCGCTCCCTAAAAACAAAATATATACATCAAAGAAAACAAAAAATATATACAAAAAAGGAGTCCCCTCCAAGCTTAAGTGAAACAGTGTTTCCACTGTTAAGCGAAGAAGTTCAGGATTAGGGGGAAAGAACAGTATCAATCTATACAAGGCCTTACACAGGCCAAAAGTGAGTACCAACCATTCAAAGATTTTGTCTCTATAATGTGCTGGTTGGGGAAAGAAGGCATAGAGAAAAGAGATGGACAATACGCGAGACCGTATGCGAAGAGAAGCGGGATACGGTCTCGGTATATGAGAGGAAGAAGAATGGCGGAAGGGAAAAAGAAGTGGAATACGAACTTGAGGGTGCAAATGGAGTAAATAGATTAGCACAATTTGTGATGAGCGATGTGTAAAAAGCGATTGTGCTAATCTATTAACCCGTCGAGAAATGGGGTCAAATCCCTCAAGATTCGTAAGAAACCATGGGTACGCCGAACTTGGTAAACCAGACATACGAAGTGAAAATGATACGGGTTCTTGCAAGGTCGGAACGATGGAAAGGATGGAGGGAAGTGGTAGAGGAAGGGTATCGGTTAAGGGTTCTGGAGGGTGTACACAGTCAGTGAAAGGAACAGAACGAATTAGAAAATCCGACTCATCATCTAGAACTGTTTCATCCTCAAAAATATCCTCAAAATTCTCCTCAAAATTTAGCACATCCATGCATTTTTCTTCAAAATCCAGACGCATATGGGGTTCGGGAAAAACATTTAATGACTCGGGATGATGATTTGAAGAGAAAAACTCAGCCAAATCTATGGGTTCATCATCCAAAATATTCCCAGCGTCGATATCCTCAATCAAGTGAAAATCAAAATTCTCTGACACCTCAACAAAAGCATGGATATCAATCAATTTAGGTTCTAAAGTGGAGGTGTAAAGGTCAAAAGGTTTAGGATCGGTTTCACTTGGAAGAGACCCTTCACAATCGGGCAAATCAAACACTACGAAGTCGCACAACTCATTCATCATTCTATCTTCAATTGATAAATCATGTGGAACACAGGAGTTGTGTGATTCAATTTGAAACGGGTAGGTTTGATTTGGAAGGGGGTACATCTTACTCTCAGCACTCAAATTCACAGCCTGTCCTGCCACCTCATCATACATCGAAAAATTTGGAGCTAGTTGGAAACTAGCTATCGGGTCAGTAGGTTGTATGAGAGCGGCCATGGACGCATTCAAATCCATCATCTGCTGTGAAGCTACCCGAAATTCTTCCAAAGTTCGCTCAAGACTAGACATAGGTTGTGAAGGGGTTTCAGTAAAAGATTCAAAGTTGTTTGGATACTGAAAACTCTCAAAAGGCTGTGTAGAAGCAATGTCTAGGGAAGGTGTAAAAGTTGGGTAGGACTGGTAGGAATTGAATGGCTGGACAGGAGTGGGATCAACATTGGGATAAGAAAGTGAATGGAATTGTTGATCCCAAGAATTTGTAGTGGTGAAAGGAGTGAAAGATCGGCTACGAGATTGTTCAATATGTTCAGCAATAGACATAGGTCTCGGGGTTACAACTGGATTTTCAAAAGGGGTATCAACGCAAGAAGGTGTGAATGTTTGAAACGGTTGATACGAAGTGGATTGCGGGGTCCAGTTGTTCGTCCTAGACGCGTCTATCCGATCTTTCAAAGAAATTTTAGGCATGGATGGGTCGTTCGAAGTTCGACCAAAACAAGAACCGTAAGAAGTTATGTCTGGTTGTGGGTACCAAAGTTCGGCAAGAGTTTTGCGAGGTGGAGTACCCATGATATGAAGAGAGAAAGAGAGAAAGGCAGAGAAAAGGAGAGGAAAAAGAATGTGATTTTTTTTTTTAGTTATATATTAACAAAAGAATGAAGTATACACACAAAAAGAATATGGACAAAAACAATCACGACACAAAAAATATACCACACACCTAATCGTTCTAGGGTTAACCTAGGTCAACTAGACCTGCTCCAGAACTTGATTGTCGAAGTAAAACTGTGTCGAGAAACAGGCTCAAGATACACTGATCACGAGGCCAGGTAAGTGCAGAGATAAGGGGAGGTTTTCCAACGCTTTCGCGAAGTTCCTTAATTAAATAACCCTTTCTCTTTTGGCGGTTTCGCCGTTAACACTTTCCTAGACACCCCGTAAACAATATACCGTTAAGCAAGGTTCTAAACACAGTTAACTTCTCCTAGTGAGCGCGAAGTCCTTAAGGCTTAAAGTCTAGTTTCTTTTAAAATTTGTGCGGGTAAACGTTATGCTCAAGTTCGTGATTTGTGGGCCACGGAAAAGGTGATGAAATCCTTTACCGTATATTGTGGGGTTCGCTTGCCCTTAAGTCCGTATTAATGTATGCAATGCGCAATTCAATAAAAATTCTATAAAGAATCAAACAATCATTTTTTAGTTTAAGCGCGGCACTGCAACAAATACGGGTTAGTCAATTTTTAGCGTTTGCCAAAGAATCCTGCAAAGAATAGTATATTGGATGCGTCGGATTTGAGAAGAAGGTGTTAGTAAAATACGTACCGTTAAGTTTTGGGTTAGGAAACCCCCGTTGAATCAAATCCGGTAAGCTTGAAAGGTTCGCTTGCGCGGGTCAAACTACCCGGATCTTTGGCACTGTACTTCGTAATCACCTTTGCCTTGAATGTACACTTTGCTCCCACAATCGCAGTTTGCAAATCCGCAAAAATCTGCACTCTTGCCCACAAAAATGATCAAAAAAAAAAGAATATTTTTTTTTTATATACAAAAAGAATATTAACCCGAATAACAAGAAAGAAAATACGCTACCGTTTCCCCGGCAACGGCGCCATTTGATCGCACGCTTTTGGCGTGTCGGATGTTCAAAGAATTAAAGTATAACCGCGATCAGGACGGTGTCGCTTTGCAGCTAGCCGGTTGAGCACGGGTCGATCCACAGGGAGATGGTTGTATGTCCTTTCTTATTTTAGACGAGTCAATAAAGAATCTGTATGTTTGTTCGATTCTAACCTATGTGTTTATTTGCAAGTATAAAGTTGTTAAGAAAAGATACGAGATTATAAGCTAAAGAAATCCGTACTCGAAACCTTTGAGCCGAGTCTTGACCAATTGAAGCTAGAGCAATCGGCAACAACGTGGATTAGGGGATTTAAGCGCGGTATTCGTGGAATACGGCTTATTTACCCTTGTCCTTCCGTTCTTGTCTCTTGCTTTCGCCTCCGGCCAAACCGAACGCAACCGGTCGCGGTTAGGAATCACCGTTACCTTGTTAGGGTACGGTGCCTAACGGAGCGCTTGCGTATGGTTTGGGCGGAGTTCAATGGAAAATAACGGGAAAAGGAAAAGAGAAAAGAAAATCTTTAACTTATAATATCGTATTTCTTCTTAACAAGAATAATTACATTCATTCACAAAATGAACAAAATAAAGCAAAAGAAAAGAACAAAGAAAAGAAAAGATTACAAGTAATTAAATGCAAGAATTTAAGTGCATGAAATAAATTGCAAGAAAGAAAAGCAAGATATTAATAAGCAAGTAATAAAAAGCGATAAAAAGAATAAGAAAGTAGAACTCAAGACAAGCATGGGATCAATAGCCAACCCTTAAACTTGCAAGCTCAATCAAGAGGTTGCAAGATCAAGAGAAGGGTAGAGAACGCATGTGAATTGAAGCGCTAATTCCGCAAGAAAATACGACCCTTGAGATCAATAACTAACCCTTAACCATTCAAGCTCAATGAAGAGGTTGAATGATCAAGAGAAAGCAAGAATCTCAAGGGGAAGAAGAAACAAAAGAGAATGAACAAAAGCCCTCATCTTCATTGATCTTCCACTCAAAAAGCTCTCACTACAAGTTTCATGGAAAAAGAATGAAGAAGAAGAAGAAAAAGACTAAATCCTACAAAAGAATGAAGAACAAAGAATGACCCTTGGCTTAGCTCAGATCTGCTGTATTTATAGGCAGGGAAATGAAACCCTAGGGGCAAATTCTGACATAAAATGAAGTACCCAAAGTGCCCATGAAAAACGACAGAATGAAGACCCCACATGGCCGCGGATCCGCGGCCAATACCCCCTATTGGCCGCGGATCTGCGGCCCTTTAGTGGTGTTGGGCCGTGGGCTTTGGTCGGGGTCCCTGGTTTGTTGTCCTCTTCAGTGTGGTACATATATTTTCTGAAAATACTTTCACATTTCTTCCAGAATTTCTGTTGAGGAAAGGTGGACTTTTGTGGATGCTTTTGTCATGATTGCCTCGAGCTCCGCGTAGATTTCTTGGAACTTGTTGTTGCCATTGAGCCTTGTGCATGAAGGTGACATTGATTTGACATTTTGTCTTCCTAAACTGGTATCTGGCAACATACGGATGACGAGCGGAGACCGTGTTTTCTCAGTGGTTGGCAGGAACCCGGATTTTGTCGTGTTTTCCATGAATTTCACCGTTTTAGAACCGAGAACCTGTATCCTGCAAATATGTAACAAACACGGATTAAAAGCACCTACCTATAAACAACCGAGTGTAAGAATGGGCGGTATAAAATGCAGTATTCTGTGATGAACAGGGTGCGGCCGTCTACTAAAGTTTGCGACGAGCATTCGATCAGTTTATCGGGAATCTTGTTGAATTGCCCGACTAGATATTGAAAAGTGTTTTCGATATAGAGACTAAAATGCGGGGTTTATAATTGTTAGGCATGTGATGTCTAAGGAATTCAGATGGTTAGGCATGCGATGTCTAAAAGGGTTGCGGATTCCAACTGTTGTAGTTTTACACTTTCTTTTCTGTGACCGTAAGTGTAATATGTGATATCGCCGGTTTCGTTGCTATATGTCAACGACAATTGGGATGCGCATATTTACTTACGTTGATGACATGTGATGTTATGTGTTGCTGGATATGTTATATTGGATCGTCGCGTTTTGAATAGCCGGGGGTTTTATGTGAGATGAGAGTTTTTCATTTTCATTCATGTAAAATTTATTGTATGTAATATTCTTTTATTGGGGCACTTCCAGGTTGCGAAGCTGTCACCGTTAATGTATATTATTTACTTTTCCGCACTAGGATAGACCCAAGGAGGAGGGCACAAGTAACCGGGTTCTGGAGTCCAGTGGGAGACCAACTCGAGGAGTCGAGTCCGGGTCTCCTAACTTTATAATTGGTAGGGTTGCTTGCCGCTCTCGTAGGGGTCTAGGGGTGTGGGTTTGGCTATTCATCGCGACCGTGGAATCCGTGTTTTATACAGGCTCGTATTGAAAACACGGACGTCCTAGTATATCCAATATTTCATATGTTTATTCTGCTGCTATATCTGTGATGTGATCATTTGATATGTGATGATAGATACTGTATATGATATATATGATATATTATATAGACGTTACTTATGTTTTGCACCCGCGCTAGCCCTGCCCCGCTCTGCCGTTAGTTACCTAATCTAAAGGTGCACGAGGGGACATCGAGGCGAATGCGGATGGCATAAGTGTACGTCGTATTTATCTGTGATGTTTAGGTGATTTAAATGATAGGACTTCATTAATATGATTAATGAAAGAAAAAGAAACCTGAAGATGTTGTGGAATCGAATTTTCAAAAACAGGTAGCTACAGTTCTTGCTTTGCATCGCGGTGTTCCTTGTAGAACATCCTGCACCTTATTCGATAAGGAAAGGACCGAGATCCCTTCACCGGGAGTGACTCCTTTAGCAATAACTGGCAGATGCTACAACCCTCGGTTTGTCTTTTGATTGCTCCTATAGTTCTTGCTTTGCATAGCGGTATATATGATATATCCTGCACCTTATTCGATGAGGAAAGGGCCGACGATCCATTCACCGGGAGTGACCCCTTTAGCAAAACTAGAAAAGCCTAAAAAACACTCCATTTTAAAATCATTTGATTCTACAACGATATCAAGTTCATTACGCAATAGGTTTTCAGAAAAACCTGTCGTGGCCCTCCGTCATTTCAGATAAGTTGTATATTGTATTCGTGCTGTATTTGTTGGCTTTCGTCAAGGTGTAGTGTGCGGTAGCTATATGCTGCTTATCTGCTGCATACGATGTGATTGGATTAGGGTAGTCGTACGGCTTTGTTGGCTTTCGTCAAGGGTCGTGCGGGTGGGTTTAATTCAATCAAGAAATGTACGGGTTGAACTTGACTAGCGGGCTATGGTTTGTTGGCTTTCGTCAAGGTCATAGCACGTTAGGGGCAAAATTATCGGGAATTTCAAGTGTTGAAATTTGCAATGAGATTGCATACCTTCTATGAGATAGTTGGATCCCGATACCCACTGCGAGTAATTGTTACTCCTGGGAGAGTTTTACACATTACAATTAGCCGATCAAGTAGGTGTCTAGAAAGGTGTCAACGGGGTTACGTCTCTGGGAAAACGAGGTTTACTTTAATTAGGTCCGTGCGAAAGCACGAGGCACCTCCCTCAAAGTACCGACACTGGCCTGGCTGAAAGATTGGCGAACTTGTAGCGTGTAATTAATCCCGGCTAGTCTTTCCTTTTAGGGTTTGAAAGAAGATTTGATAAAAAACAGTGGGAGCCATCCTGATTAGATAAAATAATAATCAATCTGATCTTGCAAGAGCATACGCTGAGTGTTTTCTTCTCTCTCTCTCCAGGTAGCGACCATATCACGCCTTAATCAAGATAATAAAACGGATATATTGACCGAACCCGCTTGTTATACTGAGCTGGGGAACGTTGGTCCCGCTCCAACTTATAAATGTTATAAGACAGAGCAGGAATTAGGGGATTACCAGAATTCCTGTGCCGCCAAAACGAAGAGAGTGCATGTTGATGCATCATCTTCGGGTGTGTTCATTACAGAGAACTGTTTCTCAGTATCCTTTACGTCCAGAGTATGTGATACCAGATTAGGATCCCACATATGTAATATATTACAAGGGCTACAGAAAGGTAAAGAACTGTGAACGGGTGATAAGTTTCATGAGGCAGAAAACGGTGCAAGTGTTGTAGCCAAGTCTGTTGGTCACTGTCACCCTGTATTACTAGAAACATTGATTCTGAACAAATGTTAGTAGATACCGAACCTGATATACAAAATGATATCAGTCTCTTTATTTAGATAAAGAAGGATATAATTTTGTATTGAATGGATAATGTTTTGAACATTTCCTATATCAAAAGTTGATCGGTTCAGGCACGTTATCTAAAAGCATTGACGTTCTAAATCAAACTACAGTTCTTAGTATACGGAACACACACAAGAGGAAGAGTTCAGAAATGAACGAATCCTTCTTGAGGTATTGTAGACTAGGTCATATCAATGCGACCCGACTAGCTTAAGTTACATTGAAGATGCATATTTAAATCAGTTTGAATTTACATCTTGTGAAACTTGCCAGTCATGTCACAGAGATAAGATGACCATAGCTCTGTTTACTGGAAACAGAGAAAGAGTTAGTGAACTCTTGGGATTGATACATGATGATGTATGAAATTCTACTGTCTACACATGCCAAGACCGGTTCTTTGTACTTCATTACATTCTCTGATGATCTCTCAAGATTCAGACATATGTTCCTGTTGGAACACAAGTCCGAAATTTTTGAGATATTCACAGAATATAAGTTAGAAGTAGAGAACCAAAATACGGGTATAAGTATTATGTCCTTTGATGAGATCAAGGAGGAGAATACTTGAGCACGGAATTCCTGGACTATTCTAAAGGAGAATGAGATTCTCTCTCAGCATTATTCCTCCGTATACACCACAGCACGTCGGTGTATCGGGGTGGAGCAAAAGCACCCTATGTGATATGGTGTGCTCTATGATGAGTACTACTGAGTTTCCTATTTCCTTTTAAGGAGTTATGCACTTATGAAGTTGCATACCTATTGAATAGGGTTCCGATCAAATCAGATGCCTACCATTTCATATGAGATATGGAATGGGAAGAGCCCATCTCTTAAGTTAGTTAAGATTTGGGGTTGTCCAGCCTATGTCTAAAAGCAAAATCCGGACAAACTCGAGGCAAAGTCAGTTCTGTGGAAGTTTGTTGGATATCCCAAGCATTCGCAAGGGAATATCTTCTACCTAACCGAGGAACAAAAATGTTTTGTTTCTCAGCATGCCACCTTTGTGAAAGGGAATTTCTTATGAAGAAATAAGTGGACATGAGGTAGAACTGGAAAGAGTTCCAGCTATACAAACTGCAGCTGCTGATTTGGTAGAACCAAAGGATTCAATAGCAACCAACGAACCTCAGCCTCTCCGCCGATCTAGTAGGGTTCCTGATTGAGAGAATTAAAGTTAACCGCAATCAAGACGGTGTCGCTATGCAGCTAGCCGGTTGAGCACGGGTCGATCCACAGGGAGATGGTTGTATGTCCTTTCTTGTCTTAGACGAGTCAATAAAGAATGTGTATATGTTTGTTTGATTCTAACCTATGTGTATTATTTGCAAGTATAAAGTTGTTAAGAAAAGATACGAGATTGTAAGCTAAAGAAATCCGTACTCAAAACTTTTGAGTCGAGTCTTGACCGATTGAAGCTAGAGCAATCGGCAACAACGTGGATTAGGGGATTTAAGCGCGGTATTCGTGAAATCCGGCTTATTTACCCTTGTCCTTCCGTTCTTGTCTCTTGCTTTCGCCTCCGGCCAAACCGAACGCAACCGGTCGCGGTTAGGAATCACCGTTACCTTGTTAGGGTAGGGTGCCTAACGGAGCGCTTGCGTATCGTTTGGGCGGAGTTCAATGGAAAATACGGGAAAAGGAAATGAGCAAAGAAACGTTAACTTATAATATCGTATTTCTTCTTAACAATAATAATTACAACCATTCACAAAATGAACAAAAAAGAGAGAACAAAAAGAAAAGAGAAAAGAAAAGATTACGAGTAAGTAAGTGCATGAATTTAAATTGCAAGAAAGTAAAGCATGAATGTAAAGCAAGTAATAAAAAGCAAGAAAGAAATAAGCAAGAAAGTAATTACAAGAACCATAGAACTCAAGACAAGCATGGGATCAATAGCCAACCCTTAAACTTGCAAGCTCAATCAAGAGGTTGCAAGATCAAGAGAAGGGTAAAGAACTCATATGAAATGAAGCACTAAAGAAAGAACAAAATGATACAACCCCTTGAGACCAATGACCAAAGCTTAAACTTGCAAGCTCACTTAAGAGGTTGCAAGATCAAGTTAAGGTAGAGAGCTCAAGGAGGAAGCTAAGCAAAAAGAATAATACAAAAATCCTCATCTTCATTTCATCATCCACTCAAAAAGCTCTCACTACAATTTTAATGGAGGAAAGAATGAAGAAGAAGAAGAAGAAAAAGACTAAAACCAAACAAAAAGAGGCTAAAGAAATTAACACCAAAAGCTTGGCAAGTTCTGGGGTATTTATAGGAAGGGAACTGGAAACCTAGGGCAAGAATCTGCCCCTAAATGAAATGACCTAACTGCCCCCAAAACACGACACAGCGAGGAGCTAGTACGGCCGCGTTTCCGCGGCCTAAGCCTGCTTAGGCCACGGAACCGCGGCCGTCTTGGTGAGTTGGGTCACCATCTTTTGTGGTTATCCCTGGTTCCTTTTTTCCTCGTGTTTGACAACTACAAACTGCACAAAAGTCTTCCAGAATATCTGCAGATTTCTTAGTCCAAGATTGCTATCATTTCTTCACTTTTGACTTCTATCTCTCTCGAGCTCCGTGCACCCATTGATTCTTGTGCTGCCCCCCTCGTGCTCTGTGCTTGTCCGAGACATGAATGACCACTGTCATATGTCTTGTCTCTGGAACTGGTACTCGGCACTGGACGGATATGAATGACCGGAACCCGGCTTTTATCTGCTGTGACAGATGTTCTGTATTTGGTGTAACTGTGGAGATTTTGTCTTGATTTGCAATATTTGTACTGGAAATCTGTATTCTGTAAATATGTAACAAACACGGATTACAAGCACCTACCTATAAACACACGAGCATAAGAATGGGCGGTATAAAATGCAATATTCTGGTATGAACAAATACCCCCAAACTTAACTTTTGCTCGTCCCGAGCAAAACCAATTATTCACAAAAATAAAATCCTAACCGCACTTTCGCAGGGAACGCGATTGCACTGAGCGTGTGCAACAAGCCGTTAAACATCTAGGTGTCCCTAGTAGGAGGAGTGTTGTCTCCTGAGGGTTTTCAGCGGATACTACCCACAAAATCCCGTCAAGCTAGTGTCATAAGTTTACATTGATTCTACTCCTACAGTTTAGTATTTACGTTAGAAATTCTATCATCCTAAGTTAGAAATATCCAACCCTAATGCTTCACGCCTCTAATCTGTTCAACCTTAGATCATATACGTACCAAAAAAGTTTTAGAAAGATGTTGGTTCTCCTAAGTTTTCCTTCAAAAGTGCGGCCTTAAATCAGGGATTTTTATCAACTTTACAGAAAACATAAGTCTTATTCTTTATTTCTATCTTTTATTCAAACATCGATTGTATACCCCTACGTGTGTGTATATTTGCACCCCTACACTTGAGAATTCAATTCAAGCTATAATACTCTTGCCCTAATACCTAATACTACTTCTTTTCATTAAGGATGGACGGATTTGCTCACACACCTTTCATGCGACTATTAATGCTTCTTGAGGCACTAACGACCGATTACTGAATGTGTGAACTTTAAAGCGTAAATAGCAGTTTCCAGGTCTTGACTTTATTCTATTTTTTTCTTTTTCTTTTTCTTTTTCTTTTTCTTTTTCTTTTTCAAGACCGGATATATTTTTCAATATGCTCTTTTTGGTGTTTAGCTTTAAATACCGTTTTTTCTTTCATACTAGGCTTTCAGGCAAGAGTATTTCTAGGTATCCTCTACTATCTTAAGTTTCAAGGTGCGTGTAAGTGCAGTTTGTAGGGTATATACTTTCTAAATTTAAACTCAAGAAAAGAAACTATTTTTCAGACTTATCCTCCAATAAAGCATCAATACTTTCCCCTCATAGTGACTTAACTCAAGAACTGAACTCAAGATTACCTATTTCTCAAAAAAAACTGTAAGGACGTATACTTACCAAAGTTAGACAGAATGAGGGTTATTTTTAGGGTTTTCAATTTCTAAGCCTAGAATTTAGTTATTTCTATCATATCAACTAAACTTTCAGAATAAAAATCTAAGTTACCCTATTAGCTAACTTGACGACAAAGTTTTTATATTTTGGAAAATTTTCAATTTTTGTGGGTTCTTAATAAGGTATGCAAATGCAAAAAATACAAATGAATGCGAAGGAAGAAAGCTTATCGAGCACACCCCCAAACTTAAACTTGACAGTGCCCTCACTGTCAGGCTATACCAAGAGGGTCAAAATTGTCGGCGCTCTCCCTAAAAACAAATTATATACAAAACAAAAAGGGAAAAATATATATATATATATACAAAAAAGGTGTCCCCCCCAAACTTAAGTAAAACAGTGTTTCCACTGTTAAGCGTTGAAATTCAGGATTAGGGGGGAAAGAGAACAGTATCAAGCTATACAAGGCCTTACACAGGCCAAAAGTTAGTACCAACCATTCAAAGATCTTATCATGATAAATCAGTGGCTGGTGAAAGAAGGTGAAGAGGAAAGAAATGGAGAATACGCGAGACCGTATGAGGAGAAAAGCGGGATACGGTCTCGGTATATGAGAGGAAGAAGAATGGCGGAAGGGAAAAAGAAGTGGAATACGAACTTGAGGGTGCAAATTGAGTAAATAGATTAGCACAATTTGTGATGACCGATGTGTGAAAAGCGATTGTGCTAATATATTTACCCGTCGAGAAATGGGGTCAAATCCCTCAAGATTCATGAGCAACCATGGGTACGCCGAACTTGGTAAACCAGACATAGTAAATGAAAGTGAGACGGTTTCTTGCAAGGTCGGAACGATGGAAAGAATGGAAGGAAGTGATCGAGGAGGGGTATCGGTTAAAGGTTCAGGAGGGTGTACACAGTCAATGACAGGGACAGGATGAATGAGAAAATCCGACTCATCAATTATAACTGGTTCATCCTCAAAACTATCCTCAGAATTCTCCTCAAAGTTAAGCTCATCCATGCCTTTATCATCAATATCAAGACGCATATGAAGTTCGGGAAAAACATTTAATGACTCGGGATGATGATTTGAAGAGAAAAACTCAGCCAAATTTATGGGTTCATCATCCAAAATATTCTCAGCATCAATATCCTCAATCAAGTGAAAATCAATATTCGCAGACACCTCATCAAAAGCATGGATTTCAATCAATTCAGGTTCTAAGATGGAGGTGTAGAGGTCAAAAGGATTGGGTGTGGTTTCACTTGGCAAGGTTCCTTCACAATCTGGCAAATCAAACACTACAAAATCGCACAACTCATTAATCATTCTATCTTCAATTGGTGAATCGTTGGGAACACTAGATAGATATTCAAATTTGGAGTTGTGGGATTCAAGTTGAAAAGGGTAGGCTTGATTCGGAAGGGGGTACATCTCACTCTCTCCATTCAAATTCTCAGCCTGTCCTGCCGCCTCATCATACATTGGAAAATAGGAGCTAGTTGGAAACTAGCTACCGAGTCAGTAGGTTGTATGAGAGCGGCCATGGACGCATTCAAATCCATCATCTGTTGGCATGACGCTACCCTAAAGTCTTCCAACGACTGTTCCAGACTAGACAGGTGTTGTGAAGGGGTTTCAGTAAAAGATTCAAAGTTGTTTGGGTACTGAAAACTCCCAACTGGCGGTTCTGAAGTAATGTCTAGGGAAGGTGCAAAAGTAGGGTAGGATTGGTAGGAATTGAATGGCTGGACAGGAGCAGGATCAACATTTGGATAAAAAGGTGAATGGAATTGTTGATCCCAAGAATCTGTGGCGGTGAAAGGCGTGAAAGATCGGCTACGGGATTGTTCAATACGTTCAGCAATAGACATTGGTCTTGTGGCTACAACTGGACTTTCAAAAGGGGTATCAACGCAAGAAGGGGTGAATGTTTGAAACGGTTGATACGAAGTGGATTGCGGGGTCCAGTTGTTCGTCCTAGACGTGTCTATCCGATCTTTCAAAGAAATTTTTGGCATGGAGGGGTCGTTCGATGTTCGGCCAAAGCAAGAACCATAGGAGGTGATGTCTGGTTGTGGGTACCAAAGTTCGGCAAGAGTTTTTCGAGGTGGGGTACCCATGATATGAAGAGAGAGAAAGAAAGGTAGAGAAAAGGAGGGGAAAAAGAATGTGATTTTTTTTATATAGTTTATATATTAACAGAAGAATGAAATATACACACAAAACGAATATGGACAAAAACAATCACGACACAAAAATACCACACACCTAATCGTTCTAGGGTTCACCTAGGTCAACTAGACCTGCTCTAAAACTTGATTGTCGAAGTAAAACTGTGTCGAGAAACGGGCTCAAGATACACTGATCACGAGGCCAGGTAAGTGCAGAGATAAGGGGAGGTTTTCCAACGCTTTCGCGAAGTTCCTTAATTAAATAACCCTTTCTCTTTTGGCAGTTTCGCCGTTAACACTTTCCTAGACACCCCGTAAACAATATACCGTTAAGCGAGGTTCTAAACACAGTTAACTTCTCCTAGTGAGCGCGAAGTCCTTAAGGCTTAAAGTCTAGTTTCTTTTAAATTTTGTGCGGGTAAACGTTATGCTCAAGTTCGTGATTTGTGGGCCACGGAAAAGGTGATGAAATCCTTTACCGTATATTGTGGGGTTCGCTTGCCCTTAAGTCCGTATTAATGTATGCAATGCGCAATTCAATAAAAATTCTATAAAGAATCAAACAATCGTTTTTTAGTTTAAGCGCGACACTGCAACAAATACGGGTTAGTCAATTTTTAGCGTTTGCTAGCGAACTCGCAAAGAATCCTGCAAAGAATAGTATATTGGATGCGTCGGATTTGAGAAGAAGGTGTTAGTAAAGTACGTACCGTTAAGTTTTGGGTTAGGAAACCCCCGTTGAATCAAATCCGGTAAGCTTGAAAAGTTTGCTTGCACGGGTCAAACTACCCGGATCTTTGGCACTGTACTTTGCAATCACCTTAGCTTTGAACGTACACTTTGCTCTCCACAATCGCAGTTTGCAAATCCGCAAAAATCTGCACTCTTGCCCACAAAAATGATCAAAAATAACAAAAGGATATTTTTTTTTTATAAATATATACAAAAAGAATATTAACCCGAATAACAAGAAAGAAAATACGCTATCGTCTCCCCGGCAACGGTGCCATTTGATTGAGAGAATTAAAGTTAACCGCAATCAAGACGGTGTCGCTATGCAGCTAGCCGGTTGAGCACGGATCGATCCACAGGGAGATGGTTGTATGTCCTTTCTTGTCTTAGACGAGTCAATAAAGAATGTGTATATGTTTGTTTGATTCTAACCTATGTGTATTATTTGCAAGTATAAAGTTGTTAAGAAAAGATACGAGATTGTAAGCTAAAGAAATCCATACTCAAAACCTTTGAGCCGAGTCTTGACCGATTGAAGCTAGAGCAATCGGCAACAACGTGGATTAGGGGATTTAAGCGCGGTATTCGTGGAATCCGGCTTATTTACCCTTGTCCTTCCGTTCTTGTCTCTTGCTTTCGCCTCCGGCCAAACCGAACGCAACCGGTCGCGGTTAGGAATCACCGTTACCTTGTTAGGGTAGGGTGCCTAACGGAGCGCTTGTGTATCGTTTGGGCGGAGTTCAATGGAAAATACGGGAAAAGAAAATGAGCAAAAAAACGTTAACTTATAATATCGTATTTCTTCTTAACAATAATAATTACAACCATTCACAAAATGAACAAAAAAGAGAGAACAAAAAGAAAAGATTACGAGTAAGTAAGTGCATGAATTTAAATTGCAAGAAAGTAAAGCATGAATGTAAAACAAGTAATAAAAAGCAAGAAAGAAATAAGCAAGAAAGTAATTACAAGAACCATAGAACTCAAGAAAAGCATGGGATCAATAGCCAACCCTTAAACTTGCAAGCTCAATCAAGATGTTGCAAGATCAAGATAAGGGTAAAGAACTCATGTGAAATAAAGCACTAAAGAGAGAACAAAATGATACAACCCCTTGAGACCAATGACTAAAGCTTAAACTTGCAAGCTCACTTAAGAGGTTGCAAGATCAAGTTAAGGTAGAGAGCTCAAGGGGGAAGCTAAGCAAAAAGAATAATACAAAAACCCTCATCTTCATTTCATCATCCACTCAAAAAGCTCTCACTAAAATTTTAATGGAGGAAAGAATGAAGAAGAAGAAGAAGACTAAAACCTAAAAAAAAGAGGCTAAAGAAATTAACACCAAAAGCTTGGCAAGTTCTGGGGTATTTATAGGAAGGGAACTGGAAACCTAGGGCAAGAATCTGCCCCTAAATGAAATGACCTAACTGCCTCCAAAACACGACACAGTGAGGAGCTAGTACGACCGCGTTTCCGCGGCCTAAGCCTGCTTAGGCCGCGGAACCGCGGCCGTCTTGGTGAGTTGGGTCACCATCTTTTGTGGTTATCCCTGGTTCCTTTTTTCCTCGTGTTTGACAACTACAAACTGCACAAAAGTCTTCCAGAATATCTGCAGATTTCTTAGTCCAAGATTGCTATCATTTCTTCACTTTTGACTTCTATCTCTCTCGAGCTCCGCGCACCCATTGATTCTTGTGCCGCCCCCCTCGTGCTCTGTGCTTGTCCGAGACACGAATGACCACTGTCATATGTCTTGTCTCTGGAACTGGTACTCGACACTGGACGGATATGGATGACCGGAACCCGGCTTTTATCTGCTGTGACAGATGTTCTGTATTTGGTGTAACTGTGGAGATTTTATCTTGATTTGCAATATTTGTACTGGAAACCTGTATTCTGTAAATATGTAACAAACACGGATTACAAGCACCTACCTATAAACACACGAGCATAAGAATGGACGGTATAAAATGCAATATTCTGGTATGAACAGTTCCTCACCCACCTGAGAGATACTTCGATTTCTCTATGACAGTGGGAGCGAGGATTGCATCATGAGATGATGACCCAACTATTTTCGAGCTGGCCATCAGGAGTGGGACTCTGTAAGAATGGCTGGATGCTTATCGATCTGAGATGGAATCCTTATACACCAACAAAGTATGGACTTTGGTTGCTTTATCTGAAGGGTTAAATCCCCATCAGGAGCAAGTATATCTTGAGAAGATTACTAGGTGTACATGGAAAAGTTGAGACTTTCAAAGCTAGACTTGTTAAAGGTTTTGCATCATTGACCAGGTATGGGTTATGATGAAACCTTTTCTAAGTAGCTATGCTTAAGTCCATCCAGATCCTACTTACCACGGCTACATACCATGACTACGATATCTAGCGGTTAGGTGTCATGACTGCTTTTCTAAATAAAGATTCAGAAGAGGTAGTCCATAAGTACACAGCCAGAGGGCTTCGTAGATAGTGGGAGCAGCAGAAACGTGTGAAAGATGTTTTATATGATAATGCAGGCATCGCGGAGTTGGAACGTCTGTTTTGATGTGGTATTCAAAGAGTTTGACTTCATCAAAATGGTAGATGAACCTTGTATATACAAAAAGGTAGTAGGGAGTATGTTGGTGATCCTCGTAGAGTACGTGGATGACATACTCTTGATAGGGAAGGAGTTTCATATGCTACGCTCGGTCAATCTCCGCTTATCACAAGGATTCTCCATATAGGATCAAAGTGATACCTACTAAATCCTTGGTTTTGGATCTATGAGATAGATCTAATTGGATGTTAGGATACTCACTAGTTGTAGTGAGATGGTATCAATTGATCCTGGGGAGAATCACTGGAAAGGTTCCAGAGTGATAAGGAAGACTGAATGTCAGTCGCAGGCATTGTCTTTACCCTCAGTAAAAGGACGGTATGTTGGAAGAGTTCCAAGCTAGATACCGTGGCATACTAGACGATAAAGGCTGGATACATCGCTACCAAAGATACTACCAAAGAGGCAGTCTGGGTGTATATTAGTTCATGAGATGAACTTCGTTCCTTCCGTTGTGTGACAATGGAGTTGTGGTATATGCCAAGGAACGCCCGTCCCATCAGTGATCCAGACATATTCTTAGGCAGTATCACCTGATCGTGGAGATGGTTGATCTCCAAGGAATCGAGGTTAGGAGAGTAGACTCAGAGGACAAACGGTGGATCCACTCACAAAGGCCTTTTTCCCAGAGAGAGACTTTCATGGGATGGTTAAGTATGAGATACTACAACCACTGCTATCAGATGGCCCTAGTGCAAGTGGGAGATTGTTAGTTATATGTATGCCCTAGAGGCCATTACTATACATAGGATGTATATTGTAGTGGATGCTTGGACATATATAGGGATGACTTTCTTGCTCGATATGATAGTATGCTATTTGGTTACTCTTTACTTTAACGTGTACACTGATTGTCTCTCTGTTACATGTTGGTAAAGCCCTTAGGATGTGTACTTGACTACCTGGACTATGATGCGGATCATACTAGTGGGGACATGGTAGTCCATAAGTACATCCTTCAAAGTCCCTAGTCGTGGGTGTATCGAGACGGGGCATCGATATACCAGAGTAGACTAGCGTATACCTTCTCGACCCATACAGATGGGCGATGGATGATCCCATATCCATTGGTATTTGACATCAGAGATGATATACGGGTGCTCAGTGGAGACTGGGTACACTGGACGGACTCGCCGAGAACTCCCAGATGGTATTATACCTTACGTCAGATGGCAGTTCTCTGGTGACACTGGTACAGGTTAGTCTGTATACCCGAGATCGTCATAGAGTCTTGTATGATTCCCACCGTGCTTTGATTTCCACCTTACCACGTCCAAGAGGGCGTGCAAAACGGTGGTTTTTGGGTACAGTCCCGAGTCACATGGAGGCAATGAGCGATAGGAGGGTTTCGTCTCTCCCGGTATAGGGAGTTGATGTTGTGCTGTGCTCGATTGGCTATAACAGGAAGTCCTTGGCCAAGGCTGCTTTAGGGATTTACTGGTAAGAGTTACCAGTAGTTTCTCGACCCGTTATGAGCCTCATATCGACACGACTTATCGAGTTATTGGGGTCTGACGTTTACCACCCCTAGGCGAGATTTGCGACATATCAGACGAACAGACCGGACTGTACGGTAGTGTTACTGGTTGGATTCACAGGTGTGTGAGCGGGCTTGCTCGTTGAACTTCTGATCGCTCAATACCCGGGTGGCCGTTACGTTTAGCAGACCGCTTGCGGCTTGTGGGTGTTTGATATGATCATCACCTACTGCCGGCGTATTGACGAGTCTTTAGAGTCCTACATAGGGGTTTCCTGGCTCAAGCGAAACGAAATAAGAGCGCATATGAGATATGTGCGGGACCGAGAATAATACCAGTATATGATACTGTATTCTATTCTCGCGAGTGTGACATTGATCGGTTGTATGCGATATAGCCGGGTTATCGGATCAAGTGTTGATTCGATAAGTTGTTACTATTGATATTAGTCGGTTATATACGATATGACTGGATCGTTAAATCAAGTGTTGATTTAATGATTTAATGTATAATTATATATTTGATATATTACTTTACATTAACTAGTATTGGTTCACTTAAGATTGATTTTCTCACTTGAATGTGCACATTGTTTATATGTGATATATGCAAGTGTACATGTTTGTATCATGCTTGATGATACAAACAAATTGTGTGTATGAGACTTGAACCAAATCAAGGTTAGATTAGGTTTTACTATTTTCCTAAGTATATAACAAAAGAGTGTGACTTTGGTCAAAGTTATCAAGCTTCATGAAGCTTGATAAACATTGACAAAGTCAACTCTTCTGTCATTTGTTCAAGATATTAGCTAACCCAACCCTTAACCTAATGCTTTGGTTAATTCTCTACATGAGTTAAGCATGAGGGATTAACTCAACCATAGTGCCATTATTTATTGGATAAGTTTCATTTGGATAATATTTGAGATGATTCTTTCTTCTTCTTCATCTTCATCAAGCTCACAAAAGCTTGCTAGCTCCAATGGTGCCATGGGAAAAAGAGTGAGAAATCCAATTCTAAAGTGAACCCACTTCCTATTTCTTCATCATCTACTACTTGCCATGTAGTATAGGGTGTTCTCTTTACAAAGTTTTTGACCAAGTGAAGGAAAAGCTTGAGTTTGAGTCTCCCCGACGTAGATCATCTTCGGCCTCGAAGTCAATGACCTAGCCCGATCATTTCTCCGACGAAACCATCGCTAAAGTCCGGGATTCCGATGATCGCAGCGGAGAGACGTCAACACGGAGCTAAAGAAATGGTGGAGCGGATCTACAAAGGTTGTAGTCCCTTTCACTTAGCAATAAAGTTGTTTACTTGCTTGCTTTTCGCCTAATCTCTAGTTAACGATCTTGCATAGGATTCTTAGGCACATGAAAAACTTGAATTTGGCATGGTTGATGCCTTATGGAACCTCTTGAGTGTGCCTAGGAACCCTACAAGCCCAACCCCCATAGAATGGCCGATGAGATCAGGCTTTGGGCCGGCTCCACTGGGACTCCCCGTGGGTAATGCCCCCAACTCTTCCCCCCAGTCCTTTGGCCTACCCCTACGACTCCCATCTGTTTGATTTCCCTGTAAATTAACAGAGAGATTAAAATCTCTATTAATCCATGTTTAAATGCATTTTTAATTCTCTTTTCAATTCTTAAAACCATAATTCTTCCCTATAAATACAACCCCACACCCTAGACCTCTTCATTCTGAAATCTATTGTCAAAAATCCTCAAAATTTTCCAAGGTAAAGAAGAGTACAAGTGGAGTTAGCACTAGGTCAAGTTCCAGTGACGATTCGAGACGATTCCGGCGACCCCGCGATTCCACGAAGCTCCCAATTCTTTCATCAACCTCTCTTCTAAACCCTAAATTAGTAAGTTTCCTCTCTTTTCTCCTTTTCACATCTCAAAACTTCTTCTTTTTCAATGATGTCGGTAAGTGGAGTTATACCGACATTCATTTCTAAAACTTTTTAAAATAAAAACTTTTCTTAAGAACTAATTATCTAAATCATTATATTTTGTTTGTTAAACATTAAACAATAATTATAAACAAATTTCATTTTAAAACTCCATATAAAACAACTTTTATAACACTTTTATGTTTAAATACCATAAAATTACATATGACGTCTTTTATCATTTTTTGCTTATATTACCTTTAGAAAATCTCACGAGGTAATGGCCTACCTCTCACAAACACGCATCATGACATAGCACGATTTCCTTTTAAATAATTTTTTGGGGACAAATACGAATTTTACATTAAAATACCATAAACTATTAAAAACCGTATTTTTTAAATTGTATTATTTAAATTCCTTGCAATTATGCCTCTACAGCCCATTTTAGGGAATCCGATTCGGTTGGTGCGGGTTATTGCACATCCATCAGACTAGTAGGGCGAGATGCAAAGCTCCTTACGGAGCATACGATCTCGATGGAATTTTTAGTGCAATTTTTAAGAAAAACGTGATTTTCTATTTAATAAATAAATTTTATTTTTAATAATTATATATAAATATTATAAAACCATCCATTTTAAATATATAATAAATTCCATGTTTTTCTAAACAAAAGAAAAGAATTACAAGTTTCATGGAAATACCATCAAGAATACATACAAGTCAACTTTACACTAAAATACCATGTATTATTCAAGCTAGGTATTTATTCACTAGAATACCTCACTTTTAAAAATTACATCTATGAAAACCCTAAAGAATATAAATAAATACTTGAGATTTATTTTGAAGTATATAAAAACTATTTTTCATAAAACCCCCTCAAGTTATATTAAATTATAATAAGGACTCTACTAAATATAGGTTTAAGCGAGACCAATTCTCTTGAGCCTCACGGAGCTGGAGAAAGTGGGTGCTTGCCTATTTAAGTTAGAAAACCAAAACGGGGTTATCAATGGTAATTGGCTTGGAAAAAGTCACAAATCCTACCGTCCATGTGCAGCAGTTACCGATAACTCCAAAACCTAATTCAAGAATCCAATTCTGTTTAAGTGTCTGACTCGATCTGAGTCTCAGTCTAATCCGAATACAATCTAAACTTGAACACAATCCAATCTTAACTCCAATACAACATGAATACCAGAACTATACCAGAACAAAATCAACATGACTTGAATTGACCGAACCATGGATATATCTTGACTTGACTACATGACTATCCATTTACATCCAATCCGTTTACATGATCAACTAATACCATGGTTTCGGCAAGTCTTATACAATAAATCATTACAAACAACACAATATATATTTATGGGGGTTTTAAGAGGTAGATTGGTACGGAATGTATTAGAAGTGGAATGAGACGGTCGCTATAATAAACATAACCTGAATATCTGTTGTCGTTGTCCCGTGGGTTTTGACTTGGCCTTGTACTTCATATGCCTTAGTCCACAGAGCAAGTTGGACTCCTCTCATATACACTGATGTATTTTGTACCAAGCTATAAACAACTGCGTTAGTATAACTAACATTTTCTTTATCAGTTCTATTCACTCTATTTGTCTATTTCTATCCTATCTCTTGGGACTTACCGAGTGCTAGTTCGCTGACGACATTCCTAATTTTTATTTTTTTGGAATATTGTCAGAAGGACCCGACTCTCAGGAGATCGAGCGCAGCCAGGACGATTTGGAGCACTTTACTGAGGATTCGGAGTTTTAGTTCACTTGCACTTACTTTACTTTCAGTTCACTTTCCATTGTTTAGGCATCGCTTTCCAGCATTGTATTTATTTTCCAGTTATATGTAAAGAATGTTTAATCAATAAAAAGTTGTCGTTTATTTATATCTCTTGTCATTTTTTGTGTATATTTATTATATTGCTTATTTACGCTTAACGTGTTTACTTCTTAGTAAATACGTCATGGGCCTCGCCACGTCCTCTTCCCCGTATATTGGAAAGTGGAGCGTGACACACACCTCAACATAACGGTGTATCGGAAAGGCGGAACCGAACCTTATTGGATATGGTGCGTTCCATAATGAGTAACGCTGAGTTACCGCGATCCTTCTGGGGTTATGTACTAGAATCAGCTGTATATCTTTTGAACAAGATTCCTATTAAGTCAGTGCCTACCACACCATATAAAATGTGGAGTGGGAAGGAACCCTATCTTAAGTATCTAAAGATATGGAGATGTCCAGCTTTTATAAAAAAGCAGCATACGGACAAGCTCGAGACACGCTCAGTACTGTGTAAGTTTATAGGATATCCAAAGAACACCATGGGGTATCTTTTCTATTACGCAGAGGAACAAAAGGTCTTTGTTTCCCGGCATGTCCACTTTTTGAAAACTCAATTTCTTGAAAAAGAAATAAGTGGGAGCGCAATAGAACTGAAAGAAATTCCAGAATCACAAGTTATTATTGAAAGCATGGTGGAACCAGAAGTTTTGAAAGAACCAGACATTTCCGTGCCACTCCGCAGGACCAGTAGGCAGTCTTATCTGTCCGAGAGATACTACGGTTTTCTCTTAGACGGGGATAGAGAGGATTGCATCATTGATGATGATGAGCTAACTGGTTTCCAACAAGCCATTAGGAGCAGAGACTCGGTAAAATGGCCGGATGCAATGCGGACCGAAATGGAGTCCATGTACACCAACAAAGTATGGACTTTGGACATTGCTCCTGAAGGGGTAAAACCCGTAGGCTGCAAATGGATCTTCAGAAAGAAGATTAGTGTAGATGGACATGTTGAAACCTATAAGGCTAGACTTGTTGCAAAAGGTTTTCGTCAAAGACCTGGTTTGGATTATGATGAAACCTTTTCTCCGGTGGCTTTGCTCAAATCCATTCGGATCCTTTTTGCCATTGCTGCCTTCCACAATTATGAAATTTGGTAGATGGACATAAAGCCCGCTTTTCCGAATGGAAATTTGGAAAAGTGTGTTATATGGATCAGCCAGAGGGTTTCATAGAGAGTGGGAGCAGCGGAATAGTGTGCAAGTTGCTTAAGTCCATTTATGGATTAAAGCTGGCATCGCGGAGTTGGAATATCTGTTTTGATGAGATGGTCAAGGAATTCGACTTTATTAAAAATCCAGATGAACCATGCATTTATAGTAAGATTGTAGCGAGAACTGTGGTATTCTTCGTCTTGTACATGGATGACATTCTCCTGATAGGAAATGACATTCCTATGCTACAATCAGTCAAAGTATTCTTATCGCAAAGGTTCTCCATGAAAGATCTGGGTGATGCCTCATACATTCTGGGGATCCATATCTATCGTGGTAGATTTAAGAGGATGTTGGGACTTTCACAGTCAAGGTACATCGACATCATACTGAAAAGATTTAGTATGAAAGATTCAAAGCGCGGTAATCTACCGGCTTGTCACAGAATCACCATCTCCAAAGAGATATCTCCGATGACTGATTTAGAAAGGGATCGCATGAGTATTATACCCTACGCTTCTGCGGTAGGCTCAATAATGTATACGATGTTGTGTACCAGACCAGATGTAGCTTACGCACTGAGCGTAGTAAGCAGGTATCAGTCAAACCCTGTGGAGAAGCACTGGACAGCAATTGAGAATATTCTCAAGTACCTGAGAAGGACTAAGGAGATGTTCTTGGTGTACGGCAGTGAAGACCTCCAGATCGAGACCTTCACCGACTCCAGCTTCCAGAGTGACAAGGATGACTCCGGGTCCATGTCGGGTTATGTCTTTACCCTCAATGGATGGACGGTCTGTTGGAAGAGCTCCAAGCAGGACACCGTTGCTGACTCGACGATGGAAGCGGAGTATATCGCTGCATGTGACACCGCGAAGGAAGCAGTCTAGATGAAGAAGTTCATTACATAACTTCAGGTGGTTTCGTCCATTGTTGATCCAATACCTCTGTATTGTGATAACAATGGGGTTATAGTTTTAGTGAAAGAACCAAGGTCCCATCAGAAGTCCAGACATATCTTGAGATGTTACCACCTGATCATGGAGATCGTTGATCGCCGGGAGATCGAGGTGCGGAGAGTAGAGACAGAGAACAACACTGCAAATCCACTCACAAAGGTCGTCCCTCAAACACAGTTCGATAGGCTAATCGAGATGATAGGTCTGCGATATGCCAATACATGGCCCTAGTGCAAGTGTGAGATTGTTAGTGATATATGCCCTAGATGCCATTATTGTATAGTACTGGATAGTATACTACATTTTGGAAGCTTGGAATATTCATATATATAATAACGGTCTTGCTCAAAATGGTAGTATGCTACTTAGTATGATTCTACCTCAGTATGTGTATATGTTTCTTTTAGCATATCGCTAATACATATTGGTAGAACCCTTAGGATCTTTACTTGACTACCAGCGTTGTGATGGTAGTCACACTAGTGGGGGATAGGTAGTCTATAAGCACATCCTTATACAGGTCCCTAGTCGTAGGATTATCGAATCGGAGCATCGATACTTCAGAGTAGACTAGTGTATACGCTTCTCATCCCAGCATGGGAGATGGTCTGTCCCATAGCCATTGGTATGTCGTACTGGAGATAGTGTACAAGTGCTCATTGGGTTGTGAGTTACACTGGACGGATTCGTTGGGAACTGCTGGTTGGTATTATACCTATCGTCAGTTAGCAGTTCTCGGGTGGCATGAGCACAGGTTAGTCCGTTGACTTGACATCACTATTCATCTCGAGTGTGTTCCCACTGTACTTAGATCACTACCCTACCACGGCTTAAAGAAGTCATGCAAACAGGTAGTGGTTGGGTGCAGTCCCGAAGCACTGGGAGGCAGTAGTGCTTAGATAGGATTCGTCTCTCCTGGTATTGGGAGTTGATATCACGCTGTGTTCGGAAATCCATTACACAAAGTCCCTGGTCAGGGCAAGCGAGATTTACTGGTAGGTACACCAGTAGTTTCTCAGGGTGTATTGGGCTCTATACCGGCATGACTTATTGCGCTATTAGGGGTCTGATGGTTACCATCCCCCTAGGCCCGATATGCGAGTATCTTAGACGAACAGACCGGACTGTACGGAGATTATCACAGATAGACTCGGTAGGAGTTCGAATGAGTTTTCTCATCGGCCTTCTTATTGACAAATACCTGGGTAGCTGTTACACACAGCTAGTGTCGCTGGTGGACTTGTGGTTAAACCCACTGCCAGCGTACTGTCGAGTCTTTAGAGTCCCACACAGAGGGTTTCCCTGCTTTGGGCAAAACGACGTAGAGGCCGTATGGTTTCACGTCATATACGTACATTGGCTGCACGGATGTTGTTCGGATGGATAATACTAGCGGACTTTGGTTTAAGCCGAATTCTTGTATTATATTATTAGATTATTATTATCTCATTGTATTCATATTTTTCGAAATACGAATACGGGTATGTATATACGGTGAGGGCATTTTTGTAATTTCATAAGACATGCTTCTAAAAGGGGACAACTCATTATTTGGATTTATCTATTTTTACAAATAGATTAATGAGGTGGAAAATGGAGATATTTGTGGCATGGTGAAGCATGGCTCATTTGTGTTATTTTATTGGTTTGGACTCATTATTCAAGCATGGTTGATATTTTCAATTGAAAAATATTGCATGCTTGAGTGAGATGAATGTAGGAGCCATTCTTCACTTGCCTTTATCCTAGCTCATTTGCAAGTTTACTTTCTCTCTCCATATTTTCTTTCCTTCTTCCTCAAGACCTAAAACCTTCACATGTGTTGTGAATCATTAAGTTCTTTGAGATTAAGTACTCCATTAGACACTCTACATCTTCTAAACTACCTAGCTTAGCGAACTAGGTACCTTAGTTACCTCGGTTTAGAGGTTGGAGCTTGAAGTATAGACTCTCGGGTGGATCATTTTTGATATGGGGAGGTCGACGATCAAGCGCGATCCGGATCTTCGAGGAGCTCATGGAGAGAAGGAGAAGAAGACCCGAAGGACAAGGATCTATGAGGTATAAAACTCTTACCGAGTAGTTAAACCTCCAAGTAGTATAGCTAGTTATGCTTTCTGTAAAAATCCTGGAGTTTTAGTCGGTGTTGCATAATATGAAAAAATCGTTTTTTGTAAATTCCGCCTCCCCACAAGTGTGTGGGGTGTGCGACATTGACTTACAAGTTCCTTCAGGATTTATTGTTATTTTGGGAATCAGAGGAGAACACCTGCTTTGAGCACTCCAGCATCTGAACTTTCTTGGTCAGCTCTTGAAATATTTTGAGATCTGCGGTGCATAGAAAAGGATTCATCCAGGTACCAAGATTTCCGATGAGGAGATTGACGGATTGGTCTTATTCTAATGGTGGATCACATTTGACGGAGAGATTGCGCCATCGGGTTATAAAATCCGTACTACTTTCATTGTTCTTTGTCTTGGTCCTTACGAGGTCGGCGATGGTGATCTTATCGCTGACACTCATGAACTTTTGTCGAAACATAGATTTCATTTGGACGAAAATAGTAATGGAGCCATCCGGTATACTCGCGTACCAGTCGAAAACGACATCGGTTAAACTATTAATGAACTGGCGGAGGAGAAGCGCATCACTGTCCCTAGTATTCCCGCATGAGGCTTTAAAGTGGGCGATGTGCTGATTCGCATTTCCCGTTCCATTAAATCTTCCGAATTTGGGGATGACATAGCCGCCAGGAAACTCTACCAGATCATACCGAGCAGGATATGGTCTCCCACTACTGCTGATATCTTTTTACACTTCGGCTTCGACTACCAATGTTTTGACTTTGTTGGGGACCAAATCCATGATTTGATATTGCGTTAGCGGGTTGCTGTCATTGGTAGTCAAGACGTTTCACGAGATAGGATGCGGCCGAATTTCATGCAGCTTGCCCACCTTTGGATTTGAGGGAATAGGTGTCGGCTGCCTCAGGACAACGTTTCCTGGTTCATGAGCAGAGCCCTGTGCTTGATTGGGCGGCTGAGAAGCAACTTGGGCTATGAGCTGTAAGACGACGTTTGTCAAGTCGTCAATCTTTGAGTAGAGCTTGGTCATCTCATTGTCTTTGTTTCTGAGCTGCTTTTGGAGCTCTTGGAGAAATTGCTGCTCTGCGGTCTTAGGACAGAAAGTTGGCTCCTCTTCGCTTTCCGAGCCCGACTCCTCATGAACCGAGAGATCTCTCTGCTTATCATCCTCCCTAGAAGTATCTTCATTACCTTCCGGAGGAGGCTGGTCTTAGAAAGTGGCAGTCACATTCACACTAGATTGGATTTGAGATGTGGTGGCCCCATCCTTACTTTTGCTGCACGTGCCCACCATGTAGATAGTGTGGACCACATGTCTAGCCATCTCTTTATGTTTGGCGGCTGATTTTTTGGACCATCGTCGTAGCCCTTCCTTTTCTAGAAAGGATAGGTGACTGAAGACGGTTGGCCTGACTGGGTCCTTGGGTGGCGCTATCTGGCTCGCGGTTTTCTTGACTCTTGCGGTCATGGCATTCTTTTGGACTAATTTCATAGTTCAAAAGAGTTATCGAGCTTTACAGCCAACTCAACTGTTGTTGCGGGGTAACCTCGTTCTTGGAATCCCACGAAGTTCAAACTAGCAGAAGCCCTAGCCCTTTTGTTGGCTCTGTATCTAAGCCTTTTCTGTCTTAACTTCTCGATTTTTAGGGCTTGATGGGCATCCGTCATCCAGGAAACCATCGTGAGTCGATTGACGGGGAGCTTAGAGAAGGTACCCGATTGAGCAGTTGTCAGGAGCACCGCTGGAGCTTGCCCGAGATGCCTTATTTCTTTCTTGGTGTTGATGGCCTTGCCCCCGGCTGGAGCAATGGAGAGTCGTTCGGAAACGGAATTGTTCTTGGGCTGAGGTGCCTTTGCGACCATGATGTTTGGCCTTTTCCCTTTTGAGGACGGTTTATTTGTCACCGGGGCTTGAGGAGGGATGACGTTAGCTGGCACGAACAGATTAGAGCCAAATGGTAGCAGCGGCTCCAACCACTGTCACCCGAGACTGGCCGGGAGGACCGTCCTGGCTTCCATCTTCATCGTATAGGAGACGTGAGCCATGTTGAGAGCTGAGCTTGTCCTTAAAGACATTTTGTTGCGTCCGAAGATTGCAATTGGAAATTGTTAACCTGCACAAAGAAGCATTATTTCAGTACAGGCAATCGATGTATATGTTGATTGAGTTCGCATGAACGTTTAACCCGAAATATGGGAGGAAATGTAGGTCCCACCGGGCGTGTCAGAATCTGTAGGGTATTTTTCGTCACCCCGTTGAGATGGGAATGAGCGCCACTTGTCAGGCGTATGCAGATTCCCCCTGCCTAAAGTAGGCCGAGGTTTATTGATTGTGGGGATCCGAATCTCCGGCAGCCGCGGACTAAGCTGTCATTAATTACCCCTCGTCTTTGAAGCGAGAGAATCTCCGATTGACGGGTAAACTGGTCATGCAAACTCAATATGCAATGTGCGTGTGTTGTGTTTTTTAGGGGACTTAGATATATCGGGAGCCACGCAGAATTTACGGGGGTCCCGCTACCCGGATAGCGAGCTGGGGTTCAAGAGGGCTAGCAGCCCCCTTACGGGGTGCGGGGCAGCGCCCTGTTAGAATTTTTTTCTAACAGGGGAGGTATTTTTAATGTGGAGTGCATGGGAAAAGAGGAGCGAGGAGCATCCTAAGGTCGCATGCGTAGCGCGTGGGTGCTTGGTGCCCGCGGACCACGTGAGTGGCGTGTGGGCGCTTGGTGCCCGCGGACCACGTGAGTGGCGTGTGGGCACTGGGCACCGACGGGTTACGTGCCGTGCGCATGGACGCTGGGTGCCAGCGGGTCACCTGTGCGGCACGCGACCGCTGGAAACACTAGCAGAGAAAGGGGCTTAGCCCCTGAGCTGGGATTTGAACTCCCTAGGGGATTTGAAGTTGAACTCCCAAACAGGAATTTGGTATAAATTTGGAGTTAAACTCCTAAAAGGCTTGGATTTGGAGTTAAACTTCTAAAGGGTCTGGATGTGGAGTTAAACTCTTTTGAGAATTTGGATCTTGGAGTTGAACTCCTCGAAGATCTTCGGAGGTGATCAAAGGGGACCCCTTTTTTCTCCATTGAGCCCTGGATCTTCTCTTGAGCCTTGGATTTTCCCAAAGTGGGATTTTTGGAGATGGGTCTCCTTCTTCCTCCTCTCTGTTTGCTGGATCTTGGAGGAAAGGGGTGTGATACTTAAAAATCTCCCCTTTTAGAGATTTGATGGGAGATCTGAGTTCCCCTTCAAAGGTTTTATGGTGAAAATCTATTTCTTTTTGGGAAAGGAAGAGTTAAAATCTTGATTTAATTCAAAAAAGAGAAGAAGCTTTAAAAACCTTGAGGAAGAAGAAGAAGGAACAAACCCTAGTTTTTTTAGGGGAATCAATTATTGTCTCATTTCATCATCATGTTGTTTTTTATAGACTTACAAATTTACACATAGTCACTTGGGCTTTACAAATTAGCATTTTGCTCATCACATGCCTCATGTGCTTATTTCTTTTGCACATGAGCTGTGGGCTTTACAAAAATTAGGTTTTATGCCCATTTTTCTTATATTTATTCATAAAAATTATATCAAAATTATTTATTACATAATTTTCATTTTGGCATGGGCGAGACTGGCCATGAGGCTTGACTTGGACATGGGCCCACTTACTTGGGTGTAACAACCCTAAACTTTTTGTACATAATTTTTTCAAAATACAGAAAGTAATACCTAAGCCTGAGCACAAGTTATAAATTTGATTTGCTTTTGAACAGCAAGAAAACACTTGTAGCTCATTGGTAAATCCTTGCACTGCTGTGACGTAGCCCCTGTGTTCAAATTCTTCCAGCCACATATATTTTTAATTGATTTTTCTTTTAATCTTTTAGAAACTCAAAAGTTTACACATGCACTACACGTAAAATGAAAAGTCACAAAGTAATCAAACACGTGCACTGGGGTATACCAAGTGACAAGGACATGTGGCGAAGATCCCAACCCCTCTCACCGGTATTGGACCGGCGTGATGGAGCCTACAGCCAGCACCGCCGGACCTCCCGTAGGGGACGGTGCCCAATTTTTAACCCTAAACCCCTTGGACTCCCCCACTACTCCTATACTGTTTGATTTCTCTGCACATTTTCAGAGAATTAAAAATGTGCATTAATCAACATTTTAATGCACATTTTAATTCTATTCTTCATTACACTAAACCCTAATTTTCCGACGCTGGATCCCGCACATGCTTCTGTCCTCCCCCGCGGCGTTCTTCTGGGATGGGGGGTGCTGCGGAAACCTTGGCCGGAGGAGCTTGCCGAGGAGCCGCACTCGGACCTGGTCGGGACGAGCTTGCACCACCGGTCTTCCTTCCCCGGGCCTTGGCAGCTATGGCGGTCATAATTTTCGATCGATCCATGGGCTCTGTGAGAAAAACATATGAAAAAGGTCAACGATGTAGAAATGGCAATAGAATTTTGGCGAAGTCTAAATAAATCGGCAAAAGCCCTAACTTACCCAAAAACGCGCGAGACTGAGTCCACCCCAGCTCAGTACCTTCTCGAAGAGCAGGACATCAGCCCGCTGGATCGGTTCCCACTGGGACACCACCTTCGCCTTGGGAGCATTCGACTGCTTCACCCTCGGGCAATCGGCCATGTGCCACTGGGTAAGCACAGGCCAATCCTCGCCCTCCGGTTGCCCGACGAAGACGAACTTCTCCTTGCATTCATGGATGGAAGATGGGACGACCACTACCCACGACCCAGCCGTCCTACCCTTACGTTTTTTAAACGAAAGATACACCTAGCTCGGCTCTTCCTTACTGGTACCGGGGTGATTTTTATAGCAAAGAAAAGACAGGAGGAGGTTCAAATCAAAGAGGATCCGATAAATTTTTAACCGGACCAAAAACCCGAGGAGGATTCTCCACGAGTTCGGCGCTAGCTAGCCTGGGGCAAAACGGAAACAATGGAGCACAACACAAACCTCAGATGAGAAGGGCGGACGCATCCCTGCCCGGAATGCTTCCAGATACAGAGCAATCTCCTTACCCTGCACCTGGTCTGCCCGCTCACCCTCTCTGCCCAGGCGGAGTGAATAGCCAGAGGGGATATGAAATTGAGCCCGGATGTCGGAAAGCTCGTCCAGACGATTCAAGACTGAGGGCACATCACGGGTATTCCCGATGCGCACCTTAGGAGCCCTTGTCGCCGCCCAACGGCGAGAGACAAAAGCGACACTAGCCCGGAGGGACGAGCCCAACACAGAAGACGCAGATGAAGAAGAAGAAGAACTCTATCGGCTATCTGAAGCCGAGGAGGAGGAAGACCCACTGGACTCAGCCCCAGAAACTGAGGCATCATCACCTGACTCTACTCCTACTACATCCACAAATACCTAAGAGGAAGACATCTAACCTGATTCATGGAAAGAGTTTGCCGAGGAAAATTCAGCAGAAGATCCGACCTAAGAGGAGGTGCGCCGGGCAATCTTCAAACGACGAGAGACAACTAAGGCAAAGTGTCGGCCCTGGGATGGCCCCCTCCTATTTACACCCCAAAGAGGACATCCTACGGCCTAAATCGATTCCCGCCAAAACGAAGCGTCGCACCTAGCGGCCGTCGAGACTCCACGTGGCGATCGGCCATTGGAAACATCCCCTCGCGGCATGAGTTGGCGGCAGCCTCTCGCGCCCCGCTAACCAATGTTGGGCACGTGGCGCGTAGCCTAACCAACAATCGAGCGAAATGGCGCTCCCTCTTTAAAAGCGCAATCATTTCACCGATCCGCTGACGTCACCAAAGATACGCGCGGTAACTGAGGCGTTCCATGAGCCGCCACGTAGGCCTAGTGATCTAAGAGGAGTAGCCACCAAATGTCCCGCCGCCGTCAGACGGCCCAGGAATCCAAAGCTGAACCGTTAAGAACCGGGCTTACCACTTTCGACCCTGACCCACAAATAGGTCAGGATGAGAGTGGGGGGCCAGTGATAAGGCTCATGAACGGGAATTCCCCAAATTACGACATGTAGCAGATAACGTGTCGTCCACGTAAACCCACTAGGCTCCTGGTGGCTACGGAGGTATAATCAATGTGGTGCATTGGGGACTTTCCTCAAGGTCTTGTCTCCGAGCTTACATCCTCATTCCTTGGCCCCGAGCCATCCAGCAGCCGAACTTACACCCCCTTTGCTCGTTTCCGAGCTATTGCAGAGCTGAGCTTTCTCGGCCTCCCGGCTCGCCTTCGAGCCATCCATCGAGCTGAGCTTCCTCGGCTTCCCCGATCAACTGAGAACGCGGAGCCCGATCGCCCCCGCAACGGCTCCGTATATCTTGCCAAAGCAAGATATCCGTCGCCCCACGTTCCGCGTCCTACGCTGGCGCGTCCCTCCATTAATGAACGTATCCCACCATTGACATTGGCATAACGCAGGGTCGTAACTAACGGCTCGCTCCATGAGACCGCTATATAAATCCCTCTTTCATACGACTCAGGTAAATCGAACGCATTCTAATACACTGCTACCCTGCTGTTATTCCACGGTACTAATTTGATCGTCGGAGGGTCCTACGGTGGTTTCCCACCCCGAGACTTCCCTTGCTGGTAGCTCGGCGTCAACAACATCTAACAACCCATTGAGATCCACACAATAATTTTCATACCCAATCTTAACCGTTCAAAACCGCTCGCAGCCAGATCTACGGAGGACAACATCTGAGGGAGATTCTGATCTCCATCAGATATCTTTAAAAAGTTAGAATTGAAAAGGGTTATTTGAGAAAATACTTAATTCAATTCGACTGGACTTTGGAGTTATCCATTTCTCTACTAAACATAGAGATTTATATATCATATTTAGCAACCATTAAGTCATGTTGGTATATGCGTCGAAGCAATTAAATTCTTCAATTTTATTGAAAGATTATTGAAGTTTACTTGTTGTTCCACTGATTTAGTATCCATCGCAGTGATTTCTATATGATACTAGTGTTTTTGGCATATGCGTTGCATGTAATCACAAAAAAAAAATATGACAAGTTTCGTTATTAATTTAATCACATACATTGCAATTGTAAAATAGTAATGACGCAACGGTTTAATCACGTGCACCGTACTTGTAAAATAATAATGACGCGGAACTTAATTATGTGGATTGCACATAAAATACTGGAGTAATTTTATTTGATTTCTTTGAAAAATTAAGAAGTCGCGTCAGTAATCAATTTCAAAATTAAATGATCATTTTCTTTTGCCCTACAATAATAGAGAAATAGAGAAGAGATTTAGCATCCACCGCTAACCCTGTAGACTATATAATGATGATTAAAACATGAATTATGGAAGAACATACCTCTATAGCTAGATGGCAGATTTATAGTCGTTTTTCGTTTATTTTCTCACAAGTTTGGCCCTTTCGGATATTGCTCTAGCGAATGGAATATGAAGTAGAGTTCATATAATTATATAGGAGCTTCATTTTAAAGAAAGAGCATAAAAAGATGGAAGGAAAAGATGTTTATGATGAGCCATGAGATGTAACATTTCGATTAGATGATGGAAAAAGTCATATAATAGGCCACTGATCTGTACCTTGTAGAGTCAACGGTAACGAAAATTGTTTAATAGTAAGCCGTGAGTTGTATCTTATAAAGAAAATGGTGATAAAAGCTGTATAAATATAAGCCATCAAATGTGTACCAAGCTAGCTGTATTGGCACATTCTTTAGAAGTATAAATACAAATTTTAGTGAGAATAAGATTCACACGAGTCAAAGAAATATGTCAGCAGGGAATCCTAATATTACAGGAATATTATCTGTATCGAACAAGCACGGGTATTGTAACAACTCCAATTTCAATGTATAGAAAATTGTTTAAAAGCTAATGTACAAATGGAGTATTTGCAATACTGTATACACTATAAGTATTTGTTTTACTTTTGAACAGCAAGAAAACACGTGTGGCTCATTGGTAAAGCCTTGCACTGCTGTGATGTAGCCCATGTGATCGAATCGCCCCAGTCACATTATCTTATTATTTAATTTTTCTTTTAATTTTTTAGAAACTCAAGGGTTTACACGTGCACTACACGTAAGATGATAAGTTACAGAATAAACAAACATGTGCACTTAAAAAACCAAGCGACACTAACACGTGGCCAAAGATCCAAGCTCCCCCACCGGAGATCGACCAGCGACGCCTGCATTGGGGACCGGCACCGCCGGGCCGTCCGTAGGAAATGCTCCCCATCTTTTCACCCGAGCACCCCTTGGCCTACCCCACTTCTCTCATACTGTTTATTTTCTCTGCACACTTTCCAGAGAATTAAAATTGAGCAGTACTCCATGATTTATTGCATTTTAATTCTCTAATTCATACCCTAAATACTAATCTTACCCTATAAATACAACCCTACCCTTTGGCACTCCTCATTCTGAAATCAAGTGCCAAAACTCTCCAAAATTCTCAAGTTCTAGAAGTTGTGCAAGTGGAGTTAGCAAGAGGCGGAGTTCCGATGAAGTTCCAACGAGATTCTGGCGACGAAACGACGCCCCGATACTTTCCCTAGCTTCCCCCTTCTCCCCTCTATCCTTGTAGCCAGTAAGTCCCCTCTCCCCCTCTTATTTTCTATTCTAAAAAATTTCATTTTTAAAACTCGACGAAAGCGGAGTTAATCCGACTTCCATTTCGTTTTTCTTTAAAAATTCTAACTTTTCTTAAGAAATAAAATACCATACTCTCATATAATGTTTAACAAAAATTAACAAACACATTAAAATAAGTTTCATATCAAAAGAATCTTTTATGCAACTTTTATCGTATTTTTTCGATAAAATAACATACACTTTACTTTCGACACAAATCAACATAATACTTGTATTATATTTAGAAAACTCACGAGGTAATGACCTATCTCATCACAACACACATATTGTACATAGCACGATTTATTTTTGGGCAATGTTTTTGTGAATATCACGAGTTATAATAAAATACCCTAAACTATTACAAAACCGTTTTCTTTAAAAAAAAAAGTATTCATTAATTCCTTACAATTACGACTCTACAACCCATTTTGGGGAACCCCGATCGGGATGGTGCGGGTTATCGCATGTCCTTGAGCCTAGTAGAGTGAGATGCAGATCTCCGCAAGGAGCATTCGATCTCGATGGAATTTTTAATGCTATTTTTAAGAAAATGAGATTTCTAGAAAATTAATAAAATTTATTTTTATTAAATATATAAATATATATATGATTATTATCAAAAGATCTATTTTTAATATATTATACAAATATACCAAGTTTTCTAAATCAAAGGAATTACCATTACATGAAACTAACATCCAAATACAAAACAATTCCAATATTTCAATAAAATACCATATACAATGAAAACTAGGTTCTACTCACTAGAAATTTCACTTTTATAAAATATACATCTATGAAAACTCTAAAGACGATAATTAAATACTTGAGGTGTATTTTGAATATGTATCAAAACTATTTTTACATAAAACCCCCTCAAGTAATACTAAATTACAATAAGGTCCCTAGTAAATATAGGTTTAAGCGGGACCAATTTTCTTGAGCCTCAGGGAGCCGAAGAATGTGGGTGCTTGCCTATCTAAGGTATATAATCTAACAAACAGTGTTATCAATATGGTAATTGTCTTGGAAAAAGACACAAATCATGTCGTCCATGTGTAGCAGTTACTGATAACATCAAAACTAATTCAGGATTTCAATTTCTTTTCAAAGTGTCTGATTCGGACTGAGTCTCAATCTGACTTGAATATGATTCAAGTATAAACTAAAATTCAACATGAATCCGTCTATTCAATCTATATTGACCGAACCGAACCATGAATATACTCCGTCCTCATGACTATCCATTTATATCCATTTTGTTTACTGATATTATGGTTTCGGCAAGTCATCCATTTATATAACAAAACAATACAATCAATACAAAAGACATTATAGGGTTTTAAAGGGTTAGATTAGTATGTAATGTGTTATAAGTGGCACGAGACTGTAACCTTAATACACCTAACCTGAATATCTATTGCCGTTGTACCGTGGTTGAACGATTCCTTGTACTCCGTATACCTTAGTCTCCGGAATAGTGGGACTCCTCTCGTATACACTGGCATATTCTGTACCAAGCTACAAACAACTAAATTAACATTATAATCAAACATTACTATTCATATTCTCTTTCTGTCTATTCTATCTCTACTCATCTGGGACTTACCGAGCAATTGTTCGCTGACGACATTCCTTTCTTCTTTCTTTGGAATGTTGTCAGATGATTTGGACACACTAGAGACCGAGCCCAGTACTGAAGACTTGGAGCAGTTTGCTATCGACCCAGAGTTATAGGCACTTGTACATACTTTTCATTTCAGTTATGTCATTGTTTAGGCATTGCTTTCTATTCATGTACTTACATTCCGGTTGTACGTGTAAAAGAATATTTTATAAATAAAGTTGTTGTTTGTTTATATTCTTGTCTCTTGTGTACATTTACTTTATATTGCTTAGATACGCTTAGTGTGTTTACTTCTGAGTAAATACGTAGCGGGCCTCGCCGCGTCCCCTTGCCGTACACCGGGAAGCGGGGCGTGACAGGTTTTGTTGGCGGCCCATGCAGGTCAGTTCTGCATAGACATGCGGGTCAATTCTGCATGAAGTCCTAAGCAACATAACATAAGAATCAGCAAGTAAAAACATTCTTTACATTTCATATTTCTTGAATATTACAATTTCATATATTTTGAATCTATCCTAACCCAAATTTTTATTTCAAGGTTATGGATTCCCCAAACAACACCAGTACCAATTTCAACAACACACCACCACCTCTACCGTTTACGCCTACCGTCGCTGCTCCGATCAATGAGCAGATGATACTGCTTGAAGCAATCCGTAGCCTCCTGGAAGGACAGCAGCAGCAGACTGCTATCTTGATGAACCGTCCAGAAGCGAAAGCGCCCAGAGTGAAGCAATTTCGGGTATTGTACTCAAAACAGTTTTTGGGAAAAGAGAGCCCTATGGAAGCTGAGGAATGGGCTCAAAATATTGAGGATGATCTGGCAGCGGCATAAGTGCCCGAGATCGCTTGGGTTCGAGTTGCGAAACTGCAACTCACTGACAATGCACGAGTTTTGTGGAAGGCGGAAGAAAGTCGTCTTGACCAACCTATCGAATGGAGGCCTTTTCGCGATATGTTCGACACGAAATACTTTCCAGAGACTGCTCGATTTGACATGGAGCAGCAGTTCATCCACCTACAACAGGCTTCTATGTGGACCAAATTTGTGGATGAATATGACACTGAGTTTACCATGCTCAGTAGTTTCGCGGCATATTTAATACCAACTACTGAGATCAAATCCAGAAGATTTCAGAAAGGGTTAGATTCGGAAATCCAAGCTGTCTTAGCTACAGGGGATTTCCCAACCCATGAGTTGGCCTTGAAAGCTTCCCGCCGATACAAGGCAGTGGTGAAGATGAGGGGCAGACCTCAATCGGCCGGAATGAAACGCCCTGCCACTCAGATAGCAGGAGGAGCCTCTTCAAGGCTACAATTTGTGCCCAGGAGACCGGGAGTACCGAACAACCGGCTCAACCCAGCCTTTTGTACCTACTGCGGGAGAGATGGACATTTGACGAAGGACTGTCGGTGTGCAAATCGCCTTTGCTTAGTCTGCGGCTCAGCTACTCATGACATTAGGTCTAGTCCTTGTAGACACAACTCAAATACTGCACCCAGGCCAGCAAACACTTATCAGTAGCGCCTAGCCATCTAGGCACCTGCTCCAAGACTCGCTCTCCCTGCTCCATCTCTTCATGGACCGACTGCACCTCCTCCTCGTCAGTTCCATCAAGCTCAAAAGAACGTACCTCAAGTACAAAAGAACGGGCAGAGGAATGCTCCTCCAACAAGGAGGAATGTACCGAGGCGACATGCTTTCACGATGACTGTGGAAGAAGCTGAAGCCACCGGCCAAGTCATCACTGGTAACATTTTCCTTTCAAACTTTCTTTCAGTCTGTATACATAACCATATATCTTTTCCTTATACCTAAAACCTATCTCGCATAACTTAGGTACAATTTTAGTAGCCTCACTTCCTGCACTAGCACTCTTCGATACTGGAGCATCTCATTGCTTTATGTCGCAACGGTTTCTCCAAACTCATGCGATTCCAGTCAATCCTCTCGTATCCACCTGGAATGTCAGTTCAGAGAACGACGTTCTAAAGGCAATAATGGGATACGACCTGTGTCCAGTGGTCGTCCGCAGCAGAGAATTATATGCTGACTTCAATGTGCTGGGCATACCGAATTTTGATGTCGTTTTGGGTATGTATTGGCTCGGAACTTTTTACGCTGTCATCGACTGTCGTCAAAGAAGGCTAGTGTTCTAGATTCCAGACCATCCGGTCTTTTATTTCAAAAGCGGAGACCGAACTCTGGAGCCAAGCACATACAAGGCAAAACTGAAGAAGGCGGTGATTGCATCACTTCAATCGGAGGAAGAATCGAAGCCAGAAATATTTCAAGAGTTCGACGATGTATTTCCTGAAGACATATCAGGTTTGCCTCCCGATCAAGCTCTTGAATTAAGCATTGATTTTGTACCTGGAGCACAACCGGTGATCAAAGCACCGTATCGGTTAAGCCCTGAAGGTTTGAAGGAAGTCCGAACTAAGTTGGACGAATTATTGGCGAAATGGTGGATTCGTCCCAGCACTTCAAGTTGGGGATCACCAGTTCTACTTGTGAAGAAGAAGAAAGGTTCATATCGAATGTACATTGATTATAGAGTTCTGAACGATGTAACTATAAAGAACAAGTATCCACTCCCGCGCATCGACGGTCTGTTCGATCAGCTAAATGGATCTTGCGTTTTCTCTAAGTTAGATCTTCGTTCGGGTTATCATCAGGTGAAGGTCAAAGAATCTGATATCCATAAAATGGCATTCATAACTCGCTACGGTCATTACGAATTTCTTGTGATGCCATTTGGAGTGACCAACGCACCAGCTATATTCATGAACCTAATGAATCAAGTTTTCCGAGAGTACCTAGACAGGTTTGTTGTCGTCTTCATCGACGACATCCTGGTGTATTCTAAGAGTCGGAAGGAACATGCCGAGCTCCTACGAATTGTCCTGGAGACTCTACGACAGAATCAACTCTATGCCAAGTACAACAAGTGTGAGTTTTGGCTAGATCAAGTCGGTTTTCTAGGACATATTGTATCAGGCGATGAAATCTCTGTATATCCAGCTAAAGTATCAACAGTAAGCGAATGGCCGACACCGAAATCAGTTAAGGACATTCGAAGTTTCTTGGGTTTAGCAGGATATTACATAAGATTTATTGAAGGTTTTTCGAAGATTACAACACCCCCCTGACCAAGCTCACATGTAAAGATAAAGAATTCGTTTGGTCAGAAGCATGCGAACGAGCTCTCGTAGAACTCAAGTCAAGATTGACATCAGCACCTATTCTCGTCATACCAGACTAATCTGGAGGTTTCGAAGCGCATTGCGATGCATTCGGTAAGGGATTAGGATGTGTTGTACATCAGTATGGTAAAGTTGTTGCTTATGCATCAAGACAGCTGAAGATTTATGAGCGCAATTATCCGACGCATGATTTGGAGTTGGCGGCCGTAATTTTTGCACTCAAGATTTAGCGTCATTATCTTCTTGGTGAACGAGTGGACATATACACAGATCATAAGAGTCTGAAATATGTGTTTATTCAGAAAGAGTTGAATATGAGGCAGAGAAGATGGTTAGAACTCATGGCGGACTTCGACATCAACCTACAATATGATCCAGAGAAGGTAAATGTAGTTCCTGATGCCCTTAGTCGCCAACCATTAGCACTGAATCTCACCGTACAGTGGAAGCTTCAACAAGACTTGCATTAAATGGAGATTTAAGTAGTCATGCCAGGTAACGCTTCAAGTTTGATGAACTTACAAATTCAATCTACCATTGTCAATCAAATCAAAGCAGCTCAAGCAAGTGATGCTAAGTTGTAAAAGATCAGAGAACAAGTAGAAAGTAGACTTCGAACAGACTTCATCATCCATGAAGACGGATCTTTGAGATACGGCAGTAGATTGTGTGTACCAAAAGATTCTGTGCGAGAAGAGTTAATGAAAGAATCTCACAGCTCTCCTTATTCAGTACACCCTGGAGGTACAAAGATGTACAAAGATCTGCGTCAAAATTACCGGCGGCATGGAATGAAGCGTGAAGTAGCCAGAAGCGTCGCAAAATGCTTGGTGTGTCAGCAAGTAAAAGTTGAACATCACAGAACAGCTGGTTTACTTCAACTGTCACCTATCCCAGAATGGAAGTGGCAACACATCACAATGGATTTCATGACCGCACTTCCTCGCAGCACGAAAGGTAACGATGCGGTATGGGTTATTGTGGATCGACTCACCAAGTCGGCTCACTTTATTCCCTTTCGAATTGGCCAATCTACTGAGACACTAGTAAAGAAGTACATGGAGATAAGAATCTAAGTAAGATTTAAACTCTTCAAATATGTACTATCTCTGATACCCATGAACTCATGCAGGAAATCGTGAGATTACATGGAGTACCGGTTTGCATTATCTCCGATCGTGACACCAGATTCCGATCGCAATTTTGGCAAAGTCCGCAAGCTAGCTTGGGAACAAGTCTGAACTTCAGCACATATCCACAAACAGATGGTCAGTCTGAGTGAACTATTCAGATCTTAGAAGATATGCTAAGAGCGTGTATGCTAGACTTCGGAGGATCGTGGGAAGATCACTTACATCTTGTGGAGTTTTCATACAACAATAGCTACCGAGCAAGTATAGGAATGGCACTTTTTGCACCTTTATATAAAAGAAAGTGTCAATCGCCATTAAGTTATGACGAAATCGGGGATAGAGAACTCCTTGGACCTGAGATGATAATAGCAACAGTCGATGTAGTTCGTACTATCAGGAAAAGAATGCGCATAGCCCAAGATCGACAGAAGCACTGGGCTGATGTAAAGCACCGTCACTTGGAGTTTCAACCGGGAGAACATGTATTTCTGAAGATATCTCCGAACCGTGGAGTGATTCGTTTTGGAAGACGGGGTATGTTTAGTCTGAGATATATTGGACCGTTCGACATACTCGAATGAGTCGGTGAAGTGGCAAATCGCTTGGCACTTCCACCTTCATTGGAAGGAGTGCACAATGTGTTCCACATATCCCAACTCAGAAGGTATGTAAGTGATCCTAGCCATATTCTTGATCACTCTGAGCTCACTGTACAGCCAGATTTATCCTGTGAGCAACAACCTATTAAAATCTTGGATAGAAAGATGAAGTCACTTCGGAACAAGGAAGTCAACTTGGTTCGAGTGATGTGGAGAAAAGATTCACCAGGAGAATCAACATGGGAACATGAGGACGACATGCGTGCAAGATACCTCATTTATTTGTAAACTAATCCTTAAAATAAATTGTAAATTTCGAGGCCGAAATTTTTGTAAGCAGGGCAGACTGTAACAACTCCAATTTCAATGTACAGAAAATTGTTTAAAAGTTAATATACAAATGGAGTATTTGCAATCCTGTGTACACTATAAGTATTTGTTTTACTTTTGAACTGCAAGAAAGCACTTGTAGCTCATTGGTAAAGTCTTGCACTGCTGTGACGTAGCCCCTGTGATCGAATCCCCCCAGCCACATTATCTTTTTATTTAATTTTTCTTTTAATTTTTTAGAAGCCCAAGGGTTTACACATGCACTGCACGTAAGATGATAAGTTACAGAATAAACAAATATGTGCACTGAAGAAAACCAAGCGACACCAACACATGGCCAAAGATCCAAGCTCCCCCACCGAGGATCGACCGGCGACGCTTGTATTGAGGACCGGCACTGCCGGGCCATCTGTAGGAAATGCTCCCTATCTTTTCACCCGAGCACCCATTAGCCTACCCCACTTCTCTCATGCTGTTTATTTTCTTTGCACACTTTCCAGAGAATTAAAATTGAGCATTACTCCATGATTTAATGCATTTTAATTCTCTAATTCATACCCTAAATACAACCCTACCCTATAAATACAACCCAACCCTTTGGCACTCCTCATTCTAAAATCAAGTGCCAAAACTCTCCAAAATTCTCTGTTTCCCCCAATCAGAGCAAAGCTCTGTATTAAAAATGAAGCGATGCTTCTGCTTCTCCCAATCAGAGCAAAGCTCTGTTCAAATTCCAAGATTTAGAATGAAGCGACGCTTCCTTACCCCTAATCAGAGCAAAGCTCTATTTCAAAATTTAAATTTTAAAAGTCGAAGCAATGCTTCAGATCCTGCGCTCTGCGCTGCGCGCCACGTGTCGAACACAGGCGCGCTAGCGCAGTGGCGCTGCACTTTGCGCTGCACGCCACGTATCGAACACAGGTACGCTAGCGCAGTTGCGTTGCGCTCTGCGCTACGCGCCACGTATCGAACAAGAAGTCGGTCTTCGATCGACTTACAGCTATTGCGGCCCCTCTCAACGGGTCGTCCAGCATCGGCGTCTCGGTCTTCTCCAGATTGGGCCAAAATTCCTGTGGGCCCACAATGAAGCTTGCAATCCCAGAGAAGGTTATTCCGAAGAGAGTAACCAACCCTGCTCCCGAAGTCGTCAAGGCGGCTTCTCCTGCCAAGGGGTCGGTCTTTACAAGACTGACCGTCCCAACTCCCACTCCCGCTCCTGCTACTCAAAGGACATCAATCTTTAATAGGCTGACACCGGCAACATCCCCTCACCTGAACAGGGGGCAAGACAAGGCTATCCCCGTCACCGAGTCAACTCCATCAGCTCGGCACGCTCGACGTCGCCACTGGCGCCGAGTGAGGAAGGCCGGAGGCAACTCCCCTTCTGGGCTAACTCCACCATCCCCGACGGTGGAAATTAATGCTGCTGTTCCAACCGGGAACAGCTTTGAGCTGCTAAATAAGGTGCGTAGGAATTCTCCTACCGCCGTACTGAAAAGATCTCCTCCTCCGGTGGAGAATGTTGCGGAAACAAAGCCAGAACAGTCCCCTCAGCGGCTGTCCTCCAAGATCTACAAAGTCTGGCGGCAGGTGCGGAACTCAGTGGTTGATCAAGACTACCATCGCCGACAGAAAAGGGCGAAGGTTGAACAAGAAGAAAGCCATCTTGCCAAGCCACGGAAAGCTATTTGGGTGCCCACCACGACGGCCCCCTCAACTTCGACCACTCATAAGAAGAGAAGGCCGGAGAAGATCCCCGTGCCTGCGACAAATGTCAAAGGCACTGAACCCAAACGCCCTAAGTCTGGGGGCATGGTGGTCCATACTATTTACATGGCATCCGGAAAGGAGGATAGCCGCGCTTCTACAGGCCACCGACCACTCACCCGATCCATCACAAGAGCTTAGGAACAGCAACAACAGAAGCTTCAGGAGATGCTGACTACCATGGCCGCACTCACCGAGCCAAAAGAAAGCCCGGAGGCGTCATCGGAACAACGTCACGAACACGAGACTGATGCTGAATTCCTTCGAAGAATGCTTGAAAAGAAGAACAAGGAGGCTGCGGAACAAGCGGCCAATATAAAGCAAATGGCTCTTCTGTTCCAAGACATGGTCGGGATGATGATACAGCCGGATCCTCCAGCCGAAGATCCACCGATTATCCTCGAAGATGACAGAGGAGAAAACGTCAAATCCACCTCCGGCTCTTTCAACAATCAAAGAGGAAACGATCTCTAAAGCTGCCCTGGATGACTATATTGCACAGCAAATAAGAGTTCACCAGGAAAATGAGGCAGCCGGCCAAATTGTCAAAACAGGACGACCGTATCCAGGCTGGTATGATCAGATAAAGTACCCGTCGGGCCACACGATCCCGAAATTCCATGTCTACAAGGGGACAGGCAATCCCCATCAACATGTCGCCCAGTTCAGGGCTCTTTGTGGCAACACCGGCGGCGATGATAAGCTCTTGCTTCGCCAATTCGTCGGCAGCTTATCGGAGACGGCGTTTGAGTGGTACTCCGAGCTTCCAAACGACTCCTTTAAAACTTTCGCAAAAATGGAGTTGCTGTTCACCTAGCGATTCGCGAGCGCCAACGAACGAACCCCAATAATGGCGTTGATCAATGCAAGGGTGAAGCCGGGCGAAACTTGGGTTCAATATGCAATCCGATGGCGAAATCTGTGGTCGAAGTGCGAACAGCATATCGAGGAAGCACCAGCAGTGGGCATGTTCGTGGGCACCTTAGACCCTCATTCAACTATTTCACAGTTCATTGATGTTCTTCAAACCGACCACGTTCCAGGCTTTAATCGATAAGCTAGCCCAGATGGATCAAATGGGTCACAGATCATCTCCCCCGAAGTCGGAACCGCGGAACGACAAGGGTAAAGGGAAGGCGACCTTCGTTGCGAACACCCAACAGCAGCCCAGTGCCCTAAAGCTAGCGGATCAACTGGAGGAGATACGGCGCTATTACAATGAGAAAATGAAGCATCCTTACTCATTCCCACGGGACAAAACGAAGAGGTTGTTCGAGCTGGCTATGCGCAACAGGCTTATCAATTTGCCGAATCCAAGGCGACCACCGCAACCCAACGAAGTGAATAATCCCAATTATTGCCCTTACCACCAAATGGTAAGCCATCCGATCGAGGATTGCTTCGTCTTTAAGGGATGGATCGAAGACCAGTATCAACAAGGCAAGTTTGCGCTGTCTGAGAAGTGGAAAGTAAACCCACCGCAACCGCACACGCCTAAGAAGGCGGACACACCGGGGGCAACGTGCTCTTTTGTTGAAGAAACTCCGTGGGAGGTCGTGCTTTCATCCAAAACCAAAAGGATGCTGAATGATCTTCAGACATTCCCGGCGATCAGGTGGAAGAACCCGCTAGAACCCCAGATCATCGAAGGGATGCTGAAGCCGCGTCCAACTCCAAAGATTGGTGGTGATAGCCAAAGTGTTCATGCTCAGCTGTCGAAATCTTAAAAAAAGAAGAAGAAATCCAAGAAGCCCGTGAAGCTTGGTGACAAGCGCACAGACCTACAGAAGCAGATTGACGCGCTGGAAGAGTATAACCAGAAGGCGCGGACTCCAATCACGCTCCAAGAGTTCCTCAGCCATGTCCTTGAAGACGAAGATGATGGAGAAGACTCGTCAGACGGATCTGAGGATTACGTAGCAAGCTGCCACGTGATCTCTCGTTCATCGCTAAACAATGAAGAAGCTGTAAGTGCACGGCGGCGCCCCGGCCGTCAATCCGAGGCCAAAATGCGGAAACGATGATTTACTTTAAACTTTATAACCGGCACCACCGCGCACAAAAATCCCGGATCGGGCCATTAATCTAATTCTAGCTAACTAAAGATCGGGTAGAGAGATATACCGAGCGATCCGTGTCCTTCGGTCTTCTCGTCGTCGTCCCGATCTCCCCGCGGAATCTCCGGTCTTCACCTCCTCGCCGGAAGGGCACCACGCCGCCGGCTTTTTTTACGGGCTCCCACCTCTGGACCGAGGCAACTCGGGCACGAAGTTGGCGAGCCGACGTGCCCAAGGATGCTGTAGGTTAACTGTAGAACTCCATGTCTCTTTGGGGTTGTGGAAGTTGCCATAATGGTGGAGGAATGATATAAGCTTATGGAGATGGAACTTGTGTGATTTTACAAAGCCAAAAAGATCAAGAAAAAAACCCCACAATTTTGGACAGCCCCCCTTTTACTTGGCCGGCCATGCTTGATAAGAGAATGAGAGGGGAGAGAATGAAAGGGGAGAGAATGAATGAGGTGAGTGAGTGAGTCAATAATCAAAGAGAGAGAAAAGGGTTATCATGAGAAAAGAAATGATCACCCAACAAAACCAACACTCCATCAATCAATCATATCTCCACAAGTCAAGCCATGATGACTAAAAGAAAGTCAAATGAAGTCAAATGATGGTGCAACCATCATGAAACAATAATATGCAAAAACCACCCTCCACAATGCCAATTTGCACAATTGCAAATAAGCCCTCCTCCACCAATTTTCAGCCAATGAAAGATACAAAGAAAAATGGCCGAAACGGAAAGCAAACTGGCAACTTCAGAAAACTGATCCCGTAATAAATTACAGGAGAACCCCGCTACTGTATATACATACCTGCATTTGTATTCCAACCGAATACAAATGCAACGAGACAAAATCTACACTGTACAATACTAGGATCCGGCTTAAACCAAAGCCCGCTAGTATTATCCGTCCGATCATGATCCGTGCAATACCGCACGTATCTGATCAAACCCTGCCATATCTCCATACGGACTCTACAGCGTTTCGCCCGAAACTTGAGCAACTGTCTGTGGGGGACTCTAAAGACTCGTCAATACTATGGCTATGGATTTAACCACTGGCACGTCAGAGGTATCAGCCAAACGTGACGGGCTACCAGCTATTGACCAAAAGGGACGTCGATGAGCGAACTCATCCTGACACCCTACTGAGCCTGTCAGTGACAATATCCGTACAGTCCGGTCCGTTCGTCTATGAGCATCGCACGGCGGGCCTAGGGGTTGGTAAAAGTCAGACCCCCAAAAGCGGTACAAGTCGTGTCGGAGTGTAGCCCACAACACCCTGAGATACTACTGGAATACCTACCAGTAAATCTCCTGTCTTGACCAAGGACTTCGTGTAATGGCTCTTCTAGACACAGCGCGACCTCACCCCCAATACCGGGAGAGACGAACCCCTGCAGATTCGCTTACTGCCTCCATGCGGCTCGGGACTGTACCCAACTAAAACTTGTTTGCACGTCTCCTTTGAGCGTGGTAGGGTAGTAATCAAAGTACAGTGGGAACTCACACGAGACAAATGACGATCTCAGGTCGATGAACTAACCTGTACACATGTCACCAGGGAACTGCTATCTGACGTCAGGTATAAGACCAACTAGCATGTTCCCGGCGAGTCCTGTCCGGTGTACTCATAACCCAATGAGCACCTGTATACATCTTAGGTGAACCAACTGACACCAGTGGCTTGTGAGACCGGCCACCGCCCCTCGTCAGGGTCTCGACTGTATACACTAGTCTACTCTGGAGTATCGATGCCCTGTCTCGAAACTCCCACGACTAGGGACCTTTTAAGGATGTGCTTATAGACTACCAGCTCCCACGTATATGATCGCCCTCATACTGCTGGCAGTCAAGCAAGAATCCTAGGGGCTCTATCAATGCGCAATAGTGACCTGTAAGGTCACCTAAAGCAGTACACGATGATAAAGATAAACCAGATAGCATACTATCATCTTGAGTAAGACTGTCCTACTGGGACAGGTCCTCCCTCAATCATTGCAATCACGTGCCTGTGATCCAATAATTGACTCTGAGGGCACTATCTCCAACAGAAGCTCCCTGCACAGAGAGACTGGGGGCAGGTCTCGAGCCGGAACTTCTATGGCCGTTAGACGAAATGATCGACGCCTTCCTGAATGAGATTCATCTGAAAAGTAAAGCCGATCGGGAGCGTGAGATGGCCATATTTGAAAGAGCCAAACGCCGGCGACTAGACGAAAGAGTCGAGACACTCCCGCCGAATCAAGGAACATCCGTCGCGGATAAAAACAAGTTCAAGATGAGGAAAAGGTTTGCTAAAGCTATATCAATGGGAATGAAGCTACCAGCCTCTGAAGGAAACACTCCTGGTGAAACAGAAACACATCCTAGCTACTGCTTATATCATCGAAAGATTTCGCACCCTACCGAAGAATGCGACGCTTTTAAAAGATGGTGGTAGGGATATGTTGCTCACCGGCAACATTTTAAGCGGATGAAACGCAAAACTCGTCGGGAGCAGAGAAGTACGACCGAGGAGCATAAAAGAAATACCAGTAACTGTCGCATGGTCAACACCGGGGGATCGCAGATTCTCACTTTCAGAAGCGACTCTGACGAAGAGATGGCTCTTGGCCCCCTCTTTAAAGAATCCACGTTGGGGAAGGAGGGCGAACCGAAGGCCTGTGAAAACATCCAGCTGCGCAATCGCACGCTTCCAGAAAAGAATCTCGGATCCACGAGTAGAAAAGATAAAGGAAAAGAAAAGGTCTCCGAGGATATCGCCCTGGATGACCAAGTCATGAAAGAGCTGACTGCCAAGGACCCGCCAAAGAAGAACAAGGTGGACTACAACGTTCTGGCACACTTGAGGAAGTTACCCTCGCAGCTCAGTATTCCCGACGCCCTTCTACTATCCAAAGAAGCAAGAGATTCATTGATCAAGGCTCTACAATAGCCGGAGCAATTCCAAGCTTTCCTCGCCGAAGAAAAGATGAAGGACGAGCTGGAAGTACACACAGCCGATATCACCTTCGGCAACGAGGACCTCCTCCTTGGGACGTGCGAGCACAACCGTCCCCTCTATGTCTCAGGGTACTGCCACGATATAAAGATAGGCAAAATCCTGGTCGACAATGGGTCTTCCGTCAATCTCCTCAACGTTCGAGTGTTGAAGGAAATCTGTATGAGCGTCCAGCATCTCGCTCGTGATAAAATCACCATCTCTGGTTTTGACTCCCAGTCATCGCGGACTCTCGGGTCTGTGATATTGACATTACGATTCGGGCTACTTGTCACGGATATTAAATTTCATGTCATTGACGCCAAGACGTGCTATAACGCTTTGCTCGGCCGGCCTTGGTTACACGAGTACAACATCATCCCTTCTACACAATATCAATGTATGAAATACTTTAAGGATGGTCTCGAGTATACCGTAACAGGAGAGTTGAACCCGTTCTCCGTAAACGAAGTCCGCAAGTACGAAGATGCAAAATATTTCTTGCCAGATTTCGAGGACATGGAGAGATGTCACAAACCGGAGAACAAAGCTATTACCACCATTCCAGTCTTCGGGAGTGATACTGAAGAAGAGGAAGCGATAGTTTATTCAGGTCCACCCCAGCACAACAAGCCAGGACCGTCCGCTCCTATGTTGATCTTTGGCAGCGACTCGGAAGATGAGGTCCATGCTATATTCTCCGCTCGGCCTTCAATACAAACATTCGCTGATGAAGAGCAAAGTTTGCAAATTGCAATGGTTCCGCCCAAACATCATAAAGAACTAGACGCGCTTGATACCTACAGTGTAGAAGAGCTGCAGACGTTCTATGTCCCTCCCAGGCGAGAAGGCGAAAAGGCGATCCTATTCTACCGCTCCGGGGAAACCAAAATGGAGAAAGAAACCTGGCACGGCGCGGATTCTATACTTGACAGGCTCCAGCCCATCCGTCTACCTAGATATTATATAGAAGGCTTGAAAAGGCTGTTGAAGCGCCAAGGGATACCCTTCAAACAGACCGCTTGAAGAGCTAAGTTCTATGACAGAATCTGGAACGTTCCCGGAACTCAGCGCAAGTTGCCCAATGGGAGAATGGAAGCGATCGGGCTTGGATATGTTCGGTCCAAGAAACGGGAGCTACTCCGCGACTGCTATGTCGTACATGACTTTGATGAAGAAGGAGACGCTCAATAGGAGAATGCTAACCCTGAACCAGAAAGAGCCCCCGACGTGAAAATGCCCAGTCCGTCGTTCGAAGAACAAATGGACAAGCTTATAAGGGAAGCTGGTCAGAAGGTTCGAGACGACCATAATCGCGAAATGGCCATCTAAAAGAAAGCCAGGACTCAGCGCCTTCTTCAACAGGCTGCGAAAGATGAAAATGCCCATCCCTGTCAACCTGTCGTACAAAAGGCCCGACGCAGAGGCAGAAACAAACCAAAGAGCGGAAAAGGCGTTCGACAGCGACAAAGCGGGACCAAGAAGTCATGCGATCGAGAATCGAGCGGTCCAGATTTGTCCCTTATGAAGAAGATGAGTCGAGCATACTCTTTTCCTCAAGACAAGACAAAGAAGATACTTGACCTTGCCATAAGTCATCAAATGATTACACTTCCGGAGTCTAAACACCCCGAGCAAGAGGGCAAAGTCTCTCACCCAGACTATTGCTCTTATCACCGAGCAATAGGATACCCTCTCGAAGACTGCTTCGCCTTCAAGAACTGGGTCGAAGACCAATATCAGCAAGGCAAGTTCGCTCTATCCAGCAGCTGGAGGGTAACCCCGCCGCAGAAGCATGAACCCAAATCCGCGAGAGTAGAACCAAATCAACATCGGTCGTGGAAGCGAGCTCGTACTTGTCATATGATAACACTATCAAAAGAAGAGCCTGAGAATATGGATGACCTCTCCTGGTGCTTCGAAAACAATGATGATGAGGTGATCTCAGAGTTTCCACCGGAACCGAAAGAGCTGGAAGATGGAATACATACTACTGCAGATAACCTCAAGAAAATTGATTTGGGGACGGCGAACGACCCGCGACCGACATTCGTTAGTGAGCTGTTATCTGAAAAAAGGGTGGCTGCGCTAAAAGACGTGCTTATACAGCATAAAGATTGCTTCGCATGAAACTATTCCGAAATGCCAGGATTAGATCCAGAGATTGCGGTCCAAAAATTGGTTATATCCCCAGACGTCAGGCTAATCAAACAAGCACCGAGGAGAATGCGGCTCGAGCTTGAGATGAGTATCAATGCCGAGGTCAAGAAGCTGATCGACTCTGGCTTCATCCAAGAGGTTCAGTATCCTGACTGGATCGCCAACATCGTCCCAGTGATGATGAAGAATGGGACAGTGCGCATATGTGTAGACTTTCGGGATCTCAATAAGGCCTGCCCGAAGGACAACTTCCCAGTACCGGTCACCGAGCTGATGATAGACAATACGTCCACTCACGAAGTCTTCTCCTTCATGGACGGATCGTCAGGATACAATCAGATAAAAATACATCCCGAGGACCAGAAGCACACTGCTTTCCGGACCCCTTTGGGTATATTCTGCTACAAGGTGATGCCCTTCGGTCTAAAGAACGCCGGTGCCACCTATCAGAGGGCCATGACGAGGATCTTCGATGACCTCATACATGAAATCGTCGAATGTTATATCGACAACCTCGTGGTTAAAAGCAAATCATACGAGGAACATATCGAACATCTGAAGATTGTATTTCAACGCCTTCAGCAATACAACTTGAAGATGAACCCTCTCAAATGCGTGTTCGGGGTGTCCTCAGGAAAATTCCTAGGATTCATCGTCCGACACCGAGGTATCGAGATAGATCCGTCGAAGATCAAGGCGATTATAGAGATGCCCCCGCCAAGGACTCTCAAGCAATTGCGGTCTCTCCAAGGGAAGCTCGCATATATCCGGCGATTTATAGCCAATCTCTCTGGCAAGTGCCGTCCGTACAGTCACTTGATGAAGAGAGGGACCCCGTTCGTCTGGGATCACAAATGCCAAGGCGTGCTGGACGAAATCAAGAAATATCTGCAGAACCCGCCAGTGATGGCCGCTCCGGTCAAGGGAAAGCCCCTTATTCTTTATACAACAGCCCTCGAAGGTTCCTTAGGCGCATTATGGGCACAAGAGAACGACCAAGGGAAAGAAAGAGCTCTCTATTACTTGAGTCGAGTTCTCCTGGGGGCAGAAAGCAATTATTCTCCCATCGAAAAACACTGCCTGGCATTGATCTTCGCAATAACAAAACTCTGGCACTATGCATTGGCGCATGAAGTCCGTCTCATATCGAAGGTGGATCCTCTCAAGTATTTGATGTCAAAAGCCATATTGACGGGGCGACTCGCTAAATAGGCGTTGCTCCTGATGGATTTCTCAAGAACTTATCAGCCTCTTAAGGCAGTGAAAGGCCAGACCATCGCCGACTTCCTCGCTGAGCATCCGATACCCGCCGATTCCCCCTTGAATTGCGAACTGCCAGATGAACATGCGTTTGACACGATCGACGGAAGTGATACCCGATGGGAACTTTACTTCGATAGAGCGTCTTCCATGAAGAAGCGCAAGCAAAGCACCCCAATGATCAAATCAGGCGTAGGCCTCATTTTCGTAACTCCACAAGAAGGGATAATACGCTTTGCCTTCTCCTTAACAGAGCCGAGGACAAACAATGAAGCCGAGTATGAAACGTTGATAGCAGGTCTCGAGATCGCCATCGACATGGGAATTGAAAACCTGCTTATATACGGAGACTCCCAACTGGTCGTCAGTCAAGTAAATGGCGACTACCAAATGTGCAAACCAGAGTTGGTGAAGTACGGCGAGAGAGTACGGCAACTACTGACTCAAATCCCTTCCTACACCTTGGAAAGTATACCGCGTGCAGAAAATGGCAAAGCGGATGCGTTAGCCAAGCTTGCTAAAGAAATGGCCGACGAGAACCTCGATGACGTGAGAATCGTTGTGCAAAGCCGTCGGGTTCTTACGCCGGCGGAAATATCTCCGGAGTCGTCCGAAGAAAAAGGAGCGACTGAGCAAATGGCTATGCAAATAAAAGATCAGGAAAAGGCTGAGGATTGGAGAGAAGTCTTTATAGACTACTTCAAATCCCATCGAACGCCTGAAGATGTATCCTCAAAGCATCAGCTCATGAAGCGAGCCATATCTTTCGCCTTCGTCAATGATACTCTGTACAGGAGGTCATTTGATTCTCTGTGGTTGAGATGCCTGGGACCTGAAGAGGCGAAGAGAGTCGTTCAGGAAGTTCATGACGGGCTCTGCGGTTCTCACCAAGCTGGCCCTAAGATGAAGTTCAAGATCAAACAGATGGGTTACTATTGGCCCGCAATGATTCAAGACTGCCTCGAGTATGCGAAGCAATGCCACTCGTGCCAAATCCATGGGGACTTTATCCATCAGCATCCAAATCCACTACATCCAACGGTGGCTAGCTGGCTGTTCAAAATGTGGGGAACTGACATAATCGGCCCCATCGAACCGGCATCGTCCAGAGGACATCGTTTCATTTTGGCGACAACTGATTACTTCTCCAAATGGGCAGAAGCAGTACCGCTGAGGGAAGTGAAGATGGAGAATATCCTCCATTTCTTCAAGACGCACGTTATTTACCGGTTTGGAACTCCGCGAAGGATCATCTCCGATAATGGGCCAGCCTACAGAAGCCATAAGATCAGCCGCTTCGCACAACAGCACAACATAGACTGGAGATACTCCTTAGTTTATAATCCCCGAGCTAACGGTCTAGCTGAGGCTTTCAACAAAACCTTGACGAAGATCGTAAAGAAGACGGTGTCTCGAAATAAGAAAGACTGGCACGAGAGACTGCAAGAAGCTCTCTGGGCATATCGAACTACGTTCAAGACGGCCACAAACACAACGCCGTACGTATTGATATTCGGTACAGAAGCAGTACTTCCCCTCGAGATAGAGTTACCCTCTCTATGAGTGGCAGTTCACTACGAGCTAACGGACGAAGAGAACGCTCACCTTAGGCTTGAGGAGCTCGATTCCCTTGATGAAACCCGGCTCATAGCGCAGCAAAATATGGAAGCTTATAAAGCAAAGATGACGCGCTCCTACGAAAGATTGACTAGGCCGAGGACATTCCGCCAAGGCGAACTCGTACTAGTGGTCAGAAGACCTATGATCCCTAATAGCGCTAAGCGGGGGAAATTCGAGCCGAACTATGAAGGCCCGTATATCATAGACAAGGTCTACCAGGGTGGAGCCTATCTACTCATGGACATGTATGGTGAAAGACCTTTCAGGCCAATAAACGGTCGCTTCCTGAAGAAGTACTACGCTTAACGAGTCACGGCCTAGATCAATGATAGATGACGACGACTATGTCCGCTTGCTATCTTCCTAAGCCCAAACTCTTTAAGTAGTAACCGGCTTTCTTTGCAACGGACCGAAACGTCCTTAAACTAACAGCGGACCGAAACGTTCTTAAACTAACAGCGGACCGAAATGTCCTTAAACTAACGACGAACCACTATGTCCTAAAACTAGCTGTTGACCGAGACGTCGAGAAACTACTGTAGATTGCAGCATCCCAAAGCTGATACAAAAAAAAAAGAATAAAAAAAAGGAAAACGGTATGTCCATAAGCAAAATGGGCACGGATGAAAACCCGAAAGGGCTCCGTGAGTAAAAACAGCAGGGCTACCGGCGAGTCTTGTGAAAACCCGAAAGGGCGCAACCTCGTTAGAATAAGAAAAAAAGAAAGAATAAAAAAAACGGTATGTCCATAAGCAAAATGGGCACGGATGAAAACCCGAAAGGGCTCCATGAGTAAAAACAGCAGGGCTACCGGCGAGTGCTTGTGAAAACCCGAAAGGGCGCAACCTCGTTAAAAGACACTTGCAAGGTCCTCTCGACCTAGTAAAGAGAAATCACTCGCGTGAGATCCTTACAACTCACAAGGGAGCAACACACTTAGGAATCCTCACGATTCCTAAGGAGAAATCACACTTGCGAGATCCTCACGACTCGTAAGGAAAATCCTCTTATGAGACCCTCACAGCTCATAAGATTGGAAAGACTTAAGCTACAGAGACCTGAACCTGTTCTTAAGCAATCCCCACAACCTCTAATACTGCCCTACAAGCGGCTCAATACTGACCCTTGTATACAATCCACGGGCGCGAATAAACATTTCCCTAACAAAGTCCCATCCGTGACTAGTGATATGTTCGCACGGTGAACAACCCTTGTGAGTCCTCTCGACTTATAAGGAGAAAACTCTCTTGTAAGATCCTTACGACTTTTAAGAGAACATACACTTAGGAGTCCTCACGATTCCTAAGGAGAAAACACACCTACGAGATCCTCACGACTCATAGGGAGAAATACCTTTATGAGACCCTTACGGCTCATAAAGTCAAAAGCCTTAGTCGATAGGATCCTAACCCTGTTCGCTAAGCCACCTTTGCTCGATATCGACAGAGGCAAATGATGATTCGCTCCTGGCAATATCCCAGTTGTAGCGGTGCTGATGCCAAAATCGGTGTCTAATCCCAAGCTTGTGGCAAAAAGCTTGCGAGCCACACATGCATACGAAATAGCCGAAATGATGGGACAACTTGCAACAAAATCAGCAAGTAAAAAAATGTATGCATGCAAAACAGCCGAAATGATTGGGCAACTCGCAATAAAAAACAGCGAGTAAAAATAAAATAAATAGCCGAAATGATTGGGCACCGCGAAAAATAGCCGAAATGATGGGGCAATCGCGACCTTCGCGATATAAAAAGCTGAAATGATAGAGCATCGCGGAATGAAACAAATAAAATAAAAATGAAATTTATGCCCTACAGGCGATATTACATCAATCCCTGTATACAATCCGGGGGCGCAAACAAAGAAGGAATCACACTCCTCCTCCCCAGGTTTCATCAGAAGAAGAAGCCAAATCTCGATGGGTCACAGATAGCCTGGAGATCATCTCAACATTCGTTTCATTACAGCAGACATAACATCAAGCAAAGCGAAACAGCGGTAACTCCCAGTTCCATGACTCGGCGTTGTACGGATGACCGAGAGTCAAATCCCAACTCCGTGAAATGCGGATATGATAAAAAAAATTCCTGGTCACCTGAAACGCGGATAACGTCACTTCTGACCACATGGAAAACGTCCAGAGCGGATCCCGGTCCTCGCAGAGCACGGCAGTGAACCCGTGTGAAGCATCCAGAGCGGAGCCTGGTCCTCGCCGAACACGGCAGTGAACCCGTGGGAAGCATCTAGAGCAAAATTCCTAGTCACGTGGAACGCGGATAACGTCACTTCTAACCCCGTGGAGAACGTCCAGAGCGGATCCTGGTCCTCGCAGAGCACGGCAGTGAACCCGTGTGAAGCATCCAGAGCGGAGCCTAGTCCTCGCCGAACACGGCAGTGAATCCTTGGAAAGCATCTAGAGCAAAATTCCTGGCTACATGGAACGCGGATAACATCACTTCTGACCCCGTGGAAAACATCCAGAGCGGATCCTGGTCCTCGCAGAGCACGGCAGTGAACCCGTGTGAAGCATCCAGAGCGGAGCCTAGTCCTCGCCGAATACGGCAGTGAACCCGTGGGAGGCATCTAGAGCAAAATTCCTGGCTACGTGGAACGCGGATAACGTCACTTCTGACCCCATAGAAAACGTCCAGAGCGGATCCCGGTCCTCGCAGAGCACGGCAGTGAACCCGTGTGAAGCATCCAGAGCGGAGCCTAGTCCTCGCCGAACACGGCAGTGAACCCGTGGGAAGCATCTAGAGCAAAATTCCTAGTCACGTGGAACGCGGATAACGTCACTTCTAACCCCGTGGAGAACGTCCAGAGCGGATCCTGGTCCTCGCAGAGCACGGCAGTGAACCCGTGTGAAGCATCCAGAGCGGAGCCTAGTCCTCGCCGAACACGGCAGTGAACCCTTGGAAAGCATCTAGAGCAAAATTTCTGGCTACGTGGAACACGGATTATGTCACTTTTGACCCCGTAGAAAACGCCCAGAGCGGATCCTGGTCCTCGCAGAGCACGGCAGTGAACCCGTGTGAAGCATCCAGAGCGGAGCCTGGTCCTCGCCAAACACGGCAGTGAACCCGTGGGAAGCATCCAGAGCAAACATCGGACTGTGAGGTCATTAAACTCACAGACTATGATGTCCTTAACCTCGACCGTGATGTCTTAAAACTAACAATCAACCATAATGATTTCAAACTAATTTTACCTTGGTTCAAGGAAACATCTCGTCACTCCTTTGATATTTGTCGTTGTAATTCCTCAACGTCTTCAAAGAGGTGACGGATCCCAACAACCACACATCTCACGGACTTTGGAGTCCTTAAATCTATGGACTATGATGTCCTTAAGCTCGACCGTGATGTCTTAAAACTAACATCGGACTGTGGGGTCCATAAATCCACGGACTATGATTTCCTTAATCTCGACCGTGATGTCTTAAAACTAACATCGGACTGTGGGGTCCTTAAATCCACAGACTATGATGTCCTTAACCTCGACCGTGATGTCTTAAAACTAACATCGGACTGTGAGGTCCTTAAACTCATGGACTATGATGTCCTTAACCTCGACTGTGATGTCTTAAAACTAACATTGGACTGTGGAGTCCTTAAATCCACGGACTATGATGTCCTTAATCTCGACCGCGATGTCATAAAACTAATATTGGACCGTGGAGTTCTTAAATCCACGGACTATGATGTCCTTAACCTCGACCGTGATGTCTTAAAACTAACATTAGACTATGAGGTCTTCAAACTCACGGACTATGATGTCCTTAATCTCGACCGCGATGTCTTTAAACTACGGTATCCTAGAAAACATCCAGAGCGGAGCCTGGTCCTCGCCAAACACGGCAATGAACCCGTGGGAAGCATCCAAAGCAACCCTTAACTCCGTGAAATGCGGATAAAAGACAAATTCATCCATCACTTGCGGGGCCTCACGGCTCGTAAGGGAGTAAATTCGCTTGTAAGGTCCTTACGACTTTCAGGAGAAAACACACTTAGGAATCCTCACGATTCTTAAGGAAAAATTACACCTACGGTATCCTCTCGACCCATAGGGAGAAAATTCTTTATGAGACCCTCACGACTCATAGAGTTGAAAAGTCTTAGGTAACAGATCCTAACCCTGTTTTCTAAGCCATCGCCACCTTACAAAGAGCACAAGATTGACAGTTATATACTATCTACAGACCGCACTTGCTAAAATCACATATCAAACAACACAGCAAGGAGAAGAAAGCGACAGTTAGGAGAACATTTGATTCGCATTCAGTTAAGCATTCAGAGCGCACCCATTCATGCATGAGCAAAAAGGTTTAATGCATAAGATAAACACATGGAAATGGAAAAGCTTGCCATTCATACTCCAGAAAATTCTTACATTGATAAAAGCGGTAAACAAAAACGCCATTAAAATGTTTATAATGGCAAAACCTCGGATCCAGGGCATGGATTGAGGAATTCGAAAGTAAGGCCGTCTAGAGTCTTTCTGGCCTTTCTGACCCTTCTCGTGCGCATCCTCTCGAGCTCGCGTGTGTCAAGATCTTTGGCGATGTCCCTCACCCTTTGATAAGAAGCGATTATCGTCGTCTGTTGAAAAATTTGATACAGAATATCGACGAGGCTATCTCGCCATTTCTTCGAGATCAGCCCCGACAGGTACACTGAATGCACCTTGTTTTCGGCATCATCCAGCGCATTAAGCGGCATGGCCTCGTGAAACCCCGGAAGCGTTCGCCAAATTGCTCCCAATATGACTTTCAAGAGAGCGGAACAGCGAGGAAGCAACCAACCAACGCGTGCATACAGACGACCCATAATCTCCGCACACTTAGCATCTGTAAACTCTTGGTTTTGGTGACGGCCCTGTACGCGGATATCTTCATAAGTGATGAACTTGTTCAGACTATATAAATGAACAGCCATAGTGCCTGAAAGAAACATCAATAGGAGATTAGCAATGAGGAGAAACAGATACGGGGAGTTAAACTCCTTGAGAGGAAAAGGCCAAATCTTAGTACCTTGAAACCCAAGGGCAACCATTAGCAAACTGTGATTGGTTCGCGAACACGACACACGAAGTTTGGAGTGGAAAGGAAAAGGTCCCACCGGGCGTGCCAGAATCTGTTCACCGCCGGAAGCTGGGAAGACTGGACATCTTGCCTGAATCTGGGGACAGATGCTAATTGGTACTATCCGTCCACCTCTCCGAAGATGCCAAGTTGATTTATGGCACCATGTATCGAAGGTTTAAACGGATGCGGCCGATGTAGCAGACTTTGTCAGATTCCCCCTCGTTTGAGGGATTTTTGATTGTGGGGACGCTCTTCCCTGCAGGCGCAAGCCCCTGCAGTTAATTACGCTACCGCATCGCGGTAACAACTTTCTCCTTCTCCATGTGGTCACTTCGTGTCGTGGGTGTTTTTTTTGTGTTTGGTTGCCCGTGGATTGTATACGGAGACTAAGTTAGGTTGTCACCTGTAGGGCGTGGACTTATCCAAATCCGTATCTTTCTTAGATTTGGGTTTGGGGGGTTTATGTTTAAGGATACGTTAGCCTTATTTGAGGCTAAGATCAACTTAAACGTTTGTTAAGGATACGTTAGTCTAATTTTAGACTAAGATCAACTAAACGGGATCGTATGGATCCGACAAGAGAGCAATTGGGCTCTATTGTTTATTTTAATGACATTGCGGTCGATAATTAGTTTAAGGACATTGCGGTCCATTGTTAGTTTTAAGACATTGCGGTCGAGGTTAAGGACATCATAGTCCGTGAGTTTAAGGACCTCACAATCCGATGTTAGTTTTAAGACATCACGGTCAATGTTAAGGACGTCATGGTCCGTGGATTTAAGGACTCTACAGTCCGATGTTAGTTTTAAGACATCACGGTCGAGGTTAAGGACATCATAGTCCGTGGATTTAAGGACTCCACAGTCCGTAGTAATGTGTGATTGTCGGGACCCGTCACCTCTCTGACGACGTTGAAGGATTACAACGACAGATGTCAGAGGAGTAAAGAGATGTACCCTCGAACCGGGTGTAAATTGATTAGAAGAGCAGATGTGCTCAGTTCAATTTAAATTGAGGACTTATGGCCAGAATTGGGCTAAGTCCAGTTAAAAATGTTTAACATTTTTATTTATGTTCTGCCTATTAGGCCTTTATTTGGGCTCTGTCCTTTTAATAATGCATAGCATTTATCAGGAACAAAGTGGTGTCCTGACAGTGCGCCACGTGGCGCATCAGGCGCTTTGCGCCAATTAAAGAGCGCATTGCGCTAGCGCACATAAGGGTGACACGTGTCGCTTAGCGCTAAGCGCTGATTTGTTAGCGCACTGCTCTTTATGAGTGCGCTGCGCCAGTTTATGGGTGCGCCAGTGAGTGACACGTGGCGTGCTCTGGCGCTGTGCGCCAGTCCAAGAGCGCAGTGCGCTATTTTTAGAAGCGCAAAGCGTAGACTATTCTGTGGTTGACACGTGGCGCGTTATGGCGCTGTGCGCCAGTCCAATAAGCGCAAAGGCGCAATTCAAGAGTGCAAAGCACTGTCCAATAGCGCAGAACGCATTTTGATCAAATTTAAGATCAAAGAACAAGTATTTTTGTTCTTCAAAGGAGGCCTTGCCTCAAGATCCAAGAACCAAAGTTCTTGTTCTTATCAAAAGGCTCTGCCTTTATAGATCAAAAGATCTGTGAATGAAGTAAATTACTTCTTTTAATCTTTTTATAATTAGATCTTTTTGATCTTTTACTTTTTTTTTATTGAATACCTTGATCTTGTTCTTAGATCTGTGATCTTTTTAGAAGATGGTTCTTCTTTTTTAATGAGATGATTTCATCTCTGTTTTCCAAGAATATAATTCTTTACCTTTAAAGATGAAAAAAATGATCTTCTTTCTTCAAAGGCTTGCCTTTCTTTCTCTTTGAGTTTTTCTCAAAGTTTGCAGAGGGTTTTTTCTATATGAGACTTGGAGTCTTGGGGCCTTTATATAGGGCCAATTGATTTGTTAAATCAGTTGAAGAGATCTTTCTCTGATTGATTTAGGGATGTTTCCCCCCGTTGGATCTTTGATCCTAGGGCTTCTGTTTTACAGAAGATAATCTTCTTGTTTTCAACAAGATTGGAAAGATCTTTCCAGAACAGAATTTTAATTCTGAGTAATTAATAATTTATTATTACTATTAGATCTTTTGATCTAACGGTGGGGAATTCTTTAAATTCCAGCGCTGGCGCAATTGGCTCTAGCGCGCCTGCGTTCGACACGTGGCGCGCAGCGCCACTGCGCTGGCGCGCCTGTGTTCGACACGTGGCGCGCAGGATCTGAAGCGTTGCTTCGACTTTTAAAATTTAAATTTTGAAACAGAGCTTTGCTCTGATTGGGGGTAAGGAAGCGTCGCTTCATTCCAAATCTTGGAATTTGAACAGAGCTTTGTTCTGATTGGGAGAAACAGAAGCGTCGCTTCATTTTTAAAACAGAGCTTTGCTCTGATTGGGGGAAACAAATGCCCCCCCCCACCGTTGCACTTACGTGGCCCAAACGTGAGCGCAGCGGTGGCAACATCTCAGTCGTTGGATCAACTTTTGGAAGTTGAAACAGCTCTCAATGCCTATAAATAGGACCTTTGGTCCCTTAGATGATTTTCATCTCCTCCTTGAGAATTATCTCTTCGTCAGAGCATTGCTCTCCTATTAAAAAACTTTCAAGAGTCAAAACTCTGCTAAAATTTAGGTCAAGTTTAAAACTTTCACTAGATTAAGGTTTTATCCATTAACAGAGCTTTCTGCTCTTCATAGATCTTTGATCTAAAGAGAACCCTTTTTAAGGTTCTATCAATAGAGTTTTGCTCTCTAAAAGGATTCCACTTATGATTTCTTAGTTCATTAATGGATCTTTGCTCTTTTTATATCATATAGAAGAACTCTTAACAGTTTGTTCATAGATCATGAAGATCAAACATGGAATTTTATTTTTGATGAATTATGTCATCTTCTCAGAGCAAGGCTCTGAGCATTCTCGGGGAATTTCTTTTAAATTCCCCTAATAATTGATTTTGACAGGTGTCACTCCTGTCTGCAGAGCATTGCTCTCGAGGAGTTTAACTCCCCGTGTCGGTTTCTCCTCATTGCTAATCTCCTAATGATGTTTCTTTCAGGCAATATGGCTGTTCATTTATATAGTCTGAACGAGTTCATCACTTATGAAGATATACGCGTACAAGGCCGTCACCAAAACCAAGAGTTTACAGATGCTCAGTGTGCGGAGATTATGGGTCGTCTGTATGCACGCGTTGGTTGGTTGCTTCCTCGCCGTTCCGCTCTCTTGAAAGTCGTATTGGGAGCAATTTGGCGAACGCTTCCGGGGTTTCACGAGGCCATGCCGCTTAATGCGCTGGATGATGCCGAAGACAAGGTGCATTCAGTGTACCTGTCGGGGCTGATCTCGAAGAAACGGCGAGATAACCTCGTCGATATTCTGCATCAAATTTTTCAATAGACAACGATAATCGCTTCTTATCAAAGGGTCGGGGACATCGCCGAAGATCTTGACACGCGCGAGCGTGAGAGGATGCGCACGAGAAGGGTCAGAAAGGCCAGAAAGACTCAAGACGGCCTTACTTTCGAATTCCTCAATCCATGCCCTGGATCCAAGGTTTTGCCATTGTAAACATTTTGATGGCGTTTTTGTTTACCGCTTTTATCAATATAAGAATTTTCTGGAGTATGAATGGCAAGCTTTTCCATTTCCATGTGTTTATCTTATGCATTAAACCTTTTTGCTCATGCATGAATGGGTGCGCTCTGAATACTTAACTGAATGCGAATCAAATGTTCTCCTAACTGTCGCTTTCTTCTTCTTGCTGTGTTGTTTGATATGTATTTTAGCAAGTGCGGTCTGTAGATAGTATATAACTGTCAATCTTGTGCTCTTTGTAAGGTGGTGATGGCTTAGAAAACAGGGTTAGGATCTGTTGCCTAAGACTTTTCAACTCTATGAGTCGTGAGGGTCTCATAAAGAATTTTCTCCCTACGGGTCGAGAGGATCCCGTAGGTGTAATTTTTCCTTAAGAATCGTGAGAATTCCTAAGTGTGTTTTCTCCTGAAAGTCGTAAGGACCTTACAAGCGAATTTACTCCCTTACGAGCCGTGAGGGCCCGCAAGTGATGGATGAAGTTGTCTTTTATCCGCATTTCACGGAGTTAAGGGTTACTCTGGATGCTTCCCACGGGTTCATTGCCGTGTTTGGCGAGGACCAGGCTCTGCTCTGGATGTTTTCTAGGATACCGTAGTTTAAAGACATCACAGTCGAGGTTAAGGACATCATAGTCCGTGAGTTTGAAGACCTCACAGTCAAATGTTAGTTTTAAGACATTACGGTCGAGATTAAGGACATCATAGTCCGTGGATTTAAGAACTCTATAGTCCAATGTTAGCTTTAAGACATCGCGGTCGAGGTTAAGGACATCATAGTCAATGGATTTAAGGACTCCACAGTCCAATGTTAGTTTTAAGACATCACGGTCGAGGTTAAAGACATCATAGTCCATGAGTTTAAGGACCTCACAGTCCGATGTTAGTTTTAAGACATCACGGTCGAGGTTAAGGACATCATAGTCCGTGGATTTAAGGACCCCACAGTCCGATGTTAGTTTTAAGACATCACGGTCGAGGTTAAGGACATCATAATCTGTGGATTTAAGGACCCCATAGTCCGATGTTAGTTTTAAGACATCACGGTCGAGCTTAAGGACATCATAGTCCGTGGATTTAAGAACTCCACAGTCCATGAGATGTGTGGTTGTTGGGACCCGTCACCTCTTTGAAGACGTTGAGGAATTACAACGACAAATATCAAAGGAGTGACGAGATGTTCGCTTGAACCTAGGTAAAATTAGTTTGAAATCATTATGGTTGATTGTTAGTTTTAAGACATCACGGTCGAGGTTAAGGACATCATAGTCCGTGAGTTTAAGGACCTCACAGTCCGATGTTTGCTCTGGATGCTTCCCACGGGTTCACTGCCGTGTTTGGCGAGGACCAGGCTCCGCTCTGGATGCTTCACACGGGTTCACTGTCGTGCTCTGCGGGGACCAGGATCCGCTCTGGATGTTTTCCACGGGGTCAAAAATGACATAATCCGTGTTCCACGTAGCCAGGAATTTTGCTCTAGATGCTTTCCATGGGTTCACTGTCGTGTTCGACGAGGACTAGGCTCCTCTCTGGATGCTTCACACGGTTTCACTGCCATGCTCTGCGAGGACCAGGATCCGCTCTGGACGTTCTCCACGGGGTCAGAAGTGACGTTATCCGCATTCTACGTGACCAGGAATTTTGCTCTAGATGCTTCCCACGGGTTCACTGCCGTGTTCGGTGAGGACTAGGCTCCGCTCTAGATGCTTCACACGGGTTCACTATCGTGCTCTGCGAGGACCAGGATCCGCTCTGGACGTTTTCCACGGGGTCAGAAGTGACGTTATCCGCGTTCCACGTAGCCAGGAATTTTGCTCTAGATGCTTCCCACGGGTTCACTGCCGTGTTCGGCAAGGACTAGGCTCCGCTCTGGATGCTTCACACGGGTTCACTGCCGTGCTCTGCGAGGACCAGGATCCGCTCTGGACGTTTTCCACGGGATCAGAAGTGACGTTATCCGCGTTCCACGTAGCCAGGAATTTTGCTCTAGATGCTTTCCACGGGTTCACTGCCGTGTTCGGCGAGGATTAGGCTCCGCTCTGGATGCTTCACACGGGTTCACTGTCGTGCTCTGCGAGGACCAGGATCCGCTCTGGACGTTTTCTACAGGGTCAGAAGTGACGTTATCCGTGTTCCATGTAGCCAGGAATTTTGCTCTAGATGCTTCCCACGGGTTCACTGCCGTGTTCGGCGAGGACTAGGCTCCGCTCTGGATGCTTCACACGGGTTCACTGCCGTGCTCTGCGAGGACCAGGATCCGCTCTGGACATTTTCCACAGGGTCAGAAGTGACGTTATCCGCGTTCCACGTGACCAGGAATTTTTTTTTATTATATCCGCATTTCACGGAGTTGGGATTTGACTCTCAGTCATCTGTACACCGCCGAGTCATGGAACTGGGAGTTGCCGCTGTTCCGCTTTGCTTGATGTTATGTCTGCTGTAATGAGATGAATGTTGAGATGATCTCCAGGCTATCTGTGACCCATCGAGATTTGGCTTCTTCTTCTGATGAAACCTGGGGGGGAGGAGTGTGATTCCTTCTTTGTTTGCGCCCCCGGATTGTATACAGGGATTGATGTAATATCGCCCGTAGGGCATAAATTTCATTTTTATTTTTCATTTATTTGTTTCTTTCCGCGATGCTCTATCATTTCAGCTTTTTATATCGCGAAGGTCGCGATTGCCCCATCATTTCGGCTATTTTTCGCGGTGCCCAATCATTTCGGCTATTTATTTTATTTTTACTCGCTGTTTTTTATTGCGAGTTGCCCAATCATTTCTGTTGTTTTGCATGCATACATTTTTTTTACTTGCTGATTTTGTTGCAAGCTGCCCCATCATTTTGGCTATTTCGTATGCATGTGTGGCTCACAAGCTTTTTGCCGCAAGCTTGGGATTAGACACCGATTTCGGCATCAGCACCGCTACAACTGGGATATTGCCAGGAGCGAATCATCATTTGCCTCTGTCGATATCGAGCAAAGGTGGCTTAGCGAACAGGGTTAGGATCCTGTCGACTAAGGCTTTTGACTTTATGAGCCGTAAGGGTCTCATAAAGGTATTTCTCCCTATGAGTCGTAAGGATCTCGTAGGTGCGTTTTATCCTTAGGAATCGTGAGGACTCCTAAGTGTATGTTCTCTTATAAGTCGTAAGGATCTTACAAGAGAATTTTCTCCTTATAAGTCGAGAGCGCTCACAAGGGTTGTTCACCGTGCGAACATATCCCTAGTCATGGATGGGACTTTGTTAGGGAAATGTTTATTCGCGCCCGTAGATTGTATACAAGGGTCAGTATTGAGCCGTGTGTCCCCAATCAGAGCAAAGCTCTGTTTGAATTTCAAAAATTCAAAAATTGAAGCAACGCTTCAGATCTTCTGCGCTGCGCGCAAGGCGCCACGTGTCAAAATCAGGCACGCCAGCGCAGCGCCCGAGACAGCGCGCCCAATCAGAGCAAGGCTCTATTTAAAACAAAATTAAACGAAGCAACGCTTCAGTTGCGCAAGCACTGCGCTGCGCGACACGTGTCAGCGCAGTTGCGCTGCGCTGTGCGCTGCGCGACACGTGTCAGCGCAGTTGCGCAAACGCAGGTGCGCTGCGCTGTGCGCTGCGCGACACGTGTCAGCGCAGTTGCGCTGCGCTCTGCGCTGTGCGACACGTGGCAGCGCAGTTGCTCTGCGCTGCGCGACACGTGTCAGCGCAGTTGCGCAAACGCAGGTGCGCTGCGCTGTGCGCTGCGCGACACGTGTCAGCGCAGTTGCGCTGCGCTCTGCGCTGTGCGACACGTGGCAGCGCAGTTGCTCTGCGCTGCGTGACACGTGTCAAGCGCTGGGGTGTTTGCGCCAAACAGAATTAAAATTCTAGTAAGATCCTTCTGTTCTTGTTAAAACAAGAAGATTGTCTTCTGTAAAACAGAATCCCTTGGATCAAAGATCCAACGGTGGGGAAAATTCCCCAAATCACTCAGAGAATGATCTCTTTAACAAATTTATGGGCACTATATAAAGACCCCTAGACCCCAATTCAAAGAGGATCAACATTGAGAACATCAAGAACTTCATAAACAAAAACAGAGAGAACTTTGAAGGATTGTGAGAAGAACTCAAGAACAAAAAAGGTAAAAACCTTTATTCAAGAAGAACTTCTTCTGAATAGATCATTGATCTAAGAACAAGATCAATGATCTTCAATAAAAACTATATAATAACAGTGCCTTGCACTTTCTTATGAACCATTGGTTCTGGAATCTTAAAAATTCCTCTCTTAAATCCAAAATTGGATTAAGTCATTAAAACAGTGCCTTGCACTTGCAAAAACTGCGCTGTTGCGCTCCTGGGTTGGCGCAAGCCACCAGAGAGCGCAACATGTCAGCACCATGACCAATTGCGCTATGCGCTTTTAAAAATAGAGCATTGCTCTTTAAAGTTGGCGCAACTCACCAGAGCGCACCACGTGTCAGCAGCGCAACAGCGCAGCGCAACTGCACACTGCGCTTGCGCTCACCAGAGCGTGACACGTGTCACCACCACAAGCGCTTGCGCTCAATAATTGGCGCAAAGCGCCTGACAAGCTACTGTCATATAATTAATGCACTGCATTATTTACAGAAGGGCCAAGCCCAATTAAAAAAGGCCTAACAGGCCAAATTAAAGGCAATGCATTATTTTAAAGAAGGGCAGAGCCCAAACAGATGCTCTGCATCATTTATAAAGGGACAGAGCCAAATAAAAAGAAGGGCCGAGCCCAACTAAAAAGGCCTAACAGGCTAAATAAAATGCAATGCATTATTTTAAAGAAAGGGCAGAGCCCAAACCAAAATAGATACTCTGCATCATTTATAAAGGGACAGAGCCCAAATCAGAAAGGCCTAGCAAGCCAAAATGAAATGCAATACATTATTAAACAGGGGCAAAGCCCTAGCACAAGCCTAATAGGCCAAAGATAAAAACGTTGAATATTCTCAACTGGACTTAGCCCAATCATGGCCGTAAGTCCTCAAATTAAATTGACTGAGCATGGCTGCTCTCTTAAATCAATTTACATCCGGTTCAAGGTACATCTCTGAACTCCTCTGACACCTATCATTGTAATCCTTCAACGACGTCAGAGAGGTGACGGGTCCCGACAACCATACATCGATACGGACTGCGGGGTCCTTAAACTCGTGGACCGAAACGTCCTTAAACTAATATTCGTCCCAAAATGGGAATGTTGGACCGAAACGTCCTTAAACTAATATTCGTCCCAAAATGGGAATGTTGGACCGAAATGTCCTTAAACTAATGCTCGTCCCCTGATTCATTCGAAAAAGTGTGTTTAGTAGTTTACCGCAATCAGAACGGTGTCGCATGTAGCTAGACCGAGTTGAGTATGGGTCGTCCTCAGGGAAACGTTGAATATTTTACTCTTACTTTAGATGTGTTGAGAAAGGGGAGGAGGAAGAAATAAGAATGTTGTAGAATGGTTGTAGGATCTAGATCTACGTTAAACAAGAATGCAAAATATAGATCTAGATTAACTACGGATGTAAGTTTATATAAGAAGAGGGCTTGTAAGGTTCATTAGGATTTGGTAGTTATGGGTGATTAATTAAAAGTTACTCTTTTTATCCTTTAATAGATTTAAAACTAGAACGACGGTGATGCGTGTAGATTAGGGTTTCTGGAGGAAAAAGGAATCCCACTCTTAACCCTTATCTCGACACGGAACTCCGTTCATATCTAGCCTTTACCAAAACAATCATTAATCTAATCTCTAATCGCGGTCGGGACTAACAATGAATTGTTAGCGCGCCCGATTAGGATGTTAATGATTCTTTTGATAAAGTTTATAAACTTTATAGGACTTAAAAACAGTTTAGAGATGTTCAACATCCATTAGCCTACCCTAATCCTACGAACCCTAACAAGCGGAGAATTACTCGCGCATGTTGGGAGAAAAAGATATGGAGAGAAAATGCATAATTAAACTACGAAGAAATAGAATAAGAAAAAGAAAGCTACCTTTATTAATCAACAATATTCATTACACTTTGATTCCTTAGAAAATGATTACAAAGACTAGTTTGTTTCTCGATCTCTTCCAAGGAGGTAGATGAACAGTTGATGATCAGTCTGGATGCGTGAGCCGTCTTAGACTTCGTGATCTCGTCGACTTGATGATTTTTCTAAGAGGCTCTCGGTCTTTATTTATACTCCAAAATCCAAAACCCTAGCTTCCAAATTTGGAAGCCATCTGTTGAAATTCTACCAGAAAAATCCCATCTCTTTAATCTTCAGATACGCGGCGGATCCGCGGTCAACGCGTAGGTTTGACCGCGGATCCGCGGTCTTGTGTGTTGATCGTTGGATTTTGTCTTCTGAGCTTTTCTCCTTGTGACACGTGGAGATCTCTGGAACTTTTGGAAATTGGAAATCTTTTCTTTGCTTCTGCCAGAATTGATTTCTTAATTTGCTTTCTTAATTAGGCAGGTTTGCTCTTAACAACTTTGATTCTCTTGATTTTTAGCCCTGAAAAATTCTGCACAATCTCAACAAATAATATTAGTGGATTTTTGTTTTATTGAGATATTAATTTCACCATGAAGATTTGGTCAATGGTATCTTTGCATACATTTTCCTACCAAATGTTAATTATAATATATCAACACATGAAAAATAGTATTTTTACAGATAAACCCTCATATGTATGATATATTATAATCAAGACCTTTTCCAATATAGAAATAGTAGGAAAAATGTAATAACAAATGTGCAGTTTTATCAACTGAACATCCCGAAATGGGAATGATGGACCACCATGTCCCTAAACTGGAAATCGACCGCAATGTCATTAAACTAAACAATGGAGCCAATTGCTCTCTTGTCGGATCCAAACGATCCCGTTAAGTTGATCTTAGTCTGGAGATTAGGCTAACGTATCCTTAACAAAGGTTTAAGTTGATCTTAGCCTTAAATAGGGCTAACGTATCCTTAAACCAAAACCCCAAACCTAAATCTAAGTAAATACGGATTTGGACTAATCCACGTCCTACGGGCGACGGCATCACTTAGTCTCCGTATACAATCCACGGGCAACCACAAACAAAACAAACACACACGACACGAAGTGAACATCTGGAGAAGGAGAAAGTGGCTACCGCGATGCGGTAGCGTAATTAACTGCAGGGGCTTGCGCCTGCAGGGAAGAGCGTCCCCACAATCAAAAAACCCCTCAAGCGAGGGGGAATCTGACGAAGTCTGCTACATCGGCCGCATCCGTCTAAACCTCCGATACACGGTGCCATAAATCAACTTGGCATCTTCGGAGAGGTGGACGGATAAAACCAAATAACATCTGCCCCGAATCTCAGGCAAGACGTCCATGTCTTGGCCGCCATTCGGAGGGGAACAGATTCTGGCATGCCCGGTGGGACCTTTTCCTCTTTCCACTCCACACTTCGTGTGTCGTCTTCACGAACGAATCGCGGTTTGTTAATGGTTGCCTTTGGATTTTAAGTTACTAAGATTTGGTCTTTTGCCTGGCGCAGAAATCAAGCATCAATGGCCTCCAACTGCTCAAGCTGTTCAAAATGCCAATGCAACCGACGCTCCACCTCACCTGGAGGTGTAGCTTATGGGCCTCAAGCGGCCTCCATCCTTGCCATGCCGGTAGAACAGGTGACCCAGGCCACCACCGGCCTATTTTTCGGGACCATGATCCCGCCTGCAAGCTTCACCATGCCAGTGCCCGCACCAGAAGCGAACAAGAAGTCGGTTTTTTATCCGCTCACTGCTACAACGGCCCCTTTCAACGGGTCGTCCAATATCAAACCAGCAGCCTCTGTCTTTGCCAGGCTGGATCAGAGCTCTGATGGGCCCGCCAAGAAGCCTATGAACCCTAAAGTGGTTGTCCCAAGGAAGGCAGCAACGGTTGCTCCTGAAGTCGCCAAGGCGGCTTCTCCTGTCAAAGAGTCAGTCTTTTCAAGGCTGACTATTCCGGCTCCTGCCCCTACTCGAGAATCTATCTTTGACAGATTGAATATCGCTACTCAAAGGACAATATCAGTCTTTAAGAGGCTGACACCAGCAGCACCTCATCCAGACAGGGGGCAAGAAGAAGCTGTCTCTGTCGCCGAGCCAGCCCCAACGGCTCATCATGCTGGACGTCGCTACTGGCGCCGAGTAAGGAAGGCCGGGGGCAACTCCCCCTCAGGGCTAACTCTACCTGCTCCAGTGGTGGAAGTTAATGCTGCTGTTCCAACTGGGAACAGCTTTGAACCACTTAGGAGGGTACGTAAGAACTCTCCAACTGTTATGTTAAAAATATCTCCTCCACCTGCGGAGAGGGTCCCAGAAACGAAGCTGGAGCAGCCCCCTCAGCGGCTATCCTCCAAAATTTATAAAGTCTGGCGGAGGGTTCAAGACTCCGTAATTGACCAAGGTCACTCTCGTCAGCAAAGTGCAAGAAGAAAAGAACCGTCCGGACAAACAGCAAAGGACGACCACCACCAGGGTGCCTGCTGCAACGGCCCCCTCAACTTCAACGGCCCATAAGAGAAGGAGGCCGGAGAAAATTCCCACGCCCGCGGCAAATGTCAAAGGCGGCGAGCCCAAACGCCCTAAGTCCGGGGGCATTGTAGTCCATACTGTATACATGGCGTTGGGGAAGGAGGACAGTCGTGCATCTACAGGTCATAGACCGCTTACACGATCAGTGACCAAAGCTCAGGAGCAACAGCAAAAGCTCCAGGAGATGATGAACACGATGGTCGCACTCACTGGGCCAAAAGAAAGCCCTGAAGCGTCCTCGGATGAACGCCAGGAGCAAGAAACTGACGCTGAATTCCTTCGTTGGATACTGGAGAAGAAGGATAAAGAGGCTGCTGAACAAGCAGCCAACATAAAGAGAATAGCCCTCCTGTTCCAGGACATGGTGAGAATGATGATCCAACAAGATCCTCCAGCTGAAGATCCCCCGATCGTCCTTAAAGACGATAGGGGAGAAACGTCAAATCCTCCACCAGCTCTGTCAACAGCCAAGGAGGAGACAATCTCCAAAGCTGACTTGGACGAATATATAGCCCAACAGATACGGGTTCATCATGCGACTGAGGCAGCCGGTCAGGTCGTAAAAACAGGACGACCATATCCGAGCTGGTACGATCAGATGAAGTACCCGCCGGGCTATACAATACCCAAATTCCATGTCTATAAGGGGACGGGCAATCCTCACCAGCATGTTGCCCAGTTCAGGGCGCTTTGCGGCAACACCGGCGGTGATGATAAATTGTTGCTTCGCCGGTTCGTCGGCAGCTTGTCAGATACAGCGTTCGAGTGGTACTCTGAGCTCACAAACGACTCTATCAAGACATTTGCGGAGATGGAACTGCTGTTTACCCAGCGTTTCGCAAGCGCCAGCGAACGCACCCCGATGACGGCACTGATTAATGCCAGGGTGAAGCCGGGCGAGACATGGGTCCAATATGCTATACGGTGGAGGAACTTATAGTCAAAATGCGAGCAACGCATAGAAGAGGCTCCGGCAGTGGGTATGTTTGTGGGAACCCTTGATCCGCAATCGACCATCTCGCAATTTATGATGTTCTTTAAGCCGACTACCTTCCAGGCCCTGATCGACAAGCTAGCTCAGATGGATCAGATGGGCCATAGACCCCCCTCCAAACCCGGACTCTCGAAATGAGAAGGGGAAGGAAAAAGCAATTGTTGTCGCTAATGCTCAACAACAGCCGAGCAACTTGAAACCGGCTGTCCGTCAAAATAATATGCGTCCGCACGTATCCCTTGAGGAGAGGCTAGGACGTCCTTACTCGTTTCCCCGAGATAAAACGAGAAGGTTATTCGAGCTGGCCTTGCGCAACCGACTCATAAATTTGCTGGATCCAAGACGTCCGTCGCAGCCAAATAATGTCCATGATCCCAACTACTGTCCCTATCATCGAGTACTGGGTCATCCGATCGAAGATTGCTACGTTTTCAAAAATTGGATTGAAGACCAGTACCAACAGGGCAAGTTCACGTTGTCCGATAGATGGAAGGTGAATCCGCCGCAACCTCACACCTCTAAAAGGATGAATACGCCGGGGGCAACGTGCTCTCTCGTTGAAGAAGCTCTATGGGAGGTCGTCCTATCAGCCAAAACAAAGAAGATGCTGAACGATCTTCAAACATGCCCAGTAATCAGGTGGAAGAACCCGTTGGAACCTCAGATCATTGAAGGGATGTTGAAGCCGCGCCCAACTCTAAAGATCGATGGTGATGGCCCAAGCACTCACAGCCAGCCGTCAAAATCTTCAAAGAAGAAGAAAAAGAAGTCTAAGAAGCCCGTGAAGCCTGGCGACAAGCGCACGGACTTACAGAAACAAATTGACGCGCTGGAGGAATACAACCAAAAAGTGCGGACTCCCATTACACTCTAAGAGTTCCTCAACCACGTCTTTCAAGAGGAAGATGAGGGAGACAGTTCGTCGGATGAATCTGAGGAATACGTGGCGAGCAGTCATATGATCTCCCATTCATTTATAGACGATGAGGAAACTCCTTGCACTAAAAAGCTGGGGGCAGATCCTGAACCGGAAGTTCTGGGACCATCGGATGAAACAATTGACGCATTCCTCAACGAAGCTCTGTTGAAAAGTAAAGCTGATCGGGAATGCGAGGCAGTCATATTTGAAAGGGCCAAGCGCCAGCGACTTGACGAAAGAGTTGAGACACTCCCGCTGGAGCAAAGTGCGTCCACCGCAGATAAAAGCAAATTCAAGACGAGGAAAAGGTTTGGTAAGGCCATATCAATGTGTATGAAGCTACCATCCTCTTAAGGAAACATTACTGGTGAAGCGGAAATGCACCCCTCCTACTGCTTGTATCATCGGAAGATTTCGCACCCCACCGAAGAGTGCAAAGCTTTCAATAGATGGTGGCAAGGATATGTTTCTCACCGACAACATTTTAAGCGGGAGAAGCACAAAACTCGCCGGGAGCAGAAAGGTACGACCGAAGGGCTTAACAGAACTACCGACAATTGTCGCATGGTTAACACCGAGGGATCGCAAGTGTTCACATTCGGGAGCGATTCTGACGAGGAGCTGGCTCTTAGCCCCCTCTTTAAAGAGTCCACCTCGGGAAAAGAAGAAGAGCCGAAGGTCTGCGAAAATATCCGGCTGCATAATCGGACGCTACCCGAAAAGAATCTCGGACCCTTATACAAGAAAGATAAAGGGAAAGAAAAGGTCTCTGAAGATATCGCCCTAGATGACCAAGTCATGGAAGAGCTAAATGCCAAGGACCCGCCGAAGAAAAATAAGGTGGATTATAACGTTCTAGCGCATCTGAAGAAGCTACCCTCGCAGCTCAGCATTTTTGACGCCCTTTTTACTATCAAAAGAGGTGAGAGATTCGTTAATCAAGGCACTACAGGAGCCGGAGTAATTCCAAGCTTTCCTGGCCGAAGAAAAGATGAAGGATGAATTGGAGGAAGTGCACACGGTTGATGTCACTTTTGGCGATGAAGACCTTCTCCTTGGGACGGGCGAACACAATCGCCCCCTCTATGTCTCTGGATATTGTCATGATATAAAGATAGGCAAAATCCTGGTCGACAATGGATCTTCCGTTAATCTCCTCAATGTGCGGGTGTTAAAAGAAATCTGCATGAGCATCCAGCACCTTGCTCGGGACAAGATCACCATCTCCGGGTTCGACTCCCAATCATCAAGAACTCTTGGGTCTGTGATACTGACGCTACGCTTTGGGCTACTCGTCATGGACATTAAGTTCCACGTCATAGACGCCAAGACATGCTACAATGCTTTGCTCGGCCGACCATGGTTACACGAGTATAATATCATCCCTTCTACACAGCATCAGTGTATGAAATATTTTAAGGATGGTCTCGAGTATACCGTGATGGGAGAACTGAACCCGTTCTCTGTGAACGAAGTCCGCAAATATGAAGATGCCAAATACTTTTTACCGGATTTCGAAGACACGGAGAGGTGTCACAAGCCGGAGAACAAAGCTAATGCCACCATCCCTGTCTTCGGCAGTGATACCGAGGAGGAAGAGGAGATAGTTTATTCGGGTCCGCCCCAATACAACAAGCCGGGACCATCTGCTCCTACGTTGATCTTTGGTAGCGACTCGGAAGATGAAGTCCATGCTATATTCTCTGCTCGGCCTTCAATACGAACATTCGCTGATGAAGAGCAAAGTATGCAAGTCGCCATGGTTCCACCCAAACATCATAAAGAACTGGACGCGCTTGATACCTATAGTGTGGAAGAGCTGCAGACGTTCTATGTCCCTCCCAGTCGAGAAGGCGAAAAGACGATTCTATTCTACCGCTCTGAAGAAACCAAAGTGGAGAAAGAAATCTGGCACGGTATGGATCCTACGCTTGACAGGCTTCAGCCCATCCGTCTGCCCAGATATTATACAGAAGGCTTGAAGAGGTTGCTGAAGCGCCAGGGGATATCCTTCAAACAGACCGCTCGAAAAGCCAAATTCTATGACAGGGTATGGAACGTTCCCGGGACTCAGCACAAGTTGCCTAATGGGAGAATGGAACCAATCGGGCTTGGATACATTCGGTCCAAGAAACGAGAGCTGCTCCGTGACTGCTACGTCGTGCATGACTTCGATGAAGAAGCGGATGCTCAATGGGAGGACGCTAATTCTGAACCAGTAAAAGTTCCTGATGTAAAAGTGCCCAGTCCGTCGTTCGAAGAACAAATGGACAAGCTTATAAGGGAAGCTGGCCAAAAAGTCAGAGACGATCACAACCGTGAGATGGCCATCTATGAGTAAGCCAAAACGCAACGCCTCCTCCAACAGACCGCGAAAGATGAAAGTGCCGCTCCCTGTCAACCCGTTATAAAAAAGGCTCGACGCAGAGGCAGAAACAAGTCGAAAAGCGAAAGAGGCGCTCGACAGCAACAAAGCGGGACTAAGAAGCCACGCAAGCGGGAATCGAGCGGTCCAGATCTGTCCCTTGTAAAGAAGATGAGTCGAGCATACTCTTTTCCTCGGGACAAGACGAAGAAGATACTTGACCGAGCTATAAAATACCAGATGCTTACACTGCCGGAGTCTAAACACCCCGAACAAGCAGGCGAAGTCTCACACCCAAACTATTGCTCTTATCACCGAGTAATAGGGCACCTTCTCGAAGACTGCTTCACCTTCAAGAACTGGGTTGAAGATCAGTATCAGCTCGGCAAGTTCGCTCTGTCTGACAACTGGAGGGTAACGCCGCCACAGAGGCACGAACCCAAAGCCACGGGAGCAGAACCAGCTCCACATTGGTCTTGGAAGCGAATTCGTACTTGTCACATGATAACGATATCAAAGGAAGAGCCCGAGAACATGGATGACCTTCCTTGGTGCTTCGAAAACAGCGACGATGAGGTGATCTCAGAATTTCCACCAGCACCGAAAGAGCTGGAGGATGGAATACACACCACGGCGGATAACCTCAAGAAAATTGAGTTGGGGACGGCGAACGACCCGCGACCGACATTCATTAGTGAGCTGCTGTCTGAAGAGAGGGTGGCTTCATTAAAAGACATGCTTATGCAGCATAAATATTGCTTCGCATGGAACTATTCCGAAATGCCGGGACTAGATCCAGAAATTGCTGTGCACAAATTGGCGATATCCCCGGACGTCAAGCCAGTCAAACAGGCGCCAAGAAGAATGCTGCTCGAGCTTGAAATGAGTATCAATGCCGAGGTCAAGAAGCTAATCGACTCTGGCTTTATCCAAGAGGTTCAATATCCTGAATGGATCGCCAACATCATCCCGGTAATGAAGAAAAATGGGACAGTGCGCATATGCGTGGACTTTCGGGATCTCAATAAAGCCTGCCCGAAGGACGATTTCCCAGTGCCAGTCACCGAACTGATGATAGACAATACGTCCACTCACGAGGTTTTCTCCTTCATGGACGGCTCATCAGGGTATAATCAGATAAAGATGCATCCCGAAGACCAGAAGCACACCGCCTTTAGGACCCCTTTGGGTATATTCTGCTACAAGGTGATGCCCTTCGGTTTAAAGAATGCCGGTGCCACCTATCAGAGGGCCATGACGAAAATCTTTGATGACCTTATACACGAAATTGTCGAATGTTATATCGACGACCTCGTGGTTAAAAGCAAATCATACGAGGAGCATTTAGAACATCTGAAGACCGTATTTCAACGCCTTCAACAATACAACTTGAAGATGAACCCTCTCAAGTGTGCATTCGGAGTCTCCTCAGGTAAATTCCTAGGATTCATCGTCCGACACTGAGGTATTGAGATAGATCCGTCAAAGATCAAGGCAATCATGGAAATGCCCCCGCCAAGAACTCTCAAACAGCTGCGGTCTCTCCAAGGGAAGCTCGCGTATATACGGCGATTTATAGCCAACCTTTCAGGCAAGTGCCGTCCTTACAGCCACCTGATGAAGAAGGGAACCCCGTTCGTCTGGGATCATAAATGCCAAGACGCGCTGGACGAGATCAAGCAATATCTGCAGAACCCGCCAGTATTGGCTGCTCCGGTCAAGGGAAAGCCCCTCATTCTTTATACAACTGCCCTCGAAGGTTCCTTAGGCACATTATGGACGCAAGAGAACGATCAAGGGAAAGAAAGAGCACTCTATTATTTGAGTTGAGTTCTACTGGGGGCAGAAAACAACTATTCCCCTATTGAAAAACACTGCCTGGCGTTGATCTTTGCGATAACAAAGCTCAGACACTATGCGTTGGCACATGAAGTCCGTCTCATTTCGAAGGTGGACCCCCTTAAATATTTAATGTCGAAGGCCATATTGACGGGACGACTCGCTAAATGGGCCCTGCTCTTGATGGAGTTCTCGATAACGTATCAACCTCTCAAGGCAGTGAAAGGCCAGGCCATCGCCGACTTCCTCGCTGAGCATCCGATACCCACCGATTCTCCTCTGAATTGCGATCTTCCAGACGAACATGCGTTTGATGCGATCGACGGTGGTGATACCCGATGGGAGCTTTATTTCGATGGAGCATCTTCCATGAAGAAGCGCAAACAAAGTACCCCTATAATCAAATCGGGGGTAGGACTCATCTTTGTAACTCCACAAGAGGGGATAATACGCTTTGCTTTCTCCTTAACAGAGCCGAGGACAAACAATGAAGCCGAATACGAAGCTTTGATAGCAGGCCTCGAGATCGCCATCGACATGGGAATTGAAAACCTCATCATATACGGAGATTCCCAACTGGTCGTTAGTCAAGTAAACGGCGACTACCAGACATGCAAACCAGAATTGGTGAAGTACGGCGAAAAGGTGCAACAATTGTTGACCCAAATCCCTTCCTACACTTTGGAGAACATACCGCGCGTGGAAAACAGCAAAGCGGACGCATTAGCCAAGCTCGCTAAAGAACTGGCTGATGAGAACCTCGATGACGTCAGAATTGTGGTACAAAGCCGTCGGGTGCTTGCCCCAGCGGAAATATCTCCGGAATCACCCGAAGAGAAGGGAGCGACTGAGCAAATGGCTATGCAAATAAAAGACCAGGAAAAGGCCGAGAATTGGAGGGAAGTCTTTATAGACTACTTCAAATACCGTCGAACGCCCGAAGATGCGTCCTTAAGACATCAGCTTATGAAACGAGCTCTGTCTTTCGCCTTCGTCAATGATACTCTGTACAAGAGGTCGTTTGATTCTCTGTGGTTGAGATGTCTGGGATCTGAAGAGGAAAAAAGAGTCGTTCAGGAAGTTCACGACGGACTCTGCGGTTCTCACCAAGCAGGCCCAAAGATGAAGTTGAAGATCAAACGGATGGGCTACTACTGGCCCACGATGATTCAGGACTGCCTCGAGTATGTGAAGCAATGCCACTCATGCCAAATTCATGGGGACTTCATACATCAACACCCAAATTCACTCCATCCAACGGTGGCTAGCTGGCCATTCGAAATGTAGGGAACTGACATAGTCGGCCCCATCGAACCAGCATCATCCAGGGGACATCGTTTCATCCTAGCAACGACTGACTACTTCTCCAAATGGGCAGAAGCAGTACCGTTGAGAGAAATGAAGACGGAGAATATCCTCCATTTCTTCAAGACGCACGTCATATATCGGTTTGGAACTACACGACGGATCATCTCCGATAACGGGCCAGCTTACAGAAGCCACAAGATCAGTCGCTTCGCGCAACAACACAATATAGACTGGAGATATTCCTCGGTTTATAATCCGCGAGCTAACGGTCTAGCTGAGGCCTTCAACAAGACCTTGACGAAGATTGTGAAGAATACGGTGTCTCGAAATAAGAAGGACTGGCACGAGAGACTGCAAGAGGCTCTCTGGGTGTATCGAACTATGTTCAAGACAGCCACGAACACAACGCCGTACGCGTTGGTATTCGGTATAGAAGCAGTACTCCCCCTCAAGATAGAGTTACCCTCTCTACGAGTGGCAGTCCACTACGAGCTGACGGACGAAGAAAATGCTCACCTTCGGCTTGAGGAACTTGATGCCCTTGATGAAACACGGCTCATAGCGCAACAAAATCTAGAAGCTTATAAAGCAAAGATGACGCACTCATATGAAAGATTGACCCGGCCGAGGACATTCCGCCAAGGCGAACTCGTGCTATTGGTTAAAAGGTCTATGATCCCCAATCGCGCCAAGCGGGGAAAATTCGAGCCAAACTATGAATGCCCGTACATCATAGACAAGATTTACCACGGTGGAGCCTATCTACTCATGGATATGCACGGTGAAAGGCCTTTCAGGCCAATAAACGGCCGCTTCCTAAAGAAATACTACGCTTAATGAGCCATAGCCTAGGTCGATGATAGATGACGACGACTATGTCCGCTCGCTATCTTCCTAAGCTCAAACTTTATAAGCAGTAGTCGGCCTTCTCCTGAGCGGACCGAAACGTCCTTAAACTAATGACGGGCCGAAACGTCCTTAAACTAATGACGGACCGAAACGTCCTTAAACTAACGCAGGACCGAAACGTCTTTAAACTAATGATGGACCGAAACGTCCTTAAACTAATGACGGACCACTACGTCCTAAAACTAGTTGATGACCGAAACGTCTTTAAACTACTACCGCAGCATTCTCAGGCTGACGAGATAAAAAAAAGAATGAAGAATAAAAAGAATAAAAATAAACGGTATGTCCATAAGCAAAATGGGCACGGATGAAAACCCGAAAGGGCTCCGTGAGTAAAAACAGCAGGGCTACCGGCGAGTGTTCGTGAAAACCCGAAAAGGCGCGACCTCGTAAAAAAAAGAGAATAAAAAGAATAAAATAAACGGTATGTCCATAAGCAAAATGGGCACGGATGAAAACCCGAAAGGGCTCCGTGAGTAAAAACAGCAAGGCTGCCGGCGAGTGTTTGTGAAAACCCGAAAGGGCGCAACCTCGTTAAAGGACACTTACAGGGTCCTCTCAGCCTTGTAAGGAGGAACCACCCGCGTGAGATCCTTACGACTCACAAGGGAGCAACACACTTAGGGATCCCCACGATTCCTAAGGAGAAAATACACTTGTGAGATCCTCACGACTCGTAAGGAGAACTCTCTTATGGGACCCTCACGGCTCATAAGATTTGAAAGTCTTAAGTTACAGAGACCTAAACCTGTGCTTAAGCAACCCCCACAACCTTCGATATTGCCCTACAAGTGATTCAATACTGACCCTTGTATACAATCCATGGGCGCGAATAAACATTTCCCTAACCAAGTCCCATCCGTGACTGGGGATATGTACGCATGATGAACAACCCTTGTAAGTCCTCTCGACTTACAAGGAGAAAACCCTCTTGTAAGATCCTTACGACTTACGGGGGGACATACACTTAGGAATCCTCACGATTCCTAGGGAGAAAACACACCTACAAGATCCTCACGACTTGTAGGGAGAAATACCTTTGTGAGACCCTTACGGCTCATGAAGTCAAAAGCCTTAGTAGACAGGACTTTAACCCTGTTCGCTAAGCCACCTTTGTTCGACATCGACAGAGGCAAATGATGATTCGCTCCTGGCAATATCCCAGTTATAGCGGTGCTGATGCTGAAATCGGTGTCTAATTCCAGGCTTACAGCGAAAAGCCAGCAGGCCGCACATGCATACGAAATAGCCGAAATGATTGGGCAACTTGCAATACAAAGCAGCAAGTAAAAACGTATGCACACAAAATAGCCGAAATGATTGGGCAACTTGCAATAAAAAGCATCGAGTAAAAATAAAATAAACAGCCGAAATGATTGGGCACCGCGAAAAATAGCCGAAATGATTGGGCGATCGCGACCTTCGCGATATAAAAGCTGAAATGATAGAGCATCGCGGAAATAAAGCAATAATATAAAAAAAATGATGAAACTTTTGCCTTACAGGTGAGATCACATCGATCCCTGTATACAATCCAAGGGCACAAACAAAGACGGAACCATACCTTCCCAACAGGCTCCGCCAGAAAGCAAAGCCAAATCTCGACGGTTCACCAAAAGCCTAGAGACAACCGTGACATTCGTCTTGATGCAACAGACGCAGTGCCAGTGAACAAAGCGAAGATCAAATTCCTAGCTTCACGGTTTTGACGGTAACTCATATGGAACCTGAAAGACCACCAGAAATCAGTTCAATCCCCAGGGAAACCAGTGTCCCTGGCAAATACCTCAATTCAGGGGAACTAGAGTCCTTGATGAGAGCCTCCTGATTCGCGTCGGCCCGCAGAGAAACCAGTGTCTCCGCAGGAATACTCCGATTCGTTTCAACCCCGAAGAAACCAGTGTCTTCGGAAAAATCCTTCGACTCAGGGAAACCAGTGTCCTTAACGAGAATATCCTGATTCGCGTCGACCCGCAAAGAAACTAGCGTCTTTGCAGGAATACATCGATTCGTTTCAACCCTAGGGAAACCAGTGTCCCTGGCAAATACCTCAATTCAGGGAAACTAGCGTCCTTGATGAGAGCCTCCTGATTCGCGTCGGCCCGCAGAGAAACCAGTGTCTCCGCAGGAATACTTCGATTCGTTTCAACCCCGAAGAAACCAGTGTCTTCGGCAAAATCCTTCGACTCAGGGAAACCAGTGTCCTTGACGAGAACATCCTGATTCGCGTCGACCCGCAGAGAAACTAGCGTCTTTGCAGGAATACATCGATTCGTTTCAACCCCAGGGAAACCAGTGTCCCTGGCAAATACCTCAATTCAGGGAAACTAGCGTCCTTGATGATAGCCTCCTGATTCGCGTCGGCCCGCAGAGAAACCAGTGTCTCCGCAGGAATACTCCGATTCGTTTCAACCCCGAAGAAACCAGTGTCTTCGGAAAAATCCTTCGACTCAGGGAAAACAGTGTCCTTGACGAGAACATCCTGATTCGCGTCGACCCGCAGAGAAACTAGCGTCTTTGCAGGAATACATCGATTCGTTTCAACCTCAGGGAAACCAGTGTCCCTGGAAAATACCTCAATTCAGGGAAACTAGCGTCCTTGATGAGAGCCTCCTGATTCGCGTCGGCCCGCAGAGAAACTAGCGTCTTTGCAGGAATACTCCGATTCGTTTCAACTTCGAGGAAACTAGCGTCCTCGGCAAAATACTTCGACTCAGGGAAACCAGTGTCCTTGACGAGAACATCCTGATTCGCGTCGACCCGCAGAGAAACTAGCGTCTTTGCAGGAACACCTCGACTCGTTTCAACCCCAGGGAAACCAGTGTCCTTGGCAAACTCCTCAACTCAGGGAAACTAGCTGTTAGTGTATATGCCCTAGAGGCCATTACTGTATCATACTAGTGTAAGTCGATGTACTTCACCCCAGTACTTGTGGGGAGGCGGAATTTTCAAAAACGATCATGTTTAAAGAACGAACATCGACTAACCGCTTAAATCGAAGCTAAACGATAACTAACCAAACATATAGTTGTTCTAAACTACTATGCTTAGGGATTATACCTATCGAAACTAGTCCTTCGTCTTTGTGTCCTCCTTTGTTCTCCTCGACCTTCTCTAGGTAGTAGACGATCCACCCGAGAGCAAAACACCAAGCTACACCTCTAACTTGAGGTAACTAATCTACTTTGATTGCTAATCAAAGAAGAAAGGATGATATAGAGTGAAGGTAATGGATGTTTAAGTCTAACTAAACCTTTGATCTCAACACATGAGGATTAAGGATTAGTCTCTTGAAGATGAGAGCTTGAGGAGAGAGAATATGATAATGATAATGAGATGAGAAAGTGAGTGTATCATAATATATTATGAAGCATTCTTATTATAGAATAATCAATAATAGAAATGAATAAGCATGCTTCATAAATGAAAAGAGGTGATTCATTAAGCATGTGTCATTATCATTTATGGTACAATAATGATAATGATGAATCACTCTTATGACTCACAATCTTATCCAAAGTAACCTCCTTAGTCACATCTTCTAGAAGCTTCTCGTACAATTACGAGAACGCCCCTCCAATCCGCAAAAATACGGAAAAACTTTAGACTGTAAAAATCCAATAACCGGATACCAGTAACTGGCTTAAACCAAAGCCGACTGGTAAAAACTGTCCGAAAGTCGTACATGCGTAAACGCACGTATGCGTCCGAACCCTTTGTCGCAAAACCATGCAACCTCTATATCGTTTCGCCTGGAGTAGGAAACTCTCTGTGTGGGACTCTAGAGACTCGACTACTACGCTGGCAGTGGGTTTAACCACAGACCGCAAGCGGCACTAGCTGTACGTAACGGTCCCCAGGTAGTTGTCGATAAGAAGGCCGATGAGAAAACCCATCCGAACTCCTACTGAGTCTGATGTGACAATCTCCATACAGTCCGGTCCGTTCGTCCAAGACTATCGCATATCGGGCCTAGGGGGCGGCAAGCGTCAGTCCCCTAATAGCGGTATAAGTCGTGTCGGAGGGAAGCCCATTACACCCTGAGAAACTACTGGAACCTACCAGCAAATCTCGCTTGCCCTGGCCAGGGACTTTGCGTAATGGCTCTCTGACACAGCACGATATCTACTCCCAATACCGGGAGGGACGAATCCTGTCTAACCGCCACTGCCTCTAAGTGCTCGGGACTGCACCCAACTGCTACCTGTTTGCACCACTCCTTTGAGCCGTGGTAGGGTAGCAATCTAAGAACAGTGGGACACACTCGAGGAGAAGTAGCAGTGTCAAGTCTGCGGACTACGCTGTACTCATGTCACCTGGGAACTGTTCACTGACGACTGGTATCAAACCAACCAACAGTTCCCTGTGAGTCCTGTCCGGTGTACCCGTAACCTAACGAGCACCTGCATACTATCTCCAGTACGACGTACTGACGGCTGTGGGACAGACCATCTCCCCAACTGGGATGAGAAGCGTACACACTAGTCTACTCCGGAGTATCGATGCTCTGTCTCGATAATCCAACGACCAGGGACCTGAATAAGGATGTGCTTGTAGACTACACAGCCCCCACTAGTGTGACTGCCATCACAACGCTGGTAGACAAGCAAGATCCTAAGAGCTCTATCAATACGTACACTCACATATTAAGATAGAAAAACCAAGTAGCATACTACCATGTTTAGCAAGACTGTTATATACATGTGAATATCCTAAGCTTCCATTAAGTGATATACAAACTAGTATGATACAGTAATGGCCTTCTAGGGCATAAACACTAACAATCTCCCACTTGCACTAGGGCCATGTACTGGCATATCGTAGACCAATGATCTCGAGTAGCCTCTCGAACTGAATCTGAGGAAGGGCCTTCGTGAATGGATCAGCAATGTTCTCTTCTGAAGCAACTCTCCGAATCTCGATCTCCTGACGATCAATGATCTCCCTGATCAGGTGATACCGCCTCAAGATGTGTCTGGACTTCTGATGGGACCTTGGTTCCTTCGCTAAAGCTATAGCTCCGTTGTTGTCGCAATACAGAGGTATTGGATCAACTATGGTAGGAACAACCTGAAGTTCTGTTAGGAACTTCTTCATCCAGACTGCTTCTTTTGCGGCATCGCAAGCAGCTATATACTCCGCTTCCATCGTCGAGTCAGCAACAGTGTCCTGCTTGGAGCTCTTCCAGCACACCGCCCCTCTATTGAGGGTAAAGACATAACCCGACATGGACTTGGAATCGTCCTTATCACTCTGGAAGCCGGAATCAGCAAAGGCCTCCAACCTGAGGTCTTTTCCGCCGTAAACCAAGAACATCTCTTTAGTCCTCCTCAGGTACTTGAGAATGTTCTTTACTGCTATCCAGTGTTTCTCCCCTGGGTCTGACTGATACCGGCTCACCACGCTTAGTGCGTAAGCTACATCTGGTCTGGTACACAACATCGCATACATTATAGAGCCTACCGCAGAAGCGTAGGGTATAATAGACATGCGTTCCTTTTCCAAATCAGTCTTGGGAGACATCTCTTTTGAGAGGGTGATTCCGTGACAAGCCGGTAGATTACCGCGCTTAGAATCTTCCATACTGAATCTTTTCAGTACAGTGTCGATATACCTGGACTGCGAAAGTCCCAACATCCTCTTGGATCTATCACGATAGATCCGGATCCCCAGAATGTAAGAGGCATCACCCAGGTCTTTCATGGAGAACCTGTGTGACAAGAATCCTTTGACAGATTGTAGCATAGGAATGTCATTTCCTATCAATAGAATGTCATCCACGTACAAGACGAGGAATACGACACTTCTGGCCACAACTTTACTATATATGCACGGTTCATCTGGATTTTTGATAAAGTCATATTCTTTGACTGTCTCATCAAAACAGATGTTCCAACTCCGCGATGCCTGCTTTAGTCCATAAATGGACTTAAGCAGCTTGCATACTTTCCCGCTGCTCCCACTCTGATTGAAACCCTCTGGCTGATCCATATAGACGCACTCTTCTAAATTTCCATTCAGAAAAGCCGTCTTTACGTCCATCTGCCAGATTTCATAATCATGGAAGGCAGCAATAGCAAGAAGGACCCGAATGGATTTGAGCATAGCCACTGGAGAAAAAGTTTCGTCATAGTCCAAACCAGGTCTTTGACGAAAACCCTTTGCAACAAGTCTAGCCTTATAGGTTTCTACCTGTCCATCTACACCAATCTTTTTCTTGAAGATCCATTTGCATCCTATGGGTTTTACCCCATCTGGAGCAAAGTCCAAAGTCCATACTTTGTTGGTGTACATGGACTCCATCTCGGTCCGCATTGCATCTAGCCATCGTACCGAGTCGCCGCTCTGGATGGCCTGCTGGAAGTCAGTAGGTTCATCATCATCTATGATGCAATCCTCTCTATCCCCATCTATGAGAAAACCGTAGTATCTCTCAGGCGGATGAGACGGCCTACTACTCCTGCGGAGGGGTGCGGGAATGTTCTGTTCTTCTTGAACCTCTGGTTCTACCATACTTTCAGTAGTAGTTTGTGGTTCTGGAATTTCTTCCAGTTCTATTTCGCTCCCACTTATTTCCTTTTCTAAAAACTGATTTTCCAGAAAATGGGCATTACGAGAAACAAAAACCTTTTGTTCCTCTGCGTAATAGAAATAATATCCCTTGGAGTTCTTTGGATATCCCACAAACATACATTTTACTGATCGTGCCTCGAGCTTGTCCACATGCTGCTTCTTAACAAAAGCTGGACATCCCCAAATCTTCATATGCTGAAGATGGGGTTTCTTCCCAGTCCACATCTGATATGGAGTGGTAGGCACAGTCTTGGTAGGAGCCCTGTTCAGAAGATATGCCGCTGATTCTAGCGCATAACCCCAGAAAGATCGCGGTAACTCAGTATTACTCATCATGGATCGTACCATATCCAATAGGGTTCGATTCCGTCTCTCCGATACACCGTTATGCTGTGGAGTGTATGGAGGAGTAAGCTGAGAGAGAATTCCTTTCTCTTTTAGGTAACCAAGGAACTCGGCACTTAAGTATTCTCCACCTCGATCAGATCTTAGTGTCTTAATACTTTTGCCTGTTTGGTTTTCTACTTCATTCTTATACTCTTGGAATTTCTCAAAAGCCTCGGATTTATATTTCATCAGATAAATGAATCCGTATCTTGAGTAATCATCCGTGAAAGTAATGAAGTAGGAATAACCACCTCTTGCATGTGTAGACATTGGACCACATACATCACTGTGTATGAGTCCTAAGAGCTCGCTCGCTCTTACTCCTTGTCCAGTAAATGGAGTCTTTGTCATCTTTCCTTTGAGACAAGATTGACAAGTGTCATAGGTTTGATATTCGAACGTGTCCAAATATCCTTCTCTATGCAACTTAGTCAACCTTCTCTCATTGATGTGACCCAGTCTACAATGCCATAAGAAAGCTTTATTTAAATCTGGAGACTTTCTTTTTAGTGTGTTCTGGACATTGAAAATTTGGAGTTGGTTTAAAACATATATTCCGTTATTTAATGTACCGGACCCAATCAAACCATGATTAAGGTGGATGTTGACAACATCTCTTACAAACGTGAAATCATAACCTTTATTTGATAACAAGGAAACTGATATGATAGTACACGTTAAGCTGGGTACAAAATAACAGTTATGTAAAACCAAAATGTGTCCACTTGTCAATCCTAGGTGATAATCCCCGACGGACGCAGCTCCCACGCTAGCTCCGTTAGCAACCCTGAGGATCATATCACCTTCCTTCAGCACTCTACGGTTTCTCAGTGCCTGCAATGAATTGCAAATATGAGATCCTGATCTGGTATCCAATACCCAGGAAGTAGAGTTGATCGACAGACAATTCTCAATTACAAACACACCTGAAGTCGAAGCCACAGCTTGCTTCGGTTCCTGGTTCTTGGCGTTCCACGCCTTGCAATCCTTCTTCCAGTGCCCTTTCCTGTGACAATGGAAGCACTCATCCTGGCCAACTATCGGTACTGCTTTCTTTTTCTTTCCCTTCCCTCCCACCTTACTAACACCTCCTCTAGGTCTGGGTGCGGCCTTCTTCTTCCTTCCTTTGGCCCTAGCCTTGGACCCGGAAGAAGATGAACCGCCAACAAACATAGCGGGTGTTTCCCTTGATGTCTTCAAGGTGCCCTCTGCACTCCTTAACATGTTCAGGAGTTCCGGAAGTTCAACTTCTTTTCTTTGAAGGTTGAAGTTCAGGATAAACTGGGCGTAGGTGTGAGGAAGGGACTGGAGAATAAGGTCTGTATAGAGCTCATTATCCAAAGTCGTCCCAAGGTCTGCGAGCTCTTCAATATAGCCGATCATCTGTAGGACATGTTCACCTACCGATGACCCGACAGCCAACCTCGCTCGAAACAAGTTCTTAGAGGTCTCGTATCTTGCTATACGAGATTGCTCTCCATAAAGTTCCTTTGTATGGAGAAATATGCCATCTAGGGACATATCCTCGTGCCTCCTCTGATGTTCATTGTTCATCGAGGCAAGCACGATGCACTTGGCTCTCGCGCAATCTAAATCCCAGGTTTTGCGGATTTCCTTATCCGCATTGCTGGATTTGGGACCAGGGACAGCAGGTGCCGTAGCGGTGAGGACGTACCCCAGTTTGTCATAGGTCAAAGCCATTTTGACATTCCGCAGCCAATCTTTATAGTTTGGCCCCGTCAGTATATTTTTCTCTAAAAGTAACTTAAGTCCAGTCATTTTCAGGGTCGCTGCAATTAGGAGAGAGAGAAGAAAACTCTTTAGCATGATGCTCTTGCAAGTTTAGAGTGGTTTTTAGTTTATCTAAACTGGATGGCTCCCACTGTTTCTCGAATCCTTCCTCAAACCATAAAAGAAGAATTAGTCAAGACTATTCTCACCGTACAATACTTGCTTAACCGTTCAGCCAGGCTGGTGTCGGTACTTCGAGGGAGGTTTTCCAACGCTTTCGCGAAGTTCCTTAATTAAATAACCTCTTTTCTCTGGGGGCGTAACCCCGCTGACACTTTTCTGGACACCTACTAGGTTTATAGCATTGATCGTTAAGTGACGAATATCCTGATAAGTAGCATATACTCACAGTAGGATCGGGATCCAAATATCATCGTCTGATAATGTTGTAGGAATGCTACCAACATTCATCAAACTCAAAATGGTATGCATCTCTTTGCAAATTTCAGTTTCTTTAGAAATTCCCGATATTCATTTTTGCCCCATGCTCTTATGACCTTGGCTTTGGTCAAAATGTCATAAGTCACATGTCAAGTTCTACCCGTCATTATCTTGTCAATTTGAACCCATCCGTATATACCCCTGACTTTGGTCAAATGATAATACGACTGTCCCAAACTAACTCATCTATCTTATGCAACAAATGAAAACCCAGTAGCTACCAAACACTATGCCTTGACTTTGGCCAAAATGCATAGCTTGAATACTACTGAATACCCAAATGAAATGACGGAGGGCTACGACTGGTTTTGGCGAAACCGTGAACGTAGTGAACTTGATATAACCGAAGGAACCTGATAGCTTTTTAAAAGGAGTGGTTAAATCTCCGCATTTAAAAAATATCTGTTTTAAAAATAACCGAGTGGTTTCTTTTAAATTGTTCCAACGATTAAAACTTTGGTTTATTTTTATTTGCATTATAGATAATGCGTCCTATCATTAACCTAACATTGCAGAAAACAACGAAAATACAACGTCCTCTTATGCCATCCGCATTCGCCACGGGGTCCCGTCATCACCCGTTAGGTTACTTAACTAACGACAGAGCGGGGGCAGGGCTAGCGCGGGTGTAAAACATAAGTGACGTCTAAATAGCTACAATATATATAGATATTTTACATTCGTCTGACGCAATGATATTCATTCCAGAACACAGATAAACAATATTGGATTTGCAAGCAATCTGTATTTCTTTTGAGCCTGCAAGAAAAGACAGATTACACAGTTGTGATGAATAGCCGTTACCCCACCCTCGACCCCTACGGGTACGGCAAACTACCCACCCGGAAGTTTGTGTACCCCACCTTAGGTCAGTCCTAGGAGCAAAAACAGTAAAATGAAATAATACAACGGTGGCTACAACCGCAACCTGGATGTGCCCCGCAAAATAATATTACAACAAATTACATTTACAACAAATGAATTAAACAATAACCCATTGCTGAACCCCGGCTAAACACCACAACAGTCCAATACAGTTTATATGCACAAACAGATATAACCATTTCAGAAATGTGCAACCCCCTGCCAACCGACATACTAGCAGTTAGGGGAGGTTTACGAACACATTAAACAATCACAGATATAATCCAATATGCAAATACTGTACAATTTCGATCGAATAAACATCTTTAATATTGCTCCAAAATCTGCTCTGTTAACTAGAAACCTGAGCAAAATTAAAATATTCCAGTAAACCCCAAATATCACAGAGAAGCAACAGAAGAAAATTGGGCTCCTGACTCGCCAACTCGGCGGCGGAAGCGCGGCGACTCAGTAGGCTGAGGCCGCGGTTCCGCGGCGAGTTAGGCGATTCAGGGTCCTATTTTTCTTGGGTGTTCTCCTGTGGTCATGTCAAGCTCTCTGAACACACCTGAAAAATTTTTGGACTTCATTTTAAGTTCGACAGAAACTGAACAGATTTAGGGTTTTCCGGCTTCGTTTTTCCGTTCGAAATTCGTACAAATTTGCAATTAAGTTATTTATTGTTTAGCGAGGCTCTGATACCACTGTAAGTCGATGTACTTCACCCCAGTACTTGTGGGGAGGCGGAATTTTCAAAAACGATCATGTTTAAAGAACGAACATCGACTAACCGCTTAAATCGAAGCTAAACCATAACTAACCAAACATATAGTTGTTCTAAACTACTATGCTTAGGGATTATACCTATCGAAACTAGTCCTTCGTCTTTGTGTCCTCCTTTGTTCTCCTCGACCTTCTCTAGGTAGTAGACGATCCACCCAAGAGGAAAACACCAAGCTACACCTCTAACTTGAGGTAACTAATCTACTTTGATTGCTAATCAAAGAAGAAAGGATGATATAGAGTGAAGGTAATGGATGTTTAAGTCTAACTAAACCTTTGATCTCAACACATGAGGATTAAGGATTAGTCTCTTGAAGATGAGAGCTTGAGGAGAGAGAATATGATAATGATAATGAGATGAGAAAGTGAGTGTATCATAATATATTATGAAGCATTCTTATTATAGAATAATCAATAATAGAAATGAATAAGCATGCTTCATAAATGAAAAGAGGTGATTCATTAAGCATGTGTCATTATCATTTATGGTGCAATAATGATAATGATGAATCACTCTTATGACTCACAATCTTATCCAAAGTAACCTCCTTAGTCACATCTTCTAGAAGCTTCTCGTACAATTACGAGAACGCCCCTCCAATCCGCAAAAATACGGAAAAACTTTAGACTGTAAAAATCCAATAACCGGATACCAGTAACTGGCTTAAACCAAAGCCGACTGGTAAAAACTGTCCGAAAGTCGTACGTGCGTAAACGCACGTATGCGTCCGAACCCTTTGTCGCAAAACCATGCAACCTCTATATCGTTTCGCCTGGAGTAGGAAACTCTCTGTGTGGGACTCTAGAGACTCGACTACTACGCTGGCAGTGGGTTTAACCACAGACCGCAAGCGGCACTAGCTGTACGTAACGGTCCCCAGGTAGTTGTCGATAAGAAGGCCGATGAGAAAACCCATCCGAACTCCTACTGAGTCTGATGTGACAATCTCCATACAGTCCGGTCCGTTCGTCCAAGACTATCGCATATCGGGCCTAGGGGGGCGGCAAGCGTCAGTCCCCTAATAGCGGTATAAGTCGTGTCGGAGGGAAGCCCATTACACCCTGAGAAACTACTGGAACCTACCAGCAAATCTCGCTTGCCCTGGCTAGGGACTTTGCGTAATGGCTCTCTGACACAGCACGATATCTACTCCCAATACCGGGAGGGACGAATCCTGTCTAACCGCCACTGCCTCCAAGTGCTCAGGACTGCACCCAACTGCTACCTGTTTGCACGACTCCTTTGAGCCGTGGTAGGGTAGCAATCTAAGAACAGTGGGACACACTCGAGGCGAAGTAGCAGTGTCAATTCTGCGGACTACGCTGTACTCATGTCACCTGGGAACTGTTCACTGACGACTGGTATCAAACCAACCAACAGTTCCCTGTGAGTCCTGTCCGGTGTACCCGTAACCTAACGAGCACCTGCATACTATCTCCAGTACGACGTACTGACGGCTGTGGGACAGACCATCTCCCCAACTGGGATGAGAAGCGTACACACTAGTCTACTCCGGAGTATCGATGCTCTGTCTCGATAATCCAACGACCAGGGACCTGAATAAGGATGTGCTTGTAGACTACCCAGCCCCCACTAGTGTGACTGCCATCACAACGCTGGTAGACAAGCAAGATCCTAAGAGCTCTATCAATACGTACACTCACATATTAAGATAGAAAAACCAAGTAGCATACTACCATGTTTAGCAAGACTGTTATATACATGTGAATATCCCAAGCTTCCATTAAGTAATATACAAACTAGTATAATACAGTAATGGCCTTCTAGGGCATAAACACTAACAACTAGTTTGTATATTACTTAATGAAAGCTTGGGATATTCACCTTGTATAAACAATCTTGCTCAATATAGTAGTATGCTACTTGGTTTGTTTCTACTTCAATGTGTACATGTGTTTATTTTAGTATATCACCTATACACATTAGTGGAGCCCTTAGGATCTTTGCTTGATTACCAGCGTTGTGATGGCAGTCACACTAGTGGGGGCTGGGTAATCTATAAGCACATCCTTATACAGGTCCCTAGTCGCAGGACTATCGAGACAGGGCATCGATACTCCGGAGTAGACTAGCGTATGCGCTTCTCATCCCAGTGTGGTAGATGGTCTATCCCACAGCCATTAGTACGTCGTACTGAAGATAGTATACGGGTGCTCGTTAAGTTACGAGTACACTGGACAGGACTCGTCGGGAACTGACCGGTTGGTATTATACCTATCGTCAGTTATCAGTTCCCAGGTGACATGAGTACAGCTTAGTCCGCTGACTTGACACTGTCACTTCGCCTGGAGTGTGTTCCCACTGTACTTTGATTACTACCCTACCGCGGCTCAAAGGAGTCGTGCAAACAGGTAGTAGTTGGGTACAGTCCCGAAGCACTTGGAGGCAGTGACGGTTAGACAGGATTCGTCTCTCCCGGTATTGGGGGTTGACATCACGTTGTGTCTAGGAGAGCCATTACACGAGTAGTCCCTGGCCAGGGCAATCGAGATATACTGGTAGGCTTCCAGTGTTATCTCAGGGTGTTTTGGGCTTCACTCCGACACGACTTGTACCGCTATTAGGGTACTGACGTCTACCGCCCCCTAGGCCCGCCATGCGATGTATCAGACGAACAGACCGGACTGTACGGAAATTGTCACAGTCAGACTCAATAGGAGTTCAGATGGGTTTCACCTCGTCGGTCTTCTTGTCGGCATCTACCTGGGGACCGTTACGCACAGCTAGTGCCGCTTGCGGTCTGTGGTTAAACCCACTGCCAGCGTAGTGCCGAGTCTTTAGAGTCCCATACAGAAAGCTATTCGCCTTTAGGCAAAAGAGTAAAGGTCGCATGGTTTTGCGACAGGGTTCGGTCACATCCGTGCACTTATGCACGTACAGTGTCCGGACAGTTAACACTGGCGGGCTTTGGTTTAAGCCAGATCCTAGTGTACGTTTTGGGATTGGTTTTATCCAGTTTGTATTCGTGTTTCTCGGAACGCGGATGCGGGTGTGTATGCACAGTTGACGGAGAGACAGAGGCAGAGGATTCTCATTAGGGTTGTTGACTGTTGACTGTTGACTATTGACTTTTTGCTCAACCCTAATGAGAATATGAGATATGTAATTAACAATAATATTAATTAAGTATTATGGTGACATGGTTGTTGGGGGGTTGACTTTGTTGACTTGTTGACTTTGTTGACCGGTTGACTAGGTTGGACTAGTTGACCATCATGATGACAATGGCTATCATTTTATGGCAAAGACTTTTTACTTGCTTGTTTCTCTTATGAAAAATGAGTGCATGAAATGATATGGCTATTGTAGCTTAAACCATCACATAATACTTGATTGCTATGATTTGTGATGATGGCTTTGGATTATGAGAGCCAAGAGAGAAAAGTTTTTCTCATTCTATCATTTTCATTCTCTCTCTTGTGTTCTTGAGCTCCCATCTTCTTCCTCTTGCTCTCTCTCTCTTTAGTCTATGGTTCACTTGTCTCATGTGTTGAGAACCAAGAACCATAGAGAAAATCCCAACACACTCTCCTCTACTCACTCTAGTTCACAAGGTTTAGCAAACCAAGTGAACTAGTTTCTTCAAAGATCGAAGAAGAAGCCAAAGGTAGAAGCTTTCAGGTGGATCGATCTTCGGCGCAAGGAGACGACGGGGGGAAGCCGATCCAGACAACCATCGAGTCTAGAAGACGAAGGAGTTCAAGAAAGAAAGGTATAACCCCCGAACCGAGTAGTTAACAACTCCTAGTTAGGTTGTTAGTTTGATGTTTAACAAAGATCCGGTTTTGAGTCCATGTTACCCCCTCTAGAAAATTGTTTTTCATCAAATTCCGCATGCCCGAAAGTACCGGAAGAGGTAGCATGGACTTATAGTGGTATCAGAGCCTAATTAAACTCTATCTAACATGTTAGCAAAGTAACTAGAAGATCGATCAAAGAAAAAGTCACGAAACGAACCCGATATGTCAAGTTTCTGCCGATTTTTTTTCTGTTCAAAAATTGATAAATTTCATCTTAAAAATCGGCTCAGGCTTTTTATAGAATAACCACAAAATTTGGTCCCACGAACCGATCAAAGCGCCGCGGAAACGCGGCGGGAGCACGCTCCCGCCGCGGTTCCGCGGCCGAGTTGACTCGGCAAAGGTCCAAATTTAGTGCAGTGTATTTCTGGGGTTGTTTTGGGATTTTTGGAATATGTCTTTTCAGCCCAGATTTTCCAGAACGAAAATTTTGTGTTTGGGGCCTAAAAATCCGTATTTTTGATCGAACTTCTAAAGACTTAAGCTGACGGGTTTTTCTGTGATGTGATATTTGTATTGAACGTCTGCTAATCGCTATATGTCGATTAGTGGGGGTTATACAAATCTGTGATCTGTAATGTTATTGGTTTGTGTATATGAATTCATTGGATTGTCGCGGGTCAATAGCCGGGGTTGTGAGACGAGAGTTTTCTTTTCTTTCAATTCATGTAAATTTGTAAATTGATGTAATAATTATTTGTATGGCCGCACAACCGGGTCGGGGTTGTAGCCGTCATTGTATAATTTCTTTTTACTGTTTTTGCTCCTAAGATAGACCCATGGAGGGGGTGCACAAACTACCGGGTATGCCGAAGTGCCGAGTGGCCTACTCACGGGGTTGAGGGAGGTTGCTTCGCTTCGGGTACTTGGCGGGTAGTTTGCCGCACCCGTAGGGGTCTTGGGTGGGGTTTTGGCTATTCACCGCGACCGTGTAATCTGCTTTTCTTTACAGGCTCGTACGAATTGCGGGTTCCTAGTATATCCAATGTGTTCATCTGTGATCTGAAATGGCTATCATCGCAATGTATATCTATATATGATATTATTTAGGCGTTGCTTATGTTTAACAGCCGCGCTAGCCCAGCCCCCGCTCTGTCGTTAGTTAAGTAACCTAACGGGTAATGACGGGGCCCCGTGGCGAATGCGAATGGCATAAGCGTACGTCATATTTTGGTTGTTTTCTGCAATGGTAGGATTAAATGATGGGACGCATTAAAAGAACTAATGCAAGAGTATCACGCATTAAAAGAACTAATGCAAGAAAATAAACCAAGTAAAAGTCGTTGGAACACTTTCGAAAAACCACTCGGTTCTTTTCAAAACCAACTTTTAAAATGCGGAGTTTGAGCCACTCCTTTTAAAAGCTATCTCGTTCCATCGATTATATCAAGTTCTCTACGTTCACGGTTTCGCCAAAACCATTCGTAGCCCTCCGTCGTTTCATATGAATAGTCAATAGTATTCAAGCTATGTTTGTTGGCCAAAGTCAAGGCATAGTGATTGGTAGCTATTGGGTATTCATGTGCAGCATAGATAGATGCGTTGGTTTGGAACAGTCGTACTGTCTTGTTGGCCAAAGTCAATGGTAGGTACGGGTGGATTCAAATTAACCTGGAGAACGACGGGTAGAACTTGACATGTGACTTATGATTTGTTGGCCAAAGTCAAGGTCATAAGAGCATGGGGCAAAAATCCACATCAGGGGTTTCAAAAGAACTGAAACTTGCTAGTGTTGCATACCATTTGGAGTGCGATGATTCTGGTAGGATTCCTTCAGTTTCGTCACGCGGTGATATTTGGATCCCGATCCTACTGTGAGTATATGCTACTCCTCGGGAAATTTCTCACTTAACGATCAATGCTATAAACCTAGTAGGTGTCTAGAAAGGTGTTAGCGGGGCTACGCCCCCAGGGAAAAGAGGTTCTTAAATTAAGGAACTTCGCGAAAGCGTTGGAAAACCTCCCTCGAAGTACCGACACCAGCCTGGCCGAACGGTTAAGCAAGTATTGTACGGTGAGATTGATCCTGACTAATTCTTCCTTTTTGGTTTGAGGAGGGATTCGAGAAACAGTGGGAGCCATCCTGTTTAGACAAACTAAAAACCACTCTAAACTTGCAAGAGCATCATGCTGAGTATTTCTTCTTCTCTCTCCTAATTGCAGCGACCAATCGACATGACTGGACTTAAGTTACTTCTAGATAAAAACATACTGACAGGGCCAAACTACAAAGATTGGCTCAGGAATGTCAAAATGGCAATCACTTACGACAAGCTGGGGTATCTTCTTACCACCAAAGCTCCCCCTGTCCCAGGTCCCACCTCCAGCGTCGCGGATAAGAAAATCCGTAAGACTTGGGAGATTGATAGCGCGAAGGCCAAGTGCCTCGTACTTGCCTCTATGGACAACGAACATCAGAGGAGGCACGAGAATATGGACCTCGAATCCATATTTCTCCATACAAAAGAACTGTATGGAGAGCAATCTCGTATCGCAAGATACGAAGTGTCGAAGAAGTTATTTTCGGCAAGGTTGGCCATCGGATCATCGGTAGCGGAACACGTGCTTAAGATGATTGGCTTCATTGAGGAGCTCGCGGAACTTGGGACCACGTTAGAGAACGAGCTCTATACGGACTTGATTCTCCAGTCCCTTCCTTCCACTTACGCCCAATTTATCCTGAACTTCAACTTACAAGAAAAAGAAGTTGAACTTTCAGAACTCCTCAACATGCTGAGGAGTGCAGAGGGCACCCTACAGAAAGGTAGGGAAACATCCATTTTGTTTGTAGGAGGATCTTCCTCTTCTAGGTCCAAGGCGAAAGCCAAGGGAAAGAAAAAGAAAGCCCCCGCCAAACCAAGGGGCGGTGTTGGTAAAGTGGATACGAAGGCAAAGGCAAAGGCAACAAAGAAAGCGGGGCAGCTTGTGGATAAAGAAGAATGCTTCTATTGTCATAAGAAGGGATACTGGAAAATTGATTGCAGGGCTTGGAAAGCCAGGACACAGGAATCGAAGCAGGTTGCGGCTTCAGCTTCAGGTGTGTATGTTATTGAAAATTGTCTTTCAATAAACTCTACTTCCTGGGTATTGGATACCGGATCAGGATCTCATATCTATAATTCTTTGCAGGCGTTGAGAAACCGTAGGGTTTTGAAAGCAGGTGACATGACCCTCAAAGTTGCAAACGGAGCTAGCATGGATGCTAAGGCCGTGGGGGACTATCACCTGGAAATGTGAGATGGACATGTTTTGGTTGTGCATAATTGCTTTTTTGTACCCAACGCAACTTGTAATATTATTTCTGTATCTTTGGTTTCTAAAGAAGGTTATGAATTTGCGTTTGTAAGCAATGTTGTAAACATTCACCTTAATCAAGTTCTGATTGGGTCAGGTACATTGAGCAATGGTATATACGTATTAAACCAACCACAGATTTTCAATGTCCAGAATACACACAAAAGAAAGTCTCCGGAAATAAATCAGACTTTCTTATGGCATTGTAGACTAGGTCACATGAATGAGAGAAGGTTGACGAAGTTACATACAGAAGGATATTTGAATCCGTTCGAATATCAATCGTATACCACTTGTCAATCCTGTCTCAAAGGAAAGATGACAAAGACTACGTTCACTGGACACGGAGTAAGAGCGAGCGAGCTCTTGGGACTCGTGCACAGCGACGTGTGCGGTCCAATGTCTATACATGCGCAAAGCGGTTATTCTTACTTCATTACTTTTACGGATGACTTTTCAAGGTACGGTTATGTCTTCTTGATGAAACATAAGTCCGAAGCCTTTGGAAAATTCCAGGAATATAAGAATGAAGTAGAAAAACAAACCGGCAAAAGTATCAAGATTCTAAGATCGGATCGAGGTGGTGAATACTTGAGTGCCGAGTTCCTGGACTATTTAAAAGAGAACGGAATTCTCTCTCAGCTTACTCCTCCATACACTCCGCAACATAACGGTGTATCGGAGAGACGGAACCGAACCCTATTGGATATGGTACGGTCCATGATGAGTAACGCTGAGTTACCGCGATCATTCTGGGGGTATGCGCTAGAATCAGCTGCATACCTTTTGAACCGAGTTCCAACTAAGACTGTGCCTACTACACCATATGAGATGTGGTGTGGGAAGAGACCCTATCTTAAGCACATTAAGACATGGGGATGTCCAGCTTTTGTTAAAAAGCAGCATGCGGACAAGCTCGAGGCACGCTCGGTACAGTGTAAGTTCGTGGGATATCCAAAGAACTCCAAGGGATATTTCTTCTACTGCGAAGAGGAACAAAAGGTTTTTGTTTCTCGTCATGCCTACTTCTTGGAAACTGAGTTTTTGGAAACCCAGATAAGTGAGAGCACAGTAGAACTGGAAGAAATTCCAGAACCACGAGCTATTACTGAAAGCTTAGTGGAACCAGAGGGTTCAAAAGAACAGGACATTCCTACGCCGCTCCGCAGAACTAGTAGGCAGTCTCATCCGCCCGAGAGATACTACGGTTTTCTCATAGACGGGGATAGAGAGGATTGCATCATAGATTATGATGAGCCTACTAGCTTCCAGCAAGCCGTTCAGAGCGTCGACTCGGTAAAATGGCTGGATGCAATGCGGACCGAAATGGAGTCCATGTACACCAACAAAGTATGGACGTTGGACATTGCTCCAGACGGGGTAAAACCCGTAGGATGCAAGTGGATCTTCAAAAGGAAGATTGGTGTAGATGGACAGGTTGAGACCTATAAAGCTAGACTGGTTGCAAAGGGTTTTCGTCAAAGACCTGGTTTGGACTATGACGAGACCTTTTCTCCAGTAGCTATGCTGAAATCCATTCGGATCCTTCTTGCCATTGCTGCCTTCCACGATTATGAGATTTGGCAGATGGACGTAAAGACTGCTTTTCTAAATGGAAATTTAGAAGAGTGTGTCTATATGGACTAGCCAGAGGGTTTCATTCAGAGTGGGAGCAGCGGAAAGGTGTGCAAGTTGCTTAAGTCCATTTACGGACTAAAGCAGGCATCGCGGAGTTGGAACATCTGTTTTGATGAGACGGTCAAGGAATTTGGCTTTATCAAAAATCCAGATGAACCATGCATCTATAGTAGATTTGTAGCGAGAACTGTAGTATTCCTCGTTTTATACGCGGATGACATTCTCTTAATAGGAAATGACATTCCTATACTACAATCTGTCAAGGGGTTCTTGTCACACAGGTTCTCCATGAAAGACCTGGGTGATGCCTCATACATCCTGGGGATCCGGATCCATCGTGATAGATCCAAGAGGATATTAGGACTTTCGCAGTCCAGGTACATCGACACCATACTGAAAAGATTCAGTATGGAAGATTCCAAGCGCGGTAACCTACCGGCTTGTCACGGGATCACCCTCTCTAAAGAGATGTCTCCCAAGACTGATTTGGAGAGGGATCGCATGTCTATTATACCCTACGCTTCTGCGGTAGGCTCTATAATGTATGCGATGTTGTGTACCAGACCGGATGTAGCTTATGCACCGAGTGTGGTAAGCCGGTATCAGTCAAACCCTGGGGAGAAACACTGGATAGCGGTAAAGAACATTCTCAAGTACCTGAGAAGGACTAAGGATATGTTCTTGGTGTATGGCGGCAAAGACCTCCAGATCGAGGCCTTTACTGACTCCAGCTTCCAGAGTGACAAGGATGATTCCAAGTCCATGTCGGGTTTTGTCTTTACCCTCAATGGAGGGGCGGTGTGTTGGAAGAGTTCCAAACAGGAAACCGTTGCAGACTCGACGATGGAAGCGGAATACATCGCTGCATCTGATGCCGCAAAAGAAGCTGTCTGGATGAGGAAGTTCTTGAAAGAACTTCAGGTGGTTCCGTCCATTGTTGATCCAATACCTCTGTATTGCGACAACAACGGGGCTATAGCTTTAGCGAAGGAACCCAGGTCCCATCAGAGATCCAGACACATCTTGAGGCGGTATCACCTGATCAGGGAGATCGTGGATCGCCAGGAGATCGAGGTTCGGAGGGTCGCTATAGAAGATAACACTGCAGATCCATTCACCAAGGCCTTGCCCCAGACTCAACTCGAGCGGCTGATCGAGATGATAGGTCTTCGATACGCCAGTACATGGCCTTAGTGCAAGTGGGAGATTATTAGTGTATATGCCCTAGAGGCCATTACTGTATCATACTAGTTTGTATATTACTTAATGGAAGCTTGGGATATTCACCTTGTATAAACAATCTTGCTCAATATAGTAGTATGCTACTTGGTTTGTTTCTACTTCAATGTGTACATGTGTTTATTTTAGTATATCACTTATACACATTAGTGGAGCCCTTAGGATCTTTGCTTGATTACCAGCGTTGTGATGGCAGTCACACTAGTGGGGGCTGGGTAATCTATAAGCACATCCTTATACAGGTCCCTAGTCGCAGGACTATCGAGACAGGGCATCGATACTCCGGAGTAGACTAGCGTATGCGTTTCTCATCCCAGTGTGGGAGATGGTCTGTCCCACAGCCATTAGTACGTCGTACTGGAGATAGTATACGGGTGCTCGTTAGGTTACGAGTACACTGGACAGGACTCGTCGGGAACTGACCGGTTGGTATTATACCTATCGTTAGTTATCAGTTCCCAGGTGACATGAGTACAGCTTAGTCCGCTGACTTGACACTGTCACTTCGCCTCGAGTTTGTTCCCACTGTACTTTGATTACTACCCTACCGCGGCTCAAAGGAGTCGTGCAAACAGGTAGTAGTTGGGTACAGTTCCGAAGTACTTGGAGGCAGTGACGGTTAGACAGGATTCGTCTCTCCCGGTATTGGGGGTTGACATCGCGCTGTGTCTAGGAAAGCCATTACACGAGTAGTCCCTGGCCAGGGCAATCGAGATATACTGGTAGGCTTCCAGTGTTATCTCAGGGTGTTTTGGGCTTCACTCCGACACGACTTGTACCGCTATTAGGGGACTGACGTCTACCGCCCCTAGGCCCGCCATGTGATGTATCAGACGAACAGACCGGACTGTACGGAGATTGTCACAGTCAGACTCAGTAGGAGGTCAGATGGGTTTCACCTCGTCCGTCTTCTTGTCGGCATCTACCTGGGGACCATTACGCACAGCTAGTGCCGCTTGCGATCTGTGGTTAAACCCACTGCCAGCGTAGTGTCGAGTCTTTAGAGTCCCACACAGAAAGCTATTCGCCTTTAGGCAAAAGAATAGAGGTCGCATGGTTTTGCGACAGGGTTCAGTCACATCCGTGCACTTATGCACGTACAGTGTCCGGACAGTTAACACTGGCGGGCTTTGGTTTAAGCCAGATCCTAGTGTACGTTTTGGGATTGGTTTTATCCAGTTTGTATTCGTGTTTCTGGGAACGCGGATGCGGGTGTGTATGCACAGTTGACGGAGAGACAGAGGCAGAGGATTCTCATTAGGGTTGTTGACCGTTGACCGTTGACTATTGACTTTTTGCTCAACCCTAATGAGAATATGAGATATGTAATTAACAATAATATTAATTAAGTATTATGGTGACATGGTTGTTAGGGGGTTGACTTTGTTGACTTGTTGACTTTGTTGACTGGTTGACTAGGTTGGACTAGTTGACCATCATGATGACAATGGCTATCATTTCATAGCAAAGACTTTTTACTTGCTTGTTTCTCTTGTGAAAAATGAGTGCATGAAATGATATGGCTATTGTAGCTTAAACCATCACATAATACTTGATTGCTATGATTTGTGATGATGGCTTTGGATTATGAGAGCCAAGAGAGAAAACTTTTTCTCATTCTATCATTTTCATTCTCTCTCTTGTGTCTTGAGCTCTCATCTTCTTCCTCTTGCTCTCTCTCTCTTTAGTCTATGGTTCACTTGTCTCATGTGTTGAGAACCAAGAACCATAGAGAAAATCCCAACACACTCTTCTCTACTCACTCTAGTTCACAAGGTTTAGCAAACCAAGTGAACTAGTTTCTTCAAAGATCGAAGAAGAAGCTTTCAGGTGGATCGATCTTCGGCGCAAGGAGACGACGGGGTGAAGCCGATCCGGACAACCATCGAGTCTAGAAGACGAAGGAGTTCAAGAAAGAAAGGTATAACCCCCTAACCGAGTAGTTAACAACTCCTAGTTAGGTTGTTAGTTAGATATTTAACAAAGATCCGGTTTTGAGTCCATGTTACCCCCTCTAGAAAATTGTTTTTCATCAAATTCCGCATGCCCGAAAGTACCGGGAGAGGTAGCATGGACTTACAGTGGCGTCCTTGATGAGAGCCTCCTGATTCGCGTCGGCCCGCAGAGAAACCAGTGTCTCCGCGAGAACTTCCCGATTCGTCTCAACTTGCAAGATAAAGCCTTAGGCAGCAGGGATTAAAAAACTTATTTCCTGAGCACTGGGACCCTGCAAGTCGGTCTAAAACGGTCTCTTGCATACTATTCACGGGTCTCACTCTCCAAAGTCGAATCTCGACAAGGAGGGAAACAACCGCTTACGGGTCCTCTCAACTCGTAAGAGGGAAAATTCTTTTATAGGATCCTTACGACTTATAAGAGAAAACGCACTTAGGAATCATCACGATTCCTAGGGAGAAAATTCACCTACGAGATCCTCTCGATCCATAGGGAGAAAAATTTCTATGAGACCCTCACGGCTCATAGAGTTGAAAAGTCTTAGGCAGCAGATCTGAACCTGCGACCTAAGCCATCGCTATCTCTTGAAGAAATTAAGATGCTTACTCTATTATCTGTCAACCATGTTTATTAAGACAGCATGCTGATAATAAGAGAAAGGGAGAAAGCAAAAGAGCATATAAGACATTGCAAAGAAAAAATGTGTATCTTTATTTATTAATTCAATCAAGTACAAGGTGAATCGTACAAAAGAATAAAGAATGGATACATCTTATTCGAAAAAGAAAAATTTTACAAGTATATTGATACAAAGGCAGCTACTAGGAAGGAAGCGTCTTAAATAGCCCTATCAGTTGTTCGCGCACTTCCTTCCATGCCTTTTCCTAATCGGCCACCACCGCCAGTTCCGCCTCCACTTGAGCCCGTTGCTGCAAGAAGGATGCAAGCTGCTCCCCAACGGCCTGCCAAGCTGCTTCGCGGCCTTGGGCATTACGCTCGGCAGCGTCGAGTTTCTGCTTCAGGTTCAGCCCATTTGAGATGCGTTCCAGGAGGCCCTCGAAGATAGCCTTCACTTGGGCAGCGTTAGCCTCAACCTCAGCACGCAGACGAGCCGTCTCGCTCGAGGTCTTTTGGCATTCCCTCAGCCGTAAAGCCGCTTCTTGTTCCAGGTGACGGAAGTAAGAAGCGTTTTGCTCGATCCATGCTGCTCTTTGATTGCTTACGGCTAAGGTCTCAGGAGAAGGGCGCATAAACTCCGACTGATGCAGGCGGACCTCGATTTCCCTGCAGTGGTTGACCCAAAGCTCGACGACGCCTCCATCATGAAAAGTCACAAGCGTCGCCAACATCAGGTTAACCTCCGCAGCGAAATTCGTAGCAGATGGGAGAGCGTCTACGTCAAGCTCCTCGACGTATCCGCTCAGCATGCCCAAGCTCATTACAGCACCCTTTGAAGACGGACGTCTCAGGAAGGGACCAGCCGGCATTATAACACGAGACTCAAAGGGCGCCGGGATCAGAACGACAGCTGGAAAAACAAAATACGATTAGATGACAGTTCAAGAAATACAAAAAAAAAGTCATTGATGAGATAATTTACTATACCAGCTGCAGCGGGCGGCAAGGCCGGAAGGGCCGGTGGCGCGACCGATCTCTCATCCCCTCCTTTGATTTGTAGCACTGCAATCAGGACAAGGGAAAGTTAGAAATAATTCCATCACTAAAAAAGGAAAGACATCAGTTGGAAACTATACTCACTAGCGCCACTGGAGGAAGAAGCGAGTTCAGATGGGAAGGAGAAGTGCGGGTGCAACACCTGATAGAGATGATCAAAAAGCACTCCTGAAAAGACGCAATAGTACGACATTAGTACATAAATTATGCGGCTGAAAGATAAAACTAATGGGTTGCAAATCCATACCTTCCAACATCTTTGATGGTACAAGGGAAGGCTGAGAGGTAACCACCGCCAAGGCAGTAGACGAGGGCGCTCCCTCGAGCAATGGAGCATCGGCACTGGCCGCACCTGCGTTAAAAACAAAGATAAACTTGTCAGAAAGGATCGAAAGATATAAAAAAAAAGGGGGGGACAATAACTCGAAATTTACCCGATGAGCCGCCAGCCGAAACGGAGGCATCTCCCTCCTCCATTGATACGAGCCCACTTCCCGTGGCCTCATCACCGGACTCTACGGGGGCCGTCGTCGTGCTCGCGAGGCCAGGAGACGGCGGAGGACCGTAAGCGTGGAGAGCAATGATCGGAGCATTGCCAGACTCTTAAGAAAGAGCGGCCGGCTCGTCTTTAGGAATCATGCCCGCCTCACCCGCTACTCCCTCGGGCTCGGGGGTCGCCATTGTCTCATCCGCCGTCACCATAGGGTCGCCGGCCTCAGGCGCCTCGTCCGCCGCTGCCCCAGGCTCAGTTATAGCGGTCGTCTCATTTGCCGCCACCTCAGGCTCGGCATCAACGACCTTCTCTGGTGCAGCTCCCTCAGCCCCCAGCTCAGACTCAGCAACCCCGGCGACGTTGCCCACCGTCAACTCGGGTTCGGCCGGTGCCACTTCCTCTGTCCCCTAAGGTTCGACAGTCTCCGCCTCCCCTTCGGTTGGACTTAGCCCTGCAGGACAAAATATATAAGAACTGACAAATTTACAATTCTTACAAACAAATCTTGAAAGATACATTACCTGAGGTAGACTTATCATTTGCCCCGCGAGCTGCACGTGCCACCTGTCTGCGAGTTGTGGACAAGGCGACCGGGGGCTCTTCCGAGGGGGTATCAGCACGAGGGATGGTGCTTGGGCCAGCTCCCATGGCCAAAGCAGCCCTGCGTGCCTTCGCCTCGCGCCTTAGCCGCTTTCTCTCCTCCTGAGCCGTTGAGACAGACCTCTTCAAAGCCTCCTTCATTGAGACGTCCTCGTCTGTGAACAGGGATGCCTCCAAATCCTTCAAGGCATCCCTCGTCGACTTGTCGAGTTGAGGCTCTCGCGGCAACCCCGAGGAGACTAGGACTTCAGTAGTGGGCCCGGAGAGAGTCCCCGCATCAGCTGGCGCAGCCCCTGCAAAAGAAGCAAAGGAAGAAGGTTAGGTTGACCATCAGAAAATAGGATAAAAACTTAATAAGGCGAGACGTACCGATGCCCATTAAAGCACACTTCTCTTCCTCCTCCTGGAAGGTTTTCAAAGAGGCAGCGACGGCTTCTTCGGTAGTGACACCTGTTAAAAGGGGGAAAGCATTAGTCGAAGATAATAATAAAAATGCTATAAAATGATGAAAAGTACAGCTAATGATTACCTGCTTGAGCGAGTTTATCCAACCACGCTTCGAGCCTCGCTGATCGCGCAGAAGCCACAATGGCAGCCGCCAGGTCAGTGTCTGCGGGGTCTACCGAGAAGCCTTTATTGCTGCCATACTCGCTTATACCTTCGGTAAGAGGGGCCTGAGGCTCTAAACCGAGGATCGCGTCGAGAGAGAGGAGCGACTTCTTCTTCCTCTTCTGCCCACCAGCCCTGGGTGCACCTGAGATCGACTTGCGCTTTGCAGGCACCTTAGGGCGGCGGGTCCCGATATCTGCGCCCACGCCGGACTCCGGCGAAACCACATCTACCGTCTCCACTGGAGCACGGGGCGCTGGTGGTGCATCCGTAGTACCACGGAGCGGCAGTCCACGAGGAGGGCTCAACACGCACGGTGGCGCGGTTCCGGCATCTTTCAGCGGAGGAATGACCGGGGTCCTTGGCTTCAAGGGAGCCTTGCGATCGCCGCCGGGAGGCGTACCCTTGCGATCAACCAGCATGCGTTTCTCCATAAGGATAACTAGACCCATTGCATGCGCGTACCAAGCCACGTACGCGTTGAGCACCTTGGGGACGCAGCTCGGCTCGCTGATGAAGAAATAGGAACCCGTGTTAAGCCGCATGAAATGGTGTATTGCATTCCTTATCCCCTCTCGGCTGGCCACGGGCTTTTCCAAGAAAGCCTCCATCGGGATCCCCTGGTGATAGCTCGATTGTTGAGCGAACCAGTGAGGGTTATACCTCATGAAGAGTGCCGTCTCATTCTGCCTAAACACCAGGTAGCCCGGCCAAATAGAGTAGAGGTGGAGGATCTCCCGAGCTTTCAATATGGAGGCCCCGTCCTTAAAATAATCACGCAGCGGCATTACCGACTTGGTGGTCTCCGAGCCTATGGTTATGACTTTATCTAAAAAAGAAACCTTCGCTCCGACCAGGTGTGGACAAAGGAGCAGCCCCCTAGCCTCCCGCGGAGGTGCAACCACGATTGAAGCGCCGACCAACCGCATGACTCTTGGGAGTCTGCACTTCTCAAAAAACGGAGGGATCTTATGGGCGCCGAACACCCCGTGCACATGCATTTCCATCCAAGAGGTGAAGTAGTGCATCGGGAAGTTAGTAGGCTGCACCCCATGCTCATTAGCGTCCGCCGCTACGCTGAGTCCATTATACAGGTGAGCCAGCCCGGCGATTCCTACTGTTAACTGTAGACCAGCCACCATCCGATGCGCTGGATAGAAAACAGATGGCCGCATGTGGCGCGGGTGCATGGGGAGCGCAAAGCTGCACAGCCACAACCCCAGGAACCCTACAAAAAAGGTCTCCTCATCCATGCCCGGGACGGCGATTTCTGACAAGGGAATGACGGCGGCACCAAGGAGATAAAAGTCCTTGTGATCATCCTCCGATGTGGGTCGGCGGTCCAAGCCGAAGCCAAAAGGGTCATCAAGCTGTGCGAACTTCTCGCTCCGCTCCGATAGGAACTCTTGTCGAATAAAGCGGGCGATAAAATCTGCGAAACTAACTCCCCGGACGCCCGATTCCAGATAGAGCCCTTCATAGATCTCCAACACCTTCACCAAACCCGGAAACTGGTGATGAATAGCGTTCTCCGGCGTCAGATCAAACACCAGCGGCTTGGTAGCAAAGACGTATTCGTCAGGAGAAAGCAGCTCCTCGTAATGCTCCCCCCTCATCGGCAAACCCGAGATTTCAGCAAACTCCTCCAAGGAAATAGAGACTTCCCTGTCCGTCATCAGGAAGGTGTGGGTAGGAATATTCCATTGTTCGATAAAAACCTTAACCCACCACGTGGGAGGAGAGGGATACTCAAAGAGCGAGACGTAGATGGCCGAATACAAACCAATCTTCATCAGATGAGTCCTCTTCGCTGATAAAATGTACCGGGCCCACTGTAAATATCCGGCGGGCGGTCGCGGGATCAATCCAATGTTATAGGCCTGTCCCCAAGGGCGTGCTTCACCCTGACAGATTCGCCTCCCCCAAAATATCTATTGCCGGCGGCGGCTGCACGGGAATAGCCCCAATTGCAAGCTGGAGGAGGTCATCCGAATTCCAATTTTTGACCTCCACAGCATACTTCACCGGGGGTTCATCCGCATAGGGGATCGAAAATATTGGCTCGGACGGCGTAGCAAAACCGAAGCTTCGGCGACCCTGGATGATATCGTTATACCACCTACCCCACAAGTGAAGGTTCTTATGCTCGGGGTCATGATCCTTGATGAGGATGAGCACCTCTTGGTCCACTGGTGCCTGGGGAAAACCTCCCTCCGAGCGAACGAACGGGAATGATAGGTCAGCAGGCATGTTTCCTGTGGAGGGAAAAAAATTAGCCGTCGGTGTTGTAATTCCAACGCTTGGTATTTTAAAATTTTACACCACACTGCAATGCAGTAGGTAGGGGACCAAATGGGGACCCACAAAATCTGGACGACAGTGCATCAGTTAATAGGACAACCCCATCATTGAATGAGACTGTCAATTAATCCCCAAGAGAATATTCTCATTAATAAAATCCCTAGAGACAAGGAGAAAATCTCCTCTTTCAGAGCAAAGCTCTGTCACAGAGTGACACTTGTCAAATTCTGGTCTCAAGGGAATAAAATTCCTTAAAAGAGCCTAGCTCTGTGATAATGATGAGAAAATCTATTAAAAGAAAAAATTTCTTTAAACTCCTAAAGATTGAAAAAATTTGGGATTTTAAAGATCCATGAAAACTCTTAGGAGTTCTTCATTTTCAGATCAAAAAGATCTACATTTGATCCAAGAGCAAAGCTCTGTTCATGGGTTAAAACCCATGAGACAAGATCTCTGTAGATCTATGAACTCTTGAGAGCAAGGCTCTGTTGGTGAAACCCCAAAGGGGTTTTTCTTTAGATCAAAGATCTATAAGAGCAAGGCTCTGTTAATTAAATTTAATTAAATTTAAATTAAATTTTACCTAAAATGATTCTAGGTTTTGAACACTGGAGTTCTTGGAAAGAAACGAGAGCAAGGCTCTAAAATTCTTAAGCAAGAGCAAGGCTCTGAAAATCAAGATTCTTGAAAATGGTAAAACATTTACTAAGGACCAAGGGTCCTATTTATAGGCGCTGCGCCCCTTCAACTCACCCGTTAATCCAACGGCCAAGATCTTACCACCGCTGCACTCACGTGCGCGCCACGTGAGCGCAACGGTGGGGGGGCATTTGTTTCCCCCAATCAAAGCAAAGCTCTATTTGAATTTCAAAAATTCAAAAATTTAAGCAACGCTTCAGATGCTCTGCGCTGCGCGCAGGGCGCCACGTGTCAAAATCAGGCACGCCAGCGCAGAGAGCGCAGCGCGCCCAATCAGAGCAAGACTCTATTTAACAAAATTAAAGGAAACAACGCTTCAGTTGCGCAAGCACTGTGCTGCGCGACACGTGTCAGCGCAGTTGCGCAAACGCAGTTGCGCTGCGTTGTGCGCTGCGCGACACGTGTCAGCGCAGTTGCGCTGCGCTGTGTGACACGTGGCAGCGCAGTTGCACTGCGCTCTGCGCTGCGTGACACGTGTCATGCGCTGGGGCGTTTGCGCCAAACAGAATTAAAATTCTAGTAAGATCCTTCTGTTCTTGTTAAAACAAGAAGATTGTCTTCTATAAAACAGAAGCCCTTGGATCAAAGATCCAACGGTGGGGAAAATTCCCCAAATCACTCAGAGAATGATCTCTTTAACAAACTTAACAAATTTATGGGCACTATATAAAGACCCCTAGACCCCAATTCAAAGAGAATCAACATTGAGAACATCAAGAACTTCAAAAACAAAAACAGAGAGAACTTTGAAGGATTGTGAGAAGAACTCAAGAACAAAAAAAGTAAAAACCTTTATTCAAGAAGAACTTCTTCTGAATAGATCATTGATCTAAAAACAAGATCAATGATCTTCAATAAAAACTAAATAATAATAGTGCCTTGCACTTTCTTATGAACCATTGGTTCTGGAATCTTAAAAATTCCTCTCTTAAATCCAAAATTGGATTAAGTCATTAAAACAATGTCTTGCACTTGCAAAAACTGCGCTGTTGCGCTCCTGGGTTGGCGCAAGCCACCAGAGAGCGCCACGTGTCAGCACCATGACCACTTGCGCTATGCGCTTTTAAAAATAGAGCATTGCTTTTTAAAGTTGGCGTAACTCACCAGAGCGCGCCATGTGTCAGCAGCGCAACAGCGCAGCGCACTGCACACTGCGCTTGCGCTCACCAGAGCGTGACACGTGTCACCACCACAAGCGCTTCCGCTCAATAATTGGCGCAAAGCGCCTGACAAGCCACTGTCAAATAATTAATGCACTGCATTATTTACAGAAGGGCCAAGCCCAATTAAAAAAGGCCTAACAGGCCAAATTAAAGGCAATGCATTATTTTAAAGAAGGGCAGAGCCTAAACAGATGCTCTGCATCATTTATAAAGGGACAGTGCCAAATAAAAAGAAGGGTCGAGCCCAACTAAAAAGGCCTAACAGGCCAAATAAAATGCAATGCATTATTTTAAAGAAAGGGCAGAGCCCAAACCAAAACAGATGCTCTGCATCATTTATAAAAGGACAGAGCCCAAATCAGAAAGGCCTAGCAGGCCAGAATGAAATGCAATGCATTATTAAACAGGGGCAAAGCCCTAGCATAAGCCTAATAGGCCAAAGATAAAAATGTTGAATATTCTCAACTGGACTTAGCCCAATCATGGTCGTAAGTCCTCAAATTAAATTGACTGAGCATGGCTGCTCTCTTAAATCAATTTACATCCGGTTCAAGGGTACATCTCTGAACTCCTCTGACACCTATCGTTGTAATCCTTCAACGACGTCAGAGAGGTGACGGGTCCCGACAACCATACATCGATACGGGCTGCGGGGTCCTTAAACGCGTGGACCGAAACGTCCTTAAACTAATATTCGTCCCGAAATGGGAATGTTGGACCGAAACGTCCTTAAACTAATATTCGTCCCGAAATGGGAATGTTGGACCGAAACGTCCTTAAACTAATGTCCGTCCCAAAATGGGAATGATGGACCACCATGTCCTTAAACTAATGTCCGTCCCCAAATGGGAATGATGGACCACCATGTCCCTAAACTGGAAATCGACCGCAATATCATTAAACTAAACAATAGAGCCAATTGCTCTCTTGTCGGATCCAAACGATCCCGTTAAGTTGATCTTAGTCTGGAGATTAGGCTAACGTATCCTTAACAAAGGTTTAAGTTGATCTTAGCCTTAAATATGGCTAACGTATCCTTAAACCAAAACCCCAAACCCAAATCTACGTAAATACGGATTTGGACTAATCCACGTCCTACGGGCGACGGCATCACTTAGTCTCCGTATACAATCCACGGGCAACCACAAACAAAACAAACACACATGACACGAAGTGAACATCTGGAGAAGGAGAAAGTGGCTACCGCGATGCGGTAGCGTAATTAACTGCAGGGGCTTGCACCTGCAGGGAAGAGCGTCCCCACAATCAAAAAACCCCTCAAGCGAGGGGGAATCTGACGAAGTCTGCTATATCGGCCACATCCGTCTAAACCTCCGACACGGTGCCATAAATCAACTTGGAATCTTCAGAGAGGTGGACGGATAAAACCAAATAGCATCTGCCCCGAATCTCAGGCAAGACGTCCATGTCTTGGCCGCCATTCGGAGGGGAACAAGCCGCTTGTAGGGCAGTATTGGAGGTTGTGGGGATTGCTTAAGAACAGGTTCAGGTCTCTGTAGCTTAAGTCTTTCCAATCTTATGAGCCGTGAGGGTCTCATAAGAGGATTCTCCTTACGAGTCGTGAGGATCTCGCAAGTGTGATTTCTCCTTAGGAATCGTGAGGATTCCTAAGTGTGTTGCTCCCTTGTGAGTCGTAAGGATATCACGCGGATGATTTCTCCTTACAAGGTCGAGAGGACCTTGCAAATGTCTTTTAACGAGGTTGCGCCCTTTCGGGTTTTCACAAGCACTCACCGGTAGCCCTGCTGTTTTTACTCACGAAGCCCTTTCGGGTTTTCATCCGTGCCCATTTTGCTTATGGACATACCGTTTTCTTTTACTTTTTTTTTGTTTATTCTTTCTTTTTTTCTTATTCTAACAAGGTTGCGCCCTTTCGGGTTTTCACAAGACTCGCCGGTAGCCCTGCTGTTTTTACTCACGGAGCCCTTTCGGGTTTTCATCCGTGCCCATTTTGCTTATGGACATATCGTTTTCCTTTTTTTTTATTCTCTTTTTTTTCTTTTTTTTTTGTATCAGCTTTGGGATGCTACAATCCACAGTAGTTTCTCAACGTCTCGGTCAACAGCTAGTTTTAGGACATAGTGGTTCGTCGTTAGTTTAAGGATGTTTCGGTCCGCTGTTAGTTTAAGGATGTTTCGGTCCGCTGTTAGTTTAAGGACGTTTCGGTCCGTTATAAAGTAAGCCGGTTACTACTTATAGAGTTTGGGCTTAGGAAGATAGCGAGCGGACATAGTCGTCGTCATCTATCATTGATCTAGGCTGTGACTCGTCGAGCGTAGTACTTCTTCAGGAAGCGACCGTTTATTAGCCTGAAAGGTATTTCACCATGCATGTCCATGAGTAGATAGGCTCCACCCTGGTAGACCTTGTCTATGATATACGGGCCTTTATAGTTCGGCTCGAATTTCCCCCGCTTAGCGCGATTAGGGATCATAGGTCTTCTGACCACTAGCACGAGTTCGCCTTGGCGGAATGTCCTCGGCCTAGTCAATCTTTCGTAGGAGCGTGTCATCTTTTCTGTATAAGCTTCCAGATTTTGCTGCGCTATGAGCCGGGTTTCATCAAGGGCATCGAGCTCCTCAAGCCGAAGGTGAGCGTTCTCTTCGTCCGTTAGCTCATAGTGAACTGCCACTCGTAGAGAGGGTAACTCTATCTCGAGGGGAAGTACTGCTTCTGTACCGAATACCAATGCTTACGGCGTTGTGTTCGTGGCCGTCTTGAACGTAGTTCGATATGCCCAGAGAGCTTCTTGCAGTCTCTCATGCCAGTCTTTCTTATTTCAAGACACCATCTTCTTTACGATCTTCGTCAAGGTTTTGTTGAAAGCCTCAGCTAGACCGTTAGCTCGGGGATTATAAACTGAGGAGTATCTCCAGTCTATGTTGTGTTGTTGTGCGAAGCGGCTGATCTTGTGGCTTCTGTAGGTTGGCCCGTTATCGGAGATGATCCGTCGCGGAGTTCTAAACCGGTAAATAACGTGCGCCTTGAAGAAATGGAGGATATTCTCCGTCTTCACTTCCCTCAGCGGTACTGCTTCTGCCCATTTGGAGAAGTAATCAGTTGTCGCCAAAATGAAACAATGTCCTCTGGACGATGCCGGTTCGATGGGGCCGATTATGTCAGTTTCCCACATTTCAAACGGCCAGCTAGCCACCGTTGGATGTAGTGGATTTGGATGCTGATGGATAAAGTCCCTATGGATTTGGCACGAGTGGCATTGCTTCGCATACTCGAGGCAGTCTTGAATCATTGTGGGCCAATAGTAACCCATCCGTTTGATCTTGAACTTCATCTTAGGACCAGCTTGGTGAGAACCGCAGAGCCCGTCATGAACTTCCTGAACGACTCTCTTCGCCTCTTCAGGTCCCAGGCATCTCAACCACAGAGAATCAAATGACCTCCTGTACAGAGTATTATTGACGAAGGCGAAAGATAGGGCTCGCTTCATGAGCTGATGCTTTGAGGACGCATCTTCAGGCGTTCGACGGGATTTGAAGTAGTCTATAAAGACTTCTCTCCAATCCTCAGCCTTTTCCTGATCTTTTATTTGCATAGCCATTTGCTCAGGCGCTCTTTTTTCTTCGGACGACTCCGGAGATATTTCCGCCGGCGCAAGAACCTAACGGCTTTGCACAACGATTCTCACGTCATCGAGGTTCTCGTCGGCCATTTCTTTAGCAAGCTTGGCTAATGCATCCGCTTTGCCATTTTCTGCACGCGGTATACTTTCTAAGGTGTAGGAAGGGATTTGAGTCAGTAGTTGCCGTACTCTCTCGCCGTACTTCACCAACTCTGGTTTGCACGTTTGGTAGTCGCCATTTACTTGACTGACGACCAGTTGGGAGTCTCCGTATATAAGCAGGTTTTCAATTCCCATGTCAATGGCGATCTCAAGACTTGCTATCAACGCTTCATACTCGGCTTCATTGTTTGTCCTCGGCTCTGTTAAGGAGAAGGCAAAGCGCATTATCCCTCTTTGTGGAGTTACAAAAATGAGGCCTACCCCTGATTTGATCATGAGGGTGCTTTGCTTGCGCTTCTTCATGGAAGACGCTCTATCGAAGTAAAGTTCCCATCGGGTGTCACTTCCGTCGATCGTGTCAAACGCATGTTCATCTGGCAGTTAGCAATTCAAGGGGGAATCGGCGGGTATCGGATGCTCAGCGAGGAAGTCGGCGATGGCCTGGCCTTTCATTGCCTTAAGAGGCTGATAAGTTATTGCGAATTCCATTAAGAGCAAGGCCCATTTAGCGAGTCGACCTGTCAATATGGCTTTTGACATCAAATATTTGAGAGGATCCACCTTCGATACGAGACGGACTTCATGCGCCAACGCATAGTGCCCGAGCTTCGTTATCGCGAAGATCAATGCCAGGCAGTGTTTTTCGATGGGAGAATAATTGCTTTCTGCCCCCAGGAGAACTCGACTCAAGTAATAGAGAGCTCTTTCTTTCCCTTGGTCGTTCTCTTGTGCCCATAATGCGCCTAAGGAACCTTCGAGGGCTGTTGTATAAAGAATAAGGGGCTTTCCCTTGACCGGAGCGGCTAGTACTGGCGGATTCTGCAAGTACTGCTTGATTTCGTCCAGTGCGCCTTGGCATTTGTGATCCCAGACGAACGGGGTCCCTTTCTTCATCAAGTGACTGTATGGGCGGCACTTTCCAGAGAGATTGGCTATAAATCGCCGGATATACGCGAGCTTCCCTTGAAGCGACCGCAATTGCTTGAGAGTCCTTGGCGGGGGCATCTCCATAATTGCTTTAATCTTTGACGGATCTATCTCGATGCCTCGGTGTCGGATAATGAATCCTAGGAATTTGCCCGAGGAAACTCCGAATGCGCATTTGAGAGGGTTCATCTTCAAATTGTATTACCGAAGGCGTTGAAACACGATCTTCAGATGCTCGAGATGTTCCTCGTATGATTTGCTTTTCACCACGAGGTCGTCGATATAGCATTCGACGATTTCATGTATAAGGTCATCGAAGATCTTCGTCATGACCCTCTGATAGGTGGCACCGGCGTTCTTTAGACCGAAAGGCATCACCTTGTAGCAGAATATACCCAAAGGGGTCCGGAAAGCGGTGTGCTTCTGGTCTTCGGGATGCATCTTTATCTGATTGTATCCCGAAGATCCGTCCATGAAAGAGAAAACTTCGTGAGTGGATGTGTTATCTATCATCAGCTCAGTGACCGGTACTGGGAAATCGTCCTTCGGGCAGGCTTTATTGAGATCCCGAAAGTCTATGCAGATGCGCACCGTCCCATTCTTCTTCATCACCGGGACGATGTTAGCGATCCAATCAGGGTACTGAACTTCTTGGATGAAGCCAGAGTCGATCAGCTTCTTGACCTCGGCGTTAATGCTCATCTCAAGCTCGAGCCGCATTCTTCTCGGTGCTTATTTGATTGGCTTGACGTCCAGGGATATTGCCAGTTTGTGGACAGCAATCTCTGGGTCTAGTCCTGGCATTTCGGAATAGTTCCATGCGAAGCAATCTTTATGCTGCATGAGCACGTCCTTTAGCGTAGCCACCCTCTCTTCAGACAGCAACTCACTGACGAATGTCGGTCGCGGGTCACTTGTCGTCCCCAAATCAATTTTCTTGAGGTTATCTGCAGTGGTATGTATTCCATCTTCCAGCTCTTTTGGCGCCGGTGGAAATTCTGAGATCACCTCGTCATCATTGTTTTCGAAGCACCAGGGGAGGTCATCCATATTTTCGGGTTCTTCTTTTGATATCGTTATCATATGACAAGTACGAGCTCGCTTCCAAGACCGATGTGGATCTGGGTCTACTCTCGTGGATTTGGGTTCATGCCTCTGCGGCGGAGTTATCCTCCAACTATCGGATAGAGCGAACTTGCCGAGCTGATATTGGTCTTCAACCCAGTTCTTGAAGGTGAAGCAGTCTTCGAGAGAATGTCCTATTGCTCGGTGATAAGAGCAATAGTCTGGGTGAGAGACTTCGCCCACTTGCTCAGGGTGTTTAGACTCCGGAAGTGTAATCATTTAATGTCTTATGGTAAGATCAAGTATCTTCTTTGTCTTGTCTTGAGGAAAAGAGTATGCTCGACTCATCTTCTTCATAAGGGACAAATCCGGACCGCTCGATTCTCGATCGCGTGACTTCTTGGTCCCGCTTTGTCGCTGTCGAACGCCTTTTCCGCTCTTTGGTTTATTTCTGCCTCTACGTCGGGCCTTTTGTACGACAGGTTGACAGGGAGGGGCATTTTCATCTTTCGCAGCCTGTTGAAGAAGGTGTTGAGTCCTGGCTTTCTCGTAGATGGCCATTTCGCGATTATGGTCATCTCGAACCTTCTGACCAGCTTCCCTTATAAGCTTGTCCATTTGTTCTTCGAACGACGGACTGAGCATTTTCACATCGGGGGCTCTTTCTGGTTCAGGGTTAGCATTCTCCTATTGAGCGTCTCCTTCTTCATCTAAGTCATGTACGACATAGCAGTCGCGGAGTAGCTCCCGTTTCTTGGACCGAACATATCCAAGCCCGATCGCTTCCATTCTCCCATTGGGCAACTTGCGCTGAGTTCCGGGAACATTCCAGATCCTGTCATAGAACTTAGCTCTTCGAGCGGTCTGTTTGAAGGGTATCCATTGGCGCTTCAACAGCCTTTTCAAGCCTTCTGTATAATATCTAGGCAGACGGATGGGCTGGAGCCTGTCAAGTATAGAATTCGCGTCGTGCCAGGTTTCTTTCTCCACTTTGGTTTTCCCGGAGCGGTAGAATAGGATCGCCTTTTCGCCTTCTCGTCTGGGAGGGACATAGAACGTCTGCAGCTCTTCCACACTGTAGGTATCAAGCGCGTCTAGTTCTTTATGATGTTTGGGCGGAACCATAGCAATTTTCAAACTTTGCTCTTCATCAGCGAATGTTTGTATTGAAGGCCGAGCGGAGAATATAGCATGGACCTCATCTTCCGAGTCGCTGCCAAAGATCAACATAGGAGCGGACGGTCCTGGCTTGTTGTGCTGGGGTGGACCTGAATAAACTATCGCTTCCTCTTCTTCAGTATCACTCCCAAAGACTGGAATGGTGGTAATAGCTTTGTTCTCCGGTTTGTGACATCTCTCCGTGTCCTCGAAATCTGGCAAGAAATATTTTGCATCTTCGTACTTGCGGACTTCGTTCACGGAGAACGGGTTCAACTCTCCTGTTACGGTATACTCGAGACCATCCTTAAAGTATTTCATACACTGATGTTGTGTAGAAGGGATGATGTTGTACTCGTGTAACCAAGGCCGGCCGAGCAAAGCGTTATAGCACGTCTTAGCGTCAATGACATGAAATTTAATATCCGTGACAAGTAGCCCGAATCGTAATGTCAATATCACAGACCCGAGAGTCCGTGATGACTGGGAGTCAAAACCAGAGATGGTGATTTTATCACGAGTGAGATACTGGACGCTCATACAGATTTCCTTCAACACTCGCACGTTGAGGAGATTGACGGAAGACCCATTGTCAACCAGGATTTTGCTTTTCTTTATATCGTGGCAGTACCCTGAGACATAGAGGGGATGGTTGTGCTCGCACGTCCCAAGGAGGAGGTCCTCGTCGCCGAAGGTGATATCGGCTGTGTGTACTTCTTCCAGCTCGTCCTTCATCTTTTCTTCGGCGAGGAAAGCTTGGAATTGCGCCGGCTCTTGTAGCGCCTTGATCAATGAATCTCTTGCTTCTTTGGATAGTAGAAGGGCGTCGAGAATACTGAGCTGCGAGGGTAACTTTCTCAAGTGTGCCAGAATGTTGTAGTCCACATTGTTCTTCTTTGGCGGGTCCTTGGCAGTCAGCTCTTTCATGACTTGGTCATCCAGGGCGATATCCTCGGAGACCTTTTCTTTTCCCTTATCTTTTCTACTCGTGGATCCGAGATTCTTTTCTGGAAGCGTGCGATTGCGCAGCTGAATGTTTTCACAGGCCTTCGGTTCGTCCTCCTTCCCCGACGTGGATTCTTTAAAGAGGGGGCCAAGAGCCATCTCTTTGTCAGAGTTGCTTCCGAAAGTGAGAATCTACGATCCCCCGGTGTTGACCATGCGACAGTTACCGGTATTTCTTTTATGCTCCTCGGTCGTACTTCTCTGCTCCCGACGAGTTTTGCGTTTCATCCGCTTAAAATGTTGTTGGTGAGCAACATATCCCTGCCATCATCTTTTAAAAGCGTCGCATTCTTCGGTAGGGTGCAAAATCTTTTGATGATATAAGCAGTAGCTAGGATGTGTTTCTGTTTCACCAGGAGTGTTTCCTTCAGATGGTGGTAGCTTCATTCCCATTGATATGGCTTTAGCAAACCTTTTCCTCGTCTTGAACTTGTTTTTATCCGTGACGGATGTTCCTTGATTCGGCGGGAGTGTCTCGACTCTTTCGTCTAGTCGCCGGCATTTGGCTCTTTCAAATATGGCCATCTCACGCTCCCGATCGGCTTTACTTTTCAGATGAATCTCATTCAGGAAGGCGTCGATCATTTCGTCTGACGGCCATAGAAGTTCCGGCTCAGGACCTGCCCCTAGCCTCTCTGTGCACGGAGCTTCTTCATTGTCTAGCGATGAATAAGAGATCACGTGGCAGCTTGCTACGTAATCCTCAGATCCGTCCGACGAGTCTTCTCCATCATCTTCGTCCTCAAGGACGTGGCTGAGGAACTCTTGGAGCGTGATTGGAGTCCGCGCCTTCTGGTTATACTCTTCCAGCGCGTCAATCTGCTTCTGTAGGTCTGTGCGCTTGTCGCCAAGCTTCACGGGCTTCTTGGATTTCTTCTTCTTTTTTGAAGATTTCGACAGCTGAGCATGAACACTTTGGCTATCACCACCAATCTTTGGAGTTAGACGCGGCTTCAGCATCCCTTCGATGATCTGGGGTTCTAGCGGGTTCTTCCACCTGATCGCCGGGCATGTCTGAAGATCATTCAGCATCCTTTTGGTTTTGGCTAAAAGCACGACCTCCCACGGAGTTTCTTCAACAAAAGAGCACGTTGCCCCCGGTGTGTCCGCCTTCTTAGGCGTGTGCGGTTGCGGTGGGTTTACTTTCCACTTCTCAGACAGCGCAAACTTGCCTTGTTGATACTGGTCTTCGATCCATCCCTTAAAGACGAAGCAATCCTCGATCGGATAGCTTACCATTTGGTGGTAAGGGCAATAATTGGGATTATTCACTTCGTTGGGTTGCAGTGGTCGCCTTGGATTCGGCAAATTGATAAGCCTGCTGCGCATAGCCATCTCGAACAGCCTCTTCGTTTTGTCCCGTGGGAATGAGTAAGGACGCTTCATTTTCTCATTGTAATAGCGCCGTCTCTCCTCCAGTTGATCCGCTAGCTTTGGGGCACTGGGCTGCTGTTGGGTGTTCGCAACGAAGGTCGCCTTCCCTTTACCCTTGTCGTTTCGCGGTTCCGACTTCGGGGGAGACGGTCTGTGACCCATTTGATCCATCTGGGCTAGCTTATCGATTAAAGCCTGGAACATGGTAGGTTTTAAGAACATCATGAACTGTGAAATAGTTGCATGAGGGTCTAAGGTGCCCACGAACATGCCCACTGCTGGTGCTTCCTCGATACGCTGCTCGCACTTCGACCACAGATTTTGCCATCGGATTGCATATTGAACCCAAGTTTCGCCCGGCTTCACCCTTACATTGATCAACGCCGTTATTGGGGTTCGTTCATTGGCGCTCGCGAATCGCTGGGTGAACAGCAACTCCATTTCTGCGAAAGTTTTGACGGAGTCGTTTGGAAGCTCGGAGTACCACTCAAACACCGTCTCCGATAAGCTGCCGACGAATTGGCGAAGCAAGAGCTTATCATCGCCGCCGGTGTTGCCACAAAGAGCCCTGAATTGGACGACATGTTGATGGGGATTGCCTGTCCCCTTGTAGAGATGGAATTTCGGGATCGTGTAGCCCGGCGGGTACTTTATCTGATCATACCAGCCTGGATACGGTCGTCCTGTTTTGACAACTTGGCCGGCTGCCTCATTTGCCTGGTGAACTCTTATTTGCTATGCAATATAGTCATCCAGGGCAACTTTAGAGATTGTTTCCTCTTTGACTGTTGAAAGAGCCGGAGGTGGATTTGACGTTTCTCCTCTGTCATCTTCGAGGATAATCGGAGGATCTTCGGCTGGAGGATCCGGCTGTATCATCATCCCGACCATGTCTTGGAACAGAAGAGTCATTTGCTTTATATTGGCCGCTTGTTCCGCAACCTCCTTGTCTTTCTTTTCGAGCATTCTCCGAAGGAATTCAGCATCAGTCTCGTGTTCGTGACGTTGTTCCGATGACGCCTCCGGGCTTTCTTTTAGCCCGGTGAGTGTGGCCATGGCAGTCAGCATCTCCTGAAGCTTCTGTTGTTGCTGTTCCTGAGCTCTTGTGATGGATCGGGTGAGTGGCCGGTGTCCCGTAGAAGCGCGGCTATCCTCCTTTCCGGATGCCATGTAAATAGTATGGACCACTATGCCCCCCAGACTTAGGGCATTTGGGTTCAGTGCCTTTGACATTTGTCGCAGGCACGGGGATCTTCTCTGGCCTTCTCTTCTTATGAGTGGTCGAAGTTGAGGGGGCCGTCGCGGTGGGCACCCAAATAGCTTTCCATGGCTTGGCAAGATGGCTTTCTTCTTGTTCAACCTTCGCCCTTTTCTGTCGGCGAGGGTAGTCTTGATCAACCATTGAGTTCCGGACCTGCCGCCAGACTTTGTAGATCTTAGAGGACAGCCGCTGAGGGGACTGTTCTGGCTTTGTTTCCGCAACATTCTCCACCGGATGAGGAGATCTTTTCAGTACGGCGGTAGGACAATTCCTACGCACCTTATTTAACTGCTCAAAACTGTTCCCGGTTGGAACAGCAGCATTAATTTCCGCCGTCGGGGCTGGTGGAGTGAGCCCAGAAGGGGAGTTGCCTCCGGCCTTCCTCACTCGGCGCCAGTGGCGACGTCGAGCGTGCCGAGCTGATAGAGTTGACTCGGTGACGGGGATGGCCTTGTCTTGCCCTCTGTTCAGGTGAGGGGCTGTTGCCGGTGTCAGCCTATTAAAGACTGATGTCCTTTGAGTAGCAGGAGCGGGAGTGGGAGTTGGGACGGTCAGTCTTGTAAAGACCGACCCCTTGGCAGGAGAAGCCGCCTTGACGACTTCGGGAGCAGGGTTAGTTACTCTCTTCGGAATAACCTTCTCTGGGATTGCAAGCTTCATTGTGGGCCCACGGGAATTTTGGCCCAATCTGGAGAAGACCGAGGCGCCAGTGCTGGACAACCCGTTAAGAGGGGCCGCAATAGCTGTAAGTCGATCGAAGACCGACTTCTTGGGAGCTTCTGGTACGGGCACGGGAGCAGTGAAGCTCGTTGGCGGGAGCATGGTCCCGAAAAACAGCCCTGTGGTGGCTTGGGTGACCTGCTCTACGAGCATCGTGAACAGGGAAGCCGCCTGGGGCCCGTAGGTTATGCCCCCAATTGAGGCAGGACGCGAGTTGCAGCTGCATGTGGAACACTTTGAGCAGGTGAACGCCATTGATTCTTTGCTTTCTGCACCAAGCAAAACGCCAAATCTTAGTACCTTGAAACCCAAGGGCAACCATTAGCAAACCGCGATTGGTTCGCGAACATGACACACGAAGTGTGGAGTGGAAAGGAAAAGGTCCCACCGGGCGTGCCAGAATCTGTTCACCGCCGAAAGTCGGGAAGACTGGACGTCTTGCCTGAATCTGGGGGCAGATGCTAATTGGTGCTATCCGTCCACCTCTCCGAAGATGCCAAGTTGATTTATGGCACCATGTATCGAAGGTTTAAACGGATGCGGCCGATGTAGCAGACTTCATCAGATCCCCCCTCGTTTGAGGGGTTTTTGATTGTGGGGATGCTCTTCCCTGCAGGCGCAAGCCCCTGCAGTTAATTACGCTACCGCATCGCGGTAACAACTTTCTCCTTCTCCATGTGGTCACTTCGTGTCGTGGGTGTTTGTTTTGTGTTTGGTTGCCCGTGGATTGTATACGGAGACTAAGTTAGGTTGTCGCCCGTAGGGCGTGGACTAGTCCAAATCCGTATCTTTCTTAGATTTGGGTTTGGGGGGTTTATGTTTAAGGATACGTTAGCCTTATTTGAGGCTAAGATCAACTTAAACGTTTTTTAAGGATACGTTAGTCTAATTTTAGACTAAGATCAACTTAACGGGATCGTATGGATCTGACAAGAGAGCAATTGGGCTCTATTGTTTAGTTTAGTGACATTGCGGTCGATAATTAGTTTAAGGACATTACGGTCCGTTGTTAGTTTTAAGACATTGCGGTCGAGGTTAAGGACATCATAGTCCGTGAGTTTAAGGACCTCACAATCCGATGTTAGTTTTAAGACATCACGGTCAAGGTTAAGGACGTCATAGTCCGTGGATTTAAGGACTCCACAGTCCGATGTTAGTTTTAAGACATCACGGTCGAGGTTAAGGACATCATAGTCCGTGGATTTAAGGACTCCACAGTCCGTAGTAATGTGTGGTTGTCGGGACCCGTCACCTCTCTGACGACGTTGAAGGATTACAACGACAGATGTCAGAGGAGTAAAGAGATGTACCCTCGAACCAGGTGTAAATTGATTAGAAGAGCAGATGTGCTCAGTTCAATTTAAATTGAGGACTTATGGCCAGAATTGGGCTAAGTCCAGTTAAAAATGTTTAACATTTTTATTTATATTCTGCCTATTAGGCCTTTATTTGGGCTCTGCCCTTTTAATAATCCATAGTATTTATCAGGAACAAAGTGGTGTCCTGACAGTGCGCCGCGTGGCGCATCAGGCGCTTTGCGCCAATTAAAGAGCGCATTGCGCTGGCGCACATAAGGGTGACACGTGTCGCTTAGCGCTAAGCGCTGATTTGTTAGCGCACTGTGCTTTATGAGTGCGCTGCGCCAGTTTATGGGTGCGCCAGTGAGTGACACGTGGCGCGCTCTGGCGCTGTGCGCCAGTCCAAGAGCGCAGTGCGCTATTTTTAGAAGCGCAAAGCGCAAACTATTCTGTGGTTGACACGTGGCGCGTTCTGGCGCTGTGCGCAGTCCAATAAGCGCAAAGGCGCAATTCAAGAGTGCAAAGCACTGTCCAATAGCGCAGAGCGCATTTTGATCAAATTTAAGGTCAAAGAACAAGTTTTTTTGTTCTCCAAAGGAGGCCTTGCCTCAAGATCCAAGAACCAAAGTTCTTGTTCTTAGCAAAAGGCTTTGCCTTTATAGATCAAAAGATCTGTGAATGAAGTAAATTACTTCTTTTAATCTTTTTATAATTAGATCTTTTTGATCTTTTACTTTTTTTTTTATTGAAGACTTTGATCTTGTTCTTAGATCTGTGATCTTTTTAGAAGATGGTTCTTCTTTTTTAATGAGATGATTTCATCTCTGTTTTCCAAGAATATAATTCTTTACCTTTAAAAATGAAGAAAATGGTCTTCTTTCTTCAAAGGCTTGCCTTTCTTTCTCTTTGAGTTTTTCTCAAATTTTGCAGAGGTTTTTTTCTATTTGAGACTTGGAGTCTTGGGGCCTTTATATAGGGCCAATTGATTTGTTAAATCAGTTGAAGAGATCTTTCTCTGATTGATTTGGGGATGTTTCCCCACCGTTGGATCTTTGATCCTAGAGCTTCTGTTTTACAGAAGATAATCTTCTTGTTTTCAACAAGATTGGAAAGATCTTTCCAGAACAGAATTTTAATTCTGATTAATTAATAATTTATTATTACTATTAGATCTTTTTATCTAACGGTGGGGAATTCTTTAAATTCCAGCGCTGGCGCAATTGGCGCTAATGCATCTGTGTTCGACACATGGCGCGCAGCGCAGAGCGCAGGATCTGAAGCGTTGCTTCGACTTTTAAAATTTAAATTTTGAAACAGAGTTTTGCTCTGATTGGGGGTAAGGAAGCATCGCTTCATTCCAAATCTTGGAATTTGAACAGAGCTTTGCTCTAATTGGGAGAAGCAGAAGCGTCGCTTCATTTTTAAAATAGAGCTTTGCTCTGATTGGGGGAAACATTCTCAAGTTCTAGAAGTTATGCAAGCGGAGTTAGCAAGATGCGGAGTTCCGACGAAGTTCCAAGGAGATTCCGGCGACGAAACGACGTCCCGACACTTTTCCGAGCTTCCCCTTCTCCCCTCTATCCTTGTAGCCAGTAAGTCCCCTCTCCCCCTCTCTTTTTCTATTTTAAAAACTTTCATTTTTAAAACTCGACGAAAGCGGAGTTAATCCGACTTCCGTTTCGTTTTTCTTTAAAAATTCTAACTTTTCTTAAGCAATAAAATACCATACTCTCATATAATGTTTAACAAATATTAACAAACATATTAAAACAAGTTTCATATCAAAAGAATGTTTTATGCAACTTTTATCGTATTTTTTCGGTAAAATAGCATATACTTTACTTTCGACACAAATCAACATAATACTTGTATTACCTTTAGAAAACTCACGAGATAAGGACCTATCTCATCACAACACACATATTGGACATAGCACGATTTACTTTTGAGCAATGTTTTTGGGAATATCACGAGTTACAATAAAATACCCTAAACTATTACAAAACGGTTTTCTTTAAAAAAAAAGTATTCGTTAATTCCTTACAATTACGAATCTACAACCCATTTTGGGGAACCCCGATCAGGATGGTGCGGGTTATCGCATGTTCTCGGGCCTAGTAGAGCGAGATGCAGATCTCCGCAAGGAGCATTCGATCTCGATTGAATTTTTAATGCTATTTTTAAGAAAATGAGATTTCTAGAAAATAAATAAAATTTATTTTTATTAAATATATAAATATATATATGAGTATTATCAAAACATCTATTTTAAATATATTATACAAATATACCAATTTTTCTAAATCAAAGGAATTACAAGTACATGAAACTACCATCTAAATACAAAACAATTCCAATATTTCAATAAAATACCATATACAATGAAAACTAGGTTTTACTCACTAGAAATTTCACTTTTATAAAATATACATCTATGAAAACCCTAAAAACGATAATTAAATATTTGAGGTGTATTTTGAATATGTATCAAAACTATTTTTTCATAAAACCCCCTCAAGTAATACTAAATTACAATAAGGTCTCTAGTAAATATAGGTTTAAGCGGGACCAATTTTCGTGAGTCTCAGGGAGCCGGAGAATGTGGGTGCTTGCCTATCTAAGGTAGACAATCTAACAAACGGTGTTATTAATACAGCAATTGTCTTAGAAAAATACACAAATCCTGCCGTCCAAGTGCAGCAGATACCAATAACATCAAAACTAATTCAGGACTTCAATTTCTTTTCAGAGTGCTTGACTCAGTCCGAGTCTCAATCTGACTTGAATATGATTCAAGTATAAACTACAATTCAATATGAATCCGTCTATTCAATCTATATTGACCGAACCGAACCATGGATATACTCCGTCTACATGACTATCCATCTATATCCATTCTGTTTACTGATATCATAGTTTCGGCAAGTCATCCATCTATATAACAAAACAATACAATCAATACAAAAGACATTACAGGGTTTTAAAGGGGTAGATTGGTACGTAATGTGTTAGAAGTGGCACGAGACTGTAACTTTAATACACCTAACCTGAATATCCATTGCCGTTGTACCGTGGATGAACGGTTCCTTGTGCTCCGTATACCTTAGTCTCCGGAATAGTGGGACTCCTCTCGTATACACTGACATATTTTGTACCAAGTTATAAACAACTGCGTTAACATTATAATCAAACATTACTATTCATATTCTCTTTCTGTCTATTCTATCTCTACTCATCTGGGACTTACCGAGCGATTGTTCGCTGACGACATTCCTTTCTTCTTTTGGAATGTTGTCAGGTGATTTGGACGCACTATAGACCGAGCCCAGTACAGAGGACTTGGAGTAGTTTGCTATCGACCTAGAGCTGTAGGCATTTGTACATAATTTTCATTTCAGTTATGCCATTGTTTAGGCATTGCTTTCTATTCATGTACTTACATTCCTGTTATACCTGTAAAAGAGTGTTTAATAAATAAAGTTGTTATTCATTTATATTCTCGTCTCTTATGTACATTTACTTTATATTGCTTAGATACGCTTAGCGTGTTTACTTCTGAGTAAATACGTAGCGGGCCTCGCCGCGTCCCCTTACCGTACACCGGGAAGCGGGACGTGACAAGTATATTTCATGGACATTTAGGATTTTAAATAGAAATTTATATATAACCCTTGCAGTATTTATTATTTGGGATTTTTACTTGTAGCCCTCCTAAACATAACAAATTCCTTTCTATCCTAAAAACTTGGCATTTACTTTTTACCTCCAAAACTAATAAGATACATCATCTTACCCCTCCTTTTACGATTTCCGTCAACTTTTAACGGCATAATATCATATTTTTATTTAAAATATCTCAACCACTCTTCTTCTTTGAAAATACTAAATTTTTTCCCCAAATTGAAATTAAGGTTTAGCTTCCTGCTGCACCTTTCTCAAAATCAGCTATAAACAGGAGCGTCTTCATCATCCTTTCTTAGCTGCGAAGAAGTTAAATACTTCTGCAATCTTACTTGTTGTCTTCGGATAGATGGAAAACCTAAAATCTATGTAGAAAAATTAAATTTAATGTTAACGGGGTTTTTTTCTGACGGAAATCGTAAAGGGGGTAAAATGATGTAACCTATTAGTTTGGGGGTAAAAAGTAAATACCAAATTTTTAGGGGTTACAAATGAATTTGCTATGTTTTGGAGGCTGCACGTAAAAAAACCCTTATTATTTTATGGCTTTTTACAAAAACACCTACGAAGTTTACTATTTACAAAAAAACCCTGGAATTACAAAAAAGACCCCCAATTCTTTTAAGCTCGACAAAAGATCCATCCAGCCATCCAAAAAGAGAATATTTTCTGAATATTCTGCTAACTCTGTTAACAGGTTTTTTTTTGTTTTTTTATTTAAAAATAGTTTAATTTTTAATTATAGTATTTAAATCAATAAAAAATAAAGTATTGGGGATGTGAGTTGCCGGCGAGGAGGCAGATGGGACCGGGAATCTCGTGGGAGTTGAGGATGGGATGTATGGACGGCGAATGAGAGGATGCAGAAAAAAATGTTGAAGAGATGGAGAAAGTGAATGGGGGATTTAAGGGAAAGGAGGGGGAGCAGCAGAGGAGGAGGTGGAGGGTCGTGGAGGAATGACGAGAGTTGAGAGGGAAGGCCGAGACGACGTCATAGAAGAGGAAGGAGAGGGAGCGGCGGAGATGGGGGGATGGGGTGGAGGGCCCGAATGATGAGAATGTCGGGGAAGGAGAGAAGGGGTCAAGCGAAGGTCGGGAAAGATGGGGAAGGTCGATAGGGGAGGGGTCGAGTGGAGGCCGGGAAATAAAATGATGATGATGCTAATGGTGATCGGAGGAGGGGATGGGGATAAAGAAGAAGATAATGATGATGGTGATGATGAAGGTGGAGAAGAGGGGTGGGAAATGATGAAAATGGTGATCAAGAAGGATGTACGGGGACAAGAAAGATGGAGGGGGATAAGGAGGATGGAGAAGAAGATGATTGTGGTAATGTTGATCAAGGGGAATGATGGAAAGGATGGACGGGGACAAGAAGGATGAAGGAGGCGGAGGCAGAGAGAGGAGGTCGAGGTGGTAGAGGCAGCTGCGAAGCCAATGTGAGAGAGAGGAAGGCCATCAGGGTTAGGGTTTGGTAGGGGTTAAAATTTATTAATTGAATTTAAGATTTAGTCAATTAAATTTTTAGCGATCAACTTTTCTTGAGGATTTAAAAATAGAAAAAAATAAAAGTAATGGATGGAGTCCGCCAAAGTTTTTTTTTGTAATTCATTAAAATTGGGGAGCATTTTTGTACATATCTAACTTTTGGGGCGTGTTTCTGTAAAAAAAACCCTATTTTATATGCGTTTTTTCAGATTCCATGATCTTTATCCTCGCTGGCATGTCACATGCTTAAAATCTAATCAATTATTTATGAGCAGGCCTACGGCCAAACCCATCCGTCAATTTTAGAGAGAGAGAGAAAGAGCGAGCTATTTCTAGAGGGAGAAAGCTCGAGATCTCGCCCAATTTCTAGGGTTTCCTATTGCTGCCGCCTCTGGTTTGCTTGGCGCAGCTCGGGAACGATCCGATCCATCACTGAGATCGATCTCGTTTCCCGCGTTGCGCCAAGCGAATTGGAGCCGGAACGCGATGAACTTCGTGATCTTCAGGCGTTCGATCCTTCGACCTGAGATCCATGAGGTGAGATCGATGTTTAAGAACACCCCTTTCATTTTTGTCAGCTTTAATTTATACCACAATTTATACCCATTTGCTCTGCATGATATTTGTTTACACAATGGGATATTCTCGATTTTGTTCAAGATTTGGAAGGCTGATGAATGAAGGACCGTGATGACATGACATACATGTTAAAAATGCCATCTTTTTAATCTGAACTTTGTTTTTATGATGGAATATTATTGATTTCGTTCAAGATTTGGAATGCCATCCTCTTTATTTGAGCTTTGTATTCACAATTGGATATTGATGTTATTTGGAAGGCTGATGAATGAAAGAGTATGATTATATAACCTGCATGTTAAAAATACCATCTTTTTAATTGAACCTAGTTCTCACAATGAGATATTGTCGATTCTGCTGATTGAAATACTGATAAGATGTTAAAATGCCACCTTTTTAATGTGAACTTTATTATCAAAATAGGATATTGTTGATTTTGTCCAAAATTTTCAAGGGCTGATGTTGCAGGACTATGATAACATGACAAACATGTTAAAAATGCCGTCTTTTCAGTATGGACAGTGAAAACGAGATTTGTTATCACAGTTGTATGTATCAACAGAATCGGAATGAAGCTCACTTTTTATGGAACTATGTAACAGATTTATACATTTACAAATAATAGTTGACAATTGGGATGCAATTGCATGAGAGCCCTCTGTTTTCCAGTCAAATTTCAAGTTTTTACATGTGGTTGTAGTGGCGGAGATAGTAAGGATTGATTCTAGATGGAAACTTCTGAAGCTGTCATTTAGGGGCAACACGTGGAATGTATGTTGATGAGCAGAATGCTAGCTGTATCCATTTTCGTCATCCTGAAAACATACGAGGAACAAATACCGTTATGAATATGACAAATGGTAATAAATTGTTTTGGAAAGGTCTTGAAATGAGTTTTATGGAATTAAAATATGCTAGAAAGAAGTGCACAACATATTATCTTCTTTTTTATGATATTCTCTTTCTAAGCATCTTATAATAAGATTGAGATTCTTAACCAATCTTACCAAATCTGATTAGGCATCGTCTCTCAAAACAAGTTTGTTCTGGACCTTGACAGTGCGCACTCAGAATAGTTTAAACAAACACTTGAAGTATTGAAAAGATTTACCGACTCTATTTTCATAGCTTATTTTTGAAGGTTACTCTTGATGCGGTGATTAATTTCATGGTTATACTATATCATTCCAGAACCACTTCTCCATTTGCACTAGATGTATGTATTGGATTAAATAATTCATTATGATTTAATAACTATATAAGCGAGAACATTGGACTTGGAGCTCTTTTTATTTTTGTATATAGTGAAATTATTTCATACTTATGCTTGTTAGGTTTCCTTTCTTCATGGTAGAGTAAGCAAATAGTATATGGTTATAGTCTAATGACAAACTCCAGCATGGTGCAGTGAGTTATAACCAAACTGTACATGTTTATATTCTTGGTTATCTTAGTCAAGAGAGGATTAATGTTATGTTAACAGCTAGTAACAAATTCTTTTGTAAAGATTTTTCAACTTTACAAGACCGATCATGTAAGGATAATATCTTAATTATTTGTTTAATATCTTATTTATTTATTTGTTTAACAAATTCGGTACATGTTTACTATTTTTTTACCAGATAAGCCATACATACAACGCTTCTTCTTTCACTTACCCTCAGGTTCGTACTCCCCAAAATTGAAATGCCATCTGTCCCCTCCCGACCTTTTGTAAATATCCCCCCTTGCCAGTTCTCCACCCTCATCACCTCCCTCAACTTTAAACATAGAGAGAGATTTCTACAGAGTGTGATAAGGAAATAATTACTAATTTTCTAGTGTTTGTGGTAGCTGCCTCCTCTAGGTGCTTGGTGCAGCTCGGTTCAGTTTGATTTGTTGACAGATTGATCTGTACCGGGTTGCCCCAAGCCAACCAGATGCGGAATGCTAATGCATCTGATATCAAGATATACAAGACAAATCTGCGAGAAGAGATTTAGTTTTTATTATCCTTTTTTTTGGTGCGTTATTTTGGGGCGGGGCGGGGCTTTTGCTACATTCTTTTTCCCTCTCCAGTGTTTATCTTTTTGATATACAGACCGTGATAATAAACGTTGAATGATAGTGACCATGATGCTCTGTATGTGTTGTTGGATGCCTGATATATTCTTTTCTTTCAAGAGTATATCTGGATGAACTGTTCTGTTTTTGTTTTCATCCCCCCCCCCCAAAAAAAATTGAGCTGTGTAATTTTTGTTCCAACTTTAAAAGATTGATGGCAGGGGACTAAGAGTGCTTCGAAACTTGACACGCAGCTCTCCTAGTTCTGAAATCCCTTTAAAAAGTCTCTTTTTATGAAGTTTAATGATCTCCCCCTCCCCCGCGCGCGCGTGTGTGTGTGAGAGAGAGAGAGAGGCTCTTCTGGTGCATAGATCTTGGTAAGGAATCACTGAATAGTAGCGGACATGATGCTTTGCTTGTGTTATTGCATGCATGAATATATCTTCTTTTTTAATAGTATATCCGAATCAAGTGGTTTTGCATTGGATTTATATCATTCTTGTTCCAAATTTAGAAGGTTCGTGATAGGAAGACTTGAAAACTTCACATGCAGTTCTCCAAATTCGTGAAATCCCTGTAAAAAAGTCTTCTTTTTCTTATAAGTTTGTTGACGGTTGTAGAAACTATTAAAGATTATACCACTGTTTATTAAGAGAATTGGAATGCAGCTTTCTTCTAAAACGTCTAGCTTGGAAAGTAGCAGCTTTTTATACAAAAGCATGTGAACCTCTCTCTTCCTTGATTGAAATAATACTTTCCTGAATCGTAGAAGACACATGTCTCAGTTGCCAGGTTTAATAGCATTAGTGAGGTGGATTTGGAATTTTTTTAATGCCGCTTTTATGTATCGTGATGCCTTGGACATGGACTACTTGGGTGACCTTGCGGAGCATTGTGGTATTACCACTTGAGCATTCAATTTGCCAATGAATAATTCATTCTCTCTCTTTTTTAATATTAGCTTGACCTTCAGGAGGAATGATTTTTCCTCAGATTTAGCTCGTAAAGATTTGAGTTTGTCTTTTCTAGTTGGTAAACATATATTGGTCCCTCTTCCTGTGTAAATATATTTTTACTTTCTGCTGTTAATTTATCATATAAAAAGATTTTTAAATTCAATTATCACTAGAATTTTGATAATATATGATTGGATGGTGTTAAAGATTAAAGTTTATTTAAAGTTGAGAGAGTGATTGGCTTTTTATAGGTACACATGGGCCTTTGATATGTGAGTTCCAATAATAAGACTTAAGTCTTGTTGAGGTTTGACCCATGCTATATCTTATACTCATGTGTTTCTTTTGTTGTTTCCACTGTGGGACTTTAAAAATACCATGTGGGACTTTAAAAATACCATGTTAAAGTTTAAAGTTTATTTAAAGTGGAGGGAGTGATGGGCTTTTTATTGGTGCATATCGGTCTTTGATATAAGTAGCCTTTCAGCAATAAGACTCAAGTTTTGTTGACGCGTGACCCATTTTATATTTTATACCCATGTGTCTTTTGTTGTTTTTGTGGGACTATTTTTAAAGTCCCATCATTTGGTTTTTACTTTCAAGAGATGCTAATAATAATGATGCTTTGCATATGATAGCAGGATGAATGTGATGACTTTGGGATCTCAAGGCAGAATTCTCGCTTGATCTCTGATCTTGAAGGTGAGATCAATGCTCAATAACACAACTTTAATTTTTACTCAGTTTTGATTGTAGAATTGGGCAATTTGTAGTCATTTCTGTGATTCTTTAGTTAGATGAAGCTTTAATTACTCTTCTATATTTAAATCTTGATAATGAATACTTTGATGATGGCATCAGATATGCTTTGCATGATACTTGGTTTTGCATTGGGATACTATCAATTTTGTTCCAAATTCGTAAGGCTGATGAATGAAGGACTTCAAAAACATGACTAACATGTTAAAAGTGCCTTCTTTTCAATATGACTTGCAGAAAAGAGATATATTACAGTTTTATATTAACAAAATTGGAATGAAGCTCACATCTTAAAGGAAGTATGAAAGCAATCTATTAGTCTACAAAAATATTTGTTGGTTTAGATGCATAGAGTGTGAACCTTCTTACATCCTTCAAATTTTATATATTTACACGTCGTGGTAATGGTTATGGAGTAAGGATCGATACAAGATGATGACTTTGTTAATTTATTTGATGCTATTTACAGCGGTTTGGATATTGTATAGGGGGGTGGGGGTAACATGTGCATGTTGATGTCTAGAAAGCTGGCCCTATTCATTTTCCTTATCATAGAAACATGCGAGGGATAACTATCATCATGAATAACACCAGCATTCTTACTTTTTTGAAAAGATTTTGAAAAATATTTCTTAAATCATGCTATAAAGTGCTGCGACGATAATGAGCCACCCTTTCGTCTTCGTTATGTTCTTTTCTTCGGCATCATGCAATATAAGATTATAAGGTTTCTTAACCAATTTTACTATCATGGATTATGTATCATCTTGCATAAAATGATTTTATCCTGGACCTTGTACATGACAATGTGTACTTTGCGGAAGTGTTGACACAAACACAAGAAGGATTGAAAGTATTTCTTTATTCTATTTTCATAACTTATTCCTGGAGGTTATTTTTAGTGCTATGTGTGGTACTATTAACACTCTTCTACTATTACAATATTTCCAAATGCGCTTCACTAGCACTACGTGCATTCGTTGGATTCAATAAATCATAACATTATAATAATTAAATATTTCCAGTAGCACTTCTCTACCTGCAGTAGGTGCATGTACTGGCTACGATGAATCACAATGTTATAATAATTAAATTTCCAGAAGCAATTCACTGCTTGGGCTAGGTGCATGTACTGGATTCAACAAATCATAATGTTTTAATAATTAAAAAAAATCATAATCTTGAGCTGGCGCGTGTTTTGTTTTTCAAATAGAAAAATGTTTTGGCAATTTTGTTCTCAAGTTTCGTTTCTTCATGGTTGAGGAAACAAGCAATATATGGTTCTAGTCTGATGACAGCTATAGTGTGGTGCACTGAGGCCGCTAAGATATATTGAACGGACAGCCAACAGTTGTTCTATTGTTGGCGAACTATTTGGACAGTCATTAAACTTACTATTACGAAGGTTATCTTTTAGATTGGTCCATTACAAATTGCTAGGTAGTTTTTTACCCTTGTACACAAGTCACATAATACGAGGTTAAGTCCTGAAAACAAGGGGAAGGGGAAGGATTGAAAACAAGGGAAATCTTTTTCAATGCAATATTTGAATATTCATAGACACAAAAACATTTATATTTGCATATGTACTTTATAAATGGAGAAAGGGACCTGCCTTATTTTTGTTATTTTTCATCGGGTGTACGAAATTATACATGCTAAAATGGCTTTTCTCTTCACAGCTTCATTTTATTGAGTTTTAATTTCTGACAAGACAATAAAAAGAAAAAAGAAAAATAAGAGATTTCGGTTTGTTCGAAGACATGCTCTGTGGATTAAAAATTAAAGGATAGACCTATACTTTCTCAAGTAAATGATTATAACAACGAAGTTTGGTTCCTTTTATGGTCAAATTAGGGCTTAAAAAAATTAAGTTATTTAAAGGATTCTTGGTTCTATTTATCTCTTAGTATATTTTGGTTTGCGTCTTTTAACATTTATGATATTCTTGGCTGTCTTAGTAATGAGAGGATTAATCATGTTTAGTTGTTTACAGCCAAGAAACCAATTAATTTTGTAAATGCTTTTCAAATTTAAATGACCACTAATACAATGATAATATCTTGTTTACTTTCATTTGTTAAAGATTCAAAGAATACTAATTAATACTTTGCATCCTGCTTTACAGCCTTTACTCTATCTAATAGCACTTTTACAATGAAGGATATAATCAGAAGCAATAAAGTATTATATACTATTTTGTTGTAAGAAAACCCCCAAAAAAACGCTTCGTTCTTGAACCTATCCTCAGGTTCGTACTCCACGAAGTTGAAATGCCATATGCCCCCTTTCACAACAACAACAACAACAACAACTGAGCCTTTTATCCCAAGCATAAGGGGTAGGCTACATGAACCAACATGAGAATCACGCCGGGTCCAACACATGAATCCTCCGTCTCCACTCACTTCTATCGAACAATATACTTTCATTGAGTCCTTTGGCAACCATATCGTTTCATATCACCTCCATCCATGTTTTCTTCGGTCTCCCTTTTGCCCTTTTGCCATTACGCATATCGAGAGTATCTATTCGTCGAACCGGTGCTTCCATAGGTCTGCGTCGCACATGACCAAACCATCTAAGCCGGTTTTCCCGCATCTTCTCCTCCACGGGTGCTACACCAACTTTTGCACGAATATCCTCATTTCGTACCTTGTCTTTTCTAGTGTTGCTGCACATCCAACGAAGCATGCGCATCTCCGCTACGTGCATCTTCTGTGTATGATGCTTCTTAGGAGTCCAGCATTCTGTACCATATAATAAGGCAGGCCGAATAGCGCTCCGATAAAACTTCCTTTTCAATTTTAACGGAAAGTTACGATCACACAAAATCCCTGTTGCACTCCTCCATTTCAACCAACCAGCTTGGATCCTTTGATTAACATCACTATCGATCTCCCCATTCCTTTGGATGATGGAACCTAGATATCTAAACTGGTCGCTCGGTGATATCTCTTGCCCTTCCAATGTTATACCAATATGGTTTTGATTTCTCTGGCTACTAAATTTGCAGTGCATATATGCTGTCTTGGACCTGCTCAATCTGAATCCCCGAGATTCCAATGTTTGTCTCCATAATTCCAATTTGGCATTAACCCCTGCTTTCGTCTCATTTACTAGAACAATATCATCAGCGAATAGCATGCACTAAGGGACTTCATCTTGGATAGTTCTAGTAAGCTCATCCATCACGATGGTAAACAGGAAAGGACTTAATGCAGATCCTTGATGTAAACCAATAGTAATCGGAAAATCACTTGTTAAGCCACCGCAAGTTCTGACATTTGCCACTACTCCGTCGTACATATCCTTGATTATGTCAATATACTTGACGGGGACCCCCTTTTTCATCATTGTCCCCCATAATACCTCTTTAGGTACCTTGTCGTACGCTTTTTCTAAATCAATAAATATCATATGCAAATCTCTTCTCCTCTCTTGAAAGCGCTCGACAAGTTGACGAAGCAAATGAATCGCCTCTGTCGTCGATCGTCCAGGCATGAACCCAAATTGGTTCTCTGTTATCTTAATATCCTTCCTTAGCCTGTGTTCAATCACCCTCTCCCAAAGTTTCATGGTGTGACACATTAGTTTTATTCCACGGTAGTTTGAGCAACTTTGAATGTCACCCTTATTCTTGTAGATAGGTACAAGGATACTTTTCCTCCATTCATTTGGCATCTTTTTTGTTTGCCAAATCTTATTAAACAGATCTGTCAGCCATTTAACGTCTATTTCGCCTAAGCATCTCCAAATCTCGATAGGAATCCCGTCAGGACCAACCGCTTTTCTTAAACCCATTCTGTTCAAAGCTTCTTTAACCTCAGTAAGTCTTATTTTACGCATGAAATCACGATTTATATCTTGAGATTGAATGACAAGTCCATCCAAATTCTTAGTAAAGCTCTCATTGAACAATTTGTCAAAATAATCTCTCCATCTTTCCTTGATATCCTCATCTCGAACTAAAATCTTCTGATTTTCATTTTTGACACACTTCACCGCACATAAGTCTCTAGTCTTCCTTTCCCGCATTCGAGCAATCCGGTATATATCATTTGCAGCCTCTTTAGTGTCTAATTTCTCGTACACCTCCTTGTAGACCTTAGATTTAGCTTCCCGAACAGCTTTCTTAACTTCCTTTTTAGCCATTTTGTACTTCTCAAATCTCTCCACATCTCTACTTTTCTTCAAATCTTTATAAGAATCCCTTTTAATTTTAATAGCAGCCTTTATATCTTCATTCCACCATGATATGTCCTTAGATGGTGGAGCACCACCTCTCGACTCACCAAGTAGATCTCTAGCTACTTTCTTGATACAACTAGCCATTTTGTTCCATGTTTTGTCTGGATCATCTTCCGACTGCCAATCCGCTTCTTGTACTACACGATCTATAAAAGCCTTTTGATTACCTTCTTTCAATCGCCACCATTTAATTTTAGGCTCTACCTTACGTCTAATCTTCCTAGGTTCTCTTCTAAATCGAAAATCTAGAACTAAAAGTCTATGTTGAGTAGTTACACTCTCACCTGGCACTACCTTACAGTCGATACAACAACCTCTATCTATTCTTCTCGTCAGAAAAAAGTCTATTTGACTAGCATTTGATCCGCTCCTAAAAGTGATAAGATGGGACTCTCTTTTCCTAAACCAGGTGTTTGCTAAGATCAAGTCATAAGATAAAGCGAAATCTAGAATCGAGTCACCTACTTCATTCCTTTGTCCGAAACCAAAACCTCCATGGATAGTATCAAACCCACTACGACTAGTACCTACATGTCCATTAAGATCACCACCAATAAATAACTTCTCTCCACTAGGTATACTTTGCACCACCTCGTCTAAATCCTCCCAGAATAGACGCTTACTAGCGTCATCAAGACCTATCTGTGGTGCATAAGCACTAATAACATTAAAGATCTCTCCACCTAGAATAAGCTTAACCAGTAAAATTCTATCACCTTTTCTCCTAATCTCAACTACATCCTCAAGCAACCGTCTATCTATGATTATACCTACCCCATTACGCCCCCTTTCAACCTTCTTTAAATAGCCCCTTTGCTAGTTCTCCACCCTCACAACCTCCCTTGGAGTAATACATAGAGAGAGATTTCTATGGATCGTGAGAGAGGTAATCACTCATTTTCAGAAGATTTCGGTTGCTGCGCCCTCTAGTTGCTTGGAGCAGTTCAGGAGCCAGTTTGATTTGTTGACAGATCTATCTGGCCCTGACTGCCCCAAGCAAACCAGAGACGGCGTGCTGTGTTTTTGTGAACTTATGCATCTGATCACATGACCAATCTGCAAGAGAGATTTGGTTTCTCTTGGTCCCCCCCCCCCCCTCTGGATGTATTTAGACATTCCTTCCCGTCTTAATAGTTGATCGTTTTGATACATTTACCCTGATAAGAATTGTTGAATGATGGTGACCATGATGCTTTTCGGGTGGTGTTGAATGCATTAATTTATAATTTTCAATAGTATTTGGAACAACTGTATTTTCTTCTCTTTTTCGTTTGAGCTGTATCATTTTTTGTTCAGCTCTAGAAAATTGATGGCAGGGAACTAGGAGTGCCTCGAAACTTGACATGAAGCTCTTACTCTCCGAAGCGCTTTAAAAAAAATTTCTTCATATTTTCCACATGAACTTCAATTGGTGGGTGTGGATCAAAGTTTCTGCGGTTTCTTCTATTGCTGCCGCCTCTGATTAGCTTGGTGCATAATTTCTTGCCCTGCACCAAGCGAACCACAGGGGGAATGCTATAATTTCGTTTTAATTTTGCATCGTAGGCATCTTATTATATATAATCTGTATAATTTATCTTCAGGAATGGATTTGGTTTTATCTTTGATTATATGCAATTTTATGCATTCTCTTTCCCCTTTCATCCTCTCTTTTAATGAAAATTTCTTGGCAAGGAATTGTTGATGATAGTGGCCATGATGCTCTGCACGTGTTGTTGGATACATAGATCTCATTTTGTAAGAGTTCAAGTGGTTTTTGTTGATGGTAAGTTGCTTCGAAACTTGCACATGCTGTTCTCCAAGTCCTGATATCCCTGTAAAAAAGCCATCCTTTTCATATCAAGTTCATTGATGCTGGTAGAAACTGTTAAAGATTTTACCCTTGTTTATTAAGAGAATCAGAATGCAGCTTTCTTCTAAAATGTCCTGCTAGAATGGTAGCTGCTGCTTCGGATACAAAAGCGCGGGAACCATTCTTTCTCGATTAAAATAATACTTTTCTGAACTGTAGAAACACGTGGTTTGGTAGCCGTTAGTGAAGCAGATATGGAATTTTTTAATGTCATTTTCAGAGAGCTTGAATACCTGGGTGATGAGGATGAATATGGGACTCATTTGAGTGTGATGCTTTCCTTAAACATATCTTGAACTTATCTTCTTCCTTAAACTTTAAATGACGTGATGATAATCGATGATATTATATTTCCTTTTTTGTGTCTGTTTCATCTCATAAAACATCATGGTATTACCTACCAAACTGATCGGTATTTAGTTTGCCAACAAAAAATTCATTTTGTATCTCTAGCTCGACCTCGTGAAGAATGTATTTCTCACAAATTTAGTTAGAATCTTAACAATTGCCTCTTCTAGTCAAAATATATTTGTTGGAGCTTTCTTCCCTGAACAAATATGTTTGTCTTTATGTTTTTTTATTATCATATTTGGTTGTTGAAGTTCAAGAAGTTATTAATTTTTATTAGCAATTGAATCTTTGAGATATATGATAGGATGGTGGTGATAACGATGCTGTGCTTGTGGTAAAAAGATGAATGCCATGAATTTGGGATCTCAAAGCCTGTATGCTCTCTTGATCTGTGATCTTGAAGGTGAGATCGATATTCAAGAACAGAACTATAATTTTTTCTTAGCTTTGATTTGACAATTGTGCAATTTTTAGTCATTTCGTGATTGTGTAGGTTGATGAAGCTTTAATCACTGCTCTATATCTAGATCTTGATAATTGGTAGTTTGATGACGGCATCAATTGTGCTTTGCAAGTGTGCATGATACTTATTTTTGCAATGGGATATATTCAATTTCGTTCAAATCTTGGAAGGCTGATTCAAGGACTTCGAAACATGACATTTGAAAAATGCCAAATAATATAACATATACTAAGATGGTACGAGAGAATATTCTCAAGAATATTCCCTCTTCTATTTTGGCAGTATCCTGCAATAATACCTATGAAAATTAGATAAGACCCATAATTATATGTCGATAGAATCGGAATGTAGCTCACTTTTTAAGGAACTATGCAGCAGATTTATACATTTACAGAAATAGTTGACGGTAGAATGCAATTTCATGAGAGTCCTCTTGTTTCCAGTCAATTTATAAGTTTTTACACGTGGTTGTAGCGGCAGGGATAGTAAGGATTGATTCTAGATGGAAACTTCTGAAGTTGACGTCGTTTAGGGGCAACACGTGGAATGCATGTTGATGAGCATAAAGGTAGCTTATCCATTTTCATCATCCTAAAAACATACGAGGAACAAATACCGCTGTAAAGGGACGCGCCGTATATTTTCTTGTTTTTTATGATCTGCTCTTTCTAAGCATCTTTTAATAAGATTTAGAGATTCTTAAGCAATCTTACCAAAACTGTTTAGGCATCATCTTTTGCAAAACAAATTTATCCTGGACTTTGACAATGTGCACCCTGAAGAAGTGTGTTGAAACAGTCACTAGAAGTATTGGGAGTATTTACTGGCTTTATTTTCATTGCTTCTTTTTGAAGGTTGCTCCTTGTGCGGTTGAGATACTATATCATTCCAGAACCACTTCTCCATCTGCACTAGATTTCATAAGAAAAAGGAAACTTCTTTTACAGGTACTTCTAGAATTTGGAGAATTACATGTCAAGTTTTCAAGCCCATATGGGGTAGGCTACATGAACGAGCATGAGAATCACGCCGGGTCATGCACATGGATCCTCCGCCTCCACTCACTCCTATTGAACAATATACTTTCATTAAGGCCTTTGGCAGCCATATCTTTTCGTATCGCCTTCATTAAAATGTCTAGCTAGGATAGTAGCTGCTGTTTATTCAAAAGCGTGTGAACCTCTCTCTTTCATGATTGAAATAATACTTTCCTGTAGTGTACAAGACACATGTCTTAGTTGCCAGGTTTAACAGCGTTAGCGAGACAGATTTGGAATTTTGTTGATGTCATTTTTATGAATCGCCATGCCTTAGGACACATCGACTATCTGGGTGACGAGGATGAATAGGAGAAATTTGTATTCCTTGTTCGAACATATCTTGAACTTGTTTCCTTGTTGAAACTCCAAAAGCCATGGTCATACTTGAAAATATTATATTTTCTTCCTTGTGTCTGTTTTTTTGCGGAGCATTGTGGTAATACCACTTGAGTATTCAATTTGCCAATGACTAATCCAATCCCCTTTTTTAATGATTTAATCTTAGCCTGACCTTCAGGAGGAGTGTTTCCCCCCTCAGATTTAGTTTGTAAAGATATGAGCTGTCTTTTCTAGTTGCTAAACATATGTTGGTCCCTCTTCCTGTGTAAATATGTTCATATGTTTATGCTTCCTGTTGGTTTATCATATTTAGTGGTGAAATATAAAAAATTTATTAAATTCTATTATTACTAGAATTTTGATAATATATGATTGGATGGTAATAGTAATGATGCTTTGTATATGATATCAGGATGGATGTCAAGAATTTGGGATCTCAAGGCAATGTACTCTCTCAATCACTGATCTTGAAGGTGAGATCGATGCTCTAGAATATATCTTTAATTCTACTCGGCTTTGATTGTAGAATTTGGCAATTTATAGTCTTTTCTTCGATTCTATAGTTAGATGAAACTTTAAGTACTCTTCTGTATTTAAATGTTGATAACGAATACTTTGATGATGGCGCATCAATTATGCTTTGCATGCTACTTGTTTTTGGCATCGGGATAGTATCAAAGTATCAATTTTGTTATAAATCTGGAAGTTTGATGAATGGAGGTCGAGAACACGACTTACATGCTAAAAGTTCATTCTTTTCAATATGAATTGGAAAATAGAGATATGTTAGGGTCTTACATTAACAAAATTGGAATGAAGCTCACTTCGAAAGGAAGTATGTAAGAGAACTGTTAAACTTGGAAATATTTGATGGTTTAGATGCATAGAGTGTGAACCCTCTTATCTCCTTCAAATTATATATTTTTATGCGTAGTTGTAATAACAGTTATGGATAGTAAGGATCAATACAAGATGAAAACTTGTTAATTATTTGATGCCATTCACAGTGGTTTGGATATCATAAAGGGGGAACATGTGCATGTTGATGACTAGAAAGCTGGCCTAATTCATTTCCCTTATCCTAGAAACATGCAAGGGATAACTATCATCATGAATAACACTGGCATTCTTACCTTCTTTTTTGGGAAAGATCTTGAAACATATTTCTTATATCATGCGATAAAGGGCTGCAACGATAATGAGCTACACTTTCTTCTTTGATATGATATTTTCTTCAGCATCATGCATGCGATTGTTCCTTGACCAATTTTACTATAACGGATAATGCACTGCATAAAATGATTTCATCCTGTAGGACCTGGACCTTGTGCATGGCAATGCGCGCTTTGAGGAAGTGTTGACACAAACACAAGAAAGATTGAAAGTATTTCTTCATTCTATTTTCATAGCTTATTTCTGAAGGTTATTTTTAGTACTGTGTGGTACTATTATAACAACTACCCTTCTACTATCACAAAATATTTCCAAAAGCGCTTCACTACTCGCAGTAGGCGCATGTGTTGGATTCAATAAATCATAACATTATATGATTAAATATTCCCAGAAGCACTTCCATACCTGCAATCAGTGCATGTACTAGATTCAACAAATCATAATACTATAATAATTAAATAAAAATCATAATATCGAGCTGGCGGTTGTTTTGTTTTGTAAAATAGAAAAATGTTTTGACAATTTTGTTCTTAATTTTCGGTTCTTCATGGTTGAGGAAACAAATAATATATGGTTCTAGTCTGATGACAGCTATAGTGTGGTGCACTAAGGCCGGTAAGATATATTGAACTATCACCCTATAGTTGTTCTATAGTTAGCGAACTAATTTGACAGTGTCATTAAACTTACTATTACGAAGGTTACAAATTGCTAGGTAGTCTTTCACCCTTATACACAAGTCACATAATGCGAGGTTGTCCTATTGAAGATTTGAAGTCCTGATGGCTGAAAACAAGGGGGATGGGGAAAGATTGAAAACAAGGGAATTTTTTCCAGTGCAACATGTGAATGTTAATAGAAAGAAACATTTATATTTGCATATGTACTTTATAAATGGAGAAATGATCCTGCCTTATTTCCCGTATTTTTCAAAGGGTGTACATGCTAAAACGGCATTTCTCTTCTCATCTTCATTTTATTAAGTTTTAATTTCTGACAAGACTAAGTAAAGAATAAAAGAGAAAAATCAGAGATTACGGTCTGTTCAAACATGCTCTGTGGATTAAAAATTAAAAGCTAGACCTATACTATCACTCGGTCATATCAGTGATTATAATAATGGAATTTGCTTCCTTTTAGGGTCAAATTAGCGTTTTTATTTAAAAATTAAGTTATTTAAAGAGTTATTGGTTCTATTTGTCACTTAATATATCCTAGTTATTTCTTTTAAATTGTAGAATGTACCATTTATGATATTCTTGGTTACCTTAGTAATGAGAGGATTAATCATGTTTAGTTGTTAACAGCCAAAAAAAACAATTTATTTGTAAAGGCTTTTCAAATATAAATGACCACTAATAAAATGATTATATCTTCTTTACTTTTATTAGTTAAAGATTCAACGAATACTAATTAATACTTTGAATCCTGCTTTACAGCCTTTACTCTATCAAATAGCACTTTTACAATGAAGGTTATAATCAGAAGCAATAAATTATTATACTATTTTGTTGTAAGAAAAGCCCAAAAAAACGCTTCGTTCTTGAACCTATCCTCAGGTTCGTACTCCACGAAGTTGAAATGCCACGTGCCCCCTTTCAACCTTCTTTAAATAGCCCCTTGCTAGTTCTCCACCCTCACCACCTCCTTAAGAGTACTACATAGAGAGAGAGATTTCTGTGGACAGTGAGAGAGAGTATCATTCATTTTCTAAAGATTTCGGTAGCCGCCCCCTCTAGTTGCTTGGAGCAGTTCAGGAGCCTGTTTGATTTGTTGACAGATCTATCTGGCCCTGACTGCCCCAAGCAAACCAGAGGTGGCATGCTATGTTTTTGTGAACTTATGTATCTGATCTCATGACTGGATTGGAGATTTTGTTTCTATTAGCCCCCCCACCCCCCACCCCACCCCCAAAAAAAAAGTATTTAGACATTCCTTTCCCTCTCAATGGTCGATTGTTTTGATACGTAGACCCTGATAAGAATTGTTGAATGATAGAGACCATGATGCTTTTCATGTGTTGTTTAATACATTACTTTATAATTTGGAACAGTATATTTGGAACAACTATATTTTCTTCTCCTTTTCGTTTGAGCTGCATCATCTTTTGTTCCTACTCTAGAAAATTGATGGGAGGGAACTAGGAGTGTTTCGAAACTTGTCATGAAGCTCTTTTTTTCTGAAATGCTTTAGAAATAAAATTCATATTTTCCACATGAACTTCAATTAGTGTGTGTGGATCTATAGTTTCTGTGGTTTCTTCTATTGCTGCCGCCTCTCATTAGCTTGGTGCAGAATTTCTTTCCCTGCACCAAGTGAACCACAGGCGGAATGCTATAATTTCTTATTAATTTTTCATCGTGGGCATCTTATCACATAATCTGTATAATTGATCTTCAGGAATGGATTTGGTTTCTCTTAGTTTTGATTATTTGCAATTACATGTATTCTCTTTCCCCTTTCACCGTCTCTTTTAATGAAAATATCCTGGCAAAAAATTGTTAATGATAGTGGCCATGATGCTCTGCATGTGTTGTTGGATGCATAGATCTTCTTTTGTAAGAGTATACTGGTTCAGGTCCTGAAACCCATGTAAAAAGGCCATCCTTTTCATATCAAGTTCATTGGTGCTGGTAGAAACTGTTAAAGATTTTACCATTGTTTATTATGTGAATCAGAATGCATCTTTCTTCTAAAATGTCTTTGCTAGAATGGTAGCTGCTGCTTCGGATACAAAAGCGCGCGAACCTTTCTTTCTCGATCAAAATAATACTTTTCTGAACTGTAGAAGACACATGGTTTGGTAGCCGTTAATGAGGCAGATATGGAATTTTTAATGTCATTTTCAGAGAGCGTGAATACCTGGGTGATGAGGATGAATATGAGAATCGTTTGAGTGTGTTTTCCTTAAACAAATCTTGAACTTGTCTTCTTCTTTAAACTTTAAAAGACATGATGATAATCGGTGATAGTGTATTTCCTTTTTTGTGCCTGTTTACTCTCACAAAACATCATGGTAATACCTATTAAACCGATTGCGTGTTTAGTTTGCCAACGAAAAATTCAGTTTGTATCCACAGCGCAACCTCATTAACAATGTTTTTCTCTCAGATTTAGTTTGTTAGAATTTGGGCAATTGCCTTTTCTAGTCGTAGTATATTTGTTGGTCCTTCCCTGAACAAATATATTTTTCTGTATGTTATTTTATCATATTTGATTGTTGAAGTTCAAGTAGTTATTAAATTCTGTTTGCAATTGAATCTTGAAAATATATGATAGGATGGTGGTGATAATGGTGCTTTGCATGTTTTGCATGTTGTATTAGGATGAATGCGGTGAATTTGGGATCTCAAAGCGCTCATGCCCTCTTGATCTGTGATCTAGAAGGTGAGATTGATATTCAATAATGTATCTATAGTTTTTCGTAGCTTTGATTTGACAATTGGGCAATTTATAGTCATTACTGTTCTTTATCTAGATATTGATAATTGATAGTTTGATGATGGCATCAATTCGTGTTTTGCAAGTTTGCATGATTATTGTTTTTGCAATGGGATATATTTAATTTTGTTCAAATCTTGGAAGGTTGATTAAAGGTCTTGGACACATGACATGTTAAAAATGCCGTCTTTACAGTATCAACTGTAAAAAAGACGTTTTTATTATAGTTGTATATAACAGAATTGGAATGAAGCTCACTTCTCAATGGTACCACTTAAGGAAACTATTGATCTAAGTAAATAGTTGACGGTTTGGAACATGTGAATTCCCTCTTTTTTCGTCAAATTATATTTTAACACGTGGTTGTAGCAGCAGCTAGAATCAGTAAATATGGATCGAAAGATGACAGTTAAAGGTGTTGAACGGGCGGGTCAGGCCACTGCAAGCGGGTGTCACGGGTCATTGCGGGTGGCCCGTAAAACAGGCACATGTTAAATACCAGGATTTAAACAGGTACTAAATTTTGTGCCCGTCAATTGACCCATATACGGCCGGCAGGCGTGCGGGTAACCCAGTATGGATAAAAGGGTCATCCATGAGCGGGTGAACCGGTTAATGGGTAACTTATGCGGTATCTTTGGTTGTTTTGAATATGGCTTTGCAGTCGCGGGTACCTTTCCATTGAAGTCGCGGGTACCTTTTCAGCAAGGTAATTGCAGTCTGTGCTTTTACGACGGGGGTGAACAGGTTAATCAGGGCTGCACCACGCAAAAGCACATACTCCATGAAGTGTACCTTTCCATTGGAGAGGTACCCGTGACTTGACTCCAATGGAAAGGTAACCGTGACAGACTCCATGACAGTCTGTGCTTTTGGGTACCTTCTCCAATAAAAGCACAGACTCCAATGGAAAGGTAACCGTGACTTGAGACAGTCTGTGATTGGGGCCATTATCCTGCTGAAATTTGGTACAAAACGACGGTAGAAGGAAGCAAGGCTGTGGAAACAACGGACTTCATGAATGTTCCTCGGCGTAGGCCAGTTTCGATCTGCTTGTATTTTGGATGGGTCTGCAAGCACCCCCTCACTGGAGACGATGAAACCCAAAAGCATGATTTGATTTGCCATAAAGTGGCACTTCTTTGGATGGGCATAAAATTGTTGCTGTCTTAACACCTCGAGAACATTTCTCAGATCCTGCAAGTGAGTCTCACGAGAAGAGCTATAAATAAGGATGTCATCAAAATATACGATCACGCACCTTCCAAAGAATGGCCGTAGAAGGTGGTTCATGACCCTCATGGATGTGCTTAGTGCATTGGACAGATCAAACGACATCACCCGCCATTCATAAAATCATCCTGTGTCTTGAACGCGGTCTTCCATTCATTGTCACGACCCGAAAGATACGGAACGCGACCGGCACTTAAATTACGAAACGTCTCAAGGCGTACGCAATCTAAGTAAGCCAAAACTCAGAAATCAAAACCCAATTAAGAAATAGAGTGAAGAAAACCAATTTGTTGAAAGTGATTTAAATCAAATAAGTCACATCAAACTTTTTAAAAGCAACATTCATTTTTCCGAAAATTTCGGCAGAGTCTCCTTTATAAAAACAGGCCCCGAAACGGGTACAAACATAAATATATATATATAAACAACATGAAAAGGCATCCCCAAGCGGGAGCTAGCTCTTCGCCGAAGCGGACTCAAATCCCACGCAATATAAATCAGCAATATGCAAAATAAGTATAAAAAACACAAGTAAAAACATCATATCGGCTCAAGTGAGCTCGACCCCAAAATACAACAGAAAAGTCCACAAATCTCACTGCCTCGTCTCTAGGTCAATATACATCAATACAATAATAGGTACAGTAGATACAGTAGATGGAATACTCTAGATACAATGAATGTACAAGGTGGAAACAAAATAATATCATAACCCACCTACGAGCAAAAGTCTCGAGTCCAGGCAAAGAAGCAAAAAGAGCAAGTGCGTCCGCCGCTACTGTGCTGATGGAGAGGACATGTAAAAAGCTGTGGCACAACGGGGGTGAGTTGTCAACTCGTGAGTAATAAATAACATCTATAGAGGCTATCGTAAGTATGCACGCAAGTGTCATAATATCAACAATACTGATATTGCAAGATGTACTAGCAGATATGTATGCAATATGAATCAATGTACAATACTAATCTGGCATGAAGTATTAGCAGGTATGTATGCAACATGAATCAACTCGTGATCTGAATATATTGATATAGAAAATCATTATTTTCTTCTTAGAAATCTCTTTTGAAATATCAGCATAATATCAATAGAATCAACAGAAATCCGTGTCCAGCAACGACACCTTAATAACTATCTCAAATCTCATGTATCCATATCACAGTATCTCTAGCCTCAGCCGTCTGGCTGACCCATCTCAAGTATCAATATCTCAATATCTCACGGCCACGGTCGGTATCCTCTGGATATCCTCCGCGCCAACAATCACCGGTAGGTAGTCTGCCCCTTGCCAGGCTCATCGTCTACACCTCGATTTTCTTGTCCCGGGGTACCTTACCGGGCCCACCATGTACCCGAGACGGTTCATCCAACTTCTCGAAACGGGTCTCGAAAACCAACAGAAAAACTCATGGTGGACGACACATACATCACTAGAAAACCGCAACTTGCATATTTTAAAAAGGGTAATAAGTTTATAAATTCTTGCGCTTTTCCCCCAAAATTCAGAAATCTCATAAATCTCAAGAAAATCATCATAAGTGCACATGTTAATGATAATGAATGCCTATAGTATCAACAAGTCGAACTGCAATGTATAACTAATAGGCTAGGCATGAACGAATGATGTAATGAGGTACATGCATATGAATAGCAATCCTACATGTTTATCCTGAGGAAATTTAAATTGCATTAGCACAGGTTTAAGCATCATATATGGTGAAATTATTCTAGATTACAAGTATCTAGTGTTGTGGCATAGCAATTACCAAGGTGTGTGTACGCATGAATAGTGCTCGTGCTGCATAAAAACCCTGGCAATGGTGCATGTGTCCTATGAAATGGGTTCGCACATGTATGTAAATATATAGGATCATGAATGCAGCAAGATAGTTAACTAGGCACTATACTCATAAATGCTAGTACTACTAGAAGCTTATAAATTATCTGAACTATCGGACGTCTTGCGCCATCCAAACGATTTTCCCTCGTAGATGTTACATCTACTCACCCATGATCTCGTGCTAGATGTATCCGACCACCTGCTTTCCTTTCTCCGCGGCGCTCGAAGTCCCCGCCTGCGAACCTGGAATTTACACAAGGTAGACACATAAGGCAAAATCCTGCAAAAACGTGATGTCAAGATTATACGAAAACTAGCGTCGCAAGCTAAATGCGTGCGTATACATAACGTGTGTGCATACGTCAAAAACCAACGCGACACGCTGTGACACACAGCACACAACCTCGATTCGTATCGTACGTGTCGCGCAAGTCCCGCTACGCTAAATATAGGTAACAGGTCCCAGATTTTATCTGGAGCAAAAACAAGAAAATCAAATAAGACCAAACCCCCACAATACCTACAGACAACTACCTGCAAAAATTCAACAAGTCCAACCAAAATTGGGCCGGCCACCATAGGGGTGATATCGGCCAAAAACCGGTGAAAAAGGTCCAGGTTTCTACCCTATATTCCCAACACAATATATAGCCTAATGTATATGTTTGCTTACTAAAATTACTATCCTAGATACAGCATATTCTACCTATCTTAAAGTTTAGTTTAAAAACGTTTTAAAACACTTAGTTTGCAACAATAGGGTGCACAAGTGATATTAGGTGAAATTATAGGAATCAAGTGATACCAACAGCATATATTAGAGCTAATCTAACCTTAAAAACCCTAGTCTACCCTATTCTCCAACTAAACCATCAACAACATCGTCAAAGTTCACAAAACACTAAAACTATCCAAACTCCCCCAGATTTCACCAACTGCTAATCCCCAAAAACCAAACAATACCAAACACTTTAAAACACTCACAGACACCACTATCCAAAGCACAACTACCCAACTCTTCATGGGGGCCGGTGACGCCGGAATTAGATGGTAGGTCGCCGGATTTTCAGGGGAAAAACCGGCACGAAACCCTACACACTACTCTAAAAATCCTGCACACCAAACTGAACATGTTTGTCAAACTAGAAAAAGATCACAGTTGTAGCAGATCTCATATATCCTACAGTTTGCTTCAAAACCGTATTTTAAAATTTCAAATTTTAGACTTTAAGGTGGTTTAGCTAAATCTAGTGATACTACTAGGTTAACACAGCACTAATAATACCTACCTAAGTTAATTAAGCCATACAAACTCTAACTTGGCCAAAAATCCACTTAAACCACTAACTGGCACTAAAAATCCATATTAAACACCAACCGAAGCTAAATAACTACATGCTAGCAAAGAAAGGAGTTGAGTTTAAGAGATTATACATCACTTGATCCTAGGATGCGGGAAGAAGAAGAAGAGGAATGAGAAGGAGGAGGGGGTTCTGCTGCAGCTGCTTGCTGTTGTTGTTGCTGCTTGCTACTGCTGTTGCTGTTGTTGTGTTGTTGATGTTGCTGTTGTTGGTCCAGCTGCTGCTGCTCCAGATGCTGCTGCTGTTGCTGCAGCTTCCGCTGCAGCTGCTGATGTGTGTGTGTGAGAGTGAGAGAGATATGTGAGAATGAGTGAGGCACAAAATATAATTGTTTTGAAAACAAAAAGAAGAGAGTCAACCCCTCTCTCTCCTCATTAATTATTAGGCATGCTCAAGCCATCATGCTCTCTCTCCCCCCTCTCTCTTACTCAAGTCAACCTCTAATACTAATTCTATTTTCTTTTAAAAAAAACAAATACCCTTAATTAAAATCAAATTAACTTAATTAAATGGATTAGTCCACCATGGTTATCTAAATATGGTTTAACCCCAAACTTAATCTTAGTTAACATGCACAAGTGTGTGCGGTCCAAATTAAATTCTAATAAAATATTCATAAATTCAGATAAAATATTTGAAAACCGTTTTGGTGAACTTTTTGCTAAAACCCCCACATTAAAGCACAAATAACCACCAAACACATTCTAAGGTGTTACAATCTTCCCCCTTAAAGAAAATTCGTCCCCGAATTTAAAAACATAGCTACGCGTAACTTCAAAAAGATGAGGGAATTTCTTCCGCATCTCGCCCTCGGCCTCCCAAGTGATCTCTTCACCATTCGGGCTGGGCCAAAAAACCTTCACAGATGGCAAGACCTTTGATTGAAGTTTCTTCACCTGCCGATCCAATATCACTACTGGCTGCTCGGTGAACGAAAGATCGCGCTCAAGCTGAACGGTCTAGTGCTGAATCATGTGAGAAGGGTCATGAAGATATCTGCGTAGTATCGACACATGGAACAAGGGGTGAACGTCCGGAAAGCTGGGTGGAAGAGCCAAACGATAAGCAACCGTGCCGACACGCTCGAGGATCTCGAAGGGACCCACAAATCTGGGACTAAGCTTTCCTTTTCGCCCAAATCTCATCACGCCCTTCATCGGAGGGACCCTTAGAAAAACGTAATCGCCAACTGCGAACTCTTTTCTGCGACGGCGTCTGTCCGCATACGATTTCTGCCTGCTGTGGGCCGCTCTCATCCAATTTCGAACCAGCTGTTCTTTCTCGGTCGTCTCCTGCACGATCTGCAGCCCCAAAATACTGCTCTCGCTAAACTTAGTCCAACAGACGGGCGATCTACATCTCCTCCCATACAAGGCCTCGAAAGGTGACATCTGAATAATATCCTGGAAGCTGTTGTTGTAGGAGAACTCTACCAAGGGTAAATGATGATCCCAGCTACCACCGAAGTCTAATACGCACGCTCGGAGCATGTCCTCGAGAGTCTGAATAGTCCGCTCTGACTGGCCGTCGGTCTGCGGATGAAATGCTGTGCTGAAACTCAAACGGGTACCCAATGCCTCCTGAAGTCTCTGCCATAGTCGGCTGGTAAACTGGGTGCCTCGGTCTGACACGATACAAGTCAGGACGCTATGCAACCGTACGATCTCGTCAATATAAATCTGGGCATACTGAGCTAAACTGAAAGTGGTCTTCACTGGCAGGAAGTGAGCCGCTTTCGTCAAACGATCCACGATCACCCAGATGGAGTCATACCCTCTACTGATCCCGAATAGACCCACCACGAAGTCCATAGAAATCTGCTCCCATTTCCACTCCGGAATGGGCAAAGGCTGCAACTCTCCAGTGGGCCTCTGGTGCTCGGCCTTAGCTTGCTGACAAGACAGGCATCTCGACACGAAGTCTGTGACGTCCCTCTTCATTCCGTCCCACCAATAAACATCTCTCAGATCGCGGTACATCTTGGTGGAACCTGGATGAACGCTATATATCGATCTATGCGCCTTCTCAAGAATCTCACGCCGCAGTCCCTCAGAATCTGGTACGCACAATCGAGTCCCAAATCGCAGTACTCCCTAATCATCAATCACAAACTCGAAATCTCTGCCCTGCCTAATCTGCTCCATGATCTCTGAAAGACGGTCATCACTGGGCTGTGCCTCGTGAATACGGTCAAGCAACTGCGGATGTGCACGAATATGCGCAAGCTGTCCCCCTATCGGAGTGAACTCGAACTCAACTCGGCTGTCGCATAAAATCTGCCAATCTGCCGCTCAAATAAGATAGACTACCTCCGGGCCTCCTACTCAAAGCATCAGCCACCACGTTCGTCTTGCCCGGATAGTAGAGGATCTCGCAATCATAGTCTTTCATATGTTCCATCCAACGGTGCCGTCTCAGATTCATGTCTCGCTACTGAAATATGTACTTCAAGCTTTTATGGTCCGTGAATATCTGGCACGACTCTCCGTATAGGTAATGTCTCCAGATCTTGAGTGCAAACACCACTGTAGCCATCTCTAAATCGTGCGTAGGATAGTTCTGTTCATGCGTCTTCAGCTGCCGAGAAGCATACGCGATAACTCTGTCGTGCTGCATCAACACGCAACCTAGTCCCACTCGCGAAGCGTTGCAATAAACCATAAATCCGCCCGATCCCGAAGGCAATGACAACACCGGTGTAGTAGTCAGACGAGTTTTCAACTGCTGGAGCTATGCTCGCACGTCTCGGTCCAATAAAAAAGAACTCCCTTCCGGGTCAACCCGATCAACGGTGCAGCGATACGGGAGAAATCCTGAACAAATCGTCGGTAGTAGCCAGCCAGGCCTAGGCAACTACGGATCTCCGTAACTGATGTCGGTCTGGGCCAATGCTGAACGGCATCAATCTTCCTCGGGTCCACACATATGCTATCTCTCGTAATCACGTGACCCAAGAAATCAACGCTGTCGAGCCAAAATGCGCACTTAGAAAATTTCGCGAACAGCTGGTCCTCCCTCAAAGTCTGCAACGTGATCCGCAAATGCTGCTCGTGCTCCTCTCGGCTTCGGGAATACACCAAAATATCGTCAATAAAAACGATGATGAACAGATCTAGATACGGCCTGAAAACACGGTTCATCAGATCCATAAACGCGGCTGGTGCATTGGTGAGTCCGAACGACATCACCAAAAACTCATAGTGTCCGTAACGCGTGCGAAAAGCCGTCCTCGGAATATTCTCCTGCCGCACCCGCAACTGATGGTAACCCGATCGCAAGTCAATCCTCGAAAAGTATCCCGCACCCTGAACCTGGTCGAACAAGTCATCGATACGTGGTAAGGGATATCTTTTTCGTACGATAACCCTGTTCAGCTGGCGGTAATTAATGCACAAGCGCAAACTGCCGTCTTTCTTCTTGACGAACAGGACATGAGCACCCCATGGAGAAACACTAGGTCGAATAAGCTCTTTCTCTAACAAATCCTGCAACTGATCCTTCAGCTCTCTAAGCTCCGCCGGGGTCATCCAATAAGGCGGTATGGAAATAGGCCCCGAGCCGGGAACAAGTCAATGCAGAACTCAATATCGCGCTCAGGCGGTAGCCCAGGCAGCTCATCAGGGAAAACATCAGGGAACTCACACACAATCGGGACCTGGTCCAACGGAAGCTCTGCAGCTCGAGTATCACAAACAGAAGCTAAGAATCCCTGACATCCCTTCCGCAAGAGCTGACCAGCGCGAAGAGACGAAATCAAGCTGGGAAGGATGACATTGCGGTCTTCCTGAATAACAAGGACTGGCTCTCCCGGAAAGCTAAATCTGACTGCCTTCTCGCGGCAGTCCACAGATGCATAACAAGTGGCTAGCTAGTCCATGCACAGAAGCATATCAAAATCTAACATATCGAGAAGAATCAAATCAACTGATGAATCCCTCTCCCCGATACGAACGGAACACAAACGAAATACAAAACGAGCGACAAACGACTCGCCTACCGGAGTAATAACCACAAGCGGCTGATCTAACGACGATGACTCACGGCCCAACATCGGTGCAAAGTGTAGATACATACGAATGTGTGGAACCAGGGTCGAATAATACCCGCGCATCGAAAGAACATACTGACAAGGTACCTGTCACAACGGCATTGGATGCCTGCGCATCCTGCGGAGTCAAAGCGAACACTCGGGCCTGTCCCCCACCAATAGATGGCTGACCTTTGCCTCGGCCTCTGCCTCCTCATCCTCTCTGAATAGGACCGCCGCGTCCACGGCCCCTGGGGGCATCTAACGGACGTGGAGCACCATCGGGGGTAGGAAGTAGAGCCCTCTGAGGAGATGGTGAAGGTGGTAAAGTCACGTGTGGAACTGTCGCCGCTCCCTGTCGTCTCACCGGACAGTCTCTGACACGATGGTGCGGGCTCCCGCACCCAAAACATCCTGGCGACGCCTGCTGTCCCTGCGGATAAGAACCAAATAGCTGACCCCGTCCAACTCCTCTGCCACCACCATCTCTCAGAAAGAATCTGGCACGATGTCTCTGAGCTGACATATCGGTACGAATCCTCTTCGGTCCAGAAACGGCCGAAGTCTCTGAAATGCGCGCCTCCATCCGTAAGGCCGTGTCCATAACGGCTGCATAAGTGTCGAAGTGCTGGGCGCCGATGGCAAGAAATAACTAGGTGTCAAGTCCCTGCACGAACCTCTTTACCCTCTTCTCTTCAGTATCAACCAAGTATGGAGCATATCTGGACAACTGCGTAAACTGGACATCATACTCGGACACCGTCATCCCTGGAGTCTTGCGCAAAGCCTCAAAACTACGAGCTCTAGCATCACGAACGCTCTCGGGAAGGAAACGAGCTATAAATACTGATGTGAACTCGGCCTAAGTCATAGGAGGTAGACCTGCAGCTCGACCTCTCTCGACCGACTCACATCATGTCTGAGCAAGGCCCTCTAAACAGAAACTCATAAGCTCCACCCATCTATCGTCGGAACATCTGAGCGAACGGCAAATCCTGACTAATTTGTCAAGGAAAGTCTGCGGATCCTCCGTCGCATCTGTGCCGGTGAAGACTGGCGGTCTCAGCCTCATGAAATCCTGTAGTGATACTGGAATAGCCACGGTAGTAGTAGTAGGAGCAACTGTCTGGACAGCAGGTACCATCGCAGTCTGTGCTGTGGTAGGTACGTCCTCCGATCTCGGTGCACGACTGGCATCTACTAAAGATCCCACCAATTGTCGCAACTCCTGCATACCTCCCATCATCTGTCGTAGCTCCTCCATACCAGAATTTAGTCTATCCATCCGGCCTGGGGAAGACGGATCAGTCTGTCCCTGGGGAGTAGGTATGCCACCCTGCTCGGTCCTCGTCTCGGACGAGCATGCTCGGATCTTATCTCGGGCGGCAGCCCTCTGCGCTCTCGTAGCCTTCGGCGGCATAGTGGCTGGTACAGGAAACAAGATAATAAGAACGGTGCAATAGAATTATAGGATACACGGAATTGAAGAAGGAATTTCAAGAAAGTATATACTAAAGTCACTTAGGCGGAGTACCGTATCGCAGGTATGCCGCGGACATACACACGGTACGTTACCCTGCTTAAGTCGCTTACTCCATCTACCAAAGGGTCATCCTACACTCAGAAAGGTAAAACCTAACGCTCTGATACCAACTTTGTCACGACTCGAAAGGTACGGAATGCGACCGACACTTAAATTACGAAACGTCTCAAGGCGTATGCAATCTAAGTAAGCCAAAGTCCAGAAATCAAAACCCAATTAAAAAATAGAGTGAAGAAAACCAATTTGTTGAAAGCGATTTAAATCAAATAAGTCATATCAAACTTTTTAAAAGCGACATCCATTTTTCCGAAAATTTCGGCAGAGTCTCCTTTGTAAAAACAGGCCCCCAAACGGGTACAAACATGAATATATATATATAAACAACATGAAAAGGCATCCCAAGCAGGAGCTAGCTCTTCGCCGAAGCGGACTCAAATCCCACGCAATATAAATCAGCAATATGCAAAAGAAGTATAAAAAGCACAAGTAAAAACATCATATCGGCTCAGGGGAGCTCGACCCCAAAATACATCAGAAAAGTCCACAAATCTCACTGCCTCGTCTCTGGGTCAATATACATCAATACAATAACATGTACAGTAGATACAGTCGATGGAATACTCTAGATACAATGAATGTACAAGGTGGAAACAAAATAATATCATAACCCACCTACGAGCAAAAATCTCGAGTCCAAGCAAAGAAGCAAAAAGAGCAAGTGTGTCCGCCACTACTGTGCTGACGGAGCGGACCTGCAAAAAGTTGTGGCACAACGGGGGTGGGTTGCCAACTCGTGAGTAATAAATAACATCTATAGAGGCTATCGTAAGCATGCACGCAAGTTCCATAACATCAACAATACTGATATGGCAGGATGTACTAGCAGATATGTATGCAACATGAATCAATGTACAATACTAATCTGGCATGAAGTACTAGCAGGTATGTATGCATCATGAATCACAACTCATGATCTGAATATGTTGATATAGAAAATCATTATTTTCTTCTTAGAAATCTCTTTTGAAATATCAGCATAATATCAATAGAATCAATAGAAATTCGTGTCCAGTAGCGACACCTCAATAACTATCTTAAATCTCATGTATCCATATCACAGTATCTCTGGCCCTAGCCGTCCGGCTGACCCATCTCAAAGTATCAATATCTCAACATCTAACGGCCACGGTCGGTATCCTCTGGATATCCGCCGCGCCAACAATCACCGGTAGGTAGTCTGCCCCCTGTCAGGCTCATCGTCTATACCTCGATCTTCTTGCCCCGGGGTATCTTACCGGGCCCACCATGTACCCGAGACGGTTCATCTAACTCTTCGAAACGGGTCTCGAAAACCAACAGAAAAATTCATGGTGGACGACACATACATCACTAGAAAACCGCAACTTGCATATTTTAAAATGGGTAATAAGTTTATAAATTCTTGCGCTTTTCCCCCAAAATCCAGAAATCTCATAAATCTCAAGAAAATCATCATAAGTGCACATGTTAATGATAATGAATGCCTATAGTATCAACAAGTCGAACTGCAATGTATAACTAATAGGCTAGGCATGAACGAATGATATAATGAGCTACATGCATATGAATAGCAATCCTACATGTTTATCCTGAGGAAATTTAAATTGCATTAGCACAGGTTTAAGCATCATATATGGTGAAATTGTTCTAGATTACAAGTATCTAGTGTTGTGGTATAGCAATTACCAAGGCGTATGTGTACGCATGAATAGTGCTCGTGCTGCATAAAAACCCTAGCAATGGTGCAGGTGTCCTATGAAATGGGTTCGCACATGTATGTAAATATATAAGATCATGAATGCAGCAAGATGGTTAACTAGGCACTATATTCATAGATGCTAGTACTACTAGAAGCTTATAAATTATTTGAACTATCGGACGTCTTGCGCCATCCAAACAATTTTCCCCCGTAGATGTTACATCTACCCATCCGTGATCTCGTGCTAGGTGCCACCTGCTTTCCTTTCTCCGCGGCGCTCGAAGTCCCCGCCTGCGAACTTGGAATTTACACAAGGTACACACATAAGGCAAAATCCTGCAAAAACGCGATGTCAAGATTATACGAAAACCAGCATCGCAAGCTAAACGTGTGCGTATACATAACGTGTGTGCATATGTCAAAAACCAGCGCGACACGCTGTGACACACAGCACACCACCTCGATTCGTATCGTACGTGTCGCGCAAGTCCCGCTACGCTAAATATAGGTAACAAATCCTAGATTTTATCTGGAGTAAAAACAAGAAAATAAAAAAAGACCAAACTCCTCACAATACCTACAGACAACTACCTGCAAAAATTCAACAAGTCCAACCAAAATTGGGCTGGCCACCATAAGGGTGATATTGGCCAAAAACCGGTGAAAAAGGTCCAGGTTTCTACCTTATATTCCTAACACAATATATAGCCTAATGTATATGTTTGCTTACTAAAATTACTATCCTAGATACAGCATATTCTACCTATCTTAAAGTTTAGTTTAAAAACGTTTTAAAACACTTAGTTTGCAACAATAGGGTGCACAAGTGATATTAGGTGAAATTATAGGAATCAAGTGATACCAACAGCATATATTAGAGCTAATCTAACCTTAAAAACCCTAGTCTACCCTATTCTCCAACTAAACCATCAACAATATCGTCAAAGTCCACAAAACACTAAAACTATCCAAACTCTCCAGATTTCACCAACTGCTAAACCCCAAAAACCAAACAATACCAAACACTTTAAAACACTCACAGACACCACCATCCAAAGCACAACCACCCAACTCTTCATGGGGGCCAGCGACGCCGGAATTAGAGGGTAGGTCGCCGGATTTTCAGGGGAAAAACCGGCACGAAACCCTATACACTACTCTAAAAATCTTGCACACCAAACTGAAAATGTTTGCCAAACTAGAAAAAGATCACAGTTGTAGCAGATCTCATATATCCTACAGTTTTCTTCAAAACCGTATTTTAAAATTTCAAATTTTAGACTTTAAGGTGATTTAGCTAAATCTAGTGATACTACTAGGTTAACACAGCACTAATAACACCTACCTAAGTTAATTAAGCCATACAAACTCTAACTTGGCCAAAAACCCACTTAAACAACCAACTAGCACTAAAAATCCATATTAAACACTAACCGAAGCTAAATAACTACATGCTAGCAAAGAAAGGAGTTGAGTTTAAGAGATTATACATCACTTGATCCTAGGATGCAGGAAGAAGTAGAAGAAGAATGAGAAGGAGGAGGGGGTTCTGCTGCAGCTGCTTGCTACTGCTGTTGCTGTGTTGTTGATGTTGTTGGTGTTGGTGTTGCTGCTGCTGCTCCAGATGTTGCTGCTGCTGTTGTTGCAAGTGGTGTTGCTGCTTCTGCTGCAGCTGCTGCTGATGTGTGTGTGAGAGAGAGAGAGATATGTGAGAATGAGTGAGGCACAAAATATAATTGTTTTGAAAACAAAGAGAAGAGAGTCAACCCCCCCTCTTTCTCCTCATTAATTATCAAGCATGCTCAAGCCATCATGCTCTCTCCCTTTCCCTGTCTTACTCAAGTCAACCCCTAATACTAATTCTATTTTCTTTTAAAAAAAAAAAACAAATACCCTTAATTAAAATCAAATCAAATTAATTAAATGGGTTAGTCCACCATGGTTATCTAAACATGGTTTAACCCCAAACTTAACCCTAGTTAACATGCACAAGTGTGTGCGGTCCAAATTAAATTCTAATAAAATATTCATAAATTCAGATAAAATATTTGAAAACCGTTTTGGTAAACTTTTTGCTAAAAACCCCATATTAAAGCACAAATAACTATCAAACACATTATAAGGTGTTACATTCATCCCTTGGTTGGATGGGGATTTAGTGATACCCGCTCTTCAGGTCTATCTTCGAAAAGACTTTGGCCCTTGCAAGCTGGTCGAGTATGTCGTCAAGTCACGGTATCGGTAAGCGATACTTTACGGTGATTTTGTTGATGCTATGACTGTCGATGCACATACGCCATGAACTATCCTTCTTGAGAGTTAAAAAGGCTGGCACTGCGTAAGGACTCATGCTGGGCCACACAAATCCTTTCTCCAGTAGCTCCTCCAGCTGCCTCCTTAGTTCCTGATGTTCTTTCGGGTTTATACGGTATGCTGGTTTGTTAGGGAGACTTGTGCCAGGAATAAGGTCGATGCGGTGTTGTATGTTTCTTATGGTAGGAGGTTGTTGGGCAGCTTGTTTGGGAACACGTCTACGTAATCCCGCAGCAGTGGCTTGATCATATCAGAAACTTCCGAGGGTTCAGATTCTGCACATGCTTCCGCGCTCACTAGGGCATAGATAACCCCAGTTTCCTGTGCCTCCTCGAACGGACGCGTCTCATTGGTAAGCGTTACCTTGGTAAAAAGACTGCTTCCCTCCCCCGATGCGGGTTTGGGCCCAGCTGCTTCTTTAATGGGTCGGAGCACAAATTTCTGGTCACCTTTCACAAAAGTATAGGTATTTTGCTGCCCATCATGCACTGTCTTCCGATCATACTGCTACGGCCGCCCCAGGAGTACATGGCATGCGTCTATGGTCATGACGTCACACCAGCCTTCATCAAAATACTTGTTTCCTATAGAGAAGGAAACCAAGTAACGCAAATCTACAATCACCTCGCTACCCTTTCTTGAGCTAGTGCAGTTTGTACGGGCGAAGATGTTACTGGATGACTAGGTTGAGTCTCTGAACCACCTCCTTAGAGCTGAGATTCTCACAACTTCTTTCATCGACGATGACCATGAAGACTTTCTCTTTGATGGTACATGTGGTGTGGAAAACGTTGGTCCGCAGCCAGTCCTCCTTCTCCCTCTGTCTAGGTGCGAAAAGTGTCCTCTGGATGACAAAGACTGTGTGGGTCCCATCACCGTCCAACGAGAACTCCCCATGGTTTTCGCTTTCGTCCTCGCTAGCTTTATCGGGTTCCCCCTCATCGTCAGCACCGACCATCAACTGCTTGCCTTTGTTCAAGCGTTTGGGACAGTTTGTGGCGCGATGTCCCGGTTTCCCACACTTAAAACAACGGAAGTTAGACTTTGCTGCCGTAGGCCCCACGTTCGGAGATGCTGTTGTTAGCGCGGTTACTGTTGGGGCTGTAGAGCAGTTGCTCACATCTCGGGAATATGTTCTGCCCCGCCTCGGGATTGTTTCTTCTCGGCAAGTAAAGCATGCTAACACGTCTCGGATAGCTTGAACAGCGGATGAATGATCGGCTCGTCCTGGATCGACCGACGGAGTCCTCTAAGATAGAGGGTTACTCGTTGCTTCTCTGTCTCAGCCAGATCATTGCGAGTGATCAACAGATGGAACTCTTCTGTGTAGGCGTCAACAGATCGAGCCCTTTGCCGCAATTGTTGTAACTCTTCTGTGTATGCGTTAGCAGATTGAGGCCTTTGCCGCAATTGTTGTGGTTGCTGGTACATAGTTTGGGTGTAGTTGAATGGAAAGAACTTTTTTAGTTTCTTCTTCATCTCCTCCCAACTCGTGATATTAGGTTTGTCTTGCCTCTTTCGGACGCGTCGTTCTTGTTCCCACCATGCTGACGTCCGACCTTTAAGTTTGACGGTGACCAACTTCACCTTCTTTACGGGGGAACATCTTTATATTCAAGACGCGTTCGACCGTGCTGAGCCAATCAAGGAATTCTTCGGGTTGGGATAATCAGGAAGATCCATCTTTACGCCATCCCAGGGTCGTTCATACCCCCTCAGAAGCCATGCCTTGCCTGATAACTCGCTTTGGACCCTGAATCATCATCATGATCCGAATCGATAGCCCGTCGTCTATAGGGACGTATTTTTTCTATCCCCAACGTCTCGATCTGTCTCAGCAACTCTGCGTTCTGCTTTCACAGGTCATCTACTATGGCGTCCTGCACTTCTCGTTCGTGAAAGATACCTCCGTCTTTTGACATCGCATCTTTCCGACCCCCACGTCCTCCACGACCCCCACGATTTTTACGCACGGCCATTGGATGTTGTCGACGAGTCTCGAACGAGTATCGAACGTTGCGCTCTTATACCACTTGGTACAACCCTGATTAGGGATGCTGCATTTTTAGACTGAATTTAGAGGAGGTTGAACGAATCAAACAATAACAATGATTTGCCAAATTAGGGTTTTATTAATCGAAATCTACTTATTACAATTGCAAGGAGTCTCTTAAATGGACTCATACAAAATCAAAAATCATAACTAATTTACCAACAAAATAAAAACTGCCTAAAATAAATAACTCCTAAAATTAAAAATAGCTAAAAATTGAAATTAATTATTTGATTGTATTCAGAATTGATTTCCAATACTGCTCGTAAAATCTTAACTGATCCGGGCGTTGATTTCATCCTAATTCGAAAGTCAAAGTTTTGAAGCAAATCTTTGACCATGATTTTGGGGCCTTAAATGATGGATTTTCGTGATTCTGAGAGACGTCAATGTGCTTGCAGATTGACCCAGACGATTTTGCGAGAGCTTCGATTTGGCTGGGAGAACGCGCGAATCGGACAGGATTTGGCAGTTCGGGTTTCTCGGTTGAACCAGATGTGACGTGTTTTGGAACGGTTAAGCCGCTCCATATAGGCTAGGGTTGCATCAACGGGCCATTCTTGAAAATTCTCTTCTAAAGTTGTTTGGTGCTATTTGTAACCGATTGGACTTTGTTTCGCGCCAGGAGTGGTAGGGGGTGGGTTTGGCTGGAGTGAGGGATGCGTGGGATACATGTCGATGACTAGAAAGCTAGACCAGACATCCATTTTCCTCGTCTAAAACTGCACACGGAATAAATAAAATTTAAAATAAGACGAGCATTCCTACTTTGTTTTGGAAAGATGTTGAAACATCTTTTTTTAAAGCATGCTATTATGGGATGTGATATATATATATATATATATATAGAGAGAGAGAGAATAATGAAGAAAAGAGGCCATAGGAGGAAATTTCCTCCTATGGCGTGGAAAAAATACAACCTCCACCAATTTTTTCGACGATCGGCCCCCATCATCTTCATCGTTATCATCTAAGATGTGGGTACACCAAATTTCATGTGATTCTACAACTTTTTCACCGTTGATTTAGCAATGTAAAATGTTCTATTGTCGGTAAACCGTTAATTTTGAACCCACTAAATCAACGGTGAAAAAGTTGTGGAATCACATGAAATTTGATGTACGCACATCTTAGATGATAACGATGATGATGATGGGTGCCGATCGTCGGAAAAAATGGTGGAGGTTGTATTTTTTCCACGCCATAGGAGGAAATCCCCTCCTATGGCCTCTTTCCTCCATTAATCTCATATATATATATATATATATATATATATATTTCCTTCTTTTTTATGATCTTTCTTTCTAAGCATTATGCAAATAAGATTATATGATCTTTATTGTTTGTTTCACTGCATGAACTAATCTTGTGTTATGCCATTCTTTGTAAACCACACCTAAGCACTAAACTTATTATTTCGCTACATTAAGGAGGTCTAGCATAGTATGCATATAATGAAAAGGACAAACCCCTCCTCATGGATCACGTCTCTTTTCTTTGATCACACTCAAATGATAATAAATTTATTTCCACCAAAAAGTCATCTTCCTCGGTATGCATTTTTAAATTTATTTCCTATAGGCATTCATATCTATGTGTGATTTCTTCCTTGTATCACTCGTTTCACCGTAATCTGTTAAATCTGTATATGAAATAGGATTTTTATTGCGATCTTTTGTAAACCACAATTTGGGGGAAAAGTTTTATGCATGTATTAGTTATGTATCCCATCAGGTAAAGACATAACATCATGGGCATCGTTGATGGTCGTTTCTTTATTTTACATCTCCAGGATGCTTGCACTCATTACATTGAATTATAGCCGAAAAATTTAGTATCCAAAATACACTATTTAGTGTAGACATTGGGAAAATTAAATTTGTTTGGAGTCATCCGTTTCTCTACTCAAGGTAGTGATTTGTCATTATATTTAGCATTACTTGTATCTGGTTAAATTTGTATTCAAAATTTTGCATTATGGACTGATAGTATTATAAATTCGTACAAATATGAATATTTGTAAACTGATCTCAATCGTACTTCTTAAGTAAATCCTATCAAAGTATATTTCGTTGATACTACATTAAAGTTTACGTATTGTTCCTTTTAGTCAATCGAATACTGATGTACATTGATTTCTTAGCATGTTATTGAAGACAATTGAGTCATTAATAGGTTGTTGCAACTAATTACAAGATTACGTGAAACTTATGGGACCTGCGAGATAATCCGGCTGGCTTTTGTGTCTATCAATAGAAAAATGCTTCTCAAAGGTTCATGAGCTATTCCTGCATCCCTTTTTTCCTAGTTCGTTGTGGTGTTAATGAGGTGTGGTTTAATGCCTTCATAAAACCTTTATGCCCCCTACGCCATATGAACCATGCTCCTATTTCTTATAAGTCATGTTCGAAGACCGGTAGAAACACTAGCAGATGGCGATGATTTCTTTTCGTAGCTATTAGGTATAAAAAGCATGAGACTTGCTTTTATGGAGTGAGAAAATAAACATTTAGGAAGTTGCATATGTAGTCTCCTTTAATACTTTGTTTTTTTCTTGGTTTTTTCTACTTATAGAGAATTAATTGCGAATTTCAGGAGTCATATTGAAAATGCTACTTGCCTTTGTTTTCTTCTTCTTATCAGAAATTATGTCTCTAATAAATTAAGGGTACTCAGAATGAACACCCACTTGCCCTTGTTTTCTTCTTATTATTGGTGCTTGTCATAATTATAGTGTTCTGTTGGCGTTTTGGTTGTGGCCTACAAAGATGAGCATCATTCACTAGGGATGAAAGGGATATGAATTTTGATAAATGCATGACGCTACGTCTCATCAACACACGACAATGAACTATAAAGTTTCAAAAGGAACCATTTCTCTATCTTGGGGTTTCCAGTTTGTAGTTATATATAATAGCCAATATGAAAAGTAGATCTAAAGCAGTAATATAAACTGTAGCATTTTGTTCCTATAAAAGGGCGTATGGCATCAAAATTTATTTTATTCCTAAATACTCGAACAACAAAATTATGTGAATTGAATTCCCACCAAAACACACCTGTATAAAAAACTTGACAAAAATACTACTCATAGAATTAATAAATTATTCTTACTAAAATACTTTAAAACATTAATATTTATGAAAAGTAGAACTAAAGCAGTAATATAAACTGTAGCATTTTGTTACTATAAAAGGCTCAATCACATTAAGGTAGTGGATTTTGATCCTAGAATCTGAGAAGAAAATACTGGTATTGACTTTCTTGCAAATGCCAGAGTTTCGGATGGCATTGTCTGGTTCATAGAGATCACACTTGCAAGAGCTTTATTGCAGTGGGTCCGCATTAACGGTTAATGTTGCTTCTTTGTCGGGTCTCAAGAAGTGTTTTGCATAAAAAAAGAAAAGAATGAACCTAGATCCGTACCCTCCACTGTCGTCATGCCATGTGTACACATTCTTCCCATAATTCACTAACACGCCTACGCCCAAATCCATGCGTTAATTTTAGGGAGAGAAAGAGAGATACTTGCATACACGGTGTCTCCCCAACTAAGTTTAGTGGAGACACCACTTCATCTAATCTCATCGTCCATTTATGAATGGATGGTGAGATACAAATTCATCTCACCATCCACTCACAAATCGGTGAGGCGACATCCCTGATCGAGAATGCACCTTAAATTTTTCTCGGCTTTGATTTGTTTGCAATTGGACAATTTATACTCATTTATGTGATTATGTAATGCGATGAAGCTTAAATGGTTGTTCTTTATTAAGATCTTGATGCTATGTAAGATGCCTATTTTCACAATGTGGTCTTATTGACTGTTTTCAAAATTTAGTAGGTTGATGCATGAAGGACTATTGTAACATGACATGTTAAAAATGCCATCTTTTCAATATGAACTGTGAAAAAGAGATTTACTATTAGCTATATATTAACAGAATTTGAAAGAAGCCCACTTCTCGCTTTTATTTACTCGTTGTGTCCATGTCCGACACCTATTGGATACTTATTGATGGGGGTCGGAATCTCCCTCAGATGTCGTCCTCCATCGATCTTCTGGACAACGGGGCTGAAGGGCTGTGATTTGGAGGGAGGGAGTGGATCTCAATGGGTTATTGATTATCGTTGACGTCGAGCTACCTGCAAAAAAAGTCCCGGGATGGGAAGCTACCGTAGGACCCTCCGACAATCAAGTATCGGGGAATAATTGGGTAGAGTAGCGGTATATTGTATTGAATTCGAGTTACCTGAATTGTCTGGAGGAGGGGTTTATATAGGGGTCGCCTGAGGGCGAGCCGATGAGAGATTCTCGCCGTCCGTTTCGCCCATGAGTAACGTCCATATTGATGGTGAGATACGCTCATTAATGGCGAGATGCGCTAGCCTGGGATGCGGGACGTGGAGCGGCGGAGATTTCATCGTGGCGAGATGCACGGAGCCGTTATGACGACGCTCGTGCTCCATATTCCCGGTCAAACAGGGATGCTGAGGAATCTCAGCTATAGGTTAGCTCAGAAACGGGAAAGGAAACCGGGGAAGCTCAGCTCTATGATTGCTCGGAGACGAGCTATTGGCCTATGGTTAGACGAAAAGGAAACGTATTCAGGGGAGGCCCTCTAAAGCCCGGATGCTATCTCGAAGGTGAGGTGCCCCTTCATGGTACTTATCTCAGCTCCGTAGACTTCAAGTAGCTAGTTGGGGCACATGAGAGACTTGTTATCTGCCACGTGTCTTGATAAGGGGAAGCCTCACAATGAGCACCATCATTAGCCCCTACACTCGTTCTGACCTATTTATGGGTCGGGTCGATGGTGGATTGCTTGGTCTTCTATTTTCGACTTTTTGCCGAGAGATCTACGCGGTGGATCGTCCTGGAACTATGTGGCCAAGTGGCGATCCTCGAGCGCTTTAATCTTCGAGCGTATCTTCGGATGATGTCAGCGGATCACTATTGGGACGGCGTCATTAAAGCTACGTCATTTCGCCTACCCGGATCGTCATGGCGCCAAGTTGGCCGTCGATTTCGTGTCACGTGGCTGCATCCGGACAGTAGATGTGAGACATCGCTTCAGCCGATCGGATCCGTGTGAGGGGAAGGGGTCTAATGGTCGGCTGCCGCGTGGCACCACATGGATCGTTGAGCGCGACGTTTCGTTTTGGCAGGAGAGAATCTGGGCCGCTGGATGGCCTTCGCTGATGATATAAATAGGGGTGGTCTACCCCCAGGAAACACCTTTGCTTACTTGCTTTTCTGCTGTCTTTGGATTGCTCGGCGCTCCCGCTTTTAGGTCAGTTTTGCAGTTCAAAACCTCTTTCAGCTCTTCCCTTTTCTGAATAGGTCAGATGTCTTTCTCTGATCTCCTAGTTGATGTAGTTAGGGTAGAGTCCGGCGATGAGGTCTCGTCCTTTAAAGTCGAGTCTAGTGGGTCTTCTTTGTCTTCCTTGGCTTCTGATAGCCGAGGAATCTCTTCTTCTGTCGTGTTGGGTTCGCCCCCAAGGGGTGGCGATTCCCATGTTCCTCGACGCCGAGGGGCCAAAAAGGCCCTTCAGGTGCGCATCGAGAACACTCGTGATGCTGCCTCGGTGCTGAACAGGTTGGGCAAGCTTTCTGACATACGGGTTTGCTTCCATATTTCTTACATGCTTCATTTGGCCAGAGAGGGTGAACGGGCAGACCAGCTATATGGTAATGAGATTCTCATTACCATATACTTGGAAGCGTTCAGAGAAGGAATACGTCTTCCATTTTCGCCCGAGATTTGTGCAGTCCTTCATTATTTTCAACTCGTCCCGGACCAGCTACACCGAATTCGTAGAGGATTCTTCTCGGATTCTTGGTCCGGCTCAAAATCGATCGAATCCCCTTTAATTTAGGGCTCCTCTTGGCCTTTCTCTGCTACAAGAATCATCCGGGCACCCGCAAAGACGAGCCAAGTTGGGTATATTTTCCTTTTAAGAAGCATAAGGGTAGGACGGCCGGATCAGTGGTAGTTGTCGTCCCTTCTTCCATCCATGAGTGAAAGGAGAAGTTTATCTCCGCTAGTCCTCCGAAGGGAGAGGACTGGCCGGTGCCCACCGAGTGGCATAGGACGGATTGCCCAAAGGCCAAGTTGTTGAAAGCCCCGGAGGCGGGGGTTGTGTCCCTATGGGAGCCTATCCAGCGTACCGACGTCTTACTTTTCGAGCAGTCACCGAGCTGGGCGGGACTCAGTCCCGCACGTTTCCTAGGTAAGTTAGATCCCACCCGCTCAATTTAGACTTCATATATTTTGTTGTTTCCGTTACTAACCCTTTCTTGTTCCTCCTCGCATAGCCTATGGACCGGTCAAAGATTATGGCTGCCTTGGCCGCCAAAATAGAGCAGGAAAGGCGGTAGCGCAAGCTCGTCCAACCCCGCGCCAAGCGGAGCACTTCACCAGGGGCCTTCCGCAAAGATCGCCGTCCCTTCGCCAGTTCCCGAGGAGTGCAGGGATAGCGGGCAGAAACAAGCCCGAGAACAGATTCCTCGGGTGAGGCCGGATGCGTCTTCTTCCGTCGAGTCTCCGGCCAAGAGGCTTAAGAAGGTGATTTTCCGGCTGTCGTCGGCTGGGTACATATTCAGGAGGGCAACTTCCGTCTCAAGGTGTCGTCAGGACTATCTATGGTCGACAGTCTCCTGGCGGACCTAGAAAAAGCGGTGAGGGCCAAAATACCTCAGGGCACCATGAAATCCCAGGTCGCCGCGATAGACCTGTTCCCCTCCGAATGGCGGCCGAGACGTTAGGACGTCTCGCCTGAAATTCGGGGCAGATGCTATTTGGTTTTATCCGTCTACCTCTCCGAAGATACCAAATTGATTTATGGCACCGTGTATCGGAGGTTTAGACGGATGCGGCCGATGTACCAGACTCTGTCAGATTCCCCCTCGCTAGAGGGGTTTTTGATTGTGAGGACGCTCTTCCCTGCAGGCGCAAGCCCCTGCAGTAATTACGCTACCGCATTGCGGTAGCCACTTTCTCCTTCTCCAGAATTTCACTTCGTGTCGTGTGTGTTTGTTTTGTTTGTGGTTGCCCGTAGATTGTATACGGAGACTATTTATTTCGTCACCCGTAGGACGTGGATTAGTCCAAATCCGTATTTTCTTAGATTTGGGTTTTGGGGTTTTGGTTTGAGGATACGTTAGCCGTATTTGAGGCTAAGATCAACTCAGACATTTGTTAAGGATACGTTAGTCTAGTTTGAGACTAAGATCAACTTAACGGGATCGTTTAGATCCATTTCCAGTTTAGGGACATGGTGGTCCATTTAATATATGGCCGTCGGGACCCGTCACCTCCCTGACGACGTTGAAGGATTACAACGACATGTGTCAGAGGAGTTCGGAGATGTACCCTTGAACCAAAGTTGATTGGGGGTCTTATAGTCCAATTTGGGACTAAAGTCTGTTTGAATGTTTAAGGATACGTTAGCCATATTTGAGGCTAAGATCAACTTAAACGGGATTGTTTATATCCAACAAAAGAGCGTTTAAGGGCTCTATTGTTCCAGTTTAGGGACGTATTGGTCCATAAGTAGTTTAGGGACGTTGCGGTCCATGTTCCAGTTTAGGGACATGGTGGTCCATTGTCAGTTTAGGGACGTGGTGGTCCATATTCCAGTTTAGGGACGTGCTGGTCCATTTCCAGTTTTAGGGACGTGATGGTCCATCGCCAGTTTTAGGGACGTGGTGGTCCATGTTCCAGTTTTAGGGACGTGGTGGTCCATGTTCTAGTTTAGGGACGTGGTGGTCCATCGCCAGTTTAAGGATGTGGTGATCCATATTCCAGTTTAGGGACGTGGTGGTCCATTATTAGTTTAAGGACGTTTCGGTCCGATATTAGTTTAGGGACGTCTCGGTCCGATATTAGTTTAGGGACGTCTCGGTCCACGAGTTTAATGACCCCGGAGTCCGTATTAATGTGTAGTCGTCGGGACCCGTCACCTCTCTGACGTCGTTGAAGGATTACAACGATAGGTGTCAGAGGTGTTCGGAGATGTACCCTCGAACCAGATGTAAATTGATTTAGGGAGCAGCCGTGCTCAGTCAATTTAATTTGAGGACTTACGGCCACGATTGGGCTCAGTCCAGTTGAAAAATATTCAACATCTTTATTTGTTTTTGCATTGCATTTCTTATTATTTTTATTTGGGCTCTACCCATAAAGGATGCAGAGCATCAATTTATTTTGGGCTCTGCCCATTTATAAATGATGCAGAGCATCAATTTTATTTGGGCTCTGCCCTTGTATAAAGGATGCAAAGCATCAATTTATTTGGGCTCTGCCCATTTATTGCCTTGCAATTTATTTTGGCCTGTTAGGTCATTTTGACTTGGGCCTGGCCCTTTTAGCAGAGAAAATGCATTGCATTTTCAGGCGCTTTGCGCCAATCAAAGAGCGCAAGCGCTTATGATGATGACACGTGTAGCGCAGCGCAGTGCGCTGCGCTAGTGCGCTGCTGACACGTGGCGTGCTCTGGTGAGTTGCGCCAATTTCAGAGAGCAAAGCTCTATTTCAAAAGCGCGTAGCGCAACTGGTTCAGATGCTGACACGTGGCGCTCTCTGGTGGCTTGCGCCAGCCCCAGAGCGCAACGGTGCAGATTTATAAGTGCAAAGCACTATTAATTTGAGAATCTTTTAGATTCAAGAACCAATGTTTCATAAAAGAAGTGCAAAAAACTATTTGATTTCTTGATCTCATTTAGATCAAAGAAAAACAAGTTTTTCTTTTTATTTCAAGAACCAAAGGTTCATAAAAGTGCAAAGCACTATTTTTTTTATTTCTGTTTTTTCTTGTTTTAAAGAACCGGTTGTTCATAAGAAGTGCAAAGCACTGTTTATTATGTGAAGATCATTGATCTTGTTTTTAGATCAATGATCTATTAGAAGAAATTTCTTCTCTCTTATGAAGGTTTTTACCTTTTTCTTGAAATTTTTCTCAGAGTTCTCTCTGTTTGAAGCTCTTGATTTTTCAAGAAAAATGTTGATGCCTTTGAATTGAGGTCTAGGGTCCTTTTTATATTGCCCATTAATTAGTTAAAGAGATCTCTCTCTGAGTGATTTGGGGAATTTCCCCCACCGTTGGATCTTTGATCCAAGGGCTTCTGTTTTTCAGAAGAAAATTTTCTTGTTTTAACAAGAACAGAAAGATTTCTTTTAGAATCTTAATTCTGTTTGGCGCAAATGCTCCAGAGCGTGACACGCGCCAGCGCATCTGCGCCAGCGCATCTGCGCTGACACGTGTCGCGCAGCGCAGCGCAACCGCGCTGACACGTGTTGCGCAGCGCAGCGCAACCGCGCTGACACGTGTTGCGCAGCGCAGCGCAACCGCGCTAGCGCATCTGTGCTGACACGTGTCGCGCAGCGCACAGCACAACTGCGCTGACACGTGTCGCGCAGCGCAGTGCTTGCGCCACTGAAGCGTTGCTTCCTTTAAATAGAGATTTGCTCTGATTGGGCGCGCCTTCTTGGACGCTGTGCTAATGCATCTGTGCCGGACACGTGGCGCGTTGCGCCCGAGATTTGAAGCGTTGCTTCAAAATTTTGAATTTTGAATTCCAACAGAGCTTTGCTCTGATTGGGGGAAACAAGCCCAGGAGGCCGTCCAGATTAGTGAGCTCTCTGTAGTTTCTTTTAAGTAATTTTTCCCATATTTAGTCCCTGATGAATACTGTTTGCTTCATTCTGCAGGTTTTCCATCACTATGCCTTCCTGGCTGCCATGAAGGTCGAAGAGGTTGCCCCGACGATAAAAAGGGCGGGAAGACCTTTTCGCACGAGGAAGAAATCCTCGCCAAGTTGAAGGAAGCTGAGGACAACATCACTTCTCTTGAGTCACGGTTAGTTTCGGAAGAGCTGAAGGCCGCAAGGCTGATCGAGTCCAACCGGGCTCTGACTGAGTCTAACCGGGACCTCCAGGCCCAGGTCGGTCAACTCAACGAGCTCTTTGACGTGATAAAGAAGCAGAGAGACTCGTCCAAGAAAGATGCCCAGGCGGCCAATGAGTCGGCGAAAAAGGCCGAGGAGAGGGCGGAGAAGGCTGTTGAGGATTATAAAATGTCCGACCGGTTCTACCTTGACCTCGCCGACTCTGCGGCCGTTGGGTGGCATGATGCCTGTCACGCTCCCATTTCTAAAAGACGAGAGCAGGTACGTGACGAGGCCCGCGGCGTATTTATTCCGAGAAGATCTTTTCTTGAAACAAATACGCTAAGCATTTGTAAACAATATAAAAGGATACAAAAATACATATGATACTGAAATCTAACAACTATTTTACTATATTCAAATTTCACAAATTTCAAACTGTTTACAAGAAATCTGAAAGAGAAACATAAATATAAAGTGCCTAAACAAGTGGTATACTGAAAATGAAAGCTGGAAAGAAAACTAGTGATCTGCTTCAGATACAAATGGGTTGTAATCCTTCTTCATCCGGGTTCACTTTCTCTGTCTCTACGTCACCTGACGAACATTCCAAGAAACAAAAAGATGGGTGGAATGCCCGTCAGCGAAGTTGCGCTAGGTAAGTCCCTAAAAAGGATAGGAATACTAATGTGGTAAATGACAGCATGCAAGTAAAATATGAATTCTAATGTGGTTATGTAAGGGTGTCAATTAAACCTAGCAACTATATGCACATAGTAAGGTATCATGAGTATGGAAATATGTATATAAGCATGACAATGTTACATAAGCATAACAATGTAAAATTAGTATGGAAAACAAGTATAGCACGACCGTGTAGTATAGGTATAGTGAGCACGCAACAAGTAAAAGTGATGAACATGTAATGAATAGCAATATTTCCTAAAAATGTCACTAAAAGGGTAAGCTAACCAACATGAGTTCAAGTGAATGTCAACCAAATCTCAAGAGTGTTCTCGAATTCAATAGGCTATTGTTCAGGGGTAAGGAACCACGTGCCCGAATCAAGAGTGTTAGTAACGAGACTTCAACCGTTGAAGTATTTCAAACCCAATAGGCTATCGTTCAGGGGCTTGGAAATATGGGCCATCATGATAGATTGCATGTGTTAGTATTCATGGATTCATGTATTAGGGAGACTCCTGAGATTTTGTTGGATTCATACTTAAACTACCCGATACCCCGCGTATCTAATTTATAGTTATAGTCACAAGACTTGTCCGAATCAATGTGTCACTCCCCACTTCCCAGAGTGCGCTAACTACGGCACATGACAGAGCCAACCATGCTGTCTGTGGATAGGAATCATCCGTCCACAGTCATATTACGGCTGTCTATAGGATATTAAGAACAGTAAAATATAAAATCTATCTAGTACATATCCATTTGCCAAAATAAAAGAGTCAAGAAAATGTATAAGCGGAAACGATAGTAATATCCAATAAACAATATCTGGAAATACGTTTCAATATGGGCTCACATCAAGAAATGAAAGTGCGTAAAAATAAACTAAGAGTGTAAAAGCTAAACATCTCTAAACCACACATAATCAATTTCTCGCTGCTCTGTTTGACGGCTAAAGTACTCATGTTCAGCCTGCGATAGAGATAGAGAAACTGAGGCATGCAAAACCCAGACGTCAGTACGTCATAAATATCAATATAATAGTAATAACTAGGATAGGATGCTATGATTAAATGAGTAAATAAATAACATAGGTGTAAAACAGTGAGATATAGGTATGTGATGTGTATCCTAAAGTCTGTGCTTCTAGGTTATCTATTCTAGAAGTCTTTGAAATCAATTTAATGGAATCGTCGATATAACTCAATAGTATCATGTGCGTGCCCGGGATCACGGTCAAGATTCTCGGGCTGAATCCAAGACATGCCGCTAGACAGTAAACATATAACATGTACAAATGAATGATATCAGCAGCATCATCTCAGGGCTGGCCTAACCCGTAAAGACTGATCAGTATAAGTATTGAACTGTTGAGTTACAAATCAGGTTTCATTATTGATTTCCCCTTACCTCAAGATTATGTGTTCAAGTCAGGTATTGATGATATGAATCTAATGCCAACACATGATCAAGCAGGTACATGTGTAGACAACAGATTACGTTCATCAGGACAACAAGTCAGGATTGTCGGCATTGGTAACAAGATCAAGAAACAAGTCAAGTAGTGTGTCGTGAACATGCCATGTGATGCATATATATCAAATGGATACCCAATGTAAAACTGTAAGGAAAATCTGAACACGGTAAGCACGGCGGATATCAGGATGCATATGTATCTATCTGTAATAACTTGTATCCATGACTACGTATGATGCAACTAGATAGCATGTTGCACTAATATAAAAGTAATATGATATAATGAGGTTCCAGCATGCAACTAGATATGCAGTAGACAGTACGGATACGAACGGATATCGAAAAACGACAAATCTATAATAATTGATGCATACTATAACACATGTATTATTTTTATTTATATAAATAGATATATTATAACACAACATGTCGCAAGATAAACTTGTCTGATCGAATCTCACGACGGGCTACGTACGTCACGTTCGACGTCGGGTAAATGTTACGATGCAACAATGTGCGTACGGAACTAGACTTGGCTACTCAAAGACGTGACTACGTTGGATGATAACGACGACTAAGTCGTCCGGATCGTCGTCGACGTGCATGACTCCGGCGACAGCCAAGAACAGAAAAGAAAAGAAAAGAAAAGAGAAAGAAAAAGAAGAAGAAAGAAAGAAGAGAAGAAGGAGAAGAGTGGGGGTGTGGCTTGGCTTTGGGGTTCTAGGACAGAAGAGGCGAGGGGATGACGACAATGGGCCGTCGACTGCGATGGGTTCTTAGGTTTTTTGCAGTTGCGGGTTCTTAGGTTGTGGTCGGGTTTTGTGGTGTCGGGGGTTTGCAGGGAGGTGAGAAGAAGGAAGTGGGGGTGAGGTCGTAGTGAGGTTGACGAGGCGGTCGGCGGCGAGGGGTTTCTAGGATTGTGGTTTGTGTCGTGGGTTCTCGGGGATGGGTGTGCAGGGGTCGTGGTCGGGGAAAAGGATAGGAGAGGAGGTGGTTGTGACGACGAGGGTGAGGTGATGAGGTTGGGATCGGCGGCGATGGAGAGGGTAGGCGTCGAGGTTCTTAGGTTCGTAGGTCGTCGGGTTGCAGGTGTTGGGTGATGGTGGTGTCGAGGTTGGAAAGAGGAGAGGAGAAGGTGGAGGGGAGATGAGGGTGGTGATGACGAGGTCGGGATGGTTGGTGTTGGGGTCAAAATTTGCACCCTATTGACCGGATCAAAGTCAAGATCAACCCCAAGTAAGCGGGCCCAAGCCCAAACAAGTGGGCCCATGCCCAAGTCGAGCCCCGCGGCTGGCCTTCCTCATGCCGAAATAAAAAATCATGTAATAAATAATTTTGATGTAATTTTTTATGCATGAATGTAAGAAAATGGGCATTAAGCCAAATTTCTGTAAAGCCCATGGCTTATGTGCAAAAGAAATGAGCACGTGAGATATGGGATGGGCTAAATGCCATTTTATAAAGCCCAATGGGCTATATGTAATTTTGTAAGCCTATAAAAGGCAACACGATAATGAAATAAAGAATTTTTTTCATTCCTCTCAAAATCTAGGGTTTTTGGTGCCTCCTTCTCCTTCCTTAAGGTTCTAAACCTTCTTCTCATTTTCAATTAAATCAAGAGTTTTACTCTTCCATTTCCAAAAATAAATAGTTTTTCACCACAAAAGGAAGCTCGGATCTTCCATCAAATCTCCAAAAGGAAAGATTTTTTTTTTAAATCTCACCCTCTTTCCCCCAAAAGCCAGCCAATAAAGAAGAGGAAGAAGGAGACCCATTTCCAAGAACCCCACTTTGGGGAAGATCCAGGGCTCAAGAGAGAAGCTCCTTTCATCAGCTTCAAAAATATCTTAGGAGTTTAACTCCTCAAAAATATACACACACACACAAAATAATAAATCTTTCTTTTTGGGAGTACAACTCCCAGTGTAGCACCTAAGCTCACTCTCTGTCATGAGTTCAACTCCACAAGTCAAATCGGAAGCACAACTCCCAGTTTAGGGACAAGTCCATTTTCCTGCTGACGCCCAGCGCCTGCGTGCCAAGCACGTGGGGCGCTGGCGTCTAGCACCCAGTGCCTAAGCGCCCACGTGCCAAGCACGTAAGGCGCCAGCACCCGGCACCTGCGTGCCACGCACGTGAGGCGCTGACCCCCACGCGTCCTTTGGACGCTTTCCCCCCTTTATATATATATATATGTATGTATGTATATATATAGACATAGATACACCCACTCTACAACACTGTTCTTGTTAGAAAAATTTCTAACGGGGCGCTGCCCCGCACCCTGCAAAGGGCTGCTAGCCTCCTTGACCTTCAGCCCACTATCCGGGTAGCGGGCCCCCGTAAAAACTCTGCGGGGCCCCCGATATATCCAAAACCCCTTCAAAACACAATACTGCATATTGAGTTCGCATGACTTGTTTGACCCGTCAATCGGAGGTTCTCTCGCTCCAAAGGCGGGGGGTAATTAACGGCAGCTTAGTCCCCGGCTGCCGGAGATTCGGATCCCCACAATCAATAAACCCCATCCTACCCTAAGCAGGGGGATCTGTAATGCGCCTGACAAGCGCGCGCATATTCCCATCTTAATGGGGTGACGAAAAACACCCTACAGATTCTGGCATGTCCGGTGGGACAGATCTCTCCTCCCATATTTCGGGTTAAACGTTCATGCGAACTCAATCAATATACATATCGATTGTCTGTACTGAAATCATGCTTCTTTGTGCAGGTTAACAAATTTCAAATTGCAATCTCCGGACGCAACAAAATGTCTTTAAGGGCAAGCTCAGCTCTCAACACAGCTCCCATCTCCTACATGATGAAGATGGACGCCAGGACAGTCCTTCCGGCCAGTCTCGGGCGACAGTGGAAGGAGCCGCCGCTACTATTCGGCTCTATTCTGTTCATGCCAGCTAACACCATCTCTGCTCCTCAAGCCCCGGTGATGGATAAACCAGCCTCAAAAGGGAAAATGTTGAATGTCATGGTTGTGAGGGCACCTCAGCCCAAGCACAAATCCGTTTCCGAACGACTCTCCATTGCTCCAGCTAGGGGCAAGGCCATCAACACTAACAAAGCAACGAGGCGTCTCGGGCAAGCTCCAGCGGTGTCCCTGACAACTGCTCAATTGTGTATCTTCTCTAAGCTCCCCGTCAATCGTCTTACAATGGCTTCTTGGATAACGGATGCCTGCCAAGCCCTCAAAATCGAGAAGTTAAGACAGAAAAGGCTCAGATACAGAGCCAACAAAAGGGCTAGGGCTCCTGCTAGGCTGAACTTCATGAGGTTCGAAGAACAGGGTTACCCCGCCAAAGATAAAGAGATGGCTGGATATATGGTCCACGCTGTCTATATGCTGGGCACGCGCAGTAAGAGCAAGGATGGGACCACTGCATCTCAAACCTAATCTGGTGTGAATATGACTGCCACATTCCAAGACCAGCCTCCTCTGGAAGGTAATGAAGACCCTTCCGGTGAGGCTAATAAGCAGAGAGAGCCCTCAGTTCATGAGGAGTCGGGCTCGGAAAGCGAAGATAAGCCAATCTTCCGTCCTAAGAACGCAGAGCAGCAACTTCTCCAAGAGCTCCGAAAACAGCTCAAAAGCAAAGACAAAGAGATGACCAATCTCTACTAAAAAATTGACGACTTGATGGATGTCGTGATGCAGCTCACGACCCAAGTTGCCTCTCAGCCGCCCAATTAAGCGCAGGGTTCTGCTCATGAACCGGGAAACGGTGTCCCGAGACAGTCGACGCCTATTCCCTCAAATCTAAAGGTAGGGGGGACCGCATGAAAGTTAGTCGCATCCTGTCTCTGGAAATGTCTTGGCTACCGATGACAGCAGCCTGCTAACTCAAGATCAAATCATGGATTTGGTTGCCAACAAAGTCAAAACATTGGTAGCCGAAGCCGAAGCGCAAAAAGATATCAGCAGTATTGGAAGACCATATCCTGTTCAGTATGATCTGGTAGAATTTCCTAGCGGCTATGTCATTCCCAAATTCTGAAGATTTGATAGGACAGGAAATGTGAATCAGCACATCGCCCATTTTAAAGCCTCATGCGGGAATACTGGGGGCAATGATGCGCTTCTCCTCCGCCAGTTCTTTAATTGCTTAACCGATGTTGATTTCGACTGGTACGCGAGCATACCGGATGGCTCCATTACTACTTTCGTCCAAATTGAATCTCTGTTCTGACAAAGATTCATGAGTGTCAGCGAAAAGATCACCATTGCCGACCTCGTAAGGACTAAGCCAAAGAACAACGAAAGCAACACGGATTTTATAACCCGATGGCGCAATCTCTCCGTCAAATGTGAACCGCCAATAGAGCAGGACCAATCTGTCAGCCTCCTCGTCGGAAATCTCAACAATTGGATGACCCCGTTTCTATGCACCGCGGGTCTCAAAATATTCCAGGAGCTAACTAGGAAAGCCCAGATGTTGGAGTGCTCAAAGCAGGAGTCCTCCTCGGATTCCCAAAATAACAATAGGTCGTGGAGAAACCGAAAGGACGATAATCGCAAAGGCGGAAATTCTGACGATTCTGAATCTTTCAACATCTCGGCTAACCGAAATAAGCAAGGGATGAGCGGGCCTAATGCCAACCGGCCTCGGAAGCCAGTGTTAGGTGAGGGAGGAGAAGCACCACTGAAAGAGAAACTGGATAAGATTTATTCCTTCAAAAGGGACAAAGTTCACAAGATATTCAAAGACGTCCTAAGAAACGGTCTACAATTGCCAGAATCAAAATGACCGCAAGAAGCGAATATGACCGATGACCCTAAATACCGCCCCTATCACAGAGTGATAGATCATGCCATTGAGGACTGCTTCGTCTTCAAAGATTGGGTCGAAAAGCAATATAAGGTAGGAGAGATAGAACTGTCTAAAGGCGTGTTAACAAACAGTCAAACTGCGACCGCCAATTTCATACAAACGGAGACCGAAGTCCTTCGGGAACCTGATTCTCTCAGACATGCCTTTCTCTGAAAACATCGACCACCACATCGTTAAACTGGGGGACAACAGACCACCAATTTTTTAAACTGGGATTAAATCACCACCACGTCGTTAAACTGGGAACAGTCGACCTCTAAGTCGTTAAACTGGGAATGTAAAAAATGTGTAAATAAAAAAAGAGAAGAAAAGCCGAAATGATGGGGCAACTCGCAATAAAAATCAGCGAGTAAAATAAAGATGAAAAATAAAGCTGAAATTATGGGGCAACTCGTAATAAAAATCAGCGAGTAAAATAAAAATGAAAAATAAAGCCGAAATGATAGGGCAACCGTGAATAAATAACCGAAATGATAGGGCAATCGCGACCTTCGCGATAAGAAAAGCTGAAATGATAGAGTAATCGCGGTAAAAGAACCAAAAAAAACCTCCAACGGCGAGTGATGAGTCGCTCCTGATACCATATTCCAGTGCAGCGATGCAGATGACAACCAAAATTTCAAATCTCTGAATGTCTTAACAACGAATGATGAGTCGCTCCTGGTACCATATTCCAGTACAGCGATGCAGACGCCGACCAAAATCCAAATCCCCAAGTGGCGAATGATGAGTCGCTCCTGGCACCATATTCCAGTGCAGAGATGCAGACGCTAACCAAATTCAAATTTTCAAATCCCTGGATGTCCCAATGGCGAATGATGAGTCGTTCCTGGTACCATATTCCAGTGCAGCGATGCAGACGCCAACCAAAATCCAATTTCCCAAAATTCTCCTAGCCCTACGGTTGGTCCCCAAGTTGACTACCGTATACAATCCACGGGCTCAAATAATTCTCATCATACCCATGCCCCACCGCAATCACCAGTTACGCGGCTGGTCTCCGCCCTTGGAATTATGCTCCATTTGGAAAGACTCACTCATGTGTCCTCACGATACATGAGGAGAACAAACTTACAGGATCCTCACGACTCGTAAGAAAACATCTTCATGGGATCTTTACTACTCACAAAGGAAAAACACACTTGGTAGTCCCCATGACTCATAAGGAGAAAGTACACTTACGAGAACCTTTCGACTCGTAGGGAGAAAATGCTTTTATGGGACCCCTACGGCTCATAAAATTGAAAAGCCTTAGGTGGTAGGGACCTGAACCTGTCGCCTAAGCCATCGCTTCCCGACAGGAAAAGCAAATGATGAATTGCTCCTGGCACCTGTGCTTCAGTGTCAGCAATGCCGACCCCAACCCCAACCCCAAAATTCTAATCCAATAGATCCCTAAGTCTTTATGTTGGGAACGGATGACCTCTAAGTCGTTAAAATGGAAACAGATAAACCCCTAAGTCTTTAAACTGGGAACATATGACCTTTAAGTCGTTAAACTGGAAACAGATAGACCCCCAAGTCTTTAAATTGGGAACAGATGACCTCTATGTCGTTAAACTGGAAACAGATAGACCCCTAAGCCTTTAAACTGGGAACAGTTGACCTCTAAGTCGTTAAACTGCAAACAGATAGACCCCTAAGCCTGTAAACTGGAAACAGATGACCTTTAAGTCGTTAAACTGGAAACAGATGACCCTTAAGTCGTTAAACTGGGAACGAGTGAAATCTCCTCATGGCAAATGATGATTCGCTCCTGGTACCATATTCGAGTGAAGCGATGCTGATGCTAAACCAAAACCAAAACCAAAATTTCCAAATCTACTCATGGCAAATGATGATTCGCTCCCGGTACCATATTCCAGTGTAGCAATGCTGATGTCAACCAAACCACATCAAGTCAACAAGCTCTACGGCGAAATCATGCTTCATTTCAGAATGACCTCCCTAATAGAATTATGCTCCGATTCGGAATCAAGTCAATCAACGACCTTCCTGTCGGAATTATGCCTCGACTCGGAATCAAGTCAGCCAACTAGCTCTGCGTTGGAATCATGCTTCATCTCAGAGTGTACCCAATGTCGAAATCATGCTTCGTCTCGGTGTATCTGCCTTCCCTGTCGGAATTATGCTCCGACTCGGAATCAAGTCAACCAATGACCTTCCTGTTGGAATTATGCTCCGTGTCGGAATCACCTCAACCAACAACCCCTACCGCGGAATCATTCTTCGTCTCAGAATGTATCCCGTGTCAAAATCATACTTCGTCTCGGAGTATCTGCCTTCCCTGTCGGAATTATGTTTCGCCTGGTAACCAACCTCTGTATTGAAATTATGCTTCGGTCAGAATGTCTGCCACTCTTCGGAATTATGCCCCGATTCTCGAAATTATATTCCGACCTCTTGGAATCATGCTCCGCTCTTCGGAATTATGCTCTGATCCATGGAATCATGCTCCGCTCTTGGAATTATGCTCTGATCTCATAATTATGCCCCGCTCTCCGGAATTATGCTTCGACCTCCGGAATTATGCTCCGCAATCGAAATTATGCTCCGATCCCTGGAATCATGCCTCTACCCTTCGGAATTATGCTCCGACTCTTCGGAATGATACTCCGACCCTGGAATTATGCTCCACATATCGGAATGAGGCTCCGATCCCCGGGAATCATGCTCCCTGAGGGATGCTCCGCTCCCGGAATGATGCTCCACCTCGAAGTCCAGCTTCAAGATCCATCAATTTCATGCACACAACTCATATGCATGGTGTGCATTTATTGATGGGGGGCACTTTGTTGGGGTGAAAATTTGCACCCTAGTTGACCGGGTCAAAGTCAAGATCAACCCTAAGTAAGCGAGCCCGAGCCCAAGCAAGTGGGCACATGCCCAAGTCGAGCCCTGCGGCCGGCCTTCCCCATTCCGAAATAAAAAATTATGTAATAAATAATTTCGATGTAATTTTATGCATGAATGTAAGAAAATGGGTATAAAGCTAAATTTCTGTAAAGCCCATGGCTTATTTGCAAAAGAAATGAGCACATAAGACATGGGATGGGCTAAATGCCATTTTGTAAACCCCAAGGGGCTATATGTAATTTTGTAAACCTATAAAAGACAACATTATAATGAAATAAAGAATTTTTTTCATTTCTCTCAAAATCTAGGGGTTTTGGTGCCTCCTTCTTCTTCCTCAAGGTTCTAAACCCTCTTTCCCTTTTCAATTAAATTAAGAGTTTTATTCTTCCTTTTCCAAAAATAAATAGTTTTTCACCGCAAAACCCATAAAAGAAAACTCAGATCTTCCATGCAATCTCCAAAAGGAGAGATTTTTTTTAAATCTCACGCTTTTTTTCTCCAAGAGCCAGCCAATAAAGAAGAGGAAGAAGGAGACCCACTTCCAAAAATCCCGCTTTGGGGAAGATCCAGGGCTCAAGGGAGAAGCCCCTTTCATCGGCTCCAAAAATATTTTAGGAGTTTAACTCCTCAAATATATATATATATACACAAAATAATAAATTTTTCTTTTCAGGAGTACAACTCCCAGTGCAGGGGCTAAACTCACTGTCTATCAGGATTTCAACTCCACAAGTCAAATCGAGAGCACAGCTCCCAGTGCAGGGACCAAGTCCCTTTTCCTGCTGGCGCCCAGCGCCCGCGTGCCAATCACGTGCGGTGCCGGCGTTCGGCACCCGCGTGCCACGCACGTGAGGCCCACGCGTCCTTTGGATGCTTTTTCCCCTTTATATATATATATAGATATATATAGATACACCCACTCTACAACAGTGTCCCTGTTAGAAAAATTTCTAACGGGACGCTGCCCCGCACCCCGCAAGGGGGTTGCTAGCCCTCTTGACCCCCAGCCCGCTATCCGGGTAGCGGGACCTCCGTAAAAACTCTACGGGACCTCCGATATATCCAAAACCCCTTCAAAACACAACACTGCACATTGAGTTCGTATGACTTGTTTGACCCGTCAATCGGATGTTCTCTCGTTCGAAAGGTGGGGGGTAATTAACGACAGCTTAGTCCGCGGCTGCCGGAGATTCAGATCCCCACAATCAATAAAACCCAGCCTACCCTAGGCAGCAGGAATCTGTAATACGCCTGACAAGCGCGCACGTATTTCCATCTCAATGGGATGACGAAAAACTCCACCAAGTGCAAATGATCCTCCCATGAACCCTTGAAGTCCAGCATGCATGCTCTTAAGATGTCTTCAAGAGTTTGGATCGTTCTTTCGGACTGACCATCTGTCTGTTGATGATAGGCTGTGCTGAACTTCAATCGAGTCCCCAAACTTTACTGTAAACTCCTCCAAAAGTGCGATAAGAATCGGGTATCACGATTGAAAACGATGCTCACAGGTACTCCATGCAATCTCTCAATCTCCTGTATGTATCGCTATGCTAAAGCCTCTGTCGACTGATCAACTCGAAACGGTATAAAATGAGCTGCCTTAGTCAATCGATCAACAATCATCTAAACAGTATTATTGCCCTTTAGACTTCGCGGTAAAGATGTCACGAAATCCATGGTTATATATTCCCACATCCACTGAGGAATCAGAAGTGGCTGCAATAAACTAGCTACCCTCTGATGTTCAACCTTGACTTGCTGACACATTAAGCACTTCGATACATAGAGGGAAATCTCCCTTTTCATGCCTTCCCACCAGAAATATTGTCGTAGATCTCGGTACATCTTCGTGCCTTCCGGATATACGGAATATGCGGAACTATGAGTCTTCTTCATAACTTCTTCACGAATATCTCCTTTCGGCACACATAAGCGGCTCCCATATCGTAACGAACCATATTCATGAATCAACAAGTCCGTTCGAAGTCCCGTTTCAACTTGTTATCGAAACTTCTGCAATCTTGGATTGTGCGACTGTGTTGCTTTAATATTATCGATCAAGGACGACTGTACTTGCAGCTGCATCAACTGTCCCGAAGAATGAGATAATACGATCTCCAACTAGAATCTCTGGAAATCATCTATAAGCTTTTTCTGTGCAGTCAACATCCGTATTGCTGGCAACCGACTTAGCGCATCCGGCACTACATTAACTTTCCCCGGATGGTATTTTAGATCATGATCATACTCAGCCATCAGCTCCAACCATCTACGCTGCCTCATGTTGAGCTCTTTCTGGGTGAACACATACTTTAGGCTCTTGTGATCGGTAAATACTTCTATCCTTTCGCCCAATAAGTAGTGTCTCCAAATCTTCAAAGCGAAAATCACTGCTGCAAGCTCCAAATCATGAGTTGAGTAGTTCTTCTCATGCGTCTTCAATTGTCTCGATGCGTAAGCTATAATCTTCCCATGCTGTATCAGAACACATTCCAAGACTTTTCTAGATGCGTCACTGTGAATAACCAACCCTTCGGAACTGTCTGGCACTGTAAAAATAGGAGCGGTGGTCAATCTTTGCTTCGATGCTTCAAAACCTGACGCGCAATTCTCCGTCCATACGAACGGTACCTCTTTTCGTGTTAGCTTGGTCAATGGTTCGGCTATTCGAGCGAAATTCTCCACGAACCTTCTATAATATCCAGCGAGCCCAAAAAAACTTCGGATCTCTGCTACGTTCTTCGGAATCGGCCAATCATGAAATGCTGCAATCTTTTTAGGATCAACAGCAATTCCATCTCCGGATACGACATGCCCTAAAAACTTCACTTCTTCGAGCCAAAACTCACACTTGCTCATCTTAGCTTATAACCTTTCTTGCCTCAACGTTTGCAGTGCGATCTTCAAGTATTCTGCATGCTCTTCTTGGCTTCTCGAATAAACCAGAATGTCGTCAATAAACACTACTATGAACTGGTTTAAGTACGGTGAAAAGATTCGGTTCATCAAATCCACATAAATATCGCTGGTGCGTTCGTGAATCCGAATGGCATCACTAAATACTCATAATGCCCATATCGAGTTCGGAACTCTGTCTTGCAAATATCTTCTGGTTTTACTCGAACTTGATAATTTCCGAATCGCAAATCCAGCTTCGAGAATACCCTCGTGCAACTGAGCTGATCGAATAATTTGCCGATGCGAGAGATCGGGTATTTGTTCTTAATCGTCACCTGGTTTAATTCCCGATAATCGATGCACATCCTCCGCGTGCCATTTTTCTTCTTGACTAGAATAACTGGAGCTTCCCACGGTGAGTTGCTGCTACGAATCCAACCCTTCTAGTAATTCAGCGACCTGCTTCTTGAATTCTTCTAACTCCACTGGTGCCATCGGATAATACGCCTTTAATATCGGCGCTGCCTCAGGAACAAGATCAATCGCAAACTCCACATCTCGTTTTGGCGGTAAACCCGAGATGTCCTCGAACACGTCCATAAACTTTCGAACTACTGCTGGCGCTTCCTCCTTATCTGCTTCCAGTGACGAAAGAACGGCATTTGTCGGTCTAGCCCTAAATTCGATCGCTCGACAGAGCTGCTCCCTCCTGAAAATATAAACTCCGGATGTCCGAGAATTTGGAAGATCACTTTTCTTACCCTACAATCGATGTGAGCGTGGAAAGTGCCAAGGAAGTCCATTCCCAAGACGACATCATAACTGCCAGTATCAATCACCAAGAAATCCGTGAATAGCCCACGTCCGCAAATAACAATCGGACAATCCTTGCACTCGCTACTGGATATAATTTTCCCATTCCCAGTGTCTATGTCCCAGCAACTGGACAGGGCTGCGTATGGAATCGAGTGTGCGGTAATAAACTTGGACGACATAAAACAATGGGATGCACCTGAATCGAATAATGCTAATGTGGGAAAATTATGAACGAGTAGGATACCTGAAACGACTTCATCTGAAGCCTTGGCCTCCTCGGACGTCAAAGTAAAGACCCGTACTTGATTAGGCTCCTGAGTAATCTGCTTCTGCCCCTGAATCTGCTTCTACAGTGGCTTCTGAGTATCGTCCCTAAATCGTAACTTTGACAGGCAAGCATTGACGGTGTGGTTAGCCGATCCGCAAACAAGACAGAGTCCAAGCCTCTTTTGACAGTCCTTCTGTAGGTGTCCGGTTAGACGGCAGAAGTCACAAATCACGCCCCTTTTCTGATCGGATACTGTCACTCCCCGCTTCCCAGAGTACGCTAAGATGGGCACGTGACATAACCAACCATGCTACATGTGGGTAGGAAGTATCCATCCACAGTCACATTACGGCTGTAGAGATATCAAGAATCAAAATATAACTATCTAATACATGTCCATAAGCCAAGATAACACGAGTCAAGAATAATAAAAGTGCGGAAGCAAAAGATCCAATACAAAATAACTGGAATGTATGTCCGATAATGCAGGCTCACATTAGGAATAAAATGCAGAAAATAAAAGAAGTAACTACTACAGAAACCTCACTGCTCAGCCTGCTGGCTGAAGTACTCCTGCTCGGACTGCAGCAAAGGTACAGAATCTGGGCCATGCAAAATCCAGACGTCAGCGCGTCATGTCATCAAGTAATAAAGTATAAACAGGGTAACAGGAAATGCAAATATAATCATGAATGATAAAGCAGGTGTAACAATAATATAAATCAGGGCAGTGAAGGGTAGTGTGCAGTGAGTAAACTAAACTGTTCTATTGGGTTTTCTACTCTCAAGTCTTTAAAATCAATTTGATGAATCATCGATGTAACTCGATAGTATCCCGTGCATGCCCGGGACCACGGTCTAAGACTCTCGGGCTGAAACCGAGACGTGCCGCTAGGCACTAACAGGAAAGGGTACAGACCAACGATGTCAGCAGCATCGTCACGAGGCGGGCCTAGACTCAAAAACTGATCAGTAAAAGCAAGCAACTGTCGAGTTACAAGTCAGGATTTCATCATTGATTTCCCCACACCCCCAAGTTATGTATGTCAAGTCAGGTATTCCGAAATCAAGAGCTAATACCAACACAGGATCAGGTAGGTGCAGGTTTGTCTGGATAGACAACAGGAACTGTCCGTAAGGACTACATGCCAGGTTTGTTGGCATTAGACACAAGATCAGATAACAGGTAAAGCCATGGTACACCAGGTCAAGTCGAGTAGTGTATTTAGATGTCATGTCATGTAAAGAGTGTATGGTACCATATCAGGTCAAGTAATATATGTAGCAAGTCACGTCAGGGTGTACAAGATAACATATGGATGCTCATAATCGACTAGCATAATCATGGTTATGAATAAACAAGCATGGTACCATCAGAACAATAAACAGGCACGGTAACATGATAGCAATAGGTGCATATTAAACTACTTAGTTGTACGGTTATCCGTTTGGTTTAAGGAATGGTTTTAACATTTCAGGAATGCAGTATTACACATGTGGATGATAAAATCATATTAATATGTATTAAAACAATCTAGAGATGCAATCGAATGTGAATAAGGCTAAATGAATGCAATCGGTCATCCGATAAAATCATATTTAATATGACTTTAAAACAATTGTGATTATGAGATCTACATATAAATGTGATTACTAGGTATAGTCAACTCAATGCAACAATTAAGTTCCAAGTTTATAGATCAGAAAATATATAACGGAACTTTATACAGTTAACTTGAAATCCAATACTTTCGATTCTATTAGAGATTTAATAGGAAAATAAATAAATTAGTATAAGAATAGTTTGAATAGCATGTAGCAAGTTTCACTTGCCTCGACGGGTCGCGATACGGAAAACGGAACGTTACGCGTCGGCGGGGAAAAGTCGCGACGCGCGCACGGTACACGGAATGAGCCCAAACGACGAACAGTGGAAACACACGGGTCAGGGGTCCTTGCTGGGTCGTCAGGAATCGTCGCCGGCACGGTCGGATTCCGGCCACCAACAAAACAGCAAACAACAGTGAACTTCAAAGATGCTACAGGAAAGCATGGATTGGAAACAAGGCAAAATGACAGAGATCGAAGGATATTGCGGAAAGAACTTACTCACTGGACTGCAGGAGGTGACAGCGTCGTCTGTGCGTCGTCGACGGAGCTCCGGTGATCTACAGAAGACCCAAAAATATTTAACAGAAAAGAGGTTCTAAGATGAAGAAGAAGAGAAAGAAGAAGAGAAGGATGAGGGGGAAAGCTTGCTTACCGGAGTTGTGCACGATGCCAGGGACACGGGGACGAGTCGCCGATGGCAACAGTTCCGGCGATGCACACAGTGCAGGGGTGCAGGGAGCTCGGGAGAGAAGGAAAGGAGGGAGAAGAGAAGATGGAGGTGACGAGGGTGAGCAGCGGCGATGAATGGCGACAATGACGTCGGTGCTAGGGCAATGGCGTGTGGAGGAATGGCGGCTAGGGTTTTTTTGGATGTGGGTTTTCTTTCGTTGAAGAAAAAGGAGGAAGGAAAAAATATAAAAAGAAGAAGAAGAGAGAGAGACGCGGGGAGAGAGAGATTTCCGAGAGGAGAAAGAAGAGGAGAGAGATAGAGAGGAAGAGAGAGATCGAGAGGAGAGAGAAAAGGAAGAGGAGAAAGAAAGTTGGCATCTAGCGCTGGAAAAAGAGAGGAGAGAGAGAAGGAGAAAAGGAGAGAGGAAAAGAAAAGGAGTGGGCCCAGAGAGAAAAATGAAACGTGATTGGCTGAGGGGAAAATATGAAAGGATTTTAAAAGATTTTAATGAAGGAAATATTCACTAGGTAGGGAAAAAGAATAGGTTGGAAAAAGGAGAGTTTGTTTTAAAAAATATAATGAAGATTTATTCGTTTTACACAGATATAACCTCAGGCTTAAGAATATATATTAGGCTGAAAAATATTTAAGTTGATTTTAAAGAAATTTAAAATAAATAGGATTTGGCGGAAATACAAAATATTTCAGAATTGCGCCCGGGTCGGGTCCAAAATTTGAATTTGAAACATGAAATTTATTGGCAGTTTCCAAAAATTAAAATGAAGGATTTTATAATTAAAAAGCATACCCCCAGTAGTCGCCCAAACACGTCCGTTTCACTGAACGGGACGAGGATACGATGCAAGGACGCTACCACAGGGTTAGGGTGTCAAGCAGGCCATGACAAGTATTTTTAATTTATTTTTAACAGACTTAAATTGTTATATGCAGAATATGACATGTCGGTGTAAACTATAACTAGTAACAGCCAAAGCAGGATAAATGAAATCAATACCACACACCACACATACAGTAACTGAAATTTGTAGAACTGGACTCGGTTGTTACATTATACCCAACTACAAAAAGAATTTCGTCCTTGAAATTCCAAGAATACAAAAGATATATGACAAACAACTACAAGAAAAGATGAGGAAACTTCTGCCGGATTTCATCTTCTCGTTCCCATGTGGACTCTCCATGTGAGCGATTACCCCAAGAAACAAGTACAAGAGGGATAATCTTGTTCTTAAGAACCTTTTCCCTTCGATCCACAATTTCAACCGGTCGCTCCTCAAAAGTGTGATAAGAACCGAGTGTCACGATCGGACACGATGCTCACCGGTACTCTATGCAATCTTACAATCTCCTGCATGTACCGCTCCGCCAAAGTTTCTGTTGATTGACCAACCCGAAAAGGACTGAAATGAGCTGTTTTGGTCAAACTATCAACAATCACCCATACTGCATTGTTGTCTTTTGGACTCCGCGGTAAAACTGTCATGAAATCCATGGTTATATGATCCTACTTCCACTGAGGAATCGAAAGTGGTTGCCAGCAACCCTTTGATGTTTAGCCTTAACTTGCTGACACACCAAGCACTTTACCACAAAGCGAGCAATCTCCTGTTTCATGCCTTCCCACCAGAAATGCTGTCGTATATCTCGGTACATCTTCGTGCCTCCTGGATGTACGGAATAAGCTGAGCTGTGCGCCTCCTTCATAAGTTCTTCATGAATATCCCCTTTGGCACACACAAACGGCTGCCATACCTCAACGAACCATCTTCGTGGATCAATAAATCTGTTCGTAGTCCGGCTTCAACCTGTTCTCGAAACTTCTGCAATCTAGGGTTCTGCGGTTGCGCTGCTTTAATATTCTCGATCAACGACGAATGTACTTGCAGCTGCATCAACTGTCCCAAAGAATGCGGTAGCACAACCTACAAATCAAACCTCCGAAAGTCTTCAACGAGTTCCTTCTGCGTAGTCAACACCTGAATTGCTGGTAACCGACTGAGCGCATCCGGTACGACATTAACCTTTCCCGGATGGTACTTAAGATCAAGATCGTAGTCAGCCATCAGCTCTAACCATCTACGCTGCCTCATATTAAGCTCCTTCTGTGTGAACACATACTTCAAGCTCTTATGATCCGTGAAAACTTCGACCCTTTCGCCCAAAAGGTAGTGTCTCCAAATCTTCAAAGCAAAAATCACAGCCGCAAGCTCCAAGTCGTGAGTTGGGTAATTCTTCTCATAGGTCTTCAACTGTCTCGATGCGTACGCTACAACCTTCCCATGCTGCATCAAAACACATCCCAATCCTTTTCCAGATTCGTTGCTATGAATCACTAATCCTCCGGAACTATCTGACACAGTCAGAATAGGGGCGGTTATCAATCTCTGCTTCAACATCTCGAAAGCTGACGCACAACTATCCGTCCACACAAAAGGTACCTCCTTGCGCGTAAGCTTGGTTAACGGCTCCGCCAGACGAGCAAAGTCCTCCACAAATCTTCTGTAATACCCGGCGAGTCCAAGAAAACTTCTTATCTCCGCAACATTCTTTGGAATCGGCCAATCTCGAACTGCTGCAATCTTTTCTGGATCGACGGCGATTCCATCAAGCTGAGCAGTGAGGAATTGATTATGTATGGTTTAGAGATGTTTAGCTTTTAAACTCTTAGCTTATTTTTCCGCACTTTCATTGCTTGATGTGAGCCTATATTGGGACGTATTTCCAGATGTTATTTATTGGATATTACTATCGTTCCCGCTTATACATTTTCTTGACTCTTTTATTTTGGCAAATGGACATGTACTAGATAGATTTTATATTTTACTGTTCTTGATATCCTATAGACAGCCGTAATATGACTGTGGAGGGATGATTCCTATCCACAGGTAGCATGATTGGCTCTGTCACGTGCTGTAGTTAGTGCACTCTGGGAAGCGGGGCGTGACAGGGTTTGTTTGGTATCAGAGCCATAAAATTTAGGTTAATCGGGTTTGGTTCTTTTGTAATTGGGTATTAAACCCAATACACTAATCAGGAAACCCGAAATTAGGAACATGTTCTACCACATTACTATCTTGCCTGTCTTGAATCTGTAACTATCTTGTTTATTGAATCCTGTTTACCGTTGCTAATCCTCTTCAGTATTGGCTTTAGAATCACCGCTGATAGAGATTTGCGATCGTACTAGAGGCTTGTAGGTAATGTCGCATTGCTTGGAGTTATACATAGGATGCTGGAAAACCAGAAGCGGCAAACTGACCTGAATCAGCGGCAAGCCGATGCTTTCCAGGAGGGTCTGCGGACAGTCCATCAGTCCGTAGATGCAGTAGCGGCCAGGCCAGCACAGCGTGAGGGCACCGTGGCGGACTTCAGGAGGCTTGGTCCGTCCACATTTACTGGATTGGAGGAGCCATTGCCAGCGGAGCAGTGACTAGTTGACACGGAGAATCTGCTCGTCACCGTGCAGATTCCAGATGACAAGAGGGTGGATGTTGTACGCATCCAACTGGTGGATTATGCTCGCGACTGGTGGCTCGTAGAGGAGATCCGTCTGTCCAAGTCGATTAGTTGGGCAACGTTTTCGTGGAGTTTTTTGGAGAAGTTCTTTCCGCAAACTGCTCGAGAAGAAATGGAAGAAAAGTTTATTAGCTTGAAGTAGAATGGCGGATCCGTTGATATGCATGTGGTTGAGTGGACTCGGCTCAGTCGATTTGCAGGGCCTTTGGTTTTCGACGAGACGGATAGGGCATGAAGGTTCATGCGTAGCTTGGATATGGAGATTCAGAGACATTATATATCTGGGATTGACTACCTTCTCCCAAGTTCTCAAGACAGCTAGGGAGCAGCAGAGTCTATCGGTAAAAGTGAATGGTAATCAATAGCAAGCCGGCATAGTGCGGAAGCCGGCGTTTACGCAAAATCGAGCTCCTATACACAGAGGCATCCCGGTGAACAGACAAGACATTGTACCTATGAAGAAGCCCGTCGTATCCGATCAGAAAATGGACGTGATTTGTGACTTCTGCTGTCTACCCGGACACCTACAGAAAGACTGTCGAAGGAGGCTTGGACTCTGTCTTGTTTGCGGATCGGTTAACCATACCGTCAATGCTTGCCCGTCAAAGCTATGATTTAGGGACGATACTCAGAAGCCATCGCAGAAGCAGATTCTGGGGCAGAAGCAGACTACTCAGGGACCTAATCAAGCACGGGCCTTTACTTTGACGGCCGAGGAGACCAAGGCTTCAGATGAAGTCGTTTCAGGTATCTTACTTGTTCATATTTTTCCCGCATTAGCATTATTCGATTTAGGTGCATCCTGTTGTTTTATATCGTCCAAGTTTATTACCGCATACTCGATTCCATACATGGCCCTGTCTAGTTGCTGGGACATACACACTGCGAATGGGAAAATTATATCCAGTAGCGAGTGCAAGGATTATTTGATTGTTATTTGTGGACGAGAGCTTTTCACGGATTTCTTGGTGATTTATACTGGCATCTATGATGTTGTCTTGGGAATGGACTTCTTTGACACTTTCCACGCTTACATCGATTGCAGGGCAAGGAAAGTGATCTACCAGATTTTCGGACATCCGGAGTTTATATTTTCATGAGTAGCAGATCTGTCGGGTAGGTCGAATTTAGGGCTAGGCCGACAAGTGCCGTTCTTTCGTCACTGGAAGCAGATAAGGAGGAAGCGCTAGCAGTAGTTCGAGAGTTTATGGACGTGTTCGAGGACATCTCGGATTTACCGCTAAAACGAGATATGAAGTTTGCGATTGATCTTGTTCTTGGGGCAGCGCCGATATCAAAGGCGTATTATCCGATGTCACCAGTGGAGTTAGAAGAAGGCAAGAAATAGGTCGCCGAATTACTAGAGAAGGGTTGGATTCACAGCAGCAATTCACTCTAGGGAGTTCAAATTATTCTAGTCAAGAAGAAAGATGGCACGCGGAGGATGTGCATCGATTATCGGGAATTAAACCGGGTGACGATTAAGAACAAATACCCGATCTCTCGTATCGGCGAATTATTCGATCAGCTCAGTGGCGCGAGGGTATTCTCGAAGCTGGATTTGCGATTCGGATATCATCAAGTTCGAGTAAAACCAGAAGATATTTACAAGACAGCGTTCCGAACTTGATATGGGCATTATGAGTACTTAGTGATGCCATTCGGAGTCACAAACGCATCGGCGATATTTATGGACTTGATTAACCGAATCTTTTCACCGTACTTGGACCAGCTCATAGTAGTGTTTATTGACGGCATTCCGGTCTATTCGAGGAGCCAAGAAGAGCATACAGAACACTTGAAAATCACACTGCAAATGTTGAGGCAAGAAAGATTATATGCTAAGATGAGCAAGTGCGAGTTTTGGCTCGAAGAAGTGAAGTTTTTGGGGCATGTCGTATCCGGAGATGGAATTGCCGTTGATCCTGAAAAAATTGCAGCATTTCATGATTGGCTGATTCTGAAGAACGTAGCAGAGATCCGAAGTTTTCTTGGGCTTGCTGGATATTATAGAAGGTTCGTAGAGAATTTCGCTCGAATAGCCGAACAATTGACCTGGCTAACACGAAAGGAGGTACCGTTCGTATGGACGGAGAAACGCACGTCAGCTTTTAAATCGTTGAAGCAAAGATTGACCACCGCTCCTATTTTGACAGTGCCAGATAGTTCCGGAGAGTTGGTTATTCACAGAGACGCATCTGGGAAATGCTTAGGATGTGTTCTGATGCATCATAGGAAGGTTATAACCTACGTATCGAGACAATTGAAGACCCATGAGAAGAACTACTCAACTCATGATTTGGAGCTTGCAGCAGTGATTTTCGCTTTGAAGATTTGGAGACACTACTTATTGGACGAAATGGTAGAAGTATTTACCGATCATAAGAGCCTAAAGTACATGTTCACCCAAAAGGAGCTCAACATGAGGAAGCGTAGACGGTTGGAGCTGATGGCTGACTATGATCTTGATATAAAATACCATCCTGGAAAAGTTAATGTAGTGCCGGATGCGCTAAGTCAGTTGCCAGCAATACGAATGTTGACTGCACAGAAGGAGCTTATAGATGATTTCCAGAAATTCGAGTTGGAGATCGTATTACCGCATTCTTCGGGACAGTTGATGCAGCTGCAAGTACAGCCGTCCTTGATCGATAATATTAAAGCAGCGCAGTCGCACGATCCAAGATTGTAGAAGTTTCGAGAACAAGTTAAAGCGGGACTTCGAACGGACTTGTTGATTCATAAAGATGGTTCGTTACAATATGGGAGCCGCTTATGTGTGCCGAAAGGAAATATTCGTGAAGAAGTTATGAAGAAGGCTCATAGTTTCGCATATTCCGTACATCCGGAAAGCATGAAGATGTACCGAGATCTACGACAACATTTCTGGTGGGAAGGCATGAAAAAGAAGATTGCCCGCTATGTATCGAAGTGCTTGGTGTGTTAGCAAGTCAAGGCTGAACATCAGAAGGTAGCTGGTTTATTGCAACCACTTCCGATTCCTCAGTGGAAGTGGGAATATATAATCATGGATTTCGTGACATCTTTACCGCGAAGTCCAAAGGGCGATAATGTTGTTTAGGTGATTGTTGATTGATTGACCAATGCAGATCATTTTATACCGTTTCGAGTTGGTCAGTCGACGGAGGCTTTAGCATAGCGATACATGCAGGAGATTGAGAGATTGCATGGAGTACCTATGAGCATCGTTTCCGATCGTGATACCCGGTTCTTATCGCACTTTTGGAAGAGTTTGCAGGAAAGTTTGGGGACTCGATTGAAGTTCAGCACAGCCTATCATCCGCAGACAGATGGTCAGTCCGAAAGAACGATCCAAACTCTTGAAGATATATTGAGAGCATGCATGTTGGACTTCAAGGGTTCATGGGAGGATCATTTGCACTTGGTGGAGTTTTCATATAATAACAGTTTTCAGGCGACTATACAGATGGCTCCATTCGAAGCATTATACGGACGCAAGTGTCGCTCGCCCGTCTGTTGGGACGATATTGGAGAAAGAAGATTATTGGGACCGGATCTTATCATGCAAACCATGGAGAAAGTTAATGTGATCTGAAATCATATGAAGGCGGTGCAAGATCGACAAAAAAGTTGGGCCAATATAGGACGAAGACCTCTGGAGTTTGCAGTTGGTGATCTTGTTTTCCTTAAGATATTACCGACCAGAGGAGTGATTCGATTTGGTAGTCGAGATAAGCTTAGTCCTCGATTTGTGAGGCCTTTCGATATTATCGAGCGCGTTGGAGAAATAGCTTATCGATTGGCTTTACCGCCATCCTTAGCGAGTGTGTAAGTGCACGGCAGCGCCCCAGCCGTCTTTCCGAGGCCAAAATGCGGAAACGAAACTTTTTCAAAACTTTAAAACTGGCGCTACCGCGTACTAAAAAAAACCCGGATCGGGCCATTAATCTAATGCTAGCTAACTAGAGAATGGGTAGAATGCTATACCGAGCGATCCGTGTCTTTCGGTCTTCGGCCTCCATCCCGATCTCCTCGCGGAATCTCGGTCTTCATCTCCTCGTCGGAAAGGGCACCACACTGCCGGTTCTTTTTACGGGCTCCTACCTCTGGACCGAAGCAACTCGGACACGAAGTTAGCAAGCCGATGTGTCCAAGAATGATGTAGGCTAAGTGTAGAGTGGTTTGTCTCAAGGGGTTATGTGAAGTTACCTTAATAGAGTGGAGGTGAAGAATGAACTTTGAAATGGAGCTTTTGGGATTTTGTATAAGCAAAATGAGAATGAATTTCCCACACCACAAAAAAATGAATTGTCTCTCATTCCCTTAACTGTGGCCGGCCATGCATAAATTGGGAGAGCGAAAAAAACACAAGGGAGGTAAGCACAAGAGGAGTTGTGGTAACCATAAGAAAAAGTGAAGATAATGAGGAAATTATATCACATCAATTTCTAAATCAACTCTCATCTCATTTAATGCTAGCCATGAGCACAAGAAAAGAATCTAATGTGCTAGAAAACTCATGAAGTCTCCATTTACAAATAACACCCTCCAAATTGCTAATTTGCACATTTGCAAATTAGCCCCTCCATAAAAAAAAATCCGGCCATGAAGGAACAAAGGAAAACTGGCCAAAACGGAATGCAAACTGACAACTTCAAAAAAACTGATCCCGTAATAAATTACAGGAAAACCCCGCGACCGTATATACATACCTGCATTTGTATTTCGACCGAATACAAATGCAATGAGACAAAATCTACACTGTACAATACTAGGATCCGGCTTAAACCAAAGCCCGCTAGTATCATCCGTCCGATCATAATCCATGCAATACTGCACGTATAAGATCGAACCCTGCCATATATCCATACGACCTGTACAGCGTTTCACCCGAAACTTGAGAAACTGTCTGTGGGGGACTCTAAAGACTCGTCAATACTTTTGGCCGTGGATTTAACCACTAGCGCGTCAGAGGTATTAGCCATACGTAACGGGCTACCAAGTATTGACCAAAAGGGACGTCGATGAGCGAACTCATCCTGACACCCTACTGAGCCTGTCAGTGACAATATCCGTACAGTCTGGTCCGTTCTTCTATGAGTATCGCATGGCGGGCCTAGGGGATTGGTAAAAGTCAGACTCCCAAAAGAGGTACAAGTCGTGTTGGAGTGTAGCCCAGAACACCCTGAGATATTACCGGAATACCTACCAGTAAATCTCCTGTCTTGGCCAAGAACTTCGTGTAATGGCTCTCCTAGACACAGCGCGACCTCACCCCCAATACCGGGAGAGACGAACCCCTGCAGATCCGCTCACTGCCTCCATGTGGTTCGGGACTGTACCGAACTAAAACCTGTTTGCACGACTCTTTTGAGCCGTGGTAGGGTAGTAATCAAAGTACAGTGGGAACTCACACGAAACAAATGACGATCTCAGGTCGATGAACTAACATGTACACATGTCACCAGGGAACTGCTATCTGACGTCAGGTATAAGACCAACTAGCATGTTCCCGGCGAGTCCTGTCCAGTGTACTCATAACCCAATGAGCACCTGTATACATCTTAGGTGAACCAACTGACACCAGTGGCTTGTGAGACCGGCCACCGCCCCTCATCGGGGTCTCGACTGTATACACTAGTCTACTCTGGAGTATCGATGCCCTGTCTCGAAAACTCCCACGACTAGGGACTTTTTAAGGATGTGCTTATAGACCCCAGCTCCCACGTATATGATCGCCATCATACTGCTGGCCGTCAAGCAAGAACCCTAAGGGCTCTATCAACGCGCAATAGTGACCTGTAAGATCGCCTAAAGCAGTACACGATGATAAAGATAAACCATATAGCATACTATCATCTTGACTAAGACTGTTCTACCGGTATAGGTCCTCCCTCAATCATTGCAATCACGTGCCTGTGATCCAATAATTGACTCTGAGGGCACTATCTCCAACAATCTCCCACTTGCACTCAAGGCTAATTATTGCGATGTCGCATACTCATAGCCCGTGTGATACCGAACACCCAACTCCTCTACTAATCAGTCTCACAAAACCCGCTTGCGAAACTAATGCGTTCGAGGAATAGCCTCAGTGAGTGGATCCGCTCTAATGTTTCTTTCTATGTCTCTCTTTATCTCAAGTTCGCGGAGAAAGCCATCTCCCGAAATGAGCAATACCTGTCTTAGAATATGTCTGGATATATGATGGGACCTAGATCATAAATGAACTCCAAATCCAAACTTCTTAGACTGTATCGTCAACTGAAACCAATCAGTATTCTGCGCCATGCCTCCCTCAGTATCCGCTTGGACCACATGTCCAAAATGCTGCCCCTCGTCAGAGGAAAACTATAACTCTGACAGTCACTCTGTCATCCAGGTCACCTTGGAAGCCTGGAATGATAACCATCTCCTAAAGGAGGCTGCCGTTATCAAATCCCTAGAACATCCACTTATGTTCTAAAACTGCTTTCGATTGTTTCTCCAGGATTGGATTAATATCAACTTATTGCATCTACTGCAAAAACAACATCTGGTGTGGTACTTGACATCTCATGATTGACTCAATTGCCTAAGCAAGTGATCTGCCAATCATGCACACCCCTCTCCCCTTTAGTCTGTAAGACATCTTTACAGAGGGTGACTCCATCACCTGCAAATACACTGCCATGCCTGGAGTCGTCCATTCTAAATATTTTTAGAATGCTGTCTAAGTATCCAGATTGGGAAACCACCCAAATCTAGATCTAAAACCATAGATCTAGTAACCAGAATGTCTGATATAATATCCAATTCCTATGTGGAGAAACCACTGTGTGACAACCAAAGTATAACCGACCGTAGTATGGGAATTTCACTTCCTACTCTGTGTATGTCATCCAAATACCAGGATATCGCACCATACTACCTTTTTAACAGATCCATCCCCTATTCTGATGGAGTCAAACCTATGACTGTCACATCAGAAATGGATGATCTGTCTCCGCTATATCTGCTTTAGTCTATGAATAGACATAAGTCACTTGTCCACTATGCTTCCGCTGCTCCCACTGACTACGACAACTCTCTGGCAGAGTCATATAGGCATACACTTCTAAAGCTAGTTTAGAACGACGCTATAGTCATCCTCCTGCCGGGTCTCACAGTCTGGAACAACAACAATGGCAAGTCTGGGTAAACAAGAACCTCCCTGTCACCGTCCTTGAGGCTACCGGAGTACCTCTCGGGTGCCTGGGGTTACCCACCTTATCTGCGGAGTGGCCAATGGAATGTCAAACCAGATTGAATCTTTAGGTTCTTATCAAATTTTCAGTAATCGTTTGCGGTTCTGGAATCACTTCCAGTTCTACATTACTCCCACTACTATTTTCTGAAAAAATCCATTTTTATTAAAACTGTGGCGAGTCAAGAACAATATCACTATTGATCTTCCAGATGGTAGAAAGTCAACCCTCATCATAGCCCGGGTCAACCCACAAACAGCCATTACAGAAACGTGCCTTGAGTTATCCAGAGTCTGGTTTTAAGCATAAGCCGGACAACTCCCCCTACCTTAACATCGTTAAGATATGAACTGTTCTATATCCAATACAGAAATATAGGCACTGATTTGATTGGAACCAGATTCAAATCATGCAACTGTCTCCAGTGCATGTCAACTAAATGGAAAGAGGCCGATCAACATTACTCAACTTAGGAATACTTCCAATTATGAGTAACCTGAAAGAGAAGCAAGTTCTCTTAATCATTACTATTAACTGAATACCATACTCAAGTATCTACATCTTCGATCGCCTTGAAGAATCCCGATACTTGCAACACCTGGTTCTCTACTTTATTTATATACTTATAACTTCTCAAAACTTGGACCTTGTGTTTCTACGAAACACTTGTCTAAGAACTAGAGAGGTCACAAGTAAACATAATATAGTACGAGGACCATCCCCTCTGTCCTAATGGACATTGGACAACATACAATACTCTGTATAAGTCCCTTGAGTCTAATGATTCATTCCCAGTGTGTCGTAGGTTGAAAACTGTACTTATGGTTAAGAAGAATTACACCGCTGTTTAATACTCCTTACCTAACCATCCACTGATATAAGTAAATGTCATAGACATAATTTCAAAAAGTTATATCTCACTTCATAAAAATGAACGTACAGATATATCAATTTGAAATTGGTGCATAACAACGGATATTCAAAACCAAATATTCGCCGTCCGGCAAACAACCCAGGCGATTTCCTCAAATATCATCAATTACAACGAATCCCGATATAATGAGGATAATCACCTAATTTCCAATAACTTACTCCCACTCATCATCTGTAAAACCATACAGATGTGAGAATCATACCTGCTAAATACATACCCTGGAGCAAGTGTCTAATTGGGAAATCAGTTTTCTATTAACAGTACACAGTGAAACTGAAACATTGAAATATTTCGTAGGGGTATCCGGGTATTCCTAGTAATGCCTCTTCCATTATCAGATTCACAACTCTAACCGTATATTTCTTTGCCATCTCTCCACATCCGTCATTACCTTCTGTACAACCTCTTAGGCTAAATGGTTTTCTTCCTTCCCCACCGTTCGGCACCAGCCTATGGTTTGGAAGAAGACTATCCAATAAGCATAATGGGTGTACTGTCCTAATCCTAGGAGCACTCGCAATACGAGAGAAGGTAAAGATAAAAGACACCTGAATAAACCTTATTCCTATTTCTCCTGAACCAGAATTCATCCCCGAACTGGAACAAGTCCCTTCGAGTTCGTATATAACTATACGATGGAGTATCCAAATAACTGTGGATCTTTGTAGTGATACGGAGTGTCCTGGAGAAATACAAAGGTGAAGTGGGAGTGGTAATGAAATACTTAGTTTGGTCGTGAATAGCAGTCGCAGTTTACTTTGCCCTCCTTCTAATCCCTTTATTTGTCTTTACTTAATACCTTCTGTACACCACACTTAGGCTAATCGGCTTTCTTCATTCCCTACCGTTCGGCACCAGCCTAACGTTTGGAAGAAGACTATCCAATTTGCGTAATGGGTGTACTATCCCCTAATCCAAGGAGCACTCGCAACCTGAAAGAAGGTAAAAGGAAAAGACAACTGAATAGTCCTATTCGTTTTCTCCAGAACCGGAAACCATCCTCGAATAAATTCCATCGAGTTCGTATATAACCATACGATGGTTTTATCCAATGGAAGTGGACGTTCGTAGTAATACGGGGTGTTCTGGAAAAAAAGGTAAAAGTAGGAGTGGCAATGAGGTATGCAACTCTGACAATCCAAAAGCCAGTGTTTAAGAAGGTTCGGTCAACTTGGTCACTGAGTATAGTCAAGAGTCGGGCCATGGTCGTTGCCAAAGAGAGAGAGAAAAGAAACACTCAGCGTGCACTCTAACCTAGATCAGAATGGTTATCACTTTATCCAATCAGGAAACCTCCCACTGTAACGTCAAATTCTCCTCCAAACCTGAAAGAAGAATTAGTCGAGATCGCCCGAGGAGTAAACCAACTCATCAGTGGGAATCGGGATCCAACTACATTGCATGATAACGTGATGGAATCCACTCACGTTATCACACTACAGAAGGTATGCGCATATCTGGCAAGTTTCAGTTTCTTTAGAAACTCCCGATGTGATTTTTACCCTATGCTCTTATGACCTTGACGTTGGCCAACATATCATAAGTCACATGTCAAGTTCTACCCGTCATTATCCAGGTTAATTTGAACTCACCCGTACATACCCTTGACGTAGGCCAAAATAGTAGTACGACTGTCCCAAACTAATGCATCTATCTATGCAACAGATAAATATCCGGTAGCTACCAATCACTATGCCTTGGCGTAGGTCAAAATACATAGCTTGAATACTACCGAACATTTAACTGAAATGACGGGGGGCTACGAATGTTTTATGGCGAAAAACCTTTAACGTAATGAACTTGATATCGTTGAAAGAACCAGATAGCTTTTTATAAAAATATAGTGGCGAAAACCTTTGCTAAAGAGGTCACTCCCGGTGAAGGGATCTCGACTCTTTTCCCATAGAATGAGATGCAGGATATTCCAACTGAATACCACGATGCAAAGCAAAAGTAAACGACTATAGTGAAGTTATTGCCCTGACGCAAACTTCTGTCCAAGGGGTCACTCCCGGTGAAGGGATCTCGGCCCTTACCTCGTCGACTGAGGTGCTGGATATTCATAACCGAATACCACCGTGGAAAACAAAAGAGAACGTCCTTGCAATAACAGCTTTTTGAAAAATGTTCCAACAATATCAGAATAGGTTTGTTTAGCTTGCATTGATCCGAATCAACGCAGTCCCATCAATTGATCACACAAATAAAGAACGAAAATAATGATGTACGTATATGCCATCCGCATTCGCCACTGGGTCCCGTCATCACCCATTAGGTTACTTAACTAACGACAGAGCGGGGACTGGACTAGCGCGGATGCAAAACATATACAACATCTACTAGTATATATATCAATATATAATATTCGCTCAAGGCGTGATAAAATGCAACATTACAGAAATGCAATAAGTATCACAGAACAATACAGATAACTGGGATCCCCGGGTTTCATAGAGCCGCTACTGAAACCCGGCGTTCCCCTGGTCGTGTGGATAGCCTGTGTAATGAAATCCTAGACCCCTACGGGCGCGACAAGTTACCCGCCAAAACCTGAAGCGAGGCAGCCCCTTCAGCAACGTGAATGGACCACCCAGCACTTCACGGAATCCGGTAACTTGGGCACCCTTCCTTGGGTCAACCTGTACCCCCTACGAGTGCGGCGAATAGCCCGCCAATTCTAGAGTGAAGCCCCCTCCGTCTCAACGCCATGAGATGCGGGCCCGTTGCCCTCTAAAACCCGGCTACCCATGCACCCCTCCGCGGGGTAATCCTAGTACAGAAAGTAAAATATACAACGGGTACATCGACCTCAGCCCGGTCATGCCCCAAAAGAATAATATACAAACAGGCAGTGACGGCAGTCCACATGTCGGACGCTCGCCCCGCATTATCAAATGTACATATATAACCAAACTGTACTAACATTGCATCCAGGCTATCCACCACGACAAATCCGCAACATCACAGCACAACACAGAACATCAACGTGAATGTCACGTTCGCAAATCCGTCTAAAAGGGATATAGCAGTTAGACAGGATTTACCGATCAAGTGACATTCACAGTCGCAGATATAATGTAAATACTGTGAACTAACATGTTTAAAATTTTAGATCGACTAAGTTTCCCGAAGTGGGCCCCAATCGCAACTGTAGCATTCAAAATAAATCTGGGCCCAAAAAGAATATACCAGAAACCCTCTTTCCATTTCATAGAGCCACTGTAAAAATTTGGTGCATTGAATAGTCAAAGTGGCGGCAGAACCGCGGCTAAAGCATGGGTTTGGCCGCGGTTCCGCTGCGGAACAGTAATACCATGCGACCAAATTTTTACAGAACTCTTAAAAAACCATGCACGTATTTTTACAATTTACCAAATAATTTTTTGACCACTGCAAAAATTCGACAGAAACTGGACTTGAAAATATGGTTTTTGGAAAATCCGTTCAATCGAACTTGTAAACACGTTAGAGCAAGCTATACTAGATTAATGGCGTGGTTCTCATACCAGTGTAAGTGCATGGCAGCACCCCGGCCGTCTTTCCGAGACCAAAATACGGAAACGAAATTTTTTCAAAACTTTAAAACTGGCGCTACCGTGTACTAAAAAAAACCCGGATCGGGCCATTAATCTAATGCTAGCTAACTAGAGAATGGGTAGAATGCTATACCGAGCGATCCGTGTCCTTCGGTCTTCGGCCTCCATCCCGATCTCCTCGCGGAATCTCCGGTCTTCATCTCCTCGTCGGAAGGGCACCACACTGCCGGTTCTTTTTACGGGCTTCCACCTCTGGACCGAGGCAACTCGGACACGAAGTTGGCAAGCCGACGTGTCCAAGAATGATGTAGGCTAAGTGTAGAGTGGTTTGTCTCAAGGGGTTATGTGAAGCTGCCTTAATAGAGTGGAGGAGAAGAATGAACTTTGAAATGGAGCTTTTGGGATTTTATATAAGCAAAATGAGAATGAATTTCCCACACCACAAAAAAATGAATTGCCTCTCATTCCCTTAACTGTGACTGGCCATGCATAAATTAGGAGAGGGAAAAAAACACAAGGGAGGTAAGCACAAGAGGAATTGTGGTAACCATAAGAAAAAGTGAAGATAATGAGGAAATTATATCACATCAATTTCTAAATCAACTCTCATCTCATTTAATGCTAGCCATGAGCACAAGAAAAGAATCTAATGTGCTAGAAAACTCATGAAGCCTCCATTTACAAATAACACCCTCCAAATTGCTAATTTGCACATTTGCAAATTAGCCCCTCCATCAAAAAAAATTCGGCCATGAAGGAACAAAGGAAAACTGGCCGAAACGGAATGCAAACTGACAACTTCAAAAAAACTGATTCCGTAATAAATTACAGGAAAATCCCGCGACCGCATATACATACCCGCATTTGTATTTCGACCGAACACAAATGCAATGAGACAAAATCTACACTGCACAATATTAGGATCCGGTTTAAACCAAAGCCCGCTAGTATTATCCGTCCGATCATGATCCATGCAATACTACACGTATAAGATCGAACCCTGCCATATATCCATACGACCTCTGCAGTGTTTCGCCCGAAACTTGAGAAACTGTCTGTGGGGGACTCTAAAGACTTGTCAATACTTTTGGCTGTGGATTTAACCACTAGCGCGTCAGAGGTATTAGCCATACATAACGGGCTACCAAGTATTGACCAAAAGGGACGTCGATGAGCGAATTCATCCTGACACCCTACTGAGCCTGTCAGTGACAATATCCGTACATTCCGGTCCGTTCTTCTATGAGTATCGCATGGCGGGCCTAGGGGGTTGGTAAAAGTCAGACCCCCAAAAGCGGTACAAGTCGTGTCGGAGTGTAGCCCAGAACACCCTGAGATGTTACTGGAATACCTACCAGTAAATCTCCTGCCTTGGCCAAGAACTTCGTGTAATGGCTCTCCTAGACACAGCGCGACCTCACCCCCAATACCGGAAGAGGCGAACCCCTGCAGATCCGCTCACTGCCTCCATGTGGTTCGGGACTGTACCCAATTAAAACCTGTTTACACGACTCCTTTGAGCCGTGGTAGGGTAGTAATCAAAGTACAGTGGGAACTCACACGAGAAAAATGATGATCTCAGGTCGATGAACTAACCTGTACACATGTCACCAGGGAACTGCTATCTGACGTCAGGTATAAGACCAACTAGCATGTTCCCGGCGAGTCCTGTCCGGTGTACTCATAACCCAATGAGCACCTGTATCATCTTAGGTGAACCAACTGACACCAGTGGCTTGTGAGACCGGCCACCGCCCCTCATCGGGGTATCGACTTATACACTAGTCTACTCTGGAGTATCGATGCCCTGTCTCGAAAACTCCCACGACTAGGGACTTTTTAAGGATGTGCTTATAGACCCCAGCTCCCACGTATATGATCGCCATCATACTGCTGGCCGTCAAGCAAGAATCCTAAGGGCTCTATCAACGCGCAATAGTGATTTGTAAGGTCACCTAAAGCAGTACACGATGATAAAGATAAACCAGATAGCATACTATCATCTTGAGTAAGACTGTTCTACCGGTATAGGTCATCCCTCAATCATTGCAATCACGTGCCTGAGATCCAATAATTGATTCTGAGGGCACTATCTCCAACAGAGTGTTCACGACGTGTTTTATGTACCTTAACTCCATAAGTATGTTCGAGACGAGACGCACGTACTAGATTTTTCGGAGCTGACAGTAATGGAGGACTTAACGTATGAAGAAAGACCGATGGCGATTGTAGATCGAAGAGAAAAGGTCCTCAAGAATAAGGTTATCCCTCTAGTACTTGTTTCATGGGGGAATCATTCGCACGGAGAATCAACTTGGGAACGAGAAGACGAGATTTGACAGAAGTTTCCACACCTATTTTCTTAAATTCATGTTTTCTTGTCTTTTCCTGTTCCGGGAATTTCGAGGACGAAATTCTTTTGTAGTTGGGTATAATATAACACCCTAGTTCATTTATACCATAATTATGTTTGGGTTTTCCTAATTTTGCGACAGTTTCCTTGTTTAGTCTTGTTTTTGGGTGCAGATAGTGCTTTTGGTATCTGTGGATAGTATCCGACCCGACCCGCATGCTTGAAACCCAGCATGGTTCAAGATTACGTTATATCTTTACCAATACAGAGAATCCGTGCACATTTAGATTTGATATATATATTTATATATGTATCATATTTTAGTATCTGCATATATTTTCAAATAATACAAATTATAGTCAAAAATATTTTTAATATGTAGCATGGCCTGTATCATACCTCATACCCTATGGTTGCATCCTGACATCGTGTTCACTTCCTGTTTGATGAAACAGACTCGTTTGGATTGCTACGTGTTTTTACATGTATCCGTTCTTGGGGGTATGCATTTTATCTAACCGGATGTCGCATTATAATTTTAACTGATACGTATAATATCTGTATTTTAAAACTAGATTTTTAGAAGTGACCCGGGTATTTTTCGAAGTATATTTGTATAAAGCCAAAAAATATATTATAATATATTTTTAAACCTAACAGTTTATAATCGTGTGTATATATAATATAACATATTTTAAATCCTAACCAATATTTTATCATCACTCTCTCTCTTCTCAATCTATATCTCTCTCTAACCCTCCGTCTCTCTCTTAATGTGTGTGTATATATATTATATTGATTTAACCAATACAACACAACCCTCTCTCTTCTTCCTCTTCTCGTCTTCTTTCCCTCCTCTGCTACCGCGAGAAACTTAACCCTAGCCTCACCTCACCACGGCCCCAGACCTCACCGCCGACCATCCCAATCTCGTCATCACCACCCTCGTCTCCCCTCTTCCTTCTCCTCCCCTCTCTCCAACCCCAACATCACCATCACCCAACACCTGCAACTCGACGACCCACGAACCCACGAACCCCGATGCCTGCCATCTCCATCACCGTTGATCCCAACCTCATCATCTCACCCTCGTCGTCACAACCACATCCTCTCCTCTTCCTAACCCCGACCCCTTGCACACCCACCCCGAGAACCCACGACACAAACCTACAACCCTACAACCTGCACCCTACAAACCCCTTGCATTTTCCCCGACCTCGACCCCTTGCAGGCCCCCTGATGTGCGTCGTCTACTCCTTCGTGTATCTCTTGGAGAATGTACCCAGTTTCGTCGGAATCGACGCATAAGAGCAGAGGTTGGGTATACGATTTTTTATACAAGTTACCTTTGCTCTACAAGAAGTGACGAGATTTCATGTGGAGCCTGCGTGCTTCTGTTCGGTCTTTGGGGAGCGTTTCATCCTTGAGGAATACCACTATGGGCTTTCTCCATTCTGGGATATCTCCTTGAGTAGCGTAAATCCTGTGTATCACTTTTGTATCTTCGATGCTGGGTCGCTGCGATTGGCCAAATAGGAGGAGGCGAGCTTGCTCAAGACGTCGGCTTCGACGTTCATACTCCGAGGAACTGCTCTACTTGGACTTCGTTGAAATTTTTCCTTATCCTTTTCGTCTCGGCAAGATATTTCATCATGAGGGGTTCTCGGGTTTCGAATCGCCTGGTCACTTGCCCAACGACAAACACGGAATCGCCGTGGACTCTGATCTGTTTTAGCCCTACCCGAGGCGATTCGTAGGTCAGCCAACAGAGCTTCATACTTCACGGCGTTGTTCGAGGCCCTGAAGTCGAACCGTAGAGAATACAACATCTTAGCCTCGTTAGGACCGTGGATGATCAGGCCAGGTCCACTTCCTTCTTCTGTAGAGGAATCGTCCACATAAAGTACCCAGTCCGGAATCGGACCGAGCTTTTTTCGAAGGAGTTTTGTGGGCCTGAATCTTGTGCCGTCGCTTCTTCTCTGTTGGGAATGGTGCATTCAACCACAAAATCGGCTAGGGTTTGGGCTTTAACAGCTTGCCTTAGTCGGTACTGGATGTCGAATTGTGACAAGTCCCATCTCCATTTTTCCAAGCGGCCCAACTGCTTGGGGGAACCGAGAATGTTCCCTAGGGGTCAGTCGGTAAGGACAATGATCGTATGAGCCTGGAAATAGTGCCGAAGCTTCATGGAGGCGACGACGAGCGAGGACTATCTTTCCGATGGCCGGGTACTTTGTCTCCGCGTCTTTGTAAACGTGGTTGACGTAATAAATCGGCCTCTATATTCTCTTGGATTCTTTGATGAGTACTTAGCTAGCTGCCTGGCCGGAGACGGCTAGATACAGCAGTAGCTCGTCTCTTTCGGCTGGTCGGGTGAGTAGTGGTGGCGTCGACAGATGCGACTTGAGATACTCAAAGGCGACTTGGCACTCCTCGGACCACTCGAACGCTGGAATCTTTCTCAAAGCCTTGAAGAAAGGTAAGCACTTCTCCCTGGATTTGGACATAAAACGACTCAGAGCAAAAACTTTGCCTGTGAGTCACATGATTTCCACGTTGTTCTTGAGCGTCGTCATGTCAATGAAGGCTTTGATCTTCTCTGGGTTTGCTTCGATTCCTACGTGGGTGACCATGAACCTGAGGAACTTACCTCCCGTGACGCCGAAAGCACACTTAGCTGGATTCAACTTCATTTTGTACTTTCGCAGGACCTCGAAGGTTTCACCAAGGTCCGTAGTATTCCCGGCTGACTGGTTGGACTTTACAAGAATGTCATCGACGTAGACTTCCATGTTCCGTCCAATCTGTAGCTTGAACAGCTTGTTGACTAGCCATTGATAAGTTTTCCAGCATTTTTGAGGCCAAAAGGCATTACCTTGTAACAATAGACCTCTCAATCAGTGGTGAAAGCGGTGAGCTCTTCGTCGTCCGAGTCCATTTGGATTTGATTATAATCGAAGAATGCGTCCATGAAGCTCAACGGCTCATCACCGGCTAAGCTATCTACCAGCTGAAGAATGCGTCCATGAAGCTCAACAACTCATCACCGGCTAAGCTATCTACCAGCTGATCTATCCGAGAAAGCGGATAGTTGTCTTTTGGGCAGGCTTTATTCAAATCGGTAAAGTCGACGCACATACGACATTTTCCGTTCGCCTTCTTGACCATGACTACGTTGGCCAACCAAGCCGAGTAGTCTAAGTTTTTGATGAAGTCTGTCGTGGGCAGTCGATCCACTTCTTCCTTAATTGTCTTCTGCTTGACATGCATAGAGCTCCTTTTCTTCCACCGAACCGGTCGGGCTTTTGAGTCAACTTCGAGCTTATGGGAGATCACCTTGAGGTCGATCCCCGGTATGTCCATGGGAGTCCAAGCGAACACGTCAGAGTTTTCTCGAAGGAACTGGATAAGGTTGTCCCAAGTTTCCCCGGTCAAGAGGAAGTCGATCTGGATAGTTCGGCTGCTGTCTCCCTTTTTAAGGGGAATTTTGGACAAGGTTTCTACCGGGGAACCCCGGATCTCCTTCTTGTCATCACGTGTATCCAGTGACTCATGAGGATCACATGGTCCGTCGGTCAGATCAAATTCTTTGTCCTCTGGAACTGTCGTGATGAGACATACCCTAGCGATTTGTTGATCTCCAAAGGCCCGTCTTATCCCAACATCGCTCAGAGGAAATTTGAGCGTGAGATTGTAGGTCGAGATATGAGCTTCAAAGACGTTTAAGGTGGGGCGACCCAAGAGAATGTTATAAGAGGATGGAACCCGAGCGACGAGAAAACTCACTGACATTGTTCGGATTCTTCTGTCCTCCCCAATGTTGAACGGGGGAGTGATCGTTCTCTCTGCTTGAATGGAGCGGTTAGTGAACCCGGAGAGAACGTGCGAGGTAGGTTGGAGATCGGATGAGTTTAATCTCATACACCGGAAGCAGTCGTAAAATATGATGTCCGCCGAACTTCCCGAGTCAACGAGAATTCTCCTAACCTCGTACTTATTTACCCATGCCATGATCACTAGGGGATCATTGTGCGGGACAGATATGCCATGTAGGTCCTTGTCGGTGAAGGTGATGGAGTAACCTTCTTGTACTTATTGGAGGGGGAGCATCTAAGGTCATGATTGGCCGGAAACGGTGGGTGTCTTCGTTGCTCAGAGTCGAGCCAACGGAGACAATCATGATCTGTCCGACTGTCAACTCTTCAGTTAGAGGTTGGTCGGCTTGCTCTCTATCTGCTTGACATATGTCTTGCAGGTATTTTGCCAAGTGACCGGAGCTGATCAGCTACTCGATGCAATCGCGCAGCTGTTTGCAGTTCTCGGTCGTGTGTCCTTATAACCAATGAAAGGCACAATACGGGCCGCGGAGTCGTTTGCCCGGCCTTTGTATCATCGGTGGCAGTTTGAAGAATCTATCGCTTTTTGCCTCCTCTACCAGCTCAGGCTGCGAGACGTTGAGAGGTGTGTACTCATGAAATCACGGGGAATAAGGTTTCAAATGATCAACCTCTTCTCTTTTCGGTCCTTTTTCTTTCTGTATGTCCGGTCTTCCCGGGAAAGATTTGCATTCACCTCATACTCGGGTTGGATTTCCCGTTCGGTCCAAACCCGTACCTCGGCCATGGTCTTAGATTGTGCCAATGCAAAAGAGTGGAGCCACTCTTTGTGCCTGAGACCGGATCTTAGGGCGGTAATGACCGTCTTATCCCGGTGTTCGGGTACCTCCAGGAGAGCATTGTAGAACTGGGTAATATAGCCCTCGAAAGATTCCATGTTCTCACTCTTGATAGTGAACGGGTAGTCGACTGACCGCTTCTGCCGTTGGTTGCTGACGAAGTGTCTAAAAAACTGAGCGGCCAACTCATCGAAAGTTGAGATTGAGCACGGAGTCAGGCAACAGAACCAATCTCGTCTGGCCCAGATGAGAGTGGTAGGGAATGCTCGGCACTGAACGGCGTCCGAGTTATCTTGAAAGCTCATACCCACGGTGAATGTGTCCAAGTGGTCTTTCGGGTCAGACTTCCTGTCGAAAAGAGCCACTTTAGGTAGTTTGTTTCGGAAAGAGACCCGCTCTCTCAGTAGTTGTTCGGTGAAGGGTTTCGTGAGAAAGTCCACAGAATACTTCACCGATCTGCCGGGCGAATGGACGGCAAGCCGCATGTCCTCGATTTTCTTCTCGAGGACCTCGATTCGCTGCTGGTACCCCAAGAATTCTCCATAATCGGAGTTCCTGCTGTCCCTGCATTGGGCTTGGATGACGGAACGGTTTCGGTTTCGCTCTATCGCGTTCCTCAGGTCCTCAGGATGAACCTTTCATGGATCTTCTCGGTGAGTGCCATATGCACGGTCTCGGTGGTTACGGTGATGTCGGTCTTTCCAAGAGTTAGGCGATCTGACCGACGTCACCCCGGAGGGCGAGGGAGCATGATGAGCGTTGAAGCGAAAGTTCGGTTGGTCCTGAGACCTCAATGTCGGACTGTTCAGCGTCCAATGAGTCATAAAATCATTCCTTGTATGGGGGCTGCGACTGCTGGAATCGGCACGTCGGTGTTCCGTGGTTTTAGGATTGACACGAGCGAGGCCGAGGAGTTAAGCATGTCCGTTCGCCGTCTCACGCCCGCCATTGTTTTGGGGAGTAGGGGTGGCGGTTTCCTTGGCATGGTTGGCAGTTTGAACACGAGCGAGCGCGTCCACCATTACTGCCAGTCGGTCGATCCATGCCGTTAGGGCTTCGACGATGTTGGGAGGAGTGGAACCATCCTTGCCTCCGTTGCGAAGCACGGGATGGCTCAAACTAGGATCTTCATCGCGATGATCGCTGGTCATCGAATCGAAGGCGAAAGATCAACTTTTTGGTGGAAAAAATGTCTTATTTCCTACAGACGGCGCCAACTGATGAGTCAGATGTCGTCTTCCGTTGATCTTCTGGCCAGCGGGACTGAAGAGCTGTGATTTGGAGGGAGTGTGGATCTCAATGGGTTGTTCATTGTCGTTGACGTCGAGCCACCTGCAAAGGAAGTCCCGGTGTGAAAAGCCACCGTAGGACTCTCCGATGATTAAGCAAGTACCGAGGAATAATTGGGCAGAGTAGCGGTGTATTGTATTGAGTTTGAGTTACCTGAATTGTCTGGAGGAGGGGTTTATATAGGGGTCGCCTGAAGGCGGGGTCGATACGAGATTCTCGCCGTCCGTTTCACCCATGAGTAACGTCTGCATTGATGATGAGATACGTTCATTAAAGGCGAGATATGCTAGTGTGGGATGTGTGACATGGAGCGGCGGAGATCTCGTCGTGGCGAGATGCACAGATCCGTTACGAGGACGCTCGTGCACCATGCTCCCAGTCAAATAGGGACGCTGAGGAATCTAAGCCATAGAATAACTCAGAAACGTGCAAGAAAGCTGAGAAAGCTCAACTTTTATAATTGCTCGAAGACAAGCTATTAGCTGATGGTTAGACGAAAGGGAACGTACTCAGAGGAGGCCTTCTAAAGGTCGTGTGCTACTTCGGAGGTGAGGCGCTGAGGAATGTCCCCCTTACATGGTACTTATCTCAGCTCCGTAGACTTCAAATAGCTAGTTAGGGCACGTGAGAGACTTGTCATCTGCCACGTGTCTTGATCTGGGGAAGCATCACGGTGAGCACCATCACTTAGACACTTACCTGACACTGTGTCCAATACTCTTGGGCCGTATCCGTCCAAATTCTATGTGCTCAACACTTTTACATACGGTAGGGGTTCGACAATAAGAATGTGTATATGTGAGAACAATTTTGATACCTTTGAGGACACAAGAAAATTTACTATTTAAAAATATCTCATGTCGGACTACAACTAGGAATAGATGTTCAGATTGGTGTAAATGATGAAGTCGGGTCTATGAAGGCTTCAATAAAAAAAGGGGTTAATATTATGTTTGTTTTAACCCTTATCAATTGTATTCTTGTGTGTTTTATTAATAGTTTTATGCTTGTATTTCAAGAGAACTTATAGTTTTGGATGAAAGGTGTAAGCTTGAATTTTTTTTGTGCTCTTAATGTTGTACTAGCGTATGTTTCTTCTCGTAATCTATTTATATTTTGATTAATACATATATATAATATAACTAATATATAAATTATATAGTCGTGTCATGTGTCCTCTTTTTAACAAATTTTCCGTGACCCATATTCGTGTCCGTGCTTCATAGATTGGGAACCATGTGACGGAATTATAAATTTTGAAAAATAGTTGATGGTCGGGATGCAATTACTTGTGAAATATTTTTTTCCGGTCATTTTTTTTAATTTTTACACGTGATTGTAGTAGCGGGGATAGTAAGGTTCGATTTAAGATGGAAGCTTCTCAAGATGTCGTTTAGGGGGAACTCGTGGAATGTAGTAGCTGGGATAGTACGGATCAATTCAAGATGGAAGGGAACACGTGGAATACATGTCGATGAGCAAAAAGCTAGCCATATCCAATTTCATAAAGCTTAAAATACATGGAACGGATACCATTATGAAGAAAAGCATTAATTAATTGTTTTGACAAGGTCCTAAAACAAGTTTACAAGAATCGACTTATGCTTTAAAGGGGTGCACGATATATTCTTTCTTTATGATCTTCTCTTTATAAGCAACTCGTAATGAGACTTTAGAGATTCTTACCAATCTTACCAAAAACTGATTAGGCACCGTCTTTCTCAAAACAAGTTTATCCTGGACCTCGTGCATGATAATGTCCACTAAGAGTAAGTGTTGAAAGAATCAACAGAAGTATTGAAAGAGTCTACTGGCTCTATTTTCATAGCTTCTTTTTAAGGTTACTTCTGGTGCATTGCTTAATTTGATGGAGATTCTATATAGAAGCACTTCTCCCCTTGCACTATGTGCGTGCATCGGTTTCAATAACATAATGATTATAATAATTAAATAAATCAGAACATCAGATTTTGATCGTTGAGCTAGTATTTTGTTAAATGAGAAATTATTTCACCATTTTGTTTCCTAGGTTTCCTTTCTTCATGGTAGAGGAAATGAATAGTATTTAATTATAGTCTAACGACAAACTCAAGTGCGGTGCAGTGAGTTATAATCAAACAGTACTAGAAGCGTTGACAGTATTTACTGGCTCTATTTTCATAGCCTATTTTTGAAGGTTACTCCTGGTGCGATGGATACTATATCATTCCACAAGCACTTCTCCATTCGCACTAGATGCATGTATCGGATTCAATAATTCATAATGCATGATTTCATAATTAAATAAGTTAGAGCATTGGACTTGGAACATTAGGCTAGTACTTGTTTTGTTTTTGTAAATAGCGAAATTATTTTACACTTGTGCTCTTTAGGTTTCCATAAAAGTATATGTTTATATTCTTGGTTATCTTAGTCAAGAGAGGATTAACGATTATGTTGACAGCAAGTAACAAATTCTTTTGTACAGAATTTTCAGCTTTACATGACCAATAATGCAAGGAATATATCTTCCCTACTTTTTTATTAGTTCAAGATTCAAAGAATACTATTTAGTTCTTTCTCTCATATTTGATTCCATCCAATAGCACTTTTCCATCAAAAGATGCTTATCTGAATAATTTTTTAAAATAAAAATTACTAAACAAAAAACGCTTCTTCTTTATCCTCCCCTCAGGTTCGTACTCCCCGAAGTTGATATGCCATGTGTCACCTCCCGACCTTCTATAAATAGCACCCTTGCTAGTTCTTCACCCTCACCACCTCCCTCAGATTTATACATAGCAAGTGATTTCTGTAGAGAGTGAGAGGGAAAGAATCACTCATTTTATAGAGTCTGTGGTAGCTGCCCCCTCTAGTTGCTTGGTGCAGCTCGGCTCAGTTTGATTTGTTGACAGGTCTATCTGTACCGGGCTGCACCAAGCAAACCAGAGGCGGAATGCTATGATTCTGGGAACTTACGCATCTGATCTCATGATTTAGAAGTGATTTGGTTGTTATTATCATGTTTTTTTAGGAGGCTGTTAGATACTGTTAAATGTTATACGGTTGTTTAGAAGAGACGTGGAACGCAGCCTCCTCCTTCTAAAATGTCTAGCTTGGATAGCTAGGATAGTAGTTGCTTCTTTCAATACGAAAGAGCGTGAACGTCTCTCTCCGAATCGGAATAGTACTTTATGAACCCTAGAAGACCGGTGCCCTAGGTGCCAGGTTTAATAGCCGTCAGTGAGGCAGATTGGGAATTTGTTTAATGTCTTTTTCATAGAGCGCGATGGCTTAGGACACGAGGAATACTTGGGTGGTGATGATTAATATGTGATTCGTTCGGACTGTGATTTGTTTTCCTTGCTCAAACATGTCTTGAACTTGTTTCATGTTTAATATTTCAAAAGCCATGAAGTATCATGTATTACCACTTGAGTATCCAGATTATATATATATATATATATATATATAGATATATGTTTGTCCCTCATCCTTTAAATATATTTTTGCTTTCTGTCAGTTTATCATATTTAGTGGTGAAGTTTAAAAAAAGTAATTATTTTCTATATCCAATAGAACCTTGATAATTTATGATTGGTTGTGTATTGTATCAGGATGAATTTGGGATCTCAAGGTATGTGTGCTCTCTCAATATCCGATCTTGAAGGTAAGATCGATGTTCAAGAACACGGCATCAATTTTACTCAGCTTTGATTGTAAAATTGTGCAATTTATAGTCATTTTTTTGATTCTGTAGTTTGACGGGGCTTTAATCACTGTTTTATATTTAAATATTGATGATGACTAGTTTGATGTTGGCATCGATTATGCATTGCACGATACTTACTTTTGCAATGGGGTACTATCATTCAATTCTGTTCTAAATTAATCGGGTTTCTTAATCATCATGCAATAAGATTAATCGGGTTTCTTAATCAATTTACGAGAACTATTATGCATTATTGCATTACCTTGCCTAAAACAATTTCATCCTGGACCATCTGCATAGCAATACACACTTTGAAGAAGAAGTTGACACAAACATAATAAGTATTGAAATGTTCAAAATAGCGATAATGTTCCGCTACTATTTTGACATTTTTTCCCCCATGGCCTTAAGTTTCGTTTCTTCATTGTAGAGGAAACAAACACTACGTGGTATAGTCTGATGACAGCTAAAGTGTGGTGCACTGAAGCCGCTAAAAATCTATTGAACCATCAGCCAACACTTCTATAGTTGGCAAACTATTTATGACACTGTGCCATTAAACATACTATTCGAAGGTTATCCTTTTTGTTAATGATAGTTACCATGATGCTCTGCATGTGTTGTTGGATGCATAAATCTTCTTTCGCATTGGATGTATGCCTTTTTTGTTCCAAATTTACAAGGTTGATGGTAGGGTTGCAATCGAAACTCCATATTCAGTTCTCGTAAGTCCTGAAATCCCTGTAAACAAAAGTCATCTTTTTCATATTAAGTTTATTGATGCTGGTAGAAACTGTTATCTTATACTAATTTATTAAGTGAATCGGAGTGCAGCGCTTTCTTCAAAAATGTCTTGCTAGAATAGTAGCTGCTGCTTCGGATACAAAAACGCGCTAACCTTTCTTTCTCAATTAGTAGGAGACACATGGCAGTGTCCTTGGTGCCAGGTTTGGTAGCCGGCCATTAGTGAGGAGTATTCGGAATTTAATGTCGTTTTCAGAGAGCAGGGTGCTGTCAGTATGAGACAACTGGAATGCTTGGGTGATGAGGATGGATATGAATTTCATGTGAACCATATCTTGAACTTTTTCCCTTGTTTACACTTCATCGACGCGATGATAACAGGTGATACTAAATTTCCTTCTTGGTGTCTGTTTTCTCTCACAAAGCATATGATTGTAGTAGCAATTTTAAGTATTCAGATTACCAACGAAAAATATATTTTGTATCTGTAGCTCGACCAGCTTAGTTATATCCCTCATTTGATAAATAAAATAGGGACATTTGATAGTGGGAGAAAAAGAGGTAATAATTATAAAGCTTCTAACCTGTCTTCATGAAAAGCTGGCTTTGAGAAAGTAAAATATTTTGAATTTTTTCGAATCTAATCGATGATATAGTATGCGATATATTAAAACAAGAAAAGAAATAAAAACCTGTTAATTATCACCGAGTTTTATGTGCTATAACATATAGGAAGCAAAATATTGAATGATCGAAGAAAAATGAAAATTTTGCTGCTTTTAAATTTTGCAATTTTTGTATGCTGGGACAAGCAACATATTTAAAAATTGAAAAATGAACATTTCATGATTTTTCATTTACCAGCAGGCATGGTATTGAAAAACCAAAAAAATAATAAATTTTGGGCAATCTGTAAAATTTTGCAATATTTATGTGTTGGAGCAAGCAAAATACCCAAAAAACTGAAAATTTTATGATTGCTAAACTTTCCTCTATATTAGCAAGAAAAATATATTAAAAACCAAGAAAAGCAGAAAGTTCTAGGATTTATTAAAATTTTGCTATTTCGATGTGTTAACAAGCAAAATATCTTTTAAAAAAAAGAAGAAAATTGATTTTCTTGCGGTTTTTTAAAATTTCACGATTTTCGCTTGGTATGACAAGCAGAATATGTAAAACCCAAAAATACCGAGGATTTTTCATGTGCTATAGCAAACATAATATTGAAAACCACAAAATACATTAAATTTCAGGATTTTGGAAAAGTTCGCGATATTACGTGTGCTGTAGAAAGCAATATATTTATAAACTATATTAAACCTAAAATTTTAGGAATTTTTTAAAACTTAAATTTTTTTGATTTCTAAAAATTATGATATATTCGAGAGCTATGGTAATTACAATAGTGACAAACCGAAAAAACAAAAATATTTGCGATTTTGAGAATTTCGTGGTCTTCGTGTGCTATAACCAAACAAAATAATATAAACCGAAAAAACTAAAATTTTAGGATTTGATGAAATTTTCCAGTATCTGTGTGATATAACAAGAAGAATATTGATAAACCGAACAATGCTAAAACTTTTATGATTTTTGAAAATTTTGTGATTTTCGTGTGCAATAGAAATCAGACATTGATAAACAAAAGCAAACAGAAAATTGGGGATTTTTGAAAGTTTCGCGATATTCATGTGCTAATTAAAATATTGAAAAAACGAAGTAAACTGAAAATTTCAGGAATTTTTTGGGTTATATACCGAGCAAAATATTGAAAAACAATTTTTTTTGAAAATTTTAGGATTTTGAAAATTTTGCAATATTACACAACAACAACAACAACAACAACTGAGCCTTTTATCCCAAGCATATGGGGTAGGCTACATGAACCAACATGAGAATCACGCCGGGTCCAGCACATGAATCCTCTGTCTCCACTCACTTCTATCAAACAATATACTTTCATTGAGTCCTTTGGCAACCATATCGTTTCGTATCACCTCCATCCACGTTTTCTTAGGTCTCCCTTTTGCCCTTTTGCCATTGCCCATATCGAGAGTATCTTCGTCGAACCGGTGCTTCCATAGGTCTACGTCGCACATGACCAAACCATCTTAGCCGGTTTTCCCGCATCTTCTCCTCCACAGGTGCTACACCAAATTTTGCACGAATATCCTCATTTCGCACCTTATCTTTTCTAGTGTTACCGCACATCCAACGAAGCATGCGCATCTCCGCTACGTGCATCTTCTGTGTATGATGCTTCTTAGGAGCCCAGCATTCTGTACCATATAATAAGGCAGGTCGAATAGCGCTCCGATAAAACTTCCCTTTCAATTTTAACGGAAAGTTACGATCACACAAAATCCACGTTGCACTCCTCCATTTCAACCAACCAGCTTGGATCCTTTGATTAACATCACCATCGATCTCCCCATTCTTTTGGATGATGGAACCTAGATATCTAAACTGGTCGTTCGGTGATATCTCTTGCCCTTCCAATGTTATATATAGTGTGCTATATATAGCAAGCAAAAAATTGATAAATGGAGAAAAGCTGAAAATTGTGGGATTTCTTAATACTTTGTGATTTTCGTGCGGTATATTGAAACACTGAAAACTAAAAATTTAGCGATATTCGTATACTATAAAAAGCAAAATATTGATAAACAAAGAAAACTGAAATATTATATAAGATTATTGAAATTTTTTGCAATTTTCATAGGATTTAGCAAGAAAAATATTGATAAACCGAATAAAACTGAAAATCTTAGTATTTCTAAAAATTTTGAGAGATTCGTGGGCTATAGAAAATAAAATATTGAAAAACTGAAGAAAATGAAAAAATTTAGTGATTTTTACAAATTTCACGATATTAGTATTCTATAGCAAAACAAAATATTAAAAACCTAAGAAAAATAGAAAAATTCATAATTTCGTAAAATTTTGCGACTTTAGTGTGTAGCAAGTAAATATTGAATGAATGAAGAAAGCCGAAAATTTTAGAGTTTTTTAAAGTTCACTGTTTTCGTGTGATCGTGGCAAGCAAAATATTTAAAAACATTAACAAGTAAATTTTTTTCTCCATTTTCTATGTGCTGTATATAGCGGCATAATTTCGAAAAACCAAAGAAAACAATAAATTTTAGGATTTCGGAAAATTCGCGCTATCCATTTGATGTAGCAAGCAAAAAATTGATAAACCGAATAAAACGGGAAAAATTATAATTTTAAAAAATTCTGCTATATAGCAAATAAAAGAGTAAGAAACCGAAGAAAACAATTTTTTTTAAGTTTTTGAAATTTTTTTGGTTTTCCTATGCCATAAAATAGCTATATATTGAAAAAATAAAGAACTTAAATATTAAGTATTTTGAAAATTTAGCGATTTTTTGTGCTATCGCAAGCAAAGCATTGATAAATCAAAGAAAACTAAAAATTTTAGTATTTTAAAAAATTCGCGATATTCATGTGCTATAGAAAATAAAATATTGAAAAATGGAAGAAAAGAGAAAATTTGTGGATCTTCAAAATTTTTGCGATATTCGTGTTCTTATAGCAACCAGAATATGGAAACACCAAAGAGAAACAGAAAAATTTAGGTTTTCTGAAATTCTTGCGATTTTTTTGTCCTATATCAATCAAAATATTAAATGAACAAAAAAAATTGAAAATTTTGGGGTTTTTAAAATTTTGTGGTTTTCAAAATTTTGTGGTTTTCATGTTATGTTATGTTGAAAGCAATATATTTTAAAGCTGATAAATTCATGATTTTTCTTGTGCCATAGAAAAGCAATTTAATGAAAAATCGAAGAAAACTGAAATTTTATGGAATTAATTTCTCTATATTCGTATGCTATAACAGAATATTGACATAACAAATAATACTAAAGGTTTTTGAGAATTTTGCGATTTTTTTTATGTAATAACAAGCAAAATATCAATAGACTAAAAAATGAAAATAAAAGGATTTTAAAAAAATCAACTTTTAAAAATTTTGTGGTTTTCGTGTGCGGCAAACAAATATATTGGAAAACTGATTTTTTTTTATTTTACTTTTCTGTACATTCGTGTGCTACAACAAGTAGAATATTGATAAAATTGAAGAATACTAAAACCTTTTTGGATTTTCGAAAATTTTGTGAGTTTCATGTAAGCAAAATATTGATAAATTAAAAATAATAAAAATTTCATGCTATTCATGCGATATAGATAACAAAATATTGAAAAACACAGAAAAATGATAATTTCACGGTTTTGTGTGCTATATAGTAAGCAAAACATAAAAATGAATAAAATATTGATAAATCCAGAAAAATCTGAAAATTTTGGGATTTCTTATAATTTCGCTTTTTTTGTGTACTAGCATGCAATATATTGAAAAATCAAAAAAATCACGATATTCGTGTGCTATAGCAAAGCAAAATAGTGATAAATGAAGAAAACCAAAATTTTTAAGAATTCTAAATTATTTTCGATATTTGTGTGCTGTATAAAGAAAAATATTGAAACACCGAAGTAAAGAGAAAATTTGGGGATTTCTGAAAATTTCCAGATATTTTTGTGATATAGAAAACGAAATATTGAAAAATCGAAGAAAACTAAAAAAATTTCAAGATTTTCCTGTGCTACGGTGCAAGCAAATTATTTAAAACCGAAAATAACCCAAAACTTCTCAAATTTTTTTGCTGTAGCAAAGCATTATATTAAAAGAACCCACGGAAAACAATAATTTTTATTTTCTCGGAAACATTCAAGATATTCGTGTGTTGTATTAAGCTAAATATTGATAAACCGAACAAAAATGAAAATTTTAATATTTCTAGAAATTTCGTTATATTCCTAGACAACAAATTAGTGACAAACTGGAAAAACAGGGACAAAAAACCGATTTTAGAAAATTTCATGGTTTTCGTGTATAGAGCAAAGCAATATATTAAAAAATCCGAAGAAAATTGAAAACTTTTGGAATTTCTCTATTTTTGTGTGTAATAACAAGCAAAATATTGATGAAATGAATACTCCTAAACCCTTTTTGCAATTTTGAAAATATTGCAATTTTCGTGTTTAATAGCCAGCAAAATATTGATAAACTTTAAAAAAAAATATTGTGAGATTTTGAAAAAAAATTGACTTTTGAAAATTTCTTTGTTTTTGTGTGATATAGCGAAGCAATATATTGAAAAAAATATTCGTGAGCTATGGTAATTACAATAGTGATAAACCGAAAAAACAAAAAAAATTGCGATTTTGAGAATTTCGTGGTTTTCGTGTGCTATAACCAAACAAAATATTATAAACCGAAAAAACTAAAATTTTAGGATCTGATGAAATTTTCTTGTATCTGTGTGTGATATAACAAGAAGAATATTGATAAACCGAACAATGCTAAAACTTCTGTGATTTTTGAAAATTTTGTGATTTTCGTGTGCAATAGAAATCAAATATTGATAAACAAAAGAAAGCAATTTAATTTCGCGATATTCATGCGCTAAGCAAAATATTGAAAATACGAAGTAAACTGAAAATTTCAGGCATTTTTTGGGTTATATACCAAGCAAAATATTGAAAAACCAATTTTTTTTTTTGAAAATTTTAGGATTTTGAAAATTTTGCAATATTAGTGTGCTCTATATAGCAAGCAAAAAATTGATAAATGGAGAAAAACTGAAAATTGTGGGATTTCTTATTACTTTGTGATTTTCTTGTGGTATATTGAAACACTGAAAACTAAAAAGTTGGCGATATTCGTATACTATAAAAAGCAAAATATTGATAAACAAAGAAAACTGAAATATTATATAAGATTTTTGAATTTTTTTGCAATTTTCATGGGATTTAGCAAGAAAAATATTGATAAACCGAATAAAACTGAAAATCTTAGTATTTCTAAAAATTTTGAAAGATTCGTGGGCTATAGAAAATAATGTATTGAAAAACCGAAGAAAATGAAAAAATTTAGTGATTTTTACAAATTTCACGATATTAGTATTCTATAGCAAAACAAAATATTAAAAATCTAAGAAAAATAGAAAAATTCATAATTTCGTAAAATTTTGCGACTTTAGTGTGTAGCAAGTAAATATTGAAAGAATGAAGAAAGCCGAAAATTTTAGAGTTTTTAAAAGTTCACTGTTTTCGTGTGATGTGGCAAGCAAAATATTTAAAAACATTAACAAGTAAATTTTTTTCTCGATTTTCTATGTGCTATATTGTCACGCCCCGCTTCCTAGAGTGCGCTAAGATCGGCACGTGACAGAGCCAACCATGCTACCTGTGGCTGGGAAGCATCCCTCCACAGTCACATTACGGTTGTCTAGAGATATCAAGAACAGTAATAAACTATCTAATACATGTCCATAAGCCAGAATGAAAGAGTCATGAAATAAATGCGGAAGCAAAATATCCAAGTACAATAATAAACTGGAATGTACGTCCTATAATGCGGGCTCACATCAAGAATGGAAATACTGAAAAGAAACTGAACTAAACTAATGACAGGTCCTCACTGCTCGGCCTGTTCACTGAAATACGCCTGCTCGGCCTGCAGCAAAGGTAAAGGATCTGGGCCATGCAAAACCCAGACGTCAGTGCGTCATAATATCAATAATAATGCAATCAGGAGGTAATAAGATATGCGGGTATGAATAAAAGTAACAAGAGTATGAAAGTAACACGAAAAAGGGCAATGAAGGGTAAAGGTAAAGGTGACGTGCAGTGAGTAATTTAAACAGGTCTACTGGGTTAACTACTCTCAAGTCTTTTGAAATCAATTTGATGAATCGTCGATGTAACTCAATAGTATCCCATGCATGCCCGGGACCACGGTCAAGATTCTCGGGCTGAAACCGAGACGTGCCGCAAGGCAGTAAAAGTAGTATGTAAAGATGAATGATGTCAGCAGCATCATCCCGGGGCTGGCCTAGCCCGTAAGACTGATCAGTAAAGGTATCGAACTGTCGAGTTACAAGTCAGGTTTCATCATTGATTTTTCCATACCCCCAGGTTATGTGTTCAAGTCAGGTATTGATAAATCTGGAGCTAATGCCAACACAGGATCAAGCAGGTACAGGTTTGTCTGAATAGACAACAGGAAATGTCCGTAGGGACAACATGTCAAGGTTGTCGGCATTAGTAACATGATCAGGTATTAAGTCAAGTAGTAATATATCAGGTCATGTCAGGTGGTACACATGTATCAAGTCATGTCAAATAGGGTATCAGGTCAAGTCAGGTAGTGCACAGGTAACAAATGGGTAATCGTAATCAACTGTAGTAAGTATGATATATGAATCTAGCAGTAACATGAAGCAATCAGGTTCAGACATGCAATTAAATATGTAATATATAGCACGGATATGACCGGGTGTTGTAAAGCGGTAAACTGCAATATGGATGTATAATGTAATGAATATGTAATATTATTATTAATATGGATGTAAAATATGTATCATAGCATGTAGCAAGGTAAACTTGCCTGATCGGATCTCAATACGAGATGCGCACGGCACGTCCGACGGTAAGATCGGCACGCGGGACGGATCCAAGCAATGCAATAGGGTGATCACGCAGGTAATGTATGTCCACTGAGTTGCTCGGATCGTCGGCAGCGGCACGGCTCCGGCGATCACCGGAAAACGCGAATCCCAGAAAGCAAGAGATTAAAAGAAGAAGACAAAGGAAGGGCTGGGATTTCAGTATGGCTCTAAGTTTGGGTTCTGTGGTGGAGAAGAATACGAGAGGATGACGACGATGGGTCGTGGGTTTTCCGGCGATGGTGTTCGACGGCAAGGCAGTAAGGTTTCTTGGGTTCGTGCAGGGTTCTATGCAGGGAAAAGAGGAGATCAGGGCGTGGAGTTCTGGTCTGGAGTTAGCTCAGGGTCGGAGGATCTGACAAGGGACAACGACGGTGATGGGTTGAAGTTCCGGCGATGAGTGCAGGCGCGAGTTGGAGAGGAGACACAGGTTCGGGGTCGGGTGAGCGGGTGTGCTGTCGGGGTTCAGAGGAGGCAAGTAAGAGAGTGGAGGAGGGGGTGGAGAGGGAGACGACGGCGAGGGGATCGCCGGCGAAGGGCGATGGAAGCTCGGGTGTGCAGGGGAGAGGACTCGGGGTTTGGTTTGGGATGTTGGTGAGGAGATGGTGGCGGTGCTGGGGACGAGAGGAGGCCGACGAGGATGGTCGGCGACGAGGTGAAGACGAGGTCGTGGACGAAGGCGTCGGGCTAGTTGCAGTGGGTTTCGTGGTCGGCTTGGGGTCTTCGTCGGGAAGAAGGTGATGACGGTGGTGGCTGTGGATGAGGGTGAGGAGGTGGAAGCGAGGGTGTTGGTGACGAGGGGCTGAGGCGAAGGTGGACGTGGGCAACGGCGAGGCAGACGAGGGTGCGGCGTGGGTTTGAGAGCGCGCGCGGGAAAAGAATGGAGAATAGGAGAGGGGGTGAGATAGACGTGGGTATTAATAGGGTTAAATATATATATAATATGTAAGGAGATTGGAAACTGTTATAGAGTATGGGTTAAAAGAATATATAAAGTATATATATATATATATATATATATATATATATATATATATAGTTAGTGGAGAGGTTGAGAGAGAACATGGGTGGGTGGAGAGAGAATGAGTTCGGTGAGAGAGAGATAGATAGGACGTGGGTGAGGTATGGAAAAAGGTTTGTGCATGGGTTTATTAATAAAAAAGGATGAAGGAAGATAGGGATAAGTATGGATAAAATATATAAATAGAAGAGAGAACGTGAGAGGTGGGTTTGTATGGGTTTAATAATAAATTATAGAATATATATAGGAATAAGAAAGAGAGAGTGAGAACGTGTGAGCAAGATGTAGAGAGATGAAGCAACATGGTTTGTTAATTTAGAACATTAAAAATATATTAATATAATATTGGTACGTTTTCAGATTTTGGCAAATACAAACTTACTCCAAAATACGCCCGGGTCGGGTCTAAAAATTCAGATTTAAAATATGAAAAATATATGCGGCGTCCAAATTTCAAAATAAATGCCCGGGTAACGAAAATGCATACCCCCAAGATTGGATGCACGTACGTGCGCGTAGCCATCCAAACCAGTCTGTTTCACTGAACGGGACAAGAACAAAATGCGCGGATGCTACCGCGGGGTTAGGGGTATCATGCAGGCCATGCAATGTATTTTTAAAATATTTTATTTGACTTTACTTGTTATATTGAAAAATGCAGATGCCAGACAAAATGCCAGTATGCAGTATTTGTGAAAGTGCACAAGTATAGGTAACCAGTCAGGATAATTCTTAAATATGAATCAAACAGATTTCAAGCAAGCGGGTCAGGTCGAATGCAATATAAAATATAAAATACCATTTGCACCAAAAATACGATAAATCAAGAAAATACCATAAATAAAGAAATATGTGCACTGGACTTGGTATAAATGAACCAGGGTGTTACATTATACCCAACTACAAAAGAATTTCGTCCTCGAAATTCCCAAGACAAGAAAAGGCAAACAACATGAAACTACAGGAAGAGATCTGGAAACTTCTGTCGAATCTTGTCTTCTCATTCCCAAGTCGATTCTCCGTGCGAGCGATTCCCCTGTGAAACAAATATGAGAGGGATAATCTTGTTCTTAAAGACCTTTTCTCTTCGATCAACGATCGACATCGGTCGTTCATCAAAGGTAAAATCCTCCCTTACTGTCAGCTCCGAATGATCCAGCACGTGTGTTTCATCTCGAACATACTTACGGGGTTGAGATACATGAAACACTCCATGAACATTCGCCAAAGATGGTGGTAAAGCCAATCGGTAAGCCACTTCTCCAACGCGCTTGATGATACCAAAAGGCCCCACGAATCGAGGACTAAGCTTGTCTCGACTCCCAAAACGAATCACTCCTCTAGTCGGGGATATCTTCAAGAACACCATATTACCAATAGCGAACTCTAGAGGTCTTCCCGATGTATCGGCCCAACTCTTCTGCCGATCTTGTGTTGCCTTCATGTGATTCCAAATAGTATTGACTTTCTCTACTGTTTGTATGATCAAATCCGGTCCCAACCATCTTCGTTCACCAACATCTTGAGCGACACTTGCGGTCATATAACGCTTCAAATGGAGCCATCTGAATAGTCGCCCGAAAGCTGTTATTGTAAGAAAACTCCACCAAGTGTAGATGATCCTCCCATGAATCCTTGAAGTCTAGCATGAAAGCTCTCATCATGTATTCAAGAGTTCAGCATGCTCTTCAAGACTCCTCGGGTAGACAAGAATATCATTGATAATCACCACAATAAACTGGTCCAAGTACGGTGAAAAGATTCGGTTCATCAAGTCCATAATTATTGCCAGTGCATTCATAACTCCGAATGGCATCACTAAGTACTCGTAATGTCCATACCGAGTTCGGAACGCAGTCTTGCAAATATCCTCTGATTTAACTTGGCCCTGATGATATCCGGATCGCAAATCCATCTTCGAGGATACCCTCGCGCCATTAAGTTGCTCGAATAATTCGCCAATGCGAGGGATCGGGTACTTGTTCTTAATAGTCACCCGGTTTAATTCTCGATATTCGATGCACATCCTCTTTGTGCCATCTTTTTTTCTTCACTAGAAGAACTGGAGCTCCCCAAGGTGAATTACTGCTGCGAATCCAACCCTTCTCTAGCAATTCAGTAACTTACTTCTTGACTTCTTCCAACTCTACTGTGCCATTGGATAGTACGCCTTTGAGATTGGTGCTGCACCAGGAACAAGATCGATCGCGAACTCCACATCTCGTTTTGGCGGTAAGCCCGAGATGTCCTCGAACACGTCCATGAACTCTTGAACTACAGCTGGCGCTCCTTCCTTATCAACTTCCATCTACGCAAGAACGGTGTTTGTCGGCCTAGCCCTAAACTCGACTGGCCCGACAGAATTGCTACCTCCAACAATAAACTCCGGATGTCCGGGAATCTGGAAAATCACTTTCTTTGCCCTACACTACATATGATCATGGAAAGTGCCGAGAGAGGGGGGAAAAAATCCATTCCCAAGACAACATCACAACTACCGGTATCGATCACCAAGAACTCAGAAAATAACTACTGAACAATCCTTACACTCACTACTAGCTACGATCTTCCCACTCCCAGTGTGAATGTCCCAACAACTAGACAGGGTCGTGCAAGAAATCGAATATGCAGCAATAAACTTGGACGACATAAAACAATGGGTTGCACCAGAATCGAATAATACTAATGCGGGAAAATCATGAACAAGTAGGATACCTGAAACAACTTCATCTGAATCCTTGGCCTCTTCAGCCGTCAGGATAAAGGCTCGAACTTGATTAGGTCCTTGAGTTAACTGCTTCTGCCCCTGAAACTGCTTTTGCGGTGGCTTATGAGTATCATCTTTCGTGCGAAGCTTTGACGGACAAGCATTGATAGTATGATCCGCTGATCCACAAACCAAACAGAGTCCCCGCATCCTTCGACAATCTCTTTGCACATGTCCGGGTAAATGGCAGTAGTCACAAATCACGCTCCTTTTTTTATCAATGACAACAGGCTTCTTCCTAGGTGTTACGCCACGCCGGTTCACTGGAATACCTCTGCGTACATGCGCTCGGTTCGACATAAACGCCGGCTTCCGTACTACTTCGGCATGCTGCCCTGTATCCTTTGCCTTCATCAATAGGCTCTGCTGCTCCCTGGCTGCCCTGAGAACTTGCGAGAAAGTGGTCAATCCTAAAGATATAATGTGCCTCTGGATTTCCACGTCCAAACTGTGCATGAACCTTCTTGCCCTATCAGCCTCTTTGGCAACCAAAGGTCCTGCGAATCGACTGAGTCGTGTCCACTCAGCCGCATGTGCATCCACGGATCCGCCATTTTGCTTCAAGCTGATAAACCTTTCTTCCATCTCTTCCCGCGCAGTCTGCGGAAATAACTTCTCCAAGAAACTCTGTGAGAATGTTGCCCAACTGATTGGCTTGGGCAAACGGGTCTCTTCCACGAGCCACCATTCACGGGCATAGTCCACCAATTGGATGCGTACGACATCCACTCTCTTGTCCTCTGGAATCTGGGCTGCAATGAGCAAATTCTCCGTATCGACTAGCCACTGCTCTGCTGGCAACGGCTCCTCCAGATCAGTGAAAACGGACGGACCAAGTCTCCTGAAATCCGCCACGGTACCCACACGATCAACTGGTCTGGCCACAACATTGTTTACGGACTGCTGGACGGTCCGCAAACCTTCCTGAAAAGCTTCAGCTTGCTGCTGGTTCAGATCGGTTTGCCGCTTCTGGTTCTCCAGCATTCCACGAATCACTCCAAGCAGTGCGGCGTTATCAACACGCCTCTGGTACGTTCGCAAATCTTCATCTGCCATGATTCTGAAGCCACAATACGGAAGGGGATTAGCACGGTAAACAGGATTCAAGCTTGCGGTAAACATAAACTGGTAAGCAATGAAACCGAAAGGAGTAAAGAAATATCATGATCATAAATCAAGGAAATGAATCAAGACTAGAACTCCAAGTTACTTAAATAGAGTACCGCATTGTAACCATGCCGCGGTACATAGTTACAATCACATAACTCCACTCAAGTCGCCCAAATCCTAGTATCCGAATCAAGGAACAGGGAGAAACAATAGGGAACCAACAGGTTTTACGTCGAGATGCAAAGTGGTTTGCATATCGTCAAGATAAGGATCAAGAGAAAGATATGATTCAAGAATGGCAAGATGGTAGAGTGGCAGGACATGTTCCTAATCGCGAGTATTCTGATTCCTGTATTGGGTTCAATACCCAACTACAAAAAGAATCAAACCCGATTAACCTATAACCTATGGCTCTGATACCAAAAGAACCCTGTCACGCCCCGCTTCCCAGAGTGCGCTAAGATCGGCACGTGACAGAGCCAACCATGCTACCTGTGGCTAGGAAGCATCCCTCCACAGTCACATTACGGTTGTCTAGAGATATCAAGAACAGTAATAAACTATCTAATACATGTCCATAAGCCAGAATGAAAGAGTCATGAAATAAATGCGGAAGCAAAATATCCAAGTACAATAATAAACTGGAATGTACGTCCCATAATGCGGGCTCACATCAAGAATGAAAATACTGAAAAGAAACTGAACTAAACTAATGACAGGTCCTCACTGCTCGGCCTGTTCACTGAAATACGCCTGCTCGGCCTGCAGCAAAGGTAAAGGATCTGGGCCATGCAAAACCCAGACGTCAGTGCGTCATAATATCAATAATAATGCAATCAGGAGGTAATAAGATATGCGGGTATGAATAAAAGTAACAAGAGTATGAAAGTAACACGAAAAAGGGCAATGAAGGGTAAAGGTAAAGGTGACGTGCAGTGAGTAATTTAAACAGGTCTACTGGGTTAACTACTCTCAAGTCTTTTGAAATCAATTTGATGAATCGTCGATGTAACTCAATAGTATCCCATGCATGCCCGGGACCACGGTCAAGATTCTCGGGCTGAAACCGAGACGTGCCACAAGGCAGTAAAAGTAGTATGTAAAGATGAATGATGTCAGCGGCATCATCCCGGGGCTGGCCTAGCCCGTAAGACTGATCAGTAAAGGTATCGAACTGTCGAGTTACAAGTCAGGTTTCATCATTGATTTTTCCATACCCCCAGGTTATGTGTTCAAGTCAGGTATTGATAAATCTGGAGCTAATGCCAACACAGGATCAAGCAGGTACAGGTTTGTCTGAATAGACAACAGGAAATGTCCATAGGGACAACATGTCAAGGTTGTCGGCATTAGTAACATGATCAGGTATTAAGTCAAGTAGTAATATATCAGGTCATGTCAGGTGGTACACATGTATCAAGTCATGTCAAATAGGGTATCAGGTCAAGTCAGGTAGTGCACAGGTAACAAATGGGTAATCGTAATCAACTGTAGTAAGTATGATATATGAATCTAGCAGTAACATGAAGCAATCAGGTTCAGACATGCAATTAAATATGTAATATATAGCACGGATATGACCGGGTGTTGTAAAGCGGTAAACTGCAATATGGATGTATAATGTAATGAATATGTAATATTATTATTAATATGGATGTAAAATATGTATCATAGCATGTAGCAAGGTAAACTTGCCTGATCGGATCTCAATACGAGATGCGCACGGCACGTCCGACGGTAAGATCGGCACGCGGGACGGATCCAAGCAATGCAATAGGGTGATCACGCAGGTAATGTATGTCCACTGAGTTGCTCGGATCGTCGGCAGCGGCACGGCTTCGGCGATCACCGGAAAACGCGAATCCCAGAAAGCAAGAGATTAAAAGAAGAAGACAAAGGAAGGGCTGGGATTTCAGTATGGCTCTGGGTTTGGGTTCTGTGGTGGAGAAGAAGACGAGAGGATGACGACGATGGGTCGTGGGTTTTCCGGCGATGGTGTTCAACGGCAAGGCAGTAAGGTTTCTTGGGTTCGTGCAGGGTTCTATGCAGGGAAAAGAGGAGATCAGGGCGTGGAGTTCTGGTCTGGAGTTAGCTCAGGGTCGGAGGATCTGACAAGGGACAACGACGGTGATGGGTTGAAGTTCTGGCGATGAGTGCAGGCGCGAGTTGGAGAGGAGACACAGGTTCGGGGTCAGGTGAGCGGGTGTGCTGTCGGGGTTCAGAGGAGGCAAGTAAGAGAGTGGAGGAGGTGGTGGAGAGGGAGACGACGTCGAGGGGATCGCCGGCGAAGGGCGATGGAGGCTCGGGTGTGCAGGGGAGAGGACTCGGGGTTTGGTTTGGGATGTTGGTGAGGAGATGGTGGCGGTGCTGGGGACGAGAGGAGGCCGACGAGGATGGTCGGCGACGAGGTGAAGACGAGGTCGTGGACGAAAGCGTCGGGCTAGTTGCAGTGGGTTTCGTGGTCGGCTTGGGGTCTTCGTCGGGAAGAAGGTGATGACGGTGGTGGCTGTGGATGAGGGTGAGGAGGTGGAAGCGAGGGTGTTGGTGACGAGGGGCTGAGGCGAAGGTGGACGTGGGCAACGGCGAGGCAGACGAGGGTGCGGCGTGGGTTTGAGAGCGCGCGCGGGAAAAGAATGGAGAATAGGAGAGGGGGTGAGATAGACGTGGGTATTAATAGGGTTAAATATATATATAATATGTAGGGAGATTGGGAACTGTTATAGAGTATGGGTTAAAAGAATATATAAAGTATATATATATATATAGTTAGTGGAGAGGTTGAGAGAGAACATGGGTGGGTGGAGAGAGAGTACGAGAGGAAAGAGAGAGAATGAGTTCGGTGAGAGAGAGAGAGATAGGACGTGGGTGAGGTATGGAAAAAGGTTTGTGCATGGGTTTATTAATAAAAAAGGATGAAGGAAGATAGGGATAAGTATGGATAAAATATATAAATAGAAGAGAGAACGTGAGAGGTGGGTTTGTATGGGTTTAATAATAAATTATAGAATATATATAGGAATAAGAAAGAGAGAGTGAGAACGTGTGAGCAAGATGTAGAGAGATGAAGCAACATGGTTTGTTAATTTAGAACATTAAAAATATATTAATATAATATTGGTACGTTTTCAGATTTTGGCAAATACAAACTTACTCCAAAATACGCCCGGGTCGGGTCTAAAAATTCAGATTTAAAATATGAAAAATATATGCGGCGTCCAAATTTCAAAATAAATGCCCGGGTAACGAAAATGCATACCCCCAAGATTGGATGCACGTACGTGCGCGTAGCCATCCAAACCAGTCTGTTTCACTGAACGGGACAAGAACAAGATGCGCGGATGCTACCGCGGGATTAGGGGTATCATGCAGGCCATGCAATGTATTTTTAAAATATTTTATTTGACTTTACTTGTTATATTGAAAAATGCAGATGCCAGACAAAATGCCAGCATGCAGTATTTGTGAAAGTGCACAAGTATAGGTAACCAGTCAGGATAATTTTTAAATATGAATCAAACAGATTTCAAGCAAGCGGGTCAGGTCGAATGCAATATAAAATGTAAAATACCATTTGCACCAAAAATACGATAAATCAAGAAAATACCGTAAATAAAGAAATATGTGCACTGGACTTGGTATAAATGAACTAGGGTGTTACATATATATAGTAGCATAATTTTGAAAAATCAAAGAAAACAATAAATTTTAGGATTTCGGAAAATTCGCGCTATCCATATGATGTAGCAAGCAAAAAATCGATAAACTGAATAAAGCAGGAAAATTCATAATTTTAAAAAATTCTGCCATATAACAAATAAAAGAGTAAGAAACCGAAGAAAACAAATTTTTTTAAAATTTTTGAAAATTTTGTGGTTTTCCTATGCCATAAAATAGTTATATATTGAAAAAATAAAGAAACTTAAATATTAAGTATTTTGAAAATTTAGCGATTTTTTTGTGCCATCGCAAGCAAAGCATTGACAAATCGAAGAAAACTAAAAATTTTAGTATTTTTAAAAGTTCGTGATATTCATGTGCTATAGAAAATAAAATATTGAAAAATGGAAGAAAAGAGAAAATTTGTGGATCTTCAAAATTTTTGCGATATTCGTGTTCTTATAGCAACCAGAATATGGAAACACCAAAGAGAAACAAAAAAATTTAGGAATCTTGCGATTTTTTTGTCCTATATCAATCAAAATATTAAAAGAAAAAAAAAACTGAAAAATTTGCGGTTTTCAAAATTTTGTGATTTTCATGTTATGTTGAAAGCAATATATTTTAAAGCTGATAAATTCATGATTTTTCTTGTGCCATAGAAAAGCAATATAATTAAAAATCGAAGAAAACTGAAATTTTATGGAATTTCTCTATTTTCGTATGCTATAACAGAATATTGATATAACAAATAATACTAAAGGTTTTTGAGAATTTTGCGATTTTTTATGTAATAACAAGCAAAATATCAATAGACTAAAAAATGAAAATAAAAGGATTTTAAAAAAATCAATTTTTAAAAATTTTGTGGTTTTCGTGTGCAACAAACCAATATATTGGAGAACTGATTTTTTTTTGACTTTTCGCTACATTCGTGTGCTACAACAAGCAGAATATTGATAAAATTGAAGAATACTAAAACCTTTTTGGATTTTCGAATTTTTTTGTGAATTTCATGTGTAATAAGAAGCAAAATATTGATAAATTAAAAATAATAAAAATTTCGCGCTATTCATGCGATATAGATAACAAAATATTGAAAAATACAGAAAAATGATAATTTCACGGTTTTGTGTGCTATATTGTAAGCAAAACATTCAAAATGAATAAAATATTGATAAAATCCAGAAAAATCTAAAAAATTTTGGATTTCTTATAATTTCGCTTTTTTTGTGTACTGGCATGCAATATGTTGAAAAATAAAAAAAAATCACGATATTCGTGTGCTATAGCAAACAAAATAGTGATAAATGAAGAAAACCAAAAATTTTAAAAATTCTAAATTATTTTCGATATTTGTGTGCTGTATAAAGAAAAATATTGAAACACCGAAGTAAAGAGAAAATTTGGGGATCTCTGAAAATTTCCAGATATTTTTGTGATATAGAAAACGAAATATTGAAAGAACGAAGAAAACTGAAAATTTGCTGGTTTTAAAACTTCAAGATTTTCGTGTGCTACGGTAAGCAAATTATTTAAAACCAAAAATAACCCAAAACTTCACAAATTTTTTTGCTGTAGAAAAGCATAATATTAAAAAAAAACCGCGGAAAACAATAATTTTTATTTTTTCGGAAACATTCAAGATATTCGTGTGTTGTATTAAGCTAAATATTGAAAAACCGAACAAAATTGAAAATTTTAATATTTCTAGAAATTTCGTTATATTCAAAGACAACAAATTAGTGACAAACTGAAAAAACAGGGACAAAAAACCGATTGTAGAAAATTTCATGGTTTTCGTGTATAGAGCAAAGCAATATATTAAAAAATCCGAAGAAAATTGAAATCTTTTGGAATTTCTCTATATTTGTGTGTAATAACAAGCAAAATATTGATGAAACGAATACTCCTAAATCTTTGCATTTTTGAAAATATTGCAATTTTCGTGTTTAATAGCCAGCAAAATATTGATGAACTTAAAAAAAATATTGTGAGATTTTGAAAAAAAATTGATTTTTGAAAATTTCTTTGTTTTTGTGTGATATAGCGAAGCAATATATTGAATTTTTTTTTTTGGAATTTCCCTTTATCGTGCAGTAACAAGCAATATATTGATAGCTTGAAGAATACAATTTTTCTTTAGATTTTTGAAACTTTTGCAATTTTCATCTGTAATAGCAAACAAAAAGAAAATTGTGGGATTTCTAAAAAATTTCACGCTATTCGTGTGTTTTAGATAACAAATTATCGAAGAATGCATAAAACCGATAATTAGATGGTTTCATGTGCTATAGCAAAAAATAATTAAAAACAAAAAAATATTGATAAATCGAGAAATTTGAAAATTTTGCGATTTTCTAAATTTTCGTAACTTTCGTGTGTCATGCAATATATTGAAAAACTGAAAATTTCACGATACTCGTGTGCTATGAGCAAAATATTGATAAATTGAAGAAACAAAAAGAATTAGGATTTCTAAAAACTTCTTGATATTCATTTGCTATAGAAAGCAAAATTTTGAAAATTAAAGAAAAGAGAATTTGAACATTTCTAAAAATTTCTACATATTTGTGTAGCAAGTAACATATTGAAAAACCTAAGAAAGACGGTAATAAGCAACATATTGAAAAAACCTTAGAAAAGTGAATTTTTTTGCTGAAAATTTCTTGGTTTTCTATGCTATAGCAGGGCAATATATCGAAACCAAAGAAAAGCTATTTTTTTTTTAAATTTCACTGTATAGGTGTAATATAAAAAACAGAATATTGATAAAATTGAATAATACCAAAACTTTTCATACAAGATATTGATAAACTAAAAGAAAGAAAATTATGAGATTTTTAAAAATTTCGTGCCATTCGAGTTCTATAGATAACAAAATACTGCTAAACGCAGAAAATTGATAATTTCACGGTTTCATGTGCTATATAGCAAGAAAAATATTCAAAAACAAAAAACAAATACTGATGAATCGAGAGAAGTTTAAAATTTTGGGATTTCTTAAAATTTCGCGCTTTTTCTTGTGCTATATAGCATACTATATATAAAAGAACTGAAAATTTCGCAATATTAGTAAACAAATATTGATAAACTAAAGAAAATTGAATTTTTTCGATATTCGTGTGTTATGCAAAGCAAAATATTGAAAAACGGAAGAAATGAAATCTTTTGGGGATGTCTAAAGGTTTCTAGATATTAGTGTGTTATAGCAAGCAAATTACTGAAAAGTTAAAAGAACGAAGAAAACTAAAATTTTTGTTCTTTTTCTAAATTTCGAGATTGTGTTTTGGCAAGCAGAATATTTAAAAACCGAAAATAGCTGATAACTTCACGACGAGTGCGTAATAATAATATTGAAAGTCCCAGGAAAAACAATAAATTGTAGGTTTTCGGGAAAAATTCACGATATTTGTGTTGGGGTTTGCCAGCGTCCTAGCCATCTATCGTGGTCGGTGCAGAACAAAAAATGGCGTTTAAAAAACTTGACGCTAAGAAACCCGTCTAGAATCAAACCATAAATCTACACCAGCTAAAAAAGATATTCTAGCTGCAAAGTTAGAAGTTGTTATACCGAATGATCCGAGTCCTTCGGTCTTCTACCATCATCCTTAGCTTCTTCTGGATCGAGCTTGGAAACCGGTCCTCTTTTGCCGAAGATGATCCATCTGAGGGAAACGATGCAGGATCCAGTTTCGCCTAGCGAAGCAACCGACGCTCCAAGGTCGCTAACAATGAAGAGTGGAGATGCAGGAATTTTCCATTTTCTTTCTCTCATTTCTTATGCTCAAGTGAGCAACCATAGAAGAAGGAGGAGGAGATGAGGAAAACCATGGCATCAGCAACTCAAGAAAGAAAATGAGCCAAGTTTAGAAGAGCTCTCAAGCATGAAGAGTCAAGAGAGTATGAATGAAAAGAATGAATGGCATGTAGAATGAATGACCACTCATTTTTCAACCATGCAAGAAAATATCTCACATTTTATAATAAACAATCAAAACCCATACCTCTCTACCTACCTCCAACCATGCTCATGCCACCTCACCCTCCACCTCATTTCCAAATGATTTTCTAAAAAGAAAATCATATAATGAGATGTCCATCTTCTAGAAGATGATGAAGATGAGGAAATGAGGAGGTGAGGAAAAGATAAAGAGATGGGTCAAAGGAACTAGAATATTCTCACCCTCTCCCCCCCCCCCCCCCCCATGTCCCATGTCACCCTTTTTCTTTTTCATTTTCATTAACTCCTTTAAAAATAAATAAAAACAATTGCAATAATAAATGAAACCATGGTTCTCCAAAATAAAACAAGTTTTGTTGCATGTCATGATGCATTTATAATGTAAATGCCTAATTAGTGAAATATTAATCGAGTTTATTATTAAAATCGTATACAAATAATTATATAATAATTTATAAATTATCCAAATCAACTAAACACTTTCAAAATTTATAATTCCTATAAATTTTCCAAATATTTTCCAACTATCAGTATATAATTATACCATTTCATTAAAACAAATCTCCATACATTAAAATATTCATAATATTTATTGTTTTAATTATTTAAATTCCCAAAATAATATTTTATTTTCTAAAATGTTACACAAGTCTAGCATTTAATTGGATTATGTCAAGCATATAATATCTAATTATGTCTTCATGTACATGCAACAATTTAAAGATCAAGATAAACAAGATATACATGTTCGAATAATATGAAATGAGTCAAGTATATTATTCAAGTAACGACCATAAACAATGCTGCAAAGAAGTGTTGTGTACGACTAATCAATCAAGTCAATCAATTTCGGAATATAAACAGAAATATAGATCTAAGTGTTGTGCACGCGTGAGTTCCAGTTTCGCCTAAATATGACTACCGGTTTGGGAGATATACCCATTTTTGTATCATCGAGCAAAACAGATCAGAATCTGTTCAGCATCGTTATATATTTTTAAAACGCAGTTTGAGTTAATTTCCATCGGGTTTCAAGTTACAAAAATTATTAGAAAATTGTAGCTCTTTCGGAGTACTTATCCAAACAACTAAGTTTCGCGCGATTTGAATTCCTGAAGTTCTAGTTATATCCATTTTAACGTCAGGGTTTAAAACAGAAATTCAGATTTCTTGACAGTAACTATATGTTATATTGCAAATCCTATATCTGGTTGTTTCATGTGTTTATAAGTAATTTAATATACAAGAAATTATAGTTCTATCAATTGAGCATCTATACATCTAAATTTTTCTCGAACGGATATCGGAAGTTCGAGTTATGTCCTATTTAAAAACAGTATACGAATCAGGTTAGATTCTGTCCAGATTCGTCGCTTAATATTGCAACGCGGTTTCTATATTTTACGTCAGTTTTCAGTAAAAACTTAAAACTAATCAAATCTAGATCTTTCAATATAGCTGTCCAAAGCACCTGAGTTTGCTCAATTTCGATATCAGTATATAAAGTTAAGTATCCTAAAAATTGACCGACAACTGCAGTTTTCTGTTTTACTAACAGTGAATAAAAACGATATAAATTCTAAACAGTAACGTGGTTTAATATGAAATTTTTATAGTATGTACAAAAATATATATTCTATCATATGTAAATTTCCTGAAATTTTCATAAGTGGGAATTAATTTATAAAAATTATTTTAAAGTTAAAGGTTTTGTAAGATCGTATTTGAAAATGATAAATTTATAGTATTTATTTATAACTTTATTTTCTTGTATGCAAAAGTAAATATAAATAATTAGCAATAAATAATATGAATTAACATATGTGAAGCAAACATATGATCTGGTCATGATTAACCGTCTAAAATAACAATACTTAATATATTATCAACCATTGCATGAAAGATTTTATAACTAAACATATATACTTTATTTCAACCATTTTTTTTAATTTAACAAAAACTTTACCATGGGACTAACTAGTTATCTCAATATTCGGCATGACGGAGATATAGTAAGGGGATAAATTTCAAGTAGAGAAAATGAGACTTACTTGCACAAGCTGGTTTCTCATCGAACTTGTCTATCCGACGATAGTCTTGCGTTACAAGCGAGACTTTCTTAAAAGCTTCTTTGTGTTCTTCTTGTAGGACTCTAAGTGAAGAAGGAGAAAAGAGAGGTAGAAATAAGTGAGGAAGATTAAGAAAGAAAGGACAAATAAAGATGGTGTGATGGTGAATTATCTTTAATAATATATGCATTCAACATGAGAATTAAAAAAGAAATGAAAGGGCACCATTCATTTTGGGAATGAAAGGTCCTATTTGTAAGTTATGAGAAGGATAAAAATTGATAAAAAAATAATTACGAGAATGGTGATTTGAACATGTGACATATGAAATAACGATGTAAGGACTTAACCAATGAGCTACAAGGTTGTTCATGTATAACAAGAATTAAATATATGCCGTACCTCGAAAAGAAAGTGGACTTAGAAAAATAAAAGAAAGAAATCAAATGGAATTGTCTTGGCTTGGGTTTTGAAAAATTATAGAATGAATAAAATAGATAAAGTGATAAAATAATATATTTACTAGAAAACAACATATACAAAATATAAATAATTGCAATATTTTATTAAAGAAATGATACACGAAGGTATAGAAATTTTAGGGTTATTACATTCTGCCCTTCTTAAAATAATTTCGTACTCGAAATTACTTAAGAAGGATATTGTAGCAAAACAAGGAAACTAGGTTAGGATAATATAGTCGCATTTCGTCGTTGCTCCATCAGTCGAAATTCTAATTGACAAGAGAGTAATATTGAATGTAAAACATGGTCAAAAAGATACAATGCGATACAAAAATGAATTTCAAGAGAACAAAAATTAATCTTCAAGAAAATCAAATGAAGGAAGCGCGATAGATACAAGTATAGCAAGTCGTTACAGGTCCCGACAGCGGGAACTCCCTTTGGGGGGTTCTGACGGTGGTATCCCTCAATAAGGGGGTCCCGAAAGAGGGAACTCCCTTTTGGGGAGTTCCGAGCGCGGGAACCCCCTTTGGGCGATTCTGAAGGAAAAACCTCGTTTTGGGAGTTTTCGAAAGCGAGAACCTCCTTTTGGGGAAGTTCCGGGGCTGGACACAGGGATCTCGTATTTGAAGATTGGGGAAGAAACATGGACGGATCCATACTCCCGTGGATCTTGTAAGAGATCCGAGGTCAAATGATGAAAGCCTAAAGTTTTAATCAAATCTACATGTTCGAAAATACTTGCTCGGCATGAAAGCCGTGGCTTTCGGCTTTCACCCCGAGAGTCCTTCCTCCTTGTTCTTCAAGCTTGAAGGTAACTCCTTTGCTTGGTTTTTAATCTTAGATCTTGAGTTCTTGTGATTTAGTTTTTCAAAAGAGATGGATTCTCTTTTGATGGATTGTATTGAGGAAAAAGAAATGAAGAAGATGAGAGAGACCCAAAAGTAACTCTCTTTCCTTTTGGAGCTCTATCTCTCTTTTTGAGGAGGAAGAAGATGACGAGGAAGAAAACTTGTCTCTTTTGGTGGAGGCTCAAACCCCCAGGAAGATTGAGCGAGTGAATCTGATAATACTCGATATTGACGACCTCCAAGATCATGACACGTGGCGGATGACGTGTCCTAAGGCTCAGAAGAAAGGGCCGACCAGGCCACCCGGTGCCCGACCTGCGAGCACAAACTGGCCCACCTCGGGGCCCTCTGCGAGTGTGCCTCCTCGGGCACTCAGCTCACCCCGAGCTACCGCAAGACCAAGATGCCTCAGCCCTCCCGCTCTTTCCCGAGCTCGCCTGCCGAGGCCATCTTCCTCGGTCCCTCCGACCGACCAACTCCACCGCTCACAGGCGTAACCGCCGCTCCGCGAATCTCGCCATGCGCAGATTCTCCGCCAGCAACATCCCACGTTCCACGCTATTGCGATCCCCATTAATGGGCGATCCGCTTATCACGCGGGCGTGACGTCGGGAACGTAACTGCCGGCGAGATTCTCGCGCCTGCTGCTGCGTGCTGCCGCCACTATATAAACCCCCATCGCAGAGGGGTCAGGTAAGCCTTTCTTTACACTTACGCCGTTATTCTGCTCGGATCTTGTCACTGACTTGAGCGTCGGAGGGTCCTTAGGTGGTACTAAACCACCCCGGGACTTCTTTGCAGGTACACGGCGGCGGCTCTCTCATCCCACCTTGTCCTCACAAAACCCATTGAGACCCACACGTCACAAAGGACAATCGACCCAGTTTATCTCGAGATCAACGGAAGACAACATCTGATGGAGGTCCGAAAAGGAGCTCCATCAGTTGGTGCCGTCTGTGAGAAAACAATTCCCCAAAATACAAAGTTGACCTTCCTATCTCCTTTCTCATGTCGGGCGACCATCCTGGGGATCCCGGTACCAGCCGCCGCCTTCCGCTCACCGAAGGCGAGAATAGACCTTCCCCCATGACCGTAATCAACGCCCTTGCAGGCCGGATAAATCGCCTGCAATCCCTCGTAGAAGCCCCCGTCCGTGTCCAGGCGACTACGCCCGGGCCCTAAGTCGCTGCACCTCCGCCGCCAGAAGGCCCCGCCCCTGTCTGGATGGCCAACCACCAGCAAGCTACATCCCCTCGCCACCGGTCCCTCGAACCGGTGCTCCCTGAGGCCCGCTGGGCGCCCTATGGCTCCACACCAAGATCCGCCGCCAGGGAGCCTCGGCCCGAGCCTCCTCGCTACCCCTACCCTCCTGAGGAAATGTCGGTCACCTCTCCTAACAACGAGCGTGGCCGACCCCATCATGGTCGGCAGGAGCGCACGGGAGGGGCTCGCCCCGGCAACCCAAAGGCTTCCCCGTCCCGGGACCTGAGGCACCTCATCAGGAGAAACCGGGGCCGCTCCCATGTGCAGTCCGCCCAGAGCGGGGCCCGGGATTCATAAGGTGCCGATTCCTCAAGGTACCACGGTCGGCTTGACGCCCTCGAGAAGAAGATTGAGGGCATGCGCCGAGAAGCCCACTCCTCGAGCGACGGAGTCAAGTACGCCTCCGACTCGCTCACGAGGCCATTCACCGAGGAACTGCTCGCTGTACGCGTCTCCTCGCGCAACAAACCCCTGAAGGTCTCCCTGTTCGACGGGAAAACTGACCCGAAGAACCACTTGGACGCTTTCACCGCTGGAATGAGCTTCCAAGATCACTCCGACGCCGCCCAGTGCAGGGCCTTCCCGGCCACCCTCATCCGCGCGGGTCGGGACTGGTTCCGGAGGCTCGAACCCCGCTCAATCTCAACCTTCGGCGAGCTGGCCACCCAGTTCCTCGGCCACTTCGTGGGGAACCGTCGACAGAAGCGCACGATCGACTATCTCTTCACGGTCAAGAGCGGGGACAAAGAAACCTTCAAGGCCTATATTGCCCGTTTCTACAACGCCCTCCTCGAAGTGCCCGAGCACCGGGACGAGACCGTCATAACGACACTCAGATCAAGTCTGAGGCACAAAGAGTGGTTGCGTTCCTTCGCGCTGGCCCAGCCTAAGACCATGGCCGAAGTCAAAGCGTGGACCGAGCACGAGGTCCAGCTGGAATCCGAAGTAAATGCCAACCTTCCCCGGGCGGATCGGACCGACCAGAAGAAAAGGATTTGGGAGGACAGGCCGGAGCGTCAGCAGCCCTACAACCTGAAGTTCCAAGAGTATGCCCCCCTCAACGTCTCCCTCGCGGTGTTGCTGGAGGAGTCCCAGAATGAAGAGTTCTTCATGTTCCCGCCGGTCCCACGCCAGGCCGCTAAAAGAACCCGGGGCCCCTACTGTGCTTTCCACCGGGTACTGGGCCACGCCACGGAGGACTGCAAGCAACTGAGGGACTATGTCGAGGAGCTCATCCGGTCTGGGTATCTCGCCACCTACCGAAGGGACAAGCGGCTGGCCGACTGCGAGCGAGAGCTGCCCCACCCTTCTGTCGGCCAAACTGTCAGCCAGATTATGCTCGTCTCGGGGAGCAGCCGTCCCGGGGCCAAGGGGGCCGACAGCCCTTCGGGAAACTCGGCTCAGGCCGACCAAGTCATCCTTTAACCTGTACTTATCCTTCCTCTTTCCTTTTTCTAAAACAATGTAAATTTTTCCTAGGATCTACTGTTGACTGAATAAAAAGATCGAGGGAACATTGTGAAAAAGAAAGATCTTTGTTCATTCAAAGGGTATTATGGGCTTCCCAGCCATACAAAAAATATATAAAAAGAAAAGGGGGGGTTACAATAACGGGGGCAAGGGGTGCGCCGAGCACTGCTCGTGGTACTCGGCGAAGATCTCCACCAACCGGGGACGCGCAAGTTCCAGCCTCTGCTCCCGATTCCCCCCACGGGCGTCTACTTCGAGCCTTAGCTCGTAGCATTCCCGGATGAGCGCCTCCGAGTGCGCCAGTCGGTTTGCGGAAATCAAGCCGAAGCGCCTCAAGGACCGCAGCTTGCCCACGGCCTCGTCAAAGAGCTGCTCTGACAGGGGGTTGTAAAGCCCCGGCGACGCCCTCCAGATGGAATACAGCAGCAGCTGCAGCAAGAAGGAACGCCTAGGGAGCACCCGGCCGAAGTGCTCCTCAATGCGGGCAACCACCAACTGCACCGTGTCCTCGGTGCGACCGCGGTCATAGAGATACACATCAGCGGAATTAATGATTTCGGCGATGGTGAATGGGAAATCTTCCATTTTAATGGCCTACCTGCGAAAGGAAAATACAATGCCCCTTATATAGCCCGCTGCGCATCCCAAAGGCCGCCACGCGGCGCCCCTCGAGCATCCCCCGAACGAAACGAAGCAGCGCGCCACGTGGTGTCCATCGCTGGTTACCCGAGGGAAACGAAACGACGCATTCCTGCCGCTTCACCTCCCTCGGTGTTCAATGCGCTGGATGCATACGTCGTTGCCTCGCCCGTCCCCATTCCTCGCACCTGCAGCCAGACGAACAGGCCGCACCTCGTGGAAGATTCGACTCAGCAGACACCCCGGGCAGCTTCACTGCCGCAAGGACAGAGATCAAAAAGCCCTCCTACTGAGGCCCCGAGCAGCTAGCCTGCTCGGTCAATCAAAGAAAAGGAAAAAGAAGAACCAAAAAGCCCTCCCAGAGGCAGTCGGGCTCGAGGTTCCCTCGCTCGGCTATCCCCGACGGGCAGCTTCCCTGCCGCAACGCCGGGGATCAAAAAGCCCTCATAGAGGCAGTCGAGGCACTAGGTTCCCTCGCTCGGCTATTCCCGGCGGGCAGCTTCCCTGCCACAACGCCGGGGATCAAACAAGCCCTCCCAGAGGCAGTCGAGGCATGAGGTTCCCTCACTCGGCTATCCTTCAGGACAAAAGCCCTCGCCAAGAGTCACCGGGCAGTAACCCTGCCCGTCCAAGGGTCCTTGGTGGCTCCCTACAGCCGTATAGCTTTCCTCGCGCCAAAGGCCAAAGTCCTCCCAGAGGCAGTCGGGTCATTGCCCGGCTATCCCCGGCTGGTAACTTCCTACCACAACCGACAGGGATCAAAGTCCTCGCCATGAGGCACTGGGCAGTAACCTTGCTCGGTCCCTGTCCTGAAGGATCAGAAAGCCCTCCCAGAGGCAGTCGAGACCCGAGGTTCCTTCGCTCGGCTATCCCCCGCGGGAAGCTACCCTGCCAAAACGCCGGGGATCAAAAAGCCCTCATACTGAGGCCCCGAGCAGCTACCCTGCTCGGTCAAACAACAAGGCCCCACAAGAAGCATCGGAACAACTGCCCCGACCGCGCAACTACCCTGCCCGGCCAACCCCAAACGACAGCCGACACTCTATCTAAAAACCGATGCCAGGGCAGTTCTAATCTAAACGATCTCCCCTCGACTCCGGGGCCCATAAAGATACCTCCTCGGAAACGCTCGTCGGCAAGCGATTGCAGTCAACTCGACGGACGATCGTTAGACAGAGGTTCGACCTGACAGGAAAGCACGATGGTGCAGACAAGAATAAGTAGCATTCTTCATAAACAGGCAGAACATGGAAGCTAAGGAAAAACTTCATCGCTGCCAACAAAAACAGTTTTTGATTGTTTACAAAGGGTATTTTCCGGGCCCCCAGCCTTACAAAACTCAAACGAAAACAAAATAAAGACACGGGAGCGGGAGCTCTACGCCTCGGGGCCGAGCGCGACCTCGAGGTCCTCAATCTCCACCACCGGGGGCGCCAGGTCCTCGGGCATCTCCTCTCCGGGGACGTCTCCCCCTTGCTCGTCGGCGCCCACGAGGAGGAACTCAGCTCGCAGGTCCGCGTCGTCGAACTCTGGCATCCGGGACTTGACGGCATCAAGGGCGTCGTGCCAAATACGGGTCGTGGCCACGGCCAGGTCGTGGTAAAAATCCTTCGACCCCTTGTAGGACGCCACCACCCTCGACTCGGCAGACTTAACCGCCTCGGCCGCCGCCCCCAGCTCCTTCCGGAGGGTCTTCATCGTCTTCTTCAGGTTGCTGACGAGCACCTGAGAGTCCTCGAGCTTGCCCTCGGCGATCACGGCGGCATCGTGATGCCGGGCGGCCTTCTTTTTTCGGGCGTCCACCTCGCCCTCCAAGGCGGCGATCCTCGCCGACATCGCCTCCTGCTCCCGCCTGGAGCTCTCCTTTAACGCGGCGAGCTGGCCCGCGACCTCCATCGTCGGGGCTACCACCTCGGTCTCCATGCGAAGGGCGAGGGCCACGTGCTGGAGAGTCTGGGAAGACACAAAAAGGGGAAGGATAAGGAAAATGGAGGAGGACACTAAAATCCTGCCGCGCACTGGGGGCTTACCTGCACGGCTTCTTGGGCGATCGACGCCAGCTGGGCCTTGAAGGTTCCCCCTGGAACCCGACCTCCCGCCGAGATCTCTATCTCGTGGAGGAGGCTGTCCGCGACCGACAGCCCGGATGTCACCGTGAACTGGAGCCCCCTTCCTCTACCACGGTCGGCGAAGACTAACCCCGGGAAACTCTCCGATGGCTCCTCCTAAGCGGTTCCGGCGGGGAGCCGATCTCCTCTTCGGAGGCCGTGCCCTCCACAATCAGGGCCCGCTTCTGGCCCGACACTTTGCTGGGGCCCGAGGCGGGATCCACCGCCGAGCGCCCTCGGGGGACCGCCACCAGGGCGGTGGGAGCGGGGGCTGCCTGCGCCCGGGAAGAGCTGGCACCCCCGGCAGGCTGCCTCGGTTGGCGCATAGCATCTCGGAGAACGCCGAAGTCCATGGATCCTGCACAAAACAAACACCCTACTTATCAGCAATGTGAGTAAAACATAAACCCGGGAAGTAAGCCTAACTTACCGACGAACTCGACGGGGCTGAGCCCGGCCCAGCTCAAAACCCTCTCGGACAGCAACACATCATAACGGGGGATGGGCTCCCATGACGCCACTCTCACCGCGGCGGGGTCGTTGGACAGGTTCCCGGGCAGGCACTTCTCCCTCGACCATTTGGTGGGCACTGGCCAGTCCTCGCCCTCGAGAGGGAAAACGAAGAAAAATTTCTTTTTCCAATCATGAATGGAGGAGGGCAAGGCCACGACACCGGTCCCGGCGGCAACCCCGGGCCGTTTCCTAAAGGCAAAGTACACCCACTTGGGGTCGCCTGCTCGACCACCGGGGTGACTTTTGAATACAAGGGAGGAATCGAGGAGGGAAAGACTAAAGGGAACCGCCTGCAGCCTCAGGCGGATCAAGAACCCGAGGAGAATCCTCCATGAATTCGGCACTAACTGGCCGGGGGCCAGACCGAAGAAGTTTAGAGCGGCGATGACCTCGGGAGAGAAGGGCAGGCGCATTCCGCCCTAAAAAGCTTCCAGGTACAGGGCAATCTCCCTGCCCCGCACCTGATCGGCCCTCTCTCCCTCCTTAGCCAGACGAAGCGTGAAATGCGGGGGATGTGGAAGCGAGCCCGAGCGTTGGCAAGCTCGTCCTCATGCCTCACCCAGCATGGGGTGCTGGGAGAGGCACCTATCGCCTCCTCCCTGAAGGCAGCCCCCGCCTCATGACCCCGGGGAGAGGGGCCGGCCCCTGCTCCCCTGGAAGACTCGGGCACATCTAAAGGAACCCTAGTACCTACCCTAACAACATCTACCGATTCTACAGAAGAAGAAGACATCTAACTTTGGAAAAGAAATTCTGTAGGGGTTGGAGCAAAGGAGGAGAGACGAGCGCCGAGCAGCTGGGGCCTGAGGAAAGAAAATATGAAGGAGTAGGGACCCTAGGCTAGACCGCACCCACATTTATCACCACCCTGCGACCTCATCCAACGGCACCCGTCGTCTCCCGCCGAAACGGCCCATTGCGCCCAGCGGCTCAGATCGTTCCACGTGGCGGCCCCGCGATTGACTGCGTCCCATCAGACGCCGCAGACCTGCACGCGTCACGTCAGCCGATTGGCGCCCGACACGTGGACCGTCGTTTCGGCTGCAGAGTGCACGAACCGGCGCACCTTCTTTAAATGCAAAGATCTCGCCCTGATTCGCTAGCGGAAAAGACGACCGACGGCCCGAGGACTAGCCCCGATGAAACCCTAGAAGGGATCTCGCCTTGGAAGGCCCGGCTGTCCACTCCTGACCCGACCCGCTAGCTGGTCGGGACACGTGGCGGATGACGTGTCCCAAGGCTCAAAAGAAAGGGCCCACAAGGACCGACCAGGCCACCCGGTGCCCGACCTGTGAGCACAAACTGGCCCACCTCGGGGCCCTCTGCGAATGTGCCTCCTCGGCCACTCAGCTCACCCCGAGCTACCGCAAGACCAAGATGCCTCGGCCCTCCCGCTCTTTCCCGAGCTCGCCTGCCGAGGCCATCTTCCTCGGTCCCTCCGACCGACCAGCTCCACCGCTCACAGGCGTAACCGCCGCTCCGCGAATCACGCCATGCGCAGATTCTCTGCCAGCAACATCCCACGTTCCACGCCATTGCGATCCCCATTAACGGGCGATCCGCTTATCACGCGGGCGTGACGTCGGGAACATAACTGCCGGCGAGATTCTCGTGCCTGCTGCTGCGTGCTGCCGCCACTATATAAACCCCCATCGCAGAAGGGTCAAGTAAGCCTTTCTTTACACTTACGCCGTTATTCTGCTCGGATCTTGTCACTGACTTGAGCGTCGGAGGGTCCTCGGTGGTACCAAACCATCCCGGGACTTCTTTGCAGGTACACGGCGGCAATCCTCTCATCCCACCTTGTTCTCACAAAACCCATTGAGACCCACACGTCACAAAGGACAATCGACCCAGTTTATCTTGAAATCAACGGAAAACATCTGACGGAAGCCCGAAAAGGAGCTCCATCAGAATCAAAGTTGTTATTGATTTTTTCATATGTTTATCTTATATAGTTTTTGTATTTTACATACAACCCCTTGGGCTTAACAAATTTCGATTTTAGCCTTTCCCATGCTCCTTGTGCATATCTTTTTGCATATAAACCATGTGCTTTAGAACAATTGGAATTTTGCATATTCCTTTTACATTAACTTCGTATTTATTACATATTATATCTATCTATTACATTTTTATTTCTTTTTTTAACATGGGAACGACCCTCATGCTTGAGCTTGGATCCGATTTGTACCCACTTGACTTGGGTTGGACCCGGTCTTCGGATTGATTTTGACTTTGGCCGGAAGGGTATAATTTTTAACCCCAACAATTATCATCATCATATGACTTGTTACTTTAAGGAAAATGGATAGGTTCAAAAAGGACCCTAACGGGATAAAACATTTCATCAAAATTAGGAGGTGATAAAATTATAAGATAAATATAAAAAGATACTGCATATGAATCTCATATTTATCTTTCAAGAAAGACCTATAACATTAGAATACCAAGGATATTCAAAGTTACTCTACTGTCATTAATCATGCGGAGAAATACCTATTACATGGAAGAGGTTCGTCCTTTTTTTTTTTAATTCAAAATGCTTGTCCAAAACTCCGCAAGCATGTTTTATAAAAAACAGACAAACAAAAAGACTCATCTTCGACACTCCTTTCAACCTAAATACACCATCTAAACACGATGGCAAACCCTTTTTAAGTGTCCATTTAGTTCATAATGAGAACAACAAACCAGGTCAAGCATAAGAGAACCAGGAACCTGGGAAATGAGCATAAAATACAAATCGATCATGTAAACAAGTCACATTAAATAAAAAATAAAAATGGAGAATACCCTGTTACAGCTGAAGCTTTATTTATATATATATAAATATATATGGGAGTGATCCATTCCGTGTTTTTTAAAAACGGGAACTCCCAATCTACAACATATTTTAATGACCCGATCCGTTCAAGTTGATCACCCTATCCTCAAATGTGTATAAAAAATCAAAGGATTTAAAAACCTCTAACCGGTATCAGATAACGTTTATGTTGCATTATCGAAAGACGTTCATTTTTGCATCCATCGATTAGAGGTCTTTAAATCCCTTGATTTTTCATATACATATATTTGAGAGTAGGATGATCAACCTGAACGGATCGGATCGTTAAAATATTCCATAGATCGGGAGTTCCCGTTTTTTAAAAACGCGGACCGGTATATATATATATGAGAATAATAGAGAAAAGAGGCCATAGGAGGGGATTTCCTCCTATGGCGTGGAAAAAATACAACCTCCACCATCTTTTCCGACGATCGGCACCCGTCATCATCATCGTTATCATCTAAGATGTGAGCACACCAAATTTCATGTGATTCCACAACTTTTTCACCGTTGATTTAGCAATGTAAAAAGTTCTATTGTCGGTAAACCGTTAATTTTGAACCCACTAAATCAACGGTGAAAAAGTTGTGGAATCACATGAAATTTGGTGTGCTCACATCTTAGATGATAACGATGATGATGATGGGTGCCGATCGTCGGAAAAGATAGCGGAGGTTGTATTTTTTCCACGCCATAGGAGAAAATCCCCTCCTATGGCCTCTTTCCTCCATTATTCTCTCTCTCTCTCTATATATATATATGAGAATAATGGAGGAAAGATGCCATAGAATGGAATTTCCTGCTATGGCGTCGTAAAGGTACGCTCCCTCATTTTTTCCGACGATCGGCACCCATCATTTTCATCTAAGATGTGGATACACCAAATTTAATGTGATTCAACAACTTTTTTACCGTTGATTTAGTGGGTCCAAAATTAACGGTTTACCGACAACATAACTTTTTACATTGCTTAATCAACGGTGAAAAAGTTGTAGAATCACATGAAATTTGATGTACCCACATCTAAGATGATAACGATAAAGATGATGGATACCGATCGTTGGAAAAAATGAGGGAGTACGTATTTTTTCGGCATCATAGGAGGAAATTCCCTCCTATGGCCTCTTTCCCCTATTATTCTCTCTCTCTCTATATATATATAAAGAGAGAGAGAGAGAGAGAAAGAGGTTAATGGAGGAAAGAGGTCATAGGAGGGAATTTACTCTTATGGCGTCGAAAATATACGTCCTCCCTCATTTTTTCCAACGATCGGCACCCACCATCTTCATCGTTATCATCTAAGATATAGGTACACCAAATTTCATGTGCTTTTACAACCTTTTCACCGTTGATTCAGTGGGTTCAAAATTAACTGTTTACCGACAATAGAACTTTTTACTTTGCTAAATCAACGGTGAAAAGGTTGTAGAATCACATGAAATTTGGTGTGCCCACTTCTTCGATGATAACGATGAAGATGGTGGGTGCCGATCGGCGGAAAAAATGAGGGAGGATGAATTTTTCCGATGCCATAGAAAGAAATTCCCTCCTAATGCATCTTTCCTCCGTTATATATATATATATATATATATATATATATTACAATGAGGATTTATGTCAAGCATCCTCCACATATGAAGTAGATTTTCAAGGAAAGTTGGCACAGTACATAGATCAACATCATCAAGATAATTGTGATACATGATACAAGGCTCTCTTGACCTTGACAAAAAAATTTGGCTTCTCCCATTTCTGATTCTGGGGGAAAACATATCTTAATCTTGTTAAAATGCAGGGGTCAAGCTTCAACATCATCAGATAATTCTCCTGCATAAACAAACTTTTTTTGTAGGAATATTTCAAAAAAGAAAGAAGAACAAGCATAATTTCCAATAGTAAATCTATCATCAGTATGCGAAATCCTTTTATCCTTTTTTCTGACCGTAATTTACTTGGCTATGAACTTGAAATTGAAAATCTTCTTAGCAATTACACGAGCCTTACTTTATAACCGATCCCAATTTAAAACGAAAAGTCTTAAATAATGATAATGAATATTGCAAGTTGCAACGATGATTTCGCTGAATAGCATAAAGCCATCTTGACCCCAATAACCTGCAGTTCGCCCATTGATTCCTCGATTGCCCCTACCAGTTGTTCCAATTAAGTGCTCTATGTATAACTAATTGCTTAAAAACATAATGGTAGTCGCAATGAAGACAAAATCACAAGTTTTTATTTTTGGGTCAGCGTAGCTCCTACTATTCAACCAAATGTAAGAGGGTTGTCTTGAAATAGCAATTAAAACAGTGATTGCATGACTAAAGCTACTAAGTCTGCGTTTAACAAAAATATACTGGAGAAAAACATGCACCAAACTTGAAATTACCGTGCATGGATCTGATGAAATGAACCAGTTCTGGTAGAAAGATATCTCCTTGCATGAAAACAAGTGAAGGAGGCTCGTAAGTGAAGAAGGATAAGTGATGATGGTCTGGATCGTTTCTTGGCTTCGCAGTTTCAAGAATTCTAATGCAAGCCTCTCTATCGTGACACGGAATATTACTTTGAGCAGCTACAGTAAGGTGACGATCCCATGCAGAATTCAATACCTACAAAGTACAGATGATAAAGATATCATTTCAAATATCAACTGATATATTGTCTTTATACACTCACCACTAAGATATGGATGAAAATAGGATATGTGTTGTTCTAATGATGTATTGGCCTGGCCGTTATTTGAATTAACTTTAATATATCAATTGGGAACATGTTGTAAAGTCCAATGGTACTCATTACCCAATACAGCTACTAATTTATTCTCTCTGCATTAATCATTGCTTCTCTCTCCCTCTTTACTTCAATAGAGTCGTCGATGTCGTTCCAATGAAAACTCAACAACCTTTAGTTGAAGTCATTGCTGATGGCAGCCCTAATTAAAATACAGTCTACTCTCATTATTTTCCTCTAAATTTATGTTGGTGCATGACACAAATATATATTGCTTTTAAAAGGCATCATACATACCTCATAATTATTTTAGATGATTTATGACATCTAGACATTAGAAATACTCTTAAGCTAAGGCATGAAATACACATAAACAAATGCACTCACATATAAAATATATAAATATAAAAATAGATAATAGAATCTCAGCCAACATTGAAGGAAGTTCCTCCTATGACTGCAAAAAAGTATTACAATTTATTCTTTTATAATATTAACACCGTCCATATTGATCTACTTGTCTAAATCCTATACACACCAAAATCTTGTGATTCATGCTTTTAGCCCCTTTCCTCAAATGATTGCAATCTAAGGCTTCTCGATAAATAAAAGAGGAAACGGAATCTCAGGTGCCACATGAGTAAATTTCCTTCTATGGCGTCGAAAAAAGTCAAACCTCCACCAATTTTTTCGACTATCGGCATCCACCATCTTCAGCTTCATCGTGCAAGATGTGGATACATCAAGTTTGATATAAATCCAATACTCTTTCACCGTTGATGTAGTGGGTGCAAAATTAACCGTTTTCCGATAGTATAATTTTTTGGTATTTTTATGTCACAAAATCAATTGGAAAATAGTATTGGATTCACATCAAATTTGGTGTATCCGCATCTTGTACAATGAAAATGAAGGTGGTGGGTTTTGATCGTCGAAAAAATTGGTGAAGATTTGACTTTTTTGACGCCATAGGAGGAAATTTCCTCTTGTGACACCTGAGATTTCGTTCTCTAAATAAAAAAAATTACCTCTAGTTCTATATGAGCAGAAAGCATAGAAACCAAATGAGCTTGACAATTAATTGCTTCATGGCAATTATCGTATTTGTAATTGAAAAGTTGCCTTTTTGACTCGCCAAAGAAGGAAATTTTCTCCTATGGCGCCTGATTCTTGTTTTCTCATATATAATATACATTATTCAATATAGAACACCACTACTTTGATACCAACCCAATATCTGCTATGTTACACCTTGAGCCAAAAAAATAGTGAAAGCAGCAACACAGTTGTATGTACCTGCCAGCTCAAGCCTTCAAGATCGGCAAATGCATCATCATTTTCCAAGGATGCAGCCTGGGGCCCATAGCAGGTTATTTTTATCATCACGGAATGTTTTTTGAGCATGTCAAAGACTGGAGAGTAACCATCCTGATTCATAGGATTGTAAAAGCCTGCAGTTAGCTCTGCAGCATGGCTGCAAGTCTTGTACCACCAGTAAACAGATGGAATCTGCAAAGAGTATCAAAGAATAATCACCATAAGCTAAGCAATTCATTCTAATCGAGGGAAGACAAGATTGTAGTTTTACTTATACCCTTTGGCATGGTAGACCGATTAAATTGAAGTTATTCATCAGACCCCTTTACTTGAATTAATGCATTTCCATGAGTCAATTTGTTATATCAATGTTGTAATACATGTATTTGTTCTCTATTCAGTTGGGCAGCGTATACATATAAACTGATTATCTTACTATAACCAAATTACATGCACATAAATCAATTTTAGCAAAATTATCTTAAATATCCCAAAAGAAACTGAAAAGATAGTCAATGGGGGACAACAAAAAGAGAAGAAGAAGTGGGTACTTATAAGAGAAATATGATTTTATGCATCATGTTTCACGTACTGGATGAGTTATCTGCATTGTGTACGAGTCAGATTAAATGACCACTCTCCCATATTTTTCTCACAAGGCCAATTATGCAGTCATTTGACTATTTAATAGTTAATACTATTCAATGCAGTTGGTAGCCAGAAATATTTAAGCATCGAGTAATCAGCCTTTTAAACCTTGTTTTAAAACCCTGGGCTATATCTTCACTATTATAATGCAAAAACCTAGGGTTGTAATTTTGAGGTTGTCTAAATGCTAACATGTGACATCCTACATTTCAACTATGAGTCTATGCCCATGAATCCTTTATCGAAATTCAAGTCGGCATCGCATCTCTATCTTCCATTTGTAATAAGCCATTAGAAAGGAGAATAAAATTTTGCATTGAAAATAACTTTTACAGGACTAAAGATTATCATTATTTATTCAAACTCGTTCTTTTTTCCGAAAATATTGAAGCGTCTGACCGGGTCCTCAAATATAGAAACCTGTGAATAAATGAAATTGTTTGGTTCCCGCATACCTTCGCAATTAGCTGGGTCCCTTCAAATGCAAGGCTTGCAAGTGATAGAACTTGATCTACATGGTCTATTAGAGTTTGTGCATACCAACGAAGGAAGAACCTTCCATAATATCCATCATAATCGCCACGATCGCAGAAGAAACCAGTTTCATGTGGCCTGGAATTATAATACCCAGCATTATCTGGACCCCTAGCCCAAAACGAATGGCCTCGCATTTTTGCTGCTTTTCGTAGATTCTGCTGCAAGTACCTGTCATAGCACTATAGAAGATTAAATCAGTCTAAGTATAGATCTGAGTGCTTATAGAAGTGCTGGTGCTAGAATTTCTCGGTGTCGAGATTAAAAGAGGATCTTGAACCATCCCTAAGCCCGGGAAAAGGGGAAAAAAGGGAAACATCCGATCCATGAGTGGACCTTTCAGCACACATTCAGTCTGATATTTTCACCAAATTTCAGCCGTCATATAAGATACTCTTAAAACATGTTTATACCCTAGATAATTTCACTAGTTTGAAATATAATTGTTGACTCAGTTCCTGTAGGAAATTCTACAATATGCATAAAGTCATCATGACTTGAAATAATTAAAAAAATAAAAAAGGCTAAATTACACTAGACTAACCTTAACTATAAGCATTTTTCAGTTTAATACACTAAAGGTTTATTTAATTACAACCCTTAAAGTGATGCATTTAAAGATAATTTAGCGAAAAAAAACTTCCCTAGAACAAAAGTTTTAAGGGAGATTACTGTAAAAAGTATATGGTATTTTAGTCAAAAATCACTCGTAATTAAGGGTGGTTTGGTATAGTTTAACCAAAGGGGAAAAAACACCTCAAGCCCAGATCCAATTAATAGCAAATACCTGAAACTCACCAATCCCAGGGTATCTCCATCCCAACCTTTCTGGAAAAGAGGGGTATTTTAACTCCCCAGAAGCACCAAGTCCAATTTCAACCGCAGAAATAAGGCCTGCCTCAAATAAATCGTTGAATTCCATTCGGAAGCTTCTCATAAAGTCAAAGTACACCTGAATGTGTTTGAAAACTAATGGAATCAGAGCCCACACTATGAAAGCACAACTTAAGTACCTTTAGAAGCTATTGGCATATATGCCAAGCAGACAGAATTTCTAGACATGTATAAAACAGAGTCACTGCATATCCAAGAACACTTGATACACAATTAAAAGCATCCATAATAAGTACAAATAAAAACCTAAACCAACACTGACTGAGCATTATCTGATGTGTCCATAAAGAAATAAAAGCTAGGGATAGAAACAAATGCAAATTTCGAAATATATCATAGGTTAGTAAACTGTTTCAACATTTAATAAAACAAACTTTATTTTGTTTCCTTTCCGAGGAAATGGGCGGGTTTAAATTCAAGGCCATGCTGAAAATTAGTAACAGAAAATATATTTCAAGTACCTCAATACCAGTTCTTCCTTTGAGTACACGCTCTTTGTTGATTCCCCAGGAGAGACATTGAGTGTTTCTCCTCCCTTCACGATCAGTGAAAAATATGTCTTGGTTGTATTTTCCAAGCTCCATTACCCACTTGGGAAGAGAAATTGGCATATCGCTAGATCCATTTCCTCCATGCTCATGAAATGCCAGAACTACCTTCAAAAGTTCCAAGGAAAACATAAGATTATGAAAATATTTGAGAACATTTAAAAGACGTTCATTATGCTTGGCATCAAAACCAGAAGATCCTGGGTATGAAAGTAACTTAAGAAAGGGCCAAGTTGATCTCCATGACACAGATGTGACATGCGAGTGTAAGCATAAAAAATTGATATTATGTTTTAAATGCATCATTTGTTCGTGCTGCTCTGCCACATGACGGACTATCAAATGAAGAGTGGAGATCAATACTGATGCCCAACATATGTTTGACCTTTTAATTGCTTTCTTCATTGGAAATTAGAATTATTTATGGAAGAGATAGCCGAAATATGTTATATTGCTGCAATTATAACACAATTTAGCTGGTTCTCCCAAAAAATGATCTGAAGTGCATTTATTTTACAAGATACAAATATGAGGCTAACCTGCAATTTAAGCTGGAACTCCTGGATCATATTAAACACATCTCTGTAGCCAGACCATTGATATTTTTGTGGGCTCCAGCCCTCTACAATTCCCCACCAACAATTTACAACCACACCATCAATATGTAAGGCTTTAAGATGCCTTAATTCTTGTAGCAAAGCTTCTGGATCAACCAATTGGCAGTAATGGTTGATAATGCTAGTCTACAACAATAACACCAAGGAATTGATTTAAAAGAAATTTAGAAGCAAAAAAAAAGGCAACTACAATAACATGAAAACAATAAAGAATTGATGCCAGGGAACTAATGTTGGCACTGTAAAACAAACCCCATATAGAGTAGTTAAACTGAAAATGTGACGTATGGAAGCAGATGCAATCAAACACACAAAGAATGGGGTCCTGATAGTTATACCAAAAAGCCTGAAGATGCAATTAAAATAAGGACATACAAGTTGGTTCTGTTAACAAAAGTCTGGTGGTTACAATAAAGACTGAAGCTCTTTAGAAGGAAATCGGCTAATGTTTCTTCCCTTTTCTCTCTTCTCTTTTCTTATCTCCCTTTTCTTTCTTTTTTGTTCTTTCTATCTTGTATCCGCCATTTTGTTTCTTCTTTGAGATATTGTGTATTAGGATATAAGGACTTGTGTTACAGTACATTTTCTTTTTGATATAAAATTTTGCATGGGACGGGCTTGTTACAGCCCAGCTCTTTTCGTCAAAAAAACAAAAAAAAATGTTGCTGCCAGTCTGCAAGTCTTGCAAATGCATGAGCGGGAATGATTAGATCATTCTAGAAAGCAATAAAATAACGAAATAGAACATTTGAGCAGCTACTTCTTCAGTAAGAGGTTGTGCTCCTTTTGGATGTTATTTTAATTGAATTATCAAGAACAACTCGATGAGCAAAGATCGTACTGAATACAATCCTAATTCCAAACACCCTCTATGAACTCTATTGTAATCATGGTTAAATAATAATATGCATCAAACACTTTGAGAATTCTAAATCTAAGACGCCCCAAAATTTGAAATGCTAGTGACTTACTGGGAGCATAACAAGAACTGGAATATATTGTGTTCCGCCAAAGTTGCCATCACATTCTATTGTCCCCTGCATCATCTGTATCCGCTTCAACGATTAGAAAGACACAAAAGAAAAAAATGCAATCTACAAATGATGCAAGCAAATATCTTTACCTGATCGGCCTCCACACACTCTGGCGAGTTGATGGGACTAGCACTTGCATATTTCTCAGCATTGAAATCTCTATGGGCAACGACCACAGAGTCGAGAGATGCTGCTGGGGATAGGCTCTCATCGATCCTAAGAAGTGATGCCTGAGAGTTTAGTGTCGCTTTAAATGGTACCTGCAAACTAGGTCATCAAAATCCAAACTTTTGCTTCAAATACACAACCAAACTGGACCCAAAAAATGGCATTTTTATCTCACACCAAAATCTTGCTTATTTAACTCTCTAACTTTTTCTCCCATCCTGGTTTCAAAAATCTGCACTTCGCCCCCTCCGATGTAATTACTTCCGCTGATTATTCCCAAAATGCCCTTGAACTTTTAATACTTTTCTACTCTTTATTATCTTGTAAGATTTCATCTGAAAACTATAGAAACCCTACATAATAACCCAACCCAAAAAAAAAAAAAACTTTCGCCCCCAACCAAAAGATGTGCAATTCAAAAACGACCGCAAAAAAAGAAACCCTAAGCACCAATTGGGGAGGAGGCTGAAAGAAAAATTTTGAACTAATGGAAAATTTATGTTGCAATGTCAAAAAAGATCGAAACTTTAACCACTACAAACAAAAACGAGCAAAAAGAAAACCCTAGATACCAATTGAGGGGGCGGCGGCGGCGGAGGAGGAGGGGCGGTGATCGTCGACGGCGGCTGCCGGTAAGTGGTCCCGTCGGCCTCCACGGTCCACCCCGCCTCACGTGCGAGGGCGGCGAGGACGTCGTTCATGTCGGCGCGCGCCGGAAGCGGGAAGTTTCCGTACTGTCGGAGTCCGGCGAGCATCCGGCTCGTGATCGCTCGGCGGTGGCGCTCCCTCAGCTTCGTCCGCTCCTTCTCCTTCTCTCGCTCTCTTCGCCCCTTCGGAGCCGTCGCCAACGCATCGCCGGCGGCGGAGGCGGAGGATGAGGCTGCGAAGCCGCGGGGGCGGGGGCGGCGGCGGTTGGAGCTGTGGTCGCTTTGATCGAGATCTTGTTTCGCGTTCATTTCTGAAAACAGAAAGCCCCAAAAAAAGGTGAGTTGCTATTGGGGGGTTTATCACTGACAGCTTTTTTTTTTATATAATATTCATATATATCAGGTATTTGCGGATATCGAAATCATATCGGATAGGTGTTTATGGCATCATCATTGAAAAATTCTACTGTATGTCAGCTGCATGCATGTATTATACCGTCACACGTTCATTATTGGCAGATATATCTGCAAAACAATTATATCGGTTTTATCGCATCATGAAGCGACTTGATACTAATATAGGTTTCGAGAGAAATTTAGAATATGCTTTTCTATTATTAAATTTATTGTAAATATTGCATATAATGCCTTGTAAATCTATTTAAAAGATTGTGATGAGCCGATGAATGTGCTATCTTAGACATGCTGTTTTCTTGAACTATATAAAAGAAAATTTATGCCTTGTAAATTTATTGTAAAAATTGCATATAATGCCTTATAATTTTCTTGAACTATTTAAAAGAAAATTTAATTTGATGATTGTAGTGAGCCAAAATGCATCAGAAAAGTTCACAAGTTTCAAATTGACTCATCTCATTTAAAAGATTTTCAGTAATTACCAGGCAAACCTCTGCTTCAGTTCATACACTTATTGTACATGTAAAATTTATTTTACCTCCTGATTGACAAATAAATTTGAAGCTGCACAGTTCCTATTTCCCTTTTATTTACAGTCATCACCATGATTTTGATTTTGATGGTATACTAGTACTCATCATATGGAAAATTATGATGAGCTCTCATTGTTTCACTAGCGTCGCCTCTAGCCTCCTCTTTCTTGCTGCATGCTTCAGCTTCTCCAAGGCTACAAGCCCTACTTGCCGAACTCGTTCTCTCGAAAGACCGCACCTGAAAAAATAAACGACAAATTTATTAATTTATATCGTTATCGGGCTATGATTAACCTCTTTTCACATTATTTTCTCAAAAGCAAAGTAAAGAGAGAAACAGGAATCAAGAAGTTCAAACAGTTTCTGTGTTTTTCCCTTATATTGAAATAAGTTTAGTAAATATAGTTTCTACAAGCATTTATATCTTGTTAGCACCTCTTATAGATATTTTATTGAAATTTTCGTCTGTATGGTTTTTTCTAGCTTACATATAAGTACACTCAAACACATCAGACGCCGCTTCTGCTCTTTGTCGCGATGCTTCGTGGATTCCTCTTCTCCAAAAGTATCTTCTATCTTGCCACAAATACTCCACTTGTCCTCACTGCCAGAGGTCCAGAAGCTTCTACTTTATCGAGTCATCGCGACAAAAGCTTCTTCGGCAACAAAGTTTGTTGATTAATGTTTCTTGAATTAGCCTATCCAAAATTTTGGGATAAGAGCTTGTTGTTGTTATTGTTGTTGTAATGTGTCATGTAATAGCATTTGTGTGGTCGTGTCACTTGTATGACTTGCCTCATACTAACTATTGTATTTCTCCTAATGTAATTATGTTTAATATTGCTAATTTGATCATATTTCAGTGAAATATACAGTTGTTTATTTAATTGCCTAGCAATTACAACAACAACAACTGAGCCTTTTATCCCAAGCATATATTGGGTAGGCTATATGAACCAACATGAGAATCACGCCGGGTCCAGCACATGAATCCTCCGTCTCCACTCACTCCTATCGAACAATATACTTTCATTGAGTCCTTTGGCAACCATATCGTTTCGTATCACCTCCATTCATGTTTTCTTCGGTCTCCCTTTTGTCCTTTTGCCATTGCCCATATCGAGAGTATCTATTCGTCGAACCGGTGCTTCCATAGGTCTGCGTTGCACATGACCAAACCATCTTAGCCGGTTTTCCTGCATCTTCTCCTCCATTGGTGCTACACCAACTTTTGCACGAATATCCTCATTTCGCACCTTATCTTTTCTAGTGTTACCGCACATCCAACGAAGCATGCGCATCTCCGCTACGTGCATCTTCTGTGTATGATGCTTCTTAGGAGCCCAGCATTCTGTACCATATAATAAGGCAGGCCGAATAGCGCTCCGATAAAACTTCCCTTTCAATTTTAACGGAAAGTTACGATCACACAAAATCCCTGTTGCACTCCTCCATTTCAACCAACCATCTTGGATCCTTTAATTAACATCATTATCGATCTCCCCATTCTTTTGGATGATGGAACCTAGATATCTAAACTGGTCGCTCGGTGATATCTCTTGCCCTTCCAATGTTATACCAATATGGTTTTGACTTCTCTGGTTACTAAATTTGCAATGCATATATGCTGTCTTGGACCTGCTCAATCTGAATCCCCGAGATTCCAATGTTTGCCTCCATAATTCCAATTTGGCATTAACCCCTGCTTTCGTCTCATTTACTAGAACAATATCATCTGCGAATAGCATACACCAAGGTACCTCATCTTGGATAGTTCTAGTAAGCCCATCCATCACGATGGTAAACAGAAATGGACTTAATGCAGATCCTTGATGCAAACCAATAGTAATCGAAAAATCACCCGTTAAGCCGCCGCAAGTTCTGACATTTGTCACTACTCCATCGTACATATCCTTGATTATGTCAATATACTTGACGGGGACCCCCTTCTTCATCATTGTCCCCCATAATACCTCTCTAGGTATCTTGTCGTACGCTTTTTCTAAATCAATAGATATCATCTGCAAATCTCTTCTCCTCTCTCGAAAACGCTCGACAAGTTGACGAAGCAAATGAATAGCCTCTGTTGTCGATCGTCCAGGCATGAACCCAAATCGGTTCTCTATTATCTTAATATCCTTCCTTAGTCTGTGTTCAATCACTCTCTCCCAAAGTTTCATGGTGTGACACATAAGTTTTATTCCACGGTAGTTTGAGCAACTTTGAATGTCACCCTTGTTCTTGTAGATAGGTACAAGGATACTTTTCCTCCATTCATTTGGCATATTTTTTGTCTGCCAAATTTTATTAAACAGATCTGTCAGCCATTTAACGCCTATTTCTCCTAAGCATCTCCAAATCTCGATAGAAATCCCGTTAGGACCAACCGTTTTTCTTAAACTCATTCTGTTCAAAGCTTCTTTAAGCTCAGGTAGTCTTATTTTACGCATGAAATCACGGTTTATATCTTGAGATTGAATGACAAGTCCATCCAAATTCTTAGTAAAGCTCTCATTGAACAATTTGTCAAAATAATCTCTCCATCTTTTCTTGATATCCTCATCTCGAACTAAAACCTTCTGATTTTCATTTTTGACACACTTCACCGCACATAATTGCCTAGCAATTGCTCCAGTCACTCTCCAATTTATTACTCCAGTCACTAATGGACATGCTTTTAGTTTTGATCTTTTCTATAAGACTCTTGACACAGAGAGACAGATTTTGTAGGTTCCATTTTGTATAGTCAGTAGTCTAATGTATGCATAGTATGTACTTTACCGGACATATAACCCTTACCGATTGGACTTAGTAGCAGGGTTTAGGATGAAATGACAAGGATTTTTAGGTATTTATGTGGGAAAGCCACAATACATAGTGTTATGAGAAATCAGACTTGCGGTTATGTGGACATACAAGTGCCGACTAGGCCGACAATCTGGGTATGCAAACATTCTCATCCGCACGTACTTTCTTGCACAATGGCAGGGCCATCATTCGGAGTAGCAAGAAGCAGGAAGTGTAGATTTTTCACCATACGGGTAGAATATGCGGCTATCTCAGTAGCGCCAAAGAGGCTGCTAGGCTGAGGTGATTCCTCGGGAGTTTGTGTGTGATTTCGCACGCAAGAGAAACAGGGTTTCTCTTTATCGTGATATCAGGTCAACGATAGCATACTTAAAAAATCTCATATATATGGAAAGTTGAAACACTTACAGTTTTAACGACACTTTATCAATGTGTAAGTAGCATGAGAAGATAGTATATGCTAAAGTGTCTTCCTTTAGGTCAGACGATCGGGAATCCGATGATGAAGGAAATAACCGAGTAATGCTATGTGCGTTCGGGCTTCATCCTGAATGACGTATTGCATTACAGATAGCTTGATAGACCTTACTCTTTTGTTTGACATTATTATTATGGATGGCGACATTTTATAGATGCATATTTTAAGTTTGATGGTATATAGCTTTCTTTCTTATCTGGGATGGATGTTTCTATATTTTGTTTGACTATTTCAGGCATGAAGTACAAATGTACATGGTATACAAAGTGTACGGGGTACACGATGTGTGTAAGGCACACATTTAATAAGGATACGTCGGCAGGAAGGAACTCTCCCTCACACGAGATATCCTATTTATGCTAGGAATGCATATGAAGGTGAGAGTAAGTGCTAGACGTTGGCTGCCCGGAGCAGTGACTGGGGTGTTGCATACTGGGTATGTCGACAGTGGGAGCACTTAATAGAGTAACCTGACTGGGTCAGGATGAGGTTGCCATGTGTTGTAGGCCGAGCGACCGAAGTGGTTATCCCATGGCCACTTTTACCTGTTTACATATAGCCCGACTAAGGGTCTGACTCGTCGTACAGGGTGCGAGCTTGTCAGCAGATCCTAGGCAGATCGCATGGCGATATGGCCAGGCAAGTCAATCATAGAGTGATTGGACTTGGGTCCGTACGGTATAATTTTAATGGCGTACGCTCACAGGAAGAGAATTTTATACCGTAGCATGTTGCCATACGACGTGCGCTAGGATCATGCACATAAGGAGGTTGAGGGATGGATCTTGTCTCCCTTACTGTATGAGCTCTTATGACGACCTCCTTCACGGAAGGATGGGCAGTTTATACCCTTAGCAACACTGGGCTGTCTGGGTAAGCATGTTATGAGCGTCTGCTATTTTGGCTGTTGTTTCCTGTTGCGGTGACAATATACCACACATACGAGGCAATGTCATGAAAGCGGGTGAATAACAGACCTAACTATTCAGAGCTGGAAAAAGATCGATTGGAATGTCTCCTGATTGTATCGCATGGCCAACTCTTATTGACGCCATGGTGGCGAAGTTTAAAAGTGTGATGAATCGAGAGATACACCTAGATGTTCAAGTACGTTTCTGAGAGGGATCGAAGATACTTGAGCAGACATATCTGATCGGATCTAGGGTATGAGATTTCGCAAGCCTAATATATTTTGGTTTTTGTTGTTTTCTTTTAGGGATATCCTTGTGTCGGTCCTAACGGATCTGACAGTAAGGCTACCCGCTTGCAGGTTCTTAACGGTCCACGCCGCACCAACATATATATGTATGGGTATGAAAGAGAAAGAGAAAGAGGGGATTCTCAAGGAGACGGTTGATTCAGGAAATCAATGGTTCAGGGAACCAGCTCAAGAAGTTATGGACGACACCCACTTGAATGTGTGAGTGGGGGCATGTTAGCCATTAGGCCCGAAGTGGTCCAATACCCGCCCATATGAGTGGGTACCCTATATATTCATATAAGAGGGCTAGGGTTTCATATGATATATGATATATATGAGACATATGCATACAATATAGAGAGTTTTTCTATAAAGAAGAACTAGAGTATCGTCGTCTCCTTTTTCATCCTCTTTTAGTTTGGATTTGCTTGCGGGGTGATCAAGTGGGGGATCCTCGCTTTCTACAGAAGTGTGGTTTCCCTCCGGCCGTTGCTTGGAGGCGATAAATGTCATATCTTCTACGTGACGTGGACGAGAAACGATCCAAACAATCGGATCAGGTATATCGTAAACCTTTATGGTAGATACATGTATTTCAGCTGTGCTTGATTGCTTGTTATATATCTACGTCATCTAAAATATACATTTTCCATATGAACGAAATATGCTTTTTTTTTCCAGAACCACGTATGAAATATGTTCTTCTTTTATGGGTTATATCTGTTTTGAATTCTTCAATCGAGATTTTCACGGAATGGATCAATTACCTGAAAACTTCATAGCTTATGTCATTTTCCTTGAGAGTATTACCGAAGAAGTCGGGGACGGATTGATAAAGAAGGGGATGCTATACTGTCATAACTACTTCATACAATCGGTACGCATCTAAAATAACGCATGGAATCGAATTAAGTTATCTTGACAAACACATTAGAAAAGATTAAATTTAGTGCTTTCTTTCGAGTTCTTTGATCATGGACTAATTAAGTAATGCAATTATGAACAGTTTAAGGATTTTTTGGAAGGATATTATAAAGAGGCAGAATGGAGGACCCAAGGGTACATGCCAACCCTTGAAGAGTACATGCAAGTTTCACTTGTGACTAGTATCCATCCTTTTCTCATTTGTTCTACTTCCATAATCTTTGGTGATCAACAATTATATTATGAGAAGTTGACATCTATACTATTTTATATTCTAATTTGATTCTCTGCACGCACGATGCATGTCTACAATATCCGCGGAACGATTAATGGAAAAAATGATATTAGATTTTCGTTTATTTTTAAAACAACTATGGGGACATCATCTCGAGCATACAATGTTACATGAAGGAGCATGGAGTGACTGCACAAGAGGCATGTGTTGAAATCAATAAAATGGTGGCAGATGAATGGAAAGACATAAACAAGATGCGGATCGAGCCATGCCTTTTCATAAAGCCTTTTTTTGCAATCGCTCTTAATTATACTCATGCGAGCGAACTTGGCTACAAGCACGAAGATTCGTTCACAAATCCTGAGGGCGAGATGAAAGAGAATATTGCTTCAGTGTTGCTTCAGCAGATAAAAGATTGATGTTTGCTTTGATGTGACTTTCTGTATGTTAGGATGCACCGAGACTGTGCTTGATTTCATTGTTGCGCTTTCTTTCGAGAATAATAAAGAGACGTTCTAATTGTCAACGAAGAGTCCTTTTTTCTTTTTAAAACTACATTTCTGCTATAATAATCTGAACTCAAGAAGGGTTAGTTATCACATTCACCATTTTTCATGGAAAAAATTCCAAAAAAAGGGGAAAAATAAATTCCTTTAATTTACATCTAATCTACAAGATGTCATGTCATTTCACCTCTCATGTCCGGATGCAATGTATCTAGGGGAGCAAGTCGAGTTGGTTCGAATTTGATCCGACCCATATTAGGCCGACCTTAACTCATCATGATTAATAATCAGGTAGAGTTTAAGGACCCAAACCTAACCGGAAGTGACCGAATGACACTAACTCATCAAGATTAATAATTGGTACCAATAATTAAACTTGGGTTGTTGTGTATGCTCTTTGGGATTGGCCAAGTGGTAATCCCTACCATTTTAATGCCAAAAGACGGGATCTGTTGCGGATGATGTTGCGGATGATCGAGATAAATATGGAAACAGAGAATAAATCAAAACACACAAAAAAAAAAGATCGACGCAAAACGCACAGAGTTTTTACATGAAATACCCAAACGGGAAAAACTACAAACAGCAGCAAAGAACGTTTTACCATTTGTGGAGAATTACAGAATTTTGAGACGACCGCAAAACACAATTCGTCTCTCTTCTCTCTTTTTTCTCTCACATCTCAAACCCTAGGTTATGGGCTTCATATTTACAGCTCACTTTAATCCTTAGACATAAGTGCAAGATTTAAACTTGGATTTAATCAAATATCCAATTTAAATCAAATAACAAAACTCAATCTTCTCTCTAAAATACCAAAATTAGATTTAATAAAATAACATTTAAATCAAAAATCAAATAACAAACCAACTTGGATTCTCACCTTGATAATGCTCGATATTGGCGACCTCCAAGATCAGGACACGTGGCAGATGACGTGTCCCAACACTCAGAAGAAAGGGCGTATAGGAGCCGACCGGGCCATCCTGTATCCGACCTGCAAGCACAGACTGACCCACCTCGAGGCCCCCTACAAATCAGCCTCCTCGGCCATTCAGCTCGCCCCGAGACGCCATAGGGCCCAGACTCCTCGGCCCTCCGACCAACTTCACCGCTCACAGGCGTAACCGCCGCTCCGCGAATCTCGCCGTGCGCAGATTCTACACCAATAACATCCCACGTTCCACGCTATCACGATCCCTATTAATGGGCGATCCGCTCTCTGCGCGAGCGTGACGTCGGGAGCGTAACCGCCGGTGAGATTCTCGCGCCTGCCGCTACGTGCTACCACCGCTATATAAACCCCCATCACAGAGGGGCCAAGTAAGCCATTCTTTACACTTTACGCCGTTACTCTGCTCGGATCTCATCACTGACTTGAGCGTCGGAGGGTCCTCGGTGGTACCAAATCACCCTGGGACTTCTTTGCAGGTATTCGGCGACAGCCTCCTCACCCCACCTTCTCCTCACAAAACCCATTGAGACCCACACTCAATGAAGGACAATCAACCAAGTTCACCGCGAGATCAACGGAAGACAACATCTGACGGAGGCCCGAAAAGGAGCTCCATCAGTTGGCGCCGTCTGTGGGGAAACAAAACTCCACAAAAACAAAAGTTAGCCTTCCGATCTCCATCCCCATGGCAAGCGATCGCCTTGAAGATCCAAATACCAGCCACCGCCTCCCCCTCACCGGAGGCGCGAGTAAACCTCCTCCGGCGAGCGTCATCAACGCCCTCGCTGGCCGAATAGACAGACATCCCCTCCCTTGACGGGGTCGCATGGAGGGGGCTCGCCACGGCGGCTCGAGGGTCATCTCGCCCAAGGATCTAAGCTGTAACACCCGAGCCCAGTAATACTATTTCTGTTACTGGTTGAGTGTTTGACATTGCTCAATTCATTATCTTGCTTGTTTGGTTCTTGTTGCAAAATTTTAACCGGCTAAGTCAGTTTTGCATATAACAAATTTTGGCACCTAAAATAAAATTAAAAATATCCGTATTGGCCTACTCGTCACCCCTTGCCGCGTGGTAGCGTCCGTGCGTCGAGTTTTCATCCCGTTCGGCGAAACGGGCGAGTTTGGACGGCTACGCGCGCGTGCAAGTGTCCGACTTGAGGGCATGCATTTTAATCATAAGACATCTCATTTTAAAATTTGGAACTCGCTTAAAATCCTATTATTTGAATTTCAAATTTTTGGGCGCAATCCGGACGCGATTTGGAAATGTTTCGTTTAGCGCCAAAATCCCAATTTAACAATATATTCTAAAACTATATATATACATTCTGTTACTATGTAAATCTTTTAAATCTCTGTTTTAATCTCCTTTTCAAATTCTCGCAGCCAATCACGAGGCTCAATTCCTCGTGGGCCCCGCCTGTTATCCTCTCTCTCTCTTCCTCTATCTCTTTATCTCTCTACCTCTCTATCTCTATCTCTCCCTCTCTCTTCCTCTAATTTCTCTCTCTCTCTCTAACTGTCTCTCTCTCTCTCTCCCATATACGTATTATTTTCTCCTTCATCTTCCCAAAAACCGATCGCGAGAACCCAACTCCTCGCTTGCCCTCGCCTCGTCGTCGCCACCACCATTGTTCTCGTCGCCTCCTCCTCAACCACCTCTGCACCTCCCTCATCCCTCTCTCCATTTCCCCGACCGGGACCCTGCAACACCCCATCGCAGCCAACCCAAGAAACCCACGACGCCCGAGCCCTAGCCCTCACTGCCGATCGCCGGCAACCCCTCGTCGTCACCATCTCCATCACCTCCTTCCTCCATTTCCCGAGCTCTCCTTTTCCTTGCAAGAACCCCATCCTTCCCTGCACACCAACTCAAGAACCTGCACACGCCTTGCTTCGCCGGAAAACCTCGTCTGAACCCTCACCTGAGCTCCGACCCCCGTCGTCCTCATCACCACCTTCGACTCTTGACACCATCACCACCACCCTCACCCTACAACCACCAGAACCCCGATCACCCGAACTTGCAGCACTGCCCTCGCCGCTGCACCTTCGCCGGAGCTATGACTTATCGTCGCCTCCATTCCCTCGCTTTCTCTCAACCTTTCTTGCAAACCCAGTGCAACCATTCTTCTTGCTCTTCTTCTTCTTTCTTCTTCTTTCTTCTTCTTCTCCTTTCTTCTTCTTCTTTTCATTTCTTTACTTGATCCGTATTTTCCAGTCACCGCCGGAGCCGTGCTCGACGCTGCCGATCCGAGTAATCCAGCGAACGTTCCTTACCTGGGTGGTTGTCCTCTTGCCCTGCCTGGACCCGTCCTGCATGCCGTGTGTGCGTTGCGACGATTACCCGACGTCGGACGTGCCGTACACGCCCGTCATACGATCTGTTCAGGCAAGTATTACTTGCTACATGCTATGCTATACCAATTAAGTGTGTTTGAATCATAAAACTTGCAAAGATCAACTAGTGTAGTTACTTTTCTCATTTGGACGAAATATGATTTATATCATGATACAGTTAACCTAAACCGTATTTTTCCACTGTAACCCTAATAACAAAATTACCAGTTAATCATTTTGCTATTTAAAGGACGATAGCCGTACACATATAGCTTCATTACTCTCTGATATTGATATTGCACTACCTTGTGATTATTGCACCCAAGGGTGCTCGAACCTGTTAATACGATAATACAACTGCACCATGTTAATGCACCATTGTGATTAAATGAACTGTTATTGTTGTTTACTTTATTTCCTGCTGTTATTCCTTATTCGATCATATACCTGTTATGAGCACACCCTCGATTGCGTTACATATTGACCCGACCTTGATACACATGACATATATGCATACCGATGCACCGGGCATGGTACCCTTTACTACCAACTCAACCTGTTGTACCATGACCTGACCTGTTACCTGATCTCATGCCTAATGCCAACAAACCTGACTTGGGGTCCTCATGGACCATTCCTGTTGTCTATCCAGACAAACCTGCTTTTACCTGATCCTGTGTTGGCATTAGTTCTTGATTACTGAATACCTGACCTGACATACATAACTTGGGGGTATGGGGAAATCAAAGGTGAAACCGACTTGTAACTCAACAGTTCGATACCTGTTCTGATCAGTCTTACGGGCTCGGCCAGCCCCGGAGTGATGATGCTGACATCACTCGTCCATCCTGCTACCTATTACTGCCTAGCGGCACGTCTCGGATTCAGCCCCGAGGGTCTTGACCGTGGTCCCGGGCATGCACGGGATACTATTGAGTTACATCGATGAGTCATCAATTGATTTCAAAGACTTTAGAATAGGAAACCTGATAGAACAGTTTAGTTACCCACTGCACATTACCATGCACTGTTGTTTCATATTATTGCTTTATTCATGTTTATCCCTGCATTGCTTATTGCCATGTTCATATTATATATTGGTTGACATGATGCGCTGATGTCTGGGTTTTGCATGGCCCAGATTCTTTACCACTGTCGCCGACCGAGCAGGAGTACTTCAGCCAGCAGGCTGATTTGTGAGTTCTGTAGTGATTAGTTTATTTATTGCATTTCATTCCCAGATGTGAGCCCGCATTATGGGACGTACTTTTCTATTTATTGTATTGGATCATTTGCTTCTGCACTTATTTTTCATTGACTCTTGTTATTATGGATTTGGACATGTGTTAGATAGTTTATTTATCTTGTTCTTGATATCTCTACAGCCGTAATGTGACTGTGGATGGATACTTCCTACCCACAGGTAGCATGGTTGGCTATGTCACGTGCCCAATCTTGCGTACTCTGGGAAGCGGGGCGTGACATGGTTCTTTTGGTATTAGAGCCATAGGATAGTCGGGTTGATTCTTTTGTAGTTGGGTATTGTACCCAATACACGAATCAGAATACCCGTGCTTAGGAAAACATGTCCTACCACCTTGACCGTTTTACCATTCTTGAATCACATTCTTCCGGATTATATCTTTTATGACGTGCAAACTTACTTTGCATGTCGACTCGGAAACCTGATTTCTTGTTATCCCTAGGACTTGGACGACTTGGGTGGAGTTAAGTAATTGTGGCTCTGATACCGCGGCATAGCTACAATGCGGTACTCTATGTAAGTATCTTGGAGTTCTAGCCTTGATCCATATTCAGAATCTATCATCATGCTAATGTTGGGTGTTTTGAGTTCAGGATGATGGCAGGTAAGAAGTTGAAGACGTACCAGAGGCGTGTGAACGAAGCCGCCATGCTTGGAGTGATAAGAGAAATGCTGGAAATCAGAGAAACAGACCGAGCTGATCCAGCAGCAAGCGGACTCGTTTCAGGAAGGTTTGCAGATCGTTCAGCAGTTTGTGAACGAGGTTGGAACTAGACCAGTTGACCGAGTAGGGACTGTAGCAGATTTCAGACTTTTGGGTCCGTCCACGTTTACTGGTTTAAAGGAGCCGTTGCCAGCCGAGCAGTGGCTAGTCGGCACGGAGAATTTGCTGATTGCGGCACAGATTCCTGAGGACAAAGGAGTTGATGTGGTGCGCATTCAGCTAGTGCTTTACGCCCGAGAGTGATGGCTTGTGGAGGAGACCCGCTTGCCCAAGCCGATCAGTTGGGCGGAGTTTTCTAAGAGTCCCTGGAGAAATTCTTCCCGCAAACTGCGCGGAGGAAAAGGAAGAGAAGTTCATCGGATTAAGGCAGAATGGAGCGCCGTGGACGTGCATGCAGCAGAATGGACGAGACTCAGCAGTTTCGCTGGACCTTTCGCGGCCAACGATGCATACAGCAGTTGCGGTAAGGAGGCAGTTCTGTCGGGCCAATCGAGTTTAGGGCTGGGCCGACACACAGTGTTCTTGCAGCTATGGAAGTTGATGGTTGTGAAGAACCGGTGGTAGTTCGCGATCTCATGGACGTAGTAAAGATATATCGGGTTTACCACCGAGGAGACGTGGAGTTCGAGATTGACCTTATTCCTGGTGCAGCGCCAGTATCTAAAGCTTACTATCCAAGGGCACCAGTGGAATTGGAAGAGGTTAAGAAGCAAGTTGGTGAGTTACTTGAGAAGGGCTGGTTTCGAAGCAGCAACTCGCCTTGGGGAGCTCCAGTTCTTTTAGTGAAGAAGAAGGATGTGCATCGATTATCGAGAAGTAAACCGGGTGACTATTAAGAACAAGTACCTGATCTCTCGCATTGGAGAACTTTTGAGCAGCTTAGTGGCGCGAGAGTATTCTCGAAACTGGATTTGCGATCCGGATATCATCAAGTCCGAGTGAAAGCAGAAGACATTTTCAAGACGGCGTTTCGAACTCGGTATGGACATTACGAGTATCTAGTAATGCCCTTCGGAGTAACGAATGCGCCGGCAGTATTCAGGGACTTGATGAACCGAATCTTTTCACCGTTCTTGGACCAGTTTATTGTGGTATTCATTGACGACATTCTGGTTTACTTGAAGAGTTCAGAAGAGCAGGCTGAGCATTTGAAGATCGCACTGCAGACAATGAGGCAGGAGAAATTGTATGCGAAAATGAGTAAGTGTGAGTTTTGGCTGGAGGGAGTGAAGTTTTCGGGGTATGTTGTGTCTGGCGATGGAATTGCCGTCGATCCAGGGTAGATTGCAGCAGTTCGAGATTGGCCTATTCCAAGAAATGTGGCTGAGATAAGGAGTTTCCTTGGTTTGGCCGGATACTACAGGAGATTTGTGGAGAACTTCGCTCGTTTAGCAGAACCGTTGGACAAGTTTACGCGCAAGGAAGTACCTTTTATTTGGACGGATGGATGTGCATTGGCCTTCGAGATGTTGAAGCAGAAGTTGATAACCGCCCCTATCCTGACCGTACCAGACAATTCCGGAGGACTGGTGTTTCACAGCGACGCATCTGGAAAGGGATTGGGATGTGGTTTGATGCAGAATGAGAAGGTCGTAGCTTACACATCAAGACAATTGAAGACCCATGAGAAGAATTACCCGACTCATGACTTGGAGCTTGCGGCCGTGATCTTCGCCTTGAAAATTTGGAGACACTACCTTTTGGGCGAGAGAGTCGAAGTTTTTACAGATCACAAGAGTTTGAAGTATGTGTTCACTCAGAAGGAGTTGAACATGAGGCAACGCAGATGGTTGGAGCTGATGGCCGACTACGACCTTGATCTTAAGTGCCATCCGGGAAAAGTTAACGTCGTGCCGAATGCGCTTAGTCAGTTACCAGCAATTCAGGTTTTGACTACACAGAGGGAGATCATCGCGGATTTTCGAAGATTTGACTTGGAGGTTGTGCTACCACATTCTACGGGACAGTTAATGCAGTTGCAAGTACAGTCGTCCTTAGTTGAGAAAATTAGAGCGGCACAATCGCAGGATCCTAGACTGCAAAAGTTTCGAGAGCAGGTTGGAGCCGGACTACGAACAGATTTACTGGTCCACGAAGACGGTTCGTTGAGATATGGTAGCCGTGTGTGTGTGCCAAAGGGGGGTGTGCGTGAAGAGCTTATGAAGGAGGCACACAGCTCAGCTTACTCTGTACATCCAGGAGGTACAAAGATGTACCGAGATATTCGACAACATTTCTGGTGGGAAGGCATGAAGCGGGAGATTGCTCGCTTCGTGGCTAAGTGCTTGGTAGGTCAGCAAGTCAAGGCTGAACACCAAAGGGTTGCTGGTTTGTTGCAACCACTTCCGATTCCTCAGTGGAAGTGGGAGCATATAACCATGGATTTCGTGACGGCTTTACCGCGGAGTCCAAAGGGCAACAATGCAATATGGGTGATTGTTGATCGGTTGACCAAGGCAGCTCACTTTATTCCTTTCCGGGTTGGTCAATCGACGGAGACTTTGGCGGAGCGGTACATGCAGGAGATTGTAAGATTGCATGGAGTACTGGTGAGCATCGTGTCCGATCGGGACACTCGGTTCTTGTCACACTTCTGGAGGAGTTTACAAGAAAGTTTGGGGACTCGATTGAAGTTTAGCACAGCTTATCATCCTCAGAGTGATGGGCAGTCGGAGAGAACGATCCAGACTCTTGAAGATATGTTGAGAGCATGCATGTTGGACTTCAAGGGTTCTTGGGAGGATCATCTACACTTGGTGGAGTTTTTCATACAACAACAGTTGTCAAGCAACAATCCAGATGGCTCCGTTTGAAGCGTTGTTTGGTCGTAAATGCCGTTCACCTGTTTGTTGGGATGGTGTCGGTGAACGAAGATTGTTGGGACCAGATTTGGTAGTACAGACAGTCGAGAAGGTGACTACAATCAGGAAGCATATGAAGGCGGCTCAAGACAGACAGAAAAGTTGGGCTGACACGTCAAGAAGACCTCTAGAGTTCGCCGTGGGTGATTTGGTATTCTTGAGGATATCACCGACTAGAGGAGTGATTCGTTTTGGGAGTCGGGGAAAGCTTAGTCCTCGATTCGTTGGACCCTTCGAGATATTAGAGCGTGTTGGAGAGGAAGCGTACCGTTTGGCGTTACCACAGTCCTTGGCAGGTGTGCACGATGTGTTCCATGTATCTCAACTACGGAGGTATGTTCGAGATGAAACACACGTCTTGGATCATCCGGAGTTGACTGTACGGGAGGACCTAACTTTTGAGGAGCGACCGGTTGAAATCAAGGATCGAAGAGAAAAGGTTCTTAAGAACAAGGTTACCCCTCTTGTGCTAGTCTCTTGGGATAATCGATCGCATGGAGAATCCACCTGGGAGCGAGAAGACGAGATCCGGCAGAAGTTTCCTCACCTTTTCCTGTAGTTCTCTACTTTGTATTCTTGGAATTTCGAGGACGAAATTCTGTTTGTAGCTGGGTATGATGTAACACCCGAGCCCAGTAATACTATTTCTGTTACTGGTTGAGTGTTTGACATTGCTCAATTCATTATCTTGCTTGTTTGGTTCTTGTTGCAAAATTTTAACCGGCTAAGTCAGTTTTGCATATAACAAATTTTGGCACCTAAAATGAAATTAAAAATATCCGTATTGGCCTACTCGTCACCCCTTGCCGCGTGGTAGCGTCCGTGCGTCGAGTTTTCATCCCGTTCGGCGAAACGGGCGAGTTTGGACGGCTACGCGCGCGTGCAAGTGTCCGACTTGGGGGCATGCATTTTAATCATAAGACATCTCATTTTAAAATTTGGAACTCGCTTAAAATCCTATTATTTGAATTTCAAATTTTTGGGCGCAATCCGGGCGCAATTTGGAAATGTTTCGTTTAGCGCCAAAATCCCAATTTAATAATATATTCTAAAACTATATATATACATTCTGTTGCTATGTAAATCTTTTAAATCTCTGTTTTAATCTCCTTTTCAAATTCTCGCAGCCAATCACGAGGCTCAATTCCTCGTGGGCCCCGCCTGTTATCCTCTCTCTCTCTTCCTCTATCTCTTTATCTCTCTGCCTCTCCATCTCTATCTCTCCCTCTCTCTTCCTCTAATTTCTCTCTCTCTCTCTAACTGTCTCTCTCTCTCTCCCCCATATACGTATTATTTTCTCCTTCATCTTCCCAAAAACCGATCGCGAGAACCCAACTCCTCGCTTGCCCTCGCCTCGTCGTCGCCACCACCATTGTTCTCGTCGCCTCCTCCTCAACCACCTCTGCACCTCCCTCATCCCTCTCTCCATTTCCCCGACCGGGACCCTGCAACACCCCGTCGCAGCCAACCCAAGAAACCCACGACGCCCGAGCCCTAGCCCTCACTGCCGATCGCCGGCAACCCCTCGTCGTCACCATCTCCATCACCTCCTTCCTCCATTTCCCGAGCTCTCCTTTTCCTTGCAAGAACCCCATCCTTCCCTGCACACCAACTCAAGAACCTGCACACGCCTTGCTTCGCCGGAAAACCTCGTCTGAACCCTCACCTGAGCTCCGACCCCCGTCGTCCTCATCACCACCTTCGACTCTTGACACCATCACCACCACCCTCACCCTACAACCACCAGAACCCCGATCACCCGAACTTGCAGCACTGCCCTCGCCGCTGCACCTTCGTCGGAGCTCTGACTTATCGTCGCCTCTATTCCCTCGCTTTCTCTCAACCTTTCTTGCAAACCCAGTGCAACCATTCTTCTTGCTCTTCTTCTTCTTTCTTCTTCTTTCTTCTTCTTCTCCTTTCTTCTTCTTCTTTTCATTTCTTTACTTGATCCGTATTTTCCAGTCACCGCCGAAGCCGTGCTCGACGCTGCCGATCCGAGTAATTCAGCGAACGTTCCTTACCTGGGTGGTTGTCCTCTTGCCCTGCCTGGACCCGTCCTGCATGCCGTGTGTGCGTTGCGACGATTACCCGACGTCGGACGTGCCGTACACGCCCGTCATACGATCTGTTCAGGCAAGTATTACTTGCTACATGCTATGCTATACCAATTAAGTGTGTTTGAATCATAAAACTTGCAAAGATCAACTAGTGTAGTTACTTTTCTCATTTGGACGAAATATGATTTATATCATGATACAGTTAACCTAAACCGTATTTTGCCACTGTAACCCTAATAACAAAATTACCAGTTAATCATTTTGCTATTTAAAGGACGATAGCTGTACACATATAGCTTCATTACTCTCTGATATTGATATTGCACTACCTTGTGATTATTGCATCCAAGGGTGCTCGAACCTGTTAATACGATAATACAACTGCACCATGTTAATGCACCATTGTGATTAAATGAACTGTTATTGTTGTTTACTTTATTTCCTGCTGTTATTCCTTATTCGATTATATACCTGTTATGAGCACACCCTCGATTGCGTTACATATTGACCCGACCTTGATACACATGACATATATGCATACCGATGCACCGGGCATGGTACCCTTTACTACCAACTCAACCTGTTGTACCATGACCTGACCTGTTACCTGATCTCATGCCTAATGCCAACAAACCTGACTTGGGGTCCTCATGGACCATTCCTGTTGTCTATCCAGACAAACCTGCTTTTACCTGATCCTGTATTGGCATTAGTTCTTGATTACTGAATACCTGACCTGACATACATAACTTGGGGGTATGGGGAAATCAAAGGTGAAACCGACTTGTAACTCAACAGTTCGATACCTGTTCTGATCAGACTTACGGGCTCGGCCAGCCCCGGAGTGATGATGCTGACATCACTCGTCCATCCTGCTACCTATTACTGCCTAGCGGCACGTCTCAGATTCAGCCCCGAGGGTCTTGACCGTGGTCCCGGGCATGAACGGGATACTATTGAGTTACATCGACGAGTCATCAATTGATTTCAAAGACTTTAGAATAGGAAACCTGATAGAACAGTTTAGTTACCCACTGCACATTACCCTGCACTGTTGTTTCATATTATTGCTTTATTCATGTTTATCCCTGCATTGCTTATTACCATGTTCATATTATATATTGGTTGACATGACGCGCTGACGTCTGGGTTTTGCATGGCCCAGATTCTTTACCACTGTCGTCGACCGAGCAGGAGTACTTCAGCCAGCAGGCTGATTTGTGAGTTCTGTAGTGATTAGTTTATTTATTGCATTTCATTCCCAGATGTGAGCCCGCATTATGGGACGTACTTTTCTATTTATTGTATTGGATCATTTGCTTCCGCACTTATTTTTCATTGACTCTTGTTATTATGGATTTGGACATGTGTTAGATAGTTTATTTATCTTGTTCTTGATATCTCTACAGCCGTAATGTGACTGTGGATGGATACTTCCTACCCACAGGTAGCATGTTTGGCTATGTCACGTGCCCAATCTTGCGTACTCTGGGAAGCGGGGCGTGACATAAGCCCTCACTAAGAGGCAACCCAGCAGCTACCCTGCTTGGCTATCCCTGGCGGGTAGCTTCCCTACCGCAACGCCAGGGATCAGAAAGTCCTCCCAGAGGCAGTCGAGCCCAAGGATCCCTCGCTCGGCTATCCCTGGCGGGTAGCTTCCCTACCGCAACGCCAGGGATCAGAAAGTCCTCCCAGAGGCAGTCGAGCCCGAGGATCCCTCGCTCGGCTATCCCTGGCAGGTAGCTTCCCTACCGCAATGCCAGGGATCGGAAAGTCCTCCCATAGGCAGTTGAGCCCGAGGATCCCTCGCTCGGCTATCCCTCGCGGGTAGCTTCCCTACCGCAATGCCAGGAATCAGAAAGCCCTCCCAGAGGCAGTCGAGCCCAAAGATCCCTTGCTTGGCTATCCTTCAGGACAAAAGCCCTCGCCAAGAGGTACCGGGCAGTAACCCTGTCCGGCCAAGGGTCCTTGGTAGGCTTCTTATAGCCCTATAGCTCTTCCCACACCAAGAATCAAAGTCCTCCCAGAGGCAGTCGGGTCCTTGCTCGGCTATCCCCGGCTGGTAGCTTCCTACCACAACCGACAGGGATCAAAGTCCTCGCCAACAGGCACTGGGCAGTAACCCTGCTCGGTCCCCATCCTGAAGGATCAGAAAGCCTTCCCAGAGGCAGTCGAGCTTGAGGATCCCTCGCTTGGCTATCCCTGGCGGGTAGCTTCCCTACCGCAACGCCAGGGATCAGAAAATCCTCCCAGAGGCAGTCGAGCCCGAAGATCCCTCGCTCGGCTATCCCTGGCGGGTAGCATCCCTACCGCAATGCCAGGGATCAGAAAGCCCTTGCCAAGAGGCGCCGAGCAGCTACCCTGCTCGGCCATCCTTCGCAGGCCTCTCACGGCCCTTCCAGTGTCAAGGATGAAAGCCCTCGCAAGGAGGCACCGAGCAGCTACCCTGCTCGGCCATCCTTCGCAGGCCTCTCACAGCCCCTCCAGCGTCAAGGATCAAGGCCCTCGCCAGGAGGAGCATGCAGCTACCCTGCTCGGCCATCTTTCGCAGGCTTCTCACGACCCTTCTAACGTCAAGGATCAAAGCCCTCACCAAGAGGCACCGATCAGCTACCCTGCTCGGCCATCCTTCGCAGGCCTCTCACGGCCCCTCCAGCGTCAAGGATCAAAGCCCTCGCCAGGAGGCACCGAGCAGCTACCCTGCTCGGCCATCCTTCGCAGGCCTCTCACGGCCCCTCCAGCGTCAAGGATCAAAGCCCTCGCCAAGAGGCACCGAGCAGCTACCCTTCACGGGCCTCAAATGGCCCCTCCGTCCTGCTCGGCGCACCCTCGGCGAACATCCTCCTGCCCATCAGATGTTGAGGATCTCAAGCCCTCATCGTGAGGCCGCCGAGTTCCTTACTGCTCGGCGCATCCCCAGCGGGCATCCTCCTGCCCATCAGACACTGATGGTCTGAAGCCCTCATCGCGAGGCCGCCGAGTTCCTTCTTGCTCCGCGCATCCCTAGCGGGCATCCTCCTGCCCATCAGACGCCGATGGTCTGAAGCCCTCGTCGCGAGGCCGCCGAGTTCCTTCCTGCTCGACGCACCCTCAGCGGGCATCCTCCTGCCCATCAGATGCTGAGGATCTCAAGCCCTCATCGTAAGGCCGTCGAGTTCCTTCCTGCTCGGCGCATCCCCAGCGGGCATCCTCCTGCCCATCAGACGCTGATGGTCTCAAGCCCTCACCGCGAGGCCGCCGAGTTCCTTCCTACTCAGCGCATCCCCAGCGGGCATCCTCCTGCCCATCAGACGCTGATGGTCTGAAGCCCTCGTCGCGAGGTCGCCGAGTTCCTTCCTGCTCAACGCACCCTCAGTGGGCATCCTCCTGTCCAGCAGATGCTGAGGATCTCAAGCCCTCATCATGAGGCCGCCGAGTTCCTTCCTGCTCGGCGCATCCCCAGCGGGCATCCTCCTGCCCATCAGACGCTGATGGTCTGAAGCCCTCATCATGAGGCCGCCGAGTTCCTTCCTGCTCGGGGGATCCCCAGCGGGTATCCTCCTGCCCAGCAGAACTGAGGATCTCAAGCCCTCGTCGTGAGGCCGCCGAGTTCCTTCCTTCTCGGCGCATCCCCAGCGGGCATCCTCTTGCCCAGCAGGCGCTGAGGATCTCAAGCCCTCATCATGAGGCCGCCGAGTTCCTTCCTGCTCGGTGCATCCCTAGCGGGCTTCCTCCTGCCCATCAGACGCTGATGGTCTGAAGCCCTCGGTGCGAGGCCGCCGAATTCCTTCCTGCTCGGCGCATCCCCAGCGGGAGTCCTCCTGCCCATCAAACGCTGAAGATTTGGAGCCCTCTTCGCGAGGCCGCCGAGCCCCTTCCTACTCGGTGCATCCCGGCGGGTAGCTTCCTGCCACAACCGACAGGGATCAAAGTCCTCGTAAGAGGCAGCCGAGCAGCTACCCTGCTCGTCAAGAACTCCGGTCGGTGGTTGCCTACCCACGACGCCAGAGATCAGATCCCTCACCAAGAGGCAACCACGCATCCTCATGACTTGGTCATTCTTAGTGGCCCTCCGCAGCCCAAAGCCCTCGCAGCGGCAACCGAACGGCCACCCTGCTCAGCCAAGCCCAGCCGGTTGCCCTATGGCCGCGCTTAAAGATTCGAGGCACCCGGAAGGACGGCTAGTTCATCCAAATCTGAACGATCTCCCATCGACCTAGGGGGTACATAAGGATACCTCCGAAGCAGCACTTGGGACCCTCTCCGGCTGGCAAACTCGACAGGAGATCGCCGGACATATGGCCAACCTTACATGGAAAGACAACAATACAAGCAAGGACATCCTACGAATGTCCTTCACACAAAAAAAAGAGAAGAAAAAAAAATACAAACCGACGAATCAAGGGTTCTTTTTTCTTTTATTGCCAAAATCAAGATCTTTACAAAGGGTACTCTGGGGCCCCCCAGCCCTATAAACTGCCCGGAGGCTTACTTCGGCCACTTCATCGTCGGCGTCACGACCCAAGGCCCTACCACCGAAGACTTTGCCACCAAGGGCATGCCCGGCTTCCCTCGTCGCCGAAAGCGGAACCCGAGCGCAGAGTTCACCATCGTCGAACTCGGGAAGCTGTTCCTTCACGGCGTCCAAAGCCTTATTCCACGCAACGGCAGAATACTCCCCGAGCTCGGCGTAAAACTGCTCCGATGCCTTGTACTCGGCCACAATTTTCTTAGCCCGAGCCTCGGCAACATGGGCCTTCAGCAGCGCCGCCTCAGCATCCCCCCTGCTTGCGTCCCTCTCCTTTTCCAATGCCGCAAAGCGTTCGGCCATGTCCGCCAGCTTCTTATCGACAACCTGGATAGATGCGTTCAGACGGCGAAGGGCACCCCAAGTCGCCGAGTTGGCGAGCTCCGCAGCCTCCGCCCGGCCCGCCATAACGTCGGCCTTATCCTTCTCCCGGCGCAGGTCACGTTGCAAGATCTCGACCTCCGAAGGAAATGCCTCCACTGGCCTAGGGGCGTAGAACGCCCCCTCGGCCTCCATGCGAATGGCAAGGGCGCAGTGCTGAAGAACCTGACAGAAAGCTGATGAGAAACCAGGAAGCATCCGAACCAAGAAAAGGCATACCAAGGCAAATGCGCGTAGAGGGATTCGTACCTGGACCGCCCCTTAGGCCATGGCCTCCAATTGATCCCTCAAGGAGCCACACGGGAGCTTTCCCCCAGCCGATTCCTCCATCCCGGCGAGCAGACCAGTGGCAACGGAAAGCCCAGACGGAACAGTGAAGACGGAGCCCCCTTCCCGCACGGGAATTCCTTCGGGGGCCTTCGACGGCGGCGCACGAGAAACCATCCTTTTCCTCTTAGGAAGGGGCCGGTCCTCGGCCTTCCTCCCGTCACCGGCCTGAGGCTTGGGTAACGGCTAACGACTCCGGCCGCCGCCAGAGGAACTCCTAGATGCCGCCGACGAAATGGACAGCCCTACCATCGGCGGAGAACCCGGCGGAGGGCACAAGTCGGCCGGGGGCACGGCTATGCCACTAGCTTCCCCCCAGCACGAGCCGCCCGAAAAGTGGGAGCGAACCATGTCCCATGAAGGAGGAAGAACGCCAAGCCACAACGACTCGAGGAAGAAGGGAGATGAAAGGTTAGGGGCCCTGGGACGGGCCCCGCCCCCGTTTTATCACCGCATCCAACGGCACCCGTCAACTCCCGCCGAAACGACTCCTCACGCCCAGCGGCTCTGATTGCTCCACGTATTGGTCCTGCACTGGACTGCATCCAATCGGGCGCTGTAGGCCTGTGAACGTCGTACCGGCCAGTTGTCCTTTGATACGTGGACCATTGTTTCAGTTACATAGTGCACGAACCGGCACACCCTCTTTAAGGTGCGGAGACCTCGCCTTGGTTCTCTAGCAGAAAAGACAACCAATGGACCGAGGGCTCGCCCCGATGAAACCATAGAAGGGGTCTCACCTCAGGAGGCCCGACAGTCCACTCCTGACCCGACCACTAGCTGGTCGGGACAAGAGTGAGGGGGATAATGATAATGCTCGATATTGGTGACATCCAAGATCAGGACACGTGGCAGATGACGTGTCCCAAGACTCAGAAAAAAGGGCCCACAGGGGCCGACCGGGCCACCCTGTGCCCGACCTGCAAGCGCAGACTGGCCCACCTCGAGGCCCCCTGCAAATCAACCTCCTCGGCCATTCAGCTCGCCCCGAGCCGCCATAGGGCCAAGACTCCTCGGCCCTCCGACCAACTCCACCGTTCACAGGCGTAACCGCCGCTCCGTGAATCTCGCCGTGCGCGGATTCTATGCCAACAACATCCCACGTTCCGCGCTATCACGATCCCCATTAATGGACGATCCGCTCTCTGCGCAAGTATGACGTCGGGAGCGTAACCGCCGGCGAGATTCTCGCGCCTGCCGCTACGTGCCACCACCGCTATATAAACCCCCATCACAGAGGGGTCAAGTAAGCCATTCTTTACACTTTACGCCGTTACTCTGCTCGGATCTTATCACTGACTTGAGCATCGGAGGGTCCTCGGTGGTACCAAACCATCCCGGGACTTCTTTGCAGGTACTCGGCGACAGCCTCCTCACCCTACCTTCTCCTCTCAAAATCCATTGAGGCCCACACGCAACGAAATACAATCAACCAAGTTCATCTCGAGATCAACGGAAGACAACATCTGATGGAGGCCTAAAAAGGAGCTCCATCACACCTCAAATAACATTTAAATCAAAAATCAAATCACAAACAACCTTGGATTCCCACCGCATACCATCTGTGCATGTGGTGCCTCCTTACGTATTCAAATTGAAATTTCCAATTCTATTCTCAAATGATGATGATGCTCTATATTGGCGATCTATCGATCCTGGACAGATTCAGATGACGTGTCCCAGAACTCAGAAGAAAGGGCCCACAGGGGGCGACCAGGCCACCCCTGTACCCGACCTACAAGCAGAAGCTGGCTCACCTCAGAGCCCCCTGCAAATTGGCCTCCTCGGCCTCTCAGCTCGCCCCCGAGCTACCGGAGGACCAAGATATCTCGGCCCTGCCGCTCGTTCCCGAACTCCCCTGCCGAGGCCATCTTTCTCGGTCCCTCCGACCGACCAACTCCACCACTCATAAGCGTAACCGCCGCTCCGCAAATCTCGCCATGTGCAGATTCTCCACCAGTAACATCCCACATTTTACGCCTTCACGATCCCCAATAATGGGCGATCCGCTCTTTACGCGGGCATGACATCGAGAGCGTAACTGCCGGCGAGATTCTCGCGCCTGCTGCTGCATGCTGCCGCCACTATATAAACCCCCGTCACAGAGGGGTCAAGTAAGCGATTTTTACTCGACTTAGCCATTACGCTGCTCGGATCCAGTACTAACTTGATCGTCGGAAGGTCCTCGGTGGTATCAAACACCCCGGGACTTCTTTGCAGGTACTCGGCACTAAACACCTCAAATCACCAATCTCCTCAAAACCCATTGAGACCCACACGCAACAAGAGATCACCTCCAAAATCCACTGGGAGATCGACGGAAGACAACATCTAAAGAAGACCCGAAAAGGACCTCCATCAGTTGGCGCCGTCTGTGGGAGACAAAACTACACAAAAACAAAAGTTGGCCTTCCGATCTCCATCCACAGGGCATGCGATCACCCTGAAGATCCAGGTACCAGCCGCCGCCTCCCCTTCACCGGAGGCGCGGATGAACCTCCTCCGACGACCGTCATCAGCGCCCTCGTCGGCCGAATAGACCGACTACAGTCCATCGTGGAGGCGCTCGTCCGCGTCCAAACGGCCGGACCGGGGCCCCAGATCGCCACTCCTCTTCCTCCAGAAGACTTTGCCCTCGTCGGCACGGCTGACCACCGGCAGGCTACATCCCATGGCCACAGATCTCATGTGTCGATACTCGTCCGGTGGGCGATCATTGAGCCTCCTCTGGCGGAATCGAAACGATGCGATTCTGGCGCTTCGCCTCCCCATACCTGCAACGGGACGGTCGGGCGAAACCTCATGAAGAATCGGCCAAGCATCTACCATGCTCGGCCATCCCTAGCCGGTAGCTTTCCTACACGCAACGCCGGGGATCAAAGCCCTCGCCAAGAGGCAGCCGCGCGACTTCACTGCCCATTTATCCTTAGCAGGCCTCCTAAGGCCCCTCCAACGCTAAGGATCAAAGTCCTCCGTAGAGGCAGCCGAGCAGCTTCTCTGCTCGGCCATCCCTGGCCGGTAGCTTCCCTACTCGCAACGCCAGAGATCACAGCCCTCGCCAATAGGAAACCCAGCAGTTACCCTGCTCGGTTATCCCTGGCGGGTAGCTTCCCTACCACAATGCCAGGGATCAGAAAGTCCTCCCAGAGGCAGTCGAGCAGACCCTCACTCGGCTATCCCTGACGGGTCGCTTCCCTACCGCAACGCCAGGGATGAGAAAGTCCTCCTAGAGGCAGTCGAGCCCGAGGATCCCTCGCTCGTCTATCCCTGGCGGGTAGCTTCCCTACCGCAACGCCAGGGATCAGAAAGCCCTCCCAGAGGCAGTCGAGCCTGAAGATCCCTCGATCGGCTATCCCTGGCGGGTAGCTTCCCTACCGCAACGCCAGGGATCAGAAAGCCCTCCCAGAGGCAGTCGAGCCCGAGAATCCCTCGCTCGGCTATCCTTCAGGACAAAAGCCCTCGCCAAGAGGCACCGGGAAGTAATCATGCCCGGCCAAGAGTCCTTAGTAGGCTTCTTACAGCCCCTCCCGCGTTAAGGACCAAAGTCCTCCTAAAGGCAGCCGAGTCCTTGCATGGCTATCCCAGGATGGTAGCTTTCTATCACAACCGACAAGGATCAAAGTTCTCGCCAAGAGGCACTGGGCAATAACCCTGCTCGGTCCCCGTCCTGAAGGATCAAAGCCCTCACAAGAGGCAACTGAGCAGCTGCCCTGCTCGGTCATCTCCGGCTGGTAGCTCTCTACCGCAACGTCAGGGATCAGAAAGTCCTCCCAAAAGCAGTCGAGCCCGAGGATCCCTCGCTCGGCTATCCCTGGCGGGTAGCTTCCCTACCGCAACGCCAGGGATCAGAAGCCCTCCCAGAGGCAGTCGAGCCCGAGGATCCCTCGCTCGGCTATCCCTGGCGGGTAGCTTCCCTACTGCAACGCCAGGGATCAGAAATCCCTCCCAGAAGCAGTCGAGCCCGAGGATCCCTCGCTCAGCTAGCCTTCAGGACAAAAGCCCTCGCCAAGAAGCACCGGGCAGTAACCCTGCCTGGCCAAGGGTCCTTAGTAGGCTTCTTACATCCCCTCCCACTCTAAAGACCAAAGTCCTCCCAGAGGCAGTCGAGTCCTTGCTTGGCTACCTCCGGCTGGTAGCTTCCTACCACAACCGACAGGGATCAAAGTCCTCGTCAAGAGGCACTGGCAATAACCCTGCTCGGTCCCCGTCCTGAAGGATCAAAGCCCTCACAAGAGGCAACTGAGCGGCTGCCCTGCTCGGTCATCTCTGGCTGGTAGCTCCCTACCGCAACGTCAGGGATCAGAAAGTCCTCCCAGAAGCAGTCGAGCCCGAGGATCCCTCGCTCGGCTATCCCTGGCGGGTGGCTTCCCTACCGCAACGCCAGGGATCAGAAGCCCTCCCAGAGGCAGTCGAGCCCGAGGATCCCTCGCTCGGCTATCCCTGGCGGGTAGCTTCCCTACTGCAACGCCAGGGATCAGAAATCCCTCCCAGAAGCAGTCGAGCCCGAGGATCCCTCGCTCGGCTAGCCTTCAGGACAAAAGCCCTCGCCAAGAAGCACCGAGTAGTAACCCTGCCCGGCCAAGGGTCCTTAGTAGGCTTCTTACATCCCCTCCCACTCTAAAGACCAAAGTCCTCCCAGAGGCAGTCGAGTCCTTGCTTGGCTACCTCCGGCTGGTAGCTTCCTACCACAACCGACAGGGATCAAAGTCCTCGTCAAGAGGCACTGGTAATAACCCTGCTCGGTCCCCATCCTGAAGGATCAAAGCCCTCGCAAGAGGCAACCGAACGGCTGCCATGCTCGGTCATCTCCGGCTGGCGGCTCCCAACCCATGACGCCAAGGATCGAAGCCCTCGTAAGAGGCATCCGAGCTGCTACCCCACTCGGTCATCCCAGGCTGGTAAATGCCTACCCACGACGCCAGAGATCAAAGCCCTCGCCAAGAGGCAATCGAGCGGCTACCCTGCTCGGTCATCCCAGGCTGGTAGTTGCCTACCCACGACGCCAGGGATCAAAGCCCTCGCCAAGAGGCAACCGCGCAGCTTCACTGCCCGGCCATCCTTAGTGGGTTTCTTACAGCCCCTCCAACGCTAAGGATCAAAGTCCTCCGTAGAGGCAGCCGAGCAGCTTCTCTGCTCGGCTATCCCTGGCCGGTAGCTTCCCTACCCGCGACGCCAGGGATCAAAGCCATCACCAAGAGGCAACCGAGCGGTTACCCTGCTCGGTCATCCCAGGATGGTAGTTGCCTACCCATGACGCCAGGGATCAAAGCCCTCGCCAAGAGACAACAGCGCAGCTTCACTGCCCGGCCATCATTCCTTCCTTCGCTCCACTTGTTCGACTGCCTATCCATTCCGTGGGCTTCTTACAGCCCCTCCAACGCTAATGATCAAAGTCCTCCGTAGAGGCAGCCGAGCAGCTTCTCTGCTCGGCTATCCCTGGCCGGTAGCTTCCCTACTCGCAACGCCAGGGATCAAAGCCCTCGCCAAGAGGCACCGAGCAGCTACCCTGCTCGGCCATCCTTCGCAGGCCTCTCACGGCCCTTCCAGTGCCAAGGATCAAAGTCCTTATCGTGAGGCCGCCGAGTTCCTTCCTGCTTGGTGCATCCCCAGCGGGCATCCTCCTGCCCATCAGACGCTGAGGATCTGAAGCCCTCATCGTGAAGCTGCCGAGTTCCTTCCTGCTCGGCGCATCCCCAACGGGCATCCTCCTGCCCATCAGACGCTGAGGATCCGAAGCCCTCATCGTGAGGCCGTCGAGTTCCTTCCTGCTCGACGCATCCCCAGCAGGCATCCTCCTGCCCATCAGACGCTGAGGATCTCAAGCCCTCATCGCGAGGCCGCTGGGTTCCTTCCTGTTCTGCGCATCTCCAGCGGGCATCCTCCTGCACATCAGACGATGAGGATCTCGAGCCCTCATCGCGAGGCCGTCGGGTTCCTTCCTGCTTGGCGCATCCCCAGCGGGCATCCTCCTGCCCATCAGACGCTGAGGATCTGAAGCCCTTATCGCGAGGTCACTGGGTTTCTTCCTGCTCGGCGCATCCCCAGCGAGCATTCTCCTGCCCAACAGATGCTGAGGATCTGAAGCCCTCTTCGCGAGGTCGCCGAGTCCCTTTCTGCTCGGCGCATTCCCAGCAGGTAGCTTCCTACCCTACAAAGACACAGATCCAAGACCGCCGAATAAACTCGTGCTCAATGTGCGATCAGCGCCTCAACTCCGGCAAAGGGAGGATACCGACCTTCCCACACTTGTCTTTCGCTCGACTCATACTCGATGCGGGCAACAAGAACGCCGTGTCGTCCCTGGACAATCCACCACAAGGAATTACCAGCGCCAAGCCGCACAGAGAGAATCAAGCAGTCCACTCTCAACCCGACCCACAAAATAGATCGGAACGAGAGTGGGGGGCTAATGATGATACTCTATATTGGCGATCTATCGATCCTGGACAGATTCAGATGACGTGTCGCAGAACTCAGAAGAAAGGGCCAACAGGGACCGACCAGGTCACCCCTGTACCCGACCTACAAGCAGAAGCTGGCTCACCCCAGAGCCCCCTGCAAATTGGCCTCCTCGCCCCCGAGCTATCGAAGGACCAAGATACCTCGGCCCTGCCGCTCGTTCCCGAGCTCCCCTGCCAAGGCCATCTTCCTCGGTCTCTCCGACCGACCAACTCCACCACTCACAAGCGTAACCAACGCTCCGCAAATCTCGCCATGAGCAGATTCTCCGTCAGTAACATCCCATGTTTCACGCATTCACGATCCCCATTAATGGGCGATCCACTCTTTACGCGGGCGTGACGTCGGGAGCGTAACTGCCGGCGAGATTCTCGCGCCTGCTGCCGCGTGCTGCCGCCACTATATAAACCCCCATCACAGAGGGGTCAAGTAAGCCATTTTTACTCGACTTAGCCATTACGCTGCTCGGATCTAGTACTAACTTGATCGTCGGAGGGTCCTCGGTAGTATCAAACAATCCCGGGACTTTTTTGCAGGTGCTCGGCGCTAAACACCTCAAATCACCAATCTCCTCAAAACCCATTGAAACCCATACGCGACAGAAGATCACCTCCAAAATCCACCGGGAGATCGATGGAAGACAACATCTGAAGGAGACCCGAAAAGGACATCCATCACGTAATTTCAAAAAAAAATCTAATTTTTCAATTCTTTCAAAATAGTACACTTACCACAGTAATAAAAATCATCACATTCTCATAATTCCAGGCATATCCCAGTCGGTATAACTTTACATTACAAAACTTATAGGTCCAATCGAGCTGAACTCGATAACTCTAGATTAAGCTCAGTTCAGGCTATCCGATTAGAGTTGGGTATATATTACCAAATAATATTCTCTCACAAAAAGAAGGCCCCTTCACAGTCTACACCACCAACGGTCAGAATTAACAAAAGCTTTTACCTATAAATATTTTCCCAAAACATTAATTAGTCTCGTTCAAAAACACAAACCAAATATATAGCCGTTGGCCTCAACTCCTTTCCTCACTCCTCTTATCTCCTCCATGGCTTCACCATTCTCCTCCTCCGAAATCGACGGATCCTCGATCGAATCCCTCATCGCCGAAGCAACCGACCTCTGCGTGCTCGAGCAAATCGCGTCCCTCAACACCGCTCACCTCTCTGACTCCCCTCTCCCTACCAATCTCGAAAACAGGTTCCGGAAGCTCAAGTCTTTTCCTCAATCCAGCAATGAAGAGGAGAAAGAGAGCATACCCAAGATACCGAACCGAAGCGAGAGCGAACCGAAACCGGAATATTCGCTAGAAGTTCCGGAACCCCAGAGGAGAAACGAGGAGGGGCTAAGAGGATATTCCCCTTCGCCGCCGAGGCCAACTTGCTGCTTCCGGTTCTCGCCGAAGAGAAGTCAGGGAAGGGGCAAACCGAAGGAACATGAGAAGGTAATGTGTAGCTGCCTCACCAAAACAGACCAGATCAAAACTCTGAAGTTATGACGAGGGTTGAAGGAATACATGTTGTATTCTAACACCACGGATAACTGAAGTACTGAAAATAGAGCTAATTAAACCGTTCCCCCTTTCACCCTGAATCAAATGAAAATTTTGGGCATCTAATTTGGGTCTAATATGGTTTGGATTTTGTTTCTGATTTGAGTAGGCTTCTTCATGGGCCGCCCCCTCATCGGGCAATAGCATCGACGATGAGATTTTGTCGGAGCTTGGGAGCTCTTCTTCGATGAGAAAGAATCGGAGAAAGCTGAAGAAGGCATGGAAGGAGCATGAGAAGGCGAGCGAGGAGGCAGAGAAGATGGTAAGGTGGGTGGAGCAAGTGTCGGCGAGGATCAATGAAGCTGCCATTGATGAGTTGCTAAAAGAAGAGTTCAAGTGAGTTGCATTCGACATGATTTTTTTTTATAAAGAAATTGTACAAGTGAGGATGTTATCGACATTGCGTTTGCTGTGCTTATAGATATTATCATTGCGATTTTCATTACTGATATCGAAACTTTGTTCCAATATGTACATCAAAATGAATTATCTCCAAGAATGCAAAACCCCGAAATCAATGATGCAGGTATTTTACATAGCGCAGTTTGCTTCATCGTCCGAAAGCTAATTCCTTCAAGGATCTCATCGGTGAACTGTATCTGTATACGATCATATCTCGCCACAGTGCCATTCCTGGTTGAAATGAATATATAAAATAAATACGAATTTAAATCACTCGATCGTCATATAATCATCTTTTGGTGTGTAAGCAGAGTTTTCGAGTAAGGTCTCATCACATTGAGCTTAGTCGAGAAAGTTTGACAGGATATATTTATAGTAAGCTGGAAGCAATACCTAGCCATAGAAACAAGCCAATCGTCGCTCCGAAGAAGAAATTCTTGTTGATGCTGTTGAAACTGAAGGATATTGCTAAAGCTCAGATATATATCATTTTAAAGGAAATTATCAGAATGCTAAAAGTAACATCCCACCTTAACCAAAATTAAATGCAATAAAAAAATGTAGAAATAAAGAAATAAAGAAACTTACCAGTACATGCATACTAAGTTTCCCCATCCCTGCAAAACCGATGCCCAAGAGGCTCCAGTGAACCTTCCGAGATAAATAATGAGAGTCAGCAGACATAAAACCAAAATGGATCAACAGAATAAGCCGTACACTATAACTCGATCCTGACTCAGTGATATCGAAAGATTTTAAAGAAAAGTGCAAGAGGAAATGACAGGGATCTACTTTTTGTTATATCTCGCTCGTATTCCACAATGGTTTTATCGAATAAAATGGTAAATTGGAAACGATGATGAAAAGAAATCTGTTCAGGCCACAAAATTTCGAACAGCTTCCGCAGATCATGTAGGCAACAGGATCTGTGAAAGCATTAGTTGAGAGAGCGCCATATACAATTCATTCTAATTTATCAGGTACTATTATGTTTGTATGTGCCATCAACAAGCCAAAGTTAGGGAGAAAAGGACGGAAGATTAAATACCACATTAGATCGCGGATGAAGAGAGCGCGTGGGATCATAAGAGCATTGCCGATCATCCCGAGCAACATCGTCAAAGCTGATAAGCCTTTGATGTTATCTGGATTCAGATAGTTTGTCCACTAACGCGAACCAACATTGTTATCAAGTTAAATTGTCCCCAAAAGATACAAAATAATTTATATATTCAATGAAAAAGAGAAATTAGTAACACACCATTTGTGCGATGGGCATCCACATGAAGAGTAGAGTTGCAGTCCATCCCGACAACGAACCGACAAATTTCGATCCTCTCTCGGAAAGCTTTCCGGTCCGTGCCTGCACGGCTCAGTTACTGCAGCATCAAGCATTGCCCGTAAAGTAAAAACTTATTCAAAATATAAAACTGATAGAGAACTAAAAGGTTTAGAAGTTTCCTATTACGGATGGAGCAGCATTATTATAAAATCAGTGATTCAAAACTATGAGACAACTAATTATAAACTTTAGTATCTGTTTTGTATCTGTATTTTGGTATTGACTGAAAAAATTCATGGGACGGGCTCCTGCTCTTTCTTTAAAAAAAAGGAGATGACTAATTTTTTCACTTTAGTGTGGAATGCCGGTTCTTAGTGTGAGTTTCTATTCATTCGGATGCGTTATGCCAGTTATTAATCCGACTTTCGACAGTCTGACGCAGGACGGTCCTTCATTGCATCCTATGAACGGTCTAAACACATCCTATAATTGGGGGAAATGTCTTAATTTGAAAGTTTGCGATGATGGCTACCAATTATCAGCATCGTCGCCATCTGAGCATTTTCATGTTATAGTGCAGTTGGCTACACTAAACAAGTTTATATTGATTTATATCGGTATTTTGATGAAACGCAAGGGGCGTTATCTCCAACCGTGTTTATCGAGAAAAAGGAAAAGAAAATTTATATCGAATAGATTCAAAGCATCATACCATAACCACAGCAGCAATGGCCACAGTGCAAGAAATTGTTCCAGGCAAAATGCTGTTTGGGATGAAAGGAACGAATGTCGACCACATAACCTGAAAAAAGGAAAGGAAAGAAAAAAAAACTAATCAACAAGGTTGAAACGACCGCAGCATTCATAATGAATTCCTAAATTTAACTACCTGTGGGAGAACCGATAGTCCGCCGACGGTTATAAAATCCTCCCAGAGCTGCCAAATTCCTTCTGGTAGCCATCGGAAATAATTCAGAAAGTTCAAGACTAACCCTAAGACGACAACCACCGATGTTAAAGTGAACTGAAGTAAGGGCATGGCCCCTGCCACAGCAAGCTGAGCTATCACGGCGTAGATCGAAATGACACCCAGTGTCTGAACAAGAATCGCCTCTTTCTCCTTCTTCTTGACGAAGTAGGAGAGCAGCGTCAGGTTTCCTAGGAGCCCTGTCAGCATCCCCTGACAAAATTTCAGCATTCTCGTCATACATAACAACAACATGTCTGTAGTTCATGTTAAGTTCAAGGGTCAGTTTGATTTTTTTTTCTTTATACTACCCGCTTCGATATAATTAAAGTTCTTGAATTCCAACCACTACCGATGTGTTACGTTTATATATCCTCACTTCGAAAATATATATATATATATATATATATATATATATATATATATATATATATATATCCATTCTTTTCAGAAATTAATACAAAATCGGCTACGTGGTCCATTAATTTTATCTGTTTGCATACATAAACGCTACCGTTTTAAGCTACATTATTTCTTATCAAGTAGAGCTATAAGTCCTACCCGATTTAAGAACCATAATTTTCACTGATATCGAGCACGAACTCTTATCAAATCAATCGAATTTCTTCGCATCATATATCTCATATTGACAATCCATCAAATAGAACTAGCAGTAGTCAAGAAAGATTTTGAGATATCTTACAAGCCATGGGACGGCGAAGAGAGCTCCTTTGTCCCCTGCGACGAGGTTCTGATAATTGAGCAGGATCTGAGGGAGCTGTATCAGTAGGAATGGTACATTCGAAGCTCCGGCGAACTTCGCAGTCATCGAGTCCCATTCCAAGTACCTTGATTCCTAACATAAACAAGTAAAAGAAAAGGTTAAAAGGGACTTATTTAAGGATTTCGAAGGTGTTAGAATATCAAAATAAATCCTCCACTCGTGTCATAACTTCCAAGTTGTGGTGCATTTAAGTGATATTACAACAATAGCTTATTTATTTAAAAGGAAAATATCGCCAGGCAAAGGACCCAAATTACAGTCCAAGGGTCTTTGACCAACGGAACTCTCGTCATAATTTTGGAACTGTGGTGCAGTGTAAGGGACGTGTAACAAAGATCATCTTACTTGGGACGGAGAGACCGCGCATGAGCGGCGCCGGAGACGGAGGCGAGAGCGGGGTAAGGCCTGGGGAGATTTTGGAGGGAGTTGGGGTTTGGGAGGAGAGAGAAAGAGGTGGAGATGTGAGGAGGAGAGAGAAAGAGGTGTCATTTGTTGGTGTGGAGTGAGAGAGAGGGAGAGGCTTGGATATTTGGGGTGAGGAAGAGTAGGTATGGAGGGAAAGCTGTGGATGGCAGTCAAGTGGGGCCCGCTTTTGAAAATAGCTGCCTACCAAATTCAAGATCTTGATGTGGAATGACGGTTTTATTTCGGTGGTAGCTATGTAGTAACTATGTGACGCTTGTGGAACTGTGCTTTGTATGTTTTCACCGTCTTTAGATGTCATTAATCAACAAAATAAAAAATTTAAAAAATGACAAAATTCCAATGGCCAAAAAGGTTGAGGATTGGGATGTCCATCTCATCACTGTAAAAGGTAAAAATAAGGCAATGAAAAGTCAGCAACTGTCTTTCTCTCTCTCATTTATTAGGCATGCTCTCTCATGATCAAAAGCCCAAAGATAAATACGCCTTATAAATTTATATATAAACCCTTATATTTTTGTTATTTTGTATAATTCATAAATTTCTCAATTCTAAAATTACCACTAACCATATTTATTTAATTTAAATTTTAAAAAAAAAACTATAGATATCTTTAGAAAACTTCGTGTAATATCCAGGATAAAATATTTATGCATGCCTTCAGTCTATACGTTGTTCAAAATATACATACGTACATAAATCGTACATGCAAAATACTAGTCTATAGTTAATGGAACTTGATGATTTTCGTTATTTTATCAAAAGGAAAAATAAATAACTAAGTTTGAGCTTAGTTTTAATTTTATTGGTTGTTATTGCAGAATTGTAATAGAATCTCTCTATTTATATTTAAATGAGATCTATTTAAATGATAGAGATCAAGGTTTCAAAAGAGAAATTTTATGGTGGTTATGACATAACTAGTCAGTAGCCAACTAATTATGTCATAACCAATCAAAAATTACCAAACGGGTCTAAATATCCACATAAGCAATGAGAAGAAAAATAAAGAAAAAAGATTTGTTAATATAAGAATCTAGATTTTTTTGGAAATTAGTTATCTTTCTCTCCCCTCCCATTATTACTCATCTCTTACAATCCATCTAATTTCTTCTTCATCCTCTACAAGTTTATTCTTCTAAAAATAGCAAGGGCATGTTACTGGATCTGAATTCTTGACTTCCACTAGGACAATTGTCTTAATAGGACTTTTACTTGAACATGAACTTTTCATTGAACTTTTTCTTGGACTTTGATTTTTTTCTTGAACTTGGACAATATTGTTGGACTTTGTATTAACATAATATTACTCTTCTATTTTAATTTTATGACATGTCATTATTCTTACAATAAAAAATTGAGTAACCAATATTAAATAAATTTTATATTTAAATAATATTATTTATAAGGAGGGTTTATTTGTTGTGAGGCGAGGAATCCAACTGACGATCTATCAGTAGAAGAAGAAAGTTATACATCGCGAGCTATGCCTCTTTGGGCAAAGTGCTCGGAATAACTCAAACAAGAAAGATATTAATGTGTTAAAGCTAGCATTGTTATGCTATTGATGGAGATCCTTTCCGGGTCTCCGTCAGATGCTGTCTTCCGTTGATCTCCCGGTGGATTTTGATGGTGATCTTCTGTTGCGTGTGGGTCTCTGTCACGACCCGAAAGAGCACGTGACTGGCCCTTGAACCACATGAAGCCTATAGGACTCCATCTGATCCAAGTAAGCCAAAAGCCCAGAAATCTAAAACCATTTTAAGAATAAGTAAAGAAAACTGGTTTAAAGAAGTAAAGAAATACAGGTTTGAAATCAAGGTTTTTAAATAACTAAGCCGAACGTGCATTTTAAAAACAGTAAGTCTTTTCTAAAAATTTCGGCAGAGTTTCTTTTGTAAAAATGGCCCCGAATGGGGTAAAACAAGAACAACAATATATATATGCAATGATAAGGGCATCCCCAAGCGGGAGCTAGCTCTTCGTCAATCGACGGTCACAACCATGTTGCGCCACGGCAGCGCCCCGACCTCTAGCTCGAGGCCAAAATGCGGAATAAAAATTTTCCTTACTCGGAAACCGGCGCTACCGCGGACAAGGAAAACCCGGATCGTGAACCATTAACCTCTACTAGCTAACTAGAGATGGGGTGAGAAGTATACCGACTGATCCGAGTCCTCCGGTCTTCATCTCCATCGTCCCAATCTCCCGCGGAAAGTGTTGCCTCCACATCGTCGCCTCCTCGCCGGAAAGGGCACCACATCGCCTTCTTCTTATACGGGCTCCCGCCTCAATACCGAGGCAACTCGCGCATGAAGCCGGCAACTCGACATGCTCAAGATATGCTGTAGAATGTGTAGTGTAGTGTCTCACTTGGGTTTTGGTTGCCTTGATGGAGGAAATGAGATAAGAAAAATGGTGCTTGCATTTTTCTAACAAGAATGAGATCAAGAAGATGAAACTCTCAAGAATGAAGAACTCTCTCCTTCTTCTTCTATCTTTCTTTTCTTTTTCTCTCAAGTGTTCTTTCTTTTTCATCTTCTCTCTTTTCTAATGAAAAACTTATTATATATTAAGTGAGAAGAATGGTGGAGGAAAAGAATATCAAGCATGAAGGGAGGTGAGTGTAGGGTAAAGGAAGTGGTGACCATATCAAGACATAATCATCACAAACTCACATCAACTCTAAATCAATCTTAATCCTATCTCATCAACAAAAAGCAAATGATAAAGATGGATAAGAAAGGTATCAAAAGATGCTTTCATAATAAATCATCTTACAAATAAACCCTCCACAAAATGTTATTTGCAAAACTGCAAATAACCCCCTCCATCAGAAAAGTCCGGCCGGGAAAGAACAAAGGAAAACCGGCCGGAACGGAATGCAAACTGGCAACTCCAGAAAACTGGTCCCGTAATAAATTACAGGAAAACCCCATACTGTGCATACACACCCGCATCTGTATTCCGACCGGATACAAATGCAATGAGACAAAAACTACACTGTACTAAACTAGTACCGGCTTAAACCAAAGCCGGCTAGTAAAAACCGTTCGATCCTGATTCGTGCAATACCGCACGTATCTGATCGAACTCTGCCATATAACTATACGGCCACTAGTACAAAACTGTCCGATCTTGATCCGTGCAATACCGCACGTATCTGATCGGACCCTGCCATATCTCCATACGGCCTCTACAGCGTTTCGCCCGAAAGCCTGAGTAACTGTAAGTGTGGTGGACTCTAAAGACTCGTCAATACTATGGCTGTGGATTTAACCACTAGCACGTCAGAGGTATAAGCCAATACGTGACGGGCCACCAGCTATTGACCAAAAGGGACGTCGATGAGGAAGCTCACCCCGACACCCAACTGAGCCTGTCAGTGACAATATCCGTACAGTCCGGTCCGTTCGTCTATGAGTATCGCATGGCGGGCCTAGGGGGTTGGTAAAAGTCAGACCCCCAAAAGCGGTACAAGTCGTGTCGGAGTGTAGCCCAGAACGCCCTGAGATACTACTGGAATACCTACCAGTAAATCTCCTGCCTCGGCCGAGGGCTTTGCGTAATGGCTCTCCTAGACACAGCGCGACCTCACCCCCAATACCGGGAGAGACGAACCCCTGAAGATCCGCTCACTGCCTCCATGTGGCTCGGGACTGTACCCAACTAAAACCTGTTTGCACGACTCCTTTGAGCCGTGGTAGGGTAGTAATCAAAGCACAGTGGGAACTCACACGAGACAAATGACGATCCTCAGGTCGATGAACTAACCTGTACACATGTCACCAGGGAACTGCTATCTGACGTCTGGTATAAGACCAACTAGCAGGTTCCCAGCGAGTCCTGTCCGGTGTACTCATAACCCAATGAGCACCTGTATACATCTTAGGTGAACCAACTGACACCAGTGGCTTGTGAGACCGGCCACCGCCCCTCGTCGGGGTCTCGACTGTATACACTAGTCTACTAATGGAGTATCGATGCCCTGTCTCGAAACTCCTACGACTAGGGACCTTTTAAGGATGTGCTTATAGACTACCATCTCCCACGTATATGATCGTCATCATACTGCTGGTGGTCAAGCAAGAATCCTAGGGGCTCTATCAACGTGTAATAGCGACATGTCAGGTCACCTAAAGCAGTACACGATGATAAAGATAAACCAGATAGCACACTATCATCTCGAGTAAGACTGTCCTACCGGGATAGGTCCTCCCTCAATCATTGCAATCGCGTGCCTGTGATCCAATAATTGACTCTGAGGGCACTATCTCCAACAATCTCCCACTTGCACTCAAGGCTAATTATTGTGATGCCGCATACTCACAGCCCGTGTGATACCGAACACCCAACTCCTCTACTAGTCAGTTTCACAAAACCCGTTTGCGAAACTATTGCGTTCGAGGAATAGCCTCAGTGAGTGGATCCGCTGTGATGTTTCTTTCTATGTCTCTCTATATCTCAAGTTCGCGGAGAAAGCCATCTCCCGAAAAGAGTAATACCTGTCTTAGAATGTCTGGATGTCTGATGGGACCTAGAACTCCAAATCCAAACTTCTTAGACTGTATCGTCAACTGAACTTAATCAGTATCCTGCGCCATGCCACCCTCAGTATTGCCTTGGACCACCTGTCCAAAATACTGCCCTTCGTCAGAAGGAAAACTATAACTCCGACAACTTCCTTGTCGTCCAGGTCACCTTGGAAGCCTGGAATGATAACCGTCTCCTAAAGGAGGCTGTCGTTATCATATCCCTAGAACATCCACTTATGTTCTAAAACTGCTTCCGACTGTTTCTCCAGGATTGGATCAATATCAACTTATTGCATCTAGTGCAAGAACAACATCTGGTGCGGTACTTGACATCTCATGATTGACTCAATTGCCTAAGCAAGTGATCTGCCAATCATGAGTATCCCTCTCCCCTTTAGTCTATAAGACACCTTTAGAGAGGGTGACTCCATCAACTGCAGGTACACTACCGTGTCAGGAGTCGTCCATTCTAAATACTCATAGAATGCTGTCAAGGTACCCAGATTGGGAAACCACCCAAATCTAGATCTGAAACCATAGATCTAGTAACCAGCATGTCTGACATAATGTCCAAATCCCATACGGAGAAAACACTGTGTGACGACCAAAGTACAACCGATCGTAGTATAGGAATATCACTTCCTACTACCTTCTCAACAGATCCATCCCCTATTCTGATGACGTCAAACCTATGACTGTCACATCAGAAATGGATGATCTATCTCCGCTACATCTGCTTTAGTCTATAAATAGACATAAGCCTGATGTCCACCAATGCTTCCGCTGCTCCCACTGACTACGACAACCCTCTGGCAGAGTCATATAGACGTACACTTCTAAAACTAGTTTAGAACGACGCTATACTCATCCTCCCACCGGGTCTCGCAGCCTGGAACAACAACAATGGTAATTGTGGGTAAACAAGAACTTCCCTGTCACCGTCCTTGAGGCTACCGTAGTACCTCTCGGGTGCCTGAAGTTACCCACCTTATCTGCGGAGTGGCCAATGGAATGTCAAATCAGATTGAATCTTTAGGTTCCTTATCAAATCTTCAGTAATCGTTTGTGGTTCTGGAATTATTTCCAGTTCTACCATACTCCCACTACTGTTTTCTGAAAAAATCCATTTTTAATAAAAACTGTGGCGAGTCTAGAACAATATTGCTATTGTTCATCCAGATGGTAGAAAGTCAACCCTCGTCATAGCCTGGGTCAACCCACAAACAGCCATTACAGAAACGTGCCTTGAGTTGTCCAGTGTCTGGTTTTAAGCATAAGCCGGACAACTCCCCGTACCTTAACATCGTTAAGATATGAACTGTTCTATATCCAATATAGAACCAGAGGCACTGATTTAATTGAACCAGATTCAAATCATGCAGCTGTCTCCAGTGCATGTCAACTAAATGGAAGGAGGCCGATCAGCGTTACTCAACTTAGGAGTGCCTCCAATTATGAGTAACCTGAAAGAGAAGCAATTTCTCTTTATCATTACTATCAACTGAATACCATACACAAGTATCTGCATCTTCGATCACTTTGAAGAATCCCGATACTTGCTATACCTGGTTCTCTACTCTATTCAAATACCTATAACTCCTCAAAACTTAGACCCTGTGTTTCCACGAAACACATGTCTAAGAACTAGAGAAGTTAAAAGTAAACAGAATATAGTATGAGGACCAACCCCTCTGTCTTAATGGACACTGGACAACATACAATACTCTGTATAAGTCCGCTGAGTCTAACAACTCTTTCACTGTGTGTCGTAGGTTGAAAACTGTACTTATGGTTAAGAAGAATTACACCGCTGTTTAATGCTCCTTACCTAACCATCCACTGATATAGGTAAATGTCATCGACATAATATCAAAAGGTATATCTCACTCTATGAAAATAGACGTACAGATATATCAATTTGAAATTGGTGCACAACAGCGGATATTCAAAACCAAATATTTGCCGACCGGCAAACAACCCAGATGATCTCCTCAAATATCACTGATTACAACGAATCCCGATATAATGAGGATGATCACCCTATTCCCAATAACTTACTCCCACTCAGCATCTGTAAAACCATACAGATGTGAGAATCATACCTGGTAAATACATACCCTGGAGCAAGTGTCTAACTGGGAAATCAGTTTTCCATTAACAGTGCACGGTGAAACTGAAACATTGAAATGTTTCGTTGGGGTATCCTGGTATTCCTAGTAATGCCTCTTCCATCGTCCAGATTCACAACTGTAACCGTATATCTCTTTGCCATCTGTCCAAATCCCTTTATATGTCTTTAGTCATTACCGTCTGCACACCCCTTTAGGCCAAATGGTTTTCTTCCTTCCCTACCGTTCGGCACCAGCCTATGGTTTGGAAGAAGACTATCCAAAAAGCATAAAGGGTGTACTGTCCTAATCCCAGGAGCACTCGCAATGCGAGAGAAGGTGAAGATAAAAGACACCTGAATGTACTTTATTCCTATTTCTCCTGAACCAGAATCCATCCCCGAACTGGAACAAGTTCCTTTCGAGTTCGTATATAACCATACGATGGAGTATCCAATAAACTGTGGATCTTCGTAGTGATACGGAGTGTCTTGGAGAAATACAAAGGTGATTTAGGATTGGCGAAGAAATACTTGGTTTGGTCGTGAATATCAGTCGCAATTTACTTTGCCCTCCTACTAATCCCTTGCTTTGTCTTAATCTTAATACCTTCTGCACACCATCGTTATGCTAATTGGTTTCCTTCATTCCCCACCGTTCGGCACCAGCCTAAGGTTTGGAAGAAGACTATCCAATTTGCGTAATAGGTGTACTATCTCCTAAACCAAGGAGTACTCGCAATGAGAGAAGGTGAAAAGAAAAGACAACTGAATAATCCTATCCGTTTTCTCCAGAACCGGAAACCATCCTCGAATTCCTTCGAGTTCGTATCTAACCATACGATGGTTTTGTCCAATGGAAGTGGACGTTCGCAGTAATACGGGGTGTCCTGGAGAAAAGGGTAAAAGTAGGAGTGGCAATGGGGTCTGCAACTCTGACAATCCAAAAGCCAGTGTTAAGAAAGTTCGGTCAACTTGGTCACTGAGTCAAAGTCCAGGGTCGGGTCAATGGTCGCTGCCAAAGAGAGAGAAAAGAAACACTCAGCGTGCACTCAAACCTAGATCAGAATGGTTATCACTCTATCTAATCTGGAAACCTCCCACTGTACCTCAAATTCTCCTCCAAACCTGAAAGAAGAATTAGTCGGGGTCACCCGAGGAGTAAACTAACTCATCAGTAGGAATCGGGATCCAACTATCATCGCATGATAACTTGACGGAATCCACTCAAGTCACCACACTCCAGAAGGTATGCGCATGCCTGGCAAGTTTCAGTTCTTTTGAAACTCCCGATGTGATTTTTACCCCTAGGACCCAAGTGACCTTGACACAGTCAACAAATCAAAGAGTCCTAGTCAAGTTCAACCCGTCATTATCCTGGATTGCATTAAACCCACCCGTACGAGCCCTTGACACAGTCAACAAGGCCGCACGACTGTCCTAACCAATCCCATTAATATGCTACAAACAAACACTACTTAGCTACCGCACACTACGCCTTGACACAGTCAACAAACGCAGCACGAATACCAAGTAATACTTGTAAGAAATGACGGAGGGTTACGGCTGGTTTTTGGCGAAAAACCTTTAACGTAATGAACTTGATATCGTTGAAGGAACTGCACAACTTTTTTTTTTTTATAAAATATAGTGACGAAAACCTTTACTAAAGAGGTCACTCCCGGTGAAGGGATCTCGGCTCTTTCCCCGTAGAATGAGGTGCAGGATATTCCAAATGAATACCACGATGCAAAGCAAAAGTAATCGGCTATAATGAAGTTAATGCCCTGACGCAAACTTCTGTCCAAGGGGTCACTCCCGGTGAAGGGATCTCGGCCCTTGCCTCGTCGACTGAGGAGCAGGATATTCCAAATGAATACCACGATGCAAAACAAAAGTGAACGTCCTTGCAATAACAGCTTTTTGAAAAGTGTTCCAACAACATCAGAATAGGTTTGTTTTTCTTGCATTAATCCGAATCAACGCAGTCCCATCATATGATCACACCACAAAGAACGAAAATATACTGATGTACGTATATGCCATCCGCATTCGCCACTGGGTCCCGTCATCACCCGTTAGGTTAGCTAACTAACGGCAGAGCGGGGACTGGACTAGCGCGGATGTAAAACATATACAACATCTACTAATATATATACCAATATATTATATTTCGCTCAAGGCGTGATAAAAAGCAACATCACAGAAATGTACAGCATCACAGAACAATACAGATATCTGGAAGCCCCGGGTTTCACAGAGCCGTTGCTGAAACCCGACGTTCCCCTGGTCGTGTGGATAGCCTGTGCAATAAAATCCTAGACCCCTACGGGCGCGGCAAGTCACCCGCCAAAACCTGAAGCGAGGCAGCCCCCTTCAGCTCCGTGAATGGACCACCCAGCACTTCACGGAATCCGGTAACTTGGGCACCCCTCCTGGGTCAACCTGTACCCCCTACGAGTGCGACGAATAGCCCGCCAATCCTAGAGTGAAGCCCCCTCCGTCTCAATGCCATGAGATGCGGGCCCGTTGCCCTCTAGAACCCGGCTATCCGTGCACCCCTCCGCGGGGTAATCCTAGTACAGAAAATAAAATATACATATACCGGGTACATCGACCGCAACCAGGTCGTGCCCCAAAAGAATAATACAAACAGGCAGTGACGGCAGTCCACATGTCGGACGCTCGCCCCGCAATATCAAATGTACATAATACAACAAAACAGTACTAGCATTGCATCCAGGCTATCCCCCACGACCAATCCGCAACAACACAGCATAAACATAGAACATCAACGTGAAAGTCACGTTCGCAAATCCGTCTAACCGGGCTATAGCAGTTAGACCGGATTTACCGATCGAGTGACATTCACGGTCGCAGATATAATGTAAATACAGTGAAATAATGTGTTTAAAATTTTCCGATTGATCAAACAATTAACAAGTGGGCCCAAAAGAAAACTGTAGCACTCACAGAAATAATTGGCCCAAATTTAATATTCCAAAACCCATATTTTAAGTCCAGAAAGCCTCTGAAAAAAAATGGTGCAGTGATCTCCACAGTGCGCGGCGGAAGGGCGGCGGAATGGGGGTTTATGCGGCGGTTCCGCGCTCCCACTGTGGAATCACTTCATCGAAATTTTACAGAGTTCTTAGATTTTCCAGTACATCAATAATTTACAACCTGAAAAATTTTTAGACTTCAAAAAATTTCAACAGAAACTGATGTGCTAGAAAAATACGGTTTTTGGAATTTCGGTCGATCGGAACTGAAAAACACATTAGAACAAGCTAGGTAAGGTTAATGGCGTGGCTCTGATACCATGTTGCGCCACGGCAGCGCCCCGGCCTCTTGCTCGAGGCCAAAATGCGGAATAAAAATTTTTCCTTACTCGGAAACCGGCGCTACCGCGGACAAAGAAAACCCGGATCGTTTACAATTAACCTAATGCTAGCTAACAAGAGATGGGGTGAGAAGTATACCGACTGATCCGAGTCCTCCGGTCATCTCCATCGTCCCAATCTCCCGCGGAAAGTGTTGCCTCCACATCGTCGCCTCCTCGCCGGAAAGGGCACCACATCGCCTTCTTCTTATACGGGCTCCCGCCTCAATACCGAGGCAACTCGCGCATGAAGCCGGCAACTCGACATGCTCAAGATATGCTGTAGAATGTGTAGTGTAGTGTCTCACTTGGGTTTTGGTTGCCTTGATGGAGGAAATGAGATAAGAAAAATGGTGCTTGCATTTTTCTAACAAGAATGAGATCAAGAAGATGAAACTCTCAAGAATGAAGAACTCTCTCCTTCTTCTTCTCTCTTTCTTTTCTTTTTCTCTCAAGTGTTCTTTCTTTTTCATCTTCTCTCTTTTCTAATGAAAAACTTATTATATATTAAGTGAGAAGAATGGTGGAGGAAAAGAATATCAAGCATGAAGGGAGGTGAGTGTAGGGTAAAGGAAGTGGTGACCATATCAAGACATAATCATCACAAACTCACATCAACTCTAAATCAATCTTAATCCTATCTCATCAACAAAAAGCAAATGATAAAGATGGATAAGAAAGGTATCAAAAGATGCTTTCATAATAAATCATCTTACAAATAAACCCTCCACAAAATGTTATTTGCAAAACTGCAAATAACCCCCTCCATCAGAAAAGTCCGGCCGGGAAAGAACAAAGGAAAACCGGCCGGAACGGAATGCAAACTGGCAACTCCAGAAAACTGGTCCCGTAATAAATTACAGGAAAACCCCATACTGTGCATACACACCCGCATCTGTATTCCGACCGGATACAAATGCAATGAGACAAAAACTACACTGTACTAAACTAGTACCGGCTTAAACCAAAGCCGGCTAGTAAAAACCGTTCGATCCTGATTCGTGCAATACCGCACGTATCTGATCGAACTCTGCCATATAACTATACGGCCACTAGTACAAAACTGTCCGATCCTGATCCGTGCAATACCGCACGTATCTGATCGGACCCTGCCATATCTCCATACGGCCTCTACAACATTTCGCCCGAAAGCCTGAGTAACTGTAAGTGTGGTGGACTCTAAAGACTCGTCAATACTATGGCTGTGGATTTAACCACTAGCACGTCAGAGGTATAAGCCAATACGTGACGGGCCACCAGCTATTGACCAAAAGGGACGTCGATGAGGAAGCTCACCCCGACACCCAACTGAGCCTGTCAGTGACAATATCCGTACAGTCCGGTCCGTTCGTCTATGAGTATCGCATGGCGGGCCTAGGGGGTTGGTAAAAGTCAGACCCCCAAAAGCGGTACAAGTCGTGTCGGAGTGTAGCCCAGAACGCCCTGAGATACTACTGGAATACCTACCAGTAAATCTCCTGCCTCGGCCGAGGGCTTTGCGTAATGGCTCTCCTAGACACAGCGCGACCTCACCCCCAATACCGAGAGAGACGAACCCCTGAAGATCCGCTCACTGCCTCCATGTGGCTCGGGACTGTACCCAACTAAAACCTGTTTGCACGACTCCTTTGAGCCGTGGTAGGGTAGTAATCAAAGCACAGTGGGAACTCACACGAGACAAATGACGATCCTCAGGTCGATGAACTAACCTGTACACATGTCACCAGGGAACTTCTATCTGACGTCTGGTATAAGACCAACTAGCAGGTTCCCAGCGAGTCCTGTCCGGTGTACTCATAACCCAATGAGCACCTGTATACATCTTAGGTGAACCAACTGACACCAGTGGCTTGTGAGACCGGCCACCGCCCCTCGTCGGGGTCTCGACTGTATACACTAGTCTACTAATGGAGTATCGATGCCCTGTCTCGAAACTCCTACGACTAGGGACCTTTTAAGGATGTGCTTATAGACTACCAGCTCCCACGTATATGATCGTCATCATACTGCTGGTGGTCAAGCAAGAATCCTAGGGGCTCTATCAACGTGTAATAGCGACATGTCAGGTCACCTAAAGCAGTACACGATGATAAAGATAAACCAGATAGCACACTATCATCTCGAGTAAGACTGTCCTACCGGGATAGGTCCTCCCTCAATCATTGCAATCGCGTGCCTGTGATCCAATAATTGACTCTGAGGGCACTATCTCCAACAAACCACACATGCAACAATAGTATACAACGCCAAGTGGCGAGGATCAAATCCAAAAGAAAGCTCAAGGCAACAAGAAACCGCAATACTACTAAGCGCGACTCTAAGGTCGAATAATACATCACTAAAGTCTATGTCTGAAACAATATACAAGTTTTGGTTGATGGAAATTCTAGATACAATGAGTAAAATGAATACAATGGTGGTTCTTGATGCGAAAGAATCCACCTACCAAAAGCAAATCACCCGCAAGAAAGAAGTGTGCCAGAAATGCCGCAATGAAACCTGTACGGCAGAACCTGCAAGAAACTGTGGCACAACGGGGGTGAGTTGCCAACTCGTGAATAGAAATATCTACAAGCAGAAACCGAATGCAAGACATAAACCTAAGTCAACAATCAGTAATATAATCCATAAGAGTACATCTGAGTGTAGTAAGGTGGCAAGGTAACATCTAAATATGTATGTGGTGCCAAGTACTCAGGTAATAACATGTCATGAATGTAAGGTATGCTGTATGAAGTAAATATGATGAAGTATCAAGTGATATCAATACACATATATTAGCGTCCCATACCACTAATATTGGTGTAAGGGTATATATAACAGCGCCCTCATACCCTGTTATATATACAAATGAAATATGATAAGTGTAAATCCAGTCTGTGTATGATCCATGTCTGTATATGATCCATGTCTGTATATGATCCATGTCCGTATATGATCCATGTCTGTATATGATCCATGTCTGTATATGATCCATATCTGTATATGATCTATGTCTGTATATGATCCATATCTGTATATGATCTATGTCTGTATATGATCTATGTCTGTATATACGTGGAACCCGTCCACCCGTCACCCAATGACAATAAGCATCATGTATGCAATATGAGGATATAAATAATATCATGGTAAAACATCATGAAACCCGTGCCAGGCATCGACACGTAAATCCTCACCCATATGGGGCTCCGTCTGCGGTATCGGCCCTCGGCCCCGGCAGTACGAGTCAACCCATGTCCATCTCTGGGCTCCGTCTGCGGTATCGGCCCTCGGCCCCGGCAGTATGGGTCAGCCCATATCCATCTCTGGGCTCCGGTCGGAATCCTCCAGATATCCGCCGAGCTCAAGTACAATCACCGGTAGGTAGTAGTCCCTCTGCCGGGCTCACCGTCTATCACACAGCGAAACCGTTCTCGCCCCGGGGTACCATACCGGGTCCACCATGTACCCGTAATCGGTCTCAACCGCCTCCTCGATTCGGGTTTTCATATATCACTCTAGCACCGAGAAAACACATGGTGGACGCACCGAAATATCATATCAAGGGAACCGGGTTTTTAAATGATTACATATTTGAAATAGCCACGGTTCCCAAATCCAGAAATCACATATAATCCAAACCAAAATGTAAGTCGCTAATCTGATATGATATGTGCGTCAAACATAAATATCATGTCAAGTCACATATAGATGAGCTACAATATAATGATCAGGTGTGATATAAGCATCAAATGTGAGTATCAAGTCATGTCACATATAAATGAGCTATAATATAATGATCAGGTGTGACATAAGCATCAAATGTGAGTATCAAGTCATGTCACATATAAATGAGCTATAATATAATGATCAGGTGTGACATAAGCATCAAATGTGAGTATCAAGTCATGTCACATATAAATGAGCTATAATATAATGATCAGGTATGATATAAGCATCAATGTGAGTATCAAGTCATGTCACATATAAATGAGCTACAATATGATGATCAGATGTGATATAAGCATCAATGTGAGTATCAAGTCATAATCATATATGTTTGTGTACAGGTCTATGTGTACAGTATGCCATGCGGAAATCATACCATGAATGCAGCAGTACTACAGTGTAGTGACATAGCAATTATCGATGATGAAGTGTGTGAGTCGGCAATCAGTGTACGTGGAACATACGCATCATCGATAATGGTGCTGGTGTCCTAACAGCATGATGGTAATATAACAATAAGCACAAGTGATGCCATGCAAACAGTATGAACAGGTGCAATCGAATAATCAACGCAATAGTGAAGAATCTAACTCAAAAGCTATATCATGCAACCTTGCCTTTTGAAAAAAGACGAATCGGGGTCTTTGGTAAAACAAGGGCTACGGTGTTTAGAAAATAGACACTACACATTTGAAAATATCCGTAGAATCCCCTTTTTCCTATCTTGCAATATTCCCGATTCGTTAGTTTGAAATAGGTATGACTCTGGTCTAATCTAACATCTACTATGCAACTACTGATCTAAGTATCATGCAAGTCTGGAGGGGTATGGAAACCGCCTAAATCTGAGTCGATACATATATAAAGGTATATAGTCGGTGATCTCGCCTCAATGTCATATCATAAGATATCCTCGAGTTATGAGTGCGGATCTATCATCAATATCGGCTCGTACGGTAATCATCGTACGGTATCCCAATAGCTGGGTACGGGTCAACATCTCACTATCTCATCACATAACAGGTATCACTATCATCAGATCACATGGTCTGGGGTACTCCTCTATGTCTAGCACCAAACGATACCATCAGTGAAGTATGCATGCGGGGTAAACACATATCCCAAGCCCGCAAGAAATCACAAGTCATATCCCACATATGAATCGTACCCAATCACCGATCTCACGTCATCAAGTCCACATCATCGACTCATCTCCAAAGTCAATCCATATCATCAAACACCGTGTAAGTACAAGTAATATGCAAGGGTGTGTGTGTAGGTGTAATTCTATCCTAGGGTTCGCGACTATAAACTACACTAGTCACTTCTACCCTACACTATCCATAATACTTCTAACACAAAGCTACTACACACTAAAACTATCACACATCTACTATATGTATATACTAACTACGGACTGCGGGGGTGCTATACGCCATCCACCCGACTTCCCCCTGTAGATATAATCTACTCACCTTGCATCATCATTTGCGGACGTCACCATGCATTTGCTTGTCGTCCCGAAGTCTTCATGGGTACCTACACATCAAATATCGCATATGCGCATTAAAACCAAATCCAAGCTAAAACGGCGCATGAAATCCAAAACGATACGATAAGGGGGCCTATAGGTGAGAACCTATGGCACGCCTTCAAAACCACATATAAATCCTCTATATCGTCGTATAAACACCAAATAGTCGAGGTAAAACGAAACACACCAATGCAGAAATGAAAATACGGAATACGGAAACTAAAGTCCAAAACAACAACTCATGAAATATGTCCCAGATTTTACCCCAGGTCACTTTATACAGATCTATAAATACCAGGGGCCTAAACTAACAATGTAGAAGCTACAGAACCAACACGACCCAAAATGGTGGGACCCAGGCCGCAATTGGCGGCCAAAAGGGCAGAATTGGCGGCCGGGATAGGGAGTTGGGGGCTAGGGTCTTGGGGTTAGCTTCCTGGGTGCCTGCACATACCACTGTCCACTCAATTTTATTTTAGGGTGTCTCGGGTGATAGCAGATTCGAATTAACCTTCACAGATTCCATAATTTCCCCGATATCGGTTTCTAAAATCCGTATTCTGTGTTTGGGTTCCAGGTTTTGGGTTCCAATTCATGCACTAGGGTGTTTACAAGTCCTCTACTGAGCTCAATTTCACATTACAACTCAAGTTCCCTCAAACCCTAACTAGGTTTTCATCAAGTCCTCAAAAACCACAATATCGATACTAAACTAAACATGGGGTATAGGAAATGCTAAAACTAAGACAATGGTTCATAAATTACCTCAATTGGCAACTCAAGAATTTTCTTGAGTTGCCCCAAGTGGCCAAAATCCATTCTTTCTTGGTCCATCTTGTAGATCTCGGGCTCGTGCACAATTTTAATGAAACCGACATGGGGTTTTGGTGTTGTTTTTGAGATGCTTTTGGGCCTTTAAGAGGGGAGGGAAATGAGGAAGGGGGCAGCAGCAGCAAGAGGAGTGTGAGAGGTAGAGAAATGAGAATGAAGAAGAATGGCTAAGGGTATAAGTCAAAGTTCACCTCACTCTCTCACCTACCCTCATTTTCTTTATTCTTTTCTTTTCCCTTTTCTTTTAAATCCCTAAACCTTCTCACACCAATAGTGAACCCCAAATATCATGAAAGAAAATGCATAAGTGTGAGAAAATGTGATATGTGCAAGTTTTGTACAAAATTACCAAAAAACCCGATTAGCGATTTTAATCGCGATTAGCGCTAAATTAGTGTCAAACTAATCACAAAAACTTAAAAATTTCATAATTCACTAATTTACCCTATTTTAGAATTTTCCATAATTTTTCATAATTTTTCTAACATTTTTCCTATTTATTTGCATTTAATATTAAAATAATCAATAAAATTATAAAAATTCCCAAAATTAATATTTTATATTTTTGAAAATGTTACAATCTACCCCCTTAAAGAAATTCGGTCCCCGAATTTAAATTTAAACCCCCACTACTAAAACAATTTCAGTAATAATCCATTTGTCGGGGCTCCGAAAACATCAACACATAGAGAATATCATAAAAATGTACTACTCTACTAGAAATCAATCCCCAAAATGCATATATAAGAATATCCTATGCGTCTGGTGCGCAAGGAATCAAAATCCATATATGTGTCAAACAGGTGTAGAAAACTACATCTAGGTGCAACGGGTGTGCACGAAACATCTGTCGTAGGCAACGTGTGTGCCTGACAGCAAAAATCAGGTGCATATGAAATGCACGAAGAATTTCGATTTAGTGCATCTGGCGTGCACCAAAATCGTATATCAAAACACTAAAGATGCATGAAAACTACGCTGTAAGTGCAAATCAAATCACTGAATACGATAGGCATGAAATCTCAATCAATATCTCAAATGTAATAACTCAGCGCAAAATATATAAATATCCAGTGGGTGCATGAAACGAATATCATGAAACTCAGTCATCAAACTAAATCATGCAAACAGAACGCACAAAATACCGAAATCCCAAACGACGGATACGTGATAATCGAATCACAAAATCACAAATCATAAATACCGTCGTCGGTAGTTCCTCCTTCGAGGTCGAGAAGGAGTCAGTGCATCCACTGCTAGCAGCGCAGGATATCTACTTGCTTCTTGCTCACGGTCTGGCATCCTCTGACTCTGGGTCCTTATCTTCTCTGTGGGCTACCAATCTCACAGTCAATCGGCTCATCGGCCCTGTCAGGTGTGCTAACGGGGACGATTCCGTCCTGGCACTTCTCTGGTCACCTCTCGGTCAAACCTCACGACCACTCGTAAGGCAGCACATCACTGGCGTCGGCCTCCGGCTCTCTGAATGCACGTCACGCATCTGATCCTGGGTGCAAACATCATTGTAGCAACGTCCTGGAAGGAATCCTGCTCAAGGTCTCTTCCAATCATGCCTATGCCGATCTGTACAGAGGCTGGCTCTCTTGTACTATCTCTTCTCGCTTGATAGACATCTGTGTCCTCAGCACAACATTTTCTCGGAAATTGGTCACATCCCACGTCTCGGTAAGCATATCCGGTCTCTAGTCTCGATGGGAAGTAATGACAGCTCGTCAGCGTCTCACACGAACACCTTGTTCCACATGTCTCTATCATCGTCCACTATGACGTCACGCCAAGCCACCTTGCACTGCACTGTTCTCGGCCACGGTCAATCTGAAGTCTCTCGCACGGACTCGAAATTGCGTACTCTTTAGCTTCACCATTCTGTAGAAGATGTCAGGCCGAACAGATCCTCGGGAACACGTCCTAACCATCGGAGGAATACTCGTCACTCGTCCGCCCTTAATCAATTCGCAACGCATCTGGGTAAGTTCCTTTATTCGATCCTGGTCAACTACCTCGTCGACAATGCCGAACTCTGGCCTGCTGGGTGCGCGCAATACGACCACTCCCGGGTCTAGGTCTTCTTGTATTGTACTCCAGAAGGGTCCTGTCGAGGTTCCTTTCTCAAATCTCAATCCTGCCAAAATGCCCGGAAGTCATCATCCAATGCTGAAGCTAAAGCTTATCCCGGAACGGCTGCATACTCATCGCGCTTCTTTCTGGAAGACATATCCATATACCACGCCTCTGGGTGCGTATAACATCTCTGATGTCAGCGGAGTGGGACGTCATCTCGTCGAAACCTCGTACGAATTCTCTACTCCACATTGCTCAATATCGACTGATTCGGACCTAACTCATCGTGGCTACACGAACTGCGCTCCGACGGCTACGCCCGCACCTGGAGTCTCCCAAGCAGTGTCCCATCACGATATCCGAAAGATGTCGAACCATCCGATCGACTCGTCAGATCCTCAAAATCCCCCAAGAGCTCACATCTCGGGTACAGTTTAATAATATCGAGTACATGCCACAGCGTCGGTGGTCCAGCCGTAGAAGGGCAAACCCAAGCCTCACTAATGGCGCCGAGGAACCGCCGCAAACCCGAAGGTTCAAAGGCTTTCACACGGTCATTAAGTCGAGTTAGGGTTTCATTCTTCTAGAGGGTCCATAGAATCACCTGCATGTCTTTCCGTATACTTTAAACTTGGAAAATGGGCTCCTGACATTCGATCGTCTCAATCGACTCTCAACGAACCTGCGTGAAATCGTCTCTAGCTGGAAACGATCTATCTGATGACCTCGCATCGGTAACGAACGAACCACATGTCCTAGTCATTCATCCTCAGGTGACTAGCGACTCGCTATCATCTCTCTGAGTATATGCTCACGCTGCAACAGCTCCAATCATCTGGGCGATATCTCATCATTTACAGCAGCAACTGGCTCATACGCCTGTACGCCGAACAATGCCTCAATCCTCCAGGAAGGGCAATACATAGGCGGTCATCTCTGAATCGGTCTGCTCTAGCTCTGAGTAAGATTCTCCACACTGGAATTCTTCAACTCAACTGGGCCCGCTCTGGCGCAAAATCGGACGAATCACCTTCGTCTCTCAAATCGGGTAGACTAGCTATCATCGGTCGCATATCTGCTTGAAAGCTCCGGCAATCTCAGCTCGTAAGCTCCGAAAGCAACATCCTGTCGATCTCAGCAACAGCTGGTCCATCTGTCTGCACGGTAGGCGACATCACAATCTCTGAGGTATGCTGTACATCAACAGTCCTCTTTCAACTGGCAGTTCTAACAATGGCCCGATCATCCGGTGCAAATCCAAGCACTCGCCTCCACTAGAGGTCACAATCACCAACACTAACTCGAGACGTTCCCATGTCACCAGAAAACACAATGGTCGGCCCTCGTACCAAATGAGCTCACACCGGCCGTAACCCTAGCAGCAACCCAAACTGCGCTCAAACATGGTGACAGGAACCTCAATCGAGTATCAAAAGAGCACATCAATGACAAGAAGGAAACAACAGATCCAAAGTGGATACATGATCATAGAAAGGAACAGCATCAATGAAGATATGATCATGAACTAATAGAATCGGGAATCTCAAATGGATGTATAATCCCGGATATGAAGAGAATCACTGATCTCAAAAGTATGCACATCCTAAGGTTCCTTTAGCGGAGTGGCGTGTCGTAAGTATGCCGCGGAACATACCAACGGTACGTCACTCTACTTTAGTCACCTATTCCATCAACCAAGGGTCATCCTAAAACGACGAAAGTTCGGGTCTAATACCCCCTCGACCAAGTCTAAGTTCCGTAAGGTCAAGCCTAAGTTCCGTATATATATATAAACGCCCTAGGCTCCACATAGTCAAACTCAGACTCGAACCAAGGTCAACCTAGCGCTCTGATACCAACTTTGTCATGACCCGAAAGAGCACGTGACTGGCCCTTGAACCACATGAAGCCTATAGGACTCCATCTGATCCAAGTAAGCCAAAAGCCCAGAAATCTAAAACCATTTTAAGAATAAGTAAAGAAAACTGGTTTAAAGAAGTAAAGAAATACAGGTTTGAAATCAAGGTTTTTAAATAACTAAGCCGAATGTGCATTTTAAAAACAGTAAGCCTTTTCTAAAAATTTCGGCAGAGTTTCTTTTGTAAAAATGGCCCCGAATGGGGTAAAACAAGAACAACAATATATATATGCAATGATAAGGGCATCCCCAAGCGGGAGCTAGCTCTTCGTCAATCGACGGTCACAACCACACATGCAACAATAGTATACAACGCCAAGTGGCGAGGATCAAATCCAAAAGAAAGCTCAAGGCAACAAGAAACCGCAATACTACTAAGCGCGACTCTAAGGTCGAATAATACATCACTAAAGTCTAGGTCTGAAACAATATACAAGTTTTGGTTGATGGAAATTCTAGATACAATGAGTAAAATAAATACAAGGGTGGTTCTTGATGCGAAAGAATCCACCTACCAAAAGCAAATCACCCGCAAGAAAGAAGTGTGCCAGAAATGCCGCAATGAAACCTGTACGGCAGAACCTGCAAGAAACTGTGGCACAACGGGGGTGAGTTGCCAACTCGTGAATAGAAATATCTACAAGCAGAAACCGAATGCAAGACATAAACCTAAGTCAACAATCAGTAATATAATCCACAAGAGTACATCTGAGTGTAGTAAGGTGGCAAGGTAACATCTAAATATGTATGTGGTGCCAAGTACTCAGGTAATAACATGTCATGAATGTAAGGTATGCTGTATGAAGTAAATATGATGAAGTATCAAGTGATATCAATACACATATATTAGCGTCCCATACCACTAATATTGGTGTAAGGGTATATATAACAGCGCCCTCATACCCTGTTATATATACAAATGAAATATGATAAGTGTAAATCCAGTCTGTGTATGATCCATGTCTGTATATGATCCATGTCTGTATATGATCCATGTCCGTATATGATCCATGTCTGTATATGATCCATATCTGTATATGATCTATGTCTGTATATGATCCATATCTGTATATGATCTATGTCTGTATATGATCCATATCTGTATATGATCTATGTCTGTATATACGTGGAACCCGTCCACCCGTCACCCAATGACAATAAGCATCATGTATGCAATATGAGGATATAAACAATATCATGGTAAAACATCATGAAACCCGTGCCAAGCATCGACACGTAAATCCTCACCCATATGGGGCTCCGTCTGCGGTATCGGCCCTCGGCCCCGGCAGTACGAGTCAACCCATGTCCATCTCTGGGCTCCGTCTGCGGTATCGGCCCTCGGCCCCGGCAGTATGGGTCAGCCCATATCCATCTCTGGGCTCCGGTCGGAATCCTCCAGATATCCGCCGAGCTCAAGTACAATCACCGGTAGGTAGTAGTCCCTCTGCCGGGCTCACCGTCTATCACACAGCGAAACCGTTCTCGCCCCGGGGTACCATACCGGGTCCACCATGTACCCGTAATCGGCCTCAACCGCCTCCTCGATTCGGGTTTTCATATATCACTCTAGCACCGAGAAAACACATGGTGGACGCACCGAAATATCATATCAAGGGAACCGGGTTTTTAAATGATTACATATTTGAAATAGCCACGGTTCCCAAATCCAGAAATCACATATAATCCAAACCAAAATATAAGTCGCTAATCTGATATGATATGTGCGTCAAACATAAATATCATGTCAAGTCACATATAGATGAGCTACAATATAATGATCAGGTGTGATATAAGCATCAAATGTGAGTATCAAGTCATGTCACATATAAATGAGCTATAATATAATGATCAGGTGTGACATAAGCATCAAATGTGAGTATCAAGTCATGTCACAAATAAATGAGCTATAATATAATGATCAGGTGTGACATAAGCATCAAATGTGAGTATCAAGTCATGTCACATATAAATGAGCTATAATATAATGATCAGGTGTGATATAAGCATCAATGTGAGTATCAAGTCATGTCACATATAAATGAGCTACAATATGATGATCAGATGTGATATAAGCATCAATGTGAGTATCAAGTCATAATCATATATGTTTGTGTACAGGTCTATGTGTACAGTATGCCATGCGGAAATCATACCATGAATGCAGCAGTACTACAGTGTAGTGACATAGCAATTATCGATGATGAAGTGTGTGAGTCGGCAATCAGTGTACGTGGAACATACGCATCATCGATAATGGTGCTGGTGTCCTAACAGCATGATGGTAATATAACAATAAGCACAAGTGATGCCATGCAAACAGTATGAACAGGTGCAATCGAATAATCAACGCAATAGTGAAGAATCTAACTCAAAAGCTATATCATGCAACCTTGCCTTTTGAAAAAAGACGAATCGGGGTCTTTGGTAAAACAAGGGCTACGGTGTTTAGAAAATAGACACTACACATTTGAAAATATCCGTAGAATCCCCTTTTTCCTATCTTGCAATATTCCCGATTCGTTAGTTTGAAATAGGTATGACTCTGGTCTAATCTAACATCTACTATGCAACTACTGATCTAAGTATCATGCAAGTCTGGAGGGGTATGGAAACCGCCTAAATCTGAGTCGATACATATATAAAGGTATATAGTCGGTGATCTCGCCTCAATGTCATATCATAAGATATCCTCGAGTTATGAGTGCGGATCTATCATCAATATCGGCTCGTACGGTAATCATCGTACGGTATCCCAATAGCTGGGTACGGGTCAACATCTCACTATCTCATCACATAACTGGTATCACTATCATCAGATCACATGGTCTGGGGTACTCCTCTATGTCTAGCACCAAACGATACCATCAGTGAAGTATGCATGCGGGGTAAACACATATCCCAAGCCCGCAAGAAATCACAAGTCATATCCCACATATGAATCGTACCCAATCACCGATCTCACGTCATCAAGTCCACATCATCGACTCATCTCCAAAGTCAATCCATATCATCAAACACCGTGTAAGTACAAGTAATATGCAAGGGTGTGTGTGTAGGTGTAATTCTATCCTAGGGTTCGCGACTATAAACTACACTAGTCACTTCTACCCTACACTATCCATAATACTTCTAACACAAAGCTACTACACACTAAAACTATCACACATCTACTGTATGTATATACTAACTACGGACTGCGGGGGTGCTATACGCCATCCACCCGACTTCCCCCTGTAGATATAATCTACTCACCTTGCATCATCATTTGCGGACGTCACCATGCATTTGCTTGTCGTCCCGAAGTCTTCATGGGTACCTACACATCAAATATCGCATATGCGCATTAAAACCAAATCCAAGCTAAAACGGCGCATGAAATCCAAAACGATACGATAAGGGGGCCTATAGGTGAGAACCTATTGCACGCCTTCAAAACCACATATAAATCCTCTATATCGTCGTATAAACGCCAAATAGTCGAGGTAAAACGAAACACACCAATGCAGAAATGAAAATACGGAATACGGAAACTAAAGTCCAAAACAACAACTCATGAAATATGTCCCAGATTTTACCCCAGGTCACTTTATACAGATCTATAAATACCAGGGGCCTAAACTAACAATGTAGAAGCTACAGAACCAACACGACCCAAAATGGTGGGACCCAGGCCGCAATTGGCGGCCAAAAGGGCAGAATTGGCGGCCGGGATAGGGAGTTGGGGGCTAGGGTCTTGGGATTAGCTTCCTGGGTGCCTGCACATACCACTGTCCACTCAATTTTATTTTAGGGTGTCTCGGGTGATAGCAGATTCGAATTAACCTTCACAGATTCCATAATTTCCCCGATATCGGTTTCTAAAATCCGTATTCTGTGTTTGGGTTCCAGGTTTTGGGTTCCAATTCATGCACTAGGGTGTTTACAAGTCCTCTACTGAGCTCAATTTCACATTACAACTCAAGTTCCCTCAAACCCTAACTAGGTTTTCATCAAGTCCTCAAAAACCACAATATCGATACTAAACTAAACATGGGGTATAGGAAATGCTAAAACTAAGACAATGGTTCATAAATTACCTCAATTGGCAACTCAAGAATTTTCTTGAGTTGCCCCAAGTGGCCAAAATCCATTCTTTCTTGGTCCATCTTATAGATCTCGGGCTCGTGCACAATTTTAATGAAACCGACATGGGGTTTTGGTGTTGTTTTTGAGATGCTTTTGGGCCTTTAAGAGGGGAGGGAAATGAGGAAGGGGGCAGCAGCAGCAAGAGGAGTGAGAGAGGTAGAGAAATGAGAATGAAGAAGAATGGCTAAGGGTATAAGTCAAAGTTCACCTCACTCTCTCACCTACCCTCATTTTCTTTATTCTTTTCTTTTCCCTTTTCTTTTAAATCCCTAAACCTTCTCACACCAATAGTGAACCCCAAATATCATGAAAGAAAATGCATAAGTGTGAGAAAATGTGATATGTGCAAGTTTTGCACAAAATTGCCAAAAAACCCGATTAGCGATTTTAATCGCGATTAGCGCTAAATTAGTGTCAAACTAATCACAAAAACTTAAAAATGTCATAATTCACTAATTTACCCTATTTTAGAATTTTCCATAATTTTTCATAATTTTTCTAACATTTTTCCTATTTATTTGCATTTAATATTAAAATAATCAATAAAATTATAAAAATTCCCAAAATTAATATTTTATATTTTTGAAAATGTTACAGTCTCAATGGGTTTTGGTAGAAGAGCTGGTATGAGGAGTTTGGCGCCGAGTACCTGCAAAGAAGTCCCTGGGTGGTTTGGTACCACCAAGGACCCTCCGACGATCAAGTTAGTGATCAGATCCGAGCAGAGTAACGGCTTAGTAGAGTCAGGAATGGCCTACTTGACCCCTCTGTGATGGGGGTTTATATAGCGGTGGTGGCACGCAGCAGCAGGCGCGAGAATCTTGCCGGTAGTTACGCTCCCGACGTCACGTCCGCGTAGAGAGCGGATCGCCCATTAATGGGGATCATGATGGCGTGGAACGTGAGATGTTGCTGGCGTAGAATCTGCGCATGGAGAGATTCGTGGAGCGGCGGTTACGCCTGTGAGTGGTGGAGTTGGTCGGAGGGCCGAGGAAGACGGCCTCGGTCGGGAGCTCGGGGACGAGCGAGGAGGCCGAGGAGTCTTGGGCTTGTGGCAGCTCGGGGCGAGCTGAGGGGCCAAGGAGGCTAATTTGCAGGGGGCCCCGAGGAGGGCCAGCTTGTGCTGGCAGGTCGGGCATAGGGTGGCTTGGTCGACCCACGTGGGCCCTTTCTTCTGAGTCCTGGGACACGTCATCTGCCACGTGTCCTGATCTTGGAGATCGCCAATATTGAGCATCATCATTAGCCCCCCACTCTTGTCCCGACTAGCTAGCGAATCCCCGGTGAGATCCTTTCTAGGGCTTTGTCGGGACGAGTCCCCGGGCCGTCGGTTGACTTTTCCGCTGGCGAATCAAGGAGAGATCTCTGCATTTAAAGAAGGTGTGCCGGTTCATGCACTCTGCAACTGAAGAGACGGTCCACGCGTCAAGCGTCGATTGGCTGACGCGACGTATGCATGCCTGCGGCGTCTGATGGGATGCGGTCCAGCGCAGGATCGACACGTGGAGCGATCGGAGCCGCTGGACGCGAGGAGTCGTTTCGGCGGGAGATGACGGGCGCCGTTGGATGAGGACGTATGCAGCAATAAACAGGGGTAGGGTCCGCCCTAGGGCCCTTACTCCTTCAGATTTCCTTGTCTTAAGTCTTGGTTGCTCGGCGCTCGTCTCCTTTCTCCCACTTTCGGCCCCTGAAGATTCTCTTTTCCAAGGTTAGATGTCTTCCTCTGTAGAATCAGTAGGCGTTGTAGGAGTAGGTTTTAGGGTCCCTTTAGCTGTGTCTGAGTCTCCTCGGGGAGCAGGGGTTGGATCCTCTCCCCGGGATCGTGAGGCAGGGGCCGTCTCCAGGGGGAGGCGGCAGGTGTGGCCCCTGGCTCCTCGTGCTGGGTGAGGCATGAGGACGAGCTCGCCAATGCTCGGGCTCGCTTCCACATTCCCTCGCGCTACACGCTCCGACTGGCCAAAGAGGGAGAGAGGGCGGATCAAGTACGGGGTAAGGAAATAGCCCTGTATTTGTGATGGAGGTCCTTTTTAGGTCTCCGTCAGATGTTGTCTTCCGTTGATCTCCCGGTGGATTTTGATGGTGATCTTCTGTTGCGTGTGGGTCTCAATGGGTTTTGGTGAAAGAGTTGGTATGAGGAGTTTAGCGCCGAGTACCTGCAAAGAAGTCCCGGGATGGTTTGGTACCACCAAGGACCCTCCGACGATCAAGTTAGTGATGAGATCCGGGCAGAGTAACGGCTTAGTAGAGTAAAGAATGGCTTACTTGACCTCTCTGTGATGGGGGCTTATATAGCGGTGGCGGCACGCAGCAGCAGGCGCGAGAATCTCGCCTGCAGTTACGCTCCCGACATCATGCCCGCGTAGAGAGCGGATCGCCCATTAATGGGGATCGTGATGGCGTGGAACGTAGGATGTTGCTGGCGGAGAATCCGCGCATGGCGAGATTTGCGGAGCGGCGGTTATGCCTGTGGGCGGTGGAGTTGGTCAGAGGACCGAGAAAGACGGCCTCGGTTGGGGGGCTCGGGGATGAGCGTGAAGGCTGAGGGGCCTTGGTCTTGTGGTAGCTCGGGGCGAGCTGAGGGGCCGAGGAGACCAGTTTGCACGGGGCACCGAGGAAGGCCAGCTTGTGCTTGCAGGTTGGGTAAAGGGTGGCCTGGTCGGCCCCTGTGGGCCCTTTCTTCTGTGTCCTGGGACACGTCATCTGCCACGTGTCCTGATCTTAGAGATCGCCAATATTGAGCATCATCATTAGCCCCCCACTCTTTTCCCGACCGGCTAGCGGGTCGGGTCAGGAGTGGACCGCCGGGCCTCCCGAGGTGAGCTCCTTTCCAGGGCTTTGTCGGGATGAGTTCTCGGGCCGTCAGTTGTTTTTTCCGCTAGCGAATCGGGGCGAGATCTCTGTATTTAAGGAAGGTGCGTTAGTTCGTGCACTCTGCAACTGAAGCGACGGTCCACGCGTCAAGCGTCGGTTGGCTGACGCGACGTATGCAGGCCTACGGCGTCTAATGGGACGCGGTCCAGCGCAGGATCGACACACGGAGAGATCGGTGCCGCTGGGCGCGAGGAGTCATTTCGGCGGGAGATGACGTGCGCCGTTGGATGAGGCCGTTTGCGGCAATGAGTAGGGGCGGGGCCCGCTCCAGGGCCTCTACTCTTTCATATTCCCTCTTTCCTGAGTCGCGGCTGCTCGGCGTTCTTCTTCTTTTTGAATACATGGATCGCTCTCACTCTTTGGGAAGCTCGCGGCAGAGGGAGGCTAGTGGCGCGGCCGAGCCACAGGCTGGCTCATGCCCTGCGCCGGATGTTCTGCCGGCGATAGGACTGTCTGCTCCGTTGACGGCTCCTGGTGGTTGCTCCGGTGGCGGCCAGAGACGTCCACAATCATTCGAGCTCCAGACGGGGGACAGAGGGGAGGGCGAGGACGGCCTCCCTCTTAACAGAAAGAGGACAATTTCTCGCGCGTCGTCGTCAAGGGTCCCTGAGGGGATTTCCGTGCAGGAGGGGGGTGCCGTCTTCACGGTTTCGTCTGGGCTTTCCGTTGCTGCTGGCCAGCTCGCTGGGATGGAGGAGTCGGCTGGGGGAAAGCTTCTGCATGGCTCCCTGAGGGTCTGACTGGAGGCCATGGTCCAGGGGGCGGTCCAGGTACGAATTCCCCTACGTGTAGTTTTTCTGGTATTCCTTTCTTTGGCTCGAGGGCCTCCTGGTTTCTCATCCGCTTTCCGTCAGGTCCTTCAACACTGCGCCCTTGCCGCTCGTATGGAGGCTGAGGGGTCGTTTCACGCACCGAGGCCAGTAGAAGCGTTCCCCTCGGAGGTCGAGGTTTTGCGGCGTGACTTGCGCCTGGAGAGGGCAAGGGCCGACGTCCTGGCAGCCCGGGCGGAGGCTGTGGAACTTTCCATTTCAGCGAATCGGGGTGCCCATCGCCGTCTGAGTGCGTCCCTCCAGGTCGCTGATAGGAAGCTGGCAGATCTGGCCGAACGCCTCGCGGCCATGGAGAAAGAGAGGGACGCCAGCAGAAGAGACGCTGAGGCGGCGCTTCTAGAGGCCCAGGTTGCCGAGGCTCGGGCTAAGAAAGCTGTGGCCGATTACAAGACGTCAGAGCGGTTTTACGTCGAGCTCAGGGAGTATTCTGCCGTCGCGTGGAACAAGGCCCTGGACGCCGTGAAGGAACAGCTTCTTGAGTTCGACGATGGTGAGCTCCGCGCTCGGGCTCTGCTTCCGGTGGTGAGGCCTTCAGGGGAAGATGGCGAGAGGAGCAGGGAGCACCCCTGGTGGCGAAATCTCCGGTGGTAGAGCCCCCGGCAGGCCGTGATGCCAGCAATGAAGGGACCGAAGTAAGCCTCCTAGCAGTTTGTAGGGCTGCGGAGCCCCAGAATTCCCTTTGTAAAAACTTTGCTTTTGGTAATAAAAGAGAATCCTTATTTCATCGGTTTGCATTTCATCTTCTGTGTGTGAAGAATGCTTGTAAGATATCTTTGCTTGTACCGTTGTGTTTTCATGTCAAGTTGGCTATCTGTCTTGCGATCATCCGTCGAGTTGACTTCAATCATTTGCCGACGAGCCTGCCAAGCGCTGCCGAGGAGGTATCCCCATGGGTCCCGAAGTCGAGGGGAGATCGTTTTAGACGTGGATAGACCTGATGCCCCTCACTGGGGTCCCGGATCCTCCGCGGGCCACGGGCTTCTTTCGACTTCGAGGATCGGCCACCAGCCGGGAATGACTGAGCGGGGTAGTTGCTTGGTTGCCTCTCGCAAGGGCTTTCTGATCCCTGGCGTTGCGGTAGAGGAGCTACCCGCCAGGTACGGCCGAGTAGAGTTGCTGCCCGGTTGCCTCTTGCGAGGGCTTTGATCCTTAGCGTTGGAGGGGCTGTAAGAAGCACACTAAGGGTGACCGGGCAGTGAAGTTACGCGGTTGCCTCTTGGCGAGGGATTTGACCTCTGGCGTCGCGGGTAGGCAACTACCAGCCTGGGATGACCGAGCGGGGCAGCCGCTCGGATGCCTCTTGCGAGGGCTTCGATCCCTGGCGTCATGGGTAGGGAGCTACCAGCCGGAGATGACCGAGCAGGGAAGCTGCTCGGTTGCCTCTTGTGAGGGCTTTGACCCTTCAGGACGAAGACCGAGCAGGGTTACTACCCAGTGCCTCTTGGCGAGGACTTCGATCCCTGTCGATTGTGGTAGGAAGCTACCAACCGGGGATAGCCGAGCAAGGACTCGACTGCCTCTGGGAGGACTTTGGTCCTTAGCGCGGGAGGGACTGTAGAAGCCTACCAAGGACCCTTGGCCGGGTAGGGTTACCGCCCGATGCCTCTTGACGAGGGCTTTTGTCCTGAAGGATAGCCGAGCGAGGGATCCTCGGGCTCGACTGCCTCTGTGAAGGCTTCTTGATCCCCGGCGTTGCGGCAGGGAAGCTGCCCGCGGGGGATAGCCGAGTGAGGGATCCTCGGGCTCGACTGCCTCTGTGAGAGCTTTTTGATCCCCGGCGTTGCGGCAGGGAAGCTTCCCGCGGGGGATAGCCGAGCGAGGGACCCTCGGGCTCGACTGCCTCTGTGAGGGCTTTTTTATCCCCGGCGTTGCGGTAGTGAGGCTGCCCGCGGGGGATAGCCGAGCGAGGGATCCTCGGGCTCGACTGCCTTTGAGAGGGCTTTTTTGGTCCTGGCAGTGGGTTTCATGGCCACCTGTTGGCGAGGGCTTTGAGTTGTAAAGGTTGAACTCTACTCGGGATGATTCGATGTTTCTCTATTCGTATGGACAGGAATTTTAGAGAACGCTTTACACTCTCTTTGTGAAAGGGAAATCCCGAGGGTGGGGGGCATACACTCGCCGGCTTTGACCTCACTGGTATAGCTTGAGCTTCTCGGTGTTGTAAGGCCGTGGAAGCTTTCGTCCATCCGCGTCTTGTAAGCGGTAGGATCCGCCGGGGAGCGCCTCAGAGATGAGGAAGGGAACCTCCCACTTTGGAGAGAACTTGTGAAGTCTGCCTTGGTCGATGAACTCGTTCCGCCGCAGGACTAGGTTCCCGGTCTTGAAGGAGCGGTGCTTGACCCGGGCGTTGTAGTATCAGGCCGTTTGTTGTTGATAGGCGGCAGCTCTGATCTGAGCCCGATCCCTCTTTTCCAACAAGATGTCGAGGTTGGTCCGTAGCGCCGTGGTGTTTGCATCATCGTCGAAGTGCTCGACCCGGTGACTGGGTAGCCCGATCTCCGCTGGGACCATCGCCTCGGTCCCGTAGCAGAGGCTGAAGGGGGTCTCCCCGGTGGGAGTATTTTTTGACGTGCGCAGGTACCATAAGACCCGGGGCAGCTCTTCGACCCAACTTCCCTGCCGCCCTTCTAGGTGGGTCCAGAGACCTCGGAGGACGTCTCGGTTAGCGACCTCAGCCTGCCCATTACATTGGGGATGCGCGATCGCGGCGAACTTCATGAGGATACGGTACTCCCTGCAGAAGTCCTTCACTTTCTCGTTTTCGAAGTTCGTCCCGTGGTCGATGATGATGCACCTCGGGATGCCAAATCGGAGTATCAGGTTGTTTTGCAGGAACTTGATGGTTGTGGCGGCGTCCAGTTTCCTGATGGGGATGGCTTCGATCCACTTGGTGAAGTAGTCCACCGCGACAAGGACGTATTTGTGCCTTCCTGTTCTGGTAGGGAACTGGCCGATCATATCCAACCCCCACTGGGTGAACGGCCATGGGGATGTCAGGGCGGTTAGCTCGGTAGCCGGGAGGCGGGGAATGCTGCCGTAGAGCTGGCAGTTCTTGCACCTCCTGACCAGCTTCAGGGCATCCTCGTGCATGGTTGGCCAGTAGTACCCTTAGAGTAACGCCTTTTGGATCAAGGTTCGAGCCCCATGGTGTGCACCGCCCACCCCTTCATGGATTTCCCGAAGGACGTAATCGGCTTCGTGGGGGTTGACGCACCGGAGCAGGGGCTGAGTGAAGGCCTTCTTGTAGAGGTTCCCGTTGCTATAGACGAAGTGGCGGGCTTTGGCCGGCCGCCCGGTCCTCCGTGAGCGCGCCGTCCTTCAGGAACTCCAAAAGGGGCTTCCTCCAATCCTGGTCGCTCTCCTGCACCGCGTACACGTGGAGTGTCATCGCTTCGTCTCCCACGCTGGGTCGAGGCAAGGTTTCGAAGAGGATTGACCGCTTATCGTTGACCGAGTACGACGAAACTAGCTTGCTCAGGGCATCTGCTTGGGCATTCAGCTGCCTGGGTATTTGTTCTACCTGGACTTCGTCGAAGTTTCTTCGGAGTTTCCTCACTTCGTATAGGTACTTCAATATTAGAGGCTCTCGAGCTTCGAAGCGGCCGGTCACTTGACCGACGACAAGGGCCGAGTCGCTGCGAATTCGAATTATCTTCAGCCCCAGCCCGACGGCCATGCGCAGTCTGGCCAGGAGGGCCTCGTATTCTGCCGCGTTGTTCGATGCTTTGAAACCGAGCCTCAAAGAATACTCCATCTCAGCTTCATTTGGGCTCCGGATGATGAGGCCGGCACCGCAGCCTTCCTCGGTAGAAGACCCGTCGACGTAGATGACCCACTCCGGAACCGAGCCAGGGCCTTCCGGGACGGGGCACTGGGCTACGAGGGGTAGCATGGACTCCGGCTTCCTGCTAGGGATGGTGCATTCAACGATGAAATCGGCCAGGGCCTGCGCCTTGATCGCTTGCCTCGGGCGAAACCTTATGTCGAATTGAGATAGCTCCCACTTCCATTTTTCTAGGCGGCCCGAGGATTCCAGTGATGCCAGGATAGCTCCCAACGGGCACTCGGTGAGGACGATGATGGTGTGTGCTTGGAAGTAGTGTCGCAGCTTCCATGAGGTTACCACGAGGGCTAGGACAATCTTCTCTATGACGGGGTACCTCGTCTCCGCGTCCTTAAACACGTGGCTCACATAGTACACCGGCTTCTGTGCCCCCTTGGCCTTCCGGACGAACACTGAGCCTGCTGCTTGGTCGGATACTGCCAGATACAGCGACAGCTCATCCCCTTCTACTGGCCAGGTGAGCAGCGGCGGTGTTGCGAGGTGGCTCTTCAGTTGGTCGAAGGCGGCTTGGCATTCCTCCGACCACTCGAACCTCGGAATTTTCCTCAGCGTCTTAAAGAACGGAAGGCACTTCTCCCCTGACCTGGACATGAAACGGCCAGAGCGGCGACCCGCCCTGTGAGCCGCAAGATCTCGATGTTGGTCTTGGGTGCGGCCATGTTTAGGATAGCGTCGATCTTCTCTGGGTTAGCTTCGATTCCGCGGTGAATGACCTTGAACCCGAGGAACTTTCCTCCGGTGACTCCGAATGCGCACTTGGCGGGGTTTAGCTTCATGTTGAATTTGCGGAGCACTCTGAATGCCTCGCCCAGGTCCTTGGCATGGTCGGCCGATGAGATGGACTTGACGAGCATGTCATCAACGTAGACCTCCATATTCCTGCCGATCTGTGGCTTGAACATGCGATTGACCAGCCTTTGGTACGTGGCCCCGGCGTTCTTAAGGCCAAAGGGCATCACCTTGTAGCAGTACACTCCCCGGTCCGTTGTGAATGCGGTTAGATCTTCGTCTTCAGGATTCATACGGATTTGGTTTTAGCCTGAGAAGGCGTCCATGAAGCTCAGCAGCTCGTGACTGGCCGAGCTGTCGACGAGCTGGTCTATGCGGGGGAGCGGAAAGTTTTCCTTGGGGCAGGCCTTATTGAGGTCGGTGAAGTCTATGCACATATGCCACTTCCCGCTTGACTTCTTGATTAGAACTACGTTTGCCAGCCATTCCGAGTAGGGCACATTCCTGATGAAGTTGGCGGCGAGGAGCCGATCAACCTCCTCTTCGATAGCCTTCTGTTTGACCGGGGCGAAGCTTCTTTTCTTCTGTCTGACGGGTCGGGCCGCAGGATCAACTCCGAGCTTGTGGGAGATGATTTTGGGGTCGATCTCGGGCATGTCAGCAGGTGCCCAGGCGAAGACGTCGGAGTTGCTTCTGAGGAATCAGATCAAGTCATCCCGCTGAGTCCCCGTCAGGAGCGACCCGACCTGGACGGTCTTTCCTTGGTCTCCTTCTGTTAGGGGCACCTCGGTCAGAGACTCGACCGACGCTCCACGGACCTCCTTCCGCTCGTCTCGGGTGTCCAGGGATCCTTTGATGTCGTCACACGCCTCGGCGCCGTCAACATGCTGCTCGGGCGAAGACGCCTCGGTAAGGCCTATCTTCGCGACCCGCTGGCTCCCGTATGCCCGACCGATCCCGCCCCGATCGAGAAGGAATTTCATTGCCAGATGGTATGTCGAGATCTGGGCCTGGAAGGAGTTCAGCGTCGGGCGGCCGAGGAGGACGTTGTAGGCCAACAGAACCTTCGCTACGATGAAGTCCACAGGCAGTGTGCGCGTGTGGCCGGGCTCCCTGATCGTGAACTGCAGGGTCACCATCCCTTGTGCCGGGATGGAGTGGTTGGTGAACCTCGAGAGGATGTGAGAGGTCGGTCTTAGGTCCGCTGGGGCGAGCCCCATACGTAGGAAGCAGTCGTGGAAGAGGATGTCCGCCGAACTGCCCGAATCGATGAATATCCGGTGGACCTCGTACCGGTGAATTTGGGCTATGATCACCAGCGGGTCGCTATGGGGTACAGATATGCCGTGGAGATCCTCATCGCCAAAGGTGATGGGCTCTCGCCTCTAGCCCTTTTGCTCGGGCGGTCGCCGGAGCCTGTGAAACGGCAGCTAACGGGGAAGCCGACGACATTTGGTGAGGGTTCGTCTGCCCCTCCGTTGTGAGGGAGGCGACAACGGGTGTTTGGATCTTCAGGGGGGTCGGTTGCCATGTGGGCGGAGATCGGAAGGCCAACTTTGTGTTTTGTGGAGTTATTTCCCACAGACGGCGCCAACTGATGGAGGTCCTTTTCAGGTCTCCGTCAGATGTTGTCTTCCGTTGATCTCCCGGTGGATTTTGATGGTGATCTTCTGTTGCGTGTGGGTCTCAATGGGTTTTGGTGAAAGAGGTGGTATGAGGAGTGTTTCCCCAATTAGAGCAAAGCTCTGTTCAGAATTCAAAATTTAAATTAAACCTGCGCTTTTATAAAAGCGCTTCGCTACAACTAGCACACCCAATGCAAAGCATATAGACGCTAGCTCTAGGTGCGCTGCGCTCCAAGTAGCGCACCACGTGCAAAGCACGTGTGCGCTAGCTCTAGGAGCGCTGCGCTCCAATTAGCGCACCATGGGCAGAGCGCATAAGCGCTAGCGCTGGAACTAAATGTTCCTCACCGTTGGATCAAATATCCAACGGATATGATTAAATCATCACTTAACAAGAATAAAATTCTATTGAATCTTTCCAAACAGAAAAGATTGTGCCCTGAATTTGGAATACCGTTGGATCACAAATGGTGATTAAAAATCACTAAAATACAGAACAAATTCTGTAAAGAAGGAAAGATTTCTCAATCTTGTTAAAACAAGAAAATTATCTTCTGTAAATCAGAAGCTCTTGGATCAAGGATCCAACGGTGGGGAAATTCCCAAATCAATTGGAGAATAAATCTCTTTAACCGATTCAACAAATCAGCTTCCCCTATATAAAGGACCCTAGACTTCAAGTCTAAAAAAGGAGGAAGCCCCCCATAAACTTTGAAAAAATCTCAAGAAGAAGAAATAGCTCTCGGAAAAAGAAGATTTTTCTTCAAGGTAAAAAGAATGGTGATGAACAAAGAGATGAAACCATCTCATAATTAACGAGACGAATTCTCTTCTTAAAAGATCATAGATCTACAAAGACCAAGGTCTTTTATAAAGAGACCAAAAAAGATCTTATCATAAAACAAAGAAGTATTTACTTCACAGATCATAGATCTATAAGACAAATTGTCTTTCTGAGATCATGAACATCTCATTATAAAGGGGGGGGGAATTATTCAATTCTCTTGGGATCACAGATCCATAAAGGCAAATCCTTTCATCAAAAAGAGATTGAAGTATCTCCAATAAGTTAAGAACATTGTTCTTGGAATCTTGAGACAAAGTCTCTTATCAAAGAAGATAATCTTCGGAGCGCAAAGTTAACCTAAGAAGAGCCTTTGCGCTCCTAATTGAAAAAAGTGCCTTAGTGCTCTTCATCTAGCGTAAAGCGCTGCAATGCCATAGCACTTCAAACAACAGCGCACTGCGCTCATTGGCTGGCGCTCAGCGCTGAGCGCACCACGTGCTTCTCACGTGTGCGCTGCATTACTAAAAGCGCTTCGCTCTCATTATATGGCATCGGCACCAAGCACCTCAATGCTTCAATTATAGCGCATCAGCACTCTTCATTTAGCGCAAAGCGCTATGCGCATCTGCGTTCTTCACTCAGCGCAAAGCGCTAAACGCATCAGCGCTTAACATCTGGCGCCAAGCGCCAAGTGCATTAGCGCTTTAACCATAGCGCACTGTGCTCATCGACTGGCGCTAGTGCCAAGCACGCTATATACTTTTATGTGCGCTTGGGCAGAACATAAATTATTCTTTGGATAAGCCCCAGAGCTATGATGAATGCTTAGCACTCAAATAAAAGACAAAAAAATGTCATATGAGCGCATCTGCACTTTCAAATGCTTAGCACCCAATTCTAGCCATAAGTCCTCAAATTATCTTGAACTGAGCACATCTGCTCTTTCAATCAACTCACCTTGGTTCAAGGGTACATCTCTTCACTCCTTTGATATTTGTCGTTGTAATTCCTCAACGTCTTCAAAGAGGTGACGGGTCTCGACAACCACACATTTCACGGACTGTGGGGTCCCTAAACCCATGGACTATGATGTCCTTAACCTCGACCGTGATGTCTTAAAACTAACAACGGACTGTGGGGTCCCTAAACCCATGGACTATGATGTCCTTAATCTCGACCGTGATGTCTTAAAACTAACATCGGACTGTAGGGTCCCTAAACCCATGGACTATGATGTCCTTAATCTCGACCGTGATGTCTTAAAACTAACAATGGACTGTGTGGTTCCTAAACCCATGGACTATGATGTCCTTAACCTTGACCGTGATGTCTTAAAACTAACAACGGACTGTGGGGTCCCTAAACCCATGGACTATGATGTCCTTAACCTCGACCGTGATGTCTTAAAACTAACAACGGACTGTGGGGTCGCTAAACCCATGGACTATGATGTCCTTAACCTCGACCGTGATGTCTTAAAACTAACATCGGAATGTGGAGTCCCTAAACCCATGGATTATGATGTCCTTAACCTCGACCGTGATGTCTTAAAACTAACAACGGACTGTGGGGTCCCTAAACCATGGACTATGATGTCCTTAACCTCAACCGTGATGTCTTAAAACTAACAACGGACTGTGGGGTCCCTAAACCCATGGACTATGATGTCCTTAACCTCGACCGTGATGCCTTAAAACTAACATCGGACTGTGGTGTCCCTATACCCATGGACTATGATGTCCTTAACCTCGACCATGATGTCTTAAAACTAACAACGGACTGTGGGGTCCCTAAACCCATGGACTATGATGCCCTTAACCTCGACCGTGATGTCTTAAAACTAACATCGGACTGTGGTGTCCCTATACCCATGGACTATGATGTCCTTAACCTCGACCGTGATGTCTTAAAACTAACAACGGACTGTGGGGTCCCTAAACCCATGGACTATGATGCCCTTAACCTCGACCGTGATGTCTTAAAACTAACAACGGACTGTGGGGTCCCTAAACCCATGGACTATGATGTCCTTAACCTCGACCGTGATGTCTTAAAGCTAACAACGGACTGTGGGGTCCCTAAACCTATGGACTATGATGTCCTTAACCTCGACCGTGATGTCTTTAAACTAACATTGGACCGAAATGTCCTTAAACTACCAATGGACCGTAATTTCCATAAACTAATCGACCGCAATGTCCCTAAACTAAACAATAGAGCCCAATTGCTCTCTTGTCGGATCTAAATGATCCCGTTAAGTTGATCTTAGTCTAAAATGAGACTAACGTATTCTTAACAAACATTTAAGTTGATCTTAGTCTTAAATGAGGCTAACGTGTCCTTAAACCCAAACCCCAAATCCAAATCTACGAAGATACGGATTTGGTCTAATCCACGCCCTACGGGCGACAACATAAATTAGTCTCCGTATACAATCTACGGGCAACCAAAAACAAAACAAATACTCACGACACGAAGTGACCATCTGGAGAAGGAGAAAGTTGTTACCGCGATGCGGTAGTGTAATTAACTACAGGGGCTTGCGCCTGCAGGAAAGAGCCCCCCCACAATCAAAAACCCCTCAACGAGGGGGAATCTGACGAAGTCTGCTACTTCGGCCGCATCCGTTTAAACCTTCGATACATGGTGCCATAAATCAACTTGGTATCTTCGGAGAGGTGGACGGATAGCACTAAATAGCATCTGCCCCCAGATTCAGGCAAGACAGTCCGTCTTCCTGGTTTCCGGCGGTAAACAGATTCTGGCACGCCCAGTGGGACCTTTTTCTCTTTCCACTCCACACTTCGTGTGTCGTGTTCGCGAAAGAATCGCGGTTTGCTATGGTTGCCTGTGGATTCGAGGTACTTAGATTTGGTGTCTTGCTCTGTGCAGAAAACAGAAGATCAATGGCTTCAAACTGCACTAACTGCAACTGCAACTCTCGCTCCGTCCCGTCCGAAGGAGTGACTTACGGGCCCCAAGCGGCCTCCATCTTCGCTATGCCGGTGGAAAAGGTGACTCAGGCCACCACTGGGCTATTCTTCGGGACTATGCTCCCATTGATGAGCTTCACTGCCCCAATGTCGTCGCAAGAAGCTTCAAAGAAGTCGGTCTTTGATCGGCTTGCTACTACCGCGGCCCCTCTCAACGGGTCATCCGGTTCCAACGCCTCAGTCTTCGCCAGATTGGGCCAAAGTTCATGTGGGCCCATGATGAAGCCTGCAATACCAGAAAAGGTTGTTCCGAAGAGGATAGTCATCCCTGCTCCTGAAGTCGTCAAGGCGGCTTCTCCTACCAAAGGGCCGGTCTTTGCAAAACTGACTGTTCCAGCTCCCACTCCCGCTCCTACTCAAAAGTCTGTATTTGACAGGCTAGACACTACTGCTGGACGGAACTCGGTCTTCAAAAGGTTAGTTCCAGCAATGCCTCATCTGAACATGGGGCAAGACAAAGCCATCCTCATCACCGAACCAACACCTACAGCTCGACACGCTCGACGCCGCCACTGGCGCTGGGTAAGGAAGGCTGGGGGAAACTTCCCCTCTGGGCTAACTCCACCAGCTCCAACGGTGGAAATTAATACTGCTGTTCTAACCGGGAACAGTTTTGAGCTGCTGAATAAGGTGCGCAGGAACTCGCCTACCGCCGTATTAAAAAGATCTCCGCCGCCGGTGGAGACTGTCACAGAAATGAAGCCGGAACAGTCCCCTCAACGACTGTCTTCTAAAGTTTACAAAATCTGGCGACAAGTCCGAGAGTCGGTGGTTGATCAAGACTATCCCCACTGGCAGAAGAAGTTGAAGGTCCGACAGGAAGAAAACCGTCCTGTTAAGCCACAAAAGACGACGGCTACTTAGGTGCCCACTGCAGCGGCCCCCTCAACTTCGACCGCTCATAAGAGGAGAAGGCCGGAAAAAATCCCCATGCCTTCGACAAATGTCAAAGGCACTGAGCCTAAACGCCCTAAGTCTGGGGGCATGGTGGTGCATACCGTTTATATGGAATCCGGAAAAGAGGATAGCCGTATCTCCACAGGTCATCGACCGCTTACGCGATCCATGACAAAAGCTCAAGAGCAACAACAAAAGCTTCAGGAGATGATGACTGCGATGGCCGCACTCACCGGGCCAAAAGAAAGCCCAGAGGCATCCTCGGAGCAATGCGATGAGCAAGAAACTGATGCCAAATTCCTTCGGAGAATACTTGAAAAGAATGACAGAGAAGAAGCAGAACAAGCTGCCAACATAAAACGAATGACGCTTCTCTTCCATGACATGGTCGGATGATGTTACAGCCGGATGCTCCAGCTGAAAACCCTCCGATCATTATTGAAGACGATAGAGGAGAAGCGTCAAATCCTATGCCGGGTCTGTCAGCAGCCAAGGAGGAAACCATCTCAAAAGCCACGCTCGATGATTATATAGCTCAACAAATACGAGCTCACCAGGTGAATGAAGCGGCTGGCCAAGTTGTCAAGACCGGACGACCCTATCCGGGCTGGTATGACCAAATCAGTTACCCGTCGGGATATACGATCCCTAAATTCCATGTATATAAAGGGACGGGAAACCCGCACCAGCATGTCGCCAAGTTCAGGGCTCTTTGTGGTAACACCGGAGGCGATGATAAACTGCTATTTCGCCAGTTCGTCGGCAGCTTATCGGACACAGCTTTCGAATGGTATTCAGAGCTTTCCAACAATTCTGTCAAAACTTTTGCAGAGATGGAGTTGTTATTCACTCAGCGTTTTACGAGCGCTAGCGGATGCACCCCGATCACGGCATTGATCAACGCCAGAGTAAAGCCGGGAGAGACGTGGGTGCAGTATGCAATCCGGTGGCGGAACCTATGGTCGAAATGCGAACAACGCATCGAAGAAGCGCCGACAGTGGGCATATTCGTGGGCACTCTTGACCCTCAAGCGACCATCTCGCAATTCATGATGTTCTTCAAGCCAACTACTTTCCAGGCCTTGATTGACAAACTGGCCCAAATGGACCAGATGGGTCATAGACCGTCTCCTCCAAAGCCGGATCCTCGGAATGAAAAGGGGAGAGGAAAAGCGACTTTCGTCGCCAATACTCAACAACAGCCGAGCAACTTAAAGCCGGTTGTTCGCCAAAACAATATGCGTCTACGCCCATCCCTCGAGGAGAGACTGGGACGCTCTTACTCGTTTCCCCAGGATAAAACGAGGAGACTGTTCGAGCTGGCAGTGTGCAACAAGCTTATAAATTTGCTGAATCCAAAACATCCGTTGCAGCCAGGCGATCTCAACAATCCTAGTTACTGCCCTTACCATCAAGCAGTAAGCCATCCAATCGAAGATTGCTTCGTTTTCAAAGGCTGGGTTGAAGACTAATACCAATAGGGCAAGTTCGCACTGTCCGAAAACTGGTAGGTAAGCCCGCCATAATCACATGCTCCGAAAAAGATGGATATGCCGGGGGCATCATGCTCATTCATAGGGAAAGCCCCATGGACCGAAAAGTCCGTAAACTAGAAATTCGCCTCAAATACGGCAACAATGGACCACTGTGTCCAAAAACTGGCTGCGGACCGAAATGTCCCTAAACTAACAATGGACCACTATGTCCTAAAACTGGATGCGGACCGAAATGTCCCTAAACTAACAATGGACACTATGTCCTAAAACTGGCTGCGGACTGAAATGTCCCTAAACTAACAATGGACCGCAATGTCCTAAAACTTGCAACTGACCGAGATGTCTATAAAGTATTACGGACCGCAGCATCCCAAGGCTGACGTGGTAAAAAAAAAAAGGTATGTCCACAAGCAAAATGGGCACGGATGAAAACCCGAAAGGGCGCCGTGAGTAAAAACAGCAGGACTACCGGCGATGTTTGTGAAAATCCGAAAGGGCGCAGACTCGTAAAAAAAACGGTATGTCCACAAGCAAAATGGGCACGGATGAAAACCCGAAAGGGCGCCGTGAGTAAAAACAGCAGGACTACCGGCGAGTTTTGTGAAAACCCGAAAGGGCGCAATCTCGTTAAAAGACACTTGCAAGGTCCTCTCGACCCTGTAAGGAGAGACCACCTGCGTGAGATCCTTACGACTCACAAGGGAGCAACACACTTAGGGATCCCCACGATCCCTAGGGAGAAATTACGCTTGCGAGATCCTCACGACTCGTAAGGAGAATCCTCTTATGAGACCCTTACGGCTCATAAGATTCAAAAGTCTTAAGATACAGGGACCTGAACCAGTTCATAAGCCATCACAACCTCCAATGCTGCCCTACAAGCGGTTCAATATTGACCCTTGTATACAATCTACGGGCATGAATGAACATTTCCCTAACAGAGTCCTACCAGCGACTAGGGATATGCTCACACGGTGAACAAACACTTGTAGGTCCTCTCGACTTGCAAGGAGAAAACACTCTTGTAAGATCCTTACGACTTATAAGAGAACACACACTTAGGAATCCTCATGATTCCTAAGGAGAAAAAGCACCTACGAGATCCTCACGACTCGTAGGGAGAAACACCTTTATGAGACCCTTACGGCTCATGAAGTCAAAAGCCTTAGTCGATGGGATCCTAACCCTGTTTGCTAAGCCACCTTTATTCGACATCGACAGAAGCAAATGATGATTCGCTCCTGGCAATATCCCAGTTGTGGCGATGCTGATACCTAAGTCGGTATCAAATTCCAAGTCCTTTCATGGCAAATGATGATTCGCTCCTGGCAATATTCCAGTCACAGCGATGCTGATGCTAAAATTGGCACCAGATTCCAAGTTCCATACTCGTGGTAAAAAATCAGCGAGCCAAAAATGCATGAAAAATAGCCAAAATGATTGGGCAACTCGCAATAAAAAGCAGCGAGTAAATGACATAAATAGCCAAAATGATTGGGCACCGCGAAAAATAGCCGAAATGATCGGGCAATTGCGATTTTCGCGATATAAAAAGCTGAAATGATAGAGCATCGTGGAAAGAATTTAAAAAAATGAAAGAATAAAACTTTTTGCCTTGCAGGTCCTTTATACAATCCAAGGGAACAAACAAGAAGGGAACTATATCGTCCCACCAGGCTTTGTCGAAGAGAAGCCAAATCTCGACGGTTCATAGACAACCTAAAGTCAATCTCGACATTCGTCGCATTACAGCAGACGAAATGTCACTACAGCGTCCTTCCTCCAACAGGATTTGGACACACCAAAATAAACGAAGCAAAGGCCAAATTCCTAGCTTCAGGGTCTTAACGACAACTCATATAAAGCCTGAAAAACAATCAGAGATCATCTCGCACCAGCACGGAGTGGTCACCACCTTGACATTCGTCTCGATACAGCAGAAGAAATGTCACTACAGCGTCCTTCCTCCAACTGGATTCGGACACGCTAAAAAAAACAAAGCGAAGGCCAAATTCCTAGCTTCAGGGTCTTGACGGTAACTCATATAAAACCCGAAAGACCACCAGAGATCACCCCACACCAGCGCGGAGTGGTCACCACCTTGACATTCATCTCGATACAGCAGACGAAATATCACTACAGCGTCCTTTTTCCAACAGGATTCAGACACGACAAAACAAACGAAGCAAAGGACAAATTCCTAGCTTCAGGGTCTTGACGGCAACTCATATAAAGCCTGAAAGACAATCGGAGATCATCTCGCACCAGCACGGAGTGGTCACCACCTTGACATTCGTCTCGATACAGCAGAAGAAATGTCACTACAACGTCCTTCCTCCAACAGGATTCGGACACACCAAAACAACGAAGCGAAGGACAAATTCCTAGCTTCAGGGTCTTGACGGTAACTCATATAAAACCTGAAAGACCATCGGAGATCATCTCACACCAGCACGGAGTGGTTACCACCTTGACATTCGTCTTGATACAGCAGACGAAATGTCACTACAACGTCCTTCCTCCAACAGGATTCGGACACGCCAAAACAACGAAGTGAAGGCCAAATTCCTAGCTTCAGGGTCTTGACGGTAACTTATATAAAACCTGAAAGACCATCGGAGATCATCTCACACCAGCACGGAGTGGTCAGCACCTTGACATTCGTCTCGATACAGCAGACGAAATGTCACTACAGCGTCCTTCCTCCAACAGGATTCGGACACGACAAAAAAAATGAAGCAAAGGCCAAATTCCTAGCTTCAGGGTCTTGACGGCAACTCATATAAATCCTGAAAGACATTCGGAGATCATCTCGCACCAACACGGAGTGGTCACCACCCCGACGTTTGTCTCGGTACAGCAAACGAAACGTTACCACAGCGTTCTCTCTCCAGCAGGATTCAGACGCGACAATCAAACAACGAAGCCACGGCAAAATCCCTGGTTCCAAACCTCGACGGTTCACCAGCAACCTAGAGACAACCGCGACATTTGTCTCGATACAGCAGATGCAATGCCAACAAATGAAGCGAAGGCCAAATTCCTAGCTTCAGAGTCTTGACGGCAACTCATATAAAACCTGAAAGACTATCGGAGATCATCCCACACCAGCGCGGAGTGGTTATAACTCATCGGGGCTTTCCAAAATGAGCCTAACCTCAAGTAAAAAGCGGCATGGCAAAATTCCTAACGCTTGCTCTTCCGACGGTCAAACTGCCTAGGAGGATTGCTTGAAGACGTATTGTTCATCCCCCGAAGGGATCAGAGACATGACAGTTGTAAGGCTACTCGAACAGAAAGGTTTCCTATCGAGGGATAAATCAGCTAACGCGACGGTACGACGGACAAAACCCTAGTACCACAGACCCTAACGGACCTCTGTCGTAAAGAGCAGAGGTTAACTGTGACGTTAGGATATTCTTGCGAGAAATGCTCGATTCGTCTCGACTCGTGAGGAAAAGCCTTAGGCAGCGGGGATTAAAAAATCTGTTTCCTAAGCACTGGGGCCCTGCAAGTCGGTCCAAAACGGACTCTTGCATACTATTCACGGACCACACTCTCCAAAGTCGAATCTCGACAAGGAGGGAAACAACCACTTACGAGTCCTCTCGACTTGTAAGAGGGAAAATTCTCTAGTGTGATCCTTACGACTCTCAAGAGAAAACGCACTTAGGAGTCCTCACGACCCCTAAGGAGAAAATACACCTACGAGATCCTCTCGACTCGTAGGGAGAAAAGTCTTTATGAGACCCTTACGGCTCATAAATTTGAAAAGTCTTAAGTGGCAGATCCTAACCCTGTTTCCTAAGCCATCGGTGCCCTACAAGGAGGTCAAGATAGACTATCTGCAGGCCACACTCTCCGAAGTTGAACATCGACAAGGAGGGAAACAATCACTTATGAGTCCTCTCGACTTGTAAGGAAGAAAATTCTCTTGTGAGATCCTTACGACTCTCAAGAGAAAATGCACTTAGGAGTCCTCACGACCCCTAAGGAGAAAATACACCTACGAGATCCTCTCGACTCGTAGGGAGAAAAGTCTTTATGAGACCCTCACGGCTCATAAAGTTGAAAAGACTTAGGTAGCAGATCTGAACCTGCTTCCTAAGCCATCACTACTCCTCGAAGTATTCAAGACGGAATGTTCTATATCACCTACAGGCTACGCTTACTTAAGGAATATGCCAATAACAAAGCAGATATAAAAAGGAAGGAGGCAAAAGATTTGTCATTCATACTCGGAAAATTCTTACATCAATAAAGACAATAAACAAAAGCAGCATTATTGAAATGTTTACAAGGGTATAACCTCAGATACAGGGCATGGATTGAGGAAGTCAAAAGTAAGGCCATCTAGAGTCTTTCTGGCCTTTCTGACCATTCTCGTGTGCATCCTCTCGCGCTCACGCGTGTCAAGATCTTCGGTAATGCCCTCCATCCTTTTATAAGCAGCAATTATCGTCGTCTGTTGAAAAATTCGATGCAAAATATCAATGAGGCTATCTCGCCGTTTCTTCGAGATCAGCCCCGACAGATACACTGAATGCACCTTGTCTTCGGTGTCATCCAGCACAATAAGCGGCATGGCCTCGTGAAACCCCGGAAGTGCTCTCCAAATTGCTCCCAGTACGACTTTCAAAAGAGCAGAACGGCAAGGAAGCAACCAACCAACGCGTGCATACAGATGACCCATAATCTCCGCACACTGGGCATCTGTAAACTCTTGGTTTTGGTGACGGCCCTGTACGCGGATATCCTCATAAGTAATGAACTCGTTCAGACTGTATAAATGAACAGCTATAGTGCCTGAAAGAAACATCACTGGAAGATTAGCAATGAGGAAAAACAAACACAGGGAGTTAAACTCCTCGAGAGCAATGCTCTACAGACAGGAATGACACCTGTCAAAGTCGTTTATGGGGAGAATTTAAGGAAATACCCCGAAAACGCTGAGACCCTTGTTCTAAGAAGACATAACCCATCAAAAATAGAATTTCAATCTGATCTTCATGATCTATGAACAAACTCTTAAGAGTTCTTCTATATGATCTGAAAGGAGCAAAGCTCCATTAATGGATTAAGGAATCATAAGAAAGATCCTTTTAGATCTATGATTCCAAGAGAGCAAAGCTCTATTAATAAAACCCTAAAAAGGATTTTCTTTAGATCAAAGATCTATGAAGAGCAAAGCTCTGTTAATGGGTGAAACCCTAAAAGATGTCTCAAAAAGATTTAATCTTTTACCTAATCCGACAAAGTTCTGTCCTTAAAAGTTCTTAAGAAGAAGAGCTGCGCTCCGAAGAAGAAAATAAATTTTCAAGAAGGATTAAGATGAACAGAAGTCATCTCAAGGGCCAAGGGTCCTATTTATAGGCACTAAGCGCCGTTTCAGTTCCATGGGTGATCCAACAGTCGAGATGTTGCCACCGCTGCACCCACGTGTGGGCCCCGTGAGCACAACGGTGGGGGGGCATTTGTTTCCCCAATTAGAGCAAAACTCTGTTCAGAATTCAAAATTTGAATTAAAGCTGTGCTTTTATAAAAGCGCTTCGCTACAACTAGCGCACCCCGTGCAAAGCACATAGGCGCTAGCTCTAGATGCGCTGCGCTCCAAGTAGCGCACCACGTGCAAAGCACGTGTGCGCTAGCTCTAGGAGCGCTGTGCTCCAATTAGCGCACCATGGGCAGAGCGCATAAGCGCTAGCCCTGGAACTAAATGTTCCTCACCGTTGGATCAAATATCCAACGGATATGATTAAATCATCAGTTAACAAGAATAAAATTCTGTTCAATCTTTCCAAACAGAAAAGATTGTGCCCTGAATTTGGAATACCGTTGGATCAATGATCCAATGGTGATTAAAAATCACTAAAATACAGAACAAATTCAGTAAAGAAGGAAAGATTTCTCAATCTTGTTAAAACAAGAAGATTATCTTCTGTAAATCAGAAGCCCTTGGATCAAGGATCCAACGGTGGGGAAATTCCCAAATCAATTGGAGAATAAATCTCTTTAACTGATTCAACAAACCAGCTTCCCCTATATAAAGGACCCTAGACTTCAAGTCTAAAAAAGGACGAACCCCCCCATAAACTTTGAAAAAATCTCAAGAAGAAGAAATAGCTCTCGAAAAAAGAAGATTTTTCTTCAAGGTAAAAAGAATGGTGATGAACAAAGAGATGAAACCATCTCATAATTAAAGAGAAGAATTCTCTTCTTAAAAGATCATAGATCTACAAAGACCAAGGTCTTTTATAAAGAGATCAAAAAAGATCTTATCATAAAACAAAGAAGTACTTACTTCACAGATCATAGATCTATAAGACAAATTATCGTTCTGAGATCATGAACATCTCATTATAAAGAGGGGGAGAATTATTCAATTCTCTTGGGATCACAGATCCATAAAGGCAAAGCCTTTCATCAAAAAGAGATTGAAGTATCTCCTATAAGTTAAGAACATTGTTCTTGGAATCTTGAGATAAAGTCTCTTATCAAAGAAGATAATCTTCGGAGCGCAAAGTTAACCCAAGAAGAGCCTTAGCACTCCTAATTTAAAAAAATGCCTTAGTGCTCTTCATCTAGCGCAAAGCGCTGCAGTGCCATAGCACTTCAAACAACAGCGCACTGCGTTCATTGGCTAGCGCTCAGCGCTGAGCGCACCACTTGCTCTTCACATGTGCGCTGCATTACTAAAAGTGCTTCGCGCGCATTATATGGCATCAGCACCAAGCGCCTCAACGCTTCAATTATAGCGCATCAGCACTCTTCATTTAGCGCAAAGCGCTATGCGCATCTGCGTTCTTCACTCAGCGCAAAGCGCTAAACGCATCAGCGCTTAACATCTGGCGCAAAGCGCCAAGCGCATTTGCGCTTTAACCATAGCGCACTGTGCTCATCGACTGGCGCTAGTGCCAAGCGCGCTATATACTTTTATGTGCGCTTGGGCAGAACATGAATTGTTCTTTGGATAAGCCCCAGAGATATGATGACTGCTTAGCACTCAAATAAAAGACAAAAAAATGTCAAATGAGCGCATCTGCTCTTTCAAATGCTTAGCACCCAATTCTGGCCATAAGTCCTCAAATTATCTTGAACCGAGCACATCTGCTCTTTCAACCAACTCACCTTGGTTCAAGGGTACATCTCTTCACTCCTTTGATATTTGTCGTTGTAATTCCTCAACGTCTTCAAAGAGGTGACGGGTCCCGACAACCACACATTTTACGGACTGTGGGGTCCCTACACCCATGGACTATGATGTCCTTAACCTCGACCGTGATGTCTTAAAACTAACAACGGACTTGGGGTCCCTAAACCCATGGACTATGATGTCCTTAACCTCGACCGTGATGTCTTAAAACTAACAACGGACTGTGGGGTCCCTAAACCCATGGACTATGATGTCCTTAACCTCGACCGTGATGTCTTAAAACTAACAACGGACTGTGGGGTCCCTAAACCCATGGACTATGATGTTCTTAACCTTGACCGTGATGTCTTAAAACTAACATCGGACTGTGGGGACCCTAAACCCATGGACTATGATGTCCTTAACCTCGACCGTGATGTCTTAAAACTAACAACGGACTGTGGGGTCCCTAAACCCATGGACTATGATGTCCTTAACCTCGACCGTGATGTCTTAAAACTAACAACGGACTGTAGGGTCCCTAAACCCATGGTCTATGATGTCCTTAACCTCGACCGTGATGTCTTAAAGCTAACAACGGACTGTGGGGTCCCTAAACCTATGGACTATGATGTCCTTAACCTCGACCTTGATGTCTTTAAATTAACATTAGACCAAAATGTCCTTAAACTACCAATGGACCGTAATGTCCTTAAACTACTCGACCGCAATGTCCCTAAACTAAACAATAGAGCCCAATTGCTCTCTTTTCGGATCTAAACGATCCCGTTAAGTTGATCTTAGTCTAAAATGAGACTAACGTATCCTTAACAAACGTTTAAGTTGATCTTAGTCTCAAATGAGGCTAACGTATCCTTAAACCCAAACCCCAAACCCAAATCTAAGAAGATACGGATTTGGACTAATCCACGCCCTACGGGCGACAACATAAATTAGTCTCTGTATACAATCCACGGGCAACCAAAAACAAAAAAAACAATCATGACACGAAGTGACCATCTGGAGAAGGAGAAAGTTGTTACCGCGATACGGTAGCATAATTAACTGCAGGGGCTTGCGCCTGCAGGGAAGAGCATCCCCACAATCAAAAACCCCTCAACGAGGGGGAATCTGACGATGTCTACTACATCGGCCGCATCCGTTTAAACCTTTGATACATGGTGCCATAAATCAACTTGGCATCTTTGGAGAGGCGGACGGATAGCACCAAATAGCATCTGCCCCCAGATTCAGGCAAGACAGTCCGTCTTCTTGGTTTTCGGCGGTAAACAAGGAGTTTAGCTCCGAGTACCTGTAAAGAAGTCCCGGGGTGGTTTGGTACCACCAAGGACCCTCCGACGATCAAGTTAGTGATGAGATCTGGGCAGAGTAACGGCTTAGTAGAGTAAAGAATGGCTTACTTGACCCCTCTGTGATGGGGGCTTATATAGCAGTGGCGGCACGCAGCAGCAGGCGCGAGAATCTCGCCGGCAGTTACGCTCCCGACGTCACGCCTGCGTAGAGAGCGGATCACCCATTAATGGGGATCGTGATGGCGTGGAACATGGGATGTTGCTGGCGGAGAATCCGCGCATGGCGAGATTTGCAGAGTGGCGGTTACGCCTGTGGGTGGTGGAGTTGGTCGGAAGACCGAGGAAGACGGCCTCGGCTGGAGGGCTCGGGGACGAGCGTGAAGGCTGAAGGGCCTTGGTCTTGTTGCATCTCGGGGCGAGCTGAGGGGCCGAGGGGACCAGTTTGCAGGGGGCCCCGAGGAGGGCCGGCTTGTGATTGCAAGTCGGGTAAAGGGTGGCCTGGTCGGCCTCTGTGGACCCTTTCTTCTGTGTCCTGGGACACGTCATCTGCCACGTGTCCTGATCTTAGAGATCGCCAATATTGAGCATCATCAATTTGGAAGCTTTTTGGGGCGGAATGCGCCTGCCCTTCTCTCCTGAGGTCGTCGCTGCGCTGAACTTCTTCGGTTTGGCCCCCGGCCAGTTAGTGCCGAACTCGTGGAGGATCCTTCTTGGGTTCTTGATCCGCCTGAAGTTACAGGAGGTTCGCTTCAGCCTTTCCCTTCTCGATTCTTCCCTCGTCTTAAAGAGTCACCGTGGTGGTCGAGCGGGCGACCCGAGATGGGTTTATCTCACTTTCAGGAAGCGGCCGGGGGGCGCTGCCGGGACCGGGGTCGTGGCCTTGCCCTCTTCTATTCATGATTGGAAAAAGAATTTTTTCTTTGTTTCCCCTCCCGAGGGTGAGGAATGGCCCGTTCCTACCAAGTGGTCGAGGGAGAAATGTCTGCCGGGGAACCAGTCTGATGACCCCGCAGCAGTGAGAGTGGCGTCGTGGGAGCCCATCCCCCGACCTGACGTGCTGCTGTCCGAGAGGGTCTTGAGCTGGGCCGGTCTTAGCCCCGTCGAGTTCGTCGGTAAGTTAGGCTTGCTTTTTGGCTTGTGTTTTGCTCGTGTCGCTGATTTGTTAGGTATTTGTTTTGTGCAGGATCCATGGACTTCGTCTCGCTCAAAGCCTCCATACGCCAGCCGAGGCAGGCTACGAAGGCTGGGGGCGCCAGTTCTTCTCGCGCGAAGCCCGCCCCAGCTCCTACTGGTCCGGTGGCGGTGTCCCGCGAGCACTCGGAGGCAGATCCCGCCTCGGGTCCCAGCAGAGCATCGGGCCGGAAGCGGGCCCTGATTCAGGAGGACCCTGCCTCGGAAGAGGAGATCGGCTCTCCCTCGGAGCTGATCAAGAGGAGCTCCCGAAGGCCTTCCCGGGGCCGGTCCTCGCCGACCATGGTGAAGAAGGGGGCCTCCGGTTCGCGGTGCCATCGGGGCTGTCCGTTGCGGATAGCCTCCTGCACGAAATAGAGACCTCGGCAGGGGGTAGAGTCCCTGGGGGGACCTTCAGGGCTCAGCTGGCGTCCATCGCCCAGGAGTCCGTGCAGGTAAGTTTTTTGGTTCATTGTGAGATTCCGTGCCTCCCTCTTTCTGATCTTTTCCATGTCTCCCAGGTTCTCCAGCACGTAGCCCTCGCCCTGCGTATGGAAGCCGAGGTGGTAGATCCCGGAGCTGGAGGCTGCGGGTCGCCTCGCCTCGCTGCAAGAGAGCTCCAGGCGGGAGCTGGAGGCGATGTTGGCGAGGGTCTCCTCCTTGGAAGGTGAGGTGGAGGCCGGGAAACGGGAGGTAGCCCAGCACCGCGAGGCCGTCGTGATTGCCGAGGTCAAGCTCGAGGATGCCCAGGTGCTCGCCGGCAACCTGAAGAGGACGGTGAAGACCATCCGAAAGGAGTTGGGGTCGGCGGCCGAGGCGGCCAAGTCGGCTGAATCGAGGACGGTGGAGGGCTATAAGAAGTTAAGGGACTTCTATGATGAATTGGCCATGGCCACGACCCGTATTTGGCACGACGCCCTCGATGCTGTTAAGGCCCGGATGCCGGAGTTCACCGACGCAGATCTCCTGGCCGAGTTCCCCCTCGTGGACACCGATGAGCAGGGGGAAAAGGTTCCTGGCATGAAAGCCGCCGAGGACCCTGCGCGTCACGTGGTGGAGGTCGAGGACCTCGAGGTCGTACCTGGCCCCGAGGTGTAGAGCCCCCGTTTTCCTCCTTTTATTTTGTTTTTTGAATTTTGTAAGGCTGGGGAGCCCCAAAAAATACCCTTTGTAAAGGTTTTGTCTTTGGTAGTAATAAAATTTTTCTTTGGTTCCATTGAATTGCGCTCTACCATCTGTTTGTGAAGAATGCTCGTAAGATATCTCTGCTTGTACCGTTGTGTTTTCATGTCAGGTTGGCCATCTGTCTGACGATCGTCCGTCGAGTTGACTTCAATCACTCGCCAACGAGCATGCCAAGCGCTGCCGAGGAGGTATTCCCATGGGCCCCGGAGTCGAGGGGAGATCGTTTAGACTTGGATAGGCCTGACGCCCCTCACTGGGGTCTCGGATCCTCCGCGGGCCACAGGGCATCTTTGACTTCGAGCATCGGCTACCAGCTGGGGGTGACTGGGCAGGGTAGCTGCTCAGTTGCCCCTTGCAAGGGCTGATCCCTGGCGTTGTGGTAGGGGAGCTACCCACCGGGGATGACCGAGCAGGGTAGCTGCTCGGTCGCCCCTTGCGAGGGCCTCGATCCTTAGCGTTGGGGGGGTGCTGTAAGAAGCCCACTAAGGATGACCGGGCAAGGAAGCTGTGCGGCCGCCTCATGGCGAGGGCTTTGATCCCTGTCGGTTGTGGTAGGAAACTACCAGCCGGGGATAGCCGAGCAAGGACTCGACTGCCTCTGAGGGGACTTTGTTCCTTAGCGTTGGAGGGGCTGTATGAATCCCATTAAGGATGATCGGGCAGTGGGGCTGCGCGATTGCCTCTTGGCGAGGGCTTTGACCTCTGGCTTCGGGGGTAGGCAACTACCAGCCTGGGATGGACGAGCGGGGTAGCCGCTCTGGTGCCTCTTGCGAAGGCTTTCTGATCCCTGGCGTCGTGGGTAGGGAGCTACCAGCTGGAGTTTACCGAGCAGGGTAGCTGCTCGGTTGCTCTTGTGAGGGCTTTAATCCTTCAGGACGGGGACCGAGCAGGGTTACTTCCCAGTGCCTCTTGGCGAGGACTTTGATCCCTGTCGGTTGTGGTAGGAAACTACCAGCCGGGGATAGCCGAGCAAGGACTCGACTGCCTTTGGGGGGACTTTGTTCCTTAGCGTTGGAGGGGCTGTATGAAGCCCACTAAGGATGATCGGGCAGTTGGGCTGCGCGATTGCCTCTTGGTGAGGGCTTTGACCTCTGGCGTCGGGGGTAGGCAACTACTAGCCTGGGATGGACGAATGGCGTAGCTGCTCTGGTGCCTCTTGCGAGGGCTTTCTGATCTCTGGCGTCGTGGGTAGGGAGCTACTAGCCGGAGTTTACCGAGCAGGGTAGCTGCTCGGTTGCCTCTTGCGAGGGCTTTGATCCTTCATGACGGGGACCGAGCAGGGTTACTGCCCAGTGCCTCTTGGCGAGGACTTTGATCCCTGTTGGTTGTGGTAGGAAGCTACCAGCCGGGGATAACCGAGAAAGGACTCAACTGCCTCAGGGAGGACTTTGGTCCTTAGCGTGGGAGGGGCTGTAGAAGCCTACCAAGGACCCTTGGCCCGGCAGGGTTACCGCCCGGTGCCTTTTGGCGAGGGCTTTTGTCCTGAAGGATAGCCGAGCGAGGGATCCTCGGGCTCGACTGCCTCTGGGAGGGCTTTTTGATCCCCGGCGTTGTGGCAGGGAAGCTACCCGTCGGGGATAGCCGAGCGAGGGGTCCTCGGGCTCGACTGCCTCTGGGAGGGCTTTCTGATCCCTGGCGTTGCGGTAGGGAGGCTACCCGCCAGGGGTGACCGAGCATGGTAGCTGCTGGGTTGAATCTTGGTGAGGTGCAGCCCGATCGTCCAGCTGTAGGCATGGGGAATAGGAACGGTCGAGGCAACAGCGCGTGTAGCATATGCATTGAATGTGAGGGGAGGCGAAGTGCTAGGGGCGCGTCGCTTCGATTCCATCAGAGAAGGCTTGATGACTTCCGCGTGGCAACGACCTTTTGGGTGAAAGCGGGCGACTGTTGAACTGCGCAGTGGGCTATATAAGGCTGAAGAAGTACTGGTCCTTCCATCCTTCATAAACAGGTTGTCAAAAATGCAAGATTTCCCGTTTACCATCCTCGACATCATCCACTTCGAAGACGTGTATCTTTACGACCAGAACTGCACCGAGGACACGGTGCAGCTAGTCTATGGGAGCATTGAGGACCATTTCGGCTGGCTGCTCCCCCGACGTTCCTCCCTGCTGCAGCTGCTGATGTACTCCATCTGGAGGGTGTCGTCGGGGCTTTACAACCCCTTGTCCGAGCAGCTCTATGACTAGGCCGTGGGCAAGCTGCGGTCTTTGAGGCGCATCAGCCTGATCTCCGCGAACCGGCTGGCCCGCTCAGAGGCACTCGTCCGCGAATGCTACGAGCTGAGGCTTGGGATCGACGCGCGAGGGAGGAACCGGGGACAGAGGTCGGACCTCGCGAGGCCCCGACTGGTGGAGATCTTTACCGAGTATCACGAGCAGTGCTTGCTGCACCCCCTTCCCCCACTGTTGTAATTTCCTTTTCGTTTTGTGTGTATGGCTGAAGAGCCCATAATACCTTTTGAATAGACGATGTTTTTCTTTCTTTTTCACAATGTTTTATTGATATTTATTAAATTAACAATAGATCCTAGGAAGAGTTTACATTTCTTTAAAAGAAAAGTACAGGCTAGTAGATGACTTTATTGGCTTGGCCCGAGCTCCCTGAAGGACCGTTGGCCCCCGCGCTTGGCATAGGGTACGGGGCTCCCTGAGTTCCGGGCTGTCCGTCCGCTGCAACGAGCATGATCTGACCGATGGTCAGGTCGGCGGGAGGGCGATGTTGCTCTTGCTCGCAGTCAGCCTGCCGTTTATCCCTCAAATATGCGGCGAGGTGCCCAGACCGGATGAGCTCTTCAATGTTCCCTTAGTTGCTTGCAATCCTCCGTGGCGTGGCCCTGTACCCGGTGGAAAGCACAGTAGAGGCCCCGGGTTCGCTTCGCGGCCTGACGCGGGATCGGAGGGAACTTGAAGAACCCCTTGTTCTGGGCCTCCTCCAGTAATACTGCGAGGGAGACGTTGAAGGGGGTATACTCCTGGAACTTCGGGTAGTAGGGCTGCTGACACTCTAGCCTCTCCTCCCGAGCCTTCTTCTTCTGGTCGGATCGTTCTGCTCGGAGGAGGTTAGCGTTCACCTCAGATTCCAGCTGAACCTCGCGCTCGATCCACTCCTTGACCTCGGCCATGGTCTTAGGTTGTGCCAACGCGAAGGAGCATAACCATTCCTTGTGCCTCAGACCGGATCTAAGCGCCATGATGACGGTCTCATCTCAGTGCTCGGGCACCTCGAGAAGGGCGTTGTAGAAATGGGTAATGTAGGCCTTGAACGTTTCCTTGTCCCCACTCTTAACCATGAAGAGGTAGTCGACCGTGCGCTTCTGTAGACGGTTCCCAACGAAATGGCCGAGGAACTGAGTAGCCAGCTTGTCGAAGGTCGAAATCAAGCGGGGCTCGAGCCCCCGGAACCAGTCCCGACCTGCGCGGATAAGGGTGGCCGGGAAGGCCCTGCATTGGGCGGCGTCGGAGTGGTCCTGGAAGCTCATCCCCGCGGTGAAAGCGTCCAAATGGTCCTTCGGGTCGGTTTCCCCGTCGAACAGAGAGACCTTTGGGTGCTTGTTGCACGAGGAGACGTGGACGGCGGGCAATTCCTCGGTGAACGGCTTTGTGAGTGAGTCGGAGGCGTACTTAGCCCCGTCGCTCGAGAGGTGAGCCTCCCGGCGCATGCCCTCGATTTTCTTCTCCAGGGCGTCGAGCCGACCGTGGTATCCCGAGGAATTAGCGCCTTGGGATCCTTGGCCTCCGCTGCGGGTGACCTGCGTCTGGGAGCGGCCCCGGTTCCTCTCGATGAGGTGCCTCAGGTCCTGGGGCGAGGTGGCTCTCGAGTCGCCGAGGCGAACCCCTTCTGTGCGGCCCCGCCGAGGGTGGTGGTGTCGACCACGCCTGTGGATAGGTGAGGTAACTGATATCTCCTCAGGGGGATAAGGGTCGCGAGGAGGCTCGAGGCGAGGCGTTCTGGCGGCGGACCTTGGCGTGGAGCCCTGGGGCGCCTAGCGGGCCTCAAGGAGTACCGGCTCGAGAGATCGGTGGCCAGGGGACGTAGCCTGCTGGTGGTCAGCCGTCCAGACAGGGGCAGAGCCTTCTGGAGGCGGTGGAGCGGCTATCTGGGGCCCAGGCCTGGCCGTTTGGATACGGACGAGCGCCTCCATAAGGGATTGTAGCCGATCTATCCGGCCTGCGAGGGTGTTGATGAGGGTCGCTGGAGAAGGCTCATCCCCGCCTTCGGTGAGTGGAAGGCGGCGGCTGGTACCGGGATATTCAGGATGGTTGCTTGCCATGAGGACGGAGATAGGAAGGTCAACTTTGTGTTTTATGGAGTTATGTTCCCACAGACGGCGCCAACTGATGGAGATCCTTTCCGGGTCTCCGTCAGATGTTGTCTTCCGTTGATCTCCCGGTGGATTTTGATGGTGATCTTCTATTGTGTGTGGGTCTCAATAGGTTTTGGTAGAAGAGCTGGTATGAGGAGTTTGGCGCCGAGTACCCGCAAAGAAGTCCCGAGGTGGTTTGGTACCACCAAGGACCCTCCGACGATCAAGTTAGTGATCAGATCCGAGCAGAGTAACGGCTTAGTAGAGTCAGGAATGGCCTACTTGACCCCTCTGTGATGGGGATTTATATAGCGGTGGTGGCACGCAGCAGTAGGCGCGAGAATCTCGCCGGTAGTTATGCTCCCGACGTCACGCCCGCGTAGAGAGTGGATCGCCCATTAATGGGGATCGTGATGGCGTGGAACGTGGGATGTTGCTGGCGTAGAATCTGCGCATGGCGAGATTCGCGGAGCGGCGGTTACGCCTGTGAGTGGTGGAGTTGGTCGGAGGGCCGAGGAAGACGGCCTCGGCCGGGAGCTCGGGGGCGAGCGAGGAGGCCGAGGAGTCTTGGTCTTGTGGCAGCTCGGGGCGAGCTGAGGGGCCGAGGAGGCTAATTTGCAGGGGCCCCCGAGGAGGGCCAGCTTGTGCTAGCAGGTCGGGCATAGGGTGGCTTGGTCGACCCCCGTGGGCCCTTTCTTCTGAGTCTTGGGACACGTCATCTGCCACGTGTCCTGATCTTGGAGATCGCCAATATTGAGCATCATTATTAGCCCCCCACTCTTGTCCCGACCAGCTAGCGGGTCGGGTCAGGAGTGGACTGCCGTGCCTCCTGAGGTGAGCTCCTTTCTAGGGCTTTGTCGGGACGAGTCCCCGGGCCGTCGGTTGTTTTTTCCGCTGGCGAATCAAGGCGAGATCTCTGCATTTAAAGAAGGTGCGCCGGTTCGTGCACTCTGCAACTGAAGAGACGGTCCACGCGTCAAGCGTCGATTGGCTGACGCGACGTATGCAGGCCTGTGGCGTCTGATGGGACGCGGTCCAGCGCAGAATCGACATGTGGAGCAATCGGAGCCGCTGGACGAGAGGAGTCATTTCGGCGGGAGATGACGGGCGCCGTTGGATGAGGCCGTATGCAGATTTAAACAAGGGTGGGGTCCGCCCTAGGGCCCTTACTCCTTCAGATTTCCCTCTCTTAAGTCTTGGTTGCTCGGCGCTCGTCTTCTTTCTCCCGCTTTCGGCCCCTGAAGATTCTCTTTTCCAAGGTTAGATGTCTTGCTCTGTAGAATCAGTAGACATTGTAGGAGTAGGTTTTAGGGTCCCTTTAGCTGTGTCTGAGTCTCCTCGGGGAGCAGGAGTTGGATCCTCTCCCCGGGATCATGAGGCGGGGGCCGTCTTCAGGGGGAGGCGGTAGGTGTGGCCCCTGGCTCCTCGTGCTGGGTGAGGCATGAGGACGAACTCGCCAATGCTCGGGCTCGCTTCCACATTCCCTCGCGCTACAATATGAATTCCAATAATTTTTTATATTTTTAAAATATTATTCTAGGCAAGCAAATAGATAATTGATATTTGTGCATAATCAATTCTTAAGAACATGTCATCATACAAATTGAACACACATTTCATGCATCACTTAATTGGAGGTTTATACAACACATTCTCTTTAGTACTCTTTTTAAATATATTTTATTGTGTTTTAGTAAGTTTTTAACTAGATTTTTTAGAAAAACAAGGTCAATGTACGTTTCTATTTAGATTTTTAAGAATAAATCAAATGTATGTATATCTGGTTTGATTTTCAAGAAATTTATGATGATAGATTTGTCGACAGAAATATATAGAAACGATAGCGCAATAGTTCCTCCATAAACATAGATTCAAATAGAGATTCATATTTTATAGAACATACTAAATTAATCAATGCAAGATTATGATACATCTACATATATGAAGTAATTAATAAATTCAAAACAAATTTAGGGTTGGAATTTTCAACCTGGGGAGAAATGACATTTTCAATGAAGTTGCAATTCCGTATTTCTCAAATACATAATTAAATTCTATGTAAAGATTGAGCTTCAAAATGTCATAACAGCTTAAGTATCTCAAAATTCATTGTATTCAAACTATCAATCGACTGATATTCTAAATTCTTCCAGAACGTGGATGGCGCTCTCTATTCTTGAAAAAGTTATTGAAACAAAAAGAGTTGATAAAAATTGAAAATATAAAATCTACTAAAATTTTAATATACTGAAAAGTATAGCTGGAATTTTTTCATCAATTTAATATATGAATTTTAGGAAGTAGATAATAAAATTATGCTACCGATATTCTATTTCTCTCAGTATAAGCAAAAATAAAATCATACATATGGAAAAATTAAATAAGAAAAAAAACAACAAGAGAAACATTAGATTAAAGTTATGTATTGAAAAATTAAAAAAAATTAAGGAGAAACGCTTACCTTTCTCTCTGACATTTTTTTGTGCATTTTAAATTTATATATATATTTTTTCTATCTTGGATTTCTTAATGGGTTAATTGTTAAATAATACCCCAATGATTCGCTTACTTTACACTTATATACCTTATTGTTTTTTCGATGCACTTCTATAACCTAAAGTACAAAGTTGCATGAATAAAACTGACTTAAATATTCTAACGGCTAGTTAACAGAGGAAGTAAAGTACCGACGGTTTATACTTTAGGGTTATAAATACAACGAAAAAACAATAAGGTATATAAGTGTAAAGTAAGCGAAATATTGAGGTATTATTTAGCAATTAACCATTTCTTAATAGATTGAAAGAATTTTGATGAGGATAAGAAAGGTAGTAGATGTATTAGAAGAGAGAACTCAATTAATCACATGAGGAGAGAGAAAAATCACTAATTTCCATAAAAACTAGATTCTTATCTTAACGAATCCTTCTTTCATTGTTTTCTTTCTATTGCTTATGTGGATATTTAGATTATTTGGCAATATTTGATTGGTTATGACGAAGTAAAGAGTAAGCAAATGACTAGCTATGTCACAACCACTACAAAATTTCTCGTTTCGAAGAGGTTATGATAGTTGATTAATAAAATTTGTGCGTTTATATTTATGAGATCCCTCGGTACTTGATGGAGATTGTGATCTCTCTCAGATATTGTCCTCCGTCGATCTGGCAGCGAGCGGTTTTTAGCGGCTGAGATTTGTTTTGGGGGTTGTTGAGCGTGTGGATCTCAATGGATTGTTAGAAGTTGTTATGGCCGAGCTACCTGAAAGGGAAGTCCTAGGGTGGAAAACCACCGTAGGACCCTCCGACGATCAAGTTAGTGCCGGAGAATAAGAGCAGTGTAGCGACCTATTGGGTTGAGTTCGAATTCCTGAGTCGTCTGAAAGAGGGGTTTATATAGTGGTCGTGTGGAGCGAGCATGCGCGAGATCATCGCCGTCAGTTACGCTCCTGAGTTATCCTCGTATTAATGGCGGAATACGCCCATTAATGGGGAGACGCGCTAGCGTGGGACGCGGAACGTAGGGAGGCGGATATCTCGCCTTGGCAAGATACACGGACCCGTTGCGGGGGCTCTTGGGTTCCGTGCTCTCGGTTGATCGAGGAAGCTCGGCTTGTCAGGAGGCTCAGAGATGAGCAGGGAGGCCGAGAAAGCTCGGCTTGTCAGGAGGCTCGGAGATGAGCAGGGAGGCCGAGAAAGCTCGGCCTGTCAGATGGCTTGGAGACGAGCAAGGAGACTGAGAAATCCTGGCCTGTCAGATGGCTCGGAGACGAGCAAGGAGGTTAAGAAAGCTCGCTGGACTGCTCGGAGACGAGCTGTTGGCTGTTTGCTGGATGAATATGGAAGGTACTCAGGGAGGTCTCCGCAAGGTCGGATGTATCCTCGGAGATAAGCTCCCGAGGAACGCACCCAATACATCTCATTTATTCCACCTCAGTAGCCCTCGGGACACGTCATCCGCCACGTGTCGTAATCTGAGAAAATACCACTTGTGAGCATCATCATTATCCCTCCACTCTCGTTCTGACCAATTCATGGGTCGGGTCGAGAGTGCAGGGTTACCTAGCACGACAGCAAGGTTTCGGGAGGTATCGTCCATACCAATTTCTAAAATTTGTCGTACTAAAGAACCCTAACATAGAATCTTAACTAAAGATTTTGTAACATTTCAGAAAATATAAAATATTATTTTTAGAAATTTAATATTAAAATAATATATTTCGCGAAAACTATTTGATTTTGCGAATAAAGATTTTTCGTAAAATGGTATAAGTATATACCAATATTTAGAAATTTATCGGAGATTAAAATGATTTACTTATTTTAATGATATTTATCGGAATTTGGGTAAAATCCGTGTTTTCATATTTTTCCGCGACTTGTGCACATGTCATGTGCATGTGTGCATGTATGTGTTTGGGAGTTAGTGAGAATGAGAAAGGGAAAATAAAACAAAGGAAAGAAGAAAGAATGAGATTGAGTTGTGTGTGAAAGGAATTAATGTTAGAAAACAAAAGAGAATGAGTGAAAAGAGATATTTGTGTAGGAGGTGAGTGTAGGAGGGAGAGTGAGGCTAAGAGAGAGAGAGAGAGGGTTACTTGGCTGCTCATTTCTTACCTCCTCCATTATTTCCTCAACTCAATTTCTTCATCTCCTTCATCACACACTACCCCTATGCATCATAGTCAAATCCTAACCTAAACCCTATGCACCTTTCACTAAAAACATGCACACACCCATTCTAAGCCCTTAGAACCAATCAATTTTGGATTTTGAAGACTTGGGCAACTCATAAAGTTTCTTTAGTTGCTAATAAGGTATATCTTTACACTTTAGAATTTAGTTTGTGTTTAATATCGTATTTTTAGTTTGAAATTGAGTTAATTAGGATTTTGATTTTATAAAATTACAAGTTGATGTCTAGTGACCATTTGAGATGTAGTGAGTGTTTACAAGACATTAAGAATTGATTTCATGGCCTGGAAATAAGTTTAGAACCCAAAATACGAAGTTAGAAATTTTTCGTGTCAGTTTTGTGTGACCATATAGCTTACAGGGAATCTGAGATGACCTGGGCTATTTAAGAGTTAAACAAACAATTCTAGTGACCTATATAAACTACTAGGAACCCACTGTAGAAGTACGAGCACGTTTGGAGCTCATAAGGCCGGCGAGACCGGATTTGAGGGCTATGTCGCTGGATTTTTGGTGAGTTCTGATGATGTGGTTTGGTTCTGTAGCTCACTTACCCTCTATACTACCCCACTGTACTGCTAGTTTGGCCTGATTTTACCTGAACTGAAATCTTGGACCATTTTCCTTAGCTGCTGGTTATGTTTTAAGATATTTGAATTCGTGTTATACGTTTTGTGAAACCTTAAAGCCTACAGGGTATCTGGAGCTTTCTGGGATTTTTCCAGGAAAATCAAACAAGACCATTAACCTAGATAGACCACAAGAAGACCACCACAGAAGTACGAGAACGTTTCCTCCTCCTTTGGCCGGCGAGCTCGGACATCAAGGTGATGTCGCCGGTTTTGTGTTGGGATTTGGTGTTGGGTTTTTGGGTGTAGCTCCTAATCCCTATAACCTATTCCCTATATTTGTTTGTTTGGTCCTAATTGACATGAGTCAAAAACTAGGAGTGATTTCCTGAGTTGCTGGTTAAGGTTTTGCGATATGTGAAATCTTGGTTTTTAGTATTTGATTTGGAATGCGTGGTTTTTATAATTTTGGTTTGAATTGATCGTTGGACGTTTGTACGTCAACGGACGAAGGTTGTTTGGTTGATTTTGCATGCGTAGGCTATAGGTTCTAACCTATACGCAATCCATGTGCCGTATCGGTTTTCGGATATTAATTGTGTTTGCATTTCGATGTGTATTGATTGTAGGTAGTTCGCGTGGACTTCCGAGACGACGAAGCACATCGACTTCGGCTAAGCGAGGAGAATTGCGGTGAGTAGATTTATATCTACGGGGGAAGTCGGGTGGATGGCGTATAGCACTCCCATAAATCATAAATGAAAACCGATATATACATATATATATATAATAGGGTTGTAGAAAACCTATATAGGATTCACTGATAGAATAGCTAATGATGATTGATATGTTAAGTGAATCATGATAAGTATGAATCGAAAGAGAACAAGTGTGAGTTGATTGTGGCTTAATATGAGATCGAGATCGATACGACTCGAGATTTATAAGATATGACGTATATGAACGATATCATTACGAGATTGATACAAACGTGAATTGAGATATATGTGTACGATATATCTATATTAATGAGACGAATGAGTGATGTGACGTACGAGACTTTAGATCCGTACCCTCTATATTGTATAAGATGATAGATTCCCTATCCCGTTTGTTGTTACCGTACGATGAATTACCGTACGAGATATATTGTATAGGATGATAGATTCCCTATTCTGTTGATGTCACTGTACGATGGATTGCCGTACGAGATGCGTTTTTCCGGATGATTGATCCGTTCTTGTGATTTGAGAATATTGATAGAGGATTATTGCCATATCGGATATTATGAGGCGTGATCGCCAATGTAAAGATAATACCAGAACCAAACCTAATTCCATACCGACGAATCGTATACATCTTTTAAATGGAAAGCTCAAGGGACGTTACGGATTTTCAAATGATATTCTTTTTCTAAATACCGTAGCCCCCACCTTCAAACTATGATTCGTATCTTAAAAGTGACCGTATAGTTTATATGTAGATAGATATACCCATTGATTGTTCATGCTATGTAGAATATTACCCCTAGTAAATTACATATCTTGTTCCAGTAATAAATGTTATATGATATCATTTTCTAGTACACCTGCACCATTTCTGTTGATGCGCATGTTACACTTACACAGATTTGCCGGCTCACACACATTATTTATCAGTAATTCCTATGTCACTTATACTGTAGAACTGCCACACCATGATATGATTCGTAACTGTTTAGTATATTCATTGTTCTGTACCATTACTTGACATGCTTGCATGATATAACTGATATACTCATATTACTACTCTATGTTGCATACATCGTACCTTGTGGTTATATACTTGCATGATAAACTGATATGCTCATATTACTACTCTATGTTGCATACGTCGTACTTTATGGTTATATGCATTGAGATGCAGTTTTCATGAGATTTCGGGATTTGAGAACTGATTAGTCGAAAATATTGCATCTTTTAGCCGGCAATTTCCTCATCATTTGCATTCATATAGAAGTGTTCGGCATTCATATTTCACATATTAGAAAATCTGTCGCAAAATATCAGATTACATGTGTTAAACCTTAAAACCGGCATTTCTAGGGAAATTGACTGCATTTCATAGCATGGCATCATTTTGCAACCCGTGTTTCGAAGTCCGTGCAGGAAAATCCAGAAGAAAGGCCAAAAATTTACATGGTGCTGAGCAAACATTACACCAACTCCAAGTTTGTAGATCTGGTAGCAATCCAAAAGGCAAAACACAATTCCACAGATCAGATAAAGCCCCAAAGTTTAGCCCAAAGCAACACTGGAAGTGTGAAGCCATGAAGCCAACACTTGGCCGCGGAACCGCGGCTAGAGCCGGCTTGCGCCGCGGTTCCGCGGCGGAGATGCCACGTCAGCCCTAAATATTTGGTGCACAACTCTTACCTCACTTCCAGAAGCTCAGAAAGACATGACAAAGTCCAGAATATTCCAGAGACTTCTGCCAGATCAGCAAACTAGGGTTTCTAATGCTTAATTAATCCTAGCTTAAAACCTAAGCTAGCTCCTAACAAACTCTTTCTAGAAACTCCTCAACAAACTTTTGAAGGGAATTGTAATTTCAAACCTAGACCTAGGGTTTGGGAAGTCTATAAATAGAAGCCTAAACCTAGGGTTAAGATATACTTGATACTTGGATCTATTATCCAAGACTTAGATACTTCTTCATTTTACCCCCTTAATCGTCTTCTTCCACAAGTCTAGTGACAAGGCTTGTGTGAAACCCTTACCCTAATTCCAATCAAAAGCCAAGATCCCGAGTACCCCATCAAGCAAGAAGCCTTGCAACCTTTTATGAGCCGAGCCGATCTTCAACAGAGCAAGTGGTCCAAACGATCTGCGACTCACGGAGCCGAGCAACGCCAAATCGACAATTTAGTTCTTCCTCTTGTAGTTCTTGAGCCACTGTAATCAAATTGTTGATATAAATAAAAGGTGAAATTCTTTTATCTTGTTTTCTTTAAATTCTTGCATCATGATTCAATCTAAATTTCTAGTTGTAATTCTTGTTGTGATGTTTGAGTAATACTCCGCTCGTCGAGGAGTCGAGACGATCAATAGAATGATGATGTAATATATCTGAAAACGATTCTTGATTCCTACGAGTTTTGTAAACCCTAGCAAGTTCAAGAACCGACGACCATTTCGTTGCGATGCTTTCTTGATTGATATCGCTCGAAATTGGGGAGTTACGATCGTTTCTTGAAATTACTAGAGGTTAGAATGTGAATGATATCAACGAAAGAACAAGGGTTAAATAATGAAACCCTAGTTTCACGAGAAAGCCCTAACTCTCGTTGATCATCATCGATCTAGTATCAATTCTTCGAAGGACAAGAACACGAAATCTTGAGATTACATCACGTCTATAGATCCGATCGATTCCTACGAGCTTCATTTAGATTCTTGACATTTGGTTGGAAATATCATCGAAATCCGATTCTTGATTGTTTATCAGTTTCTTGATTCTTGATTAGATTAGTGACACCTGAATCAATCGATAAAATCTTGAATCATGTTTTCTTTTCTTTTCGATTAACTTTTCAATTCAAACAAATCAAATATAAAAACGAATCGCACAATCCCTGTGGACGATCCGCACTCGCTTACGATCTACAATCGACACCGTAATTGATTGCGGTCAAATATAATTCTTTGATTGTGATTCTATACATTTTCTAAACCGACACACAAAGAAATGATCAATCAAATGGCGCCATTGCCGGGGACTATTTGAGTTACTTACACAATCGGAAAATTATAACAATCAAATGGCGCCGTTGCCGGGGATCGCGCGCTAATTCGTTACATATTATAGTTTGAATTGAAAGATTTATTCCATTGTTATTTTGAGATCAAAATTCGTGCAAACCCTAAACAATTTGTTGTGGTTCATTGCAAGGAAATCTGGAGCTGTTTGGCAATTGAGGAAAATTTTTGGAAAATTCCAGAGAGCTGAAGTTATCAACAGGAAGCTGCTGAAAAATTTTGGTGCTGTGTTCCCATTGTTTGACCGCGGAAGGGCGGCAATAAGCCCCTATTGCGACGGAACCGCGGCTTGGTGAAGCCCTCTCTGTGCAAAAATTCCTCAGGTGATTTCTTACCTTCTCCTCTCTCCTCTTTTTAGCTCCAACTGACAATTTTCTGCAGGATTCTTTGCAAAGAATAGCAGCTCGCAAATTGCAAAATTAAATTTGTGCGTGTTTTTGATTCTTGGTTGTTTGCATTCAAAATACGGATATTAAGGGGCACGGCCAAATCCAAATTAGGTGGGGATTTCATTACCTTTCCTAGGCTCCGAAAACCACAAACTTGCATCCGCATTGACCCATATTAACTAAAAGAAATCTAGAGATGACTCTAAGGACTGTCGCGCTCAATTAGGACAAGAGAAGGCCGTGGGTAATTCATTGCTTATCCGCGTTTTCTTGTGGTGCCTAGGCAAGTGTGTCGAAGGCTAGTGGTTATTAATTAGGCCCATTACTTACGTAGTGGAGTACCTTCCCACTTACCTGGCCACAGGGGAACAAAGAGGCAGTGGAGGATTCTATCCTGCGACTTGTCTTTTGGCAGTTAGGAGCGGTCTAGAGCCGGACCTAGGTGACCACTAGATTCTAGGGTTTTGTGTACTGCATTTGTTGTGTCGCATCATTTTTTTCAAAAATCCGTCCCTTTTTCAAAGCAAACACCGCATTCATTCATTACCCCTAATTATAAGTCAACGCTGCCACTTGTACTAACCCTTTTTAGTACAAGATAGGCTGGACACGGGATTCTAGTGCCCGTTTAGTCCGCGTACCCTTTATCGACTCCGAAGTCGATATTTCTCCATTTACCTTTCCTTTACCCACTACCACACCCACACCGATGGATCCACCTCCATCAAACTTCTTTAACCCTAATCTGCCGCCGTCCGTTGGTGCGCAGAATCCACCCCGCATCTCTCTCCAGGAGAAGTGCTACCCTATTCGAGGTCCTCTTTCGACCTGCTTATCCACACCACCAGCCAATGGGGATAACTTTGAAATTAAGCCCCAGTATATCAATCTTTTACCCAAATTCCACGGACTCGAGACTGAGGACGCTTACGTTTTCATCACCAAATTTGAAAACGTATGCGCAATGATGGGTACGTCACAACTTTCAGTGGATGCTATGCGTCTATGACTTCTTCCATTTACCTTGTGCGATATAGCCGAGAAGTGGCTATATAACACTACCGCACACTCTATTACGAATTGGGAAGAATTCGTCGCTGCATTCCTTAAGAAATTTTACCCAATCCAAAAGACAGCTCGAATCCGTAGCGAACTGAATCAATTTGCCCAGTTCCTTACTGAACCATTCTCTAAATGCTTTGAACGTTTCAAGGATCTTTTGGTTCAATGTCCTCATCACGGCATCCCGAGATGGGAGCTTTGCCGAATCATATATGAGGGCAGTAACCCTAACACTAAACAGAGTCTTGAAAACATGTGTCAAGGTACCTTCATGACTAAGGATGATGGGGAAGCTTGGCGATATTTAAAAGAGTTCGCTGAAAAGTCTTTACAGTGGGAAAGTCCGTCATTTAGGAGTGGCATCAACCAATCAGATGTTTCCATAGGAGTTAGAGCTGACATTTCAGCTATACACAAGAAACTCGAGACTATGGAAAACAAATTTTTAGCTGCCTCCCTTAATCAAATGTCACTTTCCAAAACTGTATGTGGCTGCTGTTCTGATCCGTCTCACTTGACGGAAGAATGTCCGTTTCAAGGTCGTGAGCATACCAATGCCGCATTTCAAAGACCGAGAAACGATCCTTTTTCATCCACATATAATCAGGGTTGGAGGAATCACCCTAATTTTGCTTGGAACCAATCACACTCTCAAAACACGGTTCCAAACCAAAACAATTTCCAAAGGGTCCCTCCACCACAACAACAACCACAACTTCAATTGAGTCAGCACCCCTTTCAAGCACATAATTTTCAAAATCCGGTCAACACACCTGCACTGTCTAGTCCTTTACAGTTGACCGGAACTGATGAATCCTCTTCTTTTGCACAATACATGAATTTGGTCTTAACAAATATCATGCAAGTTTCGGCTGAAATGAAGTCTTCTGTCGATAAAATCGAGAAAAACTCTGCGTCCCAAAACGAGAGTATTAAATCGATGGAAGAAGAAATTGCACGATTAAAAGCCGAAATTAGTGCAAGAGAGAAAGGGAAACTTCCAGCTCAACCCTTACCAAATCCTGGCTATTCACATCATGTGAATGCAATCACCATGTTGAGATCTGGAAGAGTGCTTGACAACCATGTTGGGGAAGAAGTTGATGATATTAAAAATCCTATCAACACCCCGGCTGAGACCTTTCCTCACAGACACACTTCTAGTTCTGACCCCAGTTCTTCTACCCCACCACCTTCTCAAGAGCCTATTCTCCATTTCCCAAAAGGCTCGCCACTTTAGCCCACCTCTTTTACTCCTCCACGGACGATCCCCACTTCTATTCTGGGATCGGTTCCACACACACTTCCTTCTCCTATGATGGACCCAGCGCTTATTGCTAAAGCACCTTATCCTAATCGGTTAAGGGCTAACACACCAAGTCCACATATGGAGAAGATCACTGAGATGTTTAAACAGGTTAACATAAACATCCCTCTTCTAGATGCTATCCAACAAATCCCTGCATATGCGAAAGTTCTTAAAGACTTGTGCACTAGAAAGAGGAAGAAACAAATGTCCAAGAAGATATTCATGGCAAAAACAGTAGACACGGCTTTCCCCCAGCAATTACCGAGGAAACGTAAGGATCCTGGCTATCCTACGATTTCCATCTCTATTGGGAAAAAACACATTAACCGTGCTCTACTAGACCTTGGGGCAAGTGTTAACCTGCTTCCTTTCTCAGTTTATGAGCAGTTAGGGATCGGAGAGTTGAAACCATCTCCTTGCACTCTCCAGATGGCTGACCGATCAATCACCAGACCTAGGGGTGAACTAGAGGATGTGTTAATAAAAATCAGGGAATTTATATTCCCTGTGGACTTTATTATAATTGATACACAGCCTGTAGCGAACTCACGGAATCAAATTCCGGTGATTTTAGGTCGCCCCTTTTTGGCCACTTCCAACGCTATCATCAATTGTCGTAACGGTTCTATGACCCTATCCTTCGGGAAGAGGACAATTGAGATGAACATTTACAAGTTAGGAAGTGTACCCTCCGAACCTACTGCTCAGGTCTGTTCTGTCGACTTAATGGATTTCGACAGCAGCGAATTTAATGACCCTCATAATACTGATCTTGACTCTTTTCATACGTTATTGTTTGACCAACTATGTATCATACACATACGGACTCTTCCACCGAGATGTCCGGGTCAACAATTAACACTGATTATGAACTGCTTTTAGAGTCTGAAGATCACCCAGCACTTTGTGATGACATTATTCTTCGGGGTATTGATGAAACTTTGAGGAGATCTTCGCTGATGAACTCGCATTTCTAAATAACACGGGTGTTGAGATGAATCATGTCCCAATCATTGAAATTGAACCTCCATCCCTTCTTCTGACTTGTAAGAAGAATGCGAGTAATCCATCACACTCACTGCATCGTCTCTCCAAAATGAGACGCACACACATTCTCTTCCACCACTTAACCTTTCCCCACTTCTTCTTCCACCAACCAGAGCACTGCATTGATAAAATTTTTGAATGGTTGGTGTTAACATTCGGTCTTTGCAAAGCTTGGCATCGACCACTGATTTTTGACCCCCACTTGTGATTTTCAAAGCTTAACATTGCATAACTCAAGATTGGGGAGGTATGTTTTTCTGGCTCCTAAAAAGAATTTTTACAAAAATGATGAGCTAAAAATAAGTTTGGGGGAGGTTCTTCACTTAAATATTTTGCCCCCGCTAATAAAATTCCTCCCAAGCTTACAGGTTTTTCGAGATTTAGCAGATGGCAACAGTGAGGACACTGTTGAAAACAAGTTTGGGGGAGGTTTGTGCTTATTTTCGCATCATTTGCATCATTCATTTGCATAAGCACAAAACATTTTTTTGAAAACCATAAAAATTTAAAAAATTTCAAGAAAATAAAAATATTTTTGTACATAAATAAGATAATGAAAGTTTAGATAGTGAAAAATTACATTCATGAGATTAGAAAAATTTAAGAAAACCAAGAAAATTAGAAGTTTTCTTATACGAACTAGTAATAAGTAGTTATGAGCCGTTGTCCCAAGAGTTAGTAAGATGAAGGACGTCACTAATCTGAGGATAAAAATAAGTCTGAAAAATAGTTTCTATTCTGGAAGCCAAACATTTTGAACGTTGATACCCTGCTATTCGCACTTACACACGTCTTGAATCCTGGGATAGTAGAGGATACCTTGAAATGCTCTTGTCTTAAAGCCGATGTATGAAGGAAATAAAAAGAAAAAAAAATGAATAAAAATATAAAGTGGTGAGAAAAATGGACACTGGTTTTGTTATCACCAAGGGCAATAAAAATGTATAGCGAGGGTGCTTCTTCACCTAGTGCCCTAAGGCCAACTGGTCTGGGAGTCACTGCTATGCCTTAGGTGGTGCAAGACGAGGAAAATACACCAAATAAGCAAACACACGAGTAATCGGTCGGTTAGTACCTCAAGAAGTATTAACGGTCGCATGAAAGTGTGTGAGCAATTTCGTCTAAATATTCATTAATTAAAAAGTACTGAGGCTGATGGGCAAGAGTATGATAGTTTGAATTGAATTCTCCGGGTGTAGGGATGTCCTTTACACACACGCAGGATTATATGATCGATGTTTGGAAGAAAGATAGGAATGAAGAATAAGACGATGTTTTATTGAGGGAGGACATGATTTCTAACATCTTTTCATGACCATTAAGATAGGGCCCATGATAATCGAAAAGCTAGCTTAGTTGGAAACCCTAATTTTCAAGGCTTTTCTTTTACAATTCTTTTCTTTAAATGTAATATTCATGATCTTCCTTTTATTATTGGATTTTGTGGGTGCAATCCGCTGAAAACCCTCAGGAGACAACACTCCTTCTACTAGGGACACCTAGAGGTTTAAAGGCTTGTTGCACGTACTCAGTGCAATCGTGTCGCCTACGAAAGTGTGCTAGTTAGTTTTTTTCTTTCTTTATTTTCTCCTTCTCTTTTTAATAAAAGTTCGCTCGAGACGATCGAAATTAAGTTTGGGGGAATTTGATTAGTCGAAAATATTGCATCTTTTAGCCGGCAATTTCCTCATCATTTGCATTCATATAGAAGTGTTCGGCATTCATATTTCACATATTAGCAAATCTGTCGCAAAATATCAGATTACATGTGTTAGACCTTAAAACCGACATTTCTAGGGAAATTGACTGCATTTCATAGCATGGCATCATTTTGCAACCCGTGTTTCGAAGTCCGTGCAGGAAAATCCAGAAGAAAGGACAAAAATTTACATGGTGCTGAGCAAACATTACACCAACTCCAAGTTTGTAGATCTGGTAGAAATCCAAAAGGCAAAACACAATTCCACAGATCAGATAAAGCCCCAAAGTTTAGCCCAAAGCAACACTGGAAGTGTGAAGCCATGAAGCCAACACTTGGCCGCGGAACCGCGGCTAGAGCCGGCTTGCGCCGCGGTTCCGCGGCGGAGATGCCACGTCAGCCCTAAATATTTGGTGCACAACTCTTACCTCACTTCCAGAAGCTCAGAAAGACATGACAAAGTCCAGAATATTCCAGAGACTTCTGCCAGATCAGCAAACTAGGGTTTTTAATGCTTAATTAATCCTAGCTTAAAACCTAAGCTAGCTCCTAACAAACTCTTTCTAGAAACTCCTCAACAAACTTTTGGAGGGAATTGTAATTTCAAACCTAGACCTAGGGTTTGGGAAGTCTATAAATAGAAGCCTAAACCTAGGGTTAAGATATACTTGATACTTGGATCCATTATCCAAGACTTAGATACTTCTTCATTTTACCCCCTTCATCGTCTTCTTCCACAAGTCTAGTGACAAGGCTTGTGTGAAACCCTAACCCTAATTCCAATCAAAAGCCAAGATCCCGAGTACCCCATCAAGCAAGAAGCCTTGCAACCTTTTATGAGCCGAGCCGATCTTCAACAGAGCAAGTGGTCCAAGCGATCCGCGACTCACGGAGCCGAGCAACGCCAAATCGACAATTTAGTTCTTCCTCTTGTAGTTATTGAGCGACTGTAATCAAATTGTTGATATAAATAAAAGGTGAAATTCTTTTATCTTGTTTTCTTTAAATTCTTGCATCATGATTCAATCTAAATTTCTAGTTGTAATTCTTGTTGTGATGTTTGAGTAATACTCCGCTCGTCGAGGAGTTGAGACGATCAATAGAATGATGATGTAATATATCTGAAAACGATTCTTGATTCCTACGAGTTTTGTAAACCCTAGCAAGTTCAAGAACCGACGACCCATTTCGTTGCGATGCTTTCTTGATTGATATCGCTCGAAATTGGGGAGTTACGATCGTTTCTTGAAATTACTAGAGGTTAGAATGTGAATGATATCAACGAAAGAACAAGGGTTAAATGATGAAACCCTAGTTTCACGAGAAAGCCCTAACTCTCGTTGATCATCATCGATCTAGTATCAATTCTTCGAAGGACAAGAACACGAAATCTTGAGATTACATCACGTCTATAGATCCGATCGATTCCTATGAGCCTCATTTAGATTCTTGACATTTGGTTGGAAATATCATCGAAACCCGATTCTTGATTGTTTATCAGTTTCTTGATTCTTGATTAGATTAGTGACACCTGAATCAATCGATAAAATCTTGAATCATGTTTTCTTTTCTTTTCGATTAACTTTTCAATTCAAACAAATCAAATATAAAAACGAATCGCACAATCCATGTGGACGATCCGCACTCGCTTACGATCTACAATCGACACCGTAATTGATTGCGGTCAAATATAATTCTTTGATTGTGATTCTATACATTTTCTAAACCGACACACAAAGAAATGATCAATCAAATGGCGCCGTTGCCGGGGACTATTTGAGTTACTTACACAATCGGAAAATTATAACAATCAAGAACCATGGTTATATTTCGAAGAAAATGATGTATTGTTTTAAAAACTCGGTTTCTCATGATATGATATTTCGATGTGTCCACCATGAGTTTTCTCGGTTCTGAGATTGGTTTTCGAGACCCGATTCGAGGAGGTGATGATCCGTTTGCGGGTATATGGTGGATCCGGTATGTACCCGTGGGGCAAGAAATGATTGTCGTGGTGTAGCCGATGAGCCTGGAAGAGGGAACACTACCTACCGGTGATTGTATAGAACTCAGCGGATATCTGGAGGATACCGACCGGAGTCGTGAGATGGATATGAGGGCCGATATGAGTATGTGGTGCCTGAGATAAGATACGTATATGAGGGCCGATCTGAGGATGCGGTGCCTGAGGTATGAAGATTTACGTGTCGATGCTGGACACGGATTTTCATGATGTTTCGAGTGTCGGTGTTAGACACCCAGGTTCTATAATTTTGATCTGTCGTTGATAGACGCAGGTGGTTGATATCCTCATACATACATACATACTATGTTTTCATGATGTTTCGAGTGTTGGTGTTAGACACTCAGGTTCCATGATTTTGATGTGTCGTTGATAGACACGTGGATGTTATCCACATATATACAGGCATATGATGTCGGATATTTATTTATATACGCTATAGGCATAGACTTGATTGTTGACATATATGCATTTATGGTCACCCTAGATATCATAGTATTACATTCAGGATACAGTGACCTAGGAAATCGTTATTTTATTCGATTTCTACTTGTTGATGTTTTCTACTCACGAGTTGGCAACTCATCCCCGTTGTGCCACAGTCCTTGCAGGTTTGACCGATTGGGATCAGTTGCGGTAGTGCTGGCATACTGCTTCATCCAGGGTGTTTGCTTTGTAGGTAGGACACATGTTGGATCGTGCCCACTCTCGTATTGTTATATTCCATTGTATCTAGATAAACTCCATCATATCATATCACATCAGATCAGAAACTAGAACTGTATATTGGTAGACTTAGAAAGACTTGGGTTTTGTGCGAGACTCATACCGACGGGTTGTGTCGCTTCTTGAGTTTGATGTCTTCCTTTATTGTTCTTTCTGGGTTGATCTTCGCCGTTGGGCGTCGTATATGTATTACTTGCGTGGTTGTGTTTCCGCCAGTTGGCGTAGAGGTAGCTCCCGCTTGGGGATGCCTATATATTGTTATATATCTGTTTTTGGATCAAAATATACAAGGGAGGTGCCGTCCGAATTTTGAAAAGACAAAATATGATTCATTATACCTTATTTCAAAACTGCACTCCACTGAGGAAAAAAATGTTTAGATTTTCTGGGTTTCGGCTTACTTGATTTACGTTACGCCTTTTGATGTTGCGTGATTTAAGTGCGGATCACGAACTAAATTTCGGGTCATGACAAAGTTGGTATCAGAGCGTTAGGTTTAATATTGGTTTGAGTCTGGGTTTGACTATGCGGAGTCTAGGGCGTAAATATTCCGGAACCTAGGCTTGACCTTACGGAACTTAGACTTGACGGGGGGTATTAGACCCGAACTTTCGTTTCATAGGTTGACCTTGATTGATGTAGTAGGTAGCTTGAGTAGAGTGACGTGCCGTACGTATGTTCTGCGGTATATTTACGATACGATACTCCACTTAAGAAACCTTTGGTTGTGCTTATCTTGAGATATTTGATACTATTCGTTCCTTTGATCATATATCCATTTGGGATATGATGATTTCCTTCTTTCATGTGATCTATCTTCATCGATACCTGCTTGAGGTTCCTGTCACCATAGTTTGAGCACAGATTGAGCTGCTTCTAGTATTTCGGTCAGGGCGAGCTCGTCATGGACGAGGACTGACCATTGTTGTTTTCTGGTGACATGGAGACGTGTAGTTATAGTGATGTGTTGTGATCTCTTGTTTGAGGCGAGTGTTCGGTTTTGCACCGAATGATCGGGCCGTTGAGAGAGGCTATCGGATTGAGAGGACTGTTGATGTAAAGTATACTTCAGAGATCGTGATGTTGTCTACTGTGCAGACAGATGACCCAGCTGTTGCTGAGATTGATGGGATGTCGTTTCCAAAGTTTATGAGTTGAAACCGCTGGAGCTTCCATGCAGAGATGTGACATAAGGTAGCTTGTCTATCTCGAGTGGAGCGACCGTCAAATTCGATGTGCTGATGCAGGCTCAGTTGAGTTGAAGAATTCCATTGAAGGATCTTACTCAGGTCTAGAGTAGATCGATCAAGAGAGGACGTTGTTCGTCGATGCTCCGATTTAAGATCGGTAAGTTGACCAGTTTCAGATAGAAGGACCTCACCAGATGCGTTGTGAGTTGATTAGGAACGGACGAATAAAGTGTATTCCTCCGATAGATTGGACGAGTTCCCGAGGACGTGTTCGGCTAGATATCTTCCATAGAGTGATGAAGGTACCGAGTTCGTAATTTCGAGTCCGTATGAGAGACTCCAGATTGACTGGGGCCGAGAATGAATTGCAATATGCAGATAGCAAGAGATGGCGTCAAAATGGATGATAATAAAGACGAGTGGAACAAGAGATTCGTGCGAGATGTTAACGAACGGTTGTTACACTCCATTGATGCTAGAGGATTGATATGTGTGCAGAGACGTTAGATACAGCCAAATTTCCAGATGAAAGCCATGCTGAGGACACAGCTGTCTGGTTATGAGGAAAGAGTTACGCAAGAGTGCCAACTTTCATATAGTTCGGCATAGGTGAGATCGGAAGAAGCCGTGAGCAAGTTCTTTCCAGGACACCGCAGTGATAGAGATTTGCACCAGGATCAGTTATAATGTGCATATTCAGAGGGCCAGATGTCGCCGTCAGTAATGTGCCATTGTGAGTGGTCTTGTTGATTGGTCAAACGGTGATCAAAGGAGTTCCAGAGCGGGACTGTTTCGTTAGTACGCTTGACCGGGCCGACGAGCAGAAGGATTACGAGATTGATAATCCAGAAGAGAAACAGAGAACCCAAAGACCGGAGATGCCAGACCGGGAGCAGGAGGCAAGTAGATGATCTTGCTCTGCCGAGTTTGGGTGCACCGGCATATTTTTCGACATTGTAGGAGGTGTGCCTCAATGTCAGTTATTGCGATTTGCGTTTTGTGATCCGAGTATCACACTTTTATCTCTTGGATTGGAGTTTTAATGATTGGGTTTCGTGATTTATGTGTTGGTGCACCTTGGTTGCACCTATTGGAGATTTATATTGTGCACAGTTATTGAACTTGACTTATGTTTTATACACCGCTATATTGAGATTATGATTTGTGCATATCTATTGCACTTGAAGTTGATTTTGTGTCTTGTTGCACGTACTTATGATTTTGATGGATTTCGAGATTGTTGATTTGATTTTTGTGCGTGAGGTACGCACTCGATTTGATTTTCGCACTTGGTATAGCTTATATATGCTTGCAGTGCATTAATGTATGGTTTTGTGCACGTAGTTGCACACGTTTATGATCTTATACACCTTGGCATATTCGGTGTTGTTTTGTGATCATTGAGATGTTGATGAGTTTTCGTGCATTGTTGCACCAGCTTGATATTTTTTTGCATTGTTGCACTAGCTTGAGATTTTGTGCATTTGTTGCACCAGATTTGTATTTCGTGCATTGGTTGCACCGGAATTGTATTTCGTGCGTTGTTGCACCAGATTGATGTTTTCGTGAGCGTCTGCACTTGATGTTCGTTATCGTGCATACTGTTACACTAGATATTTTATATAGATCGGACGCACTTGATTTTCACGCATGTTGGGCGCAGGATCTGAGATTTTGTGCACACCGGATGCTCTTGATTGTGATTTTTATTCGCGCACGTTAGATGCACTTGATGGAGTCTTCATTTGTGCATGGTTGTTGCACTTGATTTAGATTTTCATTCACTATAGATGCATTTGATGTTGTTGTCATGCACACCTGTTGCACTGGACGGATATTTTCGTGCACACCTGTTGCACTTAGTTTTGCTTTTGAGCATATTGTGGCATTTTTGTTGGATTGGATTTCCGTGCGCACCAGACGCACGTGATGTTGGATACATCTTTTGAGACTGATTTTATTTATGAGTTTTGCATTTTGATGATGGATACTATATTGTATAGTAGCCGAGTAGGACGGGTCTGAGGACAGTATCTGAGTACTTTTGCATGCATATAAAAGTTACCAAAGGTTTTCAAAAAGGAGCTATAGTCTCTTTATTTAGTACGTGTCCGCGAGTGACACAAAATTTTATAAAGAGAACCTTCTGGGATATTCAAAAAGGGCAAGACGTATAATTGAGCAAACATATATAAGTATATAATTATTTCTTTACAAATGATCGTCCACCACCTGTACCGTGAGCTACGCATAGCACGGGGATTTGAGAAAGATTTGGCATGAGTGATTCAGTTTTTTAAAAATGGTTTTACAAGAATGCGTGCTATATACGTGTTATGATTTAATTAGTGCATTTGGATTTCCAGTAGTATGATTCGATATTTGTATTTCCATTTTTAACTCCGATGATTGTGTCATGCTTGACGGAGTTTGATTTGAGTTTCGTACTCGTTTTCATACGCACAGGATGCGCCGTGGTATTTTTATGTTATCCGTGATTTCGGAACCCCATTGATTTGAGCTGATTATTGAAATATTTTAGTAGATGGGGATTTAAATTTAAATTCAGGGACCGAATTTATTTAAGGGGGGAAAACTTTAACATTTCAGAAAATATAAAATATTATTTTTGGAAATTTAATATTAAAATAATATATTTCTTGAAAACTATTCGATTTTGCGAATAGAGATTTTTCGTAAAATGGTATAAGTATATACCAATATTTGGAAATTTATCGGAGATCAAAATGATTTACTTATTTTAATTATATTTATCGGATTTTGTATAAAATCCGTGTTTTAAAATTTTTTCATGACTTGTGCACATGTCATGTGCCTATGTGCATGTGTGTGTGTTCCCCTCCGAAAAACGGCTCGTAGACTGGGACGTCTAGGCCTGAGATTCGGGGCAGATACTATTTGGTGCTATCCGTCCACCTCTCCGAAGATGCCAAGTTGATTTATGGCACCATGTATCGGAGGTTTAGACGAATGCGTCCGATGTAGAAGACTTCGTCAGATTCCCCCTCGTTTGAGGGGATTTTGATTGTGGGGACGCTCTTCCCTGCAGGCGCAAGCCCCTGCAGTTAATTACGCTACCGCACCGCGGTAACAACTTTCTCTTTCTCCGTATGCTCACTTCATGTCGTGTGTGTTTGTTTTGTGTTTGGTTGCCCGTGGATTGTATATGGAGACTAAGTTATGCCGTCGCCCATAGGACGTGGATTAGTCCAAATCCGTATTTTCTTAGATTTGGGTTTGGGGTTTTATGTTTAAGGATACGTTAGCCATATTTGAGGCTAAGATCAACTTAAACGTTCGTTAATGATACGTTAGTCTAATTTGAGACTAAGATCAACTTAACGGGATCGTTTAGATCCAACAAGAGAGCATTTGGGCTCTATTGTTTAGTTTAGGGATATTACGGTCGATTTCCAGTTTAGGGACATGGTGGTCCAACATTCCCATTTGGGGACGAACATTAGTTTAAGGACATTTCGGTCCAACATTCCTATTTGGGGACGAGCATTAGTTTAAGGACGTTTCGGTCCAACATTCCCATTTGGGGACGAGCATTAGTTTAAGGACGTTTCGGTCCACGAGTTTAAGGACCCCGCAGTCCGTATCAATGTGTGGTTGTCGGGACCCGTCACCTCTCTGACGACGTTGAAGGATTACAACGACAAATATCAGAGGAGTTCAGAGATGGACCCTTGAACCGGGTGTAAATTGATTTGGGAGAGCAGTCGTGCTCAGTTCAATTTAATTTGAGGACTTATGGCCAGAATTGGGTTAAGTCCATTTGAAAATGTTTAACATTTTATCTAAATCTGGCCTGTTAGGCCTCTGTTTGGGCTCTGGCCTTTTAGACAATGCATAGCATTGGGCTGTTTATTTAAATGCATGTCATTTATTTTGGCCTGTTAGGCCTTTTTAATTGGGCTCTGTCCCTTTTAATAGTGTACAACACTTTTTGTTTGGTCTGATAGACCTTTTTATTGGGCTCTGCCCTTGATAATGCATTGCATTAAATGCTCTGACAGCGCCCCACATGGCTTGTCAGGCACTTTGCGCCAATTGAGGAGCGCAAGGCGCAAACTCATGTGATGGTGACACGTGTCACGCTCTTGTGAGCGCAAGCGCAGTGCGCTGCGCCATTGCGCTGCGCTAGTGCACTGCTGACACGTGGCGCGCTCTGGTGAGTTGTGCCAATCCAAGAGCGCAATGCTCATTTTTGTAAAGCGCAAGGCGCAGTTTGTTCTGGAGCTGACACGTGGCGCTCTCTGGTGGTTTGCGCCAACCTAAGAGCGTAACAGTGCAAATTTTACAAGTGCAGGGCACTGTTTAATCTCTTGATCAAATTTAGATCAAAGAAAACAAGTTTTTTTTCTTGTTTCAATAGGTTTTACCTCAAGATTAAAGAACCAATGGTTCATCAAAAGGCTGTGCCTTTATATAGATCAAAGATCTAATCTTTTTTGGTCTTTTTTCTTTTTATGTTGAGGATCTTGATCTTGTTCTTAGATCTTTGATCTTTTTAGATGAAGTTCTTCTTTTTTGTTTAATTCTAAGAATTAAATTCTTTAAATGAAGAAGATGATCTTCTTTTTTTTTTAAAGGTTTACCTTCTTTTCTTTTTGAGTTCTTTCTCAAAGTTTTCAGAGGAATTCTTTGTTTCTCTTTCTCTGTGTGTTTTTTTAGACTTGGAGTCTAGAGGCCTTTATATAGTGCCAATTGATTTGTTAAATTGGTTACAGAGATCTTTCTCTGAGTGATTTAGGGATATTTTCCCACCGTTGGATCTTTGATCCTAGGGTCTCTGTTTTACAGAAGACAATCTTCTTGTTTTTAACAAGATTGAGAAAGATCTTTCAAAAATTTTATTGTTTTAAATTCTGGCACAGTTGGCGCAAGCGCACCTGCGCTTGACACGTGTCGCGCAGCGCAGAGCGCAGCGCAATTGCGCTAGCGCAATTGCGCTGCTACGTGTCGCGCAGCGCAGAGCGCAGCGCAACTGCGCTGCCACGTGTCGCGCAGCGCAGAGCGCAGATCATCTGAAGCGTTGCTTCCTTTATTTTTATTTTAAATAGAGCCTTACTCTGATTGGGTGCGCTGTCTTGGGCGCAGCGCTAGCGTGTCAGCTTTTGACACGTGGCGCGCTGCGCGCAGCGCAAGGAATCTGAAGCGTTGCTTCAATTTTTGAATTTTTGAAATTCAAACAGAGCTTTGCTCTGATTGGGGGAAACAAATGCCCCCCCACCGTTGCGCTCACGTGGCGCACACGTGAGTGCAGCGGTGGCAAGATTCCAACTGTTGGATCAACTCAGGAGTTGAAGGGGTGCAAGCGCCTATAAATAGGACCCTTGGTCCACTTCAGATGTTCATCATCTTCAAGAATTTGATTTTCATAGCCTTGCTCTTGTTTCCAAGAACTTCAGAGCCTTGCTCTCATTTCCAAAGTCAGAACTTTTTTAGAAAAACTTTAGGTAAAATTAATTTAAATTAAATTAATTTAAATCTTAGGTAAAATTAATTTAAATTAAATTAATTTAAATCAATCTTAACTAACAGAGCCTTGCTCTCATAGATCTTTGATCTAAAGAAAACCCCTTTGGGGTTTCACCAATAGAGCCTTGCTCTCAAGAATCCATAAATCTAAAGAGATCTTGTTTCAGGGTTTTTTAACCCATGAACAGAGCTTTGCTCATGGACCAAATGTAGATCTTTTTGATCTAAAAATGAAGAACTCTTAAGAGTTTTCATGGATCTCTAAGATCCCAATTTTTTTTTAATTTTTAGGAGTTAAAAAAAAAATTCTTTGATGGAATCTTCCCTCATTATTACAGAGCTAGGCTCTTTTAAGGAATTTTATTCCCTTGAGACCAGAGTTTGACAAGTGTCACTCTGTGACAGAGCTTTGCTCTGAAAGGGGAGATTTTCTCCTTGTCTCTAGGGATTTTTCACTTAATGGGATTATTCTTTTGGGGATATTCTCATTAATTGACAGTCCCATCCAATGATGGGGCTGTCTTATTAACCGATGCATTGTCATCTAGATTTTGTGTGTTCCTCTTTGGTCCCTTGTCTACTGCATTGCAGTATGGTATAAATTTTAAAATGCCACGCGTTGGAATTACAACACTGACGGCTGATTTCATTTTTCTTTGCAGGCAATCATGTCTACTGATTTGTCTTTCCCATTTGCTCGCTCAGAGGAAGGATTCCTTGAGGCGCCAGTGGACCGGGAGGTTTTTGCTCTGATTAAGGATCACGACCCAGAGCATAAGAACCTTCATCTATGGGGCCGATGGTACAGTGAGATCATCAGGGGTCGTCGAAGCTTTGGTTGCGCGATGCCGTCAGAGCCTATCTCGTCGATCCCCAACGCGGATGAACCCCCGGTGAAGTATGCCGTGGAGGTTGTGAACTGGAATTCGGAGGATCTTCTCCAGCCTTCAATTGCTGCCATTCCCGTGCAGTCGCCGCCGGCCGTAGATATTCTGGGGCAACGCATATGCCAGGGTGAGGCGCGCCGTTGGGGACAGGCTTATAACCTCGGATTGACCCCTCGACAATCGGCCGGATATTTGCAGTGGGCGAGGTATATCTTGTCAGCGAAGAAGACACATCTGATGAAGATCGGTTTGTACCCTGCCGTCTACGCCTCGCTTTTTGAGTACCCTGCTCCTCCAACGTGGTGGGTTAAGGCGTTCGTAGAATAATGGAACATCCCGACCCATACCTTCCTTCTATCGGACAGGGAAGTCTCCATCTCCCTGGAAGAGTTTACTGAGATCTCGGGTTTGCCGGTGAGGGGGGAGCATTATGAGGAGCTGCTTCCTCCTGACGAGTATGTCTTTGCCACCAAGCTGCTGGTATTTGATTTGACACCGGAGAATGCTATTCAGCACCAGTTTCCGAGTCTGGTGAAGGTGCTGAATATATATGAAGGTCTCTATTTGGAATCAGGAGTCCGGGGAGTCAGTTTTGCAGATTTCATCACCCGCTTTCTTCGACCGGAGATTATATCACAGCGGAATGAAAAGTTCGCCAAGCTCGACGACCCTTTCGACTTTGGCTTAGATCGACTACCAACATTGGAGGGTGACCAAATTGGTTTTTATCTTCCTGACACTGCCATCATGCCCTTATCTGAAATTGCCGCCCCGGGCATTGACGAAGAGACCTTCTTCCTCGGGTTTCTAGGATTATGGCTATCTTGTTTCGCACTTCCCATGCACCCATGCTACATTAGGCCGTCCGTCTTCTACCCAGCGCACCGGATGGTGGCTGGTATACAATTATCGATCGGAATCGCAGGGCTGGCTCACCTGTATCATGGATTAAGTGTGGCGCCGGACGCAAATGAACCCGGGGTGCAACCCGCCAATTTCCCGATGCACTATTTTACCTCATGGATGGAATTGCATGTGCTTGGAGTATTCGGGATTCATAAGAGCCCCTCCTTTTATAAGAAGTGCAGACTCCCAAGAGTCATGCGGTTAGTTGGTGCTTCCATTGTGAATCCGCCTCAGCGGGAGGCTAGGGGGTTGCTTCTCCGTCCGCACATGGTCGGCGCGAAAATTTCTTTTCAGGACAAGGTGATGACCATTGGCCCGGATACCTCCAAAACGGTGTTGGCGTTGCGCGATAGCTTCAAGGACGGGGCCTCCGTATTAAAAGCCCGGGAGGTTCTCCACTTATACTCCATCCGGCCGGGCTTCTTGGTATTCAGGCAGGATGATACGGCGCTCTTTATGAGGTATAGCCCCAATCGGTTCTCCCAACAACTAGTCTATAATCAGGGGGTCCCACTGGAGGCGTTTTTGGAAGAGCCCGCTGCCACCAGGGAGGGGATACGGAACGCGCTACACCACTTCATGCGGCTGAACACGGGCTCCTACTTCTTCATCAGTGAATCAAGCTGTGTCCCACACATCCTCAACGCGTACATGGCTTGGTACGGGCACACGATGGGCGCAGTCATCCGTGAAGAGAAACGGATGTTGGTTGACCGCAAGGGTGCGCCTCCCGGCAGCGACCGCAAGGCTCCCCTGAAGCCAAGGACTCCTGTCGTTCCTCTGCTAAGAGATGCAGAAGCTAAGCCACCGCGCGTGTTGAGCCCTCCGCGCAGGTTGCCTCGTGATGCCGTGGACGTGCCCCCAGCGCGCCGTGCTCCAGTGGAGACGGTGAACGTAGTTTCTCCCGAGTCTGGTGTGGGCCCGGACATCGGGACTCGCCGTCCTAAAGTGCCCGCAAAGCGCAAGTTGATCTTGGGTGCACCCGGGGCTCGCGTGCAGAAGAGGAAGAAGAATTCGATCCTCTCTCTCGATGCCAACCTCGGCTTGGAGCCTCAGGCCCCCATCACCGAAAGATTAAGCGAATACGGGAGCAGCGAAGGTGTCTTCGTAGATCCAGCAGACACCGATCTGACGGCCGCCATCGCGGCTTCTGAGCGAACGACAAGGCTCGAAGCTTGGTTGGCTAAACTTGCTCAGTCAGGTAATCATTAGTTGTATCCTTCGTCATTTCACCGTACTTTTATTATTGTCTTTGACTAATGCTTTTCCTTTTTTTTAAACAGGTGTTTCTACCAAAGAAGCCATCACTGCTTCCCTGAAAACCTTCCAGGAGGAAGAGATGAAACGCACTCTAGCGGGCGTTGGTACGTCTTTGCTCACTGAGTCTCTATCTTCCTTTTATTATGGCCAATCTAATCCTTTCTTTGTCTTTTTGCGGGGGCTGCGGGATCTACTGCGCAAGCCGATGCGGGGACTCTTCCAGGGCCAGCTACTGAGGTCCCGGCCTCTTCGGGGCTGCCGCGAGAGACCCGACTCAAAAAGCCGATGAGGGATGCCTTGAAGGCTCTGGAGGCAGTTCTGAACGGGGACGATTACGCCTTGATGAAGGAAGCTTCGAAGAGGTCCGTCGTGACGGCCCGGGAGGAGAGGAAGCGCTTGAGGCGAGAAGCGAAGGAGCGCCACGCTGCTTTAGCCGTGGGGGCGAGCTCAAGCGCCGTTCCTCGTGCTATTACTCCCTCGGAGGAGTCTTTGATCGCCCTGTCCACTGCTCATAGGCGGGCGGTGCGTGCAGCTCAGGGGGCCAACGATCAATCCACCTCAGGTAATGTGTTTTTCAAGACTTTTGTTGTATGAATTGTAAAACTATCGGTTCTGATACATCATGTCTTGCAGGGCCAAATCCAACTGAGGGAGCGGCGGAAACCGTCGAGCCTAAGGGGACAGTGGGGGAGATACTGGTTGAACCCGAGCCGACGGTGGGCGACGTAGCCAGGGTTGCTGGACCCGAGCTAGTGGCTGACGAAACGGTCACGCCTACTATGCCTGAGAAGGTCGCCGATGCCGAGCCCGAGGTAGCGGCGGACGAGACGGCTGCTACGGCCGAGTCTGGGGACGCAGCGGAGGGAGCGGCTAAGACTGACGTCCCTATGGCAACGGCAGATGAGACGGCCGCGACCGCCGAGCCTGAGGGAGTAGCGTGTGAGACGGGCATGATTCCCGAGGACGAGCCGGCCGCTCTTTCTCAAGAGTCTGGCAATGCTCCGATCATTGCTCTCCCTGCCTATGGTCATCCGCCGTCTTCTAGCCTCGCGAGCACAACGACGGCTCCCGTAGAGTCTGGTGATGAGGCGTCGGGAGGTGGTCTCATGTCAATGGAGGGAGACGCCGCCGTTTCGGCCGGATCATCATCAGGTAAATTTTGGGTTACCGTCCTTTTCTCTATTCTGTAACTTTTCTGACAAGTGCTTATCTTGTTTCTAACGCAGGCGCGGCCAGTGTTGATGCCCCGTTGCTCGAGGGAGCGCCGTCAGCTGCTGTCTTGACGGTGGCCACCTCTCTACCTTCTCTCGCACCATCGCAAATGCCGGAAGGTATGGATTCGTGACCCATCAGTTTCATCTTTAGGCTGCATAATTCATGTACTGATGTCATACTATTGCGCCCTTGCAGGAGTGCTTTTTGATCACCTTTATCAGGTGCTGCACCCACACTTCTCCTTCCCGTCGGAGCGTGCTTCCTCCAGTGGCGCCGGTGAGTATAGTTTTCAATTAATACCCTTTATTTTTTCAATAACAGAATTATTTCTGATTCTTCCTCGCCCTGATTGCAGTGCTACAAATCGAAGGAGGAGATGCAAGATCGGTCGTGCCACCGGCCCTCTCGGCTTTGCCGCCTGCTGCAGCTGGTATAGTAAACTCTCATATTGATGACTTTCTTATATTTCTTGAACCGTCATCTGATTGCGTTTTGTCTTTTCAGCTGTCGTTCCGGTTCCGGCCCTCTTCGAGCCTTGCATCATAATGCCCGCAGGCCCCTTCTTGAGACGTCCGTCTTCAAAGGGTGCCGCGATGAGCTTGGGCATGCTGAGCGGATACGTCGTAGAGCATGATGCAGACGGTCCCCCATCTGCCGCAGATTTCGCTGCGGAGGTTAATCCGATACTGGCGATGCTTGTAAATTTTCATAATGAAGGCGTCGTCGAGTTTTGGGTTAATCACTGCAGGGAGGTCGAGTCCCGCCTGCATCAGCTGGAGCTCATGCGTCCTGCCCCCGAAATCTTGGCCGCAAGCACTCAACAGGCAGCATGGATCGAACGGAGCGCTTCTTACTTCCATCATCTGGAACAAGAAGCGGCTTTAAGGCTGAGGGAATGCCAAGAGACCTCAAGCGAGACTGCTCGCCTGTGTGCTGAGGTTGAGGCGAACGCTGCCCAGGTGAAGGCTATCTTCGAGGGTCTTCTGCAAAGTATCTCTGATGGGCTAACACTGAAGCAGAAGCTCGTTGCCGCCGAGCGTGATGCCCATGGCCGCGAAGCAGCTCAGCAGGCAGTTGAGGAGCAGCTTTCATCCTTCCTGCAGCAGCGGACTCAGGTGAAAGCAGAATTGGCGGTGGCAGCCGATCAGGAGAAGGCATGGAAGGAAGTGCGCTAGCAAATATAGGGCTGTTTAAGACGCTTCCTTCTCAGTAGCTGTCTTTGTATCAATTATACACTTGTAATCTTTGAATAAAATGTATCCATTCTTTATTCTTTTATGCGATTCGCCTTGTACTTAGTTGAATTCATGAATAAAGATACACATTTTTTTTGCAATGTCTTGTGTCATTTCCGCGCTTTCTCCCTTCTTTTATTATTAGCATGCTACCTTAGTAAACATGGTTGACAGATGATAGAGCGAGCATCCTGTCTTGGCTTCTTCAAGAAGTAATGATGGCTTAGGAGGCAGGTTCAGATCTGCTGTCTAAGACTTTTCAACTTTATGAGCCGTGAGGGTCCCACAAAGACTTTTCTCCCTACGGATCGAGAGGATCTCGTAGTTGTATTTTCTCCTTAGGAATCGTGAGGATTCCTAAGTGTGTTTTCTCTTATAATTCGTAAAGATCTTATAAGAGAATTTTCCCTCCTACGAGTTAAGAGGACTCGTAAGCGGTTGTTTCACTCCTTGTCGAGATTCGACTTTGGAGAGTGAGACCCGTGGAAAGTATGCAAGAGACCGTTTTAGGCCGACTTGCAGGGTCCCAGTGCTTAGGAAACATGTTTTTAAATCCCCGTTGCCTAAGGATTTATCTCGCAAGTCGACACGAATCGAGAAGTCCTCGCGAAGACACTAATTTCCTCACGAGTCGAGGTATTTGCCAAGGACACTGATTTCCTCGGAGTTGAAACGAATCGAGGTAGTTCTGCAAAGACACTGGTTTCTCTGCGGGTCGACGCGAATTAAGAAGCTCTCATCAAGGACGCTAGTTTCCCTGAGTCGAAGTATTTGCCAAGGACACTGATTTCTTTGGGGTTGAAATGAATCGAGGTATTCCTACAAAGACGCTAGTTTCTCTGCGAGTCGACGCGAATCAAGAAGCTCTCATCAAGGACGCTAGTTTCCCTGAGTCGAAGTATTTGCCAAGGACACCGATTTCCCTGGAGTTGAAACGAATTGAGGTATTCCTGCAAAGACACTGGTTTCTCTGCGGGTCGATGCGAATCAAGAAGCTCTCATCAAGGACGCTAATTTCCCTGAGTCGAAGTATTTTCCAAGGACACCGATTTCCCTGGGGTTGAAATGAATCGAGGTATTCCTGTAAAGATGTTAGTTTCTCTGCGGGTCGACGCGAATCAAGAAGCTCTCATCAAAGACGCTAGTTTCCCTGAGTCGAAGTATATGCCAAGGACACTGATTTCCCTGGGGTTGAAACGAATCGAGGTATTCCTGCAAAGACACTGGTTTCTCTGCGGGTCAACGCGAATCAAGAAGCTCTCATCAAGGACGCTAGTTTCTCTGAGTCGAAGTATTTTGTCGAGGACACTGGTTTCCTCGGGTTGAAATGAATCGAGGTATTCCTACAAAGACACTGGTTTCTCTGCGGGTCGACGCGAATCAAGAAGCTCTCATCAAGGACGCTGGTTTCCCTGAGTCGAAGTATTTTGCCGAGGACACTGGTTTCCTTGAGGTTGAAACGAATCGAGTTATTCCTACAAAGACACTGGTTTCTCTGCGGGTCGACGCGGATCAAGAAGCTCTCATCAAGGACGCTAGTTTCCCTGAGTCGAAGTATTTTGCCGAGGGCACTGGTTTCCTCGGGGTTGAAACGAATCGAGGTATTCTTGCAAAGACGCTAGTTTCTCTGCGGGTCGACGCGAATCAAGAATCTCTCATCAAGGACGCTAGTTTCCCTGAGTCGAAGTATTTGCCAAGGACACTGATTTCCCTGGGGTTGAAACGAATCGAGGTATTCCTGCAAAGACACTGGTTTCTCTGCGGGTCGACGCGAATCAAGAAGCTCTGGTGACATTTCGTCTGTTGTGTAGAGACGAACGTTGAAGTAGTGATCACTCCACGCTGGGGTGAGATGATCTCCGATTGTCTTTCGGGCTTTATATGAGTTGCCGTCAAGACTCGGCTCTGTTTTCTGATGGAGCATGGGGAGGGAAGATATGTTTCCTTCTGTGTTTGTGCCCTTGGATTGTATACAGGGATTGCTGTGATATCTCCTGTAGGGCAAAAATTTCATTATATATATATTTTTTTTTATTTCTTTCCGTGATGCTCTATCATTTCAGCTTTTCGTATCGCGAAAGTCGCGATTGCCCAATCATTTCGGCTATTTTTTGCGGTGCCCAATCATTTCGGCTATTTAATTTATTTTTACTCGCTGCTTTTTATTGCGAGTTGCCCAATCATTTCGGCTATTTTTTCATGCATACATTTTTGCTTGCTGATTTTGTTGCAAGTTGCCCCATCATTTCGGCTATTTCATATGCATGTGTAGCTTGCTGCCTTTTCGCCGCAAGCTTAGGATTAGACACCGATTTCGGCATCAACATCACTACAACTGGGATATTGCCAGGAGCGTATCATTATTTTCCTCTGTCGATGTGGAACAAAGGTGGCTCAGTAAACAGGGTTAGGATCCTGTCGACTAAGGCTTTTGACTTCATGAGCCGTAAGGGTCTCATAAAGGTATTTCTCCCTACAAGTCGTGAGGATCTCGTAGGTATGTTTTCTCCTTAGGAATCGTGAGGATTCCTAGGTGTATGTTCCCCTGTAAGTCGTAAGAATCTTACAAAAGGGTTTTCTCCTTATAAGTCGAGAAGACTTATAAGGGTTGTTCACCATACGAACATATCCCCAGTCACGGATGGGACTTGGTTAGGGAAATGTTTATTCGCGCCCGTGGATTGTATACGAGGGCCAGTATTAAGCCACTTGTAGGGCAATATCGAAGGTTGTGGGGGTTGCTTAAGAACAGGTTCAGGTCTCTGTTACTTAAGACTTTCAAATCTCATGAGCCGCGAGGGTCCCATAAGAGAGTTCTCCTTACGAGTCGTGAGGATCTCACAAGTGTAATTTCTCCTTAGGAATCATGAGGATCCCTAAGTGTGTTGCTCCCTTGTGAGTCATAAGGATCTCACGCGGGTGGTTTCTCCTTAAAAGTCCGAGAGGACCCTGTAAGTGTCTTTTAACGAGGTTGCGCCCTTTCGGGTTTTCACAAACACTCGCCGGTAGCCCTGCTGTTTTTACTCACGGAGCCCTTTCGGGTTTTCATCCGTGCCCATTTTGCTTATGGACATACCGTTTTTTTTATTTTATTTTATTTATTTTTTTTTCTAACGAGGTTGCGCCCTTTCAGGTTTTCACAAACACTCGCCGGTAGCCCTGCTGTTTTTACTCACGGAGCCCTTTCGGGTTTTCATCCGTGCCCATTTTGCTTATGGACATACCGTTTTTATTTATTCTCTTTTTTTTTATTCTTTTTATTCTTTTTATATATTTTTTTTACTTCGGGATGCTGCTATCCGCAGTAACTTCTTGGCATCTTGGGCAACAGCTAGTTTTAGGACATAGTGGTCCGTTGTTAGTTTAAGGACGTTTCGGTCCGTTGTTGAAGAAGGCCGGTTACTACTAATAAAGTTTGGGCTTAGGGAGATAGCGAGCGGACATAGTCATCGTCATCTATCATTGACTTAGGCCGTAACTCATTAGGTGTAGTATTTCTTCAGGAAGCGGCCATTTATTGGCCTGAAAGGCCTTTCTCCATGCATGTCCATGAGTAGATAGGCTCCACCCTGGTAGACCTTGTCTACGATGTATGGGCCTTCATAATTCGGCTCGAATTTTCCCCACTTCGCGCGATTGGGGATCATAGGTCTTTTGACCACTAGCATGAGTTCGCCTTGGCGGAATGTCCTCGGCCTGGTCAATCTTTCATATGAGCGCGTCATCTTTGCTTTATAAGCCTCTAAATTTTGTTGCGCTATGAGCCGGGTTTCATCAAGGGCATCAAGCTCTTCAAGCCGAAGGTGAGCGTTTTCTTCGTCCGTCAGCTCATAGTGGACTGCCAATCGTAGAGAGGGTAACTCTATCTCGAGGGGGAGTACTGCTTCTGTACCGAAGACCAACGCGTACGGCATTGTGTACGTGGCCGTCTTGAACGTAGTTCGATACGCCCAGAGAGCTTCTTGCAGTCTCTCGTGCCAGTCCTTATTATTTCGGGACACCGTCTTCTTCACAATCTTCGTCAAGGTCTTGTTGAAAGCCTCAGCTAGACCGTTAGCTCGGGGATTATAAACTGAGGAATATCTCCAGTCTATGTTGTGCTGTTGTGCAAAGCGGCTAATTTTGTGGCTTCTGTAGGCTGGCCCATTATCGGAGATGATCTGTCTCGGAGTTCCAAACCGATAAATGACGTGCGTCTTGAAAAAATGGATGATATTATCCGTCTTCACTTCCCTCAGCGGTACTGCTTCTGCCCATTTGGAGAAGTAGTCAGTCGTCGCCAAAATGAATCGATGTCCCCTGGACGACGCTGGTTCGATGGGGCCGATTATGTCAGTTCCCCAAATTTTAAATGGCCAGCTAGCCACCGTTGGATGTAGTGGATTTGGATGCTGATGGATGAAGTCCCTATGAATCTGGCATGAGTGGCATTGCTTCGTATATTCGAGGCAGTCCTGAATCATCGTTGGCCAATAGTAGCCCATCCGCTTAATTTTCAACTTCATCTTCGGGCCTGCTTGGTGAGAATCGTAGAGTCCGTCGTGAACTTCTTGAACGACTCTTTTCGCTTCGTCAGGTCCCAAGCATCTCAACCACAGAGAATCAAACGACCTCTTGTACAGAGTATCATTGACGAAGGCGAAAGACAGAGCTCGTTTCATGAGCTGATGTCTTGAGGACGCATCTTCAGGCGTTCGACTGGATTTGAAGTAGTCTACAAAGACTTCTCTCCAATCCTCAGCCTTTTCCTGATCTTGTATTTGCATAGCTATTCGTTCAGTCAGTCCCTTTTCTTCGGATGATTCCGGAGATACTTCTGCTGGGGCAAGCACTCGACGGCTTTGTACCACGATTCTTACGTCATCGAGGTTTTCGTCGGCTAGTTCTTTGGCGAGCTTGGCTAACGCGTCCGCCTTGCTATTTTCTGCATGCGGTATACTTTCCAGCATGTAGGAGGGGATTTGAGTCAACAGTTGTTGTACTCTCTCACCATATTTCAGCAGTTCGGGTTTGCATGTTTGGTAGTCGCCATTTACTTGACTGACGACCAGTTGAGAATCTCCGTATATGAGGAGATTTTCAATTCCCATGTCGATGGCGATCTCGAGACCTGCTATCAAAGCTTCGTATTCAGCTTCATTATTCGTCCTTGGCTCTGTCAAGGAGAAGGCGAAGCGCATTATCCCTCCTTGTGGAGTTACGAAGATGAGGCCTACCCCCGATTTGATTATAGGGGTGCTTTGTTTGCGCCTCTTCATGGAAGACGCTCCATCAAAATAGAGTTCACATCGGGTATCACTACCGTCGATTGCATCAAACGTATGTTCGTCTGGCAGCTCGCAATTCAGAGGGGAAAAGGCCAGTATCGGATGCTCAGCGAGGAAGTCGGCGATGGCCTGGCCTTTCACTGCTTTAAGAGGATGATTGGTTATCGAAAACTCCATTAAGAGCAAGGCCCATTTAGCGAGTCTCCCTGTCAATATGGCCTTCGACATTAAATATTTGAGAGGGTCCACTTTCGATATAAGACGGACTTCATGCGCCAACGCATAGTGCCTGAGCTTTGTTATCGCGAAGATCAACGCCAAGCAGTGTTTTTCGATGGGGGAGTAGTTTCTTTCTGCCCCCAGGAGAACTCGACTTAAGTAATAAAGAGCTCTTTCTTTCCCTTGGTCGTTCTCTTGTGCCTATAATGCGCCTAAGGAACCTTCGAGGGCTGTTGTATAAAGAATGAGAGGCTTTCCCTTGACCGGAGCAGCCAGCACTGGTGGGTTGTGTAGATACTGCTTGATCTCGTCCAGCGCGCCTTGACATTTGTGATCCCAGACGAACGGGATTCCCTTCTTCATCAAGGGACTATACGGACGGCACTTGCCAGAGAGATTGGCTATAAATCGCCGGATGTACGCCAGCTTCCCTTGGAGAGACCGCAACTGCTTGAGAGTCCTTGGCGGGGGCATCTCCATGATCGCCTTGATCTTTGACGGATCTATCTCGATGCTTCGGTGTCGGACGATGAATCCCAGGAATTTGCCCGAGGAGGCCCCGAATGCGCATTTGAGAGGGTTCATCTTCAAGTTGTATTTTCGAAGGCGTTGAAATACGGTCTTCAGATGATCTAAATGCTCCTCATATGATTTGCTCTTAACCACGAGGTCGTCGATATAGCATTCGACGATTTCATGTATAAGGTCATCGAAGATCTTTTTCATGGCCCTTTGATCGGTGGCACCGGCGTTCTTTAGACCGAAGGGCATCACCTTGTAGCAGAATATTCCCAAAGGGGTCCGGAAAGCGGTGTGCTTCTGGTCTTCGGAATGCATCTTTATCTGATTATATCCTGATGAGCCGTCCATGAAGGAGAAAACCTCATGAGTGGACGTGTTATCTATCATCAGCTCGGTGACTGGCACTGGGAAATCGTCCTTCGGGCAAGCTTTATTGAGATCCCGAAAGTCTACACATATGCGCACAGTCCCATTTTTCTTCATCACCGGGACGATGTTAGCGATCCAATCGGGATACTGAACTTCCTGGATAAACCCAAAGTCGATCAGCTTCTTGACTTCGGCGTTAATGCTCATCTCAAGCTCGAGCCGCATTCTTCTCGGTGCTTGTTTGATTGGTTTAACGTCCGGGGATATCGCCAATTTATGCACGACAATTTCTGGATCTAGTCCTGGCATCTCGGAATAATTCCATGCGAAGCAATCTTTATACTGCATAAGCACGTCATTTAATGAAGCCACCCTTTCTTCAGATAGCAGCTCACTAACGAATGTCGGTCGCGAGTCGTTCGCCGTCCCCAAATCACTTTTCTTAAGGTTATCCGCAGTGGTGTATATTCCATCTTCCAGTTCTTTCGGCGCTGGTGGAAATTCTGAGATCACCTTGGCATCGCTGTTTCCGAAGCACCAGGGAAGATCATCCATATTCTCGGGCTCTTCTTTTGATATTGTTATCATATGACAAGTACGAGCTCGCTTCCGAGACCGATGTGGATCTGGTTCTGCTCTCATGGCTTTGGGTTCATACTTCTGTGGCGGCGTTACCCTCCAGCTATTAGATAGGGCGAACTTGTCGAGCTGATACTGATCTTCGACCCAATTCTTGAAGGTGAAGCAATCTTCAAGAGGGTGTCCTATTACCCTGTGATAAGAGCAATAGTTCGGGTGTGAGACTTCGCCTGCTTGCTCAGGGTGTTTAGACTCCGGCAGCGTAAGCATTTGATGTTTTATAGCGAGGTCAAGTATCTTCTTTGTCTTATCTTGAGGAAAAGAGTATGCTCGACCCATCTTCTCCATAAGGGAAAAATCTGGACCGCTCAATTCCCGATCGCGTGACTTCTTGGTCCCGCTTTGTCGTTGCTGAACGCCTTTTCCGCTCTTCAACTTGTTTCTGCCTCCGCGTCGGGCCTTTTTTACAACAGGTTGACAGGGAGGGGCATTTCCATTTTCCACAGCCTGTTGAAGAAGGCGCTTCGTCCTGGCTTTCTCGTAAAGGGCCATTTCGCGATTATGGTCGTCTCTAACCTTTTGACCAGCTTGCCTTATAAGCTTGTCCATTTGTTCTTCGAACGACGGACCGGGCAATTTTACGTCGGGGACTTTTTCCGGCTTAGGGTCAGCATCCTCCTATTGAGCGTCCCCTTCTTCATTGAAGTCATGCACGACGTAGCAGTCGCGGAGTAGCTCCCGTTTCTTAGACCGAACATATCCAAGCCCGATTGCCTCCATTCTCCCATTGGGCAACTTGCGCTGAGTTCCGGGAACATTCCAAATCCTGTCATAGAACTTAGCTTTTCGAGCAGTTTGTTTAAGGGGTACACCTTGGCGCCTCAAAAGTCTCTTTAGTCCGTCCGTATAATATCTGGGTAGACGGATGGGCTGGAGCCTGTCAAGTGTAGAATCTGCACCGTGCCAGATTTCTTTCTCCACTTTGGTTTCTCCGGAGCGATAGAATAGAATCGCCTTTTCGCCTTCTCGGCTGGGAGGGACATAGAACGTCTGCAGTTCTTCTACCCTGTAGGTTTCAAGCGCGTCCAGTTCTTTATGATGTTTAAGCGGAACCATGGCGACTTGCAGACTTTGCTCTTCGTCAGCGAATGTTCGCATTGGAGGCCGAGTAGAGAATATGGCATGGACTTTGTCTTCTGAGTCATTGCCAAAGATCAACATGGGAGCGGACGGTCCTGGTTTGTTGTGTTGGGGTGGACCCGAATAAACCATCTCTTCCTCTTCCTCAGTATCACTCCCGAAGACATGGATGGTGGCGATAGCTTTGTTTTCTGGCTTGTGACACCTCTCCGTGTCTTCGAAATCCGGTAAGATGTATTTTGCATCTTCGTACTTGCGGACTTCGTTCACGGAGAACGGGTTTAGCTCTCCTGTCACGGTATACTCGAGACCATCCTTAAAGTACTTCATACACTGATGTTGTGTAGAAGGGATGATGTTGTACTCGTGCAACCACGGTCGACCGAGCAATGCATTATAGCATGTCTTGGCGTCTATGACGTGGAATTTAATGTCCGTGACGAGTAGCCCAAAGCGCAGCGTCAATATCACTGACCCGAGAGTCCGTGATGATTGAGAGTCGAACCCGGAGATGGTGATCTTGTCCCGAGCGAGGTGCTGGACGCTCATGCAGATTTTTTTCAATACCCGTACATTGAGGAGATTGACGGAAGATCCATTGTCAACCAAGATCTTGCCTATCTTTATATCGTGGCAGTACCCTGAGACATAGAGGGGACGGTTGTGTTCACATGTCCCAAGGAGCAAGTCTTCATCACCGAAAGTGACATCGGCTGTGTGCACTTCTTCCAACTCGTCCTTCATCTTTTCTTCGGCAAGAAAAGCTTGGAATTGTTCTGGCTCTTGTAGCTCTTTGATCAATGAATCCCTCACTTCTTTAGATAGCAGAAGGGCGTCAAGAATGCTGAGTTGTGAGGATATCTTCCTCAAGTGTGCCAGGATGTTGTAGTCCACCTTATTTTTCTTTGGCGGGTCCTTGGCAGTCAACTCTTTTATGACTTGGTCATCTAGGGCGATATCCTCAGAGACCTTTTCTTTTCCTTTATCCTTTCTGCTCGTGGATCCGAGATTCTTTTCGGGTAGCGTACGATTATGCAACTGGATATTCTCGTAGTCCTTTGGCTCTTCCTCTTATCCCGAGGTGGACTCTTTAAAGAGAGGGCTAAGAGCTATCTTCTCGTCAGAGTCGCTCCCGAATGTGAGAATTTGTGCTTCCCCGGCGTTAACCACGCGACAATCGCCGGTAGTTCTTCTAAGCTTCTCGGTCGTACTTTTCCGCTCCCGACGAGTTTTGCGCTTCTCCCGCTTAAAATGTTGCCGGTGAACAACATACCCTTGCCACCATCTATTGAAGGCTTTGCACTCTTTGATGGGGTGCGAAACCTTTCGATGATATAAGCAATAGGAAGGGTGGATTTCTGCTTTGCCGGCAATGTTCCTTTCAGAGGGTGGTAGCTTCATCCCCATTGATATGGCTTTAGCAAACCTTTTCCTCGTCTTGAATTTGTTTTTATCCGCAACGGATGTCTTTTGACTTGACGGGAGTGTCTCAACTCTCTTGTCTAGTCGCCGGCGCTTGGCCCTTTCAAATATGTCCGTTTCGCGTTCCCGATCAGCTTTACTTTTCAAAAGAGCTTCGTTGAGGAATGCATTAATTGTTTCATCTGATGGCCCCAGAAGTTCCGGTTTAGGATCTGCCCCCAGCTTCTCCGTACAAGGAGTTTTCTCATCGTCTGTAAACGAGTGGGAGATCATATGACAACTTGCTACATAACCCTCAGATTCGTCCGACGAGCTTTCTCCATCATGTTCCTCCTGAAAGACGTGGCCGAGGAACTCTTGGAGCGTGATGGGAGTCCGTGCCTTCTGATTATACTCCTCTAGCGCGTCAATCTGTTTCTGTAAGTCCGTGCGCTTGTCGCCAGGCTTCACAGGCTTTTTGGATCTCTTCTTCTTCTTCTTTGAAGATTTCGAGGGCTGGGTATAAGTGCTTGGGCCATCACCACCGATCTTTGGAGTTGGACGCGGTTTCAGCATCCCTTCGATGATCTGGGGTTCTAGCGGGTTCTTCCACCTGATCGCCGGGCATGTATTGAGATCGTTCAGCATCCTTTTGGTCTTGGCAGATAGCACAACCTCCCACGGAGCTTCTTCAACAAGGGAGCACGTTGCCTCCGGCATATTCACCTTTTTAGAGGTATGAGGTTGCGGCGGGTTCACCTTCCATTTTTCGGATAATGCGAGCTTGCCTTGTTGGTATTGATCTTCAATCCAGTTTTTGAAGACGTAACAATCTTCGATCGAATGTCCTAATACTCGGTGATAGGGATAGTAATTGGGATCATTGACGTCGTTTGGCTGCGACGGACGTCTTGACTCCGGCAGATTAATGAGTCTGTTACGCAATGCCAGCTCAAACAGTCTTCTCGTTTTATTTTGAGGGAACGAGTAAGGACGTCCCAGCCTCTCCTCGAGGGATAGGTATGGACGCATATTGGTTTGACGGACAACCGGCTTCAAGTTGCTCGGCTGTTGTTGAGCATTGGCGACGACGATCGCTTTCCCTTTCCCCTTCTCATTTCGAGAGTCCGGCTTTGGAGGAGACAGTCCGTGACCCATCTGATCCATCTGGGCCAACTTATCTATCAAGGCTTGGAACGTGGTTGGTTTAAAGAACATCATGAACTGTGAAATAGTTGCATGAGGATCTAGGGTGCCCACGAACATGCCCACCGTCGGCGCTTCCTCGATGTGCTGCTCGCACTTCGACCATAAGTTCCGCCATCGGATTGCATATTGAACCCAAGTATCGCCTGGCTTTACTCTTACATTGATCAAAGCTGTTATTAGGGTACGCTCGCTGGCGCTCGCGAACCGCTGATTAAACAACAACTCTATTTCAGCGAAAGTTTTGATGGAGTCATTCGGGAGTTCGGAGTACCATTCAAACGCCGTCTTTGATAGGCTGCCGACGAACTGGCGAAGCAACAGTTTATCATCACCGCCGGTATTGCCATAAAGAGCCCTGAACTGGGCAACATGTTGATGGGGATTTCCTGTCCCTTTGTAAACATGGAATTTTGGGATCGTGTTGCCTGGTGGGTATTTGATCTGATCATACCAGCTTGGATACGGTCGCCCTGTCTTGACGACTTGTCCAGCCGCTTCAGTTGCCTGGTGGACCCGTATCTGCTGAGCTATATATTCATCTAGGTCAGCTTTAGAAATTGTCTCCTCCCTAGCTGTTGAAAGAGCCGGTGGAGGATTTGATGTCTCCCCTCTGTCATCCTCGAGAGCAATCGGAGGATCTTCAGCAGGAGGATCCTGTTAGATCATCATACCCACCATGTCCTGAAACAGAAAGGCTATTCGTTTTATATTGGCTGCTTGTTCCGCAGCCTCTTTATCCTTCTTTTCAAGTACCCTGCGAAGGAATTCGGCGTCGGTTTCTTGCTCTTGTCGCTGATCCGAGGATACTTCTGGGCTTTCTTTTGGCCCACTGAGTGCAGCCATCGCAGTCATCATTTCTTGGAGCTTCTGCTGCTGCTCTTGAGCTTTAGTCACCGATCGCTTGAGCGGTCGATGACCTGTGGATATACGGCTGTCCTCTTTCCCGGACGCCATGTATACGGTATGTACCACAATGCCCCCAGACTTAGGGCGTTTAGGCTCACTGCCTCTGACATTTGCCGCAGGCGTGGGAACTTTCTCCGTCCTTCTTCTCTTATGGGCCGTCGAAGTTGAGGGGGCCGTTGCTGCGGGCACCCAAGTGGCCGCCGTCTTCCGTTGCTTAATAGGGCGTCCTTCTTCCTGTCGGGATTTCGACATCTTACGCTGATGGGAGAAACTCGGATCAATCACCGATTCTCGGATTCATCGCCAAGTCTTGTAGACTCTGGAAGACAGCCATTGAGGAGACTGCTCTGGCTTTTCTGGTTTTGCTTCCACGATGGTTTCTACCGGTGGAGGAGATCTTTTGAGCACCGCAGTTGGCGAATTTCTGCGTACCCTGTTCAGCAGCTCAAAGTTGTTCCCAGTTGGAACAGCAGCATTAACTTCCACCGTTGGAGCTGGTGGAGTTAGCCCAGAGGGGGAGTTGCCCCCAGCCTTCCTTATCCGGTGCCAGTGGCGACGTCGTGCGTTACGAGTTGTTGGGATTGGTTCAGCGACGGCTTTGTCTTGCCCCCTGTTCTGGGGAGGGGCTGCTGCTGGTGTCAGCCTCTTGAAGACTGACGTTCGTTGAGAAGCTACGTCCAACCGGTCAAAAACAGATTTCTGAGCGGGAGCGGGAGCAGTCAGTCTCGCAAAGACCGACCCTCTGGGAGGAAAAGCCGCCTTGACGACTTCAGGAGCAGCTATCTTCTTTGGGGTGTCCACTTCAGGTATTATGGGCTTCTTGGTAGGCCCTTTGGAGCTTGAGCTCAGCCTGGTGAAGATCAAGGAGTTGGAATTGGACGACCCGTTGAGAGGGGCCGTGGTAGTAGCAAGCCGATCGAAGACCGACTTCTTTGAAGCTTCCGGTACGGGCACTGGGATGGTGAAGCTCGCTGGCGGGAGCATGGTCCTAAAGAACAGACCGGTGGTAGCCTGAGTCACTTGTTCCACAGGCATAGTGAACAGGGAAGCAGCCTGCGGTCCATAGGCCACACCTCCAGGTGAGGCGGAGCGTCGGTTGCATTTGCATTTGGAGCAGTTCGAGCAGTTGGACGCCATTGCTATTTGATTTCTGCGCCAAGCGAGAGACCAAATCTTAGTAACTTGAGACCCGAGGGCAACCATTAACAAACCGTGATTCGTTCGTGAATACGACACACGAAGTGTGGAGTGGAAAGAGGAAAAGGTCCCACCGGGCGTGCCAGAATCTGTTCCGCTCCGAAGGACGGCTCGTAGACTGGGACGTCTAGGCCTGAGATTTGGGGCAGATGCTATTTGGTGCTATCCGTCCACCTCTTCGAAGATGCCAAGTTGATTTATTGCACCGTGTATCGGAGGTTTAGACGGATGCGTCCGATGTAGTAGACTTCATCAGATTCCCCCTCGTTCGAGGGGTTTTTGATTGTGGGGACGCTCTTCCCTACAGGCGCAAGCCCCTGCAGTTAATTACGCTACCGCACCACGGTAACAACTTTCTCCTTCTCCATATGGTCACTTCATGTCGTGTGTGTTTGTTTTGTGTTTGGTTGCCCGTGGGTTGTATACGGAGACTAAGTTATGCCGTCGCCCGTAGGACGTGGATTAGTCCAAATCCGTATTTTCTTAGATTTGGGTTTGGGGTTTTATGTTTAAGGATACGTTAGCCATATTTGAGGCTAAGATCAACTTAAACGTTCGTTAAGGATACGTTAGTCTAATTTGAGACTAAGATCAACTTAACGGGATCGTTTAGATCCAACAAGAGAGCATTTGGGCTCTATTGTTTAGTTTAGGGATATTGCGGTCGATTTTCAGTTTAGGGACATGGTGGTCCAACATTCCCATTTGGGGACGAACATTAGTTTAAGGACATTTCGATCCAACATTCCCATTTGGGGACGAGCATTAGTTTAAGGACATTTCGGTCCACGAGTTTAAGGACCCCGCAGTCCGTATCAATGTGTGGTTGTCGGGACCCGTCACCTCTCTGACGATGTTGAAGGATTACAACGACAAATATCAGAGGAGTTCGGAGATGTACCTTTGAACCGGGTGTAAATTGATTTGAGAGAGCAGTCGTGCTCAGTTCAATTTAATTTGAGGACTTATGACCAGAATTGGGTTAAGTCCATTTGAAAATGTTTAACATTTTATCTAAATCTGGCCTGTTAGGCCTCTGTTTGGGCTCTGCCCTTTTAGACAATGCATAGCATTGGGCTGTTTATTTAAATGTATGGCATTTATTTTGGCCTGTTAGGCCTTTTTAATTGGGCTCTGTCCCTTTTAATAGTGCACAACACTTTTTTTTTGGTCTGATAGACCTTTTTTATTGGGCTCTGCCCTTGATAATGCATTACATTAAATGCTCTGATAGCGCCCCATGTGGCTTGTCAGGCACTTTGCGCCAATTGAGGAGCGCAAGGCGCAAACTCATGTGATGGTGACACGTGTCATGCTCTGGTGAGCGCAAGCGCAGTGCGCTGCGTTAGTGCACTGCTGACACGTGGCGCGCTCTGGTGAGTTGCGCCAATCCAAGAGCGCAATGCTCATTTTTGTAAAGCGCAAGGCGCAGTTTGTTCTGGGGCTGACACGTGGCGCTCTCTGGTGGTTTGCGCCAACCCAAGAGCGCAACAGTGCAAATTTTACAAGTGCAGGGCTTTGTTTAATCTCTTGATCAAATTTAGATCAAAGAAAACAAGTTTTTTTTTTCTTGTTTCAAGAAGTTTTACTTCAAGATTAAAGAACCAATGGTTCATCAAAAGGCCGTGCCTTTATATAGATCAAATATATAATCTTTTTTGGTCTTTTTTCTTTTTATGTTGAAGATCTTGATCTTATTCTTAGATCTTTGATCTTTTTAGAAGAAGTTCTTCTTTTTTGTTTAATTCTAAGAATTAAATTCTTTAAATGAAGAAGATGATTTTCTTTTTTTTAAAGGTTTACCTTCTGTTCTTTTTGAGTTTTTTCTCAAAGTTTTCAGAGCAATTCTTTGTTTCTCTTTCTCTGTGTTTTTTTTAGACCTGGAGTCTAGGGGCCTTTATTTAGTGCCAATTGATTTGTTAAATTGGTTACAGAGATCTTTCTCTGAGTGATTTGGGGATATTTCCCCACCGTTGAATCTTTGATCTTAGGGTCTCTGTTTTACAGAAGACAATCTTCTTGTTTTTAACAAGATTGAGAAAGATCTTTCAAAAATTTTATTGTTTTAAATTCTGGCACAGTTGGCGCAAGCGCACCTGCGCTTGCCACGTGTCGTGCAGCACAACTGCGCTGCCACGTGTCGCGCAGCGCAACTGCGCTTCCACGTGTCGCGCAGCGCAGAGCAGAGCGCAGATCATCTGAAGCGTTGCTTCCTTTATTTTTATTTTAAATAGAGCCTTGCTCTGATTGGGTGCGCTGCATGTCAGCTTTTGACACGTGGCGCGCTGCGCGCAGCGTAAGGAATCTGAAGCGTTGCTTCAATTTTTGAATTTTTGAAATTCAAACAGAGCTTTGCTCTGATTGGGGGAAACAGTGTGTTTGGGAGTTAGTGAGAATGAGAAGGGAAAATAAAACAAAGGAAAGAAGAAAGAATGAGATTGAGTTGTGTGTGAAAGGAATTAATGTTAGAAAACAAAAGAGAATGAGTGAAAAGAGATATTTGTGTAGGAGGTGAGTGTAGGGGGGAAGAGTGAGGCTAAGAGAGAGAGAGGGGGTTACTTGGCTGCCCATTTCTTTCCTCCTCCATTATTTCCTCAACTCAATTTCTTCATCTCCTTCATCACACACTATCCCTATGCATCATATTCAAATCCTAACTTAAACCCTATGCACCCTTCACTAAAAACATGCACACACCCATTCTAAGCCCTTAGAACCAATCAATTTTGGATTTTGAAGACTTGGGCAACTCAAGAAGTTTCTTTAGATGCTAATAAGCTATATCTTTGCACTTTAGAATTTAATTTGTGTTTAATATCGTATTTTTAGTTAGGAATTGAGTTAATTAGGATTTTGATTTTAGAAAATTACAAGTTGCTGTCTAGTGGCCATTTGAGGTGTAGTGAGTGTTTACAAGACCTTAGGGATTGATTTCATGGCCTGGAAATAAGTTTAGAACCCAAAATACGTAGTTAGAAATTTTCCGTGTCGGTTTTGTATGACCTTATAGCCTACAGGGAATCTGGGATGACCTGGGCTATTTAGGAGTTAAACAAACAATTCCAGTAACTTATATAAACTACTAGGAACCCACTGTAGAAGTACGAGCACGTTTGGAGCTCATAGGGCCGGCGAGACCGGATTTGAGGGCTATGTCGCCGGATTTTTGGTGAGTTCTGGTGATGTGGTTTGGTTCTGTAGCTCACTTACCCCTTATACTACCCCACTGTACTGCTTGTTTGGCCTGATTTTACCTAAACTGAAATCTAGGACCATTTTCCTTAGCTGCTGGTTATGTTTTAAGATATTTGAATTCGTGTTATACGTTTTGTGAAACCTTAAAGCCTACAGGGTATCTGGAGCTTTCTAGGATTTTTCCAGGAAAATCAAACAGGACCATTAATCTAGATAGACCACTAGAAGACCACCACAGAAGTACGAGAACGTTTCCTCCTCCTTTGGCCGGCGAGCTCGGACATCAAGGTGATGTCGCCGGTTTTGTGTTGGGATTTGGTGTTGGGTTTTTGGATGTAGCTCATAATCCCTATAACCTATTCTCTATACTTGTTTGTTTGGTCTCAATTGACCTGAGTCAAAATCTGGGAGTGATTTCCTGAGTTGCTGCTTAAGGTTTTGCGATATGTGAAATCTTGGTTTTTGGTTTTTGATTTGGAATGCGTGGTTTTTATAATTTAGATTTGAATTGATCGTTAGACGTTTGTACGTCAACGGAAGAGGGTTGTTTGGTTGATTTTGCATGTGCAGGCTATAGGTTCTAACCTATACGCAATCCATGTGCTGTATCGGTTTACGGATATTAATTGTGTTTGCGTTTCGATGTGTATTAATTGTAGGTACTTCGCGTGGACTTCCGAGACGACGAAGCACATCGACTTCGGCTAAGCGAGGAGAATTGCAGTGAGTAGATTTATATCTACGGGGGAAGTCGGGTGGATGGCGTATAGCACCCCCGCAAATCATAAATGAAAATCGATATATATATATATATATATATATATATATATATATATATATATATTAGGGTTGTAGAAAACCTATATAGGATTCACTGATAGAATAGCTAATGATGATTGATATGTTAAGTGAATCATGATAAGTATGAATCGAAAGAGAACAAGTGTGAGTTGATAGTGGCTTAATATGAGATCGAGATCGATACGACTCGAGATTTAGAAGACATGACGTATATGAACGATATCATTACGAGATTGATACCAACGTGAATTGAGATATATGTGTATGATATATCTATATTAATGAGACGAATGCGTGATCTGACGTACGGGACTATAGATCCGTACCTTCTATATTGTATAAGATGATAGATTCCCTATCCCGTTTGTTGTTACCGCACAATGAATTACCATACGAGATATATTGTATAGGATGATATATTCCCTATTTTGTTGATGTCACCGTACGATGGATTTCCGTACGAGATGTGTTTTGCCGGATGATTGATCCGTTGTGATTTGAGAATATTGATAGAGAATTATTGCCATATTGGTTGTTATGTGGCGTGATCGCTAATGTAGAGATAATACCTGAACCAAACCTAATTCCAAACCGACGAATCGTATACATCTTTTAAATGGAAACCTCAAGGGATATTACGGATTTTCAAATGATATTCTTTTCCTAAACACCGTATCCCCCACCTTCAAACTACGATTCGTATCTTAAAAGTGACCGTATAGTTTATAAGCAGATAGATATACCCATTGATTGTTCATGCTATGTAGAATATTACCCCTAGTAAATTACATATCTTGTTCCAGTAATAAATGTTATATGATATCATTTGCTAGTACACCTGCACCATTACCGTTGATGCGCATGTTACACTTACACAGATTTGCCGGTTCACACACATTCTTCATCGGTAATTCCTATGTCACTTACACTGTAGAACTGCTACACCATGATATGATTCGTAACTGTGTAGTATATTCATTGTTCTGTACCATCACTTGACATCCTTGCATGATATAACTGATATGCTCATATTACTACTCTATGTTGCATATATCGTACCTTGTGGTTATATGCTTGCATGATAAACTGATATGCTCATATTACTACTCTTTATTGCATACGTCGTACTTTATGGTTATATGCATTGAGATGCAGTTTTCATGAGATTTCGGGATTTGAGAACCGTGGTTATATTTTGAAGGAAATGATGTATTGTTTTATAAACTCGGTTTCTCATGATATGATATTTCGATGCGTCCACCATGAGTTTTCTCGATTCTGAGATTGGTTTTCGAGACCCGATTCGAGGAGGTGATGATCCGTTTACGGGTACATGGTGGACCCGGTATATATCCCTGGGGCAAGAAATGATTGTTGTGGTATAGCCGATGAGCCTGGCAGAGGGAACACTACCTACCGGTGATTGTATAGAACTCGGCGGATATCTGGAGGATATCGACCGGAGTCGTGAGATGGATATGAGGGCCGATCTGAGTATGCGGCGCCTGAGATGAGATACGTATATGAGGGCCGATCTGAGGATGCGGTTCCTGAGGTATGAGGATTTACGTGTCGATGCTGGACATGAGTTTTTATGATGTTTCGAGTGTCGGTGTTAGACACTCAGGTTCCATGATTTTGATGTGTCGTTGATAGACACAGGTGGTTGATATCCTCATACATACATACATATATACTATGTTTTCATGATGTTTCGAGTGTTGGTGTTAGACACTCAGGTTCCATGATTTTGATGTGTCGTTGATAGACACGTGGATATTATCCACATATATACAGACATATGATGTCGGATGTTTATTTATATACGCTATGGGCATAGACTTGATTGTTGACATATATGCATTTGTGGTCACCCTAAATATCATAGTATTACCTTCAGGATATAGTGACTTAGGAAATCGTTATTTTATTCGATTTCTACCTGTTGATGTTTTCTACTCACGAGTTGGCAACTCACCCCCGTTGTGCCACAGTCCTTACAGGTTTTACCTCTTGGGATCAGTTGCGATATTGCTGGCACACAGCTTTATCCAGGGTGATTGCTTGGTAGGTGGGACACATGTTGGATCGTGCCCACTCTCGTATTGTTATATTCCGTTGTATCTAGATAAACTCCATCATATCATATCATATCACATCAGATCAGATCAGAAACTAGAATTGTATATTAGTAGACTTAGAAAGACTTGGGTTTTGTGCGAGACTCATAGCGATGGGTTGTGTTCGCTTCTTGAGTTTGATGTCTTGCTTTATTGTTCTTTCTGGGTTGATCTTCGCCGTTGGGCGTCGTATATGTATTACTTGCGTGGTTGTAGTTCCGCCAGTTGGCGTAGAGCTAGCTCCCGCTTGGGGATGCCTATATATTGTTATATATCTGTTTTTTTGTCAAAATATACAAGGGAGGTGCTGTCCGAATTTTGAAAAGACAAAATATGATACATTATACCTTATTTCAAAACTGCACTCCACTGAGGAAAAAAAGGTTTAGATTTTCTGAGTTTCGGCTTACTTGATTTACGTTACGCCTTTTGACGTTGCATGATTTAAGTGCCGGTCACGAACTAAATTTCAGGTCGTGACAGATTTAGACGAATCAAGCATGCAAACAACTTTATGTACAAAATGAACAAGGAATACAACCTTTGTAGACCGGTCCTTCACTTTTAAAGCTCCGTGTATTAGTCCTTTTGCTCCAAATAGTGAACACCCGAACTCTAGTAAGGGTTCACATGAAGAAATGAACAAGCTTGCTCGAAGTTTTCAAGGCCAAAAATGATCTATATCGAGGAGACTCAAGCTCATCCTACCTCTTCATTAATGGTAGATTAGTGAAGCAAACACCCTAAACTAAATGACTAATATAGTAGAGGATGATGAAGTAGGAATTTTGCTCACTTTAGATTTATTTTTCTCACAATATTTCTTCATATTTAGAAAAACTAGCAAGCTTTCTCTTGATGAAGAAGAAGATGAAGTGGAGAAGAGAATGAAACTCATGAGGTGAGAATAGCAATCATGGGTGAGCTTATGTCATACACTAACTCATGTAGAGACTAAACTATGGCTAAGGATAATGGTTAGGTTAATAAATTTCTTAAGCAAAACAAAACTAGTGGACTAAATCAATGGACTCATCAAGCTTCTCCAAGCTTCTAGCCATGACAAAATACCAACCAATTTTGATTTACTTTGATAAATAAAAATCCTAGGATTATCATAAGCATGGTGTGAGTCTCATACACCCAAGAAGCATGTAGCATCAAGCATGACACAAAAGATGTACATTAATATATATCACATATATACTAAGTGTACACAAGTGAGAAAAAAAAATCTTAAGTGAGCTAATATTAGTTAATGTAAGATAATATATCAAATATATAATATTAGTTAATGTAAGATAATATATCAGAAGATCAACAAGCAAGTCTGCTCATACTCTTGCGAATCCAATCAGTAACACTACCGTACAGTCCGGTCTCTTCGTCTGATATGTCGCATATAACAGCCTGGGGATGGTAAACGTCAGACCCCAATAGCCTGATAAGTCATTCCGATATGAAGCTCATAACGGTTTGAGAAACTACTGATAACACTTTTCAGCAGATCTCAGCAACCCCGGCCAGGGATTTCTTGTTATGGCCAATCAAGCATAGCGCAACATCAACCCCCAATACCGGGAGAGACAAAATCCCCTCCTATCGCTCATTGCCTCCATGTGACTCGGTACTGTATCCAAAAACCACCGTTTTGCACGATCTCTTGAACGTGGTAAGGTGGAAATCAAAGTACAGTGGGAATCACATAAGACGCTATGACGATCTCGAGTCGACAGACTAAGCTGTACCAGTGTCACTAGAGAACTGCTATCTGACGATAGGTATAATACCATCTAGGAGTTCTCGGCGAGTCCGTTCAGTGTACCCAGTCTCCACTGAGCACCCGTATACCTTCTCTGATGTCAAACACCAATAGATGTAGGATCATCCATCGCCCATCATATGGGTCGAGAAGCGTATACGCTAGTCTACTCTAGAATATCGATACTCCGTCTCGATATTCCCACGACTAGGAACATTTGAAGGAAGTACTTACCGACTTCCTCTGCCCCACTAGTATGATCTGCATCATAATCCTGGTAGTCAGGTACTCATCCTAAGGGCTTTATCAACATGTAATAAAGAGACAATAATTGTATATGTTAAGATAAAGAGCAACTAGATAACATACTTGTTGGACTACGATAGTGCCCCGGCCGTCTTTCCGAGGCCAAAATACGGAAACGAAAATTTTCCTTAACTTGAAAACCGGCGCTATCGTATGCTAAAAACCCGGATCGAACCATTAACCTACAACTAGCTATCTAGAGAGAGGGTTGGAAAGCTATACCGATCGATCCATGTCCTTCGATCTTTGGCCACCATCCCAAGCTCCTCGCGGCAACTCCGGTCTCGATCTCCTCGTCGGAAAAGGCACCACATCTACGAGTCTTTTTACGGGCTCCCGCTTTATCCGAAGCAACTCGGGTACGAAGTGTGCTAGCCGGCGTGTCTAAGGTGTTGTAGAGAATGTTTGTGATCACTTTGTCTCTTGCATCCATTGCTTGGATGGAGCTTAGAGATGAAGCCATTGATGGAAGCTTTGAGCTAGAGAAGAAAGAGGAAGAAGAAAGAGTTTTTTTTTGTGTTGAATGATAATATGAGAGAGAGTGAGTTTCAAAAAATACAAAACCAAACTCTAAATCATGGCAGCCCCTCTCTCTTATCTCATCATATTACCACACATCCATCTCATAATGTAACATTTACACACAAAAAGGGACCATGAGTCACCATATATGTCCATGTCAAATTAATGCACTAAATGATGATGTTTAGCTCACAATTTCCATTTACAAACATTAATCCAAATGTTTGCAACAATAAAAAGATACGACAACATCTAAAGTAAACTCGTGATGGATCACAAGGATACCCCTCACCTGTATATACATACCTGCATCTGCATTCCGACTGAATGCGAATGCGATGAGACTAAAGTAATCCAACAAATCTAATACTAGGATCCGGCTTAAACCAAAGCCCACTAGTATGATCCGTCCAATCATGATCCGTGCAATACCGCACGTATATGATCGGACCCAGCCATGTAACATACGGCGTCTACAACGTTTCGCCCGAAACTTGAGAAACTGTCTGTGGGGGACTCTAAAGACTAATCAATACCTTGGCTGTGGATTTAACCACTGGCATGTCAGAGGTATTAGCCGTACGTAACTGGCTACCAGGTATTGACCAAAAGGGAGGTCGATGAGCGAACTCATCCTGACACCCTACTGAGCCTGTCAGTGACAATATCCGTACAGTCCGGTCCGTTCGTCTATGAGCATCGCATGTCGGGCCTAGGGGGTTGGTAAAAGTCAGACCCCCAAAAGCAGTATAAGTCGTGTCAGAGTGTAGCACAGAACACCCTGAGATACTACTGGAATACGTACCAGTAAATCTCCTGCCTCGGCCGAGGACTTTGTGTAATGGCTCTCCTAGACACAACACGATCTCACCCCCAATACTGGGAGAGACGAATCCCCTGCCGATCCGCTCACTTGCCTCCATGTGGCTCGGGACCGTACCCAACTAAAACCTATTTGCACGACTCCTTTGAGCCGTGGTAGGGTAGTAATCAAAGCACAGTGGGAACTCACACGAGACAAATGATGACCTCAGGTTGATGAACTAACTTGGACACATGTCACCAGGGAACTGCTATCTGACGTCAGGTATAATACCAACTAGCATGTTCCCGGCGAGTCCTGTCCGGTGTACTCATAACCCAATGAGCACCTGTATACATCTTCGGTGAACCAACTGACACCAGTGGATTGTGAGACCAGCCACCGCCCCTCGTCGGGGTCTCGACTGTATACACTAGTCTACTAATGGAGTATCGATACCCTGTCTCGAAAGTCCTACGACCAGGGACCATTTAAGGATGTGCTTATAGACCCCAGCTCCCACGTATATGATCGCCATCATACTTCTGGTCGTCAAGCAAGAATCCTATGGGCTCTACCAACGTGCAATAGTGACCTGTAATGTCACCTAAAGCAGTGCACGATGATAAAGATGAACCACGGTAGCATACTATTCTCTATCAACGTGTAATAGTGAACCACAATGTCACCTAAAACATGTACACGATGATAAAGACAAACCAGATAGTATACAATCATCCTGAGTAAGACTGTCCTACCGGTATAGGTCCTCCCTCAATCATTGCAATCACGTGCCTGTGATCCAATAATTGACTCTGAGGGCACTATATCCAACAATCTCCCACTTGCCCTCAAGGCTTATTATTGCGATGTCGCATACTCACAGCCCATGTGATACCGAACACCCAACTCCTCTACTAGTCAGTCTCACAAAGCCCGTTTGCGAAACTATTGCGTTCAAGGAATAGCCTCAGTTAGTGGATCCGCTCTGATGTTTCTTTCTATGTCTCTCTTTATCTCAAGTTCGTGGAGAAAGCCGTCTCCCGAATTGAGCAATACCTGTCTTAGAATATGTCTGGATATCTGATGGGACCTAGCTCATAAATGAACTCCAAATCCAAACTTCTTAAACTGTATCGACAACTAAAACCAATCAGTATCCTGCGCCATGCCTCCCTCAGTATCCGCTTGGACCACCTGTCTAAAATACTGCCCCTCGTAAGAGGGAAAACTATAACTCTGACAGTCACTCTGTCATCCAAGTCACCTTGGAAGCCTGGAATGATAACCTTCCCCGGAAAGATGCTGCTGTTATCATATCCCTAGAACATCCACTTATGTTCTAAAACTGCTTCCGAATGTTTCTCCAGGATTGGATCAATATCCACTTATTGCAGCTCATGCAAAAACAACATCTGGTGTGGTACTTGACATCTCATGATTGACTCAATTGCCTAAGCAAGTGATCTGCCAATCATGCACATCCCTCTCCCCTTTAGTCTGTAAGACACCTTTAGAGTGGGTGACTCCATCATCTGCAGGTACACTACCGTGCCAGGAGTCGTCCATTCTAAAATGCCTTTAGAATGCTGTCTAAGTACCCAGATTGGGAAACTACCCAAATCTAGATCTAAAACCATAGATCTAGTAAACAGAATATTTGATATAATATCCAAGTCCTATGTGGAGAAACCACTGTGTGAAAACCAAAGTATAACCGACCGTAGTATAGGAATTTCTCTTCCTACTCTGTGTATGTCATCCAAATACCAGGACATCACACCCTACTACCTTCTTAACAGATAAATCCCCAATTCTGATGAAGTCAAACCTATGACTGTCACATCAGAAATAAATGATCTATCTCTGCTATATTTGCTTTAGTCTATAAATAGACATAAGCTACTTGTCCACTATGCTTCCGCTGCTCCCACTGACTACGACAACCCTCTGGCAGAATCGTATACACGTACACTTCTAAAGCTAGTTCAGAACGACGCTATACTCATCCTCCTGCCGGGTCTCACAGTCTGGAACAACAGCAATAGCAAGTCTGGGTAAACAAGAACCTCCATGCCACCGTCCTTGAGGCTACGGAGTACCTCTCGGGTGCCTGAGGTTACCATATCTGCGGAGTGGCCAATGGAATGTCAAACCAGATTGAATCTTTAGGTTATTATCAAATTTTCAGTAATCGTTTGCGGTTCTGGAATCACTTCCAGTTCTACCATACTCCCACTACTGAGTTCTGAAAAAAATCCATTTTACTAAAACTGTGGCGAGTCAAGAACAATATCACCATTGATCTTTCAGATGGTAGAAAGTCAACCCTCGTCATAGCCCGGGTCAACCCACAAACATCCATTACAGAAATGTGCCTTGAGTTATCCAGAGTCTGGTTTTAAGCATAAGCCGGACAACTCCCCGTACCTTAACATCGTTAAGATACAAATCGTTCTATATCCAATATAGAAACATAGGCACTAATTTAATTTGAACCAGATTCAAATCATGCAGCTATCTCCAGTGCATGTCAACTAAATGGAGGGAGGCTGATCAGCGTTACTCAACTTAGGAATACATCCAGATATGAGTAACCTGAAAGAGAAGCAAGTTCTCATAATCATTACTATTAACTGAATACCATACACAGGTATCTACATCTTCGATCATCTTGAAGAATCCCGATACTTGCAACACCTGGTTCTCTACTTTATTCATATACCTATAACTTCTCAAAACTTGGACCTTGTGTTTCTACGAAACACTTGTCTAAGAACTAGAGAAGTCATAAGTAAACAGAATATAGTACAAGTACCAACCCCTCTGTTCTTATGGACACTGGACAAAATACAATACTCTGTATAAGTCCCCTGAGTCTAATAACTCATTCCCCGTGTGTCATAGGTTGAAAACTGTACTTATGGTTAAGAAGAATTACACCGTTGTTTAATGCTCCTTACCTAACCATCCACTGATATAGGTAAATGTGATGGACATAATCTCAAAAAGTTATATCTCACTTTATAAAAAATAAACGTACAGATATATCAATTTGAAATTGGTGCATAACAGCAGATATTCAAAACCAAATATTTGCCGTCCGGCAAACAACCCAGGCGATTTTCTCAAATATCACCAATTACAACGAATTCCGATATAATGAGGATGACCACCTATTTCCCAATAACTTACTCCCACTCATCATCTGTAAAACCATACAGATGTGAGAATCAAACCTGGTACATACATACCCTGGAGCAAGGGCTAATTGGGAAATCAATTTTCTTTTAACAGTACACAGTGAAACTGAAATATTAAAATGTTTCGTAGGGGTATCCGGGTATTCCTAGTAATGCCTCTTCCATTATGCAGATTAACAACTGTAGCCGTATATTTCTTTGCCATCTCTCCAAATCCCTTTATATATCTTTAGTCATTACCTTCTGTACACCCTCTTAGGCTAAATGGTTTTCTTCCTTCCCTACCGTTCGGCACCAGCTTATGGTTTGGAAGAAGACTATCCAATAAGCATAATGGGTGTACTGTCTTAATCCTAGGAGCACTCGCAACCCGAGAGAAGGTAAAGATAAAATACAACTGAATAAACCTTATTCCTATTTCTCCTGAACCTGAATCCATCCCCGAACTGGAACAAGTTCCTTCGAGTTCGTATATAACCATACGATGGAGTATCCAAATAACTGTGGATCTTCGTAGTGATACGGAGTGTTCTGGAGAAATACAAAGGTGATGTAGGATTGGCGAAGAAATACTTGGTTTGGTTGTGAATAACAGTCGCAATTTACTTTACCCTCTTACTAATCCCTTTATTTGTCTTTACTTAATACCTTCTGTACACCACACTTAGGCTAATCGGCTTTCTTCATTCCCTACCGTTCGGCACCAGCTTAAGGTTTGGAAGAAGATTATCCAATAAGCGTAACAGGTGTACTATCCCCTAATCCAAGGAGCACTCGCAACCTGAGAGAAGGTAAAAGGAAAAGACAACTGAATAGTCCTATTCGTTTTCTCCAGAACCGGAAACCATCCTCGAATCTGGAACAAGTTCCTTCGAGTTCGTATATAACCATACGATGGTTTTATCCAATGGAAGTGGACGTTCGTAGTAATACGGGGTGTTCTGGAGAAAAGGGTAAAAGTAGGAGTGGCAATGAGGTATGCAATACCGACAATCCAAAAGCCAGTGTTTCAAGAAGGTTCGATTAACTTGGTCACTGAGTCATAATCAAGGGTCGGGTCATGGTCGCTGCCAAAGAGAGAGAGAAAAGAAACACTCTGCGTGCACTCTAACCTAGATCAGAATGGTTATCAATTTATCTAATCAGGAAACCTCCCACTGTAACCTTAAATTCTCTTCCAAACCTGAAAGAAGAATTAGTCGGGATCACTCGAGGAGTAAACCAACTCATCAATGGGAATCGGGATCCAACTATCATCGCATGATAATTGTCACGACCCAAAGTTTGGCCCGTGACCGGCACTTAACCACGTAACGTCTACAGGCGTAACGCGACTAAGTGAACCGAAAACCCAGAAATCAAACCAGTAAAAGTATGGAATGTTTTAAGTTTTAAATGAAGCACTTACAACATGTTAAGAAATCTAAGTAAACAATCACCAAGATAGCAAAATACGACGCCGTAGCGAAGATCAAGATCCACAAGTGGGAATATCACAGATAGAATAAACTGCAAAGTACAGTCGGCTCACAACAAGCACGACACCAGAAAACAAATAATATATATCATCGTCCTCACACTGTCTCTAAGTCAAATACATACATGGTAGATGGAGAATACTAGATACAACAATATACATAACTGAAAGATAAACAGATACCGCACAAAACCCACCTATCAGCAAAAGAGCTAGTACACCAACTATGGGGGTATCTGTGTCAAAAGATGCAAAACGCAGCCTGCGGCGACTACTCCGAAGGGAAACCTGCAAACACTGTGGCACAACGGGGGTGAGTTGCCAACTCGTGAATAAAGATAACATATAAAGGTAATCGCGAGCATGCACGTACTGCGCTACTCTATCATATGCCAACAGATGATATCAATATGTGATAAGCAGTATGTGCAATAATCATGCAAGTGCTCTATCAGGTAATATAACTACAGGATGAGGTACAATAATAAATGCTGAGCATGGGCAATATAACATCTACACGGAATGTCAACGTGGAATATATAATGGGTGTCCATCAATGCACCCAGATCCCCCAAATAGCTCAGGCGCCGGCACTCTCATCGGCCCTCTAATCCTGTAAATCTCTGAGAATCACGAGTGCCCAAAATCGGCACCCAAATATCATAAGTACTCGTGTCCAGCATCGACACGCAAATCCTCATCCATCGGGCCCCGTCAGTCCGGGTCAGCCCACGGGCTCCGTCTGCGGTATCGGCCCTCGGCCCCGGCAGCACGGATCATCCCGCATCCATCTATTGACTCTGATCAGTATCCTCCGGATAACTGCCAGGTCCAACCAATCACCGGTAGGTAGTAGTCCCTCTGCCAGGCTCACCGTCTACTACACAGCGAAACCGTTCTCGTCCTGGGGTACCATACCGGGTCCACCATGTACCCGTAATCGGCCTCAACCAGCTCCTCGATTCGGGTTCACATATATCACTCTAGCACCAAGGAAACACATGGTGGACGCACCGAAATATCATATCAAGGGAACCGGGTTTTTAAATGATTACATATTTGAAATAGCCACGGTTCCTAAATCCAGAAATCACATGTAATCCAAACCAATATGCAAGTCATTGTGAGGTGATATGCGCATCAAGTATGAATATCATGTCTAGTCACATAAAAGATAAGCTACAGCATAATGATCATGGAAATTCTACAGTGTGAGTGTCATGGCAATTACTAACGGTGTGCGTGTAACATGCAGGATAGTGCTCGTGCAACATGGACTGTTAGTAATGGTGCGGTGTTCTATCAATTCTAGTTTATATCCATATAGCAGTGAATGCAGTATGCATTAAATAGTAGCCATGAACAGTCAATGTATGTAAATGTAGCTATAAGGTCCTATCAGCCCTGACGTAGAACGCCATGCGGGCGATATCCCCGTAGATGTTAAATCTACTCACCGTAGTCTCTCGCTAGGTATAGCCAACGACTTGTTTCCCCTTCTGCGCGGCGTCCGCCGTACTCGCCTGCGAACCTAGAATTACATAATATATCACACATAAGCTTGAAGTCACACAAACACGACATTAAAGCCGAACTAGTAACTCGTGTCGTGAACCAAACGCGCGTGTGCGCGATACGCTAAAACGTGTGATTACGCGCCTGAAGCCACTCCGACGCGTTGCGATACGCAGAAACCCAAACCCATACACACGTATCACGTGTGTCGGGAAGATTAAAATACGGGAAAATAGGTATTCACCTCCAGATTTTGATACAGAAATGATATTGTAAAACTATATACACCAAAATACTACACATAACAGCAGACTCCTGTGTCCCAAACCCCAAACCCCAACTCACTCATCTGGCCGCAAATTGCGGCCAGAAAGAATATTCCGGCGGCCTGGGTTGGGGGGGTGGGCTCCCAGGTTTGGTGTATGCACTCTATACTCCCCATACATGCTACAGTAATATCTAGTTTTTCTCTGAAACATCTCGGGTAGTAGCAGATCCTACAGAGCCTTAAATCAAGTTAAAATCCACACTTTTGCACTAAAATGGAACTTTATGGTATTTCTGTGCAAACTGAAACAAACCTGGCCTAAAATAGCTCTAATAACACATAATAGAGCTAACCAAACTAACAAAACCCTAATCTAACATGTGAATCACAATATCCTTTAATATCACTAAAAATGCACAAAAATGAGATTTTTGCTAAAGAATACTACAAGTTTAAGGAAAATGAGTGCTAACATGAGTTAATACCTTCTAAAAACCTTATAAAACGCCAAAAGTCCCAGCTCTTCCCTCAAGTGTGCAGATTTGCCTTCAAACACCCCCAAAAAGCCCCTTTTTCCATGGTTTTGTGAAGGAAATGTGTTGATTTGTGTAGGGTTTTGTTTGGGGATCAAAGGGAAATGAAAAGAAGAAGAAGAGATGAAGAAAATGATAGGGTTTTTCTGCTGGAAGCTGCAGAATTCAGAAGTGAGGAGAAGAGAGAGAGAGAGAAGGTTAACAAAAGTCCAATTCTTACCTAACACCCATACCTCATTTTTTTATTAGGATTTGCACTTTTTTAAAAAAGGTTTTAGCTTGATTAAAGTGATGGAAATAAAGTGAACCATGCAAGAAAAGAATTGGCTAACACTTTAAACCTAGGTCTCAAAAATGGCTAAGTGTGCAAGTGTACACTACAAAGGAAAATTTTCCAATTTGCTAACATGACTAAATATAATTAGTAAACCCGACTAAAATAACTAATAATCCTATGTACACATATATATTAACACGTACAATTACTAATTATCACGAAAAACATTCTAACGGAAATTCAAAGTGTTACAATCTACCCCCCTTAAAGAAATTCGGTCCCCGAATTTAAAAATCTAACTATACGCACCTTCAAAAAGATGGGGATACCTCTTCATCATCTCGCTCTCGGTCTCCCAAGTGACCTCCTCGCCGCTCTGGCCACGGCAAAGTACCTTGACGGACGGTATCTCTTTCGACCTCAATTTCTTCACTTGTCGATCCAAGATCATCACCGGCTGCTCTGCATAGGAAAGATCGCGCTCAAGCTGGATCGTCGGGTGCTGAATCGCATGCGAAGGATCATAAAGATATCTGCGGAGCATCGAAACGTGAAATACGGGGTGCACGTCTGGAAAACTGGGCGGAAGGGCTAATCGATACGCAACCGCACCAACACGCTCGAGAATCTCGAAGGGGCCCACATATCTGGGACTAAGCTTCCCCTTCTTCCCAAAACTCATCACGCCTTTCATTGGGGAGACCCTCAAGAAAACATGATCACCAACAGAAAACTCAAGTCTGTGTCGACGACGGTCCGCATAAGATCTCTTCCTACTCTGGGCTGCTCTCATCCTATCGTGAATCAACTGGATCTTCGCGGTCGTCTCCTCCACAATCTGCGGCCCTAAGATACTACTCTCACTGAGCTCCGTCCAACAGGTGGGCGATCTGCATCTCCTCCCATAAAGAGCCTCAAACAGTGCCATCTGAATGGTCTCCTGGTAGCTGTTGTTGTAGGAGAACTCTACTAAGGGAAAATGATGATCCCAGCTACCTCCGAAGTCTAATACGCTTGCTCTAAGCATGTCCTCGAGAGTCTGAATAGTCCACTCTGACTGTCCGTCGGTCTGCGGATGGAATGCTGTGCTGAAACTCAAGCGAGTGCCCAAAGCCTCCTGAAGCCTCTGCCATAGCCGGCTGGTAAACTGGGTGCCTCTATCGGACACGATACATGTCGGAACTCCGTGCAGTCGTACAATCTCGTCAATATAAATCTAGGCATATTGAGCAAATCCGAAAGTCGTCTTTACCGGTAGGAAGTGAGCCTGTCACGACCCGAAAGTACGGAACATGACCGGCACTTAGACTACGAACGTCTCAAGGAGTACGTATGCTAAGTAAGCCGAAACCCAGAAATCCAAACCAAGAGAATTAGTAGAGAATAGGAAGAACCATATCAAATCAACCTGTATGCAACATAATATACAACGCCTAAAGGCGAGGATCACAACAGAAATGGAACTCAACCAGCAAGAAACTCAAGAAATAAAACATGCTACTCTATGGTCGAAAGAATAACATTACTGGTCTCTATCTCAAAAAAATACAAGTTTGGTTGATGGAACTTCTAGATACAACTGAAATATAATATACAAGGTATAATGATGGGTAAGATACAATAAACCCACCTACTAGCAAGTCACCCGAAAAGAAACCGAGCCCGCAAAGCCGTAATGAAATCCGTACGGCAACACCTGCAAGAAACTGGGGCACAACGGGGGTGAGTTGCCAACTCGTGAGTAGAAAAAGATCTACGAACAGAAAATCGCATGAATAACGCAACCTAGGTCAATGATCATAATATATCCTCAAATATATGAATAACATGCAGCCTATAACAATGGCTAGGGTAATATCTAACCCGAGTGTGATCTCATGTGCCCGTGTCAGTGCCTCAGGTAGCAATATATCATATGAATGAGGTATGAATGCATGAAAACAGAATACATGTAAATGAAGAAACTGTTTTCATAAATTAGTGAGATTTCCTTTGTATTTTTAAAATGAGGTATCATAAATGAAATCAGCATCAACAGTGTCTAGTATCGACACAAAACATAAATCTCAATGTCTCAAAACCTCAGGCTCCGGCCATCCGGACTGGCCTGTATCATCAAATCTCAGTACCTCAATATCTCGAAATCTCAATGTCTCAATCTCAATATCTAGGGCGCCGTCAGTCCAGACCGGCCCCTACCATCCATCTCAAGACCACGACGGTATCCTCCGGATATCCGACGCGTCGGGTAAAATCACCGGTAGGTAGTCTCCCCCTGCCAGGCTCATCGTCATCACCACGAGCTTCTTGCCCCGGGGTACCTTACCGGGTCCACCATGTACCCGAAACGGTTCATCCAACTCCTCGAATCGGGTCTCCAAATCTATCAGCAAACTCATGGTGGACGACTCATACATCATGGGAAAAACCGCGCTTTTTATTTAAAAAGAGAAAGAAGAAGTTTGTATATGTTTTGCGGTTTTCCCCAAATCCAGAAAATCTCATGGAAATCCAAATCCAAAACCTCAATAGCACGTAAAAAGTGAATATATGCATGAGAATTCATGAATGCGGCATAACAATGAATAACAGTATGCATGAGGTAGCAGGTAATAACTATAATGTCTAAACTAACATATAAGGCAAGTACACTAATATCATGTCTAAACTATTAGCTAACAGGCTATGTCAAGCAATAATATTTTCTAAGGTGTACGTGACATGGCAATTACCGATGAAGATGTGTGTGAGCCGGCAAGTAAGTGTACGTGGTACATACGCATCATCGGTAATGGTGCTGGTGTCCTAACCACAAGATATCAACAGTAGAATATGAAGCATAATATAAGCATGTGATGCGGAGCAAACAACAATAATGAGCGGGAGCTGAATACTAGACGCAACGATAATTAATCTATTTTAACCTAATATAAGTCCTACAATGGTGCCTTTTGAAATAACACGAATCGTGGGGTTTTGAAAATAGGGGCTACGGTATTTTTAAGAAAAGATACGTTTTTTGAAATATCCGTAGGATCCCTTAGGCTGTCTTTAAAAATACGCACGATTCGTAAGCTTTGAAATAGGTAGAAACCGAATCTAATCTAACAACTAACTAAACTAAAGGGATACGCTATAAGCTAGACTACAGGTAAGGAAACCGCCTAACATCTAAGTCGATACATATACATACCTGTATATATATTAGTCGGTGATCCCTCCTCAATAATATCATATCCGATACCATATCTATAATCAGACATCCCAAGTTAAGAGTACGGATCAATCATCAAGATATAGCTCGTACGTAAATCCGTCGTACGGCATCCCCAAATCTGGGTACGGGTCAATATCATATTCCTCACACTATTCCTCTGGTATTCTCTTTATCCAAGATCATAGTCTAGGGTACTGACCTATATCTAGTACAATACTAATATCCTCAATATACTCATGATCTGACTACTGATCGACAATCTCGTACAAACCGATATCGTCAGCACATATCATCATCAAGGGGTATACATCGCCCGATACGGCCTAATATCAAAATCCTAGCATATTATGCCTCATATCACGATCACATGTCGACCATTTATTTATAACACTATTCACCCGTATCGCCGCCGCAAGATCCGCTATAACACCAGGATGTACCTTAAGTACGAATCCTGCCATATCACCGAGATTACAACCACAAACAAATCTCATCGACTCAGCTCAATCCCAAGTATCCTCCTCAAATCCGTATGTGAACACATAGTCTCATACCCATGTGAACATATAAATATATTCCCATACACGCACATATGAAATAAGGAATGTATGCAAGTATGTATATGTGTGTATGTGTAAGTGTAGTGCACCCACTACCTAAGGTTTCGTAACCATGCACCAATCCAACACCAATATCCATCTAAAATCATCAATAATAAATCCTAACAACATATCATAAATTGTTGGTGTGTATACGCATCTGTATACATCACCACGGACTGCGGGGGTGCTATACGCCATCCACCCGACTTCTCCCCGTAGATATAAATCTACTCACCTGGTCCTCGCTAGCCGGTACCGACGTCTCCACGCGCTTGCTTGTCGTCTCGAAGTCCACATGGGGGTACCTACATATCATAACGCACCATATCGCATTAAAACTAAATTCGAAATCGAAACGGCATACGAAAATCAAATCGGCACGCGTATCACGCATAGGTCCAAACCTATCGCCTACGCATACAAGAATAGTCAAACCAACCCTCGATGTCGATGTACAAACGTCAAACCATCGAGAAAAATCCAATCACACTCATTTGCACATTCACGAACACTAATTTTAATATAAACTAGGTTAAAACTCACAAAAACCTCAATTTTGCTTAAAAAGTCATTTTTCCGAAAATCTAGCAAGCACAATTCGCAGTTTTTGTACAAAACAGGATGTTTAAATGAATGTAACGGCTAATATATTTATTAAATATCTTAAATAAGTCGTATAAAAAAATTTCCGGAATTTAATCTCATTAAATTCCAAAAATCCTAATATTCTAGTTTACAAAATACCCTTTTTAACAATTTCATAGCAAAAATGCACAAACTACAATTTAGGTTGGATTTCCATGAACTAAAGTGTTAAACTACACTTAATAAAGTTAATAATATGATAAAAACCCTAACCATATTTTTAATCTCATATTTCGAATTAAATCAAAAAAACTAGTTTGCAACAAAAAGCTTAATTTGGACATTTTTCAAGTAACAACTTGTAATTAACAACTAGATTAGTTTTCTACAAAACTAAATATATTAATCCACCTCACTAAACCATACAAAATCAAACACAACTCATTTCATAACAAACCCTAACTTAGTAATCAAAACCCTTTCTTTAAATTTCAAAACTTGAAATTTAAAACCCTAATTTAACACCTAATAGCTAGATTCAAGTAATTTAACAACAAATTAAGCATAAGGTTATGATTATACCTCACAAGCTTGAGATCAAACTTGCAAAAATCTTAGCCTCCAACAATGATTTCATGCTCCAAGATCCATGCTTGAATAGTTAAAGAATAACGGGTAAAGCTTGGATTTAGAATTAGCTTTGAATTTTTGAGAAAAATGGTGGATTTTTGATAGAAATTTTGGGGATTTTGATGGAAAAATGAGATGAAGTATTTGGGGCTGTTTTGGTTCAGGTTTTGGCCAGAAATCTTGGGGGATTGGGTGAGGGAGGAGAGAGAGTGAGGTGGGGAAAGTTAGTTCAAGTCAAAGTCAACTCAAATTATACCATTTTCTACTCTTTTTTCTTTTCTTTTCTTTCATTTCTTTTCTTTAAAATCCAAGTGGGGGCTGTAAGTGCACGGCGGCGCCCCGGCCGTCAATCCGACGCCGGAATGCGGAAGCGGTGAATAACTTAAATTTTGCGGACTTAGCAAACCGGCACCACCGCGCACTAAACACCCGGATCGTTACCATTAACAAGTCTAAGCTAACTAGAAAATAGGTTAGAGATATACCGACGATCCAAGTCCTCCGGTCTTCATCTCCACTCCGATCTCCTCGCGGGATCTCCGTCCGTCTCCTCCTCGTCGCCGGAAGTGCACCACGTCGCCTACATCGTTTACGGGCTCCCACCTCAATGCCGAGGCAACTCGGGCACGAAGCCGGCTACTCGACGTGCCCAAGGTTCGTTGTAGAATATGTAGTGAGCAAGTCTCATTTTTGGGGTTTGTGGAATTGCTATTGGTGAAGGAAGAAGAACTTGGAGAGAGGTGAAGGGAAAAAAAAAACTAGCATCCAAAAGGAATGAGAGTATCATCTATTTTCTCCACACCAAAAGAAATGAATCCCATTCCCCTCTTTTGAATGGCCGGCCCCCCCATTTCCAAATGTGATTGGAGAGAGAAAACCAAGACAAGGGGGGTGGTTGGAAAGCAAAACAAAAGATGAGGAGAAATCAAATGATCACCACAAATCCAACACACAAAGGCAACCATCATCTCATGCATGATGGCTTCAAAAAGTCAAGCCATCATGAGAAGAAGAAGTCAAGTGATGGTGCTTATCATGAAAACCATCATGATAAGAGAATATGCAAAGACCCCCTCCACAATCACTTATTTGCCACAATGCAAATAAGCCCTCCTCCACCAATCTTCGGCCAATGAACGGAACAATGGAAATTGGCCGAAACGAAAGGCAAACTGGCAACTCCAGAAAACTGGTCCCGTAATAAATTACGGGAAAACCCCGATACTGTGCATACACACCCGCATCTGTATTTCGACTGAAATACAAATGCAATGAGACAAAGTCTACGCTGTACTATACTAGGATCCGGCTTATACCAAAACCGGCTAGTAATATCTGTTCGATCCTGATCCGTGCAATACCGCACGTATCTGATCGAACCCTTCCATATAACCATACGGCCTATAGTACAGACTGTCCGATCCTGATCCGTGCAATACCGCACGTATCTGATCGGACCTTGCCATATCTCCATACGGCCTCTACAACCTTTCACCCGAAAGCTGAGTAACTGAATGTGGGGGACTCTAAAGACTCGTCAACACCTTGGTTGTGGATTTAACCACTAGCACGTCAGAGGTATAAGCCAATACGTAACGGGCTACCAGGTACTGACTAAAAGGGATGTCTGTGAGTGAACTCAGCCTGACAACCCTACTGAGCCTGTCAGTGACAATATCCGTACAGTCCGGTCCGTTCGTCTATGAGCATCGCATGGCGGGCCTAGGGGGTTGGTAAAAGTCAGACCCCCAAAAGCGGTACAAGTCGTGTCGGAGTGTAGCCCAGAACACCCTGAGATACTACTGGAATACCTACCAGTAAATCTCCTTGCCTCGGCCGAGGGCTTCGTGTAATGGCTCTCCTAGACACAGCACGACCTCACCCCCAATACCGGGAGAGACGAACCCCTGAAGATACGCTCACTGCCTCCATGTGGCTCGGGACTGTACCCAACTAAAACCTGTTTGCACGACTCCTTTGAGCCGTGGTAGGGTAGTAATCAAAGTACAGTGGGAACTCACACAAGACAAATGACGATCCCCAGGTCGATGAACTAACCTGCACACATGTCACCAGGGAACTGCCATCTGACGTCTGGTATATGACCAACTGGCATGTTCCCGGCGAGTCCTGTCCGGTGTACTCATAACCCAGTGAGCACCTGTATACATCTTAGGTGATCCAACTGACACCAGTGGCTTGTGAGACCGGCCACCGCCCCTCATCGGGGTCTCGACTGTATACACTAGTCTATGATGGAGTATCGATGCCCTGTCTCGAAACTCACACGACTAGGGACCATTTAAGGATATGCTTATAGATTACCAGCTCCCACGTATATGATCGCCCTCATACTGCTGGTAGTCAAGCATAGAATCCTAGGGGCTCTATCAACGTGTAATGGCGACGTGTCAGGTCACCTAAAACAGTACACGATGATAAAGGTAAACCAGATAGCATACTATCATCTCGAGTAAGACTGTCCTACCGGGATAGGTCCTCCATCAATCATTGCAATCACGTACCTGTGATCCAATAATTGACTCTGAGGTCATTATCTCCAACAATCTCCCACTTGCACTCAAGGCTAATTATTGCGATGTCGCATACTCACAGCCCGTGTGATACCGAACACCCAACTCCTCTACTAGTCAGTCTCACAAAGCTCGTTTGCGAGACTATTGCGTTCGAGGAATAGCCTTAGTGAGTGGATCCGCCTTGATGTCTCTTTCTATGTCTCTCTATGTCTCAAGTTCGCGGAGAAACCCATCTCCCGAAATGAGCAATACCTGTCTTAGAATGTGTCTGGATGTCTGATGGGACATAGCTCATAAATGAACTCCAAATCCAAACTTCTTAGACTGTATCGTCAACTGAACTTAATCAGTATCCTGCGCCATGCCTCCCTCAGTATTGCCTTGGACCACCTGTCCAAAATACTGCCCCTCGTCAGAGGGAAAACTATAACTCTGACAACCTCCTTGTCGTCCATGTCACCTTGGAAGCCTGGAATGATAACTGTCTCCTGAATGAGGCTGTCGTTATCATATCCCTAGAACATCCACTTATGTTCTAAAACTGCTTCCGACTGTTTCTCCAGGATTGGATCAATGTCAACTTATTGCATCTAGTGCAAGAACAACATCTGGTGTGGTACTTGACATCTCATGATTGACTCAATTGCCTGAGCAAGTGATCTGCCAATCATGCACATCCCTCTCCACTTTAGTCTGTAAGACACCTTTAGAGAGGGTGACTCCATTACTTGCAGGTACACTACCGTGCCAGGAGTCGTCCATTCTAAATACTCTTAGAATGCTGTCAAGTACCCTGATTGGGAAACCACCCAAATCTAGATCTAAAACCATAGATCTAGTAACCAGTATGTCTGATATAAAATCCATTTCCTTTGTGGAGAAACCACTGTGTGACGACCAAAGTATAACCGATTGTAGTATAGGAGTTTCCTTTCCTACTCTGTGTATGTCATCCAAATACCATGACATCACACCCTACTACCTTCTCAACAGATCCATCCCCTATTCTGATGAAGTCAAACCTATGACTGTCACGTCAGAAATAGATGATCTATCTCCGCTACATCTGCTTCAGTCTATAAATAGACATAAGCTACCTGTCCACCAATGCTTCCGCTGCTCCCACTGACTACGACAACCCTCTGGTAGAGCCATACAGACGTACACTTCTAAAGAAAGTTTAGAACGACGCTATACTCATCCTCCCGCCGGGTCTCGCACCCTGGAACAACAGCAATGGTAATTGTGGGTAAACAAGAACTTCCCTGTCACCGTCCTTGAGGCTACCGTAGTACCTCTCGGGTGCCTGAAGTTACCCACCTTATCTGCGGAGTGGCCAATGGAATGTCAATCCAGATTGAATCTTTAGGTTCCTTATCAAATCTTCAGTAATCGTTTGTGGTTCTGGAATCACTTCCAGTTCTACCATACTCCCACTACTGTTTTCTGAAAAAATCCATTTTTAATAAAACCGTGGCGAGTCTAGAACAATATTGCTATTGTTCACCCAAATGGTAGAAAGTCAACCCTCGTCATAGCCTGGGTCAACCCACAAACAGCCATTACGGAAACGTGCCTTGAGTTATCCAGAGTCTGGTTTTAACCATAAGCTGGACAACTTCCCGTACCTTAACAACGTCAAGATACGAACTGTTCTATATCCCATATAGGACCAGAGGCACTGATTTAATTGAACCAGATTCAAATCATGCAGCTGTCCCCAGTGCATGTCAACTAAATGGAAGGAGGCCGATCAGCGTTACTCAACTTAGGAATGCTTCCAATTATGAATAACATGAAAGAGAAGCAAGATCTCTTTATCATTACTATCAACTGAATACCATACACAAGTATCTACATCTTCGATCACTTTGAAGAATCCCGATACTTGCTATACCTGGTTCTCTACTCTATTCAAATACCTATAACTTCTCAAAATTCGGACCCTGTGTTTCCACGAAACACTTGTCTAAAAAGTAGAGAAGTCATAAGTAAACCGAATATAGTACGAGTACCAACCCCTCTGTCCTGATGGATCCTGGACAACATACAATACTCTGTATAAGTCCCTTGAGTTCGATAACTCATTCACCGTGTGTCGTAGGTTGAAAACTGTACTTATGGTTAAGAAGAATTACACCGCTGTTTAATGCTCCTTACCTAACCATCCACTGATATAGGTAAATGTCACAGACATAATTTCAGAAAGGTATATCTCACTCTATGAAAATAGACGTACAGATATATCAATTTGAAATTGGTGCATAACAGCGGATATTCAAAACCAAATATTTGCCGACCGGCAAACAACCCAGGTGATTTCCTCAAATATCACCGATTACAACGAATCCCGATATAATGAGGATGATCACCCAATTCCCAATAACTTACTCCCACTCATCATCTGTAAAACTATACAGATGTGAGAATCATACTTGGTAAATACATACCCTGGAGTAAGTATCTAATCGGGAAATCAGTTTTCTTTTAACATTACACAGTGAAACTGAAACATCGAAATGTTTCGATAGGGTATCCTGGTATTCCTAGTAATGCCTCTTCCAGTATCCAGATTTACAACTGTAACCGTGTAATTCTTTGCCACCTCTCCAAATCCCTTCATATGTCTTTAGTCTTTACCTTTTGTACACCCCTTAAGCCAAATGGTTTTCTTCCTTCCCTACCGTTCAGCACCAGCCTATGGTTTGGAAGAAGACTATCCAATAAGCATAATGGGTGTACTGTCCCAATCCTAGGAACACTCGCAATGCGAGAGAAGGTGAAGATAAAAGACACCTGAATAAATCTTATTCGTATTTCTCCTGAACCAGAATCCATCCCCGAACTGGAACAAGTTCCTTTCGAGTTCGTATATAACCATACGATGGAGTATCCAATAAACTGTGGATCTTCGTAGTGATACGGAGTGTCCTGGAGAAATTCAAAGGTGATTTTAGGATTGGCGAAGAAATACCTGGTTTGGTCATGAATATCTGTTGCAATTTACTTTGCCCTCTTACTAATCCCTTGCTTTGTCTTAACTCAATACCTTCTGCACACCATCGTTATGCTAATTGGTTTTCTTCATTCCCTACCGGTCGGCACCAGCCTAAGGTTTGGAAGAAGACAATCCAATTTGCGTAATAGGTGTACTACCCCTAAACCAAGGAGTACTCGTAACCTGAGAGAGGGTAAAAGGAAAAGAAAACTGAATAATCCTATCCGTTTTCTCCAGAACCTGAAACCATCCTCGAATAAATTCTTTCGAGTTCGTATCTAACCATACGATGGTTTTTTCCAATGGAAGTGGACGTTCGTAGTAATACGGGGTGTCCTGGAGAAAAGGGTAAAAGTAGGAGTGGCAATGAGGTTCGCAACTCTGACAATCCAAAAAGCCAGTGTTAAGAAGGTTCGTTCAACTTGGTCTCTGAGTCAAAGTCTTAGGGTCGGGTCAATGGTCGCTGCCAAAGAGAGAGAGAAAAGAAACACTCAGCGTGCACTCTAACCTAGATCTGAATGGTTACCAATTTATCTAATCTGGAATCCTCCCACTGTACCTCAAATTCTCCTCCAAACCTGAAAGAAGAATTAGTCGGGGATACCCGAGGAGTAAACCAACTCATCAGTGGGAATCGGGATCCAACTATCATCGCATGATAACGTGACGGAATCCGCTCACGGTATCACACTCCAGAAGGTATGCGCATATCTGGCAAGTTTCAGTTCTTTTGAAACTCCCGATGTGATTTCTGCCCCATGCTCTTATGACCTTGACTTTGGCCAACATATCATAAGTCACATGTCAAGTTCTACCCGTCATTCTCCAGGTTAATCTGAATCCACCCGTACATACCCTTGACTTTGGCCAAAATGGCAGTACGGCTGTCCCAAACCAACGCATCTATCTATGCTGCATATGAATACCCAACAGCTACCAAACACTGTGCCTTGACTTTGGCCAACATACACAGCTTGAATACTATTGACTATCCATATGAAACGACGGAGGGCTACGAATGGTTTCTGGCGAAAACCTTTAACGTAATGAACTTGATCTCGTTGAAGGAACGGATAGCTTTTTAGAAAATATAGTGACGAAAACCTTTACTAAAGAGGTCACTCCCGGTGAAGGGATCTCGGCTCTTTCCCCGTAGAATGGGGTGCAGGATATTCCAACTGAATACCACGGTGCAAAGCAAAAGTAATCGGCTATAGTGAAGTTAATGCCCTGACGCAAACTTTTTGTCCAAGGGGTCACTCCCGGTGAAGGGATCTCGGCCCTTGCCTCGTCGACTGAGGAGCAGGATATTCCAACTGAATATCACGATGCAAAACAAAAGTGAACGTCCTTGCAATAACATCTTTTTGAAAAGTGTTCCAACAACATCAGATTAGGTTTGTTTTTAACTTGCATTGATCCGAATCAATGCAGTCCCATCAATTGATCACACCAAAAAGAACGAAAATATACTGATGTACGTATATGCCATCCGCATTCGCCACTGGGTCCCGTCATTACCCGTTAGGTTAGCTAACTAACGACAGAGCGGGGACTGGACTAGCGCGGATGTAAAACATATACAACATCTACTAATATATATACCAATATATTATATTTCGCTCAAGGCGTGAAAAGAAATGCAACATCACAGAGAATGAACAGCATCACAGAAACAATACAGATATCTGGGATCCCCGGGTTTCACAGAGCCACTGCTGAAACCCGACGTTCCCCTGGTCGTGTGGATAGCCTGTGCAATGAAATCCTAGACCCCTACGGGCGCGGCAAGTCACCCGCCAAAACCTGAAGCGAGGCAGCCCCTTTCAGTACCGTGAATGGACCACCCTTCACTTCACGGAATCCGGCAACTTGGGCACCCCTCCTGGGTCAACCTGTACCCCCTACGAGTGCGGCGAATAGCCCGCCAATCCTAGAGTGAAGCCCCCTCTGTCTCAATGCCATGAGATGCGGGCTTGTTGCCCTCCAGAACCCGGCTATCCGTGCACCCCTCCGCGGGGCAATCCTAGTACAGAAAGTAAAATATACATATACCGGGTACAATGACCGCAACCTGGCCGTGCCCCAAAATAATAATACAAACAGGCAGTGACGGCAGTCCACATGTCGGACGCTCGCCCCGCAATATCAAATGTACATAATACAACACAACTGTACTAGCATTGCATCCAGGCTATCCCCCACGACCGATCCGCAACATCACAGCAAAAACAAAACATCAACGTGAAAGTCACGTTCGCAAATCCGTCTAACCGGGCTATAGCAGTTAGACTGGATTTACCGATCGAGTGACATTCACGGTCGCAGATATAATGTAAATACTGTGAAAAATGTGTTTAAAATTTTCCGATTGATCAAACAATTAACAAGTGGGCCTCAAGAAAAACTGTAGCACTCACAGAAATAATTGGCCCAATTTTAATATTCCAAAACCCCTAATTTAAGCCCAGAGGCCTACTGGAAAAATCCGACCCATTGAACCTTTCATTCTGCGGCGGAACCGCGGCCCCAGGTGGGTATTGGCCGCGGTTCCGCGCTCTGACTGAAAAGTCAACGGCTCGAATTTTCCCAGAAGTCTTATGTCATCCTGTACAGTACTTTAATACAACCTGAAAAATTTTTGGGGACCAAAAAATTTCAACAGAAAACTGTCGTGAGCAAATACGGGTTTTTGGACATTTCGATCGATCGGAACTGAAAAACACATTACACAAAGCTAGACTAAGTTAATGGGGAGGCTCTGATACCACTGTAAGTGCACGGCGGCGCCCCGGCCGTCAATCCGACGCCGGAATGCGGAAGCGGTGAATAACTTAAATTTTGCGGACTTAGCAAACCGGCACCACCGCGCACTAAACACCCGGATCGTTACCATTAACAAGTCTAAGCTAACTAGAAAATGGGTTAGAGATATACCGACGATCCAAGTCCTCCGGTCTTCATCTCCACTCCGATCTCCTCGCGGGATCTCCGTCCGTCTCCTCCTCGTCGCCGGAAGTGCACCACGTCGCCTACATCGTTTACGGGCTCCCACCTCAATGCCGAGGCAACTCGGGCATGAAGCCGGCTACTCGACGTGCCCAAGGTTCGTTGTAGAATATGTAGTGAGCAAGTCTCATTTTTGGGGTTTGTGGAATTGCCATTGGTGAAGGAAGAAGAACTTGGAGAGAGGTGAAGGGAAAAAAAAAACTAGCATCCAAAAGGAATGAGAGTATCATCTATTTTCTCCACACCAAAAGAAATGAATCCCATTCCCCTCTTTTGAATGGCCGGCCCCCCCATTTCCAAATGTGATTGGAGAGAGAAAACCAAGACAAGGGGGGTGGTTGGAAAGCAAAACAAAAGATGAGGAGAAATCAAATGATCACCACAAATCCAACACACAAAGGCAACCATCATCTCATGCATGATGGCTTCAAAAAGTCAAGCCATCATGAGAAGAAGAAGTCAAGTGATGGTGCTTATCATGAAAACCATCATGATAAGAGAATATGAAAAGACCCCCTCCACAATCACTTATTTGCCACAATGCAAATAAGCCCTCCTCCACCAATCTTCGGCCAATGAACGGAACAATGGAAATTGGCCGAAACGAAAGGCAAACTGGCAACTCCAGAAAACTGGTCCCGTAATAAATTACGGGAAAACCCCGATACTGTGCATACACACCCGCATCTGTATTTCGACTGAAATACAAATGCAATGAGACAAAGTCTACGCTGTACTATACTAGGATCCGGCTTATACCAAAACCGGCTAGTAATATCTGTTCGATCCTGATCCGTGCAATACCGCACGTATCTGATCGAACCCTGCCATATAACCATACGGCCTATAGTACAGACTGTCCGATCCTGATCCGTGCAATACCGCACGTATCTGATCGGACCTTGCCATATCTCCATACGGCCTCTACAACCTTTCGCCCGAAAGCTGAGTAACTGAATGTGGGGGACTCTAAAGACTCGTCAACACCTTGGTTGTGGATTTAACCACTAGCACGTCAGAGGTATAAGCCAATACGTAACGGGCTACCAGGTACTGACTAAAAGGGATGTCTGTGAGTGAACTCAGCCTGACAACCCTACTGAGCCTGTCAGTGACAATATCCGTACAGTCCGGTCCGTTCGTCTATGAGCATCGCATGGCGGGCCTAGGGGGTTGGTAAAAGTCAGACCCCCAAAAGCGGTACAAGTCGTGTCGGAGTGTAGCCCAGAACACCCTGAGATACTACTGGAATAACTACCAGTAAATCTCCTTGCCTCGGCCGAGGGCTTCGTGTAATGGCTCTCCTAGACACAGCACGACCTCACCCCCAATACCGGGAGAGACGAACCCCTGAAGATACGCTCACTGCCTCCATGTGGCTCGGGACTGTACCCAACTAAAACCTGTTTGCACGACTCCTTTGAGCCGTGGTAGGGTAGTAATCAAAGTACAGTGGGAACTCACACAAGACAAATGACGATCCCCAGGTCGATGAACTAACCTGCACACATGTCACCAGGGAACTGCCATCTGACGTCTGGTATATGACCAACTGGCATGTTCCCGGCGAGTCCTGTCCGGTGTACTCATAACCCAATGAGCACCTGTATACATCTTAGGTGATCCAACTGACACCAGTGGCTTGTGAGACCGGCCACCGCCCCTCATCGGGGTCTCGACTGTATACACTAGTCTATGATGGAGTATCGATGCCCTGTCTCGAAACTCACACGACTAGGGACCATTTAAGGATATGCTTATAGATTACCAGCTCCCACGTATATGATCGCCCTCATACTGCTGGTGGTCAAGCATAGAATCCTAGGGGCTCTATCAACGTGTAATGGCGACGTGTCAGGTCACCTAAAACAGTACACGATGATAAAGTTAAACCAGATAGCATACTATCATCTCGAGTAAGACTGTCCTACCGGGATAGGTCCTCCATCAATCATTGCAATCACGTACCTGTGATCCAATAATTGACTCTGAGGGCATTATCTCCAACAGGGGCAAAAGAGGGGGCTGCTGAATTCTTCAAGGGGATAAGTGAATGGGGATGTGTGGGTGTGGGTACGGGTGTGAGATGATGAAAAATGATAAATACAATACCCCAAACATCCATTTACGCTAAAAAAAACCTTTTTTCTTCAATAATTTCTAAACCATTTTGGCAAATGATTTCGTTCCAAAAACCACATGATAAATTTTTATTTAATGTTTTGTGATGCACAAAATTTGTTTCAACTCATTCCAATTTGTAATTTTCCCTAATTAAATGTATTAGTGACGGCTTAAAATAATAATAAAATAATATTTTTTTCAGAAAATTTGAAATTTCACCAGCGGCTCAATAAATACCAAATAATAGCAATTACATAGCTAGAATATGTATATTTAATTTTTATAATAAGATATTTATATTTTGACTTTTTACAGAAAACCCCCTCATTTTACCGATTTTCCGAAATTTCACCGAAACGATTTTCAAAACGCTACAATCTTCCCCCCTTAAAGAAATTCGGTCCCCGAATTTAAATTCAAACTCCCCCAATTACTAAAACATCTAAGAAAAACCATCAAGTCGTCGGGGCTCCGAAATTGTAAATACATAAAACAAATCGTAGCGCAGCGCATGCGCTTGAAAAATGAGTATATAACTCAAATCAAAACTCCGTCAAGCATCCCGCGATCATCGGAGTCGTGGAGAAGACATCAATGCCAAATCCAAATCAAAACCAATATGATATAACTCGAAACTATAAATGTAAATATCGAATCTATATCTATAAGTATCTGAAGGAAATGCATGCCAAATCTTTTTAAGTCGCTGTGCAACGCGTATAACACTGCACAGTGGCGGACGTCTACCATAAGAAAATAACTATATACATATATACCTTTGTTTGAAATGTACGTTCCGCCGTTTTGGAAACAATTTAGAAGGGTCTCCTTGTTTTAAACATTTCGTGTCATATCAGACACGTAGGTAAATACTGAGGCTATAGCTCGCTTTTTGGAAATCCCTTCAATAACTATCAATGCATGCAAAATGTATTCAGGTACTGTCCTCTGACTAGTCCTGCTCAGTACGGAAACACATAGCAATATCATAAAAACGTACTGCTCTATAAGAAATCAATCCCAAAATATGCACATGAATACTACGTGCGTCTGGTGCGCACGGAAATCAAAATCCATGAATGTGCCATACATGCGCACAGAAACAACTTCTAAGTGCATCAGGTGTGCACGAAACATCTGTCGTAGGCAACATGTGTGCCTGACAGCAAAATCAGGTGCATCTGACATGCACAAAAAATCTCGAATTAGTGCATCTGGTGTGCACCAAATCGCATCTCGTAACAGGCGCCCAACAGGCGCTAAAAATCCAATCCGGTGCATAAAATGCACAAAACAAATGTCGAGCATCACCCTCGAAATCGAAATGCAGTGTATCCAAGTGCACAAAATACATGTCACTGCACTGCCAGCATATATAAACTATACAGAGTGCAGGAACCAAATCGCGTGCGTGCATACGCACAAAATCAACTCAACTGTTTAAAACCGTAAAATCACAAACATGTGAAACTAAAGCACGAAAACGATATCAAGTGCAACACTGTGCAAAGATCGTAAATCCTCAATCATTAAAATCAAATCATACGAATAAATCACCCAAAACATCGAAATCAATAATGGTGGAACAGTACCGCTCATGCATCCTCTAAGAATCTTGGGCCAACTGTCGCGGTCACTAGTGGGACGTCTCGTCGATGATCATGAACTCTGGCCTGCTGGTGTGCGTAACATGACCACTCCTGGGTCCAAGTCTTCTCCGTGGATTACCAATCTCACAATCCATCGGCTCATCGGCCCTGTCAAGGCAGCATATCACTGGCGTCGGCCTCTGGATCTTTGAATGCACGTGACACATCTGATCCTGGGTGCAAGTATCATCGCAGCAGTATCCTGGAAGGAATCCTGCTCACGGTCTCTTCCATGTCTCGTCTCTGCCAACTGTCCGGAAGTCATTGTCCTTTCCTATATCTGCATCTTGCTCTGGAACGACTGCATACTCATCGCGACTCCTTCTGGAAGGTAAGTCCAAGTACCATGCCTCGGCATGCGCATCGCCTCTCTGATGTCAGCGGAGTGGAACGTCATCTCATCTAGATCTGGTGCGAACCTCTTATTCCACTTTTCTCTAATGTCGTCTGCTTTGGACTCGTCTCGTCGCGGCTGCATGGACTGAGCTCCAACGGCTATCCTCATATCTGGAGTCTCCCAAGAATGCATCTCACCACCTAGCATCCGAATTAAGTCGAGCCATCCAATCGATTCGTCAAAACCTCATAATCCGCCAAGAGCTCAACATCTTGGGTACAGTTTAATAGTATCGAGTACATACCACAGCATCGGTGGTCCAGCCGTAGAAGGGCAAACCCAAGCCTCACTAATGGTGCCGCAGAACTGCCGCAAACCCTAAGGTTCAAAGGCTTTCACACGGTCATTAAGTCGAGTTAGGGTTTCATTCTTCTAGAGGGACCATAGAATTGCCTGCATGTCTTTCCGACTATCTTAAACTTGGAATAATAGGTTTCTGACATTCGATCGTCTCTGTCGACTCCCAACGTCTCCACGTGAAGTCGTCTCTAGCTGGAATCCATCTATCTGATGACCTCGCATCGGGTTAGGCGAACGATCCACATGTCCTAGTCATTCATCCACGATGACTAGCGACCTTCTATCATCTCTTAGTACAACTCGTTCTGCACTAACTCCAGCATCTGGGGCAATACCTCGTCGTTCGCAGCAATAACTGGCTCGCTCGTCTGCACGCCGAACAGTGCCTCGATCATCATGAATAAGCAACACACCAACGGTCATCAAGATCTGGCTGGCCTCTATCATTAGCTCAATCCTCTAATGTCGATCAGCACATCCGAGTAACCTCATAAAGGCGATCCGCCAAACGCTCGTGGCGCAGAAACACAGTCAAAAGACACCTCTCTATAATCGGGTGTCGCCGGAATCATGCCCTGGTCAGTCCTCGTTCGTGCCGAGCTCGTGCTGACCGCAACTCTAGCCGTAGCTCTCCCTGCCCGTAATCGTGGCAGCAAAACCAAACTGGTACCGATGAGGCTAGATCAGGAAGGAATATAATACTGAACAAGGAAATGTACATCCTAAGGCTTCTTAAGTGGAGTGGCGTGTCGTAAATATGCCGCGGAACATACTAACGGTACGTCACTCTACTTTAGTCACCTATTCCATCAACCAAGGGTCATCCTACGCTCCGAAGGTAAAACCTAATGCTTTGATACCAAATTTGTCACGACCCGAAAGTACGGAACATGACCGGCACTTAGACTACGAACGTCTCAAGGAGTACGTATGCTAAGTAAGCCGAAACCCAGAAATCCAAACCAAGAGAATTAGTAGAGAATAGGAAGAACCATATCAAATCAACCTGTATGCAACATAATATACAACGCCTAAAGGCGAGGATCACAACAGAAATGGAACTCAACCAGCAAGAAACTCAAGAAATAAAACATGCTACTCTATGGTCGAAAGAATAATATTACTGGTCTCTATCTCAAAAAAATACAAGTTTGGTTGATGGAACTTCTAGATACAACTGAAATATAATATACAAGGTATAATGATGGGTAAGATACAATAAACCCACCTACTAGCAAGTCACCCGAAAAGAAACCGAGCCCGCAAAGCCGTAATGAAATCCGTACGGCAACACCTGCAAGAAACTGGGGCACAACGGGGGTGAGTTGCCAACTCGTGAGTAGAAAAAGATCTACGAACAGAAAATCGCATGAATAACGCAACCTAGGTCAATGATCATAATATATCCTTAAATATATGAATAACATGCAGCCTATAACAATGGCTAGGGTAATATCTAACCCGAGTGTGATCTCATGTGCCTGTGTCAGTGCCTCAGGTAGCAATATATCATATGAATGGGGTATGAATGCATGAAAACAGAATACATGTAAATGAAGAAACTGTTTTCATAAATTAGTGAGATTTCCTTTGTATTTTTAAAATGAGGTATCATAAATGAAATCAGCATCAACAGTGTCTAGCATCGACACAAAACATAAATCTCAATGTCTCAAAATATCAGGCTCCGGCCATCCGGACTGGCCTGTATCATCAAATCTCAGTACCTCAATATCTCGAAATCTCAATGTCTCAATCTCAATATCTAGGGCGCCGTCAGTCCAGACCGGCCCCTACCATCCATCTCAAGACCACGACGGTATCCTCCGGATATCCGACGCGTTGGGTAAAATCACCGGTAGGTAGTCTCCCCCTGCCAGGCTCATCGTCATCACCATGAGCTTCTTGCCCCGGGGTACCTTACCGGGTCCACCATGTACCCGAAACGGTTCATCCAACTCCTCGAATCGGGTCTCCAAATCTATCAGCAAACTCATGGTGGACGACTCATACATCATGGGAAAAACCGCGCTTTTTATTTAAAAAGAGAAAGAAGAAGTTTGTATATGTTTTGCGGTTTTCCCCAAATCCAGAAAATCTCATGGAAATCCAAATCCAAAACCTCAATAGCACGTAAAAAGTGAATATATGCATGAGAATTCATGAATGCGGCATAACAATGAATAACAGTATGCATGAGGTAGCAGGTAATAACTATAATGTCTAAACTAACATATAAGGCAAGTACACTAATATCATGTCTAAACTATTAGCTAACAGGCTATGTCAAGCAATAATATTTTCTAAGGTGTACGTGACATGGCAATTACCGATGAAGATGTGTGTGAGCCGGCAAGTAAGTGTACGTGGTACATACGCATCATCGGTAATGGTGCTGGTGTCCTAACCACAAGATATCAACAGTAGAATATGAAGCATAATATAAGCATGTGATGCGGAGCAAACAACAATAATGAGCGGGAGCTGAATACTAGACGCAACGATAATTAATCTATTTTAACCTAATATAAGTCCTACAATGGTGCCTTTTGAAATAACACGAATCGTGGGGTTTTGAAAATAGGGGCTACGGTATTTTTAAGAAAAGATACGTTTTTTGAAATATCCGTAGGATCCCTTAGGCTGTCTTTAAAAATACGCACGATTCGTAAGCTTTGAAATAGGTAGAAACCGAATCTAATCTAATAACTAACTAAACTAAAGGGCTACGCTATAAGCTAGACTACAGGTAAGGAAACCGCCTAACATCTGAGTCGATACATATACATACCTGTATATATATTAGTCGGTGATCCCGCCTCAATAATATCATATCCGATACCATATCTATAATCAGACATCCCAAGTCAAGAGTGCGGATCAATCATCAAGATATAGCTCGTACGTAAATCCGTCGTACGGCATTCCTAAATCTGGGTACGGGTCAATATCATATTCCTCACACTATTCTTCTGGTATTCTCTTTATCCAAGATCATAGTCTAGGGTACTGACCTATATCTAGTACAATACTAATATCCTCAATATACTCATGATCTGACTACTGATCGACAATCTCGTACAAACCGATATCGTCAGCACATATCATCATCAAGGGGTATACATCGCCCGATACGGCCTAATATCAAAATCCTAGCATATTATGCCTCATATCACGATCACATGTCGACCATTTATTTATAACACTATTCACCCGTATCGCCGCCGCAAGATCCGCTATAACACCAGGACGTACCTTAAGTACGAATCCTGCCATATCACCGAGATCACAACCACAAACAAATCTCATCGACTCAGCTCAATCCCAAGTATCCTCCTCAAATCCGTATGTGAACACATAGTCCCATACCCATGTGAACATATAAATATATTCCCATACACACACATATGAAATAAGGAATGTATGCAAGTATGTATATGTGTGTATGTGTAAGTGTAGTGCACCCACTACCTAAGGTTTCGTAACCATGCACCAATCCAACACCAATATCCATCTAAAATCATCAATAATAAATCCTAACAACATATCATAAATTGTTGGTGTGTATACGCATCCGTATACATCACCACGGACTGCGGGGGTGCTATACGCCATCCACCCGACTTCTCCCCGTAGATATAAATCTACTCACCTGGTCCTCGCTAGCCGGTACCGACGTCGCCACGCGCTTGCTTGTCGTCTCGAAGTCCACATGGGGGTACCTACATATCATAACGCACCATATCGCATTAAAACTAAATTCAAAATCGAAACGGCATACGAAAATCAAATCGGCACGCGTATCACGCATAGGTCCAAACCTATCGCCTACGCATGCAAGAATAGTCAAACCAACCCTCGATGTCGATGTACAAACGTCAAACCATCAAGAAAAATCAAATCACACTCATTTGCACATTCACGAACACTAATTTTAATATAAACTAGGTTAAAACTCACAAAAACCTCAATTTTGCTTAAAAAGTCATTTTTCCGAAAATCTAGCAAGCACAATTCACCGTTTTTGTACAAAACAGGATGTTTAAATGAATGTAGCGGCCAATATATTTATTAAATATCTTAAATAAGTCGTATAAAAAAATTTCCGGAATTTAATCTCATTAAATTCCAAAAATCCTAATATTCTAGTTTACAAAATACCCTTTTTAACAATTTCATAGCAAAAATGCACAAACTACAATTTAGGTTGGATTTCCATGAACTAAAGTGTTAAACTACACTTAATAAAGTTAATAATATGATAAAAACCCTAACCATATTTTTAATCTCATATTTCGAATTAAATCAAAAAAACTAGTTTGCAACAAAAAGCTTAATTTGGACATTTATCAAGTAACAACTTGTAATTAACAACTAGATTAGTTTTCTACAAAACTAAATATATTAATCCACCTCACTAAACCATACACAATCAAACACAACTCATTTCATAACAAACCCTAACTTAGTAATCAAAACCCTTTCTTTAAATTTCAAAACTTGAAATTTAAAACCCTAATTTAACACCTAATAGCTAGATTCAAGTAATTTAACAACAAATTAAGCATAAGGTTATGATTATACCTCACAAGCTTGAGATCAAACTTGCAAAAATCTTAGCCTCCAACAATGATTTCATGCTCCAAGATCCATGCTTGAATAGCTAAAGAATAATGGGTAAAGCTTGGATTTAGAATTAGCTTTGAATTTTTGAGAAAAATGGTGGATTTTTGATAGAAATTTTGGGGATTTTGATGGAAAAATGAGATGAAGTATTTGGGGCTGTTTTGGTTCAGGTTTTGGCCAGAAATCTTGGGGGATTGGGTGAGGGAGGAGAGAGAGTGAGGTGGGGAAAGTTAGTTCAAGTCAAAGTCAACTCAAATTATACCATTTTCTACTCTTTCTTCTTTTCTTTTCTTTCATTTCTTTTCTTTAAAATCCAAGTGGGGACAAAAGAGGGGGCTGCTGAATTCTTCAAGGGGATAAGTGAATGGGGGTGTGTGGGTGTGGGTACGGGTGTGGGGTGATGAAAAATGATAAATACAATACCCCAAACATCCATTTACGCTAAAAAAAAACCTTTTTTCTTCAATAATTTCTAAACCATTTTGGCAAATGATTTCGTTCCAAAAACCACATGATAAATTTTTATTTAATGTTTTATGATGCACAAAATTTGTTTCAACTCATTCCAATTTGTAATTTTCCCTAATTAAATGTATTAGTGACGGCTTAAAATAATAATAAAATAATATTTTTTTCAGAAAATTTGAAATTTCACCAGCGGCTCAATAAACACCAAATAATAGAAATTACATAGCTAGAATATGTATATTTAATTTTTATAATAAGATATTTATATTTTGACTTTTTACAGAAAACCCCCTCATTTTACCGATTTTCCGAAATTTCACCGAAACGATTTTCAAAACGATACAGAGCCGCTTTCGTCAAACGATCCACGATCACTCAGATGGAGTCATACCCTCGACTAGTCCTGGGTAGACCCATAATGAAGTCCATAGATATCTGTTCCCATTTCCACTCCGGAATGGGTAACGGCTGTAGCTTTCCCGCGGGCCTCTGGTGCTCAGCCTTGACTTGCTGACAAGTCAGGCATCTCGACACAAAATCTGCGATGTCTCTCTTCATTCCGTCCCACCAGTAAACACCTCTCAAGTCATGGTACATCTTGGTGGAACCGGGATGAACACTATATACCGATCGATGTGCCTCCTCAAGAATCTCGCGCCGCAACCCCTCAGCATCTGGTACGCACAGTCTAGTCCCAAATCGTAATATCCCCTGATCATCGATCACAAACTCGGAAAATCTGCCCTGTCACATCTGTGTCCTGATCTCTGAACAGCGGTCATCACTATGCTGTGCCTCATGTATACGGTCAAGCAACTGTGGGCGTGCACGAACATTCGCAATCTGTCCTCCGATCGGCGTAAACTCGAACTGTACCCGGCTATCGCATAAGATCTGCCAATCTGCCGACGACTGCCTCTGCACTGCGCTCAAACAAGATAGACTAACTCCGGGCCTCCTGCTCAAAGCATCCGCCACTACATTCGCCCTGCCCGGGTGATACAAGATCTCACAATCGTAGTCCTTTACTAACTCCATCCATCGGCGCTGTCTAAGGTTCAGGTCTCACTGCTGGAATATATACTTTAAGCTCTTGTGGTCAGTGAATATCTGGCACGACTCTCCATACAGATAATGTCGCCAGATCTTAAGTGCAAAGACCACTGCAGCCATCTCCAGATCATGAGTGGGGTAATTTTGTTCTTGTTTCTTTAATTGCCGCGAAGCATACGCGATCACCCTGTCATGCTGCATCATAACGCACCCTAGCCCCACTCGTGAAGCGTCACAGTAGACCACAAATCCGCCTGATCCTGAAGGCAATGATAGCACTGGTGTCGTAGTCAGTAGAGCCCGTAGCTTCTGGAAACTATGCTCACACTCCTCCGTCCAATCGATGCGAACTCCCTTCCGGGTCAACCCGGTCAAAGGTGTAGCAATGCGAGAGAAGTCCTGCACGAATCGCCTGTAATAGCCTGCCAGCCCTAGAAAGCTGCGAACCTCCGTCACTGACGTGGGTCTAGGCCAACTCCGAACTGCCTCGATCTTCCTCGGGTCTACACATATACCATCTCGTGTAATCACGTGCCCCAAGAAGTCTACGCTGTCTAGCCAGAAAGCACACTTTGAGAATTTAGCGAAAAGCTGATGCTCCCTCAAGGTCTGCAGTGTAATCCGCAGGTGCTGCTCGTGCTTCTCTCTACTCCAAGAATACACCAAGATATCGTTAATGAACACTATGATGAACAGATCAAGATACGGCCGGAAAATGCGGTTCATCAAGTCCATAAATGCTGCTGGCGCGTTGGTGAGTCCGAACGACATCACCAAAAACTCATAATGGCCGTAGCGCGTGCGGAAAGCTGTCCTAGAAATGTCCTCCTGTCGAACCCGCAGCTGATGGTAGCCTGATCGCAAATCGATCCTCGAAAAGTATCCTGTCCCCTGAAGCTAGTCGAATAAATCGTCGATGCGTGGCAAAGGATACCTGTTCCGCACTGTCACCCTATTCAGCAGGCGGTAGTCAATACACAGACACAAACTGCCATCCTTCTTCTTGACGAACAGGACTGGAGCACCCCAAGGAGAAACACTGGGTCGAATAAGTCCCTTATCCAGCAAATCATGCAACTGACCCTTCAATTCTCTAAGTTCCGCCTGGGCCATCCGATAAGGCGGTACAGAAATAGGCGCCGTGCCAGGAACCAAATCAATACAGAAAGAAATATCACGCTCGGGCGGTAGCCCGGGAAGCTCGTCAGGGAACACATCAGGGAACTCGCTAACAACCGGAACCTGATCCATCGGAACCTCTGTAGCTCTAGTATCGCAAACATAGGCGAGAAATCCCTGACATCCCTTCCTCAAAAGCTGTCCAGTGCGAAAAGAAGAAATCACACTGTGAGGGGTAACACCACGGTCCCCCAATACAACAACAACCGACTCGTCGGGAAAACAAAATCGAACTGTCTTCTCGCGGCAATCAACAAAAGCATAGCACGTGGCTAACCAATCCATTCCCAAAAGAACGTCGAATTCCAACATCTTAAGAAGGATCAAGTCGACAGGCAACTATCTCTTGCCAATACGTACGGTACAGGATCGGAACACGTGCCTAGCAACAAACGACTCTCCCACAGGAGTAGTCACAACAAGCGGCTGGCCAAGCAAACCGGACTCTCTACCCAAACTCGGCACAAAGTGTGTGGATACGTATGAGTGCGTGGATCCGGGATCGAATAACACGTGTGCACCAACAGAACATACTGGAAGGATACCTGAGACCACCGCATTGGACGCCTGCGCGTCCTGATGCGTCAAAGCAAAAACTCGCGCTTGTCCTCCACCTGCGACTGACTGTCCCTTGCCGGCCGCTGGCTGCCCTCTGCCTCGGTCACCTCGTCCTCTATGAACAAATCCTCTGCGACCACGACCTCTCAGTGCATGCGTCTGATGCGGAGTAACAGCAGGTACAATCGGCAATGCCGTCTGGGGTAGTGAGACATGTGGTGCTGCCGCCTCACTCCGGGGTACCTCCGGACAATCTCGCACACGATGATAAGAGCTCCCGCAACGGTAACATCCCGATGATGGTCGCTGACCCTCCTGGGGATAGGAGCTAAACAACCGGCCTCGCCTCGAATCTCTGCCACCTGCAAGGTGCCTGTCACGACGCCGAAAAGGCTGTCTCTGCACTGATGTATCCGCACGAACTCTCTTCGGCTCTGGGAATGCCGAAGTCTCAGTAAGGCGCTCCTCTACCAATAAGGCTGCATCTACAGCTGCTGCATATGTCTCATAGTGCTGCGCGCTAATCGCAAGGAACAGTGGTGTGAGCAAGCCTCGGACAAATCTATTAACTCGCATCTCTTCGGTAGCCACTAGGTACGGAGCATAAACTGATAGCTCGGTGAACAGGACATCATACTCTGCCACTGACATCTCCGGAGTCTGGCGTAAGGACTCGAACCTGCGTGCTCTAGCATCTCTGACACTCAGGGGAAGAAAGCGGGCAAGGAATAGCGCCACGAACTCTGTCCAGGTCATAGGAGGAAGACCTGCTGCTCTATCCTTCTCGACTAATTCGCACCATTTCTATGCAAAACCTTCCAGGCGAAAGCTCGCGAACTCAACCCATCTCGCATCCGCGCATCTAAGTGAACGACATATCCGCGCCATCCTATCAATGAAAGACTGTGGGTCCTCGGCCACATCGGTGCCTGTGAAGACCGGAGGCTTCAGCCTCATAAACTCTGACAGCGATACTGTAATAACCTCTCTAGTCGCAGGTGCAACTGCCTGCACTGTGGGTACCACCACGGTCTCTGCAATGGGTGGAACTACCTCTGGTCACTGCGCTCGAAGTGTCTCAACTAGAGATCCCATCATCTGGCGCATCTCCTGCATACTGGATCCCATCGTCTGGCGCATCTCCTGCACACCAGCCCCTAACATAGCAATCTGATCTGTCACGGCAGGAACAGCCTGCTCGGGCATAACCGGTGTACTACCCGGATCAGTTCTCGTCTCAGACGAGTCAACTCGAACGTCGGCCTTCGCGGCCGCTCTCTGCGCCCTCATAGTCTTTGGCGGCATAATGGCTGAAAGGAACAATAGGATTCGATAAGGATACGGAAATCGAATCGTAAGAATGCATATACTCAAGAAGGAATTTAAATCAATAAGTCCTAAGGTCGCGTAGGCGGAGTACCGTGTCGTGAGTATGCCGCAGAACATACACACGCTACGCTACCCTGCTGCAGCTACTTACTCCATCATACCAGGGTCATCCTACACTCCGAAAGGTAAAACCTACGCTCTGATACCAACTTTGTCACGACCCAAAGTTTGGCCCGTGACCGGCACTTAACCACGTAACGTCTACAGGCGTAACGCGACTAAGTGAACCGAAAACCCAGAAATCAAACCAGTAAAAGTATGGAATGTTTTAAGTTTTAAATGAAGCACTTACAACATGTTAAGAAATCTAAGTAAACAATCACCAAGATAGCAAAATACGACACCGTAGCGAAGATCAAGATCCACAAGTGGGAACATCACAGATAGAATAAACTGCAAAGTACAGTCGGCTCACAACAAGCACGACACCAGAAAACAAATAATATATATCATCGTCCTCACACTGTCTCTAAGTCAAATACATACATGGTAGATGGAGAATACTAGATACAAAAATATACATAACTGAAAGATAAACAGATACCGCACAAAACCCACCTATCAGCAAAAGAGCTAGTACACCAACTATGGGGGTATCTGTGTCAAAAGATGCAAAACGCAGCCTGCCGCGACTACTCCGAAGGGCAACCTGCAAACACTGTGGCACAACGGGGGTGAGTTGCCAACTCGTGAATAGAGATAACATATAAAGGTAATCGCGAGCATGCACGTACTGCGCTACTCTATCATATGCCAACAGATGATATCAATATGTGATAAGCAGTATATGCAATAATCATGCAAGTGCTCTATCAGGTAATATAACTACAGGATGAGGTACAATAAAAAATGCTGAGCATAGGCAATATAACATCTACACGGAATGTCAACGTGGAATATATAATCGGTGTCCATCAATGTACCTAGATCCCCCAAATAGCTCAGGCGCCGGCACTCTCATCGGCCCTCTAATCCTGTAAATCTCTGAGAATCATGAGTGCCCAACATCGGCACCCAAATATCATAAGTACTCGTGTCTAGCATCGACACGCAAATCCTCATCCATCGGGCCCCGTCAGTCCGGGTCAGGCCACGGGCTCCGTCTGCGGTATCGGCCCTCGGCCGCGGCAGCACGGATCATCCCGCATCCATCTATCGACTCTGATCAGTATCCTCCGGATAACTGCCAGGTCCAACCAATCACCGGTAGGTAGTAGTCCCTCTGCCAGGCTCACCGTCTACTACACAGCGAAACCGTTCTCGTCCCGGGGTACCATATCGGGTCCACCATGTACCCGTAATCGGCCTCAACCAGCTCCTCGATTCGGGTTCACATATATCACTCTAGCACCGAGGAAACACATGGTGGACGCACCGAAATATCATATCAAGGGAACCGGGTTTTTAAATGATTACATATTTGAAATAGCCACGGTTCCCAAATCCAGAAATCACATGTAATCCAAACCAATATGCAAGTCAATGTGAGGTGATATGTGCATCAAGTATGAATATCATGTCTAGTCACATAAAAGATAAGCTACAGCATAATGATCATGGAAATTCTACAGTGTGAGGTCATGGAAATTACTAACGGTGTGTGTGTAACATGCACGATAATGCTCGTGCAACATGGACCGTTAGTAATGGTGCGGTGTTCTATCAATTCTAGTTTATATCTATATAGCAGGGAATGCAGTATGCATTAAATAGTAGCCATGAACAGTCAATGTATGTAAATGTAGCTATAAGGTCCTATCAGCCCTGACGTAGAACGCCATGTGGGCGATATCCCCGTAGATGTTAAATCTACTCACCGTAGTCTCTCGCTAGGTATAGCCAACGACTTGTTTCCCCTTCTGCGCGGCGTCCGCCGTACTCGCCTGCGAACCTAGAATTACACAATATATCACACATAAGCTTGAAGTCATACAAACACGACATTAAAGCCGAACTAGTAACTCGTGTCGTGAACCAAACGCGCGTGTGCGCGATACGCTAAAACGTGTGATTACGCGCCTGAAGCCATTCCGACGCGTCGCGATACGCAGAAACCCAAACCCATACACACGTATCACGCGTGTTGCGAAGATTAAAATATGGGAAAATATGTATTCACTTCCAGATTTTGATACAGAAATGATATTGTAAAACTATATACACCAAAATACTACACATAACAGCAGACTCCTGTGTCCCAAACCCCAACTCACTCATCTGGCCGCAAATTGCGGCCAGAAAGAATATTCCGGCGGCCTGGGTAGGGGGGTGGGCTCCCAAGTTTGGTGTGTGCACTCTATAACCCCCATACATGCTACAGTAATATCTAGTTTTGCTCTGAAACATCTCGGGTAGTAGCAGATCCTACAGAGCCTTAAATCAAGTTAAAATCCACACTTTTGCACTAAAATGGAACTTTATGGTATTTCTGTGCAAACTGAAACAAACCTGGCCTAAAATAGCTCTAATAACACATAATAGAGCTAACCAAACTAACAAAACCCTAATCTAACATGTGAATCACAATATCCTTTAATATCACTAAAAATGCACAAAAATGAGATTTTTGCTAAAGAATACTACAAGTTTAAGGAAAATGAGTGCTAACATGAGTTAATACCTTCTAAAAACCTTATAAAACGCCAAAAGTCCCAGCTCTTCCCTCAAGTGTGCAGATTTGCCTTCAAACACCACAAAAAGCCCCTTTTCCCATGGTTTTGTGAAAGAAATGTGTTGATTTGTGTAGGGTTTTGTTTGGGGATCAAAGGGAAATGAAAAGAAGAAGAAGAGATGAAGAAAATGATAGGGTTTTTCTGCTGGAAGCTGCAGAATTCAGAAGTGAGGAGAAGAGAGAGAGAGAAGGTCAACAAAAGTCCAATTCTTACCTAACACCCATACCTCATTTTTTTTATTAGGATTTGCACTTTTTTAAAAAAGGTTTTAGCTTGATTAAAGTGATGGAAATAAAGTGAACCATGCAAGAAAAGAATTGGCTAACACTTTAAACCTAGGTCTCAAAAATGGCTAAGTGTGCAAGTGTACACTATAAAGGAAAATTTTCTAATTTGCTAACACGACTAAATATAATTAGTAAACCCGACTAAAATAACTAATAATCCTATGTACACATATATAATAACACGTACAATTACTAATTATCACGAAAAACATTCTAACGGAAATTCAAAGTGTTACAATAATGTAATGGAATCCACTCACATTATCACACTCCAGAAGGTATGCGCATGCCTGGCAAGTTTCAGTTTCTTTAGAAACTCCCAATGTGTGTTTTTACCCCTAGGACCCAAGTGACCATGACAATGCCAACATATCAAAGAGTCCTAATCAAGTTCAACCCGTCATTATCTTGATTGCGTTAAACCCACCCATACGAGTCCTTGACAATGCCAACATAACCGTATGACTGTCCTAACAAATCCACATTTCCATGCGACAGAAAAGCATTACAGAGCTACCGAACACTATGCCTCGACAATGCACGACATACGTAGCACGAATACTAAGCAATACTAATCTGAAATGACGGAGGGCTACGGCAGTTTTTTGGCGAAAAACCTTTAACTTAATGAACTTGATATCGTTGAAGGAACCGGATAACTTTTTATAAAAGTATAGTGGCGAAAACCTTTGCTAAAGAGGTCACTTCCGGTGAAGGGATCTCGGCTCTTTCCCCGTAGAATGAGGTACAGGATATTCCAACTGAATACCACGATGCAAAGCAAAAGTAATCGACTATAGTGAAGTTATTGCTCTGATGCAAACTTCTGTCCAAGGGGTCACTCCCGGTGAAGGGATCTCGGCCCTTGCCTCGTCGAATGAGGTGCTGGATATTCATAACCGAATACCACTGTGCAAAACAAAAGAAAACGTCCTTGCAATAACAACTTTTTTTGAAAAATGTTCCAACAACATCAGAATAGGTTTGTTTAGCTTGCATTGATCCGAATCAATGCAGTCCCATCAATTAATCACACCAATAAAGAACGAAAATATGATGTACGTATATGCCATCCGCATTCTCCACTGGGTCCCGTCATCACCCGTTAGGTTACTTAACTAACGACAGAGCGGGGACTGGACTAACGCGGGTGTAAAACATATACAATATCTACTAGTATATATATATATCAATATATAATAATCGCTCAAGGCGTGATAAAATGCAACATCACAGAAATGTAATAAGCATCACAGAACAATACAGATAATCTGGGATCCCCGGGTTTCATAGAGCCGCTACTGAAACCCGACGTTCCCCTAGTCGTGTGGATAGCATGTGCAATAAAATCCTAGACCCCTACGGGCGCGGCAAGTTGCCCGCCAAAATCTGAAGCGAGGCAGCCCCCTTCAACAAAGTGAATGGACCACCCAGCACTTCACGGAATCCGGTAACTTGAGCACCCCTCCTTGGGTCAACCTGTACCCCCTACGAGTGCGGCGAATAGCCCGCCAATTCTAGAGTAAAGCCCCCTCCGTCTTAAAGCCATGAGATGCGGGCCCGTTGCCCTATAGAACCCAGCTATCCGTGCACCCCACCGTGGGGTAATCCTAGTACAGAAAGTAAAAATATACAACGGGTACATCGACCTCAGCCCGGTCGTGCCCCAAAAGAATAATATACAAATAGGCAGTGACGGCAGTCCACATGTCGAACGCTCGTCCCGCAATATCAAATGTACAAATATAACCAAACTGTACTACCATTGCATCCAGGCTATCCACCACGACAAATCCGCAACATCACAGCACAACACAGAACATCAACGTGAATGTCACGTTTGCAAATCCGTCTAAAAGGGCTATAGCAATTAGACAGGATTTACCGATCAAATGACATTTACGGTCGCAGATATAATGTAAATACTGTGAACTAACATGTTTAAAATTTTCGATCGACAAAATTTCCCGAAGTGGGCCCCAAGCACAATACCCAGTACTCAAATAAATCTGGGCCCAAAATAAAATTACCAGAAACCCTTTTTCCAAGACAGAGACCTACTGAAGAAATTTGGTGCAGTCTGGCTACAGTACGGCCGCGGATCCGCAGCCAAAACGTGGTTACGGCCGCGGATCTGCCGCGCTACAGAGAAATCAGCACACCAAATTTTCTCAGTTCTCTTAAAAAACCCTTCCTGATTTTCTGCAATACACCAAATAATTTTTTGACAACAGAAAAATTTCAACAGAAAATGATGACTTGGAAACGCAGTTTTTGAAAATTTCGTCCGATCGAAGTTCTAAACACACTAGAGCAAGCTAGTAAAGGTTAATGGCGTGGCTATGATACCATGTTGGACTATGGTAGCGCCCCGGCCGTCTTTCCGAGGCCAAAATGCGGAAACGAAAATTTTTCTTAACTTGAAAACCGGCGCTATCATATGCTAAAAACCCGGATCGAACCATTAACCTACAACTAGCTATCTAGAGAGAGGGTTGGAAAGCTATACCGATCGATCCGTGTCCTTCGGTCTTTGGCCACCATCCCAAGCTCCTCACGGCAACTCCGGTCTCGATCTCCTCGTCGGAAAGGGCACCACATCTACGAGTCTTTTTACGGGCTCCCGCTTCATCCGAAGCAACTCGGGCACGAAGTGTGCTAGCCGACGTGTCCAAGGTATTGTAGAGAATGTTTGTGATCACTTTGTCTCTTGCATCCATTGCTTGGATGGACGTTAGAGATGAAGCCATTGATGGAAGTTTTGAGCTAGAGAAGAAAGAGGAAGAAGAAGGACTTTTCTCTCTTTTTTCTTTTGTGTTGAATGATAATATGAGAGAGAGTGAGTTTCAAAAAATACAAAACCAAACTCTAAATCATGGCAGCCCCTCTCTCTCTCATCTCATCATATTAACACACATCAATCTCATAATGTGACATTTACACACAAAAAGAGACCATGAGTCACCATATATGTCCATGTCACATTAATGCACTAAATGATGATGTTTAGCTCACAATTTCCATTTACAAACATTAATCTAAATGTTTGCAACAATAAAAAGATACGGCAACATCTAAAGTAAACTCGTGATGGATCACAAGGATTCCCCTCACCTGTATATACATACCTGCATCTGCATTCCGACTGAATGCGAATGCGATGAGACTAAAGTAATCCAACAAATCTAATACTAGGATCCGGCTTAAACCAAAGCCCACTAGTATGATCCGTCCGATCATGATCCGTGCAATACCGCACGTATATAATCGGACCCAACCATATAACATACGACCTCTACAACGTTTCGCCCGAAACTTGAAAAACTGTCTGTGGGGGACTCTAAAGACTCGTCAATACCTTGGCTGTGGATTTAACCACTAGCATGTCAGAGGTATTAGCCGTACGTAACGGGCTACTAGGTATTGACCAAAAGGGAGGTGGATGAGCGAACTCATCCTGACACCCTACTGAGCCTGTCAGTGATAATATCCGTACAGTCCGGTCCGTTCGTCTATGAGCATCGCATGTCGGGCCTAGGGGGTTGGTAAAAGTCAGACCCCCAAAAGCGGAACAAGTCGTGTCGGAGTGTAGCCCAGAACACCCTGAGATACTACTGGAATACCTACCAGTAAATCTCCTGCCTCGGCCGAGGACTTTGTGTAATGGCTCTCCTAGACACAGCGCGATCTCACCCCCAATACCGGGAGAGACGAATCCCCTGCCGATCCGCTCACTTGCCTCCATGTGGCTCGGGACCGTACCCAACTAAAACGTGTTTGCACGACTCCTTTGATCCGTGGTAGGGTAGTAATCAAATCACAGTAGGAACTCACACGAGACAAATGACGACCTCAGGTCGATGAACTAACCTGTACGCATGTCACCAGGGAACTGCTATCTGACGTCAGGTATAACACCAACTAGCATGTTCCCGGCGAGTCCTGTCCGGTGTACTTATAACCCAATGAGTACCTGTATACATCTTAGGTGAACCAACTAACACCAGTGGCTTGTGAGACCAGCCACCGCCCTTCGTTGGGGTCTCGACTGTATACACTAGTCTACTAATGGAGTATCGATGCCCTGTCTCGAAACTCCCACGACCAGGGACCATTTAAGGATGTGCTTATAGACCCCAGCTCCTACGTATATGATTGCCATCATATTGCTGGTCGTCAAGCAAGAATCCTATGGGCTCTACAAACGTGCAATTGTGACCTATAATGTCACCTAAAGCAGTGCACGATGATAAAGATGAACCACGGTAGCATACTATTCTCTATCAGCGTGTAATAGTGAACCACAATGTTACCTAAAACATGTACATGATGATAAAGACAAACCAGATAGTATACAATCATCCTGAGTAAGACTGTCCTACCGGTATAGGCCCCCCCTCAATCATTGCAATCACGTGCCTGTGATCCAATAATTGACTCTGAGGGCACTATATCCAACAATACTATCATGTCGAGTAAGAAAGTCCTCCCTATATAAGTCCAAGCATGCACTATAATATACATCGCATGTATAATAATGGCCTCTAGGGCATACATAAAACTAATAATCTTCCACTTGCATTAAGGCCATTTAATGCAGTACCTCATACTCAATGCCCCATAAAAGTCTCTCTAGGGAAAGGACTCTGTGAGTGGATCCGCCGTGTTATCCTTCACGTCAACTCTCCTTACCTCGATCCCTTAGAGATCAACCATCTCCCTGATCAGGTGATACTATCCTCAGAATATGTCTGGATCGCTGATGGGACCGACGTTCCTAGGCCTAAGCCACAACTCCATTGTTGTCACAGTAACAGTTATTGGATGCTCAATTTTAGGAACCATGTTCATCTCATGAACAAGAATTATCTAGACATCCACTTTGGTAGCATCGTTGGTAGCGATGTATTCAACCTTTATCGTCTAGGTTGCCATGGTATCTAGCTTAGAACTCTTCCAACATACCGTCCCTCCATGTGGGTAAAGACAAAGCCCGTGACTGGCTTTCAGTCGACCTTATCACTCTGGGAGCTCGAATTGGTAAAGGACTCCCACTGGAGTTCACCGTTACCAAACCCCAAGAACATTTCTTTAGTACTTCTCAAGTACTTAAGAATGTCCTACACAGCTGTCCAATGATTCTCCCAAGATCCGATTGATTCCTGATCACTACACCTAGTGAGTCAGCTACATCTGGTCTGGTACATAACATTGCATACATGATAGAGCCTACTGCCGAACCATAGGGTCCCTTGCACGCGAGCTCTCTCCAAATCAGTCTTGGAAGATATCCTTTTGGAGAGAGTGATTCCTGAGTAAGTGGGCGAACCACCCCTCTTAGAATCTTCCATACTAAACTCCTTTAGTACGGTGTTAATGTACCTGGATTTGGGACACTCCCAACATCCACTTAGATCTATCACCATAGATCATAATCGACAAGATGTAGTAGGTATCATCCAGATCTTTCATGGAGAATCCTTATGATAAGAAGAGCTTGACCGAGTGTAGCATAGGAAACCATTTCCTATTAAGAGTATGTCATCTACATACAATACGTAGAAGACAACTTTACTTTCTACAATCTTCTTGTATATACAAGGTTCATCTACCTTTTTGATAAAGTCAAACTATTTGACTACCACATCAAAACAGATGTTCCAACTCCGCGATGTGTGCATTGATCCTGATGGACTTAAGAATAGCCACTGGAGAAAAAGTTTCATCATAATCCACACTTGGTTGCATGACGAGAACCTTTTACTACAAGTCTAGCTTTGAAAGTCTCAACTTTTCCATTTTCACCAAGAATCTTCTCAAGATCTATTTGTTCCTAATGGGTTTTACCCCTTCAGGTGCAACATTCAAAGTCATACTTTGTTGGTGTACATGAATTCCATCTTTGATCGCATAGCATCCAGCCTTTTCACAGAGTCCCTACTCGTGATGGCCTACCTGAACCTAGTTGGGTCATCATCTACCATGATGCAATCCTTGCTCCCACTGTCACCGAGAAAACCGTAGTATCTCTCAGGTGGAAAAGGAACCCTACCAGATTCGCGGAGAGGCTGAGATTCGTTGGAGACCATCGAATCCTTTGGTTTCACCAAATCATCAGCTGTTAGTTTGTCCAGTTGGAACTCCTTCCAGTTCTACCTCATGACCACTAATTTCTTCATAAGAAATTCCTTTTCTAAAAAGGTGGTATGCTGAGAAACAAAACACCTTTCGCTCCTTAGTTAGGTAGAAGATATACCCTCTCAAATGTTTGGGATATCCAACAAATTTACAGAATTTACCTTGCCTTGAGTTTGTCCGGATTTTTCTTTTCAACATAGGCCGGACAACCCCATATCTTAACTCGTTTAAGACACGATCTCTTCCCATTGCATATCTCACATGTAGTGGTAGGCACTGATTTGGACGGAACCCTATTCAATAGGTATGCAGCTTCTCAAGTGATAACACCAAAAAGGAAACTAGTAACTCAACAATACTCATCATAGAGCGCACCATATCTCATAGGGTGCGATACCTCCGCCCCGATACACCGTTGTGCTGTGGTGTATACGAAGGAGTAAGCTGAGAGAGAATTCCATTCTCTGTTTAGAAAATCTAGGAACTCCATGCCCAAGTATTCGTCACATCGTAGAAATTTAATGCTTCCACCCGTCTGGTTCTTAACTTCAAGCTTATATTCCTTGAATTTCTCAAAAGTTTCAGACTCGTGTTTCAACAGGAACACATGTCCGAACCTTGAGAGATGATCAGTGAATATAATGAAGTAGGATGAACCAACCCTGGCATTTGTAGACTTAGGACCGTATACATTATCATGTATCCGTCCCAAGAGTTCAGTAACTCTTTCTCTGTTTCCGGTAAACGGACTATTGGTCATTTTACCTTTGAGACAAGACTGGCAAGTATCATAAGATGAAAATTTGAACAGATTCTCATATTCATCCTTATGTAACTTAGCTGGTCATGTCGCATTGATATGACCTAGTCTACAATGCCACAAGAAGAATTCGTTCATTTATGAACTACTCCTCTTGTGTGTGTTCTATATATTTTGAACTGTGGTTTGATTTAGAACGTATATGTCATTTCATAACGTGCTTGATCCAATCAACTCTTGATTAAGGAAAATGTTCACAACATTATCCTCTGATACAGAATTATATCCTTCTTTAACTTAATAAAGAATCTGATATAAGGTTATATATCAGGTTCGGTATCTAATAACATATGTTCAGAATCAATGTATTTACCATTTGGTAATACAATATGATATTTGCCAACTAATTTGGCTGCAACAATTGCACCATTCTCTAACACTTAGAGACATATCACCCAATCCCAGTTCTCTACCTTTCTGTAGCCCATGTAACTCTTACATATGTGGGATCCTGTTCTGGTATCTCATACCAGAATGTAGAGTGTACTAAGAAACAGTTCTCGGTAACAAATACACCCGAAGAATATGCATCAAACATACTCATTCCTCGATTGGGTCGCGTAGGAATCCGGATATTCCCCTATTTCCTGCTCGGACTTAAAACAATTATAACATAGAGCGGAAACAACGTTCCCCAGCTCAGTATAATAAGCAGGTTCGGTCAATGCTTCCATATTATTATCTTGATTAAGGCATGTTACGGTCGCTACCAGGAGAGAGGGAGAGAAGAAAACACTCAGCGTATGCTCTTGCAAGATCAGATTGGTTATTATTTTATCTTATCAGGATGGCTCCCACTGTTTTTATCAAATCTTCCTTCAAACCCTAAAAGGTAAGACTAGCCGGAATTAATTACACCCTACAAGTTTGCCAATCTTTCGGCCAGGTCAGTGTCGGTACTTTGAGAGAGGTTCCCCGTGCTTTCGCACGGACCTAATTAAATTAAACCTCGTTTTCCCAGGGGCATAACCCCGTTAACACCTTTCTAGACACCTACTTGATCAGCTAATTGTAATGTGTAAAACTCTCCTAGGAGTAACTCTTACTCGCAGTGGGTATCGGGGTCCAACCATCTCATAGAAGGTATGCAATCTCATTGCAAATTTCAACACTTGAAATTCCCGATAATATTTTACCCCTAGCGTCCTATGACCTTGACAGAGGTCAACAAACCACAGTGCGCTAGTCAAGTTCAACCCGCCATTTCATGATTGAATTAAACCCACCCGCATGACCCTTGACAGAGGTCAACAAGGTCATACGACTACCCTAATCCAATCGTATCATATACTTTGCAGATAAGCACTAATCAGCTACCGCACACTACGCCTTGACAGAGGTCAACAAACGCAACATGAATACTAAATACTACTTATCTGAAATGACGGAGGGATACGACAGGTTTTTAAGAAAACCTTTTGCGTAATAAACTTGATATCGTTTTAGAATCGAGTGATTTTGAAAAAGAGTGTTTTTGTGGCTTTTACTAGTTTTGCTAAAGAGGTCACTCCGGGTGAAGGGATCTCGGCTCTTTTCTTATCGAATAAGGTGCTGGATATTTCATAAATACCACTATGCAAAGTATGAACTAAAAAAACAATCAAAAAACAACACCGAGTGGGTTGTAGCATCTGCTAGTTTCGTTAAAGAGGTCACCCCCGGTGAAGGAATCTCGGTTATTTCCTTATCGAATAAGGTGCTGGATATTCTACAAGGAATACCGCTATACAAAGCAAGAACTAGAGCTACCAGTTTTTAAAACAAGATTCTATAATATCTTTAGGTTTCTTTTATTTCATTAATCTTATTAATGAAGTCCCATCATTTTTGCTTCCTAAGCATCACAGAAGAAACGAAAGCAACAATATTTATTATATATCATATATATAATATAAGCATTCGTCTCAGAATATCAAGTGATCACATCACAGAATATCAGTAGCAGAAGAACACATATGAAATATTGGATATACTAGGAATTCCGTATTTTAATTAAGCCAATAAAAAACGCAGATTCCACGGTCACGATGCATAGCCAAACCCACATCCCTAGACCCCTACGAGAGCGGCAAGCAACCCTACCAATTCTAGAGTTAGGAGACCAGGTCTCGACTCTTCGAGATGGTCTCCCACTGGACCCTAGAACCCGGTTACTTGTGCTCCCCGCCTTGGGTCTATTCTAATGCGGAAAAGTAAATAATATACATCAATGGTGACATCATCCTCAACCCGGAAGTTCCCCAATAAAAGAATATTACATACAAGTTTTTACATGAATGAAAATGAAAAACTCTCATCTCACATAAAAAAAACCCGGCTATTCAAAACACGACGATCCAATATAACATATCACATCAACACATAAAATCACATGTCATCAACGTAAGTAAATATGCGTATCCAAATTGTCATTGACATATAGCAACGAAACCGGCGATACACCACATATTACACTTACGGTCGCAGAAAAGAAAGTGAAAAACTACAACAATTGGAATCCGCAACCACCTTCGACATCATAAACCCAATGTATCACATACTTTGGATTTCATGCCTAACCAAATGAATTCCTTAGACATCACATGCCTAACAATTATAAACCTAGCATTTTAGTCTCGATATTGAAAACACTTTCCAATAACCTGTCGGGTAATTCAACAAGATTCCCGATAACCTGATCGAATGCTCATCGGAAACTTTAGTAGACGGCCGCACCCCCGATACCGTCGGCGAAGTGCACTTAGGCGGAACACCGCGGCCGCGAGCACCCAAACGGATGTTTTTGGCGACGGGGTTCTCCTACAGTCACTTGGTCGGGACTATGGGGCGTGGCTATCTAGTAAGGTTGCCCGGCAAGTATCCGCGTACGCTATGTGATTGCGACGGACTTTTGATCCATATCAAAATTCCATGGCAACTGATCAAATGAGACTAAATTGCTAGATTTATAAAATTCAAATTAGTTTTCATAAAACTAAATATTGTGGATTCCAAGTATTGTATCACAATCACAGATAGCTAGACGATTTTAAACTTTTCGATCGAATCAACAAACACCCAAAATTTCCTAAAAATCTCAACACTTGAGCGGAGTTTAAAAAATACCCAGAACATACCACAACACCTATGAACCAACCGTAGAAGGGTCAACCCTTGCCTCACCTATGGCACCGCGGAACTACCACAAACCCTAGGGTTTGTTGGCGGTTTCAACGGTTACAAAATCGAGTTAGGGTTTCGTTCTTCTAGAGGGTCCACCGAATCACCTGTATGATTTTCTGAAGATTTTAAACTTGGAAAAATCCCACTCTTGGAAAATTTCCAGCGGGGGAAAATATGGGTTATTGATATCTATTCGAACTTTTTAACGTCGTCTAAATAACCTGAAACAATGTTAAAATTATGAATACAAAACACTTCGAATTGCCAATACAGTAAGACCACATCACATGCAATCTTAGAAAAACAAGCAACACCTGAAACACCAAAACCCAGAGACTGGAACACCACAAAATTTTGATGCTTAAAACCCACAAATAATCCGGCGAGCTCGGATTTTACCTTGATGTCGCCGGCCAAAATCCGGCCAAGTGCTCTCAAATTTTTGTGGTGTTTATATTATATCACATACACCATTTTGCAATTGCTTAAAAAAATTTTAGAGGCCATTTAAAAATCGACAGAAACTAGATTTCATTGTTTCATGTTTCGGAGTAGTTTCGGTTTCGTAATCTAACAAATATCGTCTAATTCTCTAGCTTGTCTTTGATACCACTGCAGGATTACCTAGAACGACAACAAGGTTTCGGGAGGCATCGTCCATGACAATTTCAAAAATTTATCGTACTAAAGAACCCTAACATAGAATCTTAACTAGAGATTTAGACGAATCAAGCATGCAAAAAACTTTACATATAAAGTAAACAAAGAACACAACCTTTGTAGACCGGTCCTTCATTTCTAAAGCTTCGTGTAGTAGTCTCTTCGCTCCGAACATCCGAACTCTAGTAAGGGTTCACATGAAGAAATGAACAAGGTTGCTCGAAATCTTCTAGGCCGAAGATGATCTACGTCGAGAAGACTCAAGCTCATGCTAGCTCTTCACTGATAGTAGATTAGTGAATCAAACACCCTAAACTAAATGTCTAATATAGTAGATGATGATGAAGTAGGAATTTTGCTCACTTTAGATTTGTTTTTCTCACAATATTTCTGCACTTTTAGAAAAACTAGCAAGCTTTCTCTTGATGAAGAAGAAGATGAAGTGGAGAAGAGAATGAAACTCATGAGGTGAGAATAGCAACCACGGGTGAGCTTATGTCATACACTTACTCATGTAGAGACTAAACTATGGCTAAGGATAATGGTTAGGTTAATAAATATCTTAAGCAAAACAAAACTAGTGGACTAAGTCAATGGGCTCATCAAGCTTCTCTAAACTTCTAGCCATGACAAAATACAAACCAATTTTGATTTACTTTGAAAAATAAAAACCTTAAGATTATCATAAGCATGGTGTGAGTCTCATACACCCATGAAGCATGTGGCATCAAGCATGACACAAAAGATGTACATTAATATATATATAACATATATACTAAGTGTACACAAGTGAGAATAAGAAATCTTAAGTGAGCTAATATTAGTTAATGTAAGATAATATATCAAATATATAATTATACATTAAATTATTAAATCAACACTTGATTTAATAATCCGGCTATATCACATACAACCGACTAATATCATATGTATCAACTTATCGAATCAACACTTGATCATAACCCGGCTATATCACATATAACCGTCCGATATCACATATCACGAGAATAGAATACGGTATCACATACTCGTATTAATCTCGGTCCCGTACATATCACATATGTGCTCTTACTTCGTTTTGCTTGAGCCAGGAAACCTCTATGTAGAGCTCTAAAGACTCATCAATACGCCGGCAGTAGGTGGTGATCATATCAGTCACCCACAAGCCGCAAGCAGTCTGCTAAACGTAACGGCCACCGGGTATTGAGCGATCAAAAGATCAACAAGCAAGCCTGCTCATATTCCTGCGAATCCAATCAGTAACACTACCGTACAGTCCGGTCTCTTCGTCTGATATGTCTCATATCACAGCCTGGGGGTAGTAAACCTCAGACCCCAATAGCCTGATAAGTCATGCCGATATGAGGCTCCTAATGGTTCGAGAAACTACTGATAACACTTTCCAGCAGATCTCAGTAACCCTGGCCAGGGATTTCCTGTTATGGCCAATCAAGCATAGCGCAACATCAACCCCTGATGTCGGGAGAGACAAAATCCCCTCATATCGCTCATTGCCTCCATGTGACTCAGGACTGTACCCAAAAACCACCATTTTGCACGATCTCTTGAACGTGGTAAGATGGAAATCAAAGCACAGTGGGAATCACAAAGACTCTATGACGATCTCGGTTCGACAGACTAACCTGTACCAGTGTCACCAGAGAACTGCTATCTAGCGATAGATATAATACTATCTAGGAGTTCTCGGAGAGTCCGTTCAGTGTACCCAGTCTCCACTGAGCACCCGTATCCTTCTCTGATGTCAAACACCAATGGATGTGGGATCATCCATCACCCATCATATGGGTCGAGAAGCGTATACGCTAGTCTACTCTGGAATATCGATGCCCCGTCTCGATATTCCCACGACTGGGAACATTTGAAGGATGTACTTACCGACTACCTCTGCCCCACTAGTATGATCTGCATCATAATCCTGGTAGTCAAGTACTCATCCTAAGGGTTTTATCAACATGTAATAGAGAGACAATAAGTTTACATGTTAAGTTAAAGAGCTACTAGATAGTATACTATCATATCGAGCAAAAAAGTCCTCCCTATATATGTCCAAGCATCCACTATAATATACATCGCATGTATAATAATGGCCTCTAGGGTATACATATAACTAACAAAGAGTGGCCTGCTTGGTTTTTTCCTGCTTAGTTTGGTGCCGAGAATCATAGTGTGGATTTCCAGAGAATGACATGGCGTTTGGCGGTTGCGTCATTTCGATCTTTAGGCCCACGTGTCGTCTTATCGTGCGCTTAAATTTTCACACGTATCCCCGATAGCGTCAGCGGATCAGTGAAATGATTGCGCTTTAAAGAGGATGTGCCATTTCACTCGATCGTCAGTTGGGGTACGGGCCACGTGTCGGATGTCGGTTGGCAGGAGAGATAGGCTGTCTTTGACTCCTGTAATCGAAGAGACGTCCCCAATGGTCGACCGCCACTTGGAGCCTCGACTGCCGCTAGGCGCGACGTTTCGTTTTGGCAGGAGTCGATCTAGGCCGTAGGATGTTCTCTTTGGGGTGCATAAATAGAAAGGGACCATTCTAAGGCCAACACTTTGCCTTAATTCTCTTTTGCTGCTTGAAGATTGCTCGGAGCTCCTCCGTATAGATCGGATCTTCCGTTGATTTTTCCTCGGCGGGTCCCTTTCTTTGAATCAGGTGAGATGTCTTCCTCCAAGGTGTCTATAGATGTAGCAGGGGTAGAGTCGGACGATGAGGCTCCAGTTGCTGGGGCCGAGCCCAGTGGGTCCTCTTCCTCTTCAGCTTTAGATAGCCGAGAGGGTTCTTCTTTTACAGCGTCTTCTGCGTCGGGCTCGACCCTTAGGGTCAGGGTTGCCCGAGCCACTTGACATCGGGTGGCGACAAGGTCTCCCAAGGTGCGCATCGGGAATACCCGCGATGCGCCCTCCGTCTTGAATCGCATGGTCGAGCTCTCCGACATTCGGACTCAATTCCATATTCCCTCCAATTATTCACCCCGTCTGGCTAAAGAGGGTGAACGGGCAGACGGGTGTGGGGCAAGGAGATTGCTCTGTATCTGGAAGCATTCCGAGCAGGAATGCGTCTGCCCTTCTCACCAGAGGTTTGTGAGGTGCTTCATTGCTTTCATCTTGTCATGGGCCAGCTAGCGCCGAACTAGTGGAGTATCCTCTTCGGGTTTCTGGTCCGGTTAAAATTTGATCAGATCCCTTTCAGTTTGACCCTCCTCTTGTCTTTTCTTTGTTATAAAAATCACCCCGGTACCAGTAAGAAGGAGCCGAGCTGGGTGTATTTTTTGTTTAAAAAATGTAAGGGTGGGACAGCCGGGTCGGGGTAGTGGTTGTCCTTTCTTCCATCCATGAATAGAAGGAGAAGTACGTATTCGTCGGGCAACCAGAGGGCGATGATTGGCCTGAGCCCACACAGTGGCACAGGGTCGAGTGCCCGAGGGCAAAGCAGTTGACATCCCCCGAGGCGAGGGTGGTGTCCCAGTGGGAACCTATCCAGCGGGCCAATGTCCTGCTTTCCGAGCAGGTACTGAGCTGGGTTGGGCTCAGTCCTGTGCATTTTCTAGGTAAGTTACGATTTTTTATGATCTGTTTAGACTTTGCTTAAGTTTCTTTGCCTTTTCAATGTCGCTGACTTTTTTCTCCCGTATGTTCTTTTTTTCGCAGAGCCCATGGACCGATCAAAAATCATGGCTGCCATGACCGCAAAGACCCAGGGAAGAAAGGCCGGCGGCTCCAGCTCGTCCCGACCTAGTCCAAGCGCACCCCCGAGGAAAACTCCTCCGGCCAGGCCTTCTGCAGCACCCTCAGTCCCGGAGGAGCGCCGCGGGGGAGAGGGGGTCAGATGCATATGCGGGACCTGGCGCCTCGGGTGAGGGAGGAGGAATCTCCCCCCCTCCCCCCCCCCCCCCGCTGAGGAAATCCCCCTTAAGAGACAGAAGTGGGTGGTCTCTCGGCCGCCCCCTACCGGGATCCAAGTGCAGGAGAGAGACTTCTGCATTAAGGTGCCCTCGGGACTATCCGTGGCTGACAGCTTGCTGGCAGACATAAAGAAGGCGGTGGGGACCAAGAATCCCCGGGCACCATGACGGCCCAAGTGGTCGCGATTGCCTAGGAGGCAGTTCAGGTTAGTAGTTTCTTTCTTAAGGAATCACTCAAGTTTTATTTCCTCGGTTTCAGTTTTCTAACATGTTTGTTGTTTTCCTCAGGTCCTCCAGCACTGTGCTCTCCTCGTCCACATGGAGTCTGAGGAGATAGCCCCGGCAATGAAGAAGGCGGGCGAATCCTCCTCGCGGGAGGAAGAGCTTCGCCTTCAATTGCAGCAAGTGGAGGAGAAGGCGGCCATTCTTGACTCGAGATTGGTCACCGAGGGGCTAAAGAATTCCAAGCTGAAGGAGTCCCATCATTTTCTAACCGAATCTAACTGGGCTATTTGTAACACCCTAGTTCATTTATACCAGTTCTAATCAAGTATTTCTTTATTTATGGTATTTTCCTGTTTTACCGTGTTTTGGGTGCGAATAGTGTTTTGACATTGTATTGCATCCGACCCGACCAGATTGCTTGAAACCCGTCTTGATTCATGTTTATGATTTATCCTAACTTGTTACATAAACTTATGAACTTTCATGAATACTGCATACTGGAATTTTATCTGGCATTTGCATTTTACAGTATAATATTTTAAGTCACATAAAATATTTTAAAAATACATTGCATCGCCTACTTGATACCCCTAACCCCGTGGTAGCATCCGTGCATCTTGTTCTCGTCCCGTTCAGTGAAACAGACTTATTTGGATGGCTACGCGCACGTACGTGCATCCGTTCTTGGGGGTATGCATTTTCGTTACCCGGACATTCATTTTTAATTTTGGTCGTCGCATATATTTTTCGTATTTTAAAACTGAATTTTAGACCCGACTCGGGCGTGTTTTGGACTAAATCTGTATTTACCAGAAAATCCAATTTTATTTAATATAATATCTTTATTAAAATTATAACAGTTAAAATTTGTTTTAACTAAACATATTTTTTAAAAATAAAATTCTAACTTTTAACTAACCCACTCAGTCTCTCTTTCCTCTCACTTTCTCTCTCTCTCTCTCTCTCTCTCTCTCCCCCCACAGAGTCTCTCTCTCTCTCTTCTCGCGCTTTCTCTCTCCTCTCGGAAATACTGTGCACTCCTCGATTCTCGTCACCTCCTCACGTGCTACGCTCACCTCCCTTCTACTTTTTCTTCTTCTTCTTCTCCTTTATTTAACCCCGAGCACCCCACGAGAAACCCACACAAAAGAAAACCCTAACCCTAACCTAGCTCCTCTGCCTCCCAACCTCGTCTTCTTCTTCTTCTTCTTCTCATCTCCATCCTTTTCTCCTCCTCGTCACCATCTTCTTCCTCTTCTGTCCCGGAGAACACTACACCCGCAACCCCGAGAAACCCATCACCGCCACCCTCACCTCGTCGCTGTTGCCCCTCGTCGGCCTCGTTCATCATAACCTCCTCCTCTCACCTCCACCTTCATCACCTTCTCCATCTCCTCTCCCTTGCCATCCCCTGCACCCATCATCCCACTTCAACCTTCACACTACAAACCCTAACCCCAGCCTTCTCCTCACGGCGCACCTCACTGCCGTTGATCTCGTCACCACCATCACCTCTCTCCTGACCCCAGTGCACAACCCCAGTGAGCCTTACCCTTCTTTCTTCTTCTTCCTCTTCTTCTTTTCTTTTTCTTTTCTTTATTCTTTCTTGAAATTTGGATTTCAGCGATAACCGGAGCCGTGACCGCCGCTTCCGTTCCAGACGACCCGGTGGATGTACCTTACCTGCGTGATCACCTTCTTGCATTGCTTAGACCCGTCCCGCGTGCTGTGCGTGCGTTGCGACGTTTTACCGACGTCGGACGTACCGTACGTATCCATATTGCGATCTATCGAGGCAAGTTTATCTTGCTACATGCTATGTTACTCTATTTACATCCATTTGAAGAAATATAATACATGTATTTTAAATTATGCATCCCATGTTATAGTTTTATAGTTTTACGACGTCCGTTTGTATCCATATCATTATTTACATATCTAGATGCATGCTAATTCATCTTGTTACATGCTAGGTATAGTATTGTGCATCCACATGAGTAAAGTGTTACCCGTTTATCACATTGTGCATCCATTTTACAGTTTTACTGTTTTCGGATACAAGTTTGAATCCAGATCGTTTAAAATATATATAACAACATCTATATATCACATTAACTCATATTATTATTGTAATAACACCCCATTCTTGATAATGTGTATCTTACACAGTAATGGAGCTATAGTTGCAACCCCTAATAGTTAATTATGCATCCATATTTTATTGTGCACCCATACCATTAATTCTTTATATCAATTTGCATGCCATGTCGCATTGCTTCATATTATTGTTGTATTAGTACCCCATGCTTGATATTGTGCATCCTACTTAGTCATGGTGTAACCCCTAGTAAATATTTGTGCATCCATACTTTTACCGTGCATCCGTACCTACTACAGTTTATTATGAGCATCCGCTTGACATATGTGCACTACCTGTCATGACTTGATATACCACTGCTTGACTTGATACCTGATCTTGTTACTAATGCCGACAATCTTGACCTGTTGTCCCTACGGACATATCTTGTTGTCTATTTAGACAAACCTGTACCTGCTTGATCCTGTGTTGGCATTAGCTCCAGATTTATCAATACCTGACTTGAACACATAACCTTGGGGGTATGGGGAAATCAATAGTGTAAACTAAAGTGTAACTTAAAAGGGTAATACTTGATCTGTGGTCCCGGGGGGTAACGGGACAGAGCCATTCATGACTCTTACATCTTGATCCGTGGTCCCGGGGGGTAACGGGACAGAACCACTCTTGGTTCACATATTCCTGATCCGTAGTCCCGGGGGGTAACAGGACATATCCTTTGAGTTACATAGAGGATTACATTAATTGATTTCAAACAAACCTTAGAATAGATAACCCAGTAGCACAGTTTAGACTGATCACTGCCCGTCACATATATTCATACACTTCACTGTTCTATATCCGTGTTTACTTATTACATTTATATTACTGTTTATGATTCATACCTGCATATCTCGTGTATCATGTTTATTTATTATTGGTTGATATCATGACGCACTGATGTCTGGGTTTTGCATGGCCCAGATCCTCTATCTCTGTCGCAGGCAGTTCAGGAGTATTTTGACCAACAAGCCGAGCAGTGAAGATCTTGTTAGTTGCTAGTTAGTTTAGTTTTATTCCGCATTTTCATTCCTGATGTGAGCCCGTATTATGGGACGTACTTTCCAGATTGTCATTGCTACTTGAATTTATTGCTTCCGCATAATTCTTCTTGACTCGTTTATTCTGGCTTATGGACATGTACTAGATAGTTTATTTTATTTCTACTGTTCTTGATATTTTCTAGACAGCCGTAATGTGACTGTGGAGGGATGTTTTCTAGCCACAGGTAGCATAGTTGGCTCTGTCACGTGCCGATCTTAGCGCACTCTGGGAAGCGGGGCGTGACAGGGTTTGTTTGGTATCAGAGCCATAGGATATAGGTTAATCGGGTTTGATTCTTTTGTAGTTGGGTATTGGACCCAATACACGAATCAGAATACTCGTAACTAGGAGCATGTCCTGCCTTATTGCTATCTTGCCATCCTTGAATCCGTAACTATCTTTCTTCTTGTATCCTGTTTGTTGAATCTTGTTTATCTTGCTAATCCTCTTTGGTGTTTTGGCTTCAGAATCATGGCGGACAGAAGTCTGCAATCGTACCAGAGGTGTGTTGATGACGCCGTTTTGCTTGGAGTAATTCATGGGATGCTGGAGAACCAGAAACGGCAGACCGAGCTGAACCAGCGGCAAGCCAAAGCTTTTCAGGAAGGTTTGCGGACCGTCCAGCAGTCCGTAAACAGTGTTGCGGCCAAACTAGTGGAGCGTGTAGGTACCGTAGCGGATTTCAGGAGACTTGGTCCGTCTATTTTCACTGGTCTGGAGGAGCCGTTGCCAGCAGAGCAGTGGATGGTTGATACGGAGAATTTGCTCGTTGCGGCATAGATTCCAGAGGACAAGAGAGTGGATGTTGTGCGCATCCAATTGGTGGACTATACCCGTGAATGGTGGCTTGTGGAAGAGACCTGTTTGCCCAAGCTGATCAGCTGGGCAGATTTTTCGAAGAGTTTCTTGGAGAAGTTCTTCCCGCAGACTGCACGGGAGGAAATGGAAGAGAAGTTTATCAGTTTGAAGCAGAACGGCATACCCGTGGATGTACATGCGGCTGAGTGGACACGGCTCGGTAGATTCGCTGGAACTTTGGTTGCCAACGATGCTGATAGGGCAAGGAGGTTCATGCCCAGTTTGGACGTGGAAATCCAGAGGCACGTCATATCTCTAGGATTGACCACTTTCTCTCAAGTTCTTAAAGCAGTTAGAGAGCAGCAGAGATTATCGGTGAAGACTGGAGGTACGCAGCAACAGGAAGTTGCAGTGCGGAAGCCGGCGTTTGCGCCGAACCGAGCGCCTATACGCAGAGGTATTCCGGTGAACAGACGTGGCGTAGTACCGATGAAGAAGCCTGTCTTACCCGAGTAGAGAGGAAGATTGATGTGTGACTTTTGCCATCTACCCGGACATCAGCAGAATGATCGTCGGAGGAAGCTTGGACTTTATTTGGTTTGCGGATCAGCTGATCATATTATCAGTGTTTGCCCGTCGAAGCTTCATTTGAAGGATGATATTCAGAGGCTACCGCAGAAGCAGTTTTAGGGGCAGAAGCAGTTGACTCAGGGACCCAATCAAGCTCGAGCCTTTACCCTGACGGCTTCAAAGGAAGTTGTTTCAGGTATCCTACTTGTTCATGATTTTCCCGCATTAGCATTATTCGATACTGGTGCATCCTATTGTTTTATGTCGTCCAAGTTTATTGCTGCACACTCGATTTCTTGCACGACCTTATCTAGCTGTTGGGACATACACACTGGGAATGTGAAGATCATAGCTAGTAGAGAATGTAAGGATTGTTCAGTTGTTATTTGTGGACGGGAGTTATTTGCAGATTTCTTGGTGATCGATACCGGCAGTTATGATGTTGTTTTGGGAATGGATTTTCTCGGCACTTTCCACGCTCACATAGATTGTAGAGCAAAGAAAGTGATTTTCCAGATTCCCGAACATCCAGAGTTTTTTTTCACTGGAGGAAGCAGTTCTGTCGGGCCAGTCGAGTTTAGGGCTAGGCCGACAAGCAATGTTCTTTCGACAATGGAAGTTGATAAGGAGGAAGCGCCAGCTGTAGTTCAAGAGTTTATGGACGTGTCCGAGGACATCTCAGATTTACCGCCAAAACGAGATGTGGAGTTCGCGATCGATCTTGTTCCTGGTGCAGCGCCAATCTCAAAGGCATACTATCTAATGGTACCAGTAGAGTTGGAAGAAATCAAGAAGCAGGTTACCGAATTACTTAAGAAGGGTTGGATTCGCAGCAGTAAGTCACCTTGGGGAGCTCCAGTTCTTCTAGTAAAGAAGAAAGATGGCACAAGGAGGATGTGCATCGATTATCGAGAATTAAACCGGGTGACTATTAAGAACAAGTACCCGATCCCTCGCATTAGCGAATTGTTCGAGCGACTTAGTGGCACAAGGGTATTCTCGAAGATGGATTTGCAATCCGGATATCATCATGTCCGAGTTAAATCAGAAGATATTTGCAAGACTGCGTTCCGAACTCGGTATGGACATTACGAGTATTTAGTGATGCCATTCGGAGTCACGAATGCACCGACAATATTTATGGACTTGATGAACCGAATATTTTCACCGTTCTTGGACCAGTTTATAGTAGTGTTCATCGATGATATTCTGGTCTACTCGAGAAGCCTTGAAGAGCATGCAGAACACTTGAAGATCGCACTGCAGACATTGAGGCAAGAAAGATTGTATGCAAAGATGAGCAAGTGCGAGTTTTGGCTTGAAGAAGTGAAGTTTTTGGGGCACGTCGTATCCGGAGATGGAATCGCCGTTGACCCTGAGAAGATTGCAGCAGTTCAAGATTGGCCGATTCCGAAGAACGTTGCGGAGATCAGAAGTTTTCTTTGACTTGCCGGATATTACAGAAGATTCGTGGAGAATTTTGCCCGTTTGGCTGAGCCTTTGACCAAGCTTACTTTCAAGGAAGTACCGTTTGTATGGACGGATAAACGTGCATCATCCTTTGAGACGTTGAAGCAGAGATTGATAACCGCTCCTATTTTGACCGTACCAGACGGTTCCGGAGGATTGGTGATTCACTGCGACGCATCTGGAAAAGGTTTGGGATGTGTTTTGATGCAGCATGGGAAAGTTATAGCCTATGCATCGAGACAGTTAAAGAGTGATTTGGAGCTTGCAACAGTAATTTTCTCTTTGAAGATTTGGAGACACTACTTATTGGGCGAAAGGGTCGAAGTATTCACCGATCACAAAAGCCTAAAGTAAGTGTTCACACAGAAAGACCTTAACATGAGCCAGCGTAGATGGTTGGAGCTGATGGCTGACTACGATCTTGATCTTAAGTACCATCCGAGGAAAGTGAATGTAGTGCCGGATGCGCTTAGTCGGTTGCCAGCAATTCGGATATTGGCTGCACAGAAGGAACTTATCGAAGACTTTCGGAGATTCGAGTTGGAGATCGTGCTACCACATTCTTCAGGACAGTTGATGCAGCTGCAAGTACAGTCGTCACTGATCGAGAATATTAAAGTAGCGCAGTCACAGGACCCAAGATTGCAGAAGTTTCGAGAACAGCCTGAAGCTGGACTTCGTACGGACTTGTTAATTCATGAAGATGGATCGTTACGATATGGAATCCGTTTGTTTGTGCCAAAAGGAGACATTCGTGAAGAAGTTATGAAGGAGGCATACAGTTCCACATATTCCGTACATCCAGGAGGCACAAAGATGTACCGCGATATAAGACAACATTTCTGGTGGGAAGGCATGAAAAGGGAGATTGCTCGCTTTGTAGCGAAGTGCTTGGTGTGTCAGCAAGTTAAGGCTGAACATCAAAGAGTTGCTGGTTTATTGCAACCACTTCCGATTCCTCAATGGAAGTGGGAACATATAACCATGGATTTCGTAACAGCTTTACCGCGGAGTCCAAAGGGCAACAATGCAGTTTGGGTGATTGTTGATCGATTGACCACGGCAACTCATTTCATATCATTTCGAGTTGGTCAATCAACAGAAGCGTTGGCAGAACGGTACATGCAGGAGATTGTGAGATAGCATGGAGTACCTGTGAGCATCGTGTCCGACCGTGACACCCGATTCTTATCACACTTCTGGAGGGGTTTACAGGAAAGTTTGGGGACGCGATTGAAGTTTAGCACAGCTTATCATCCATAGACAGATGGCCAGTCGGAGAGAACGATCCAAACTCTTGAAGACATGTTGAGCGCTTGCATGTTAGACTTCAAGGGTTCATAGGATTATCATCTACACTTGGTGGAGTTTTCGTACAACAACAGTTTTCAGGTGACTATTCAAATGGCTCCATTCGAAGCGTTGTATGGTCGCAAGTGTCGCTCACCCGTTTGTTGGGATGATGTTGGAGAACGACGATTGTTGGGACCGGATTTGATCGTGCAAACAGTTGAGAAAGCTAACACTATCCGGAATCATATGAAGGCAGCGCAGGATCGACAGAAGAGTTGGGCCGACACATTAAGAAAACCTCTAGAGTTCGCTGTTGGTGATCTGGTATTCTTGAAGATATCACCGATTCCAGGAGTGATTCATTTTGGGAGACGAGGCAAGCTTAGTCCTCGATTCGTGGGGCCCTACGAGATTTTGGAGAGTGTTGGAGAAGTGGCTTATCGATTGGATTTACCATAATCTTTGGCGAATGTTCATGACGTGTTTCATGTATCTCAACTCCGTAAGTATGTTCGAGATGAAACACACGTGCTGGATCATTCGGAGCTGATTGTAAGAGAAGATTTAACCTTTGAGGAACGACCGATGTCGATTATGGATCGAAGAGAAAATGTTCTTAAGAACAAGCTTATCCCTCTCGTACTTTTTTCATGGGAAAATCGCTCGCATGGAGAATCGACTTGGGAACGAGAAGATGAGATTCGACAGAAGTGTCCACACATGTTCTTTTAGATTCTTGATTGTTTATCTTTTCTTGTTCCTGGAATTTCGAGGACGAAATTCTTTTTGTAGTTGGGTATAATGTAACACCCCAGTTCATTTATACCAATTCTAGTCAAGTATTTCTTTATTTATGGTATTTTCCTGTTTTACCGTGTTTTGGGTGCGAATAGTGTTTTGACACTGTATTGCATCCGACCCGACCCGCTTGCTTGCAACCCGTCTTGATTCATGTTTATGATTTATCCTGACTTGTTACATAAACTTGTGAACTTTCATGAATACTGCATACTGGCATTTTATCTAGCATTTGCATTTTACAGTATAACATTTTAAGTCACAAAAAATATTTTAAAAATACATTGCATCGCTTGCTTGATACCCCTAACCCCGTAGTAGCATCCGTGCATCTTGTTCTTGTCCCGTTCAGTGAAACGAACTTGTTTGGATGGCTACGCGCACGTACGTGCATTCGTTCTTGGGGGTATGCATTTTCGTTACCCAGACATTCATTTTTAATTTTGGTCGTCGCATATATTTTTCGTATTTTAAAACTGAATTTTAGACCCGACCCGGGCGTGTTTTGGACTAAATCTGTATTTACCAGAAAAATCCAATTTTATTTAATATAATATCTTTATTAAAATTATAACAGTAAAAATTTGTTTTAACTAAACAATTTTTTTTAAAATAAAATCCCAACTTTTAACTAACCCACTCAGTCTCTCTTTCCTCTCTTTCTCTATCTCTCTCCATCGCAGAGTCTCTCTCTCCCCTTTCTCTCTCCTCTCGCGCTTTCTCTCTCCTCTCGGAGATACCGTGCGCTCCTCGATTCTCGTCACCTCCTCGCGCGCTACGCTCACCCCCCTCTACTTTTTCTTCTTCTTCTCCTTTATTTAGCCCTGAGCACCCCACGAGAAACCCACACAAAAGAAAACCCTAACCCTAACCTAGCTCCTCTGCCTCCCAACCTCGTCGTCATCTTCTTCTTCTCATCTCCATCCTCTCCTCCTCCTCCTCGTCACCATCTTCTTCCTCTTCTGTCCCTGAGAACACTACACCCGCAACCCCGAGAAACCTATCACCGCCACCCTCACCTCGCCGTCGCCCCTCGTTGGCCTCGTTCATCATCACCTCCTCCTCTCGCCTCCACCTTCATCACCTTCTTCATCTCCTCTCCCTTTCCATCCCGTGCACCTATCATTCCACTGCAACCTGCACACTACAAACCCTAACCCCAGCCTTCTCCTCACCGGCGCACCTCACCGCCGTTGATCTCGTCACCACCATCACCTCTCTCCTGACCCCAGTGCACAACCCCAGTGAGCCTTACCCTTCTCTCTTCTTCTTCCTCTTCTTCTTTCCTTTTTCTTTTCTTTATTCTTTCTTGAAATCTGGATTTCAGTGATCACCGGAGCCGTGACCGTCGCTGCCATTCCAGACGACCCAGTGGACATACCTTACCTGCGTGATCACCTTCTTGCATTGCTTAGACCCGTCCTGCGTGCCGTGCGTGCGTTACGACGTTTTACCGACATCGGACGTACCGTACGTATCCGTATTGCGATCTATCGAGGCAAGTTTATCTTGCTACATGCTATGTTACTCTATTTACATCCATTTGAAGAAATATAATACATGTATTTTAAATTATGCATCCCATGTTATAGTTTTATAGTTTTACGACGTCCGTTTGTATCCATATCATTATTTACATATCTAGATGCATGCTAATTCATCTTGTTACATGCTAGGTATAGTATTGTGCATCCACATGAGTAAAGTGTTACCCGTTTATCACATTGTGCATCCATTTTACAGTTTTACTGTTTTCGGATACCCGTTTGCATCCATATCGTTTAAAATATATATAACTGCATCTATAATTACATTAACTCATATTCTTATTGTAGTAACACCCCATTCTTGATAATGTGCATACTACATAGTAATGGAGCTATAGTTGCAACCCCTAATAGTTAATTATGCATCCATATTTTATTGTGCACCCATACCATTAATTCTTTATATCAATTTGCATGCCATGTCTCATTGTTTCATATTATTGTTGTATTAGTACCCCATGCTTGATATTGTGCATCCTACTTAGTCATGGTGTAACCCCTAGTAAATATTTGTGCATCCATACTTTTACCGTGCATCCGTACCTGCTACAGTTTATTATGAGCATCCGCTTGACACATGTGCACTACCTGTCATGACCTGATATACCACTGCTTGACTTGATACCTGATCTTGTTATTAATGCCGACAATCTTAACCTGTTGTCCCTACGGACATATCCTGTTGTCTATTTAGACAAATCTGTACCTGCTTGATCCTGTGTTGGCATTAGCTCCAGATTTATCAATACCTGACTTGAACACATAACCTTGCGGGTATGGGGAAATCAAAAGTGTAAACTAAACTGTAACTTAAAAGGGTATTACTTGATCCGTGGTCCCGGGGGGTAATGGGACAGAGCCATTCGTGACTCTTACATCTTGATCCGTGGTCCCAGGGGTTAACGGGACAGAACCACTCTTGGTTCACATATTCTTGATCCGTGGTCCCGGGGGGTAACGGGACTTATCCTTTGAGTTACATAGAGTATTACATTAATTAATTTCAAAAAAACTTTAGAATAGATAACCCAGTAGCACAGTTTAGACTGATCACTGCCCGTCACATATATTGATACACTTTACTGTTCTTTATCCGTGTTTACTTATTACATTTATGTTTCTGTTTATGATTCATACCTGCATATCTCGTGTATCCTGTTTATTTATTATTGGTTGATATCATGACGTACTAACGTCTGGGTTTTGTATAGCCCATATCCTCTATCTCTGTCGCAGGCAGTTCAGGAGTATTTTGACCAACAAGCCGAGCAGTGAAGATCTTGTAATTGCTAGTTAGTTTAGTTTTATTCCGCATTTTCATTCCTGATGTGAGCCCGTATTATGGGATGTACTTTCCAGATTGTCATTGCTACTTGAATTTATTTCTTCCGTATAATTCTTCTTGACTCGTTTATTCTGGCTTATGGACATGTACTAGATAGTTTATTTTATTTCTCCTGTTCTTGATATTTTCTAGACAGCCGTAATGTGACTGTGGAGGGATGTTTCCTAACCACAGGTAGCATGGTTGGCTCTGTCACTTGCCGATCTTAGCGCACTCTGGGAAACGGGGCGTGACACTATTCAAGCCAAGATAGAAGAGAAGAACGGCCTTTACAACTCCATGAAAAGGTTGAGGGACGCCTTCAAGAAGGATGCTATGGCGTCTTTGGACGCGGCGAAGCTTGCCGAGAGCCGGGTGGCGAAGGCCGTGGAGGATTACAAGGCATCCGATCAGTTTTACCTTGATCTCTCCGAATCCGAGGCCGTCGGGTGGCACAAGGCCCTCGACGCCATCAAGGAATCTATGCCGGAGTTTGTCGACGGCGAGCTCCGTACTAAGTTCCCTCTCACCGAGGAAGAGCCGCATGGGGGAGGCACCGAGCTGGCTGCAGGAGGCGAGGCTGTTAGCGGAAGTGTCGAGCCTGAGGTCGCTATTTTGGCCCTTAATGGTGGTGTCGAGCAGGGAGAGATCCCGGCTGAGCAGGCGGTCTGAGCTATCCCCCCACCGTGATTTTCTTGTATATATTTTTGTTTTAGATTTTTGTAAGCCTCCGGGCATTTTTGTAAGGCTGAGAAGCCCACAATACCTTTGTACATAATTTTGATTATGAATAAAGTGTATATTTTCTTTGCTCAAATATCTGATCATTCTGCAAGTACTTTAGCTCGTATACTTTTCATTATTCGAATCTTTATCCTGCAAGTTATTTTAGCTCGTAAGTCTCTTTATCTTGCTAGTGTAATACCGGTGTCCACCTTTTCTGGGTGACGATCGTTCATTGAGCATGAGTCAAACGATAGCCAAGTATAGAAAGGTCGGTATCCTCCCTTTCCTCGAAGTCGAGGTGGCGATCGCGCATCGAGTATGAATCGATTTATAGCCAAGTGTAGGAAGCTCGGTATCCTCCCTTTCCCCGGAGTCGAGGTAGCGATCGTGGATCGAGTATGAATCGATTAATAGCCAAGTGTAGGAAGGTCGGTATCGTCCCTTTCCCCGGAGTTGAGGTGGCGATCGCGCATCGAGTATGAATCGATTGATAGCCAAGTGCAGGAAAGTCGGTGTCACTCGATTCTACCCGGCCGCCTCGTGGTGAGGGCTTTGGATTCACGGTTTTTGTTTGGGCAGGAAGCTACCCGTTGTGGATGGGCCGAGCAGGAATCCACTCGGCGGCCTCGTGAGTGTTGGGGTCAAAATTTACACCCCTGGTTGACTAAGTCAAAATCAAAGTCAACCCCAAGCCAAGTGGGCCCAAGCCCAGGTCAAGTGGGCCCATGACCGAGTCGAGCCCGAACATGAAGCCGTCGGCTTCCCCTATGCCAAAATAAAAAATTTATAATAAATAATTTTGGTGTATTTTTTTATGAATAAATGTAAGAAAAATGGGTATAAAACCAAATTTTTGTAAAACCCATGGCTCATATGAAATAGAAATGAGCACATGAGGCATGAGATAGGCAAAATGCCATTTTATAAACGCCAAGGGGCTATATGTAAAGTGTGTAGCCTATAAAGGCAAAGATAATGAAAATATCTCAACAACTTTTTTTCTCTCTAAAAAATTAGGGTATGTACCTTCTTCTCCTTCCTCAAGGTTTTAAAACCTTCTTCCCCTCTTTGAATTAAATCAAGAGTTTAACTCTTACTTTTCTAAAATTAAACAGTTTTTTACTATCAAACCCTTGAAGGGGAACTCATATCTTACATCAGATCTTAAAAAGGGGAGATTTTTAAGTCTCATCCCCTTCTTCTCCAAGATCCGGCCAACAGAAGAGGAGGAAGAAGGAGACCCATCTCCAAAAATCCTACCTTGGGAAGATCCAAGACGTAAAAGAAGATCCAGGGGCTAAAGGGGAGAAGAAAAGGTTCCCCTTTGATCATTTCCAAAGATTTCAGGGAGTTTAACTCCATTCAATAGCTTTTGGAGTTTAACCCCATTAATAAAGTCCTTTTGGGGAGTTTAACTCAATAAACAAAAGTCTTTCCTGGGAGTTAATCTCCTAAACTACTAAAATAATCCTTCTTTGGGAGTTTAACTCCTATTTTAAAGGTTAGAACCTCTTCTTTCTGCCGGCGCTCAAGCACCCACGCCCACGTGCCGGGCATATGGGGCGCTAGTGCCAGTGCCCAAGCGCCCAACTCCCTGGTGTCTTTAAGACGCCCTCTCACCCTACTTCTTTTCATATTATCCTACACTCAAAATACACCCCCGTTAGGAAATTTTTTCTAACGGGGCGGTGCCCCGCATCCCGCAAGGGGGCTGCTAGCCCCCTTGACCCCCAGCCCATTATCCGGATAGTGGGACCCCCGTAAACTCTGTGAGGCCCCCGATATATCCGAAACCCCTTCAAAACGCAACGCTGTACATTGAGTTCGCATGACTTATTTGACCCGTTAATCTGAGGTTCCTTCTCTATAAAGGCGACGGGTAATTAACAGTAGCTCAGTCCATGGCTGCCGGAGATTCGGATCCCCACAATCAATAAACACCCGCCTACCCTAGGCAGAGGGAATCTGTAGTACGCCTAATAAGCGACGCATATTCCCATCTCAATGGGGTGACGAAAAACACCCTACAGTGAGGAGAGCTTTAGATCCACTTCTTTGTAGAGCATGAATCTACCCTCTGTGGATGAGCCGAGCAGGAAGCTACCCGGCCGTCTCGTGATGAGGGCTTTTGATCCACAGCATTTGTTGGGCGGGAAGCCGCCCACAGCAGATGGGCCGAGCAGAAAGCTGCTCGGCGGCCTCGTGATGAGGGCTTTAGACCCATGGCGTTTTGTCAGCCAGGAAGCTACCCACTGCGGATGGGATGAGCAGGAAGTTGCTCGGCGGCCTCGTGATGAGAGCTTTGGATCCACGGTGTTTGTTGGGCAAGAAGCTACCCGCCGCGGATGGGCCGAGCAGGAAGCTGCTCAGCGGCCTCGGGATGAGGGCTTTAGATCCACAGCGTTTGTCGGGCAGGAAGCTACCCGCTGCAGATGGGCCGAGCAGGAAGCTGCTCGGCGGCCTCGGTATGAGGGCTTTAGATCCACAGCATTTTGTCGGGTAGGAAGCTACCCGCTGTGGATGGACCGAGCAGGAAGCTGCTCGGCGGCCTCATGAGGAAGGCTTTGTTAACTCTGTAGTATCTTCTTGGGGTGTCGTTCAACCTCCCTTGACCCATAAAGCAGGGGAAGGGTAACCATTATGGGTGACACATGGCCATTCCTTATCAAGAAAATGCGACATTCCGTGACCCGCGTCGTTTGTGGGAGTAAATCTCAGCCGTTGGAAGATTTTTATTGAGGCTATAAATACCGAAGGTATGTTGGTTTCTTCCTACTCTTGCGTCCCCTGAAGATGACCGTCCGCGTGTATACCCTCAGGGAGATCGTTTCTTGTGATGATGTATACTTTTACAAGCTTGATCATTCTGAGGAGACGTACGAGGCGGTGATAGGCCTTCTATAGGGCCATTGTGGGCGCCTGCTTCCCCGGCGATTTTCTCTCCTTCAGGTCCTAATTTATGCGATATGGAGGACTTCCTTGGGTCTGTACAACATGCTGTCTTCGCAGTTAATGGATGAGGAGTTTGACAAAATGCACACTGTCCACGGCTTGGTCTGATCTCAAAGAGTAGGCGGGATCGCTCGGTAGACCTCCTTCTTGAGAGTTTCCAGCAAAGGTTGGTCGTCGCATCTTGCTCGGCGTACGGGGATCCCAGGGAGTCCGTGGCTTCTAGGGTCCAAGAGAACCGTCAGAGGGAGCAGATTGAGGCTGCTTTGGCTTGGTTGGAGGAGCTTTCTTCGGTGTACCATCGACAATGTTTCCTTAATCCTCGCCCTCTTTTGTTATAATTGTTGTAAGGCTGGGGAGCCCATAATACCTCTTAATAAATAAAATTTTCTTTTGTTGAGGTGCATTGTCTCTTTTTACCCCTTCGGTACATTTTATACTCTTTCTTAAAAAAAACCTAGGAGTCTCGGAACCAAGAAAAGGAACAAAGGGTTGGAGCCCTCAAAGAAAAGGTCTCTTTTGCGAGAGGGCCTAGTTTTGGAGACTCAATAGAAATTACATTATTTCAAAAGAGGGTACATGTTTATTTATACAACTTAAGTTTCTCAGCATTATAAGGCCGAAGAAAATTACGCCCCCGGCGTCCTGCAGGCGGTACGCTCCACCGGGCAAAGCCTCTATTATGAAGAATGGCCCGTCCCACTTCGGGGAGAACTCATATAGTCTCCCTTGGTCTATGAACTCGTTTCTTCTTAAGACCAGAACTCCCGTCCTGAAGGCTCGATATTTAACTCGGGCATTGTAGTAGCGAGCGCGTTGCTGCTGATAGGCGGCTGCCCTGATTTGCACTCGATCCCGGCGTCCAAGTTGCTTCGGAGCGCCGAGTTGTAAGCTTCGTGTTACCCCGAATCAGAGCAAAGCGCTGTTTGAATTTCAAAATTCAAAAAAAAATTTGAAGCAACGCTTCAGATCCCTTGCGCTGCGCGCTGAGCACCACGTGTCAAAAGCAGGCATGCCAGCACTAGGAGCGCTGCGCCCTAGGCAGCGCACCCCCAATCAGAGCAAAGCTCTGTTTCAAAATTCAAATTTTAAAATGAAGCAACACTTCAGATCCCTTGCGCTCTGCGCTGCGCGCCCCGTGTCAAACGCAGGCACGCTAGCGCAGTTGCGCTGCACGCCACGTGTCAAACGCAGGCGCGCTAGCGCCAATTGTGCCAGCACTAGAATTTAAATAGTAAATTATTAAATAACCAGAATTAAAATTCTGTTCTGGAAAGATCTTTCCAATCTTGTTAAAAACAAGAAGATTGTCTTTTGTAAAACAGGAGCTTTAGGATCAAAGATCCAACGGTGGGAAATATTTCCAAATCAATCAGAGAAAGATCTCTTCAACTAACTTAACAAATCAATTGGCCCTATATAAAGGCCTCAAGACTTCAAGCCTCATATAGAGAGAACCCTCTGCAGACTTAGAGAAGAACTCAAAGAGAGAGAAAGGCAAGCCTTTGAAGAAAGAAGATCATTTTCTTCATCTTTAAAGGTAAAGAATTATATTCTTGAAGAACAGAGATGAAATCATCCCATTAAAAAAAGAAGAATCATCTTCTAAAAAAATCAGAGATCTAAGAACAAGATCAAGATCTTTAATAGAAAAGAAAAAGATCAAAAGATCTAATCATAAAAAAAATAAAAGAAGTAATTTACTTCATTCATAGATCATTTGATCTATAAAGGCACAACCTTTTGATGAGAATAAGAACTTTGGTTCTTGGATCTTGAGGCAATGCCTCTTTTGAAGAACAAAAAGACTTGTTCTTTGATCTTAATTTGATCAAAAATGCACTCTGCGCTATTGGACAGTGCTTTGCACTCTTGAATTGCGCCTTTGCGCTTATTGGACTGGCGCACAGCGCCAAAACGCGCCACGTGTCAACCACAGAACCATTTGTGCTTTGCGCTTCTAAAAATAGCACACTGCGCTCTTGGACCGGCGCACTGCGGTAGAGCGCGCCACGTGTCATTCACTGGCGCAGCGCACTCAGAAAGCGCAGTGCGCTAACAGACTTGCGCTTAGCGCTGAGCATGACACGTATCACCTTTGCATGCGCTAGCGCAATGGGCTCTTTGATTGGCGCAAAGCGCCTGACAAGCCACGTGGCGCACTATCAGACCACTATTTTGCCCCTGATAAATGCTATGCATTTAATTACATCCAATGTCAGAGCCCAATGCTATGCATTATTAAAAAGGCAGAGCCCAAGTAAAGGCCTAATAGGCAGAACATAAATAAAAATGTTAAACATTTTTTTAACTGGACTTAGCCCAATTTTGGCCATAAGTCCTCAATTTAAATTGAACTGAGCTCATCCGCTCTTCCAATCAATTTACACCCGGTTCAAGAGTACATCTCTTTACTCCTCTGATATCTGTCGTTGTAATTCCTCAACGTCGTCAGAGAGGTAACGGGTCTCAACAACCACACACTGCTACGGACCGTGGGGTCCTTAAACTCATGGACTATGACGTCCTTAATCTCGACCGTGATATCTTAAAACTAATACTGGACTATGATGTCCTTAACCTTGACCGTGATGTCTTAAAACTAACGTCGGACTGTGGAGTCCTTAAATCCACGGACTATGATGTCCCTAACCTCGACCGTGATGTCTTAAAACTAAAACCGGACTGTGAGGTCCTTAAACTCATGGACTATGACGTCCTTAACCTTGACCGCAATGTCTTAAAACTAATATTGGACCGCAATGTCCTTAAACTACTTATCGACCGCAACGTCACTAAACTAAACAATAGAGCCCAATTGCTCTCTTATCGGATCTAAACGATCCCGTTAAGTCGATCTTATTCTAAAAATTAGACTAACGTGTCCTTAACGAACGTTTAAGTTGATCTTAACCTCAAATAAGGCTAACGTATCCTTAAACACAACCCCCCAAACCCAAATCTAAGAAAGATACGGATTTGGACTAATCCACGTCCTACGGACGATAACATAACTTAGTCTCCGTATACAATCCACGGTCAACCGAACACAAAACAAACACCCACGACACAAAGTGGCCATATGGAGAAGAAGAAAGTTGTTACCGCGATGCGGTAGCGTAATTAATTGCAAGGGCTTGCGCCTGCAGGGAAGAGCGTCCCCACAATCAAAAACCCCTCAAACGAGGGGGAATCTGACGAAGTCTGCTACATCGGCTGCATCCGTTTAAACCTTCGATACATGGTGCCATAAATCAACTTGGTATCTTCGGAGAGGTGGACGGATAGCACCAATTAGCATCTGCCCCCAGATTCAGGCAAGACGTCCAGTCTTCCCGGCTTCCAGCGGTAAACAGATTCTGGCATGCCCGGTGGGACCTTTTCCTCTTTCCATTCCACACTTCGTGTGTCGTGTTCGCGAACGAATCGCGGTTTGTTAATGATTGCCCTTGGGTTTCAAGTTACTAAGATTTGTTCTCTTGCTTGGCGCAGAAAGCAAAACAGAAATGGCATTCACCTACTCGAAGTGCTCCAACTGCAGCTGCAACTCGCGTCCTGCCTCAACTGGGGGCATAACCTACGGGCCCCAAGCGGCCTCTCTGTTCATGATTCCCGTGGAGCAGATTACTCAAGCCACCACAGGGCTGTTTTTCGGAACCATGCTTCCGCCAACAAGCTTCAGCACCCCAGTGCCCGTACCAGAAGATCCCAAGAAGTCGGTCTTCGATCGACTTGCAGCTACTGCGGCCCCCTCTCAGCGGGTCGTCCAGCACTAGCGCCTCGGTCTTCTCCAGACTGGGCCAAAATTCCTGCGGGCCCACAATAAAGCTTGCAGTCCCATAGAAGGTTATTCCGAAGAGAGTAACCAACTCTGCTCCCGAAGTCGTCAAGGCGGCTTCTCCTGCCAAGGGGTCGGTCTTTACAAGACGGACCGTCCCAACTCCAACTCCTGCTCCTGCTACTCAAAGGACATCAGTCTTTAATAGGCTGACACCGGCAGCGGCCCCTCACTTGAACAGGGGGCAAGACAAGGCAATCCCCTTCACCAAGCCAACTCCATCAGCTCGACATGCTCGACGTCGCCACTGGCGCCGAGTGAGGAAGTCAGGAGGAAACTCCCCTTCTGGGCTAACTCCACCAGCCCCGACAGCGGAAATTAATGTTGCTGCTCCAACTGGGAACAGGTTTGAGCTGCTGAATAAGGTGCGTAGGAATTCTCCTACCGCCATACTGAAAAGGTCACCTCCTCCACTAGAGAATGTTGCGGAAGCAAAGCCAGAACAGTCACCTCAGCGGCTGTCCTCCAAGATCTACAAAGTCTGGCGGCAGGTCCGGAACTCAGTGGTGGATCAAGAATATTCCCGCCGGCAGAAGAAGCTGAAGGTCCGACAGGAAGAAAGCCATCCTGCCAAGACACGGAAAGCTATCTGGGTGCCTACTGCGACGACCCCCTCAACTTCGACCGCTCATAAGAAGAAGAGGCCGGAGAAGACCTCCATGCCTGCAACAAATGTCAAAGGAACTGAGCCCAAACGCCCTAAGTCTGGAGGCATAACGGTCCATACCGTTTACATGGCATCCGGGAAGGAGGATAGCCGTGCTTCTACGGGGCACCGACCACTCTCCCGATCCATCACAAGAGCCCAGGAACAGCAGCAGCAGAAGCTCCAGGAGATGCTGACTACGATGGCCGCACTCACCAGGCCAAAAGAAAGCCCGGAGGCGTCGTCGGAACAACGTCACGAACACGAGACTGACGCTGAATTCCTTCGCAGAATGCTTGAAAAGAAGGACAAGGAGGCTGCGGAACAAGCGGCCAATATAAAACAAATGGCTTTTCTGTTCCAAGACATGGTGGGCATGATGGTACAGCCGGATCCTCCAGCCGAAGATCCTCCGATTACCCTTGAAGACGACAGAGGAGAAACGTTAAATCCACCTCCGGCTCTTTCAACAGCCAAAGAGGAAACTATCTCCAAAGCAGCCCTGGATGATTATATTGATCAACAAATACGAGTTCACCAGGCAAATGAAACGGCCGGCCAGGTCGTCAAAACGAGGCGACCATATCCGAGCTGGTATGATCAAATAAAATACCCGCCGGGCTACACGATCCCGAAATTCCATGTCTACAAGGGGACAGGTGATTAGTCGAAAATATTGCATATTTTAGCCGGCAATTTCCTCATCATTTGCATTCATATAGAAGTGTTCGGCATTCATATTTCACATATTAGCAAAACTGTCGCAAAATATCAGATTGCATGTATTAGACTCTAAAACCGACACTATAAAGGAAATTGACTGCATTCCATAGCATGGCATCATTTCTATTTATTGCAACCCGTGTTTCGAAGTCCTTGCAGGAAAATCAGAAGCTTGCTCAAATTGACACCGCTAAAACATTACGCCAACTCAATGATTTCAGTTCTGGTGTCAATCCAAAGGGACAAATAAAATTCAACATATCAAAGAAAGGCCCAAGTATCAACCCAAGACCACTGCAAAACGACCAAGCCCCAAGGAGCCTACTTGGCCGTGGAACCGCGGCCTAAGCCGCCTTGTGCCGCGGTTCCGCGGCGGCTTGTCGCCGTCACCACTCCAATTTCAGTGAACAATGCTTCCCACATCTTCCACACTTCAGAAAACCTATGCAAATTCCAGAAGACTCCAGAGACTTCTGCCAGATCAGCAAGCTTTGGGATCAACACTAAACTAGCCTCGTATTCTAGAAACTACTCCTTAAACCCTAGCTTAAACCCTAAGCTAAGCTTAACTAACTACTTCTAGAAGTCTTTCAACAAACTTTTGGAGGGAACTTCTCAAGGCTTAGGGTTTGGATGATCTATAAATAAGACCCTAGGCTCACTTGTAAAAGGGACTTGATCCTCCAATTAGTTCATTTAGTATCCAATCTAGAGCCATTCTACCTCATTCTTCATCTTCTTCCACAAGTCTAGTGAGAAGGCTTGTGTGAAACCCTAACCCTAATTCCAATCAAAAGCCAAGATCCCGAGTACCCCATCAAGCAAGAAGCCTTGCAACCTTTTATGAGCCGAGCCGATCTTCAACGGAGCAAGTGGTCCAAGCCAATTCGCGACTCACGGAGCCGAGCGAAGCCAAGTCGACAATTTAGTTCTTCCTCTTGTAGTTCTTGAGCGACTGTAATCAAATTGTTGATATAAATAAAAGGTGATATTCTTTTATCTTGTTTTCTTTAAATTCTCGCATCATGATTCAATCTAAATTTCTAGTTGTAATTCTTGTTGTGATGTTTGAGTAATACTCCGCTCGTCGAGGAGTCGAGACGATCAATAGAATGATGATGTAATATATCTTAAATCGATTCTTGAATCCTACGAGTTTTGTAAACCCTAGCAAGTTCAAGAATCGACGACCCAATTTGTTGCGATGCTTTCTTGATTGATATCGCTCGAGATTGGGGAGTTACGATCGTTTCTTGAAATTGCTAGAGGCTAGAATATGAATGATATCGACGAAAGAACAAGGGTTAAACGATGAAACCCTAGTTTCACGAGAAAGCCCTAACTCTCGTCGATCATCATCGATCTAGTATCAATCCTTCGAAGGACAAGAACACGAAATCTTGAGATTACATCACGTCTATAGATCCGATCGATTCCTACGAGCCTCATTTAGATTCTTGACATTTGGTTGGAAATATCATCGAAACCCGATTATTGATTATTTATCAGTTTTCTTGATTCTTGATTAGAATAGTGACACTTGAAACATTTGATAAAATCTTGAATCATGTTTTGTTTTCTTTTCGATTAACTTTTCAATTCAAACAAAGCAAATATAAAAACGAATCGCACAATCCCTGTGGACGATCCGCACTCGCTTACGATCTACAATCGACACCGTAATTGATTGCGGTCAAATATAATTCTTTGATTGTGAACTTTATTCAATTTTCTAATTACCGACACAAAGAGACTCTTATCGATCAAATGAAACCGTTATCAGGAATCATTTGAGTTGATTTACTTACTCAGTCTCGAATTTTACGATCAATCAAATGGCGCCAAAATCGGGGACTATTTGAATTGATACTTTTTACATACACAATCGGAAAATATGACAATCAAAATGACGCCGTTGCCGGGGATCATTTGATTTGATTTACACAACGAGAATTTATTACAATCAAAATGGCGCCGTTGCCGGGGATTACGCGCTAATTCGTTTCATATTAATGTTTGAATTGAAGATTTATTCCATTGTAATTTTTTGAGATCAAAATTCGTGCAAACCCTAAACAATTTGTTGTGTTTCATTGCAAGGGGATCTGGAGCTTGCTGGAAATTGGAAAAAAAATTTGGAATATACCAGAGAGCAGAAAGAGTCTACAGAGCCTCTCTGAAGAAGTTTGGTGCAGTGATCTGCACAGAAGACCGCGATTCCGCGGTGGGAGCCTCTAATTGCGGCGGAACCGCGGCAGCATTGAGGGTTCTCTGTACAAAAATTTCTTCAGGTACTTTCTTACCTTCTCCTCTCTCCTCTTTTTAGCTCCAACTAATAATTTCTGCAGGATTCTTTGCAAATAATCGCAGCTTGCAAATTGGAAAATTAAATTTGTGCGTGATTTTATTTCTTGGTTGTTTGCATTATAAATACGGATATTAAGGGGCACGGCCAAATCCAAATTAGGTGGGGATTTCATTACCCTTCCTAGGCCCCGAAAACCACAAAACTTGCATCCGCATTTACCCCACATTAACTAAAAGAAATCTAGAGATGACTCTAAGGACCGTCGCGCTCACTTAGGACAAGAGAAGGTCGTGGGTAATTCATTGCTTATCCATTTTTTCTTGTGGTGCCTAGGCAAGTGTGTCGAAGGCTAGTGGTTATTAATTAGGCCCACTACTTACGTAGTGGAGTACATTCCCACTTACCTGGCACTTACCTGGCCACAGGGGAACAAAGAGACAGTGGCGGATTCTATCTTGCGACTTGTCTTTTGGCAGTTAGGAGCGGTCTAGAGCCGGACCTAGGTGACCACTAGATTCTAGGGCTTGTGTGCTGCATTTGTTGTGTCGCATCATATTTTTCAAAAATCCGTCCCTTTTTCAAAGCAAACACCGCATTCATTTACCCCTAATTATAAGCCAACGCTGCCACTTGTACTAACCCTTTTTAGTACAAGATAGGCTGGACACGGGATTCTCGTGCCCGTTTAGTCCGCGTACCCTTTATCGACTCCGAAGTCGATATTTCTCCATTTACCTTTTCTTTACCCACTACCACACCCACACCGATGGATCCACCTCCATCAAACTTCTTTAACCCTAATCTGCCGCCGTCCGTTGTGCGCAGAATCCACCCCGCATCTCTCTCCAGGAGAGGTGATATCCACTTCGAGGTCCTCTTTCGACCTGCTTATCCACACCACCAGCCAATGGGAATAACTTTGAGATTAAGCCCCAGTATATCAACCTTTTACCTAAATTCCACGGACTCGAGACTGAGGACGCTTACGTTTTCATTACAAAATTTGAAAACGTATGCGCAATGATGGGTACGTCACAACTTTCAGTGGATGCGATGCGTCTACGACTTCTTCCATTTACATTGTGCGATATAGCCTAGAAGTGGCTATATAACACTACCGCACACTCTATTACGAATTGGGAAGAATTCGTCGCTGCATTCCTTAAGAAATTTTACCCAATACAAAAGACAGCTCGAATCCGTAGCGAACTGAATCAATTTGCCCAGCTCCCTGCTGAACCATTCTCTAAATGCTTTGAACGTTTCAAGGATCTTTTGGTTCAGTATCCTCATCACGGCATCCCGAGATGGGAATTGTGCCGAATCATTTATGAGGGCATTAACCCAAACACTAAACAGAGCCTTGAAAACATGTGTCAAGGTACTTTTATGACTAAGGATGATGGGGAAGCTTGGAAGTATTTAGAAGAGTTCGCTGAAAAATCACTACAGTGGGAGAGTGGAACCCAACCATTAAATAGGGGTGGCGTACACCAAATAGATGTGTCCATAGGTGTTCGAGCTTAGATGGCAGCAATGCAAAAGAAGCTCGACGCTATGGAACACAAATTTTCTGCAGCCTCCCTAAACCCAATGTCGCTCCCCAAAACTGTTTGTGGGTGCTGTTCTGATCCGTCTCATTTAACGGAAGAATGTCCATTAAACTCTGCGTTTCAAGGTCACGAGCATTCTAATGCCGCATTTCAACGACCTAGAAACGATCCATATTCTTCCACGTACAATCAGGGTTGGAGGAATCACCCGAATTTCGCTTGGAACCAAAACCAATCTCAAAACACGGTTCCAAACACGAATAATTTTCAAAGGGCTCTTCCTCCACCACAACAGCAACCCCTTCAACTCACTCAGCACCCCTACCAGTCACAAAATTTCTAAAACCAGGGCAACACTCCTGCACAGTCTAATCCTATGCAGTCGTCATGTTCTGACGAATTCTCTCAATTCACTCAAACCATGAAATCACTTTTATCAAATTTCATAGAGGTTTCGACTGAGGTTAGATCTTCCGTCAGTGAGATAAAGAAAAACTCAGCGTCTCAAGCTGAGAGTATCAGATCGATGGAAGCTGAAATCGCACGACTTAAAGCCGAAATGAGTGCGAGAGAAAAAGGGAAACTTCCCTCTCAACCCCTACAGAATCCTGGGCATTACAATGTAAATGCCATCACAACGTTGAGATCGGGAAGAGTGCTGAACAATCATGTCGGGGAAGGTATTGATGATATTGAAAATCATATCAACACCCCGGCTGAGACCTTTCCACACACACACACTTCTCCTTCTGATCCTTCTTCTTCTACCACACCACCTTCTCAAGAGCCTATTCTCCATTTCCCATTAGGCTCGACACCTCAACCCAACCCTTATATTTCTCCACAGACGGTCCCCACACCTCTTTTGGGACCACGTCTACCGCCTCTTCCTTCTCCTATGATGGACCCAGCGCTTATTGCGAAAGCTCCTTACCCGAATCGGTTAAGGGGTAATAGAACGAGTCCTCATATGGAGAAAATTATGGAAATGTTCAAACAGGTTAACATCAATATCCCTCTCCTAAATGCAATTCAACAAGTCCCCGCTTATGCGAAAAATCTTAAGGACTTGTGCACTAGGAAGAGGAAGACTCAAGTGCCGAAGAAGGTCTTTATGGCTAATAATATCAGCACTGCTTTTATTCCCCACCTACCAAAGAAACGAAAGGACCCAGGATGTCCTACAATATTGATTTCTATTGGGGGTAAAAACATAAACCGTGCTCTTTTAGACCTTGGCGCAAGTGTTAACCTCCTTCCATATTCTGTTTATGAGCAATTAGGGATTGGAGAGCTGAAACCTGCTCACTGCACTCTCCAGATGGCAGACCGATCTATCACCAAACCAAGGGGTGAATTAGAGGATGTGTTGATAAAGGTCGGGGAATTTGTTTTCCCTGTAGACTTCATTGTGCTCGACACACATCCTGTAGCAAACCCTGGGGGCCAAATTCCAGTGATTCTGGGTCGTCCTTTCCTTGCCACCTCCAACGCTGTTATAAATTGCAGAAACGGTTCAATGAACTTATCATTTGGAAATATGACCATTGAACTAAACATCTACAAAGTTGGAAGTCAGCCATCAGAACCCTCTGCTCATATTTTAGATGTGTGCTCTGTCCATGAGATCGCTCCCAATAGTTGTGGAGCTGAGGAACTTTGCTTTACTGATCTCTATGAAATTACCACATCTCTGTTTGACTTTACACAAGATCTTAGTGAGGACACTTTACCTACACTTGAGTCCTGCACTTCTGACTTTTCTCCACCCGAGTCTGTATCTTTCACAGGCTCTGAGCTTCTTTGTAAATCCAAAAATCACTCAATGATCCCTCCTTCTATCATTTCTCCGCCCGAATTAGATCTCAAAATTTTACCGTCTCATCTGAAATATGCTTATTTAGGTGAGAAGGAATCTTTACCGGTTATAATTTCTTCTTCTCTAGCATTAGAGCAAGAGAATACACTTTTATCGGTATTGAGATCTAACAAAGAGGCGTTTGGTTGGAGTATGGCGGACATCAAAGGGATTAGTCCCTTGATAGTTGAACATCATATACATGTGATGGATGATGCCAGACCAACCCGAGAACCACAAAGACGGTTGAATCCCGTCATGAAGGAAGTGGTCATGAAAGAGATCGTCAAATGCTTAGATAATGGTATTATATACCCCATCTCCGATAGCCAATGGGTGATTCCTATAAATGTCGTTCTTAAAAAATCCGGCATCACTGTTATAACCAATGAGGCAAATGAGTTGATTCAGACACGCACCCAAACTGGGTGGCGTGTATGTATCGATTATAGAAAACTCAATGCTGCCACGAGGAAAGACCACTTTCCTCTACCATTCATTGATCAAATGCTGGAACGCTTAGCGGGACGAGAGTATTATTGTTTTATGGACGGATACTCAGGCTATAATCAGGTCCCCATCGCCAAAAAGGATCAAGATAAAACCACTTTTACTTGTCATTTTGATACTTTTGCTTACAGTCGCATGCCCTTTGGGTTATGCAATGCTCCAGCTACCTTTCAGCGGTGTATGATGGGGATATTCTCTGATATGGTAGAGAATTTTCTGGAGATCTTTATGGACGACTCCTCGATTTTTGGAGACTCTTTTTCTGATTGCCTATCGAATCTTGACGCTGTTCTTACTCGTTGCAAAGAGAAGAACTTGACTTTGAACTGGAAAAAATGCCACTTCATGGTCCAAGAAGGAATTGTACTTAGACATGTCATTTCACAGAAAGGCATTGAGGTTGACAGAGCTAAGATAGATGTCATTCAAAACCTCCCTCATCCCAAAAGCGTCAAAGGTATTCGATCTTTCCTTGGCCACGCGGGCTTTTATAGGAGATTCATTAAGGACTTTAGCAAAATTGCTAGACCTTTAACTCTTCTCCTGGCCAAGGATACGACCTTCCATTTTGACTCGGATTGCGAGACAGCTTTCGACTCACTTAAACACTCACTCACTTCAGCCCCCGTTTTATCATCACCAAACTGGGACTACCCCTTTGAGCTGATGTGTGACGCATCTGATTTTGCAGTAGATGCAGTCTTAGGACAGCACATCGAAAAGATACCACACGTAATATACTATGCAAGTAAGACCCTGAATGATGCTCAAATCAATTATACAACCACAGAAAAAGAACTTTTAGCGGTTGTATTTGCATTAGAAAAATTCAGGCCTTACTTAATTGTCTCACCTATAGTTGTGTATACTGACCATTCCACTTTAAAACATCTTCTGGCGAAGAAAGATGCAAAAGATCGACTAATACGTTGGATCCTACTGTTACAAGAATTTGATCTTGTTATCAAAGATAAGAAAGGATGTGAAAACGTAGTAGCTGACCATCTTTCACGCATCTCTTCTTCCCCTGTGACCCTGCCAATCAATGATTCGTTCCCAGATGAACAACTCTTGAGCGTATCCAATGAACCATGGTTCAGGGATATTGTGAACTATCATGCCACGGGACTGATACCCAACGATTGGTCGAAACAGGACAAATACCGTTTTCTATCCTAAGTAAAACACTTTTACTGGGACGAGCCCTATTTATTTAAATATTGTCCTGATCAGATCATTCGCCGGTGTGTCCCGAATGTAGAGTTCAAGAGTGTTCTTTCTTTTTGTCATGATCAGGCCTGTGGGGGTCACTTTGGTCCTAAAAAGGCAGCGGAAAAGGTTTTGCAATGTGGATTTTATTGGCCAACCTTATTCAAGGACGCATTTGACTATTGCAAAACCTGTACACAATGTCAGTACACGGGTAGAATCTCCCAGAGGAATGAAATGCCTCAGCAACCCATCTTGGTTGTTGAAATATTCGATGTTTGGGGCATTGATTTTATGGGTCCTTTTCCCAGCTCCTTTGGGAATTTGTACATACTGCTGGCGGTTGATTATGTCTCAAAGTGGGTAAAAGCCATTCCATGTCGCACTAATGACAAGAAAGTTGTCATTAAGTTCTTAAAAGAAAATATCTTCTCGCGATTTGGACACCCACGCGCTATTATTAGCGATAATGGGACACATTTCTGCAACAGGTCTTTTGAGACTCTGATGCGGAAATACTCAATCAACCACCGACTTTCTACACCCTATCATCTCCAAACAAGCGGGCAGGCTGAAATCTCAAACAGACAAATCAAACTTATCCTGGAGAAAACTGTTGCTAAGAATAGAAAAGACTGGTCGACCAAACTGACGGATGCTCTTTGGGCATTCCGAACTGCATATAAGACCGACCTAGGGATGTCCCCATATAGGATAGTGTTTGGAAAAGCATGTCACTTACCTGTCGAGATAGAGCATAAAGCATTGTGGGCCATTAAAGAAATAAATTTTGATCTAAACCAAGCTGGCAACTTTCGGAAGCTGCAACTTAATGAGCTAAGCGAACTCCGCGATGAAGCTTATGATAACGCTGTAATCATAAAGAATAGGACTAAGGTTTTTCACGATAAAAACATTTTGAGAAAAACATTTTCACATGGTCAACAAGTCCTTCTTTATGATTCACGATTACACCTTCACGCGGGTAAACTCCGATCTCGATGGAAGAGACCTTTTATTGTGCGGTCTGTATACCCGCACGGGGCAGTAGAAGTAGAAAATGTTAAAAACGGCACCTTTTTCAAAGTAAATGGACATAGACTAAAGCCGTATTTTTCCACACCCCACGGAGGAGCTCTTGTTCTTACAAGAGCCAGTTTATTTGGATTAAAATTCCTCCGTCTCACCTTCATGTCCTGCATATCACTGCATCATCTTTTGAATGGCGGTGAGTGAAAAGAGTAAGTTTGGGGGAAGTTCTTCACTTATATATTTTGCCCCCACTAATAATTCCTCCCAGACTTACAGGTTTTTCAGATATAACTGTTGGCAACAGTGAGGACACTGTTGAAAACAAGTTTGGGGGAGGTTTGTGCTTATTCTTGCATCATTTGCATATCATTTGCATAAGCACAAAACATTTCTTTAAAAACCTATAAAAATTCAAAAATTTCAAAACCCATAAAAATTTAAAAAATTTCAAGTATAAAAATAATTTTAATATTTACACTTTTTTGTATATAAATAAGATAATGAAAGTTTAGATAGTGAAAAATTACATCCATGAGATTAGAAAAATTTAAGAAAACTAAGAAAATTAGAAGTTTTCTTATACGAACTAGTAATAAGTAGTTATTAGCCGTTGTCCCAAGGGTTAGTAAGATGAAGGACGTCACTAATCTGAGGATAAAAATAAGTCTGAAAAATAGTTTCTATTCTGGAAGCCAAACATTTTGAACGTTGCTACCCTGCTATTCGCACTTACACACGTCTTAAAGCCTGGGATAGTAGAGGATACCTTGAAATGCTCTTGTCTTAAAGCCAAAAGTATGAAGGAAATAAAAAAAAATGAATAAAAAAATATAAAGTGGTGAGAAAAATGGACACTGGTTTTGTTATCACCGAGGGCAATAAAAATGTATAGCGAGGGTGCTTCTTCACCTAGTGCCCTAAGGCCAACTGGTCTGGGAGTCACTGCTATGCCTGAGGTGGTGCAAGACGAGGAAAATACACCAAGTAAGCAAGCACAGGAGTAATCGGTCGGTTAGTACCTCAAGAAGTATTAACGGTCGCATGAAAGTGTGTGAGCAATCTCATCTAAATATTCATTAATTAAAAAGTACTGAGGCTGATGGGCAAGAGTATGATAGCTTGAATTGAATTCTCTGGGTGTAGGGATGTCCTTTACACACACGCAGGGTTATATGATCGATGTTTGGAAGAAAGATAGGAATGAAAAATAAGACGATGTTTTATTGAGAGAGGACGTGATTTCTAACATCTTTTCATGACCATTAAGATAGGGCTCATGACAACCGAAAAACTAGCTTAGTTGGAAACCCTAATTTTCAAAGCTTTTCTTTTACAATTCTTTTCGTTAAATGTAATATTCATGATCTTTCTTTTATTATTGGATTTTGTGGGTGTAATCCGCTGAAAACCCTCAGGAGACAACACTCCTCCTAGTAGGGACACTTAGAGGTTTAAAGGCTTGTTGCACATGCTCAGTGCAATCGTGTTGCCTACGAAAGTGTGCTAGTTAGTTTTTTTCTCTTTCTTTATTTTCTCCTTCTCTTTTTAATAAAACAGTTCGCTCGAGACGATCGAAATTAAGTTTGGGAGAATTTGATTAGTCGAAAATATTGCATATTTTAGCCGGCAATTTCCTCATCATTTGCATTCATATAGAAGTGTTCGGCATTCATATTTCACATATTAGCAAAACTGTCGCAAAATATCAGATTGCATGTATTAGACTCTAAAACCGACACTATAAAGGAAATTGACTGCATTCCATAGCATGGCATCATTTCTATATATTGCAACCCGTGTTTCGAAGTCCTTGCAGGAAAATCAGAAGCTTGCTCAAATTGGCACCGCTAAAACATTACGCCAACTCAATGATTTCAGTTCTGGTGTCAATCCAAAGGGACAAATAAAATTCAACATATCAAAGAAAGGCCCAAGTATCAACCCAAGACCACTGCAAAACGACCAAGCCCCAAGGAGCCTACTTGGCCGCGGAACCGCGGCCTAAGCCGCCTTGTGCCGCGGTTCCGCGGCGGCTTGTCGACGTCACCACTCCAATTTCAGTGAACAATGCTTCCCACATCTTCCACACTTCAGAAAACCTATGCAAATTCCAGAAGACTCCAGAGACTTCTGCCAGATCAGCAAGCTTTGGGATCAACACTAAACTAGCCTTGTATTCTAGAAACTTCTCCTTAAACCCTAGCTTAAACCCTAAGCTAAGCCTAACTAACTACTTCTAGAAGTCTTTCAACAAACTTTTGGAGGGAACTTCTCCAGGCTTAGGGTTTGGGTGATCTATAAATAAGACCCTAGGCTCACTTGTAAAAGGGACTTGATCCTCCAATTAGTTCATTTAGTAGCCAATCTAGAGCCATTCTACCTCATTCTTCATCTTCTTCCACAAGTCTAGTGAGAAGGCTTGTGTGAAACCCTAACCCTAATTCCAATCAAAAGCCAAGATCCCGAGTACCCCATCAAGCAAGAACCCTTGCAACCTTTTATGAGCCGAGCCGATCTTCAACGGAGCAAGTGGTCCAAGCCGATCCGCGACTCATGGAGCCGAGCGAAGCCAAGTCGACAATTTAGTTCTTCCTCTTGTAGTTCTTGAGCGACTGTAATCAAATTGTTGATATAAATAAAAGGTGATATTCTTTTATCTTGTTTTCTTTAAATTCTCGCATCATGATTCAATCTAAATTTCTAGTTGTAATTCTTGTTGTGATGTTTGAGTAATACTCCGCTCGTCGAGGAGTCGAGACGATCAATAGAATGATGATGTAATATATCTTAAATCGATTCTTGAATCCTACGAGTTTTGTAAACCCTAGCAAGTTCAAGAATCGACGACCCAATTTGTTGCGATGCTTTCTTGATTGATATCGCTCGAGATTGGGGAGTTACGATCGTTTCTTGAAATTGCTAGAGGCTAGAATGTGAATGATATCGACGAAAGAACAAGGGTTAAACGATGAAACCCTAGTTTCACGAGAAAGCCCTAACTCTCGTCGATCATCATCGATCTAGTATCAATCCTTCGAAGGACAAGAACACGAAATCTTGAGATTACATCACGTCTATAGATCCGATCGATTCCTACGAGCCTCATTTAGATTATTGACATTTGGTTGGAAATATCATCGAAACCCGATTCTTGATTGTTTATCAGTTTTCTTGATTCTTGATTAGAATAGTGACACTTGAAACATTTGATAAAATCTTGAATCATGTTTTGTTTTCTTTTCGATTAACTTTTCAATTCAAACAAAGCAAATATAAAAACGAATCGCACAATCCCTGTGGACGATCCGCACTCGCTTACGATCTACAATCGACACCGTAATTGATTGCGGTCAAATATAATTCTTTGATTGTGAACTTTATTCAATTTTCTAATTACCGACACAAAGAGACTCTTATCGATCAAATGAAACCGTTATCAGGAATCATTTGAGTTGATTTACTTACTCAGTCTCGAATTTTACGATCAATCAAATGGCGCCGAAATCGGGGACTATTTGAATTGATACTTTTTACATACACAATCGGAAAATATGACAATCAAAATGGCGCCGTTGCCGGGGATCATTTGATTTGATTTACACAACGAGAATTTATTACAATCAAAATGGCGCCGTTGCCGGGGATTACGCGCTAATTCGTTTCATATTAATGTTTGAATTGAAGATTTATTCCATTGTAATTTTTTGAGATCAAAATTCATGCAAACCCTAAACAATTTGTTGTGTTTCATTGCAAGGGGATCTGGAGCTTGCTGGAAATTGGAAAAAAAATTTGGAATATACCAGAGAGCAGAGGGAGTCTACAGAGCCTCTCTGAAGAAGTTTGGTGCAGTGATCTGCACAGAAGACCGCGATTCCGCGGTGGGAGCCTCCAATTGCGGCGGAACCGCGGCAGCATTGAGGGTTCTCTGTACAAAAATTTCTTCAGGTACTTTCTTACCTTCTCCTCTCTCCTCTTTTTAGCTCCAACTAATAATTTCTGCAGGATTCTTTGCAAATAATCGCAGCTTGCAAATTGCAAAATTAAATTTGTGCGTGATTTTGTTTCTTGGTTGTTTGCATTATAAATACGGATATTAAGGGGCACGGCCAAATCCAAATTAGGTGGGGATTTCATTACCCTTCCTAGGCCCCGAAAACCACAAAACTTGCATCCGCATTTACCCCACATTAACTAAAAGAAATCTAGAGATGACTCTAAGGACCGTCACGCTCACTTAGGACAAGAGAAGGTCGTGGGTAATCCATTGATTATCCGTGTTTTCTTGTGGTGCCTAGGCAAGTGTGTCGAAGGCTAGTGGTTATTAATTAGGCCCACTACTTACGTAGTGGAGTACCTTCCCACTTACCTGGCACTTACCTGGCCACAGGGGAACAAAGAGGCAGTGGCGGATTCTATCTTGCGACTTGTCTTTTGGCAGTTAGGAGCGGTCTAGAGCCGGACCTAGGTGACCACTAGATTCTAGGGCTTGTGTGCTGCATTTGTTGTGTCGCATCATATTTTTCAAAAATCCGTCCCTTTTTCAAAGCAAACACCGCATTCATTTACCCTTAATTATAAGCCAACGCTGCCACTTGTACTAACCCTTTTTAGTACAAGATAGGCTGGACACGGGATTCTAGTGCCCGTTTAGTCCGCGTACCCTTTATCGACTCCGAAGTCGATATTTCTCCATTTACCTTTTCTTTACCCACTACCACACCCACACCGATGGATCCACCTCCATCAAACTTCTTTAACCCTAATCTGCCGCCGTCCGTTGGTGCGCAGAATCCACCCCGCATCTCTCTCCAGGAGAGGTGATATCCACTTCGAGGTCCTCTTTCGACCTGCTTATCCACACCACCAGCCAATGGGAATAACTTTGAGATTAAGCCCCAGTATATCAACCTTTTACCTAAATTCCACGGACTCGAGACTGAGGACGCTTACGTTTTCATTACAAAATTTGAAAACGTATGCGCAATGATGGGTACGTCACAACGTTCAGTGGATGCGATGCGTCTACGACTTCTTCCATTTACATTGTGCGATATAGCCTAGAAGTGGCTATATAACACTACCGCACACTCTATTACGAATTGGGAAGAATTCGTCGCTGCATTCCTTAAGAAATTTTACCCAATACAAAAGACAGCTCGAATCCGTAGCGAACTGAATCAATTTGCCCAGCTCCCTGCTGAACCATTCTCTAAATGCTTTGAACGTTTCAAGGATCTTTTGGTTCAGTATCCTCATCACGGCATCCCGAGATGGGAATTGTGCCGAATCATTTATGAGGGCATTAACCCAAACACTAAACAGAGCCTTGAAAACATGTGTCAAGGTACTTTTATGACTAAGGATGATGGGGAAGCTTGGAAGTATTTAGAAGAGTTCGCTGAAAAATCACTACAGTGGGAGAGTGGAACCCAACCATTAAATAGGGGTGGCGTACACCAAATAGATGTGTCCATAGGTGTTCGAGCTTAGATGGCAGCAATGCAAAAGAAGCTCGACGCTATGGAACACAAATTTTCTGCAGCCTCCCTAAACCCAATGTCGCTCCCCAAAACTGTTTGTGGGTGCTGTTCTGATCCGTCTCATTTAACGGAAGAATGTCCATTAAACTCTGCGTTTCAAGGTCACGAGCATTCTAATGCCGCATTTCAACGACCTAGAAACGATCCATATTCTTCCACGTACAATCAGGGTTGGAGGAATCACCCGAATTTCGCTTGGAACCAAAACCAATCTCAAAACACGGTTCCAAACACGAATAATTTTCAAAGGGCTCTTCCTCCACCACAACAGCAACCCCTTCAACTCACTCAGCACCCCTACCAGTCACAAAATTTCTAAAACCAGGGCAACACTCCTGCACAGTCTAATCCTATGCAGTCGTCATGTTCTGACGAATTCTCTCAATTCACTCAAACCATGAAATCACTTTTATCAAATTTCATAGAGGTTTCGACTGAGGTTAGATCTTCCGTCAGTGAGATAAAGAAAAACTCAGCGTCTCAAGCTGAGAGTATCAGATCGATGGAAGCTGAAATCGCACGACTTAAAGCCGAAATGAGTGCGAGAGAAAAAGGGAAACTTCCCTCTCAACCCCTACAGAATCCTGGGCATTACAATGTAAATGCCATCACAACGTTGAGATCGGGAAGAGTGCTGAACAATCATGTCGGGGAAGGTATTGATGATATTGAAAATCATATCAACACCCCGGCTGAGACCTTTCCACACACACACACTTCTCCTTCTGATCCTTCTTCTTCTACCACACCACCTTCTCAAGAGCCTATTCTCCATTTCCCATTAGGCTCGACACCTCAACCCAACCCTTATATTTCTCCACAGACGGTCCCCACACCTCTTTTGGGACCACGTCTACCCCCTCTTCCTTCTCCTATGATGGACCCATCGCTTATTGCGAAAGCTCCTTACCCGAATCGGTTAAGGGGTAATAGAACGAGTCCTCATATGGAGAAAATTATGGAAATGTTCAAACAGGTTAACATCAATATCCCTCTCCTAAATGCAATTCAACAAGTCCCCGCTTATGCGAAAAATCTTAAGGACTTGTGCACTAGGAAGAGGAAGACTCAAGTGCCGAAGAAGGTCTTTATGGCTAATAATATCAGCACTGCTTTTATTCCCCACCTACCAAAGAAACGAAAGGACCCAGGATGTCCTACAATATCGATTTCTATTGGGGGTAAAAACATAAACCGTGCTCTTTTAGACCTTGGCGCAAGTGTTAACCTCCTTCCATATTCTGTTTATGAGCAATTAGGGATTGGAGAGCTGAAACCTGCTCACTGCACTCTCCAGATGGCAGACCGATCTATCACCAAACCAAGGGGTGAATTAGAGGATGTGTTGATAAAGGTCGGGGAATTTGTTTTCCCTGTAGACTTCATTGTGCTCGACACACATCCTGTAGCAAACCCCGGGGGCCAAATTCCGGTGATTCTGGATCGTCCTTTCCTTGCCACCTCCAACGCTGTTATAAATTGCAGAAACGGTTCAATGAACTTATCATTTGGAAATATGACCATTGAACTAAACATCTACAAAGTTGGAAGTCAGCCATCAGAACCCTCTGCTCATATTTTAGATGTGTGCTCTGTCCATGAGATCGCTCCCAATAGTTGTGGAGCTGAGGAACTTTGCTTTACTGATCTCGATGACATTACCACATCTCTGTTTGACTTTACATAAGATCTTAGTGAGGACACTTTACCTACACTTGAGTCCTGCACTTCTGACTTTTCTCCACCCGAGTCTGTATCTTTCACAGGCTCTGAGCTTCTTTGTAAATCCAAAAATCACTCAATGATCCCTCCTTCTATCATTTCTCCGCCCGAATTAGATCTCAAAATTTTACCGTCTCATCTAAAATATGCTTATTTAGGTGAGAAGGAATCTTTACCGGTTATAATTTCTTCTTCTCTAGCATTAGAGCAAGAGAATGCACTTTTATCGGTATTGAGATCTAACAAAGAGGCGTTTGGTTGGAGTATGGCGGACATCAAAGGGATTAGTCCCTTGATAGTTGAACATCATATACATGTGATGGATGATGCCAGACCAACCCGAGAACCACAAAGACGGTTGAATCCCATCATGAAGGAAGCGGTCATGAAAGAGATCGTCAAATGCTTAGATAATGGTATTATATACCCCATCTCCGATAGCCAATGGGTGAGTCCTATACATGTCGTTCCTAAGAAATCCGGCATCACTGTTATAACCAATGAGGCAAATGAGTTGATTCAGACACGCACCCAAACTGGGTGGCGTGTATGTATCGATTATAGAAAACTCAATGCTGCCACGAGGAAAGACCACTTTCCTCTACCATTCATTGATCAAATGCTGGAACGCTTAGCGGGACGAGAGTATTATTGTTTTATGGACGGATACTCAGGCTATAATCAGGTCCCCATCGCCAAAAAGGATCAAGATAAAACCACTTTTACTTGTCCTTTTGATACTTTTGCTTACAGTCGCATGCCCTTTGGGTTATGCAATGCTCCCGCTACCTTTCAGCGGTGTATGATGGGGATATTCTCTGATATGGTAGAGAATTTTCTGGAGATCTTTATGGACGACTTCTCGATTATTGGAGACTCTTTTTCTGATTGCCTATCGAATCTTGACGCTGTTCTTACTCGTTGCAAAGAGAAGAACTTGACTTTGAACTGGGAAAAATGCCACTTCATGGTCCAAGAAGGAATTGTACTTAGACATGTCATTTCACAGAAAGGCATTGAGGTTGACAGAGCTAAGATAGATGTCATTCAAAACCTCCCTCATCCCAAAAGCGTCAAAGGTATTCGATCTTTCCTTGGCCACGCGGGCTTTTATAGGAGATTCATTAAGGACTTTAGCAAAATTGCTAGACCTTTAACTCTTCTACTGGCCAAGGATACGACCTTCCATTTTGACTCGGATTGCGAGACAGCTTTCGACTCACTTAAACACACACTCACTTCAGCCCCCGTTTTATCATCACCAAACTGGGACTACCCCTTTGAGCTGATGTGTGACGCATCTGATTTTGCAGTAGATGCAGTCTTAGGACAGCACATCGAAAAGATACCACACGTAATATACTATGCAAGTAAGACCCTGAATGATGCTCAAATCAATTATACAACCACAGAAAAAGAACTTTTAGCGGTTGTATTTGCATTAGAAAAATTCAGGCCTTACTTAATTGTCTCACCTATAGTTGTGTATACTGACCATTCCACTTTAAAACATCTTCTGGCGAAGAAAGATGCAAAAGATCGACTAATACGTTGGATCCTACTGTTACAAGAATTTGATCTTGTTATCAAAGATAAGAAAGGATGTGAAAACGTAGTAGCTGACCATCTTTCACGCATCTCTTCTTCCCCTGTGACCCTGCCAATCAATGATTCGTTCCCAGATGAACAACTCTTGAGCGTATCCAATGAACCATGGTTCAGGGATATTGTGAACTATCATGCCACGGGACTGATACCCAGCGATTGGTCGAAACAGGACAAATACCGTTTTCTATCCCAAGTAAAACACTTTTACTGGGACGAGCCCTATTTATTTAAATATTGTCCTGATCAGATCATTCGCCGGTGTGTCCCGAATGAAGAGTTCAAGAGTGTTCTTTCTTTTTGTCATGATCAGGCCTGTGGGGGTCACTTTGGTCCTAAAAAGGCAGCGGAAAAGGTTTTGCAATGTGGATTTTATTGGCCAACCTTATTCAAGGACGCATTTGACTATTGCAAAACCTGTACACAATGTCAGTACACGGGTAGAATCTCCCAGAGGAATGAAATGCCTCAGCAACCCATCTTGGTTGTTGAAATATTCGATGTTTGGGGCATTGATTTTATGGGTCCTTTTTCCAGCTCCTTTGGGAATTTGTACATACTGCTGGCGGTTGATTATGTCTCAAAGTGGGTAGAAGCCATTCCATGTCGCACTAATGACAAGAAAGTTGTCATTAAGTTCTTAAAAGAGAATATCTTCTCGCGATTTGGACACCCACGCGCTATTATTAGCGATAATGGGACACATTTCTGCAACAGGTCTTTTGAGACTCTGATGCGGAAATACTCAATCAACCACCGACTTTCTACACCCTATCATCTCCAAACAAGTGGGAAGACTGAAATCTCAAACAGACAAATCAAACTTATCCTGGAGAAAACTGTTGCTAAGAATAGAAAAGACTGGTCGACCAAACTGACAGATGCTCTTTGGGCATTCCGAACTGCATATAAGACCGACCTAGGGATGTCCCCATATAGGATAGTGTTTGGAAAAGCATGTCACTTACCTGTCGAGATAGAGCATAAAGCATTGTGGGCCATTAAAGAAATAAATTTTGATCTAAACCAAGCTGGCAACTTTCGGAAGCTGCAACTTAATGAGCTAAGCGAACTCCGCGATGAAGCTTATGATAACGCTATAATCATAAAGAATAGGACTAAGGTTTTTCACGATAAAAACATTTTGAGAAAAACATTTTCACCTGGTCAACAAGTCCTTCTTTATGATTCACGATTACACCTTCACGCGGGTAAGCTCCGATCTCGATGGAAGAGACCTTTTATTGTGCGGTCTGTATACCCGCACGAGGCAGTAGAAGTAGAAAATGTTAAAAACGGCACATTTTTCAATGTAAATGGACATAGACTAAAGCCGTATTTTTCCACACCCCACGGAGAAGCTCTTGTTCTTACAAGAGCCAGTTTATTTGGATTAAAATTCCTCCGTCTCACCTTCATGTCCTGCATATCACTGCATCATCTTTTGAATGGCGGTGAGTGAAAAGAGTAAGTTTGGGGGAAGTTCTTCACTTATATATTTTGCCCCCACTAATAATTCCTCCCAGACTTACAGGTTTTTCAGATATAACTGTTGGCAACAGTGAAGACACTGTTGAAAACAAGTTTGGGGGAGGTTTGTGCTTATTCTTGCATCATTTGCATATCATTTGCATAAGCACAAAACATTTCTTTAAAAACCTATAAAAATTCAAAAATTTCAAAACCCATAAAAATTTAAAAAATTTCAAGTATAAAAATAATTTTAATATTTACACTTTTTTGTATATAAATAAGATAATGAAAGTTTAGATAGTGAAAAATTACATCCATGAGATTAGAAAAATTTAAGAAAACTAAGAAAATTAGAAGTTTTCTTATACGAACTAGTAATAAGTAGTTATTAGCCGTTGTCCCAAGGGTTAGTAAGATGAAGGACGTCACTAATCTGAGGATAAAAATAAGTCTGAAAAATAGTTTCTATTCTGGAAGCCAAACATTTTGAACGTTGCTACCCTGCTATTCGCACTTACACACGTCTTAAAGCCTGGGATAGTAGAGGATACCTTGAAATGCTCTTGTCTTAAAGCCAAAAGTATGAAGGAAATAAAAAAAATGAATAAAAAAATATAAAGTGGTGAGAAAAATGGACACTGGTTTTGTTATCACCGAGGGCAATAAAAATGTATAGCGAGGGTGCTTCTTCACCTAGTGCCCTAAGGCCAACTGGTCTGGGAGTCACTGCTATGCCTGAGGTGGTGCAAGACGAGGAAAATACACCAAGTAAGCAAGCACAGGAGTAATCGGTCGGTTAGTACCTCAAGAAGTATTAACGGTCGCATGAAAGTGTGTGAGCAATCTCATCTAAATATTCATTAATTAAAAAGTACTGAGGCTGATGGGCAAGAGTATGATAGCTTGAATTGAATTCTCCGGGTGTAGGGATGTCCTTTACACACACGCAGGGTTATATGATCGATATTTGGAAGAAAGATAGGAATGAAAAATAAGACGATGTTTTATTGAGGGAGGACGTGATTTCTAACATCTTTTCATGACCATTAAGATAGGGCTCATGACAACCGAAAAGCTAGCTTAGTTGGAAACCCAAATTTTCAAAGCTTTTCTTTTAAATTCTTTTCTTTAAATGTAATATTCATGATCTTTCTTTTATTATTGGATTTTGTGGGTGTAATCCGCTGAAAACCCTCAGGAGACAACACTCCTCCTACTAGGGACACCTAGAGGTTTAAAGGCTTGTTGCACATGCTCAGTGCAATCGTGTTGCCTACGAAAGTGTGCTAGTTAGTTTTTTTTCTCTTTCTTTATTTTCTCCTTCTCTTTTTAATAAAACAGTTCGCTCGAGACGATCGAAATTAAGTTTGGGAGAATTTGATTAGTCGAAAATATTGCATATTTTAGCCGGCAATTTCCTCATCATTTGCATTCATATAGAAGTGTTCGGCATTCATATTTCACATATTAGCAAAACTGTCGCAAAATATCAGATTGCATGTATTAGACTCTAAAACCGACACTATAAAGGAAATTGAATGCATTCCATAGCATGGCATCATTTCTATATATTGCAACCCGTGTTTTGAAGTTCTTGCAGGAAAATCAGAAGCTTGCTCAAATTGGCACCGCTAAAACATTACGCCAACTCAATGATTTCAGTTCTGGTGTCAATCCAAAGGGACAAATAAAATTCAACATATCAAAGAAAGGCCCAAGTATCAACCCAAGACCACTGCAAAACGACCAAGCCCCAAGGAGCCTACTTGGCCGCGGAACTGCGGCCTAAGCCGCCTTGTGCCGCGGTTCCGCGGCGGCTTGTCGACGTCACCACTCCAATTTCAGTGAACAATGCTTCCCACATCTTCCACACTTCAGAAAACCTATGCAAATTCCAGAAGACTCCAGAGACTTCTGCCAGATCAGCAAGCTTTGGGATCAACACTAAACTAGCTTTGTATTCTAGAAACTTCTCCTTAAACCCTAGCTTAAACCCTAAGCTAAGCCTAACTAACTACTTCTAGAAGTCTTTCAACAAACTTTTGGAGGGAACTTCTCCAGGCTTAGGGTTTGGGTGATCTATAAATAAGACCCTAGGCTCACTTGTAAAAGGGACTTGATCCTCCAATTAGTTCATTTAGTAGCCAATCTAGAGCTATTCTACCTCATTCTTCATCTTCTTCCACAAGTCTAGTGAGAAGGCTTGTGTGAAACCCTAACCCTAATTCCAATCAAAAGCCAAGATCCCGAGTACCCCATCAAGCAAGAAGCCTTGCAACCTTTTATGAGCCGAGCCGATCTTCAACGGAGCAAGTGGTCCAAGCCGATCCGCGACTCACGGAGCCGAGCGAAGCCAAGTCGACAATTTAGTTCTTCCTCTTGTAGTTCTTGAGCGACTGTAATCAAATTATTGATATAAATAAAAGGTGATATTCTTTTATCTTGTTTTCTTTAAATTCTTGCATCATGATTCAATCTAAATTTCTAGTTGTAATTCTTGTTGTGATGTTTGAGTAATACTCCGCTCGTCGAGGAGTCGAGACGATCAATAGAATGATGATGTAATATATCTTAAATCGATTCTTGAATCCTACGAGTTTTGTAAACCCTAGCAAGTTCAAGAATCGACGACCCAATTTGTTGCGATGCTTTCTTGATTGATATCGCTCGAGATTGGGGAGTTACGATCGTTTCTTGAAATTGCTAGAGGCTAGAATGTGAATGATATCGACGAAAGAACAAGGGTTAAATGATGAAACCCTAGTTTCACGAGAAAGCCCTAACTCTTGTCGATCATCATCGATCTAGTATCAATCCTTCGAAGGACAAGAACACGAAATCTTGAGATTACATCACGTCTATAGATCCGATCGATTCCTACGAGCCTCATTTAGATTCTTGACATTTGGTTGGAAATATCATCGAAACCCGATTCTTGATTGTTTATCAGTTTTCTTGATTCTTGATTAGAATAGTGACACTTGAAACATTTGATAAAATCTTGAATCATGTTTTGTTTTCTTTTCGATTAACTTTTCAATTCAAACAAAGCAAATATAAAAACGAATCGCACAATCCCTGTGGACGATCCGCACTCGCTTATGATCTACAATCGACACCGCAATTGATTGCGGTCAAATATAATTCTTTGATTGTGAACTTTATTCAATTTTCTAATTACCGACACAAAGAGACTCTTATCGATCAAATGAAACCGTTATCAGGAATCATTTGAGTTGATTTACTTACTCAGTCTCGAATTTTACGATCAATCAAATGGCGCCGAAATCGGGGACTATTTGAATTGATACTTTTTACATACACAATCGGAAAATATGACAATCAAAATGGCGCCGTTGCCGGGGATCATTTGATTTGATTTACACAACGAGAATTTATTACAATCAACAGGCAATCCCCATCAACATGTCGCCCAGTTCAGGGCTTTTTGTGGTAACACCGGCGGCGATGATAAGCTCTTGCTTCGCCAATTCGTCGGCAGCTTATCAGAGACGGCGTTTGAGTGGTACTCCGAGCTTCCATACGACTCCGTCAAAACTTTCGCAGAGATGGAGTTGCTGTTCACCCAGCGATTCGCAAGCGCCAGCGAACGCACCCCAATAACAGCGTTGATCAATGCAAGGGTGAAGCCAGGCGAAACTTGGGTTCAATATGCAATCCAATGGCGGAACCTGTGGTCGAAGTGCGAACAGCTCATCGAAGAAGCACCAGCGGTGGGCATGTTCGTGGGCAACCTAGACCCTCATGCAACTATTTCACAGTTCATGATGTTCTTTAAACCGATCACGTTCCAGGCTTTAATCGATAAGCTAGCCCAGATGGATCAAATGGGTTACAGACCGTCTCCCCCGAAGCCGGAACCGTGGAACGACAAGGGTAAAAGGAAGGCGTCCTTCGTTGCGAACACCCAACAGCAGCCCAGTGCCCCAAAGCTAGCGGATCAACTGGAGGAGAGACGACGCTATTACAATAAGAAAATTAAGCGTCCTTACTCATTCCCACGGGACAAAACGAAGAGGCTGTTCGAGCTGGCTATGCGCAACAGGCTTATCAATTTGCCGAATCTCAGGCGACCGCCGCAACCCAGCGAAGTGAATAATCCCAATTATTGCCCTTACCACCAAACGGTAAGTCACCCGATCGAGGATTGCTTCGTCTTTAAGGGATGGATCGAGGATCAATACCTGCAAGGCAAGTTTGCGTTGTCTGAGAAGTGGAAAGTAAACCCACCACAACCGCACACTCCTAAGAAGACGGACACACCGGGGGCAACGTGCTCTTTTGTTGAAGAAGCTCCTTGGGAGGTCGTGCTTTCAGCCAAAACCAAAAGGATGCTGAATGATCTTCAGACATGCCCGGCGATCAGGTGGAAGAACCCGCTGGAATCCCAGATCATCGAAAGGATGCTAAAGCCTCGCCCATCTCCAAAGATAGGTGGTGATGGCCAAAGCACTCACACCCAGCCGTCAAAATCTTCAAAGAAGAAGAAGAAGAAATCCAAAAATCCCATGAAGCCTAGCGACAAGAGCACGGACCTGCAGAAACAGATCGACGCGCTGGAAGAGTATAACCAGAAGGCGCGGACTCCAATCACGCTCCAAGAGTTCCTCAGCCACGTTCTTGAAGACGGAGACGATGGAGATTAGTCAACGGACGAATCTGAGGATTACGCAGCAAGTTACCATGTGATCTCTCATTCATCGCTAGACAATGAAGAGGCTCCTTGCACAGAGAGACCGGGGGCAGGTCCCGAGCCGAAACTTCTGTGGCCGTCAGACGAAATGATCGACGCCTTCCTGAATGAAATTCATCTGAAAAGTAAAGCCGATCGGGAGCGTGAGATGGCCATATTTGAAAGAGCCAAACTTCGGCAACTGGACGAAAGAGTCAAGACACTTCCGCCGAATCAAGAGACATCCGTCGCGAATAAAAACAAGTTCAGGACGAGGAAAAGGTTTGCTAAAGCCCTATCAATGGGAATGAAGCTACCACACTCCGAAGGAAACACTCCCGGTGAAGCAGAGATGCATCCTAGCTACTTCTCATATCATCGAAAGATTTCGCACCCCACCGAAGAATGCGACGCTTTTAAAAGATGGTGGCAGGGGTATGTTGCTCACCGGCAACATGTTAAGCGGATGAAACGCAAAACTCGTCGGGAGCAAAGAAGTACGAATGAGGAGCATAAAAGAGATACCGGTAATTGTCGCATGGTCAACACCGGGGGATCGCAAATTCTCACTTTCAGAAGCGACTCTGACGAAGAAATGGCTCTTGGCCCCCTCTTTAAAGAATCCGCATTGGGGAAGGAGGAAGAACCGAAGGCCTGTGAAAACATCCAGCTGCGCAATCGCACGCTTCCAGAAAAGAATCTCGGATCCACGAGTAAAAAAGATAAGGGAAAAGAAAAGGTCTCCGAGGATATCACCCTGGACGACCAAGTCATAAAAGAACTGACCGCCAAGGACCCGCCAAAGAAGAGTAAGGTGGACTATAACGTTCTGGCGCATTTGAGGAAGTTACTCCCGCAGCTCAGTATTCTCGATGCCCTTCTACTATCCAAAGAAGCGAGGGATTCATTGATCAAGGCGCTCCAAGAACCAGAGCAATTCCAAGCTTTTCTCGCCGAAGAAAAGATGAAGGACGAGGTAGAAGAAGTACACACAGCCGATATCATCTTCGGCGACGAAGACCTTCTCCTTGGGACGTGCGAGCACAACCGTTCCCTCTATGTCTCGGGATATTGCCACGATATAAAGATAGGCAAAATCCTGGTCGACAATGGTTCTTCCGTCAATCTTCTTAACGTGCGAGTATTGAAGGAAATCTGCATGAGCGTCCAACACCTCGCTCGTGATAAGATCACCATTTCTGGTTTTGACTCCCAGTCATCGCGAACTATCGGGTCTATGATATTGACATTACGATTCGGGCTACTTGTCATGGATATTAAATTTCATGTCATAGACGCCAAGGCATGCTATAACGCTTTGCTCGGCCGGCCTTGGTTACACGAGTACAACATCATCCCTTCTACACAACATCAGTGTATGAAATACTTTAAGGATGGTCTCGAGTATACCATAACGGGAGAGCTGGATCCATTCTCCGTAAACGAAGTCCGCAAGTATGAAGATGCAAAATATTTCTTGCCAGATTTTGAAGACACGGAGAGATGTCACAAACCGGAGAACAAAGCTATCACCACCATTCCCGTCTTCGAAAGTGATACTGAAGAAGAGGAAGCGATAGTTTATTCAGGTCCACCCCAGCACAACAAGCCAGGACCGTCCGCTCCTATGTTGATCTTTGGCAGCGACTCGGAAGATGAGGTCCATGTTATATTTTCCGCTCGGCCTTCAATACAAACATTCATTAATGAAGAGCAAAGTTTGCAAGTTGCCATGGTTCTGCCCAAACATCATAAAGAACTGGACGCGCTTGATACCTACAGTGTGGAAGAGCTGCAGACGTTCTATGTTCCTCCCAGGCAAGAAGACGAAAAGGCGATCCTATTCTACCGCTCCGGGGAAACTAAAGTGGAAAAAGAAATCTGGCACGGTGCGGATCCTACACTTGACAGACTTCAGCCCATCCGTCTGCCTAGATATTATACAGAAGGCTTGAAAAGGCTATTGAAGCGCCAAGGAATACCCTTCAAACAGACTGCTCGAAAAGCTAAGTTCTATGACAGGGTCTGGAACGTTCCCGGAACTCAGCGCAAGTTGCCCAATTGGAGAATGGAAGCAATCGGGCTTGGATACGTTCGGTCCAAGAAACGGGAGCTACTCCGCGACTGCTATGTTGTACATGACTTTGATGAAGAAGGAGATGCTCAATGGGAGAGTGCTAATCCTGAACCAGAAAAAGTCCTCGACGCAAAAATGCCCAGTCCGTCGTTCGAAGAACAAATGGACAAGCTTATAAGGGAAGCTGGTCAAAAAGTTCGAGACGACCATAATCGTGAAATGGCCCTCTATGATAAAGCCAGGACGCAACGCCTTCTCTAACAGGCTGTGAAAAATGAAAATGCCCTTCCCTGTCAACCTGTTGTAAAAAAGGCTCGACACAGGGGCAGAAACAAGTCAAAAAGCAGAAAAGGCATTCAGAAACGACAAAGCGGGACCAAGAAGTCACGCGAGCGGGAATCGAGCGGTCCGGATTTGTCCCTTATAAAGAAGATGAGTCGAGCATACTCTTTTCCTCAAGACAAGACAAAGAAGATACTTGACTTCGCTATAAAACATCAGATGCTTACACTCCCGGAGTCCAAGCACCCCGAGCAAGCTAACGAGGTCTCTCATCCAGACTATTGCTCTTATCACCGAGCAATAGGACACCCTCTTGAAGACTGCTTCACCTTCAAGAACTGGGTCGAAGACCGGTATCAGCAAGGCAAGTTCGCTCTATCCAGCAGTTGGAGGGTAACACCGCCGCAGAAGCATGAACCCAAAGCCACGAGAGTAGAACCAGACCCACATCGGTCTTGGAAGCGACCTCGTACTTGTCATATGATAACGATATCAAGAGAAGAACCCGAGAATATGGATGACCTTCCCTGGTGCTTCGAAAACAATGATGAAGAGGTGATCTTAGAGTTTCCACCGGCGCCGAAAAAGCTGGAAGATGGAATACACACTACTGCAGATAACCTCAAGAAAATTGATTTGGGGACGACGAACGACCCGCGACCGACATTCGTTAGTGAGCTGTTATTTGAAGAAAGGGTAGCTGCGCTAAAAGACGTGCTTATGCGGCATAGAGATTGCTTTGCATGGAACTATTCCGAGATGCCAGGACTAGATCCAGAAATTGCTGTCCACAAATTGGCGATATCCCCGGACGTTAAGCCAATCAAACAAGCACCGAGAAGAATGCGGCTTGAGCTTGAGATGAGTATCAACGCCGAGGTCAAGAAGCTAATCGACTCCGGCTTCATCCAAGAGGTTCAGTACCCTGACTGGATCGCCAACATCGTCCCATTGATGAAGAAGAATGGGACGGTGCGCATATGTGTAGACTTCCGGGATCTCAATAAAGCCTGCCCGAAGGACGACTTCCCAGTACCGGTCACCGAGCTGATGATAGATAACACGTCCACTCACGAAGTTTTCTCCTTCATGGACGGCTCATCAGGATATAATCAGATAAAGATGCATCCCGAGGACCAGAAACATACCGCTTTCCGGACCCCTTTAGGTATATTCTGCTACAAAGTGATGCCCTCCGGTCTAAAGAACGCCGGTGCCACCTATCAGAGGGCCATGACGAAGATCTTCGATGACCTCATACATGAAATCGTCGAATGCTATATCGACGACCTCGTGGTTAAAAGCAAATCATATGAGGAACATCTCGAACATCTGAAGATCGTATTTCAACGCCTTCGACAATACAACTTGAAGATGAACCCTCTTAAATGCGCATTCGGAGTCTCCTCGGGCAAATTTCTAGGATTCATTGTCCGACACCGAGGTATCGAGATAGATCCGTCAAAGATTAAAGCAATTATGGAGATGCCCCCGCCAAGGACTCCCAAACAATTGCGGTCTCTCTAAGGGAAGCTCGCGTATATCCGGCGATTTATAGCCAATCTCTCTGGCAAGTGCCGCCCCTACAGTCACTTGATGAAGAAGGGAACCCCGTTCGTCTGGGATCACAAATGCCAAGGCACGCTGGATGAAATCAAGCAATACCTGCAGAATCCGCCGGTGCTAGCCACTCTGGTCAAGGGAAAGCCTCTCATCCTATATACAACAGCCCTTGAAGGTTCTTTAGGCACGCTGTGGGCACAAGAGAACGACCAAGGGAAGGAGAGAGCCCTTTACTATTTGAGTCGAGTTCTATTGGGGGCAGAAAGCAATTATTCCCCTATCGAAAAACACTGCCTGGCATTGATCTTCGCTATAACATAGCTCAAGCACTATGTATTGGCGCATGACGTCCGTCTCATATCGAAGGTGGATCCTCTCAAGTATTTGATGTCAAGGGCCATATTGACAGGGCGGCTCGCTAAGTGGGCCCTGCTCTTGATGGAATTCTCGATAACCTATCGTCCCCTCAAGGCAGTGAAAGGCCAGGCCATCGCCGACTTCCTTGCCGAGCATCCGATACCTGCGGATTCTCCCCTGAATTACAAACTGCCAGACGAACATGCGTTTAACACGATCGACGGTAGTGGCATCCGATGGGAACTTTACTTTGATGGAGCATCCTCCATGAAGAAGCGCAAACAGAACGCGCCTATAATCAAATCAGGGGCAGGCCTCATCTTCGTGACCCCACAAGGAGGCATAATGTGCTTTGCTTTCTCCTTAACAGAGCCGAGGACGAACAATGAAGCCGAATATGAAGCTTTGATAGCAGGCCTCGAGATCGCTATCGACATGGGAATTGAAAACCTCCTCATATACGGAGACTCACAGCTGGTCGTTAGTCAAGTAAACGGTGACTACCAGACGTGCAAGCCAGAGATGGTGAAGTATGGCGAGAGAGTACAGCAACTGCTGACTCAAATTCCCTCCTACATGCTGGAAAACATACCGCGTGCGGAAAATAGTAAAGCGGATGCATTAGCCAAGCTTGCTAAAGAATTGGCCGATGAGAACCTCGATGACGTGAGGATCGTTGTGCAAAGCCGTCGGGTCCTCGCACCGGAGGAAATATCTCCAGAATCATCCGAGAAAAGGGAAGCGACAGAGAAGATAGCCCTGCAAATAAAAGACCAAGAAATGGTTGAGGATTGGAGAGAAGTCTTTATAGACTACTTCAAATCCCATCGAACGCTTGAAGATGCGTCCTCAAGACATCAGCTTATGAAACGAGCTCTGTCTTTTGCCTTCGTCAACGATACTCTGTACAAGAGTTCATTTGATTCCCTATGGCTGAGATGCCTGGGACCTGAAGAGGCGAAGAGAGTCGTTCAGGAAACTCACGATAGACTCTGCGGTTCTCACCAAGCAGGCCCGAAAATGAAGTTGAAGATTAAACATATGGGTTATTATTGGCCCACGATGATCCAGGACTGCCTCGAATACGCGAAGCAATGCCACTCATGCCAGATCCTTGGGGACTTTATCCATCAGCATCCAAATCCACTACACCCGACAGTGGCTAGCTGTCCATTCGAAATGTGGGGAACTGACATAATCGGCCCTACCGAACCCGCATCGTCCAGAGGACATCGTTTCATTTTGGCAACAACTGATTACTTCTCCAAATGGGCAGAAGCAGTACTGTTGAGGGAAGTAAAGACGGAGAATATCCTCCATTTCTTCAAAACGCACGTTATTTATCGGTTTGGAACTCCGCGAAGGATCATCTCCGATAACGGGCCATCCTACAGAAGCCACAAAATCAGCCGCTTCGCACAACAGCACAACATAGACTGGAGATACTCCTCAGTTTATAATCCCCAAGCTAACGGTCTAGCTGAGGCTTTCAACAAAACCTTGACAAAGATCGTGAAAAAGACGGTGTCCCGAAATAAAAAAGACTGGCATGAGAGACTGCAAGAAGCTCTCTGGGCATATCGAACTACGTTCAAGACGGCCACGAACACAACGCCGTACGCGTTGGTATTCGGTACAGAAGCAGTACTCCCTCTCGAGATAGAGTTACCTTCTCTACGAGTGGTAGTTCATTACGAGCTGACGGACGAAGAGAACGCTCACCTTCGGCTTGAGGAGCTCGACGCCCTTGATGAAACCCGGCTCCTGGCGCAGCAAAATCTGGAAGCTTATAAAGCAAAGATGACGCGCTCATATGAAAGATTGACCAGGCCAAGGACATTCCGCCAAGGCGAACTCGTGCTAGTAGTCAAAAGACCTATGATCCCCAATCGCGCCAAGCGGGCAAAATTCGAGCCGAATTATGAAGGCCCGTACATTATAGACAAGTTCTACCAGGGTGGAGCCTATCTACTCATAGACATGCACGGTGAAAGGCCTTTCAGACCAATAAACGGTCGCTTCCTGAAAAAGTACTACGCTTGACGAGTCACGGCCTAGCTCAATGATAAATGACGACGACTATGTCCGCTCGCTATCTTCCTAAGCCTAAACTCTACAAGTAGTAACCGGCTTACTTTACAACGGACCGAAACGTCCTTAAACTAACAGCGGACCGAAACGTCCTTAAACTAACGACGGACCACTACGTCCTAAAACTAGCTGTTGACCGAGACGTCGAGAAACTATGGTGGATTGCAGTAACCCAAAAGCTGATAAAAAAAAAGAAAGAATAAAAAAAAAGAAAACGGTATGTCCATGAGCAAAATGGGCACGGATGAAAACCCGAGAGGGCTCCGTGAGTAAAAACAGCATGGCTACCGGCAAGTTTTATGAAAACCCGAAAGGGCGCAACCTCGTTAGAATAAAAAAAAGAAAACGGTATGTCCATAAGCAAAATGGGCACGGATGAAAACCCGAAAGGGCTCCGTGAGTAAAAACAGCAGGGATATCGGCGAGTGTTTGTGAAAACCCTAAAGGGCGCAACCTCGTTAAAAGACACTTACAGGGTCCTCTCGACTTTGTAAGGAGAAACCACCAGCGTGAAATCCTTACGACTCACATGGGAACAACACACTTAGGGATCCCCACGATTCCTGAGGAGAAATTACACTTACGAGATCCTCACGACTCGTAAGGAGAATCCTCTTATGAGACCCTCACGGCTCATAAGATTTGAAAGTCTTAAGCTACAGAGACCTGAACCTGTTCTTAAGCAACCCACAACCTTCAATACTGCCCTACAAGCGGTGCAACACTGACCCTTGTATACAATCCACGGGCGTGAATAAACATTTCCCTAGCAAAGTCCCATCCGTGACTAGGGATATGTCCATATGGTGAACAACCCTTGTAAGTCCTCTCGACTTATAAGGAGAAAACCCTTTTGTAAGATCCTTACGACTTACAGGGGAACATGCACTTAGGAATCCTCACAATACGAGATCCTCACGACTTGTAGGGAGAAATACCTTTGTGAGACCCTTACGGCTCATAAAGTCAAAAGTCTTAGTCGACAGAATCTTAACCCTGTTTACTAAGCCACCTTTGTTCGACATCGACAGAGGCAAATGATGATTCGCTCCTGGCAATATCCCAGTTGTAGCGGTGCTGATGCCAAAATCGGTGTCTAATCCCAAGCTTGCAGCGAAAAGCTGGCAAGCCATACATGCATACGAAATAGCCGAAATGATGGGGCAACTTGCAACAAAATCAACAAGTAAAGAAAATGTATGCGTGCAAAATAGCCGAAATGATTAGGCAACTCGCAATAAAAAGCAGCGAGTAAAAATAAAATAAATAGCCGAAATGATTGGGCGCCACGAAAAAGAGCCGAAATGATGAGGCAATCGCGGCCTTCGCGATATGAAAAGCTGAAATGATAGAGTATCGCGGAAAGAAATAAAATAAAAATATATATATAATGAAATTTATGCCCTACAGGTGATATTACATCAATCTCTGTATACAATCCAGGGGCGCAAATAAATCTATCACACTCCTCCTCCCACAGGTTTCATCGGAAGAAGAAGCCAAATCTCGATGAGTCACAGATAGCCTGGAGATCATCTCAACATTCGTCTCAGTAGACACAACATCAAGCAAAGCAGAACAATGGCAACTCCCAGTTCCATGACTCGACGGTGTACAGATGACCGAGAGTCAAATCCCAACCCCGTGAAATGCGGATATAATCAAAAAAATTCCTGGTCACGTGGAACGCGGATAACGTCACTTCTGACCCCGTGTGAAGCATCCAAAGCGGAGCCTAGTCCTCGCCGAACATGGCAGTGAACCCGTGGGAAGCATCTAGAGAAAAATTCCTGGTCATGTGGAACACGGATAACGTCACTTCTGACCCCGTGGAAAACGTCCAGAGCGGATCCTGGTCCTCGCAGAGCACGTCAGTGAACCCGTGTGAAGCATCCAGAGCGGAGCCTAGTTCTCGCCGAACACGTCAGTGAACCCATGGGAAGCATCTAGAGCAAAATTCCTGGTTACGTGGAACGCGGATAACGTCACTTATGACCCCGTGGAAAACGTCCAGAGCGGATCCTGGTCCTCGCAGATCACGGCAGTGAACTCGTGTGAAGCATCCAGAGTGGAGCCTAGTCCTCGCCGAACACGGCAGTGAACCCGTGGGAAGCATCTAGTGCAAATTCCTGGTCACGTGGAACGCGGATAACGTCACTTCTGACCACGTGGAAAACGTCCAGAGCGGATCCTGGTCCTCGCAGAGCATGGCAGTGAACCCGTGCGAAGCATCCAGAGTGGAGCCTAGTCCTCGCCGAACACAGCTCAGTGAACCTGTGGGAAGCATCTATTGCAAATTCCTGGTCACGTGGAACACGGATAACGTCACTTCTGACCCCGTAGAAAATGTCCAGAGCGGATCCTGGTCCTCGCAGAGCACGGCAGTGAACCCATGTGAAGCATCCAGAGCAGAGCTTGGTCCTCGCCAAACACGGCAGTGAACCCGTGGGAAGCACCCAGAGCAAATATCGGACTGTGAGGTCCTTAAACTCACGGACTATGATGTCCTTAACCTCGACCGTGATGTCTTAAAACTAACAATCAACCCCAATGATTTTACACTAATTTTACCTTGGTTCAAGGGTACATCTCTTCACTCCTTTGATATTTGTCGTTGTAATTCTTCAACGTCTTCAAAGAGGTGATGGGTCCCAACAACCACGCATTTCGCGGACTGTGATGTCCTTAAACTCACGGACTGTGATGTCCTTAACCTCGACCGTGATGTCTTAAAACTAACATTGGACTGTGGAGTCCTTAAATCCACGAACTATGATGTCCTTAACCTCGACCGTGATGTCTTAAAACTAACATTGGACTGTGGAGTCCTTAAATCCACGGACTATGATGTCCTTAACCTCGATCGTGATGTCTTAAAACTAACATTAGACTGTGAAGTCCTTAAACTCACGGACTATGATGTCCTTAACCTCGACCGTGATGTCTTAAAACTAACATTGGACTGTGAGGACCTTAAACTCATGGACTGTGATGTCCTTAACCTTGACCGTAATGTCTTAAAACTAACAACGGACTGTGGAGTCTTTAAATCCACGGACTATGATGTCCTTAACCTCGACCGCGATGTCTTTAAACTACGGTATCCTGGAAAACTTCCAGAGCGGAGCCTGGTCCTCGCCAAACACGGCAGTGAAACCTTGGGAAGCATCCAGAACAATCCCTGACTCCGTGAAATGCGGATAAGGACAAATTCACCCATCACTTGCGGGTCCTCACGACTCGTGAGGAAGTAAATTCTCTTGTGAGATCCTTACGACTTTCAAGAGAAAACACACTTAGGAATCCTCACGATTCTTAAGAAGAAACCTACGAGATCCTCTCGACCCGTAGGGAGAAAATTCTTTATGAGACCCTCACATCTCATGAAATTGAAAAGTTTCAGGTGACAGATCTTAACCCTATTTTCTAAGCCAGCATCACTCTACGAAGTATTCAAGACTGACAGTTATATACTTTCTAAAGTCACATGGCAAACAACACAACAAGAAAGAAGAAAGCAGAGAAATGACACAAGATATTATGAAGAACGTGTATCTTTTATTCATGAATTCGATTGGATACAAAATACATCGTATTAAAGAATAAAAGAAAAAATACATTTATTCAAAATTACAAATGGTATAAAATTTCTATTGAGAGGAAAGAGCTTTCAGTAGTCCGACCAGCCGCTCGCGCACTTCCCTCAGCCCCTCTTCCTGATCGGCTGCCGCGGCCAACTCTGCTTTGACCTGAGCTCACTGCTGCAAGTAAGATGAGAGTTGTTCCTCGACGGCTCGCTGAGCTGCTTCACGATCTTGTGCATCATGCTCAACAACATCGAGCTTCTGCTTCAATGTTAGCCCATTAGAGATACATTGTAGAAGGCCCTCGAAGATAACCTTCACCTGGGCAGCGTTCGCGTCGAGCTCAGCACGCGGTCGAGCAGACTCGCTTGAAGTTTCTTTGCATTCTCTTCGCTTTAAAGCCACTTCGTATTCGAGATGGCGGAAGTAAGAAGCGCTCTGCTCGATCCATGCCGCCAGTTGAGTGCTCGTGGCCAGAATCTCAGGTGCCGGACGCTTAAGCTCAAGCTCATGCAAGCAAGCCTCGACCTCCCGGCAGCGATTAACCCAAAACTCAACGACGCAATCACCGTGAAAGTTCATGAGCGTCGCCAGCATAGGGTTAATCTCTGCAGCAAAATCCGCGGCAGACGTGGGAGCCTCTGCGTCGAACTCCTCGATATACTCGCCTAGCATGCGTAGGCTGGTCGCAGCACCTTTGGATGATGGACGCCTTAAAAAGGGCCCGGCCGGCATTATAATACGAGACTCGAACGGGGTTGGAGTCGATGTGATTGCTGCAAAATAGATCATAATCAAGTGCCGGCTGAAGAAATAAAGAAAACAAGCAAAAAGTAAAGTCTACTATACCGGCTGCAGCAAGTGGCAAAGCCGGGAGGACCGGTGGCGCAACTGATCTTACATCTCCTCCTTCAATCTGTAGCACTGCAATCAAGGCAAAGAAGAATCAGAAATAAGTTCATTATCGGTAAAAGAAAGAGCATTAATTCGAAGCTATATTCACCAGCGCCGCTAGATGAAGCCATCTCCGACGGGGAAGAGAAGTAGGGATGGAACACCTGGTACAGGTGGTCTAAAAGGACTCCTGCAAAGACGCAATAGTACAACGTCAGTACATAAATTATGCAGCTTAAAGATAAGACTGATGGGTTGCAAATCCATACCTTCCAGCATTTGCGACGGTGCAAGGGAAGGAAGAGAAGTGGTCACCATCAGAGCAGTAACTGACAGCGCTCCTTCGGGTAACACGACATCAGTACTAGCCGCACCTGCATTAGAAACAAGATAAAATTTATTAAGAAAAATTGCAGGATAAAGAAAGAAGGGCGGTGACCCAAGATTTACCTGAAGAGTCTCCGGCCGGAGTCCTAATAAGGGCGTCACTTGATGCAACGGTGGCGTCTCCCTCCTCCATTGGGATGGTCTCACCTCCCGTTGCCTCATCGCCCGACTCTACAGGAGCCGTCGTCACGCTCGCGAGGCCGGGAGACGACAAGGAACCGTAAGCAGGGAGAGCGATGATCGTAGCGGTGCCCGACTCTTGAGAAAGAGCGGCCATCTCTTGCTCAGCGACCATAGCAGCTGTCTCACCCGCTACCACCTCAGGCACAGCGGTCGCAGCCGTCTGGTCCCTCGCTGCCATAGGCTCAGCCGTAGCAGCCATTTCATCCACTGCTGCCTCAGGCTTTGCCATAGCAACCGTCTCACCCGCCGCCCCCTCGAGCTCGGCATTGGCAGCCTTCTCGGGCATAGCAGTTGTGACTGTCTCGTCAGCCACTATCTCGGGCCTGGCAGCTATGGTTACTTCGCTTGCCATCGCCTCGGGTTCAGCCGCTACCTCCTCCACCGTCCCCTCAGGCTCGACGGTCGCTGCCACTCCTTCAGTGAGACTCGGCCCTGCAGGACAAGATATATAAGAACCGACGGTTTTAAAACTTTGACAACAAAGCCTCAAAAACACATTACCTGAGGCGGATTTACCATTGGCCTCTCGAGCTGCACGTGCCGCCCGTCTATAAACAGTAGACAAGGCGACCGGGAGCTCCTCTGAAGGAGTAGCGGCGGGAGTAACGACGCTTGAGCCTGCTCCCGCAACCAAAGCAGCGCTACGCTCCCTCGCTGCGCGCCTCAGGCGTTTCCTCTCCTCCCAGTCCGTCGCGACAGACCTTTTGGAAGCCTCCTCGGCGTTCAGGGTTGCCTCCAGAGCCGTCAAGGCTTCCATCATCGGCTTTTTAAGCAGGACTTCTTGCGGCAATCCCGAAGAGGCCTGGACTTCAGTAGCTGGCCGGGGGAGAATTCCCGCATCGGTTTGCGAGGTAGGTCTTGTGGTCCCTGCGATAAGACAAAGAGAGGGTCAGATTACTTATAAGAAATAGAAGGAGAGAAATAGTAAACCGAAATGTACCAAGGCCTAAGGATGCTCTGAGTCGTTCCTCCTCCTCGAAAGTTTTGAGAGAAGCAATGATGGCTTCTTCGGTAGAAATGCATGTTAAAGAAGGAAAAGCATTACTCAAAAACAATGATAGAGGTACGATGCAATGACGAAAAATACAACTAGTGATTACCTGATTGCGTGAGTTTAGACAACCACGCGTCGCGCCTTGCCAATCGCTCAGAAGCTGCGATGGCGGCCGCCAGATCAGTGTCGTCTGGCGGCATAAATAAGCCCCCGTTGGTCCTATACTCACTCAAGCCCTCGCTGTAAGGAGCATGAGGTTCCTGACCAAATGCAACGTCAGCAGAGAGGATCGACTTCTTCTTCCTCTTCTGCGAGCGAACTCCGGTCGCACCCAAAATCAGCTTACGCTTCGTGGGCACCTTGGGACGGCGGGTCCCGATATCTGAGCCCACGCCAGATTCGGGTGAAACCACGTTCACCGTCTCCACGGGAACACGGGGCGCTGATGGCACGTCCACAGGATCGAGGGGCAATCCACGCGTGGGGCTTAGAACACGTGGAGGCTCAACTCCAGCATCTCCTCTTAGTGGAGGAGGGATAGGGATCCTTCGCTTTAAGGGAACGTTGCGATCACTGGCGGGGGGCGCACCCTTGCGATCAAACAGCAGCCGCTTCTCTTCCCTGATGACGGCGCCTATCGCATGCTGATACCTGGCCCCGTACACGTTGATGGCCCTTGGAATGCAAGTCGGCTCGCTAATGAAGAAGTGGAAGCCCGTATTTAGCCGCATAAAATGATGCAGTGCACTATGTATCCCCTCTCTGGTAGCCGCAGGCTCTTCCAAAAACGCCTCCAGTGGGACCCCCTGGTTATAAATTAGTTGTTGGGCGAAACGATGGGGGTTGTACCTCATAAAAAGTGCCGCCTCGTTCTGCCTGAACACGAGGAAGCCCGGCAGGATGGAGTATAGATGTAGAATCTCCCGGGCTTTCAATACGGAGGCCCTGTCCTTGAAATTATCGCGCAACGCCAACACCGCCTTGGAGGTCTCTGGGACGATTGTCAGGACCTTGTCCGTGAAAGAAATACCCGCTCCGACCGTGCGCGGACGAAGAAGCAACCCCCTAGCCTCCCGCGGAGGCGGATTCACGATAGAAGCGCCGATCAGCCGCATAACTCTCGGGAATCTGTACTTCTCGTAAAACGAGGGTCTTTTATGAATACCAAATACCCCGAGCACGTGCATTTCCATCCACGAAGTAAAGTAGTGCATCGGGAAATTAGCGGGTTGCACCCCCGGTTCAGTTGCGTCCGCCGCCACGCTAAGACCATGGTACAGGTGGGCCAACCCGGCAATTCCGATGGCCAATTGTATGCCAGCCACCATTCGATGTGCTGGGTAGAAGACGGACGGCCTCATATGGCGAGGGTGCATGGGGAGCGCGAACCAGCACAGCCATAGCCCCAGAAACCCGAGAAAGAAAGTCTCCTCGTCGATGCCCGGAGCAGCGATTTCCGACAAAGGGATGATTGCAGCATCGGGGAGGTAAAAATCTTTTTGATCGGCTTCCAGTGCTGGTCGACGATCTAAGCCAAGGCCGAAGGGGTCGTTAAGCTTGGCAAATTTTTCGCCCCATTGCGATAGAATCTCCGGTCGAAGGAAGCGGGTGATGAAGTCTGCGAAGCTAACTCCCCGGCCACCCGATTCCAAGTAAAGACTTTCATACATATTCAGCACCTTTACCAGACTCGGAAACTGGTGCTGAATAGCATTCTCCGGCGTTAGGTCTATCACCAACGGCTTAGTGGCGAAGACATATTCGTCAGGAGGAAGCAGCTCCTCATAGTGCTCCCCCCTCACCGGCAGACCGAAAATCTCAGTAAATTCTTCTAGAGGGATGGAAACTTCCCTGTCCATTAGAAGAAAGGTATGGGTGGGGATGTTCCATTGCTCCACGAACGCCTTAATCCACCATGTCGGAGGAGCAGAGTACTCGAACAGCGAGGCGTAAACTGCGGGGTATAGACCGATCTTCAGCAGATACGGCTTCTTCGCTGACAAAATGTACCTGGGCCACTGCAGATACCCTGCCGAGTGTCGAGGGGTCAACCCGATGTTGTAGGGTTGTCCCCAAGGGCGCGAATCGCCCTGGCATATGCGCCGTCCCAAAATATCCACGGCTGCCGGCAGCTGCATGGGTATGGCAGCAATCGAAGGTTGAAGAAGATCCTCCGAATTCCAATTTACCACCTCCACGGCATAGTTCACTGGGGGTATATCTACGTACGAGATCGGATCCGACGGCGTCGCGCAAGAGAAGCTTCGGCGACCTTTAATTATTTGGTCGTACCACCTACCCCACAGGTGAAGGTTCTTGTACTCCGGGTCGTGGTCCTTAATGAGAGCAAGAACCTCCCGGTCTACCGGTGCCTCAGGGAATCCTCCCTCTGAACGGAAAAACGGGAACGAGAGATCAGAAAACATGTTGCCTGCAAGAAAAAGCGAAATCCAGTTATCAGTATCATAATTTAATTTTAAAATCCCGACGCTTGGTACTTTAAAATTTGTACCACACTGCAATGCAGTGGAGAGGGGACCAAAGGGGGACCCACAAAATCCAGATGAAAATGCATTAGTTAATAAGACAGCCTTATCATTGGATGAGACTGTCAATTAATGAGGAAATCCTCAAAGAATATTCTCATTAAATGAGAAATCCCTCGAGACAAGGAGAAAATCTCCCATTCAGAGCAAAGCTCTGTAACAGAGTGACACTTGTCAAACTCTGGTCACGAGGGAATAAAATTCCTTAAAGAGCCTAGCTCTGTAATGATGATGGAAAAATCCATCAAAGAAAATTAATTCCTAAGAATTAAAATTCTGGGATCTTAAAGATCCATGAAAAAAAACTCTTAAGAGTTCTTCATCAAAAGATCAAAAGATCTATGAGAGCAGAGCTCTGACCCATGGGCTAAGAAACCCTAAGGAAAGATCTATTTAGATCTATGGGTTCTTGAGAGCAAGGCTCTGTTTATAAAACCCTAAGGGGGTTTTCTTGAGAGCAAGAATCCGTCTTCAAGAAGATTGCCTTCTGTAAAACAGGAGCTTTAGGATCAAAGATCCAACGGTGGGAAATATTTCCAAATCAATCAGAGAAAGATCTCTTCAACTAACTTAACAAATAAATTGGCCCTATATAAAGGCCCCAAGACTTCAAGTCTCATATAGAGAGAACCCTCTGCAAACTTTGAGAAGAACTCAAAGAGAGAGAAAGGCAAGCCTTTGAAAAAAGAAGATCATTTTCTTCATCTTTAAAGGTAAAGAATTATATTCTTGAAGAACAGAGATGAAATCATCCCATTAAAAAAAAAGAATCATCTTCTAAAAAAATCAGAGATCTAAGAACAAGATAAAGATCTTCAATAGAAAAGAAAAAGATCAAAAGATCTAATCATAAAAAAATAAAAGAAGTAATTTACTTCATTCACAGATCATTTGATCTTTAAAGGCACAGCCTTTTGATAAGAATAAGAACTTTGGTTCTTGGATCTTGAGGCAATGCCTCTTTTGAAGAACAAAAAAACTTGTTCTTTGATCTTAATTTATTCAAAAATACGCTCTGCGCTATTGGACAGTGCCTTGCACTCTTGAATTGCGCCTTTCCGCTTATTGGACTGGCGCACAGCGCCAAAACGCGCCACGTGTTAACCATAGAACTTTTTGCGCTTTGCGCTTCTAAAAATAGGGCACTGCGCTCTTTGACTGGCGCACTGCGCCAGAGCACGCCACGTGTCATTCACTGGCGCAGCGCACTCAGAAAGCGCAGCGCGCTAACAGACTTGCGCTTAGCGCTGAGCGTGACACGTGTCACCTTTGCATGCGCTAGCGCAATGCGCTCTTTGATTGGCGCAAAGCGCCTGACAAGCCACGTGGCGCACTATCAGACCACTATTTTGCCCCTGATAAATGCTATGCATTTAATTACATCCAATGTCAGAGTCCAATACTATGCATTATTAAAAGGGCAGAGCCCAAGTAAAGGCCTAATAGGAAGAACATAAATAAAAATGTTAAACATTTTTTTAACTGGACTTAGCTCAATTTTGGCCATAAGTCCTCAATTTAAATTGAACTGAGCTCATCCGCTCTTCCAATCAATTTACACCCGGTTCAAGGGTACATCTCTTTACTCCTCTGATATCTGTCGTTGTAATTCCTTAACGTCGTCAGAGAGGAAACGGGTCCCAACAACCACACACCGCTACGGACTGTGGGGTCCTTAAACTCATGGACTATGACGTCCTTAACCTCGATCGTGATGTCTTAAAACTAAAACTGGACTATGATATCCTTAACCTTGACCGTGATGTCTTAAAACTAACGTCGGACTCTGGAGTCCTTAAATCCACGGACTATGATGCCCTTAACCTCGACCGTGATGTCTTAAAACTAACACCGGACTGTGAGGTCCTTAAACTCACGGACTATGACGTCCTTAACCTTGACCGCAATGTCTTAAAACTAACATTGGACCGCAATGTCCTTAAACTACTTATCGACCGCAACGTCACTAAACTAAACAATAGAGCCCAATTGCTCTCTTGTCGGATCTAAACGATCCCGTTAAGTCGATCTTAGTCTAAAAATTAGACTAATGTGTCCTTAACGAAAGTTTAAGTTGATCTTAGCCTCAAACAAGGATAATGTATCCTTAAACACAACCCCCCAAACCCAAATCTAAGAAAGATACGGATTTGGACTAATCCACGTCCTACGGGCGACAACATAACTTAGTCTCCGTATACAATCCACGGGCAACCGAACACAAAACAAACACCCACGACACGAAGTGACTATATGGAGAAGGAGAAAGTTGTTACCGCGATGCGGTAGCGTAATTAACTGTAGGGGCTTGCGCCTGCAGGGAAGAGCGTCCCCACTATCAAAAACCCCTCAAACGAGGGGGAATCTGACGAAGTCTGCTATATTGGCTGCATCCGTTTAAACCTTCGATACATGGCTCTATAAATCAACTTGGCATCTTCAGAGAGGTGGACGGATAGCACCAATTAGCATCTGCCCCCAGATTCAGGCAAGACGTCCAGTCTTCCCGGCTTCCGGCGGTAAACAGATTCTGGCACGCCCGGTGGGACCTTTTCCTCTTTCCACTCCACACTTCGCGTGTCGTGTTCGCGAACGAATCGCGGTTTGTTAATGGTTGCCCTTGGGTTTCAAGTTACTAAGATTTGGTCTCTTGCTTAGCGCAGAAAGCAAAACAGCAATGTCATTCACCTGCTCGAAGTGCTCCAACTGCAGCCGCAACTCACGTCCTGCCTCAACTGGGGGCATAACCTACAGGCCCCAAGCGGCCTCTCTGTTCATGATGCCCGTGGAGCAGATTACTCAAGCCACCACAGGGCTGTTTTTCGGAACCATGCTTCCGCCGACAAGCTTCAGCACCCCAGTGCCCGTACCAGAAGCTCCCAAGAAGTCGGTCTTCGATCGACTTGCAGCTACTGCGGCCCCTCTCAGCGGGTCGTCCAGCACTAGCGCCTCGGTCTTCTCCAGACTGGGCCAAAATTCCTGCGGGCCCACAATGAAGCTTGCAGTCCCAGAGAAGGTTATTCCGAAGAGAGTAACCAACTCTGCTCCCGAAGTCGTCAAGGCGGCTTTTCCTGCCAAGGGGTCGGTCTTTACAAGACTGACCGTCCCAACTCCAACTCCTGCTCCTGCTACTCAAAGGACATCAGTCTTTAATAGGCTGACACCAGCAGCGGCCCCTCACTTGAACAGGGGGCAAGAAAAGGCCATCCCTTTCACCGAGCCAACTTCATCAGCTCGACATGCTCGACGTCGCCACTGGAGCCGAGTGAGGAAGTCAGGAGGCAACTCCCCTTCTGGGCTCACTCCACCAGCCCTGACAGCGGATATTAATGCTGCTGTTCCAACCGGGAATAGCTTTGAGCTGCTGAATAAGGTGCGTAGGAATTCTCCTACCGCCATACTGAAAAGGTCTCCTCCTCCACTAGAGAAGGTTGCGGAAGCAAAGCCAGAACAGTCACCTCAGCGGCTGTCCTCCAAGATCTACAAAGTCTGGCAGTAGGTCTGGAACTCGGTGATGGATCAAGAATATTCCCGCCGGCAGAAGATGCTGAAGGTCCAACAGGAAGAAAGCCATCCTACCAAGCCACGGAAAGCTATCTGGGTGCCTACTGCGACGGCCCCCTCAACTTCGACCGCTCATAAGAAGAGAAGGCCGGAGAAGACCCCCATGCCTGCAACAAATGTCAAAGGCGCTGAGCCCAAACGCCCTAAGTCTGGGGGCATAACGGTCCATACCATTTACATGGAATCCGGGAAGGAGGATAGCCGTGCTTCTACGGGGCACCGACCACTCACCCGATCCATCACAAGAGCCCAGGAACAGCAGCAGCAGAAGCTCCAGGAGATGCTGACTGCGATGGCCGCACTCACCGGGCCAAAAGAAAGCCCGGAGGCGTCGTCAGAACAACGTCGCGAACACGAGACTGACGTTGAATTCCTTCGCAGAATGCTCGAAAAGAAGGACAAGGAGGCTGCGGAACAAGCGGCCAATATAAAACAAATGGCTCTTCTGTTCCAAGACATGGTGGGCATTATGATACAACCAGATCCTCCAGCCGAAGATCCTCCGATTACCCTTAAAGACGACAGAGGAGAAACGTCAAATCCACCTCCGGCTCTTTCAACAGCTAAAAGAGGAAACTATCTCCAAAGCTGCCAATATCCGCGGGGACAATCGCTTCGGTGTCGTAGCAGAGGCTGAATAGGGTTTCTCCCGTGGGTGTTTTCTTCGATATTCGCAATGCCCATAGCACTCATGGAAGTTCTTCGACCCAGCCACCCTGCCTTCCTTCCAAGCCGGCTTTGAGACCGCAGATGACGCCTCAGTTGGCTACCTCTTCCTGCCCGTTGTATTGAGGATGTGCGACTGCGGCAAACTTCATCAATATGTGGTAATCGCTGCAAAACTCCTTGACTTTATCATTTTCGAAGTTGGTCCGATGGTTGGTAACTATGCACCTCGAGATCCTAAATCGAGAAATTATGTTGTTCTGCATGAACTTTATCATAGAGGTGGCGTCCGGTTTCCTGATGGGTACGGCCTCTATCTATTTCGTGAAATAGTCCACTGCGACGAGAATGTATCTGTGCCCGTCTGTGCAGGTGGGGAGTTGGCCTACCATATCCATCCCCCAATGTGCAAACGGCCAAGGGGAACTGAGTGGCGTTAGCTCGGTAGCGGGGAGACGAGGTATGCTGCCAAAGAGTTGGCAGGTATTGCATCTTTTGACCAGCTTCTCGGCATCCTGGTATAATCTCTGCCAATAATACTGTTGTAGTAGTTCCTTTTGGACCAGAGTTCGGGCCCCTTGATGTGCTCCACCGACCCCTCCATGTATCTATCATAAAACGTAGTCAACCTCGTAGGGGTCGATGCATCGAAGCAGAGGCTGAGTGTATGATTTCTTGTACTGGTTTCCATCGCTCTAAACGAAATGTCGTGCTTTGTCCCGAAACCGGCGAGCTTCTCCTCGATCTTCGAGAAGTACACCGTCCTTTTTGAACTCCATGAGGGGCTTTCTCCAATCTCGGCCTTCTTCCCGGGTTGTGTAGATCCGGAGTGTTACCTCTCCATCTTCTATGCTGGGCCGTGGAAAGACTTCGAAGAGGATATTCCTTTTATGATTAGCCGAATAGGAAGAAGCGAGCTTGCTCAAGGCGTCAACTTGGGTGTTCAAGTTCCTGGGAATCTGCTCCACTTGAACTTCGTCGAAATTTTTTCGAAGCCTTTTTACTTCGGCCAGGTATTTTATCATGAGTGGCTCCCGGGCTTCGAAACGCGCGGTTACTTGGCCGACGACCAGTGCGGAGTCGCTGCGAACTCTGATGGTCTTCAGCCCTACCTCGGAGGCGATTCGTAGTCCTGCTAACAAAGTCTGGTATTCCACGGTGTTGTTCGATGCTCTGAACCCAAGCTTTAAAGAGTATTCCATTTCCGCTTCGTCCGGGCCGCTGATGATCAGGTCAGCCCCGCTCCCCTTCTCGGTAGAGGATCCATCCACATAGAGCACCCAGTCCGGGATGGGGTCAGGTACCTCTTCGACCGAGGGACGTGGTTCAGGGCCCTATGCTACTGTTCCTTCTTTAGCGGGAATAGTGCATTCGACAAAAAAATCTGCTAAGACCTGTGCTTTGATGGCTTGTTGGGGACGGTACTTGATATCGAATTAGGACAATTCCCACCTCCATTTCTCCAGAAGACCTGACGACTCGGAGGAGGTGAGAATAGACCCTAAAGGTCGCTCAGTGAGGAAGAGGATTGTGTGTGCTTGGAAAGAATGTCGAAGTTTTCTATAGGCGACGACAAGTGCCAGGACTATTTTCTTTATGGCCGGGTATCTCATTTCCGCATTCTTGAAAACATAGCTCACGTAATAGACCAGTCTTTATATGCCTTCAAATTCTCTGACAAGTACCGAGCCTGCAACCTGGTCGAAGACGGCTAGATATAATAATAGCTCGTCACCCTCGACTGGTCGGGTGAGTAGCGGAGGAGTTGCTAGGTGCGTCTTGAGTTGCTCGAAAGCGTTCTGGCATTCCTCAGACCATTCGAACTTAGGAATTTTCCTTAAGGCCCTGAAGAACAGGAGTCACTTCTCTCCAGATCTGGACATAAAGCGACTCAGGGCAGCCACCCTTCCTGTGAGGCGCATGATGTCGACATTGCTCTTGGATGTTGCCATGTTGAGGATGGCACAGATCTTTTCTGGGTTTGCTTCGATTCCTCGATGGGTAACCATGAACCCGAGGAACTTCCCACTGGTGACTCCGAACGCACACTTAGCTGGATTCAACTTCATTTTGTACTTGCGCAGGACGTCGAATGTCTTGCCGAGGTCTTTAGTGTGCCTAGCCGAGGAGACAGATTTTACGAGCATGTCGTCGACGTAGACTTCCATGTTTCTCTTAGTCTATGGTTTGAACAGCTTGTTGACCAGGCGTCGATATGTGGCCCCTGCGTTCTTGAGCCCGAAAGGCATCACTTTGTAGCAGTATACCCCCCGATCCGTGGTGAAGGCAGTAAGCTCTTCGTCGGTCGGGTTCATCCGGATCTGATTGTAACTGGAGAAAGCGTCCATGAAGCTTAATAATTCATGGCCGGCCAAACTGTCCACTAGCTGATCTATCTGAGACATAGTGGATAGTTGTCTTTGGGGTAAGCTTTATTCAAGTCTGTGAAATCGACGCACATGCGCCATTTCCCGTTTGCCTTTTTGACCATGACCACATTCGCCAGCCAATCTGAGTAGTCTAGGTTCCCGATGAAGTTGGTTGTGAGCAATCGATGTACTTCTTCTTCTATTACCTTTTGTTTAACCGGTGCAAAGCTTCTCTTCTTTTGTCGGACGGGTCGGGCTTGCAGGTTGACCCTGAGCTTGTGGGAGATCACTTTAGGTTCGATCCTGGGCATGTCCGCGGTCGTCCAAATGAATACGTCTGAGTTTCCCCGGAGGAAACGGATCAAGTATTCACGGTGGTCCTTGGTCAAGAGAGAACCGATCTGGACTGTGCGGCCATCGACTCATTCTTCGAGAGGGACTTCCGTCAATGCTTCCACCAGGGCACTTCGAATTTCTCTTTAGTCGTCGCGTGTATCTAAGGACCCCTAGAAATCATGCGCTTCCTCAAAATCGTCGCCCTACTCTCCGGCGGTGGACGTCGAGACGAGACAAATCTTAGCGGTTTGCTGGTCTCCATAGGCCCGGCCTATCCCCCTTGATCCAAAGGAATTTGATCGCAAGGTGATAAGTTGAGATATGGGCCTGGAGGGCGTTCAAGGTAGGACGTCCCAGGAGTATGTTATAGGATGAAGGGACCTTGGTGACGAGGAAGTCCACTGGTATGGTTCGCGTATTGCCCGCTTCCCCAACGTTGAGGAGGAGTCTGACCAATCCTTCAGCCAGGACGGAATGGTTGGTGAACCCAGAGAGGACATGGGAGGTAGGTCGAAGGTCGGATGGTCCTATCCCCATACGCTAGAAACAGTCGTGGAACATGATATCCGTCGAGCTCCCTGAGTCGACCAATATTCTCCGGACTTCGTGATGGTGGACTCTAGCTGTTATTACGAGAGGGTCATTATGAGGGAGCGATATGCTGTGGAGGTCTTCATCGGTGAAGATGATTGGTTCGTCCGTCCCGCACCTCTTGTGTGGTATATCGCTTACACCCCTGACTGGGAGGATGTGGTGGCTCCCCCACTTTCCCGAGCTGGATCCGAGGTAACGACTATGATTTGCCCGATCGTTAATTCCCCGGGAGGGGTTTGGTCCTTTTGCTCCCGCTACGCCTGCTGCTTGTCCCGCAGGTATTTCGCCAAGTGGCCAGAGCGGATCAACTCTTCGATGTAGTCACAGAGTTGTTTGCAGTTCTTAGTCGGGTGACCCTGCAACCTGTAGAAGGCGCAGTATGGGCTGTGGAGACGCTTGCCCGCTTTTTGGGTGACTTGCGGGAGCTTAAAGAACCTTTTGCACTTAGCTTCCTCCAGCAGCACGGTCTAGGAAATGTTTAGAGGAGTGTACTCCTTAATCCTCGGGAAGTAAGGTTTCGGACGATCGACTTTCCTTTTCTCCTCCCTATCTCTTTTCTTTCTTTCCGCTTGGTCGGCTCGGGGCAAGTTTTAGTTCACCTCCGACTCGAGTTGGATTTCTCGTTCGGTCCAGGCTTTCACTTCGGCCATGGTCTTAGGTTGCGCTAATGCAAAAGAGCGGAGCCACTCTTTGTGCCTAAGACCCGACCTCAGCGCGGTGATAACTGTTTTATTACGGTGCTTGGGAACCTCCAGGAGGGCATTGTAGAAGCGGGTGACATACATTTTGAAGGATTTATTGTCTCCGCTCTTGATAGTGAACAGGTAGTCGACCGTCCTCTTCTGTCATCGGTTCACGAAGAAGTGACCGAGGAATTGGGTAGCCAGCTCGTTGAAGGTCGAGATGGGGCATGGCTCAAGTCCTCAGAACCAGTCCCGGCCATTCCGGATTAGGGTGGTAGGGAAAGCTCGGCATTGAGCCGTGTCCGAGTTATCTTGGAAGCTCATGCCCGCCGTAATGCATCCAAGTGGTCTTTCGGGTCGAACTTCCCGTCGAAGAGGGCCACTTTGGCGGCTTGTTCCTGGACGAGACGTGCTCGGTCAGCAGTTCTTCAGCATGGAGTTCCTGGACTAGACGACCTATCACCGCCTCGTACGTCTCCTCGGAACGATCAAGGTTGTAAAAGTATATATCATCACGAGAAACAATCTCCCTGAGGGTATACACGCGGTCGGTCATCTTCAGGGGACGCAAGACTAGGAAGAAACCAACATACCTTCGGTATTTATAGCCTCAACAAAAATCTTCCAACGGACGAGATTTACTCCCACAAACGACGCGAATCACGGAATATCGCACTTTCCCACAGACGACGCCAACTAATGGAGGCTGTGATCTCCCTCAGATGCTGTCTTCCGTCGATCTGGTAGCGAGTGGTTTTTAGCCGCTGAGATTTGTTTTGGGGGTTGTTGAGCGTGTGGATCTCAATAGGTTGTTGGAAGTTGTTGAGGCCGAGCTACCTGCAAGGGAATTCCCCGGGTGGGAAACCACCGTAGGACCCTCCGACGATCAAGTTAGTGCCGGAGAATAAGAGCAGTGTAGCGACCTATTGGGTTGAGTTTGAGTTACCTGAATTGTCTGAAAGAGGGGTTTATATAGTGGTAGCGTGGGGCGAGCAGGCGCGAGATCACCGCCGTCAGTTACGCCTCTGCGTTATCCTTGCATTAATGGCAGGATATGCCTATTAATGGGGGGATGCCCTAGCATAGGACGTAGAACGTGGGGAGGCGGATATCTCGCCTTGGCAAGATACGCGGAGCCGTTGCGGGGGCGTTTGGGATCCGAGCTCTCGGTTGATCGGGGAAGCCGAGAAAGCTCTGCCTGTCAGACGGCTCGAAAACGAGCAGGGAGGCAGAGGAAGCTTGGCCTGTCAGACGGCTCGGAGACGAGCAGGGAGGCCGAGGAAGCCCGGCCTGTCAGACGGCTCGGAGACGAGCAGGGAGGCCGAGGAAGCCCGGCCTGTCAGACGGCTCGGAGACGAGCAGGGAGGCCGAGGAAGCCCGGCTTGTCAGACGGCTCGGAGACGAGCAATGAGGTGAGCTTGTTGGACTGCTCGGAGGCGAGCTATTGGCTGTTTGCTAGGTGAATATGGAAGGTACTCAGGGAGGTCTCCGCAAAGTCGGATGTATTCTCGAAGACGAGGTCCCGAGGAACGTCCCCAATGCATCTCATTTATTCCACCTCCGTAGCACTCGGGACACGTCATCCGCCATGTGTCGTAATCTGAGGAAATCCCACCTGTGAGCATCATCAGTATTATTAGAAATCTATCTCTTCAAGGATTGTAAAAGATATTCCATTAGAAACACTCTTGTTATTGCTTCCATTCATGTGTTATATTTATAGAGAATCTTTTTTTTTTCAATATTGAGAATTATCTCTAAGTCTCTAGATTAATATATATTAGTTTAGATATATATTAATTAGTTGATTGAGAGTGGAGCCCATGTGAATATGAAGAACAACACAAGAATTATATCTCGTGATCAATGAGGACACATGTGCTGCTGAGATTCACGGAGGCCTTGAAGAAATGGAGCGGTTGCATGTCCGGGGTTGTTTGGATTTTGTGAAGATTTTAATTAATCTAAATTTAATTTACACATTATCTACCCCCAATCCCTTCCCCTGTTTATATAGAGAATAATGGAGGAAAGATTCCATAGGAGGGAATTTCCTCCTATGGCGTTGAAAAAATACTATCTTCCTTATTTTTTTCGCCGATCAGCACCCACCATCTTTATCGTTATCATCTAAGATATAGGTACGCCAAATTTTATATGATTCTACAACCATTCTCATATATATATATATATATATATATATATATATATATATATATATATATGAGAATAATGGAGGAAAGATGCCATACGAGGGAATTTACTCCTATGGCGTCGAAAAAATACGTCTTCCATCATGTTTTCCTCCATCATGTTTTCCGACGATCGGAATCCATTATATTCATCGTTATCATCTAAGATGTGGGTACACCAAATTTCATGTGATTCTATAATTTTTTCACCGTTGATTTAGCAATGTAAAAAATTCTATTGTCGGTAAACCGTTAATTTTGAACCCACTAATTTAACTGTGAAAAAGTTGTAGAATCATATGAAATTTGGTGTACCCACATCTTAGATGATAACGATGAAGATGATGGGTGCCGATCGTCGGAAAAAATGATGGAGGTTGTATTTTTTCGACGCCATAGGAGAAAATTCCATTCTATGGCATCTTTCCTCCATTATTCTCTCTCTCTCTATATATATAATGGGTGTTTTTTTACTTCTAGCTCTCCAAAACATAGCTAATTACTTTCTAACCCTTCAAAACTTGATATTTACATTTTATCCTTCCAAAACTAATAAAAATACATTATTTTATCCCCTTTTATGATTTCCATAAAAAAAACCCGTTAACTTTATGTTTAATTTTTCTCCATAGAATTTATATTTATCATTTACCGGAAAACAACAAGACCGCAGAAACAACTTATGCAGTCTTTCTTGTTGTCTTCAGATAAATGATAAATCTAAATTCAATAGAGAAAAGTCAAAATTAAAGGTAACGGGATTTTTTCTTACGGAAGTCGTAAAAGCTTCTTACTTGTTGTCTTCAAGTAAATGATAAACCAAAATTATATGGAGAAAAATTAAAACTAAAGTTAACAGGGTTTTTTTCTATTGGAAAAGGTAAAGGGTGTAAAATGATGTATTTTATTAGTTTTGGGGTAAAAAGTAAATACTAACTGCTAGCAAGTAATTAGTTATGTTTGCGGGGGGGAGGGGGCGAGGGCTAGTAGTAAAAATAACTCATAAATAATTGATTAATGAATCGATTTGTATGAACACAAAAAGAGCCAAGAAAATCAACAGCCTTTATTTCGTGTGGCCGAAAAGCTTCAGAGATCAACAGAGCCATCATTGAGAAAGGTGCTGCGTGGCCAATTAAAAATTCCAAAGGGTTTTTATTGTCGGAGAGAGATCATTGTAAAATTAATTGGGTTACGACTCTAGACATATCCGAGAGAAATCTTCTCAGATTGCTTGTAAACTTGATTCAAGAATAATAGATGTTTGCATATTTCGCTCTGCCGAGAGCTAGCCATACGGTGGGTGAAATTTGTTAACAAATTCCTTGTGCCTATCTGATTTGTGATTCTATTTTGTTCTCGCGTAATTTATTTTATTGTTTTTTCATCGGTATTGCGTGGTGTGATTGCGTGATTGTTGTCATAGTATTGTTCCGTTTATCGATTTTCTCCCAACAACTAATATCAGAGCGTAATTAAGGAACCTATGGTTTTTCGAATCTACGATCTAGGTCAAAGGTAGGTAATGACAACTACGTCCTCTTTCCCACTTTCTTAGATCGTCATTTTGATTATCGAAAAGTTAAGTGGTCACAATTTTGATTGGTGGTTCATGCAGATGGAGGACTGCCTATGTCAAAAGGACATGTTTCTTCCATTGCTTAGAGAGAAACCCGAGAAGATGGCTGATGAGGCGTGTAACTTTTTGGATAGGAAAGCCCTGGAGACAATCCAGTTGGCATTGACTCCGCATGTGGCATTTAACATTTTGAAGAAGAAAACAACCAAGACACTAATGACGACGTTAGCGAAGTTGTATGAAAAGGTTTCGACATAAAACAAAAGATTTTTGATGAAGAACCTTTTCAATATGAAGATGGCTGAAAACGGTTCAGTGACGGAGCACCTAAATAAGTTCAATAGTGTGACGAGCTAGCTTGAGTCGGTTTCAATCACCTTTGAAGACGAGATTTGAGTACTTCTATTCCTTTGTTCGTTGTCGGAGAGTTGGGAGAAGCTAATGATGGCGGTTGGTAACTTGATCTTGGGGACTCTCACGTTTAATGATGTAGTGAGTTGCATATTAAATGATGAGATGCGGAGAAAGGTCGTGAGTGGGAGTTCAGAAACTTCTGCACTTTCGGTGAAGAATCGAAGGGCAAGAAGGGCAAGTCTAAGAGCTGAGAAAAATCGAAGGCGAGGATCTAAGGCAACTGTTGGAACCGTGGAAAGAAGGGTCGCAGCAAATCTGAATGTAGACTCTTGAAAAAAAACTCGGATGGGAAGGCTAATGTGGTGTCTACATAAGAACAAGGGGAATAAGATCTTCGTCTATCGGAGATCATGAGCACAAAGGTGGATACTTGGTTCCTAAATTCGGGAGCATCCTTCCATTGTAATTCGGGCTGGCATCATTTCAGTGAGTATGTTTAAAAGGATCTTAGGCATGTGACGGTAGGAAATGGTCAGCCATGTAAAATCGTTGGAAAATGAACGATCATGTTACAACCGTTAGGAGGTGGTCAACTAAAATTGAAGAATACTCGTCACATTCCAGATATGAAGAAGAGCCTTCTTTCTACTAGTCCGCTTGACAATGAAAGTTTATTACAACATTTGTGGATTCGTAGTGGAAGATTACTAAAGGGTCGTTAGTGGTTGCTAGGGGAAAGTTGACCAGTTTATTGTATTCCTTCAGTGGGAATAGTGGATGTTCGGTTGCATTGACAATAAGTTTGAAGTTAAATTCGGAGAGTTCGTTGTGGCATAGTGCAGGGTTCTCTAGGGTCGCCGCTGGGTTTTGGGAGGCATCGACCATGCCGTTTTCAAAAAATGGCGCGCTAAAGAACCCTAATCTAAAATCTTAACTAGAGAATTAGACGAAATTAGAATGTAAACATCGTTACATCTAAGTGAACAACGAATACAACCTTTGTAGACCGATCCTTCACTTCAATAGCTCTGTGTAGTAGTCTCTTTGCTCTAAGTAGTGAACTTCCGGATTCTAGAAAGGCTCTACAAGATGAAAGGAACAAACTTACTTGAAGTCTTCGAGACCGAAGATGATCTACGTCGAGGAGACACCAACTCAAGCTATCTCTTCACTTATATGGAATTAGTGAAGCAAATACTCTAAACTAAATAGCTAATCTAGTAGAGGATGATGAAGTAGGAATTTTGTTTACTTTAGAAATATTTTTCTCACTCATTTTCTTCACCTCCCAAAAAGCTTGAGAGCTTGAGGAAAGAAATGAAGAAAAGCAACTATGGAAAAAGTCAAGTGTAGAATGGCAACCATGAGTGAGTTAATATCATATACTAACCCTTGTAGAGACTAAACCATGGCTAATGATAATAGTTGGGTTAATAAATATCTAATATAAGACAAAGTTAGTGGACTAAATTAATGGGTTCTACAAGGTTCCACTGAGCTTGAACCGTGTGACTAATTTCCAACTAATTTTGATTTACTTTAAATAAATAAAACCCATTATTATGATAAGCATGGTGTGAGTCTCATAAACCCATGTCTCATGTATCATCTAACATGACACAAAAGAATATACATTAATATATATCACATATATACTAAGTGTACATAAGTGAGAAAAAGAAATGCTTAAGTGAGCTAATATTAGTTAATATAACTTAATATATCAAATATATAATTATACATTAAATTATTAAATCAATACTTGATTTAATAATCCGGCTATATCACATACAACCGACTAATATCAAATGTATCAACTTATCGAATCAACACTTGATCCGATAACCCGGCTATATCACATATAACCGACCGATATTATATATCGCGAGAATAGAATGCGGTATCACATACGCGCATTAATCTCGGTCCCGCACATATCATATATGTGCTCCTAATTCGTTTCACTTGAGCCAGAAAACCTTTGTGTAGGACTCTAAAAACTCGTCAATACGCCGGCAGTAGGTGGTGATCATATCAGTCACCCACAAGCCGTAAGAGGTCTGCTAAACGTAACGGCCACCCGGGTATTGAGCGATCAGAAGATCAACAAGTAAGGCTGCTCATACTCCCGCGAATCCAATAAGTAACACTACTGTACAGTCCGGTCTCTTCGTCTGAAATGTCGCATATCTCAGCCTGGGGGTGGTAAACGTCAGACACCAATAGCCTGATAAGTCATGCCAATGTGAGGCCCATAACGATTCGAGAAACTACTGATAACACTTACAAGTAGATCTCAGTAACCCTGGCCAGGGATTTCCTGTTTTGGCCAATCAAGCATAGCGCAACATCAACCCCCAATACCGGGAGAGACGAAATCCCCTCCTATCGCTCATTGCCTCCATGTGACTCGGGACTGTACCCAAAAACCACCGTTTTACACGATCTCTTGAACGTGGTAAGGTGGAAATCAAAGCATGGTGGGAATCACACAAGACTCTATGACGATCTCGGGTCGACAGACTAACCTGTACCAGTGTCACCATAGAACTGCTATCTGACGATAGGTATAATACCATCTACGAGTTCTCGGCGAGTCCGTCCAGTGTACCCGGTCTCCATTGAGCACCCGTATACCTTCTCTGATGTCAAACACCAATGGATATGGGATCATCCATCGCCCATCATATGGGTCGAGAAGCGTATATGCTAGTTTACTCTGGAATATCGATGCCCCGTCTCGATACTCCCACGACTAGGAACAATTGAAGGATGTACTTACCGACTACCTTTGCCCCACTAATATGATCTGCATCATAATACTGGTAGTCAAGTACTCATCCTAAGGGCTTTATCAACAGGTAATAGAGAGAAAATAAGTGTACATGTTGAGATAAAGAGCAATCAAATAGCATACTATCATATCGAGCAAGAAAGTCCTCCCTATATATGTCCAAGCATCCACTATAATATACATCACATGTATAATAATGGCCTCTAGGGTATACATATAACTAACAATCTCCCACTTGCACTAAGGCCATTTGTTGTAGTATCTCATACTCAACGCCCCATAAAAGTCTCTCTAGGGAAAGGTCTCTGTGAGTGGATCCGCCGTGTTATCCTTCGCGTCAACCCTCCTTACCTCGATCCCTTGGAGATCAACCATCTCCCTGATCAGGTGATATTGTCCTCAGAATATGTCTAGATCACTGATGGGACCGGGGTTCCTAGGCCAAACCCACAACTCCATTGTTTTCACAATAATAGTTATTGGACGCTCAATGGTATGAACCATGCTCATCTCATGAACAAGAATTATCCAGACATCCACTTTGGCAGCATCGTTAGTAGCGATGTATTCAACCTTTATCGTCTAGTTTGCCACGGTATATAGCTTGGAACTCTTCCAACATGCCGTCCCTCCACTGAGGGTAAAGACAAAGCCTAAGACTGAATTTCAGTCGACCTTATCACTCTAGGAGCTAGAATTGGTAAAGGACTCCCACTGGAGTTCACCGTCACCAAACACCAAGAACATTTATTTAGTGCTTCTCAGGTACTTAAGGATGTCCTATACAGCTATCCAGTGATTTTCCCAAGATCCGATTGATTCCTAATCACTACACCTAGTGAGTTAGCTACACCTGGTCTGGTACATAACATCGCATACATGATAGAGCCTACTGCCGAAGCATAGGGTATCCCTTGTACACGAGCTCTCTTCAAATCAGTCTTGGAAGATATCTTTTTGGAGAGAGTGATTCCTGAGTAAGTGGGCGAACCACCACTCTTAGAATCTTCCATACTAAACCCCTTTAGTACGGTGTTAATGTACCTGGATTTGGGACACTCCCAACATACACTTAGATCTATCACCATAGATCATAATCCACAAGATGTAGTAGGTATCATTCAGATCTTCCATGGAGAATCCTCGTGATAAGAGGAGCTTGACTGTGTGTAACATAGAAAACCATTTCCTATCAAGAGTATGTCATCTACGTACAATACATGGAAGACAATCTTACTCTCTACAACCTTCTTGTAAATAAAAGGTTCATCTACCTTTTTGATGAAGTTAGACCTTTGACTGCCACATCAAAACAGATGTTCCAACTCCGCGATGCATGCTTTAATCCTGATGGACTTAAGCATAGCCACTGGAGAAAAGGTTTCATCATAATCCATACCTGGTTATTGACGAAAATCTTTTACTCCAAGTCTAGCTTTGAAAGTCTCAACTTTTCCACTCACACCAAGAATCTTCTCACGATCCACTTGCTCCCGATGGATTTTACCCATTTAGGTGCAACATCCAAAGTCATACTTTGTTGGTGTACATGGATTCCATCTCAGATTGCATAGCATCCAGCCATTTCTAGAGTCCCCACTCGTGATGGCCTGCCTGGACCAGGTTGGGTTATCATCTATCATGATGCAATCCTCGCTTCCACTGTCATCGAGAAAACTGTAGTATCTCTCAGGGGGATGGGGAACCCTACTAGATTCGCGGAGAGGCTGAGGTTCGTCGGAGACTATTGAATCCTTTGGTTTTACCAAATCATCAACTGTTAGTTTGTCCAGCTAGAACTCCTTCTAGTTCTATCTCATGACCACTAATTTCTTCACAAGAAATTTCTTTTCTAAAAAGGTGGCATGCTGAGAAACAAAACACCTTTTGCTCCTCAGTGTGGTAGAAGATATTCCCTCGCAAATGTTTGGGATCTCCAACAAACTTACAGAACTGATCTTGCCTCGAGTTTGTCCAGAATTTTCCTTTCAACATAGGCCGGGCTACCCCATATCTTAACTCGTTTAAGAGACGATCTCTTCCTATTCCATATCTCATATGCAGTGGTAGGCACTGATTTGGACGGAACCCCATTCAATAGGTATGCAGCTTCTCAAGTGCATAACACCAAAAGGAAATAGGCAAATCAGCAGTACTCATCATAGAGCACGCCATATCTCATAGGGTGCGATACCTCCACCCCGATACACTAATGTGCTGTGGTGTACTCGAAGGAGTAAGTTGAGAGAGAATCCCATTCTTCGTTTAGAAACTCCAGGAACTCCATACGCAAGTATTCTCCTCCTCGATCACATTGAAGGACCTAATGCCTATACCCGTCTAGTTCTTAACTTCAAGCTTATATTCCTTGAATTTCTCAAAAGTTTCAGACTCTTGTTTCAACAGGAACACATGTCCGAATCTTGAGAGATCGTCGATGAATGTAATGAAGTACCAAGAACCAACCCTGGAATTTGTAGACATAGGACCGTATACATCATCATGTATCCGTCCCAAGAGTTCAGTAACTCTTTCTCAGTTTCCAGTAAATGGAGTATTGATCATTTTACCTTTGAGACAAGACTGGAAAGTATCATAAGATGAAAATTTGAACAGATTCAAATATTCATCCTTATGTAACTTAGCTAGTCATGTCGCATTGATATGACCTAGTCTACAATGCCACAAGAAGGATTCATTCATTTCTGAACTACTCCTCTTGCGTGTGTTCTATATACTTTGAACCGTGGTTTTATTTAGAACTTATATGCCATTTCATGATGCCTGATCCAATCAACTTTTGATTAAGGAAAATGTTCACAACATTATCCTTCAATACAAAATGATATCATTCTTTAACTTAATAAAGAAACTGATGTAATGTTGTATATCAGCTTCGACATGTAATAATATCTGTTCAGAATCAATGTATTTACCATTTGGTAAAACAAGGTGATTTTTGCCAACTGACTTGGCTGTAACAATTGCACCATTCTCTAACACTTAGAGACATATCATCCAATCCGAGTTCTCTATCTTTTTGTAGCCTATGTAACTCTTACATATGTGTGATCCTGATCCGGTATTTCATACCTAGGACATAGAGGATACTGAGAAACAATTCTCGGTAACGAACACACCCGGAAAATATGCATCAACATGCTCATTCCTCGATTAGGTTGCGTAGGAATCCGGATATTTCCCTATTTCCTGCTCGGACTTATAAAAATTATAAGATAGAGCGGAACCAACGTTTCCCAGCTCAGTATAATTGTAACGTTTTGAAAATCGTTTCGGTGAAATTTCGGAAAATCGGTAAAATAAGGGTGTTTTCTGTAAAATGTCAAAATACAAATATCTTTATTATAAAATTAAATATACATATTCTAGCTATGTAATTGCTAGTATTTGGTGTTTATTAGGCCACTGGTAAAATTCTAATTTTCTGAAAAATTTTCCGAAATTAATTATTTTAATATTATTTTAAGCCGTCACTAATACATTTAATTAGGGAAAATTACAAATTGGAATGAGTTGAAACAAATTTTGTGCATCATAACATATTAAAAAAAAATTTAGCATGTTGTTTTTAAATGAAATGAAGCTGTCAAACGGTTTTAGAAAATATCGAAGAAAAATGTTTAATTAGTGAATTTAGTGTAAAGGGAAATTGGGGTATAGTATTTATCTTTTTTTTTCCCTCACCCACACCCTCTCTCCTCTCCCCAAATCAGCAGCCCAAGTTTTCCCCCCTCATTTCCCCACTTGTTTTTCCAAAAGAAAAGAATAGAAAACAAAGGAAATGAAGGAAAATTGTTAAAAGAGTATGGGCTTTGACTTTGTGGGTTGACTTGGTTTATTTCCCCACCTCACTCTCTCCCCTCCCCTCCCCATAATGTGGCCGAACCCCTCCTCTTCCTGCTGCAATAGCAGCCCCCTCTCATTTCCCTCATTTCCCCCTCTCCTTCCACTTCAAAAACCCTTCAAAAATGCATCAAAAATCCTACAAAATCAAAATCAAGCTCCTACCCATTTTTCCTTAGCCCCTATAGAATGGATCTTGGTGCAAAGATTTCAATTTGGAGGTCATGTTCTATGTTTGATCCATGGTTCTTGAGGTATAATAAAACTTGGCTTTTTGTTAAATTGTTTGATTATTTCTTCAAATTAAGTTAATGAGTGGTTTAAATTAGGTTTTGAATTGCAAGTTCAAGTTCAAGGTTAGGGTTTGTGAAAACTTAGTTAGGGTTTTGGGTATGAGATTATAGTTGTGTGGTGTATTTAACTAGTTAATGCTATGCAAAATTAATCTAGTTGCTAATTTCCTAATTGTAACATTTACAATGTCCAAAATAAGATTTTATCCAAACTAGGTTTTAGAAATTGAATTAAATTGTGGGTTTAAAATTGAAGTAATGGTTTCTATGGCATAATTAAGATATTAAGTTATCATCTTGGTCACTAGAATTGTTAAAACATCATGTTTTGTAAAAAAACGGTAAACCTTGCTTGTTAGGTTTTCGGAAAAATAGCTTTTAAAGTGAATTTGGGGTTTTTGTGAATTTTAACCTATTTCATATTATAATTAGTGTTTGTGAATATGCAAATGAGTGTGTTTGGGTTTTTATCGATGGTTTGACGTTTGTACATCGACATCGAGGGTTGGTTTAGCTATTCTTGCATGCGTAGACGATAGGTTTTGACCTATGCGTGATACGCGTGCCGAATTGGTTTTCGTATACCGTTTCGATTTCGGATTTGGTTTTTATGCGTTACGATACGTGGCGACATGTAGGTACCCCAGGTGGACTTCGAGACGACAAGCAAGCGCGTGACGACGTCGGCATCGGCGAGCTCAGATCAGGTGAGTAGATTTATATCTACGGGGAGAAGTCAGGTGGATGGCGTATAGCACCCCCGCAATTCGTGGTGATGTATACGAATACATATACACACATATATATTGATTATATTGTTGAGTTTATTGATGAGAAAGATAGATTTTAGGTCTGATTGGATAGGTTTAGTGTTGCGAGACCCTAGGGTAGAGGTTGCACCATACATACACGCACACACCCATACTGGCATACCTTTTTCTTTCTTTGTGCTTATACGAGAATATGTATTTATGTGTTCACATGGGTATGGGACTATGTGTTCACTTACTGGATTTGAGGATGGTATTTGGGATTTAAGGTGAGTCGATGAGATTGATTTGAGACCGTGAGATCGGTGATATGGCAGGATTCGTATTTGAGATACGTCCTGATATTATAGCGGATCTTGGGACGACGTTACATGTGAATAGTGTTATATATTGAATGGTTGACATGTGATCGTGATATGAGATAAGATATATTAAGATATTTATAATAGGTCGCATTAGGCGATATATACCTCTTTATGACGATATATGATGATGATATCGGTTTGTATGAGGCTGTAGATCAGCAGTCAGATCTTGACTATATTAATGATATTAGTATCGTACTAGACGTAGATCAGTACCCAGATTATGATCTTGGATAAAGAGGATACCAGATGAATAATGTGATATTGACCCGTACCCAGATTTGGGGATTCCGTACGACGGATTTACGTACGAGCTATATATTGATGATTGATCCGCACTCTTGACTTGGGATGTCTGATTATAGATATGGTATCGGATCTGATATTATTGAGACGGGATCACCGACTATACATATACAGGTATGTATATGTATCGACTCAGATGTTAGGCGGTTTCCTTACCTGTAGTTCAGCTTGTTAGTTCAGCCGTATAGTTAGTGTAGTTGTTAGACTAGATTAAACTCCTACCTATTTCAAAACTAACGGATCGTGGGTATTTTAAAAGACAGGTTAAGGGATTCTACGGATATTTCAAAAGGCGTATCTTTTCTGAAAAACACCGTAGCCCTTATTTCCAAACCCCACGATTTGTGTTATTTCAAATGGCACCATAGTATGACGTATATATATATTAAATGCAGATTAGTTACCGTTGTGTCTAATATTTAGCTCCCGCTCATTATTGCCGTTCGCCCCGCATCGTATACTTACATTGCTATTTCATATTGCATTGTTGATATTATGCTGTTAGGACACCAGCACCATTACCGATGATGCGTATGTACCACGTAGACTTACTTGCCGGCTCACACACATCTTCATCGGTAATTGCCATATCACGTACACCTTAGAAAATATTATTGCTTGACTTGGCTTGTTAGTTAGTAGTTTGACATGATATTAGTGTGCCAGCCTTATATGCCAGTTTAGACATTGTAGTTATTACTTGTCACTTCATGCATACTGTTATTCATTGTTATGCCGCATTCATAGATTTTCATGCCTATATTCATGGTTTTACGTGCTATTGATGATTTGGATTCGGATTTCATGAGATCTCTTGGATTTGGAGGAAAACCGCAAAAATATAAATAAACTTTTTCTCTCTTTTAAATAAAAAGTGCGGTTTTCCCATGATGTATGAGTCGTCCACCATGAGTCTGCTGATGGATTTTGAGACCCGAGTTCGAGGAGTGGAGGAACCGTTTCGGGTACATGGTGGACCCGGTGCGGTACCCCGGGGCAAGAGGATCGCAGATGATGGCGTTGAGCCTGGTAGGGGAGTACTACCGACCGGTGATTTTACCCGACGCGTCGGATATCCGGAGGATACCGTCGTAGTCTTGAGATGGATGGTAGGGGCCGGTCTGGACTGACGGCGCCCTAGATATTAAGATTGAGACATTGTGATTTCGAGATATTGAGGTACTGAGATTTGATGATACATGCCAGTCCGGATAGCCGGAGCCTGAGATTTTGAGACATTGAGATTTATGTTTTGTGTCGATACTAGACACTGTTTATGCTGATTTCATTTATGATAACTCTTTTAAAAAGATACAGAAATCTCACTAAGTTATGAAAGCAGTTTTCTCCAGTACATGCATTCTGTTTCATGCATTCATACATCATCCATATGATACATTGCTAACTGAGGCACTGACACGAGCACTTGGTATTACCGTTGTTTAGAGGTATACCCTAGCCATTGTTATAGGCTGCTGGTTATATTTGAGGATATATTATGATTGTATGACTTAGAATTGCGTTGTTCATGCGATTTCTGTTCGTAGATGTTTCTATTCACTAGTTGGCAACTCACCCCCGTTGTGCCACAGTTTCTTGCAGGTTTTGCCGTACAGGTTTCATTATTGCTTTGCTGGCACTACTTCCATTTCCGGGTGATTTGCTACTAGGTGGGTTTATTGTATCGTACCAATCAGTATACTTGGTATATATTATTATTCAGATGTATCTAGAAGTCCCATCAACCAAACATTTATTTATTTTAGAGATAGAGACCAGTAATGTTTATTCTTTCGACCTTAGAGTCGCGCGTTGTATTTCTATGGATTTTCTTGCTGTTTGAGTTTCCTTTTGAGTTTTGATCCTCGCCCTTGGCGTTGTATATTATATTGCTTGTGTGGTTGTGACCGTCGATTGACGAAGAGCTAGCTCCCGCTTTGGGATGCCTTTTTATTGATTTCGTATACTATTCATGTTGTATCCTGTTTGGGGGCCAGTATTTACAAAGGAGACTCTGCCGAAATTTTCAGAAAATACTTGATGTTTTTTTTAAAACGCATAATTCGGCTTATGCTATTAAAACTACTTGCTTTTAGTTGGTTTTCTTTCACTCCACTACTTTTCTTGGTTTGGATTTCTGGGTTTTCGGCTTACTTAGATTACGTACGCCTCGAGACGTTTCGTAGTTTAAGTGCTGGTCATATTCCGTACTTTCGGCACGTGACAAAGTTGGTATCAGAGCGTTAGGTTTTACCTTCGGAGCGTAGGATGACCCTTGGTTGATGGAGTAGGTGACTAAAGTAGAGTGACGTACCGTGGGTATGTTCCGCGGCATACTTACGATACGCTACTTCGCTTAAGAAGCCTTAGGATGTACATTTCTTTGCTCATTATTATATTCATTCATGATCTAGCTTCATCGGTACCAGTTATGGTTTTGCTGCCACGATTACGGGCAGGGAGAGCTAAGGCTAGAGTTGCGATCAGCACGAGCTCGTCAAGAACGAGGACTGACCAGGGCGTGATTCCGGCGACACACGATTGTAGAGATGTGTCTTTTTATTGTGTTTTCGCGCCACGAGCGTTGGGTGGATTGCTGTACGAGATTACTCAGACGTGTAGATCAGCCCTAGAGGATTGAGCCACTGATAGAGGCCAACCAGATTTTGATGACCGTTGATGTATTGCTTATTCATGATGATTAAGGCACGGTTCAGCGTGCAGACGAGTGAGCCAGTTATTGCTGTGAACGACGAGATATCACCCAGATGTTGGAGCTATTGCAATACGAGTTGTACTAAGAGATGATAGAAGGTCGCTAGTCACCTGGGGATGAATGACTAGGACATGTGGTTCGTTCGCTACCCCGATGCGAGGTCATCAGATAGATTGATTCCAGCTAGAGACGACTTCACGCGGAGACGTTGAGAGTCGACAGAGACGATCGAATGTCAGAAACCTATTATTCCAAGTTTAAAGTATTCGAAAAGACATCTAGGCAATTCTATGGACCCTCTAGAAGAATGAAACCCTAACTCGACTTAATGACCGTGTGAAAGCCTTTGAACCTTAGGGTTTGCGGCAGTTCTGCGGCGCCATTAGTGAGGCTTGGGTTTGCCCTTTTACGGCTGGACCATCAATGTTGTGGTACGTACTCAATACTATTAAACTGTACCCAAGATGTTGAGCTCTTGGGAGATTATGAGGTTTTGACGAATCGATCAAATGGTTCGACTTCATTCGGATGCCAGGTAGTGAGATGCATTTCTTGGGAGACTCTAGATATGAGCATAGCCGTTGGAGCTCAGTCCATGCAGCCATGAAGAGACGAGTCTGAAGCAGTCGACATTAGAGAAAAGTGGAGTAAGAGGTTCGTACGAGATCTTGATGAAACGACGTTCCACTCCGCCGACATCAGAGATGCGATACGCATGCCGAGGCATTGTACTGGGATGTACCTTCCAGAAGGAGTTGCGATGAGTATGCAGCCGTTCCGGAACAAGAAACAGATATAGTAAAGGACGATGACTTCCGGATAGTTCGGCAGAGACGAGATTTGGGATAGACCTCGACAGGACTTTTCTGGAATAAATTGCGAGAAGACTCGGACCCAGGAATGGTCATGTTACACACACCAACAGGCCAGGGTTCAGGATCGTCGACGAGAATATGAGTGACCACGACAGTTGGCCAGAGGTTCTTGGAGGATGTGCTTGAGCGGGACTATTCCGCCATACTTGATTTTGGTATTTTAGGCGATCTATCAGCATGATTGATTTTGAAGATTGAGTTTCATGATATTTGTTTTCATGCACCATGGTTGCACCTACTGAGTATTTACGATTTTTGCACAGTTGTTGCACTTGATATCGTTTTCGTGCCTTGGTTTCTCATGTTTATGATTTTATGGATTTCATACAGTTGAGTTGATTTTGGTGTATATGTACGCACACGATTTGGTTTTTGCACTCGGTATGGTTCACATATGCTTGCAGTGCAGTGATACGCATTTTGTGCACTTAGATGCACTGGACTTCGATTTCGATTGTGATGCTCGATATTGGTTTTGTGCACCTTATGCACCTGATTGGATTTTGAGCAAGTTCGACGCTAGATATTAGATTTCATGGTTTCGTGCATGATGAATGCACCTGATTTGGATTTTCGTGCATGTTGGGCGCATGTTATGAGGTACGATTTTGGTGCACACCAGATGCACTAAATTGAGATTCTTCGTGCATGTCAGATGCACCTGATTTTGCTGTCAGGCACACACGTTGCCTATGACAGATGTTGGGTGCACACTCGTTGCACCTAGATGTTGTTTCTGTGCATATGTATGTGCCCACATTTATGGATTTTGATTTCCGTGCGCACCAGACGCACGTAGTATTCATATATATTTGTGATTGATTTCTTTTAGAGCAGTATATTTTATGATACTTGCTATTTGGTTTAGTACTGAGCAGAACTAGTCAGAGGACAGTACCTGAATATATTTTGCATGTATTGGTAGTTATCGAAGGGATTTCCAAGGAAGAGCTATAGTCTCAGTATTTACTTACGTGTCAGTAATGACATGAAACTGTTTAAAAAAGAGAAACCCTTCTAAATTGTTTTCAAAACGGCGAGACGTGTATGTTAAACAATGGATATATATATATTTATATATATATATATATAGTTATTTTCTCACAATAGACGTCCGCCACTATGCAGTGATACACACATCGCACAGCGATTTGAAAGGGTTTGGCATGCATTACTTCCAGATGTTTTAACGATGTAGATCATGTTGGTTTTCGTATTGGATCTTGACATCGATGTCTTCCTTTGACTCCGATGATTGAGGGATGCTGGATGGAGTTTTGATTTTGAGTTATATGCTCATTTTTCATACGCATGAGTTGCGCAACGATTTGTTTTATGCATTTATGATTTCGGAGCCCCGACGACTTGATGGTTTCGCTGAAATGTTTTAGTATTTGGGGAGGGGTGTTTTAATTTAAATTCGGGGACCGAATTTCTTTAAGGGGGGAAGATTGTAAAGTTTTGAAAATCGTTTCGGTGAAATTTCGGAAAATCGGTAAAATAAGGGGGTTTCTGTAAAATATCAAAATACAAATATCTTTATTATAAAATTAAATATACATATTCTAGCTATGTAATTGCTAGTATTTGGTGTTTATTGAGCCACTGGTAAAATTTCTAATTTTCTGAAAAAATTTCCGAAATTAATTATTTTAATATTATTTTAAGCCGTCACTAATACATTTAATTAGGGAAAATTACAAATTGGAATGAGTTGAAACAAATTTTATGCATCATAACATATTAAAAAAAAATTTAGCATGTTGTTTTTGAATGAAATGAAGCTGTAAAACGGTTTTAGAAAATATCGAAGAAAAAGGCTTAATTAGTGAATTTAGTGTAAAGGGAAATTGGGGTATAGTATTTATCTTTTTTCCCCCTCACCCACACTCACCCACACCCTCTCTCCTCTCCCCAAATCAGCAGCCCAAGTTTTCCCCCTTCATTTTCGCACTTGTTTTGCCAAAAGAAAAGAATAGAAAATGTAGGAAATGAAGGAAAATTGTTAAAAGAGTATGGGCTTTGACTTTGTGGGTTGACTTGGCTTATTTCCCCACCTCACTCTCTCTCCTCCCCTCCCCATAATGTGGCTGAACCCCTCATCTTCCTGCTGCAACAGCAGCCCCCTCTTATTTCCCTCATTTCCCCCTCTCCTTCCACCTCAAAAACCCTTCAAAAATACATCAAAAATCCTACAAAATCAAAATCAAGCTCCTACCCATTTTTCCTTAGCCCCTATAGAATGGATCTTGGTGCAAAGATTTCAATTTGGAGGTCATGTTCTATGTTTGATCCATGGTTCTTGAGGTATAATAAATCTTGGCTTTATGTTAAATTGTTTGATTATTTCTTCAAATTAAGTTAATGAGTGGTTTAAATTAGGTTTTGAATTGCAAGTTTAAGTTCAAGGTTAGGGTTTATGAAAACTTAGTTAGGGTTTTGGGTACGAGATTATAGTTGTGTGGTGTATTTAACTAGTTAATGTTATGCAAAATTAATCTAGTTGCTAATTTCCTAATTGTAACATTTACAATGTCCAAAATAAGCTTTTATCCAAACTAGGTTTTAGAAATTGAATTAAATTGTGGGTTTAAAATTGAAGTAATGGTTTCTATGGAATAATTAAGATATTAAGTTATCATCTTGGTCACTAGAATTGTTAAAATATCATGTTTTGTAAAAAAACGGTAAACCTTGCTTGCTAGGTTTTCGGAAAAATAGCTTTTAAAGTGAGTTTGGGGTTTTTGTGAATTTTAACCTATTTCATATTATAATTAATGTTTGTGAATGTGCAAATGAGTGTGTTTGGATTTTTCTCGATGGTTTGACGTTTGTACATCGACATCGAGGGTTGGTTTAGCTATTCTTGCATGCGTAGACGATATGTTTTGACCTATGCATGATACGCGTGCCGAATTGGTTTTCGTATACCGTTTCGATTTCGGATTTGGTTTTTATGTGTTACGATACGTGGCGACATGTAGGTACCCCAGGTGGACTTCGAGACGACAAGCAAGCGCGTGACGACGTCGGCACCGGCGAGCTCAGATCAGGTGAGTAGATTTATATCTACGGGGAGAAGTCGGGTGGATGGCGTATAGCACCCCCGCAATTCATGGTGATGTATACGAATACGTATACACACATATATATTGATTATATTGTTGAGTTTATTGATGAGAAAGATAGATTTTAGGTGTGATTGGATAGGTTTAGTGTTGGGAGACCCTAGAGTAGAGGTTGCACCACACATACACGCACACACCCATACTGGCATACCTTTTTCTTTCATTGTGCTTATACGAGAATATGTATTTATGTGTTCACATGGGTATGGGACTATGTGTTCACTTACTGGATTTGAGGATGGTATTTGGGATTTGAGATGAGTCGATAAGATTGATTTGAGACCGTGAGATCGGTGATATGGCAGCATTCGTACTTGAGATACGTCTTGATATTATAGCGGATCTTGGGACGACGTTACATGTGAATAGTGTTATACATTGAATGGTTGACATGTGATCGTGATATGAGATAAGATATATTAAGATATTTATAATAGGTCGCATTAGGCGATGTATACCTCTTTATGACGATATATGATGATGATATCGGTTTGTATGAGGCTGTAGATCAGCAGTCAGATCATGACTATATTGATGATATTAGTATCGTACTAGACGTAAATCAGTACCCAGATTATGATCTTGGATAAAGAGGATACCAGATGAATAATGTGATATTGACCCGTACCCGGATTTGGGGATGCCGTACGACGGATTTACGTACGAGCTATATATTGATGATTGATCCGCACTCTTGACTTGGGATGTCTGATTATAGATATGGTATCGGATATGATATTATTGAGGCGGGATCACCGACTATACATATACAGGTATGTATATGTATCGACTCAGATGTTAGGCGGTTTCCTTACCTGTAGTTCAGCTTGTTAGTTCAGCCGTATAGTTAGTGTAGTTGTTAGAATAGATTAGACTCCTACTTATTTCAAAACTAACGGATCGTGGGTATTTTAAAAGATAGGTCAAGGGATTCTACGAATATTTCAAAAGGCGTATCTTTTCTTAAAAACACCGTAGCCCTTATTTCCAAAATCCTACGATTTGTGTTATTTCAAATGGCACCATAGTATGACGTATATATATATTAAATGCAGATTAGTTACCGTTGTGTCTAGTATTTAGCTCCCGCTCATTATTGCCGTTCGCCCCGCATCGCATACTTACATTGCTATTTCATATTGCATTGTTGATATTATGCTGTTAGGACACCAGCACCATTACCGATGATGCGTATGTACCACGTACACTTACTTGCCGGCTCACACACATTTTCATCGGTAATTGCCATGTCATGCACACTTTAGAAAATATTATTGCTTGACTTGGCTTGTTAGTTAGTAGTTTGACATGATATTAGTATACCTGCCTTATATGCCAGTTTAGACATTGTAGTTATTACTTGTCACTTCATGCATACTGTTATTCATTGTTATGCCGCATTCATAGATTTTCATGTCTATATTCATGGTTTTACGTGCTATTGATGATTTGGATTCGGATTTCATGAGATTTCTTGGATTTGGAGGAAAACTGCAAAAACATAAATAAACTTTTTCTCTCTCTTTTAAATAAAAAGTGCGGTTTTCCCATGATGTATGAGTCGTCCACCATGAGTTTGCTGATGGATTTCGAGATCCGAGTTCGAGGAGTGGAAGAACCGTTTCGGGTACATGGTGGACCCGGTGCGGTACCCCGGGGCAAGAGGATCGCAGATGATGGCGTTGAGCCTGGTAGGGGAGTACTACCGACCGGTGATTTTACCCGACACGTCGGATATCCGGAGGATACCGTCGTAGTCTTGAGATGGATGGTAGGGGCCGGTCTGGACTGACGGCGCCCTAGATATTGAGATTGAGACATTGAGATTTCGAAATATTGAGGTACTGAGATTTGATGATACAGGTCAGTCCGGATAGCCGGAGCCTGAGATTTTGAGACATTGAGATTTATGTTTTGTGTCGATGCTAGACACTGTTTATGCTGATTTCATTTATGATACCTCTTTTAAAAAGATACAGAAATCTCACTAAGTTATGAAAGCAGTTTTCTCCAGTACATGCATTCTGTTTCATGCATTCATACATCATCCATATGATACATTGCTAGCTGAGGCACTGACACGAGCACTTGGTATTACCGTTGTTTAGAGATATACCCTAGCCATTGTTATAGGCTGCTGGTTATATATTTGAGGATATATTATGATTGTATGACTTAGGATTGCGTTGTTCATGCGATTTCTGTTCGTAGATGTTTCTATTCACTAGTTGGCAACTCACCCCCGTTGTGCCATAGTTTCTTGCAGGTTTTGCCGTACAGGTTTCATTATGGCTTTGCTGGCACTATTTCCATTTCCGGGTGATTTGCTAGTAGGTGAGTTTATTGTATCATACCCATCAGTATACTTGGTATATATTATTATTCAGTTGTATCTAGAAGTTCCATCAACCAAACATGTATTTATTTTAGAGATAGAGACCAGTAATATTTATTCTTTCGACCTTAGAGTCGCGCGTTGTATTTCTATGGATTTTCTTGCTGTTTGAGTTTCCTTTTGAGTTTTGATCCTCGCCCTTGGCGTTGTATATTATATTGCTTGTGTGGTTGTGACCGTCGATTGACGAAGAGCTAGCTCCCGCTTGGGGATGCCTTTTTATTGATTTCGTATACTATTCATGTTGTATCCCGTTTGGGGGCCAGAATTTACAAAGGAGACTCTGCCGAAATTTTCAGAAAATACTTGATGCTTTTTTTAAAACGCATAATTCGGCTTATGCTATTAAAACTACTTGCTTTTAGTTGGTTTTCCTTCACCCCACTACTTTTCTTGGTTTGGATTTCTGGGTTTTCAGCTTACTTAGATTATGTACGCCTCGAGGCGTTTCGTAGTTTAAGTGCCGGTCATATTCCGTACTTTCGGGACGTGACAATAATAAGCAGGTTCGGTCAATGCATCCATTTTATTATCTTGATTAAGGCGTGACATGATCGCTACCAGGAGAGAGGGAGAGAAAAGAAAACACTCTGCGTATGCTCTTACAAGATCAGATTGGTTATTATTTTATCTAATCAGGATGGCTCCCACTGTTTTTATCAAATCTTCCTTCAAACCCTAAAAGGTAAGACTAGTCAGGATTAATTACACTTTACAAGTTCGCCAATCTTTCAGCCAAGCCAGTGTCGGTACTTTGAGGGAGCTTCCCCGTGCTTTCGCACGGACTTAATTAAAATAAACCTCGTTTTCCCACGGGCGTTACCCCGTTAACACCTTTCTAGACACCTACTTGATCGGCTAATTGTAATATGCAAAACTCTCCCAGTAGTAACTCTTACTCGCAGTGGGTATCGGTATCCAACTATCTCATAGAAGGTATGCAATCTCATTGCAAATTTCAACACTTGAAATTCTCGATAATATTCTGCCCCTAGCAACTTATGACCTTAACAAGGTCAACAAATCATAAGCGCTAGCCAAGTTCAACCTGTCATTTCCTGATTGAATTAAACCCATCCGTACGACCCTTAACATAGTCAACAAAGTCGTACGACTACCCTAATCCAATCGCATCATATGCTTTAGCTGATAAGCACTAATCAGCTACCGCACACTACATCTTAACATAGTCAATAAACGTAGCATGAATACTAAATAGTACTTATCTGAAATGACGGAGGGCTACGACAGGTTTTTAAGAAAACCTTTTGCGTAATGAACTTGATATCATTGTAGAATCGAGTGATTTGAAAAAGGAGTTTTTTTGAGGCTTTTACTAGTTCTGCTAAAAAGGTCACTCCCGGTGAAGGGATCTCGGCTCTTTCCTCATCGAATGAGGTGCTGGATATTTCATAAATACCACTATGCAAAGCATGAACTAAAAAGGCAGTCAAAAATAAAACCGAGTGGGTTGTAGCATCTGCTAGTTTCGTTAAAGAGGTCACTCCCGGTGAAGGGATCTCGGCTCTTTCCTTATCGATTAAGGTGCTGGATATTCTATAAGGAATACCACTATGCAAACCAAGAACTAGAGCTACCAGTTTTTAAAACAAGATTCTACAACATTTTTAGGTTTCTTTTATTTCATTAATCTCATTAATGAAGTCCCATCAATTTATGCTTCCTAAGAATTACAGAAGAAACAAAAGCAGTAATATTTATTATATATCATATATATAATATAAACATTCATCTCAGAATATCAAGTGATCACATCATAGAATATCAGCAGCAGAAGAACACATATGAAATATTGGATATACTAGGAATTTCGTGTTTTAAATTAAGCCAGTATAAAACATGGATTCCACGGTCGCGATGAATAGCCAAACCCACATCCCTAGACCCCTACGAGAGCGTCAAGCAACCTTACTGATCGAACGCTTTTGGCGTGTCGGATGTTCAAAGTTCTAAAGTTATAACCGCGACCAGGACGGTGTCGCTTTGCAGCTAGCCGGTTGAGCACGGGTCGATCCACAGGGAGATGGTTGTATGTCCGTTCTTGTCTTAGACGAGTAAATAAAGAATTTGTATATGTTTGTTCAATTCTATCCTAAGTGATATATGCAAGTATAAAGTTGTTAAGAAACAGATACGAAAGTGTAAGCTAAAGAAATCCGCACTCAAAACCTTTGAGCCGAGTCTTGACCAATTGAAGCTAGAGCAATCGGCAACAACGTGGATTAGGGGATTTAAGCACGGTATTCATGGAATCCGGCTTATTGACCCTTGTCCTTCCGTTCTTATCTTTTGCTTTCGCCTCCGGCCAAACCGAACGCAACCGGTCGCGGTTAGGAATCACCGTTACCTTGGTAGGGTAGGGTGCCTAACGGAGCGCTTGCGTAACGTTTGGGCGGAGTTCAAAGGAAAATAACGGGAAAAGGAAATGAGGAATGAAACCTTAACTTACAATATTGTATTTATTCTTAACAACAACATATTACAATCATTCACAAAACGAACCAAAAAGAGCAAACGAAAAGATAAACAAAGAAAAGAAAAGATTACAAACAAGTAATTAAAAGTGCATGGAATTTAAGTGCATGAAAGTAAAGCAAGGTAATAAAAAGCAAGAAAGAAATAAGCAAGAAAATAAAACTAGGAACCATAGAACCAAATACAAGACATGCGTTCAATAACCAAATCTTAAACTTGCAAGCTCACTTAAGAGGTTGCAAGATCAAGAAAAGGCAAAGAACTCATGGAGAATGAAGCACAAAAGAGAGAACAAAATGATACAACCCCTTAAGATCAATGACCAAAGCTTAAACTTGCAAGCTCACTTAAGAGGTTGCAAGATCAAGTTAAGGTAGAGAGCTCAAGAGGGAAGCTAAGCAAAAAGAATGATACAAAAACCCTCATCTTCATTTAACATCCACTCAAAAGCTCCCACAACAATTTAATGGAGGAAAGATGAAGAAGAAGAAGAAGAAAACTAAAAGCTAACAAAAAGAGGGCATAAGAATGAACACCCATAGCTTGGCAAGTTCTGGACTATTTATAGGCAGGAAAAAGAGAACCTAGGGCAACATTCTGGCACTACATGTAATTACCAAACAGCCCCTGAAATTTTGTACACTGACGAGCCTATACGGCCGCGGTTCCGCGGCCTAAGCGCGCTTATGCCGCGGAACCGCGGCCGTATAGAGAGCTTGTGCCTTCATCTTTTGTCGTATCCCCTGGTTTGTGGTTCTCTTCTGTGTGGTATATGACTTTTCTCAGAAAATCTTCACAATTCTTCCAGAATTTCAGTAAATCAAAAGGTGATGTGATGTGGATCTTTTGCCATGATTTCCTCGAGCTCCGTGTAGATTTCTTGGATCTTGTGTTTACATTGAGCTTTGTGCATGAAAATGACAATAAATTTGCCATTTTGTCCCTTAAACTGGTATGTGGCAACACACGGATAGAGAGCGAAGACCCGTGTTTTATCTGTTGTTGGCAGTAATCTGGAATTTGTCGTACTTTTCCATGGATTTCACTGTTTAGAGCTGAGACCAGTATTCTGCAAATATGTAGCAAACACTGATCAAAAGCACCTACCTATAAACAAACGAGTGTAAGAATGGGCGGTATAAAATGCAATATTCTGGTATGAACAAATACCCCCAAACATAACTTTTGCTCGTCCCGAGCAAAACCAATTATTCACAAAAAAGTCCTAACCGCACTTTCGCAGGGAACACGATTGCACTGAGCATGTGCAACAAGCCGTTAAACCTCTAGGTGTCCCTAGTAGGAGGAGTGTTGTCTCCTGAGGGTTTTCAGCGGATACTACCCACAAAATCCGGTCAAGCTAGTTTTGCAAAATTACTATGATTCAAACCCTAAAGTTTTGTTTCAGAAAATAACAATTCTATTATCCTAAGTCTAGACTATCAAATTTTTATTTTTCACACCTCGCTTCTTATTTAACTAAAGATTTTATATGTCTTTACGCGCAGTGCAAATAGTGTCGTTAAGTTCCAGAAGGATCGATTAAAGTCATCATGTCACACAATAAAGCCCAGATAAATTTTTTAAAAGGATCACATAAGTTTAATAAAGAGTTAAGTATTTTTCAAGTTTCGTTTTCCAATAAAGTTTCAACTTCAGAATTTCTATCTTCCCTAACAGGAAACTAGGTCTTATTTTTCACTCCACCTTTTTCTTGCTTTCATTTCATACACACCTCTGTGAATGTGCAATAGTCTTTGTCATAGAATAAAACGTTCATATCTCCGCTAGAAATATTTTTTATAAAACCTGTCTTTTGTCAAGATTATTCTCACACAAAGAACCGTTAGGAATTTTAACTCGAAGAGAACAGTTGCTTGACTTTGTTTTAAACTGGAATTTCTAGGCTTCTTAACGAGCTTTGGGCCAATGCACCCAAACCAGTTAGCTTTAGGGCATTAGGTGTAGAGACACCCCAGCGGACTTAATTACTCAAGTTACCTAGGCCAAAAAACAAAAGACAATTTAGCGTGAAAATCATGATGATTCAATGCGAACGGAGATATAACCGGCAGTTCAGTTATTTTTTGGATAAAAGACGTGTTTTAGTGGGTTAGGTGTGTAATCATTCCAATCAAGTTTCAGATGAGTTATTCTTCAGACTTAGTTCCAATTAAACATTCCTTTATATTCACTTTACTTCATAAACTATTCTTGATATTACTTATTTCAGAACAAACCTATTTGATCCTTAGAAAATCATTTATCCATTTAAAAGTTTTTAGACATAAAAGACTTGTCATCTAATTTCCAAAACTCACGACACGTGTAGTGTGATGTAAAGACGTATATCAGCTATAGTTAACTTCAAAGGAGAGTTATCTTTCAGGTTTTCAAAATCTAAAAATAAGATTTAGTTATTTTTTATCTTATCAAACAAAACCTTCGAAATGTTGAATCAGAGTTCTCCCACTAGCTAACTTGACAGAAAAGTTTTTATTTTTTAAGAAAATTTTCTGATTTTTATGGATTTTATGGATTTTAGTATGCAGATGCAAAATATACATATGAATGCGAAGGAAGAAAGCTTACCGAACACACCCCCAAACTTAAACTTGACAGTGCCCTCACTATCAGGCTACACCAAGAGGGTCAAAATTGTCGGCGCTCCCTAAATTTTTTTTTTATATACAAAACAAAAAACAAAAATATATACACAAAAAGGTTCCCCCCAAACTTAAGTAAAACAGTGTTTCCACTGTTAAGCGTTGAAGTTCAGGAATAGGGGGAAAGAGAACAGTATCAAGCTATACAAGACTTTAGGCAGGCCAAAAGTGAGCACCAACCATTCAAAGATTTTATCGCTATAATGTACCGGTTGGTGGAAGAAGGCGTAGAGAAAAGAGATGGAGAATACGCGAGACCGTATGAAGATAGAAGCGGGATACGGTCTCGGTATATGAGAGGAAGAATGGCGGAAGGGAGAAAGAAGTGGAATACGAACTTGAGAGTGAAAATGGATTGAATAAGTTAGTACAATCTGTAATGATCGATGTGAAAAGATGGATTGTACTAATCTATCAATATGGCGAGAAATTGGGTCAAATCCCTCAAGATTCGTGAGAAACCATGGGTACGCCGAACTTGATAAACCAGACATATGAAATGAAAGTGAGACGGTTTCTTGCAAGGTCGGAACGATGGGAAGGATGGAGGTAGGTGATTGAGGAAGGTTATCGGTTAAAGGTTCATGAGGGTGTACACAGTCAATGAAAGGGATAGGATGAATTGGAAAATCCGACTCATCAACAAGAACTGTTTCATCCTCAAAAATATCCTCAAAATTCTCCTCAAAGTTAAGCACATCCATGCATTTATCCTCAAAATCCAGACGCATATGGGGTTTGGGAAAAACATTTAATGACTCGGGATGATGAATTGAAGAGAAAAACTCACCCAAATCTATGGGTTTATCATCCAAAATATTCCCAGCGTCAATATCCTCAATCAAGTGAAAATCAATATTCTCAGACACCTCATCAAAAACATGGATTTTAATCGATTCTGGTTCTAAGATGGAGGTGTAGAGGTCAAAAGGATTGGGTGTGGTTTCACTCAAAAGGGACCCTTCACAATCAGGCAAATCAAACACTACAAAGTCACACAATTCATTATCTGTTCTATCTTTAATCAATGAATCGTTCGGAACACTAGATAGACATTCAAACCTGGAGTTGTGGGATTCGAGTTGAAACGGGTAGGCTTGATTCGGAAGGGGGTACATCTCACTTTCTCCACTCAAATTCTCAACCCGTCCTACCGCCTCTTCATACATTGGAAAATTTGGAGCTAGTTGAAAACTAGCTACCGGGTCACTAGGTTGTATGAGGGCGGCCATGGACGCATTCAAATCCATCATCTGTTGGTACGACGCTACCCTAAAATCTTCCAAAGAATGTTCCAGACTACACATGGGTTGTGAAGGGGTTTCAGTAAAAGATTCAAAGTTGTTTGGATACTGAAAATTCCCAAATGGCGGTTCAGAAGCAATGTCTAGGGAAGGTGCAAAAGTCGGGTAGGACTGGTAGGAATTGAATGGTTGGACAGGAACAGAATCAACATTTGGATAAGAAGGTGAATGGATTTGTTGATCCCAGGAATCTGTAGAGGTGAAAGGAGTGAAAGATCGGCTACAGGATTGTTCAATATGTTCAGCGATGGACAAAGGACGACTTGCAAAAGGGGTATCAACATAAGAGGGTGGGGGAGGTTGAAAAGGTTAATACAAAGTGGATTGCGAAGGGCAAGTGTTTGTCCTAGACGCGTCTATCCGATCTTTCAAAGAGATTTTGGGCATGGAGGGATCGTTCGACGTTCGACCAAAGCAAGAACCGTAAGAAGTAATGTCTGGTTGTGGGTACCAAACTTCGGCAAGAGTTTTGCGAGGTGGGGTGCCCATGATATGAAGAGAGAAAGAAAGAAAGGCAGAGTAAAGGAGGGGAAAAAGAATGTGATTTTTTTTAGTTAGATATTAACAAAAGAATGAAATATACATACAAAAAGAAAAAACAATCACGACACAAAAATACCACACACCTAATCGTTCTAGGGTTCACCTAGGTCAACTAGACCTGCTCCAGAACTTGATTGTCGAAGTAAAACTGTGTCGAGAAACAGGCTTAAGACATACCGATCACGAGGCCAGGTAAGTGCAGAGATAAGGGGAGGTTTTCCGACGCTTTCGCGAAGGTCCTTAATTAAATAACCCTTTCTCTTTTGGCGGTTTCACCGTTAACACTTTCCTAGACACCCAGTAAACAATGTACCGTTAAGCGAGGTTCTAAACACAGTTAACTTCTCCTAGTGAGCGCGAAGTCCTTAAGGCTTAAAGTCTAGTTTCTTTTAATGTTTGTGCGGGTAAACGTTATGCTCAAGTTCGTGATTTGTGGGCCACGGAAAAGGTGATGAAATCCTTTACCGTATGTTGTGGGGTTCGCTTGCCCTTAAGTTCGTATTAATGTATGCAATGCGCAATTCAATAAAAATTCTATAAAGAATCAAACAATCGTTTTTTAGTTTAAGTATGGCACTGCAACAAATACGGGTTAGTCAATTTTTAGCGTTTGCTAGCGAACTTGCAAAGAATCCTGCAAAGAATAGTATATTGGATGCGTCGGATTTGAGAAGAAGGTGTTAGTAAAGTACGTACCGTTAAGTTTTTGGGTTAGGAAACCCCCGTTGAATCAAATCCGGTAAGCTTGAAAAGTTCGCTGGCGCGGGTCAAACTATCCGGATCTTTGGCACTGTACTTTGCAATCACCTTAGCCTTGAACGTACACTTTGCTCCCCACAATTGCCGTTTGCAAATCCGCAAAAATCTGCAGAAAATACAGTATAGTGAATTTACAAAGACGATAAAAGAACAGAGACAGGGCAGGAAAAAATTGGGGCACTGAGGCCTCAATACTGCCGTGGAACCGCGGCCAAATCCCTACTTTGACCGCGGTTCCGCGGTCAAACAGAAGAATTGGCGTTTCGTTTTTAGTTCCCTGCACTCCCCTTGATCTCTACTCCAAAAAACAATGCTCTGTTTCTTGATTGAATTACTGTACTCGCTCCGGATTAGCCTGCACACTTGCACACAAAAATTATCAAAAATAACAAAAAGATTTTATTTATTTATTTATTTATTTTTATTTATAAATATATACAAAAATAATATTAACCCAAATAACAAGAAAGAAAACACGCTACCGTCTCCCCGGCAACGACGCCATTTGATCGAACGCTTTTGGCGTGTCGGATGTTCAAAGTTCTAAAGTTATAACCGCGATCAGGACGGTGTCGCTTTGCAGCTAGCCGGTTGAGCACGGGTCGATCCACAGGGAGATGGTTGTATGTCCGTTCTTATCTTAGACGAGTCAATAAAGAATTTGTATATGTTTGTTCAATTCTATCCTAAGTGATATATGCAAGTATAAAGTTGTTAAGAAAAAGATACGAAAGTATAAGCTAAGGAAATCCGCACTCAAAACCTTTGAGCCGAGTCTTGACCAATTGAAGCTAGAGCAATCGGCAACAACGTGAATTAGGGGATTTAAGCACGGTATTCGTGGAATCCGGCTTATTGACCCTTGTCCTTCCGTTCTTGTCTCTTGCTTTCGCCTCCGGCCAAACCGAACGCAACCGGTCGCGGTTAGGAATCACCGTTACCTTGGTAGGGTAGGGTGCCTAACGGAGCGCTTGCGTAACGTTTGGGCGGAGTTCAAAGGAAAATAACGGGAAAAGGAAATGAGGAATGAAACCTTAAATTACAATATTGTATTTATTCTTAACAACAACATATTACAATCATTCACAAAACGAACCAAAAAGAGCAAAAGAAAAGATAAACAAAGAAAAGAAAAGATTACAAGCAAGTAATTAAAAGTGCATGGAATTTAAGTGCATGAAAGTAAAGCAAGGTAATAAAAGGCAAGAAAGAAATAAGCAAGAAATAAAACTAGGAACCATAGAACCAAATACAAGACATGGGTTCAATAACCAAATCTTAAACTTGCAAGCTCACTTAAGAGGTTGCAAGATCAAGAAAAGGCAAAGAACTCATGGAGAATGAAGCACAAAAGAGAGAACAAAATGATACAAGCTCTTGAGATCAATGACCAAAGCTTAAACTTGCAAGCTCACTTAAGAGGTTGCAAGATCAAGTTAAGGTAGAGAGCTCAAGGGGGAAGCTAAGCAAAAAGAATGATACAAAAACCCTCATCTTCATTTAACATCCACTCAAAAGCTCTCACAACAATTTAATGGAGGAAAGATGAAGAAGAAGAAGAAGAAGAAAACTAAAAGCTAACAAAAAGATGGCATAAGAATGAACACCCATAGCTTGGCAAGTTCTGGACTATTTATAGGCAGGAAACAGAGAACCTAGGGCAACATTCTGGCACTACATGTAATTACCAAACAGCCCCTGAAATTTTGTACACTGACGAGCCTATACGGCCGCGGTTCCGCGGCCTAAGCGCGCTTATGCCGCGGAACCGCGGCCGTATAGAGAGCTTGTGCCTTCATCTTTTGTCGTATCCCCTGGTTTGTGGTTCTCTTCTGTGTGGTATATGACTTTTCTCAGAAACTATTCACAATTCTTCCAGAATTTCAGTAGATCAAAAGGTGATGTGATGTGGATCTTTTGCCATAATTTCCTCGAGCTCCCCGTAGATTTCTTGGATCTTGTGTTGACATTGAGCTTTGTGCATGAAAATGACAATCGATTTGCCATTTTGTCCCTTAAACTGGTATGTGGCAACACACGGATAGAGAGTGGAGACCCGTGTTTTATCTGTTGTTGGCAGTAATCCGGAATTTGTCGTACTTTTCCATGGATTTCACTGTTTAGAGCTGAGAACCAGTATTCTGCAAATATGTAGCAAACACTGATCAAAAGCACCTGCCTGTAAACAAACGAGCGTAAGAACTGGCGGTATAAAATGCAATATTCTGGTATGAACACTTACCAATTCTAGAGTTAGGAGATCCGGACTTGACTTCTCGAGATGGTCTCCCACTGGACTCTAGAACCCGGTTACTTATGCTCTCCACCTTGGGTCTATCCTAATTCGGAAAAAGTAAATAATATATATCAATGGTGACATCATGCTCAACCCAGAAATGCCCCAATAATACAAGTTTTTATATGAATGAAAATGAAAAAACTCTCATCTCACGCAAAACCCCCGGCTATTCAAACCACGACGATCCAATATAACATATCACAGCAACGCATAACATCACATGTCATCAACGTAAGTAAATATGCGTATCCTAATTGTCGTTGATATATAGCAACGAAACCGGCGATATACCACATATTACACTTACGGTCGCAGAAAAGAAAGTGAAAAACTACAACAATTGGAATCCGCAACCACCTTAGACATCATAAACCCTATGTATCACATACTTTGGATTTCATGCCTAACCAAATGAATTCCTTAGACATCACATGCCTAACAATTATAAACCCCGCATTTTAATCTCAATATTGAAAACACTTTTCAATAACCAGTCGGGTAATTCAACAAGATTCCCGAAAACCTGATCGAATGCTCGTCGGAAACTTTAGTAGACGGCCGCACCCCCGATGCCGTCGATGAAGTGCACTTAGGCGGAACACCACAGTCGTGAGCACCCGAACGGATGCTTTTGGTGATTGGGTTCTCCTACAGTCACTTGGTCGGGGCTATGGGGCATGGTTATCTAGTAAGGTTACCCGGTGAGTATCCGCGTACGCTACGTGATTGCGACGGACTTTTGATCCACATCAAAATCCCGTGGCAACCGATCACTTGAGACTGAATTGCTAGATTTAAAAAATTCAAATTAGTTTTCATAAAACTAAATATTGTGGATTCTAAGTATTGTATCATAATTACAGATAGCTAGACAATATTAAACTTTTCGATCGAATCAACAAACACCCAAAATTTCCCAAAGAGCTCAACACTTGAGCGGAGCTTAAAAATACCAAGAACATGCTACAACACTTATGGACCAACCGTAGAAGGGTCAACCCTTTCCTCACCTATGGCGCTACGGAACTACCGCAAATCCTAGGGTTTGGTGGCGGTTCCGACGGTCACAGAATCGAGTTAGGGTTTCGTTCTTCTAGAGGGTCCATAGAAAACACCTGCATGATTTTCTGAAGATTTTAAACATGAAAAACCAACTCTTGGAAAATTTCCAGCGAGAGAGAAATAGGTTATTGATATCCGTTCGAACTTTTTAACGTCGTCTAAATAACCCGAAACGTTGTTCGAATTACGACTACGAAATACTCCGAATTGCCTTTACAGAAATGTAACATCACATGCAATATCAGTAGAAAACAAGCAACACCTGAAACACCAAAACCCAGAGACTGGAACACCACCAAAAATTGAAGCCAAAAGCCCACTAAAAAACCGGCGAGCTCGGATTTTAACTACATATCTCCGGTCAAACTCCGGCAAGGGGGGCTCAAATTTCTGTGTTGTTCATGTTACATCTCATATAACATTCTGCAACTGCTTAAAAAATTTTTAGACACCTTAAAAATTTTGACAGAAACTTTGTTTTTATTTTTAGTGTTTCGGAGTTGTTATGGTTTCGTAATTCTACAAATATCGTCTAATTCTCTAGTTTGGCTCTAATACCACTGCATGATTCTCTAGGGTCGCTGCTGGGTTTTGGGAGGCATCGACCATGCCGTTTTCAAAAAAAATGGCGTGCTAAAGAACCCTAACCAAAAATCATAACTAGAGAATTAGACGAAACTAGAATGCAAATATCTTTACATCTAAGTGAACAAGAAATACAACCTTTATAGACCGGTCCTTCACTTTAATAGCTCCGTGTAGTAGTTCCTTCGCTCCAAGTAATAAACTCTCGGACTCTAGAAAGGCTCTACAAAATGAAAGGAAAAAGCTTGCTTGAAGTCTTCGAGGCCAAAAATGATCTACGTCGAGAAGACACCAACTCAAGCTATCTCTTCACTAATATGGAATTAGTGAAGTAAACACCCTAAAATAAATGGTTAATCTAGTAGAGGATGATGAAGTAGGTGTAGGGTTTCCTTAGCACCATGCCCAGGGTTAGCAAGTATCAAACATGCCACAACAAAAAATTTAGAGGGTGCTAAGCAAACATCCTAGGAATCGAACTAGAAAGTTAGGGTAACAAAACTTTGTAATCAAACATTACAATGAAAAGTGAACAAGAATACAACCTTTGTAGACCCGGTCCTTCACTTCTAAAGCTCCGTGTAGTCGTCTTTTTGCTCCAAGTATCGATTTCCCGGACTCAAGATAGGCACCACCAAGCGATACAAACAAGCATGCTAGAAGTCTTCGAGCCCAAAGATGATCTACGTCGAGGTAACTCAAGCACAAGCTACCTCTTCTCTAATGGTAGATTAGGGAAGAGAACATCCAAGACTTAATGGCTAATAGTAGAGGATGATGAAGTAGGAATTTTGCTCACTTTGGATTTGATTTTCTCACTTGGATTCTTCATCTCCTAAAACCCTAGAGAGCTTGAAGAGATGAGGAAGAAGATGAACAAGAGAATAGAATGAGGTTAGAATTGCAACCTTTGGTGAGTTAGTGTCATACACTAACCCTTGTAGAGACTTAACGATGGCAAGGATAATGGTTAGGTTTACAAATATCTCTTAATAAAACAAATTGGGTGGACTAAGTCAATGGCAAGCAAAACTTCTCCAAGCTTCCAAGCATGACATAATCCCACTCAATTTTGAAGTACTAAAGATAATTTAAACCTAATTATATCATGATTATGGTGTAAGTCCTACACACACAAGTTGCATATATAACCTTGCATGATACATTAATATATATATATATATATATATATATATATATATATATATCATGTATACAAAATGAGAAAAAGAAATGGTTAACTGAGAAATATTAGTTAATGTAAATCCATATATCGAATATATAATTATACATTAAATCATTAAATCAACACTTGATTCAATGATCCGGCTATATCACATATACCCGGCCGATATCACATATCGCGAGAATACAACACGGTATCACATACTCGTATCAATCTCGGTCCTGCACATATCACATATATGCTCCTACTTCGTTTCGCCTGAGCCAGGAAACCTCAGTGTAGAACTCTAAAGACTCGTCAATACGCCGGCAGTAGGTGGTGATCATATCAGTCACCCACAAGCCGCAAGTGGTCTGCTAAACGTAATGGTCACCCGGGTATTAAGCGATCAGAAGATCAACAAGCAAGCCTGCTCATACTCCTATGAATCCAATCAGTAACTCTACCGTACAGTCCGGTCTCTTCGTCTGATATGTCGCATATTTAGTCTAGGGGTGGTAAACGTCAGACCCCAGTAACTTGATAAGTCATGCCGATGTAAGGTCTGTTAGTGTTTATGCCCTAGATGCCATTACTGTATCATACTAGTTTGTATATTACTTAATGGAAGTTTGGGATATTCACAGTTGGATTAACAGTCTTGCTAAAAATGGTAGTATGTTACTTGGTTTGTTTCTACTTTAATATGTGCATCTGTTTATTTTAACATATCGCTTATACATATTAGTAGAGCCCTTAGGATCTTTGCTTGATTACCAGCGTTGTGATGGCAGTCACACTAGTGGGGGCTAGGTAGTCTATAAGCAACATCCTATACAGGTCCCTGGTCGTAGGATTATCGAGATAGGGCATCGATACTCCGGAGTAGACTGGTGTGTACGCTTCTCATCCCAGCATAGGGAGATGGTCTGTCCCACAGCCATCAGTACGTCGTACTGGAGATAGTATGCAGTTGCTCGTTAGGTTACGAGTACACCGGACAGGACTCGCCGGGAACTGCAGGTTGGTTTTATACCAATCGTCAGATAGCAGTTCCTAGGTGACATGAGTACAGCTTAGTCCGTCGACTTGACACTGCTACTTTTCCTCGGGTGTGTTCCCACTGTTCTTAGATCACTACCCTACCACGGCTCAAAGGAGTCGTGCAAACAGGTAGTAGTTGGGTGCAGTCCCGAAGCACTTGGAGGCAGTGGTGGTTAGACAGGATTCGTCTCTCCCGGTATTGGGGGTTGATATCGCGCTGTGTATGGAGAGCCATTACGAAAAGTCCATGGCCAGGGCAAACGAGATTTACTGGTAGGTTCCAGTAGTTTCTCAAGGTGTAATGGGCTTCACTCCGACACGACTTATACCGCTATTAGGGGTCTGACGTTTACCGCCCCCTAGGCCTGATATGCGATAGTCCTAGACGAATAGACCGGACTGTACAGAGATTGTCACATCAGACTAAGTTGGAGTTCAGATGGGTTTCCTCATCGTCCATCTTATCGACATCTACCTGGGGACCGTTACGTACAGCTGGTACCGCTTACGGCCTGTGGTTAAACCCACTGCCAGCGTAGTGTCGAGTCTTTAGAGTCCCACACAGAGAGTTTCCCTGCACCGGGCAAAAGGTGTAGAGGCCGTATGGTTTTACGGGAGGGCCGCGATCACTTACGTACACTTGTGCACGTATTATGATCGGGCAGATAATACTAGCAGGCTTTGATTTAAGCCAGATTCTAGTATTATACAGATGGATTTATTCAGTCAAAAATTATCCGTGTTTTTCAGAAATACAGATGGGAGGGGCAGTCTCATAATTTGTCGGGAAGCTTCTAGAAGAAGGTGACTCATTTGTATTTATTTCTTTTGGATTAAACACAAATGAGGTGGAGAGATGAGTTGTAAGTTTTCATTAAATGCTTAATGACTCATGAGGTGATTCACCCTTAGGATTAAATTAAGCTCACAAGATATTTCTAGATATTTATCAAGAGATATTTGTATGCTTCATTATATTCTTTCATGAGTATTATTCATTATCATTCTCACAAAAGTTTTCTCTCTTCTCAAGTCTTCATCTTCATCCTCAAACCCTAATAGCTCTCATGAGTTGAGAATCCTAGGGTTTAAGTGACTAAGTAATTCATCTAAATACTCTACACCCTCTAGGACTTCTAGATTAGCAAACTAGAAGCCGTTGTTATCTCAGATTCGAGATAGAAGCTCGGACTATAGACTCTCGGGTGGATCGTCTTTGACTCAAGGAGGCCGTTGAGGTGCCTATGTTCCATAGAGCCTACGAGGTGTGGAGGACAGCGATGAAGACCCGAAGGACAAGTAACGTGAGGTATAACTTCGAATCCGAGTAGTTAAACCTCTCGTAGTTTGCTAGCAATGGTTTAGACACGATCCGTGTGCTCAAGTCCGTGTTACGAAACTTTGATAATTGTTTTTCATATATTTCGCCTCCCCGCGAGCATGTGGGGTGCGTGACATAGACTTACAGTGGTATCAGAGCCTACTAAAATTTTACTAGCTTGTTAGCAACTAATTAGAACTTCGATCGTCGGAAAAACACGAAAACTTAACCCAGAACCCCTCAAGTTTTTGTCAATTTTAAACGTGTCGAAAAAATTATTTCAGAGGTATGAAAATTCACAGCAGGGAATTCTAAGAATACTGGAGAAATACGAGATCCCAACTCGGTGAGACTGCCGCGGGAAGCGCGGCGGATTAGTGCAATCCACCGCGGATCCGCGGCCGAGTCAACTTCGAGTTGATTCGTATTTACATAGTAACTCTTAGTTTTGGGTGTTCTGTTTTTTTGTATATTTTGTTTCTGCCCAGGTTATTTCAGTGCTGGCTTGCATTTGGGGTAGAGACGGAAAAAGGCTGTCGATCGAAATTCTGAGTTATTTGCTAATTAAGTTTTATCTGTGATGTTTAATGTGTTCGTAAACTTCCCCTAATTACTAGTATGTCGGATAGAAGGGGGTTGCACATTTCTGTAATGGTTTTTACTGGTTTGTGTATATGAACTTCATTGGATCGTTGTGATGATTAGCTGGGGTTTGAGATGAGTTTTTATATTCTTTCATTCGATGTAAAATGTAATATGATGTAATATTCTTTTGCGGGGCACATTCGGGCTGAGGTTGTAGCCACCGTTGTATTATTTCATTTACTGTTTTATACTCCTAGGATAGACCCAAGGTGGGGTGCACAAACTACCGGGTACTTTGAAGTGTTTAGTGGCCTACTCACGTTGTTGAGGGAGACCGCTTCACTTTGGGTACTTGAAGGGTAGTTTGACGTACCCGTAGGGGTTTAGGGTGGGGTAATGGCTATTCATCACAACTGTGTAATCCGTCTTTCGTTGCAAGTTTAAAAGAAACGCGGATTGCTTGTATATCCAATAATGTTCATCTGTGATCTGGAATGCCTATTATTGCGTCTGATGAATGTACGATATCTATATATGATATCTATTAGGCGTTACTTATGTTTTACACCCGCGCTAGCCCAGCCCCCGCTCTGTCGTTAGTTAAGTAACCTAACGGGTGATTGACGGGACCCAGTGGAGAATGCGGATGGCATAAGAGGACGTTGTATTTTCGTTGTTTTCTGCAATGATAGGTTAATTGATGGGACGCATTATATTAATGTAAAGAAAATAAACCAAAGTTGAATCGTTGGAACAAATTTAAAAGAAACCACTCGGTTATTTTAAAAAAAAGCAGAATTTTTAATTGCGGAGCTTTAACCACTCCTTTTAAAAAGCTATCAGGTTTCTTCAATTATATCAAGTTCACTACGTTCACGGTTTCGCCAAAACCAGTCGTAGCCCTCCGTCATTTCATATGGATGGTCAGTAGTATTCAAGCTATGTTTGTTGGCCTTCGTCAAGGCATAGTGTTTGGTAGCTGCTGGGGTATTCATTTGTTGCATAGATAGATGAGTTGGTTTGGGACAGTCGTACTGCCATTTGGCCAACGTCAGGGGTATGTATGGGTGGGTTCAAATTAACAAGATAATGATGGGTAGAACTTGACATGTGATTTATGATTTGTTGGCCTTCGTCAAAGTCATAAGAGCATGGGGCAAAAATCCACATCGGGAGTTTCTAAAGAAACTGAAACTTGCTAGTGTTGCATACCATTTGGAGTTTGATAATATTGGTAGGATTCCTTCAGCATTATCACACGATGATATTTGGATCCCGATCCTACTGTGAGTATCAGCTACTCATCAGGAGATTCGTCACTTAACGATCAATGCTATAAACCAAGTAGGTGTCTAGAACAGTGTCAGCGGGGCTATGCCTCCAGAGAAAAGAGGTTATTTAATTAAGAAACTTCACGAAAGCGTCGTAAAACCTCCCTCGAAGTACCGACACTAGCCTGGCCAAATGGTTAACCAAGTATTGTACGGTGAGATCAGTCCTGACTAATCCTTCTTTTATGGTTTAAGGAAGGATTCGAGAAACAGTGGGAGCCATCCAGTTTAGATAAACTAAAAACCAATCTAAACTTGCAAGAGTATCATGCTAAAGTGTTCCCTCTCTCTCTCTCTTTGCAGCGACCTTGTGACCATAACTAGGTTACATCTAGATAACAAGTTGACTGAATCTGACTTATATGACTGGCAAAGGTCTGTCCAGATGTCCATTGCCTATGACAAGCTGGACTACCGTATTACTACTCAAGCCCTCGCCATCCCAGGTCCAGTTTCCACAGTCATGGATATGGATATCCGTCAGACTAGGGAAAAGGACAGTACGAAAGCCAAGTGCCTCGTGTTGGCTTCAGTTGATGGTGTATACCAGAAGCATTACGAGAAGATGGACTTAGTTTCCATCTTCCTCCATAACAAAGATTTATATGGAGAGCAATCTCGTATCGCAAGATATGAGACCTCGAATGAATTGCTTCAAGCGAGGTTGGATATCGGGTCATCTGTAGGGGACGGCGTCCGTACGATGACTAGCTATATTGATGAGATCACGGACCTGGAGACTACATTGGGAAACAGGTCATATGCTGACTTATTTCCACAGTCCCTACCCTCTACTTACACCCTGAAGGAAACCAGAGAGACACCCGCTCTTCTTAATGAGGGATCTTCTTCTTCTACATACAGGACGAAAGCAAAGGGTGAAAAGAAGAAGACCTTCACAAAACCGATATGCGGTGTCAGTGAAGTAGAAGGAAAGGGAAGAGCAAAAGTTTTGGGACTTGGTGTAGGTAAGGAGGGATGTTCCTATTGTTATGGGAACGGGCATTGGCAGAAGGATTGCAGGGCTTTGGAAGCCAGTAGCCAGGATTCGAAGCATGTTGTGGCTTCGGCCTCGAGTGTGTTTGTAATTGAGAACTGTTTGTCAATTAACTCTACTTCCTGGGTACTAGATACCGGAGCAGGATCTCATATATGTAATTCTTTGCATGCTTTGAGAAACCGTAGAATTATAAGGGTAGGCGATTTGTCTCTCAGAGTTGCGAACGGAATGAGTGTGGACGCTGAATCCGCGGGAGAATATCGCCTAAGTTTTACAAGTGGGTAGATATTGATTCTACGTAACTGTTTGTATGTACCTAGTTTGACTTGTAATATCATATCAGTGTCCTCACTTTCTAGAGAGGGATATGATTTTACATTCATAAGCGATGTGGTTCACATCCACCTAAATCAAGTTCTGATTGGGTCCGGTACATTAGATTACGGTATATACGTATTGAATCAAGCTCAGGTTTTCAATGTCCAGAACACACTTAAAAGAAAGTCTCCGGAAATAAATCAGGCTTTCTTATGGCATTGTAGACTAGGTCACATCAATGAAACACAGTTGACTAAGTTACATAGAAAAGGATATTTGAATCCGTTCGAATATTAATCTTATGCTACTTGTGAATCTTGTCTCATGGGAAAGATGGCAAAGACTCCGTTTACTGGACACGGAGTAAGAGCGAGCGAGCTCTTAGGACTCATACACAGCGATGTGTGTGGTCCAATGTCTATACATGCGCGAGGTGGTTATTCCTACTTCATTATTTTTACGGATGATTTCTCTAGGTATAGACATATCTTCTTGATGAAGCATAAATCCGAGGCCTTTGAGAAATTCCGGGAATACAAGAATGAAGTGGAAAACCAAACATGCAAAAGTATCAAGACACTGAGATCTGATCGAGGTGGTGAATACTTAACTGCCGAGTTCCTGGGTTACTTAAAAGAGAATGGAATTCTCTCTCAGCTTACTCCTCCATACACACCACAACACAACGGTGTATCAGAAAGGCAGAATCGAACCCTATTGGATATGGTTCATTCCATGATGAGTAAGGCTGAGTTACCGCGATCTTTCTGGGGTTATGCACTAGAATCAGCTGCATATCTTTTGAACAAGGTTCCAACCAAGACTGTGCCTACCACACCATATCAGATGTGGAGTGGGAAGAAACCCTATCTTCAGTACCTGAAGACATGGGGATGTCCGGCTATTGTTAAAAAGCAGCATGCGGACAAGCTCGAGGCACGCTCAGTACAGTGTAAGTTTATGGGATATCCAAAGAACTCCAAGGGGTATTGTTTCTATTACGCAGAGGAACATAAGTTTTTTGTTTCTCTTCATGCCCACTTCTTGGAAGCTGAATTTTTAGAAAATCAGAAGAGTGGGAGCGCAATAGAACTGGAAGAAATTCCATAACCACAAGCTGTTATTGAAAGTTTGGTAGAACAAGAAGGTTCAGAAGAAAGGGACATCCCAGCGCCTATCCGCAGAAGTAGTAGGCAGTCTCATCCGCCCGAGAGATACTACAGTTTTCTCATAGACGGGGATCGAGAAGATTGCATCATTGAAAATGATGACCCTACTAGCTTCCAGCAAGCCATTCAGAGTGGCGACTCAGTAAAATGGCTGGATGCAATGCGGACCGAAATGAAGTCCATGTACACTAACAAAGTATGGACTTTGGACATTGATCCAGATGGGGTAAAACCCGTAGGATGCAAATGGATCTTCAGAAAGAAGATTGGTGTAGATGGACAGGTTGAAACCTATAAGGCTAGACTTGTTGCAAAGGGTTTTCGTCAAAGACCTGGTTTGGACTATGACGAAACTTTTTCTCAGCGGCTATGCTCAAATCCATTCGGGTCCTTCTTGCCATTGCTGCCTTCCACGATTATGAGATCTGGCAGATGGACGTAAAGACGGCCTTTCTAAATGGTAATTTGGAAGAGTGCGTCTATATGGATCAGCCAGAGGGATTCATTCAGCATGGGAGCAGCAGTAAAGTGTGCAAGTTGCTTAAGTCCATTTATGGACTAAAGCAGGCATCGCGGAGTTGGAACATCTGTTTTGATGATACTGTCAAAGAATTCGACTTTATCAAAAATCCAGATGAACCATAAATATGCAGTAAGATTGTAGGGAGAGCTATTGTATTTCTCGTCTTGTACGTGGATGACATTCTCCTAATAGGAAATGATATTCCTATGCTACAATCAGTCAAAGGATTCTTGTCACAGAAGTTCTCCATGAAGGACCTGGGTGATGCCACCTACATTCTGGGGATCCAGATCTATCGGATAGATCAAAAAGGATGTTGGGACTTTCGCAGTCCAAGTACATAGACACCATATTGAAAAGATTCAGAATGGAATATTCTAAGCGCGGTAACCTACCGGCTTGTCACGGAATCAACCTCTCCAAAGAGATGTCTCCCAAAACTGATTTGGAAAGGGCTCGCATGTCGATTATACCCTACGCTTCTGCAGTAGGCTCTATAATGTATGCGATATTATGTACCAGACCAGATGTAGCATACGCATTGAGTGTTGTAAGCCGGTATTAGGCAAACCCAGGGGAGAAGCACTGGATAGCAGTAAAGAACATTCTCAAGTACCTGAGGAGGACTAAGGAGATGTTCTTGGTGTATGGCGGAAAAGACCTCCAGATCGAGGCCTTTGCTGACTCCAGCTTCCAGAGTGACAAGGATGACTCCAAGTCCATGTCGGGTTATGTCTTTACCCTCAATGGAGGGGCGGTCTGTTGGAAGAGTTCCAAGAAGGACACCGTTGCTGACTCAACGATGGAAGCGGAGTACATAGCTGCTTGCGATGCCGCAAAAGAAGCTGTCTGGATGAAGAAGTTCCTCACAGAACTTCAGGTGGTTCCTACCAGTGTTGATCCAATACCTCTGTATTGCGACAACAACAGCGCTATAGCTTTAGCGAAGGAACCCAGGTCCCATCAGAAGTCCAGACACATCTTAAGGCGGTATCACCTAATCAGGAAGATCGTAGATCGCTGGGAGATCGAGGTGAAGAGAGTAGATATGGAGAATAACACTGCTGTTCCATCCACTAAGGCCATTCCTCAGACGCAGTTCGATAGGCTATTCGGGATGATAGGTCTGCGATATGCCAGTACATGGCCCTAGTGCAAGTGGGAGATTGTTAGTGTTTATGCCGTAGAGGCCATTACTGTATCATACTAGTTTGTATATTACTAAATGGAAGCTTGGGATATTCATATTTGTATTAACAGTCTTGCTAAAAATGGTAGTATGCTACTTGGTTTGTTTCTACTTTAATATGTGCATGTGTTTCTTTTAACATATCGCTTATACATATTAGTAGAGCCCTTAGGATCTTTGCTTGATTACCAGCCTTGTGATGGCAGTCACACTAGTGGGGGCTGGGTAGTCTATAAGCAACATCCTATACAGGTCCTTGGTCGTAGGATTATCAAGATAGGGTATCGATACTCCGGAGTAGACTGGTGTGTACGCTTCTCATCCCAGCATAGGGAGATGGTCTGTCCCATAGCCATCAGTACGTCATACTGGAGATAGTATGCAGGTGCTCGTTAGGTTACGAGTACACCGGACAGGACTCGCCGGGAACTGCAAGTTGGTTTTATACCAATCGTCAGATAGCAGTTCCTAGGTGACATGAGTACAGCTTAGTCCGTCGAATTGACACTGCTACTTTGCCTCAAGTGTGTTCCCACTGTTCTTAGATTACTACCCTACCACGGCTCAAAGGAGTCGTGCAAACAGGTAGTAGTTGGGTGCAGTCCCGAAGCGCTAGGAGGCAGTGGTGGTTAGACAGGATTCGTCTCTCCCGGTATTGGGGGTTGATATTGCGCTGTGTATGGAGAGCCATTACGCAAAGTCCCTGGCCAGGGCAAACGAGATTTACTGGTAGGTTCCAGTAGTTTCTCAAGGTGTAATGGGCTTTACTCCGACACGACTTATACCGCTATTAGGGGTCTGACATTTACCGCCCCCTAGGCCTGATATGCGATAGACCTAGACGAACAGACCAGACTGTACATAGATTGTCACATCAGACTCAGTTGGAGTTTGGATGGGTTTCCTCATCGTCCTTCTTATCGACATCTACCTGGGGACCGTTACGTACAGCTAGTACCGCTTACGGCCTATGGTTAAACCCACTGCCAGCGTAGTGTCGAGTCTTTAGAGTCCCACACAGAGAGTTTCCCTGCACCGGACAAAAGGTGTAGAGGCCGTATGGTTTTACGGGAGGGCCGCGATCACTTACGTACACTTATGCACGTATTATGATCGGGCAGATAATACTAGCGGGCTTTGGTTTAAACCAGATTCTAGTATTATACAGATGGATTTATTCAGTCAAAAATTATCCGTGTTTTTCGGAAATACGGATGGGAGGGGCAGTCTCATAATTTTTCGGGAAGCTTCTAGAAGAAGGTGACTCATTTGTATTTATTTCTTTTGGATTAAACACAAATGAGGTGGAGAGATGAGTTGTAAGTTTTCATTAAATGCTTAATGACTCATGAGGTGATTCACCCTTAGGATTAAATGAAGCTCACAAGATATTTCTAGATATTTATCAAGAGATATTTGTATGCTTCATTATATTCTTTCATGAGTATTATTCATTATCATTATCACAAAAGTTTTCTCTCTTCTCAAGTCTTCATCTTCATCCTCAAACCCTAATAGCTCTCATGAGTTGAGAATCCTAGGGTTTAAGTGACTAAGTAATTCATCTAAATACTCTACACCCTCTAGGACTTCTAGATTAGCAAACTAGAAGCCGTAGTTATCTCAGATTCGCGATAGAAGCTCGGACTATAAGACTCTCGGGTGGATCGTCTTTGAATCGAGGAGGCCGTTGTGGTGCCCATGTTCAATAGAGCTTATGAGGTGTGGAGGACAGCGATGAAGACCCGAAGGACAAGTAACGTGAGGTATAACTTCGAATCCGAGTAGTTAAACCTCTCGTAGTTTGCTAGCAATGGTTTAGACACGATCTGTGTGCTCAAGTCCGTGTTACGAAACTTTGATAATTGTTTTTCATATATTCCGCCTCCCCGCGAGCACGTGGGGTGCGTGACATGGACTTACAAGGTCCATAACGGTTCGAGAAACTATTGATAGTATTTACCAGTAGATCTCAGCAACCATGGCCAGGGATTTCTTATTATGGCCAATCGAGCATAGCGCAACATCAACCCCCAATACCGGGAGAGACGAATCCCCTCCTATCGCTCATTGCTTCCATGTGACTCGGGACTGTACCCAAAAACCACCTGTTTGCACGACTCAGTAGAGCCGGGGTAGGGTGGAAATCAAAGCACAGTGGGAGACATACAAGACTCTATGACAATCTCGGGTCGACAGACTAACCTGTACCAGTGTCACCAGAGAACTGCTATCTGACGTGAGGTATAATACCATCTAGGAGTTCTCGGCGAATCCGTTTAGTGTACCCAGTCTACACTGAGCACCCGTATACCATCTCTGATGTCAAACACCAATGGATATAGGATCATCCATCGCCCATCACATATGACGAGAAGCTCTACGCTAGTCTACTCCGGAGTATCGATGCCTTGTCTCGATATCCCCCCGACTAGGAACAATTAAAGGATGTACTCACAGACTACCCAGACCCCACTAGTATGATCTCTAACATAATCCTGGTAGTCAAGTACACATCCTAAGCGCTTTATCAATATGTAACATAGAGACATCAAGTGTACATATTAAGATAAAGAGCAACCAGATAGCGTACTATCATGTCGAGTAAGAAAGTCCTCCCTATATATGTCCAAACATCCACTATAATATACATTATATGTACAATAATGGCCTCTAGGGCATACATATAACTAACAACAAGAATTTTGCTCACTTTAGAAATATTTTTCTCACTCATTTTCTCCACCTTCTAAAAAGCTAGAGAGCTTGAGGAAGGAGATGAAATAAAGCAACCATGGAAAAATTCAAGTGTAGAATGACAACCATGGGTGAGTTAATATCATATACTTTGTAGAGACTAAACCATGGCTAATGATAATGGTTGGGTTAATAAATATTTAATGTAAGACAAAGTTAGTGACTAAGTCAATGAGTTCTATAAGCTTCCACTAAGCTTGAACCATGTGACTAATTTCCAACTAATTTTGATTTAATTTAAATAAATAAAACACATCATTATGATAAGCATGGTGCGAGTCTCATGCACCCATGTCTCATGTATCATCTAACATGACACAAAAGAATGTACATTAATATATATCACATATATACTAAGTGAACATCAGTGAGAAAAAGAAATGCTTAAGTGAGCTAATATTAGTTAATTTAAGTTAATATATCAAATATATAATTATACATTAAATTATTAAATCAACACTTGATTTAATAACCCATCTATATCATATACAACCGACTAATATCAAATGTATCAACTTATCGAATTAACACTTGATCCGATAACCCGGCTATATCACATATAACTGACCGATATCACATATCGCGAGAATAGAATGCGGTATCACATACGCGTATTAATCTCGGTCCCGCACATATCATATATGTGCTCCTATTTCATTTCGCTTGAGCCAGGAAACCTCTGTGCAGGACTCTAAAGACTCGTCAATACGCTGGCAGTAGGTGGTGATCATATCAGTCACTCACAAGCAGCAAGCGGTCTGCTAAAAGTAACGGCCACCCGAGTATTGAGCGATCAGAAGATCAACAAGCAAGTCTGCTCATACTCCTACGAATCCAATAAGTAACACTACCGTACAGTCCGGTCTCTTCGTCTGATATGTCGCATATCTTAGCCTGGGGGTGGTAAACGTCAGACCCCAATAGACTGATAAGTCATGCCGATGTGAGGCCCATAACGATTCGAGAAACTACTGATAACACTTACCAGTAGATCTCAGCAACCATGGCCAGGGATTTCCTTTTATGGCCAATCGAGCATAGCGTAACATCAACCCCCAATACCGGGAGAGACGAAATCCCCTCCTATTGCTCATTGCCTCCATGTGACTCGGGACTGTACCCAAAAACCACCGTTTTGCACGATCTCTTGAACACGGTAAGGTGGAAATCAAAGCACAGTGGGAATCACACAAGACTCTATGACGATCTCGGGTCGACAGACTAACCTGTACCAGTGTCACCAGAGAACTGCTATCTGACGATATGTATAATACCATCTAGGAGTTCTCGGCGAGTTCGTCCAGTGTACCCATTCTCCATTGAGTAGCCGTATACCTTCTCTGATGTCAAACACCAATGGATATGGGATCATCCATCGCCCATCATATGGGTCGATAAGCGTATACGCCGGTCTACTCTGGAATATCATGCCCCGTCTCGATACTCCTACGACTAGGAACAATTGAAGGATGTACTTACCGACTACCCTTGCCTCACTAGTATGATCTGCATCATAATCCTGGTAGTTAAGTACTCATCCTAAGGGCTTTATCAACATGTAATAGAGAGACAATAAGTGTACTTGTTAAGATAAAGAGCAACCGTATAGCATACTATCATGTTGAGCAAGAAAGTCCTTCCTATATATGTCCAAGCATCCACTATAATATACATCACATGTTTAATAATGGCCTCTAGGGCATACATATAACTAACACATAGAAGATTGGGCACCTAAATGAGAAGAACATAAAAATTCTTCAGGGTGAGGGGCTTCTTTCGGGCTGAAGAAGGTGGAGTTTGGGCTATGTGAGAGTTGCATTTGTGAAAGCAAAGCATTCTCATATTTCAAATTGGAGGCGTAGCGAAGAAAACCAAGAAGCTGGAGATGGTGCATACGGACGTATGGGATCCGTGTTGGATATGTATGCCCCAAAGGTCATTATTGTATATGTATAAAAGTAGATACTGGGGATATGTATGTACAGGTTATTCTTGCTCAGTTATATAGTATATTATTTCAGTTGTCTTTTATCAGAATACGTGTATTTGTTTTTACTGATGTTTTATCTAACTTGCACATATTGATAAAGACTTGATATAGTAGTATACTATTATGGTTTGACTTTATTTTAACATGGCATAAGTTTACACGTTATTACATATTGCGGTTACATGTTGATAAAACCCGTAGGATCTTGCTTGACTACCTGCGTTGTGATGGCGATCATACTTGTGGGAGCAGGGTAGTCCATAAGCACATTCGTAAATGGTCCCTAGTCGCATGAGTATCGAGACTGGGCATTGATACTCTAGAGTAGACTAGTGTATATATTTCTAGACCTCGACGAGGGGCGATGGTTGGTCCCGCAGCCATTGGTCTGATGCATCTAAGATCGTATACAGGTGCTCACTGTTAGTTATATGTATGCTCTAGAGGCCATTACTGTATATATGATGTATATTGTAATGGAAGTTTGGACATATATAGGGAGGACTTTCTTGCTCGACATGATAGTATGCTATCTGGTTGTAGTTTATCTTAACATGTACTCTGATTGTCTCTATGTTACATGTTGATAAAGCCCTTAAGATATGTACTTGACTACTAGGACTATGATGAGATCATACTAGTGGGGCCATGGTAGTCGACGAGTACATCCTATAACTGTTCCTAGTCGAGGGTGTATCGAGACAGAGCATCGATACACCAGAGTAGACTAGCTCATGCGCTTCTTGACCCATATGATGGGCGATGGATGATCTCATATCCATTGGTGTTTGACATCAGAGAAGGTATACGGGTGCTCAGTGGAGACTGGGTACACTGGACGGACTCGCCGAGAACTCCCAGATAGTATTATACCTCACGTCAGATGGTAGTTCTCTGGTGACATTGGTACATGTTAGTCTGTAGACCCGAGATCGTCATAGAGTCTTGTGTGATTCCTACTGTACTTCGATTTCCATCATACCACGTCCAAGAGGGCGTGCAAGAAGGTGGCTTTTGGATAAAGTCCCGAATCACATGGAGGCAATGAGCGATAGGAGGGGATTCGTCTCTCCCGGTATAGGGAGTTGATGTTGTGTTGTGTTCGATTGGCTATAACTGGAAATCCCTGCCCGGGGTTGCTGAGATTTACTGGGAAGTGTTATCAGTAGTTTCTCAAACTGTTATAGACCTCATATTGACACGACTTATCAAGCTACTGGGTTCTGAAGTTTACCACCTCTAGGAGAGATATGCGACATATCAGACGAAGAGACCGGACTGTACGGGAGTGCTACTGATTGGATTCGCAGGAGAATATACAGGCGTGCTTGTTGATCTTCTGATCGCTCAATACCTGGGTGGCTGTTACGTTTAGCTGACCGCTTGCAGCTTGTGGGTGTTTGATATGATCATTACCTACTGCCGGCGTATTGACGATTCTTTAGAGTCCTACACAGAGCTTTCTTGGCTCAGGCAAAACGGAGTAGGAGAACATATATGATATGTGCGGGAGCGAGAATAATACGTGTATATGATACCGTATTAGATTCTCACGATATGAGATATCGGCCGGGTATATGTGATATAGCCGGGTTATCGGATCAAGTGTTGATACGATGAACTGATACAGATTATATTAGTCGGTTATTTGTGAAATAGCCGGATTATCGGATCAAGTGTTGATTTAATAATTTAATGTATAATAATATATTTGATATATTAAATTACATTAACTAATATAAGCTCACTAAAAGATTCTTTTTCTCACTCGGGTAATACATTGATATATATGCGATATATGTTAATTGTATTATTTTATTTTGTTACAATAAATATTGTATATGTGATATATAATATTGTAACATGTTATGGTTATAAATGCAACATGTTTTGTGGAGTTTAATTGAGGTTAGAGTTTGGATTAGGGTTAAGTCTTCATGAAGCTTTCAAGAAGCTTCTTGAAGCTTTGAGTTTGACTTGGATATTTTGCATAGATATTTCCTTAATCCAACCCAACCCTTTACCCTAGTTAAATCTCTACATGGGTTAAGTCTTCATACTTAACCCATGGTTGCAATTCTAACCATTGACTAGAGTTTCATTATTCATCACAAAGGATTCTTCTTCTTCTTCCTTGAGTTCTTGATGAAAAGCTTTCTAGCTTTTTCATTAGTGATGATTTTGAGTGAGATTAAGAAAAAAAATGAGAGCATAAATCCTACTTCATCATCCTAATCTATCCTAGCCATTTAGATTAGGGTGTTCACTTCATTTAGTGAGTGAGAGCTTGTGTTATAGAAATTTCAAGGTAGATCATCTTAGTTATCGAAGATCGGAAGCAAGCTTGCATCTTTCTCTTCGTGGAGCCTCTCTAGAGTCCGGAAACTCGATGATCGCAGCGAAGGGACCTCAACACGGAGCTTTAGAAGTGAAGGACCGGACTACAAAGGTTGTAATCCCAAACTCTTAGATGTTAAAGTGTTTAACATCCTTTGTTTCGCCTAATCTCTAGTTTAAAGATCTTAGTTAGGGTTGTTCGGCATGTCTAAATTTTAAATCGGGCATGGTTGATGTCTTATAGACCCTTTTGAGAGTGCCTAGTAAACATACAGTGGTATCAGAGCCAAGCTAGAGCTTTAGGCGAAGTCTAGACGAAGTTTACAGTCCGATCGAACCCCGAAACCCCGGTTTGGACCCCTCTCTAGATATTTTCTAAAAATGTGATTTTTTCTGCATTAAAAATACTCAAAAAAATCAGCAGGGAATTCTAAGGATTTATGTAAAAAAAGAGCCATTAATTCGCTTAAAGCGCCGCGGAACCGCGGCCGTACCATGGCTTGCGCGGCGGTTCCGCTGCGCTACAGTGGCATTAGGGTTTGAATTTTGTACAGTAAAATCCGTAGCTAAATCCTGATACTTCTGGGTATTTTTGATATTACTCAAGTGTTGAGTTTTCTGAGCTGTATTGGGGACTCATTGATTCGATCGGATAATTTAACTTCATTTAAGTTTTTTCCGGATAATTTTAGAACGTGTTAAAAAGTTCGAACGGATATCAATAACTCACTTTTTCCCCTGTCGGAATTTTTTTCAAAAGTTGGATTTTTTCTCGAGTTTGAAACTTCCGGAAAATTATACGAGTAACGCGGTGGACCCTCTAGAAGAACACAAACCTTAACTCGATTATGTGACCGTCTTGAACTGCCTCTAAACCTTAGGGTTTGGGGCAGTACGGCGTTGCCATATATGAGGCGTTGGCTTGACCCTTCTACGACTGGACCATTGGTACTGTGGCATGTGATGGATACTTTTTGAATTCCGCTCAAGTGTTGAGCTATTAGGGAAATCTTGGGTGTTTGTTTATTCGATCGGAAAGTTTGACATTGTCTTTTTATCTGGAATGTGATACAATATTTGGAATCCACATGTAGTTATGAGATAACTAATTTGAATGCTATAAATCTAGCAGTTCAGTCTCAGATGATCGGTTGCCATGGAATTTTGATGTGATCAAAAGTCCGTCGCAATCACGTAGCGTACGCGGATACTCGCCGGGTATACTTAATAGATTGCCACGCCCCATAGCCCTGACCAAGTGACTGTAGGAGAACCCCGTCGCCAAAAGCATCCGTTCGGATACTCGCGGCAGCGGTGTTTCTCCTTAGTGTACTTCATCGATGGCATCCGGAGGTGCGGCCGTCTACTAAAGTTTGCGACGAGCATTCGATCAGGATGTCGGGAATCTTGTTGAATTTCCCGACTTGATATTGAAAAGAGTTTTCGATAATGAGACTAAAATGCGGGGTTTATAATTATTAGGCATGCGATGTCTAAGGAATTCATTTGGTTAGGCATGCGATATCTAAGGTGGTTGCGGATTCCAACTGTTGTAGTTTTACACTTTCTTTTCTGCGACCGTAAGCGTAGTATGTGGTGTATCGCCGGCTTCGTTGCTATACATCAACGACAATCGGGATACGCATGCTTGTTTACGTTGATGATATGAGATATTATGTGTTGTTGTGATATGTTATATTGGATCGTCGTGTTTTGAATAGCCGGAGGTTTTATGTGAGATGAGGGTTTTTCTTTATCATTCATGTAAAATTCATTTGTATGTAATATTCTTTTATTGGGGCACTTCCGGGCTGAGGATGATGTCACCCTTGTATATTATTTACTATTCCGCATTAGGTAGACCTAAGGCTGGGAGCACAAGTAACCAGGTTCTAGGGTCCAGTGGGAGACCATCTCGAGGAGTCGAGACCGGGTCTCCTAACCCTAGAATTGACAGTGTTGCTTGCCGCTCTCGTAAGGGTCTAGGGATGTGGGTTTGGCTATTCATCGCGACCGTGGAATCCGTGTTTTATACAGGCTCGTACTAAAACACAGACCTTCTAGTATATCCAATATTTCATATATGTTTCTTCTGCTGCAATGTTCTGTGATGAGATCATATTACTGCCTGAGACGAATGTTTATATTATATATATGAGATATATGTTATATTGCAGATTTCGTTTCAAATGAGATGCTTGTGAAGTATAATAAAATGGGACTTCATTAATGAGATTAATGAAAATAAAAGAAAGCTAAAGATGTTGTAGAAGCTTATTTAAAAACTGGTAGCTCTAGTTCTTGCTTTGCATAGCGGTGTTCCTTGTAGAACATCCAGCACCTTATTCGATAAGGAAAGAGCTGAGATCCCTTCATCAGGACTGACCTCTTTAGCGAAACTAGCAGATGCTGCATACTCGGTTTGTCTTTTGATAGCTTCTATAGTTTTTGCTTTGCATAGTGGTATTTGTGAAATATCCTGCACCTTATTCGATAAGGAAAGAGCCGATGATCCCTTCACCAGGAGTGACCTCTTTAGCAAAACTAGAAAAACCTCAAAAACACTCCATTTAAAATCACTCGATTCTACGACGATATCAAGTTCATTACGCAAAAGCTTTTCTTAAAAACCTGTCGTAGCCCTCCGTCATTTCAGATAAGTACTACTTAGTATTCGTGCTGCGTTTGTTGACCTTAGCCAAGGCGTAGTGTGCGGTAGCTAATTAGTGCTTATCTGTATAAGCATATGATGCGATTGAGTTAGGGTAGTCGTGCGGCTTTGTTGACCTTAGCCAAGGGTCGTGCGGGTGGGTTTAATTCAATCGGAAAATGACGGGTTGAACTTGGCTAGCACTTATGATTTGTTGACCTTAGCCAAGGTCATAAGTTGCTAGGGGAAAAATTATCGGGAATTTCAAGTGTTGAAATTTGCAATGAGGTTGCATACCTTCTATGAGATAGTTGGATCCCGATACCCGCTACGAGTAAGAGTTACTCCTGGGAGAGTTTTACACATTACAATTAGGCGATCAAGTAGGTGTCTAGAAATGTGTTAACGGGGTTACGCCCCTGGGAAAACGAGGTTTATTTTAATTAGGTCTGTGCGAAAGCGCGGGGAACCTCTCTCAAAGTACCGGTACTGGCCTGGCTGAAAGATTGGCCAACTTGTAGGGTGTAATTAATCCCGGCCAGTCTTTCCTTTTAGGGTTTGAAGGAAGATTTGACTGAAACAGTGGGAGACATCCTGATTAGATAAATTGATAACCAATCTAATCTTGTAAAAGCGCAGCTGAGTGTTTTCTTCTCTCTCTCTCCTGGTTGCGACTATGTCACGCCTTAATCAAGATAATAATATGGATGTATTGACCGAACCCGCTTGTTATACTGTGATAGGGGACGTTGGTCCCGCTCCAACTTATAATTGTTATAAGACAGAGCAGGAAATAGGGGATTACCAGAATTCCCGTGCTGCCCAAACGAAGAAAGTGCATGCTGATGCATCTTCTTCGGGTGTGTTCATTACCGAGAACTGTTTCTCAGTATCCTTTACGTCCTGGGTATGAGATACCGGATCAGGATCCTACAAATGTAATTTGTTACATGGGCTACAGATAGGTAGAGAACTGAGAACGGGTGATAAGTTTCATGAGATAGAAATGGTGCAAGCGTTGCAGCCAAGTCTGTTGGTAGTTATCACCCTGTATTGCCAGAATACATTGATTATGAACGAATTTTATTAGATATCGAACCAGATATACAACATCATATCAGTCTCTTTATAAGTAAAGAAAGGATATAATTTTGTATTGTTGGATAATATTTTGAACATTTCCTATATCAAGAGTTGATCGGTTCAGGCACGTTATCTAAAAGCATAGACGTTCTAAATCAAACTACAGTTCCTAATGTATAGAATACACACAAGAGGAAGAGTTCAGAAATGAACGAATCCTTCTTAAGGCATTGTAGACTAGGTCATATCAATGTGACCCGACTAGCTGAAGTTACATTTAGATGTATATTTAAATTAGTTTGGATTTACATCTTATGAAACTTGCCGGTCATGTCACAAAGATTAGATGACCACAACTCTGTTTATTGGAAACAGAGAAAGAGTTAGTGAACTTTTGGGATTGATACATACTGATGTATGAAGGTCCCCTGTCTGCACATGCCAAGACCGGTTCTTTGTACTTCATTACATTCTCTGATGATCTCTCAAGATTCAGACATATGTTCCAGTTGAAACACAAGTCTGAAGCTTTTGAGATATTCACAGAATATAAGTTAGAAGTAGAGAACCAAAAATGGGTATAAGTATTATGTCCTTTGATGAGATCAGGGAGGAGAATACTTGAGCACGGAATTCCTGGACTATTCTAGAAGAGAATGAGATTCTCTCTTAGCATTACTCCTCCGTATACACCATAGCACGATGGTATATCGGGGCGGAGCAATAGCACCCTATGTGATATGGTGTGCTCTATGATGAGTACTACTGAGTTTCCTATTTCCTTTTGGGAGTTATGCACTTGAGAAGCTGCATACCTATTGAATAGGGTTCAATCAAATCAGTTGCCTACCACTGCATATGTGATATGGAAAGGGAAGAGCCCATATCTTAAGTTTGTTAAGATTTGGAGTTGTCCGGCCTATGTCTAAAAAGAAAAATCCGGACAAGCTCGAGGAAAAGTCAGTTCTGTGAAAGTTTGTTGGATATCCCAAGCATTTGCAAGGGAATATCTTCTATCTAACCGAGGAACAAAAGATATTTTGTTTCTCAACATGCCACCTTTTTGAAAGGGAATTTCTTATGAAGAAATTAGTGGTCATGAGGTAGAACTAGAAAGAGTTCCAGCTATACAAACCGCAACTGATGATTTGGTAGAACCAAAGGATTCAATAGTTTCCAACGAACCTTAGCCTCTCCGCCGATCTGGTAGGGTTCCTCATCCACTTGAGAGATACTTTGGTTTCTCTATGACAGTGGGAGCGAGGATTGCATCATGAGATGATGACCTAAATAGTTTCGAGCAGGTCATCAGGAGTGGGACTCTGTAAGAATGGTTGGATGCTTAGTGATCTGAGATGGAATCCTTATACACCAACAAAGTATGGACTTTGGTTTCTTTATCTGAAGGGTTAAATCCCCATCAGGAGCAAGTATATCTTGAGAAGATTACTTGGTGTACATGGAAAAGTTAAGACTTTCAAAGCTATGCTTAAGTCCATCCAGATCCTACTTGCCACGGCTACATACCATGACTACGATATCTGGCGGTTGGGTATCATGACTGCTTTTCTAAATGATGATTTGGAAGAGAGCGTCTATAAGTACATAGCCAGAGGGCTTCGAAGACAGTGGGAGCAGCGGAAAAATGAGCAAGATGTTTTATGTGATAAATCAGGCATCGCGGAGTTGGAACGTCAATTTTGATGAGGTAGTCAAAGAGTTTGACTTCATCAAAATGGTAGATGAACCTTGTATATACAAAAGGGTAGTAGAGAGTATGGTGGTGATCCTCGTAGAGTACGTGGATGACATACTCTTGATAGGGAAGGTGTTCCCTATGCTACGCTCGGTCAATCTCCGCATATCACAAGAATTCTGCATATAGGATCAAGTGATACCTCCTAAATCCTAGGTTTTATATCTATGAGATAGATCTAAATAGATGTTATGATTCTCATTAGGTGTAGTGAGATGGTATCAATCGATCCTGGGGAGAATCACTGGAAAAGTTCCAGGGTGATAAAGACGACTGAATGTCAGTCGCAGGCATTGTCTTTACCCTCAGTGGAGGGACGGTATGTTGGAAGAGTTCCAAGATAGATACCATGACTTACTAGACGATTAAAGGCAAGATACGTCGTTACCAAGGATGCTACCAAAGAGGCAGTCTGGATATATATAAGTTCATGAGATGAACTTCGTTCCTACCATTGTGTGACAATGGAATTGTGGCTTATGCCAAGGAACCCCCGTCCCATCTAAAATCCAGATATAATTCTTAGGCAGTATCACCTGATCATGGAGATGGTTGATCTCCAGGGAGATCAAGGTTAGGAAAGAAGACACAGAGGACAAACAACGCGGATCCACTCACAAAGGCCTTTTTCCCAGTAGAGACTTTTATGAGATGGTTGAGTATGAGATACATCAACCACAGCTAATTGTTGGGTATGTGATACCACAACAGATGGCCCTAGTGAAAGTGGGAGATTGTTAGTTATATGTATGCCCTAGAGGCCTTTACTGTACATATGATTTATATTGTAATGGATGCTTGGACATATATAGGGAGGACTTTCTTGCTCGACATGATAGTATGCCATCTGGTTGTACTTTATCTTAACATGTACTCTGATTGTCTCTATGTTACATGTTGATAAAGCCCTTAGGATATGTACTCGACTACTAGGACTATGATGAGATCATACTAGTGGGGCCATGGTAGTCGACGAGTACATCCTATAACTGTTCCTAGTCGAGGGTGTATCGAGACAGGGCATCGATACACCAAAGTAGACTAGCATATGCACTTCTTGACCCATATAATGGGCGATGGATGATCTCATATCCATTGGTGTTTGACATCAGAGAAGGTATACGGGTGCTCAGTGGAGACTGTGTACACTGGACGGACTCGCCGAGAACTCCCAGATGGTATTATACCTCACGTCAGATGGCAGTTCTCTAGTGACACTGATACAGGTTAGTCTGTAGACCCGAGATCGTCATAGAGTCTTGTGTGATTCCTACTGTGCTTTGATTTCCATCATACCACGTCCAAGAGGGCGTTCAAAAAGGTGGCTTTGGGGTACATTCCTGAATCACATGGAGGCAATGAGCGATAGGAGGGGATTCGTCTCTCCCGGTATAGGGAGTTGATGTTGTGTTGTGTTCGGTTGGCTATAACTGGAAATCCCTGGCCAGGGTTGCTGAGATTTACTGGTAAGTGTTATCAATAGTTTCTCGAACTGTTATAGACCTCATATCGACACGACTTATCAAGCTGCTGGGGTCTGACGTTTACCACCCCTAGGCGAGATATGCGATATATTAGACGAAAAGACCGGACTGTACGGGAGTGTTACCGATTGGATTCGAAGGAGAATGTACATACTTGCTTGTTGATCTTCTGATCGCTCTATACCTGGGTGGCTGTTACGTTTAGCTGACCGCTTGCAGCTTGTGGGTGTTTGATATGATCATCACCTACTGCCGGCGTATTGACGATTCTTTAGAGTCCTACACAGAGGTTTCTTGGCTCAGGCAAAACGGAGTAGGAGCACATCTATGATATGTGCGGGAGCGAGAACAATACGTGTATGTGATACCTTATTAGATTCTCACGATATGAGATATCGGCCGGGTATATGTGATATAGCCGGGTTATCGGATCAAGTGTTGATTCGATGAACTGATACAGATTATATTAGTCGGTTATTTGTGAAATAGCCGGATTATCGGATCAAGTGTTGATTTGATAATTTAATGTATAATAATATATTTGATATATTAAATTACATTAACTAATATAAGCTCACTAAAAGATTCTTTTTCTCACTCGGGTAATACATTGATATATATGCGATATATGTTAATTGTATTATTTTATTTTGTTACAATAAATATTGTATATGTGATATATAATATTGTAACATGTTATGGTTATAAATGCAACATGTTTTGTGGAGTTTAATTGAGGTTAGTGTTTGGATTAGGGTTAAGTCTTCATGAAGCTTTCAAGAAGCTTCTTGAAGCTTTGAGTTTGACTTGGATATTTTGCATAGATATTTCCTTAACCCAACCCAACCGTTTACCCTAGTTAAATCTCTACATAGGTTAAGTCTTCATACTTAACCCATGGTTGCAATTCTAACCATTGACTAGAGTTTCATTATTCATCACAAAGGATCCTTCTTCTTCTTCTTTGAGTTCTTGATGAAAAGCTTTCTAGCTTTTTCATTAGTGATGATTTTGAGTGAGATTAAGAAAACAAATGAGAGCATAAATCCTACTTCATCATCCTAATCTATCCTAGCCATTTAGATTAGGGTGTTCACTTCATTTAGTGAGTGAGAGCTTGTGTTATAGAAACTTCAAGGTAGATCATCTTAGTTATCGAAGATCGGAAGCAAGCTTACATCTTTCTCTTCGTGGAGCCTCTCTAGAGTCCGGAAACTCGATGATCGCAGCGAAGGGACCTCAACACGGAGCTTTAGAAGTGAAGGACCGGACTACAAAGGTTGTAATCCCAAACTCTTAGATGTTAAAGTGTTTAACATACTTTGTTTCGCCTAATCTATAGTTTAAAGATCTTGGTTAGGGTTGTTCGGCACGTCTAAATTTTAAATCGGGCATGGTTGATGCCTTATAGACCCTTGTGAGAGTGCCTAGTAACCCTACACTCACTGGGTGTGAGTACACTGGACGGACTCACGGAGAACTTCCAGATGATACTATACCTATCGTCAGATGGAAGTTCTCAGGTGACATGTGTACAGGTTAGTTTTCGGACCTGAGATCGTCATTTGTCTCGTGTAAGTTCCTACTATCCTTTGATCACTACCCTACCATGGCTCTACTGAGTTGTGCAAATAGGTTTTGCTTGGGTACAGTCCCGAGCCACATGGAGACAATGAGCGATTGTTGGGGATTCGTCTCTCCCGGTATTTGGAGTCGATATCGCACAGTGTTCGATTGGTCAGGACCATAAGACCAAGGCCAAGGTAGCTGGGATTTACTGATAGGTTGATCAGTAGCTTCTTGAATTGGTCCTGAGCCTCATCGGCACGAATTATCGGGTTATTAGAGTCTGACGTTTACTATCCCTAGATCCGGTATGCGATACTCTTAGACGAAGAGACCAGACTGTATGGAGATTGTCACGGATAGGCTCAGTAGGAGTTCGGACGAGTTTGCTAGTCGGCCTTTCTTTTCGACAGCTACCTGGGTAGCCGGTACATATAGCCAGTGCCGCTGACGTGCTTGTGGTTAAACCTACTGCCAGCGTACTGTCGGGTCTTTAGAGTCCCACACAGAGGGTTTCTCTGCTTCGGGCAAAACGATGTAGAGGCCCTATGGTTTTACGGCTGGGCTTCGATCACATACGTGTACTTGTGCATGTGTAATGTTTGGGCGGATATACTAGTGGGCTTTGATTTAAGCCGAATCCTAATATTATATTCTTGGATTATTTTTTGTCATTGTATTCGTATTTTCTCGGAATACGGATACGAGTATGTATATACAGATGATGGGCATTCTTGTAATTATGCAAGGTGCTTCTAGAAGAAGACACCTTATATTTTGATTAACCATTTAGGTTAAATGGTTTAATGAGGTGGAGGGTGAGGTGTTATCATTCATTGAATGAAGCATGGCAAAGTTATGACTCATGGTTTACTATTCTAGTATGCTTGATATTTTGTAGAGATATTTTGTGTTTGCATTATTATCTCACACACTTAGCCATTCTTCATTCTATTCTTTTTCGAAACACTCTCACTTTCCTCCAAGCTTTCTTTTTATACCTCAAACCCTTATAGTCTCATGTGTTGAGAAACACAGGGTTCTTGAGAAAAATCAATCCATCATCTCACTCTACTTCATCTAGAATACTTAGATTAGCAAGCTAAGTACTCTAGTTGCCTCATATTTGAGATAGGAGCTCAAAGTAGGCACTCTCGGGTGGTTCATATTTGACGCGAGGAGGCCGTCGATCAAGCGCGATCTGTACATCTTTTGAGGAGCTTAAGGAGAGGATCGAAGACCCGAAGGACTTGGTTTCTTTAGGTATAGTTTCTATCATAGTAGATAGAGCTTCTCTAGTTGCTAGTAATGTTTATGGTTAGATCCGGTTTAGGGTTATTCTAGCGCTAAGTTTCATATCGTATTAAAAAATTTGTTCCGCAAATGGCCACAGATGATGGCTAGGGCGTTAGCATAACCTTTCATGATATCAGAGCCAGCCCATAAACCCTATAGTAGCAGATTTAAACAATGTTAATATAACGAAACCGAAATAACTCCGAAACACGAAACGATAAATTCAAGTTTCTGTCGAAATTTTCAATGGCTCTAATTTTTTTTAAACAATTGCAGAGTGCTCCTTTGGTTGTTAGATGAACACAGAACAAAAACGAGGCAATTCCATCACCATGTGGCTGCCAAAACACCATTATGACCGGCCCCACCTGTTTTTAGTGAGGAAATGCCTTGAATTTTGTTCTGGGTTCTTGTCTCTTGTATTTAAGGTTTCAAGTGTTGTTTGTTTTTTCCCAGGTTGGATATTATGTTATCTTGTGATTAGGGGCAATTCAGGATATTTCGAAGTCATTATTTTTAACACTGTTTAATAGTTCAGTACATACATTACTATCTGCGGTTGTGAATGTCATTAGAGTGGTATAACCCGTCTAACTGCTATATGTTCTTTTAGACGGGTTTACGAACATGACATTCACATTGATGTTCTGTGTTTGTGCAGTGGTTGTGGTTGTCATGGTGGATAGCTTGTGGTGCAATGTTAGTGGTACAGTGGAGATTCATTTGTATATTTGTTATTGCGGAGTGAGCGTCCGATATGTGGACAGCCGTTACTGCCTATTGTATATTATTTGATTGGAGCATGACCGGGTTGAGGTCGATGTCACCTTTGTACATATTATTTTTCTTTTCCGTACTAGATTTACCCCAAGGTGGAGTGCACGAATAGCCGGGTTTTAGAGGGCAACAAGCCCGCATATCATGGTATTGAGACGGATGGGGCTTTACTCTAGAATTGGCGGGCTATTCGCCACACTCGTAGGGGGTATAGTTTGACCCACGGAGGGGCGCCTAAGTTACCGGATTCCATGAAGTGTTGGGTGGCCCATTCACTTTGTTGATTGGGGTTTCCTCACTTCTGGGATTGGCGGGTAACTTGCCGCGCTTGTAGGGGTCCAGGTTATCATTGCACAGGCTATCTACACGACCAGAAACGTCGGGTTTTATTTGCGGCTCAAATGAAACCGGAGGCTCCAAGATTCTCCACCATTCTGTGTTGCTTGCTGAGATTCTGTATTATTGCTTATTATCAAGCCTGGGATGAATGTTATATATATACTAGTAGATGTTGTATATGTTTTGCACCCGCGCTAGTCCAGTCCCCGCTCTGTCGTTAGTTAAGTAACCTAACGGGCGATGACGGGTCCAGTGGCGAATGCGGATGGCATATACGTACATTGTATTTTCGTTCTTTTCTGGTGTGATAGGATTAATTGATGGGACCGCATTAATTTTGATTAATGCAAGAAAAAAACCTAAAAAGATGTTGTTGGTACAAATTTTGAAAAACTGTAGTAATATTCTTCCGCTTTGCATAGTGGTATTCGGTCGTGAATATCCAACACCTCTTTCCTGGAGGCAAGAGCCGAGATCCCTTCGCCAGGAATGACCTCTTGAGCAAAAGTTTATGCTATAGATTACTCGGTTTTCTTCAAAATCAATAGTTTTCAAAAGCGAAGCTTAAACCACTCATTTTCAAAACTATCAGGTTCCTTCAACGATATCAAGTTCAATACGTTAAAGGGTTTTTCGCCAAAAACCCAGCCATAGCCTTCCGTCGTTTCAGAAAATTAGTACTTAGTATTCGTGCTGTGTTTGTTGATTATTCGTTAAGGCACAGTGAACGGTAGCTGGATAATGATTCTCTGTTGCATAGATAGATGCGATTGGTTAGGACAGTCGCGTGATTTTGTTAATTAGTCGTTAAGGTTCATACGGGTAGGTCTAATGCAATCTTGGATAACGACAGGTTGAACTTAACCAGGACCTTTTGATTTGTTGATTATTTGTCAAGGTCACTTGGGTCCTAGGGGAAAAAACCACATCGGGATTTTCAAATATACAGGAAACTTGCAGATTTAGCATACCTTCTGGAGTGTGGTGGTTAGAGTGGATTCCATCTATGTCATCACACAATGATAGTTGGATCCCGATTCCACTGATGAGTAGGATTACTCTTAGGAGATTATTTTACTAAACAATAATGCTATAAACCAAGTAGGTGTCTAGAACGGTGTTATCTGGGCTACGCCTCTAGGGAAAAGAGGTTACATAATTAAGGAACTTCGCGAAAGCGTTTACCTCCCTCGAAGTACCAACACTAGCCTGGCCGAAAGGTTAAGCAAGTATTGTAACATGCGATTAATCCCAACTAATTCTCCTTTTAAGGTTTGATGGATAATTAGAGAAAACGGTAGGAGCCATCTGGTTAGATTAACTTATAACCAATCTAATCTTGCAAGAGCGTATGCTAGGTGTTTCTTTTCTTTCTCTCCAGGTAGCAACCATTTCACGCCCTAATCAAGATAATAAAAATGTATCGCTTGACCGATCCGAATTCTTATTTAGGGCTAAGGAACGTCGGTTCGGCTCTAAACTATGACAACAGTCATGAGTATGAGTAAGGGAAAAAGGATTGCATGAATTCCATGATAACCACAACGAAGAAGAAGCACATTATTGCGTCTTCTTCAGGTGTTCTTGTTATTGAGAACTGTTTTTCGGTCAGTCCTGCCTCTTGGATACTAGATACCGGATCAGGATCTTATATCTATAATTTATTACAAGAACTAAGAAAAAGTAGGATAGTTGGACCTGGTGATATGACCCTCAGAGTAGGGAAAGGAGCACAAGTTGATACTGCAGCCGTCGATGAATATCACCTTGTGTTGTCAAAAGGTAATACTATGATTTTGAACAATTGCTACTATGTACCTTCCATGGTTTGCAACATCAAATCAGTTTCTTTATTCGATAAAGATGGATATAAGTTTGTTCTTGATAGAAATATCATGAATATTTACCTTAATCAGGTATTGGTTGCAGAAGGTACACTGTGTAATGGTATCTATGTTCTAAATCAAAACACAGTTTTCAACGTACAAAACACAAGCCAGAGAAAGAGTCCAGAAATGAATGAATCCTACTTATGGCATTATGGACTTGGTCATATCGAAGAGAAAAAACTAAGTAAGTTACATAAAGATGGGCTTTTGAATACGTTCGAATTTTTATCTTATGAAACTTGTCTGTCCCGTCTTAAGGGAAAGATGACCAAATCTCCATTCACCGGACACGGAGAAAGAGCAGTAGAGCTTGTTCATACCAGAATATTGCATTTAATACTGCCCATTCTTCTGCTTGTTTGTTTATAGGCAGGTTCTTTTGATCCATGTTGCTACATATTTACAGGTTATAGGTTCCCAGTCCAAACTAAAGCAAATCATACAAAATTTCCACAGTTATGCCAAAGTCTAGAACATCTGTCATAAACAGATAAAATCCAGGTTCCGGTCATCCGCATCCGTCCAGTGCTTCTTACCAGTTTAAGAGACAAGATAAATAACAGTGGTCATTCATGTCTCGGACAAGCACAGAGCACGACAGGAGAAGCACAAGATTCAATGGGTGCGTAGAGCTCTAGAGAGATAAAGGTCAAATGAATTAAAAGTGAAGCCATTTTGGACCGTTGAAGATCTGAAGAAATTTTGGAATCATTTTGCAAATTGGGACCTATCAAACATAAGAACACAGCAACACAAGAAACCATGAAAAAAATGACAAACCAATACCCCCAAAGAGCCGTGGAACCACGACCAATGTGGCCATTATGCAGCGGTTTCGCAGCCGAGTTGACTCAGTGTCAGAAGATTTTTGGGGTCATTTTGGTAATTGTGTTAGGGCTCAGAATTTGGCCCTAGTGTTTCAGCTCTCAGCCTATAAATAGCCCAGTTTTGTGCCAAGTAAAGGATACTTCTTTTTAGTTAGATTTTAGTGTAGTTTAGCTTGTTGTTTCTTCTTCTTCATCATCTTCCTTCATTAAAGTGTAGTGAGAGCTCTTGAGTGGAAGTTAAATGAAGATTCTTATCTTGTATTTTTATTTCCATGCATTGTATTTTTAATTCTTAGTGTAACTTTATTTCTTATTGTTAAGTAGTTGTTATTTCTTATTAGAACGCCTTTTCTTTTCTTGTTTTGTTTTCCTTCTTTTCTTATTCGTATTTTCAAGCCATGATACTCGATGGAGTTCCTTACTTAGGTGAGGACCTATGTAGTTAGCTTGCATATTTGTAAAACCGTATTTTTCCTTTCTTTCTTTCCTTCCTTCTTGTTTTATTTTTATTTTTATTTAAATGTGTGAATAATTTCCTCGCTTGTTAGGGGCTAAGGAAGGTTAGTATGAGGGAAGGAAAAATCTCTTGTGCTTCTCTTCGCCAAACATCCTAAAACGAACCTAGACCAAACAAACGCAACCTCTTCACTTAGGCGCGCTATACGTGACATATAGCCGTGACCTAAGTCGAGAAGTCCTTTGGGCGCATTACAACGTGACATGTAGTTGTGACTTAATTGGATACATGGTTGCGGGTGTTTGGCCTAGGGTTGGAAATAAGCGCACGTAGCGGACGGACAAGGAGCACTAAGAATGGATTTAGCGTTGGAAAGCTTGCTTAAACTCGCAAATCCCATTCCTATGTCCTCCTAATCCCCGTTACTTTCTATTATCCCAACTTCATTTTAAGAATGGCAAAAGAAAAGCACAAGACTAATCTTAACTCTACTAACCAACCTTAATCCTAACAAGCTTACTTGAACATAAATACGATCACTTAGGATAGTTTTGAACATACACATATACATTCTTGAATTAACTCGTCTAAGACGAGAACAGACATACAACCATCTCCCTGTGGATCGACCCGTGCTCAACCGGCTAGCTGAAAAATGATACCGTCTTAATTGCGGTAAGTAGAGAACGAAAGTAGAACACATATAATAACACGTATCGGCGGTCATTTCCGCCGATCAATTAGAGCTCTTGGGACTCATACACAGTGATGTGTGTGTTCCGATGTCTATACATGCAAGGGATGGGTTCTCGTACTTCATCACATTCACTGACGATCTCTCTAGGTTCGGATATGTGTATCTTATGAAACACAAATCTGAAGCTTTTGAGAAATTCAAAGAATTCAGGAATGAAGTAAAGAACCAGACTGGAAAAAGTATCAAGGTCCTTCGATCTGATAGAGGAGGGGAGTACTTAAGCACGGAATTCCTAGAATACTTAAAAGAGAATGGAATTCTATCTCATCTTCCTCTTCCGTATACACCATATCACAATGGTGTATCGGAGTGGAGGAATCGTACCCTTTTAGATATGGTTCGTTCCATGATGAGTAATGCTAAGTTGCATCTTTTATTCTGGGGACACGCGCTTCAAACAGCGGCATATCTTTTGAATCAAATTCCATCCAAATCCATGCCTATGACTCCATATGAAATATGGTGTAGTAAGAAACCATATCTTAAATTTATTAAGATATGGGGTTGTCCGGCCTATGTGAAAACACAGAAACCGGACAAACTTCAGGCACAATCAGTTCTATGTAAATTTGTGGGATATCCTAAGGATTCACTAGGATATCTGGTCTACCACACTGAGGAACAGAAGGTGTTTATATCTCGCCGTGCTACCTTTTATAAAGGGGGTTTCTTGCAAAAGAAACTAGTGGGAGTATGGTAGAACTGGAAGAAATTTCTGAACCACAAAATATAACAGAAGATTTGGTAGACCGCTAGATTCAGTAGTCCCAGATGAACCTTAGCCACTCCACAGATCTGGTAGGATTTCTCATCCTCCCGAGAGATATTACGGTTTTCTCATAGACGGGGATCGAGAGGATTGCATCTTGGAAGAAGATGACCCTACTAGTTTCAGGAAAACCATTATCAGTAGGGACTTTGATAAATAACTGGATGCTATGCGATCCGAAATGGAGTCCATGTACACCAATAAAGTGTGGACCTTGGATATTGCTCCACCTTGGGTAAAACCTGTTGGATGCAAATGATTCTACAAAAGGAACTTTGGTGTAGATGGGCAGGTGGAAACCTATCAGGCTAGACTCGTTGCAAAAGGTTTTCGTCAAAGACTAGGAGTGGACTATGAAGAAACCTTTTCTCCAGTGGCTATGCTTAAATCCATTCGGATCCTACTTGACATTGCTGCCTTCCATGACTATGAAAACTTGCAGATGGACGTAAAAATGACTTTTCTAAACGGAAGTTTGGAAGTGTGCGTTTATATGGATCAGCCAGAAGGTTTTATAGACAGTGGGAGCAGCGGGAAGGTGTGCACGTTGCTTAAATATATTTATGGATTAAAATAGGGATCGCGGAGCTGGAACATCTGTTTTGATGAAACAGTCAAGGACTTTGACTTCACCAAGAACGAGGATGAGCCATTATATATAAGAAGATTGTAGGACGAACTTTGGTATTCCTAGTCTTGTATGTGGACGATATTCTTTTGATAGGAAATGATATTTCTATGCTACAATCGGTCAAGCTTTTCTTGTCATAAAGGTTCTCCATGAAGGACCTGGGTGATGCCTCGTACATTCTGGGTATCAAGATTTACAGAGATAGATCTAAGAGATTATTGGGACTTTCGCAGTCCAGGTATATAGAGACAGTATTAAAGAGATTTAGTATGGAAGATTCCAAGAGAGGTAACATACCCGCACTGCACGGAATCACCCTCTCCAAAGAGATGTCTCCCAAGACTGATGAGGAAAGGGTTCGCATGAGCATTATACCTACGCTACGGCGGTAGGATCTATAATGCATGCGATGCTGTGTACCAGACCAGATGTAGCTTACGCGCTTAGTGTGTTGAGCCGGTATCAGTCAAACCCAAGTGAGGATCATTGGACGGCTGTGAATAATATTCTTAAGTACCTGAGAAGGACTAAGGAGATGTTTTTAGTGTACGGTAATGGAGACCTCAGGGTCGAGTCCATTACCGATTCCATCTTTCAAAGTGATAAGGATGACGGCAAGTCTATTTTGGTTTTTGTGTTCACCCTCAACGGAGGGGCGGTGTGTTGAAGGAGTTCCAAATAGGACACCGTCGCAGACTCGACGATGGAGGCTGAATACATTGCTGCAAGCGATGCCGCAAAAGAAGCAGTCTAGATGAAGAAGTTCATTGCTGAACTTCAGGTGGTTCTGTCCATTGTTGATCCAATACCTCTGTATTGTGATAACAATCCCATCAGAAATCCATACACATCATAAGGCGGTATCACCTGATCAAGGAGATCATTGATCGCCAGGAGATTGAGATACAGAGAGTGGACACTAAAGAAAACATGGTGGATCCATTTACAAAGGCCCTCCATAAAGCCCAGTTCGAGCCACTTTTTGAGATGTTGGATATGCGGTACGCCAGTAGCTAGCCTTAGTGCAAATGTTGGGTATTCGGTGCACTATGTACCGGCCTTTAGTGCAAGTGGGAGATTGTTGGATATGTATGCCCTAGAGGCCATTATTGTATATGTATACATATAGATGCTGGGGATATATATGTACAGGACATTCTTGCTCAGTTATATAGTATATTATTTCAGTTAACTTTTATCAGGATATGTGTATTTGTTTTTATTGATACTTTATCCAGCTTGCACATATTGATAAAGACTTGATATAGTAGTTTACTATTATGGTTTGACTTTATCTTAACATGGCATATGTTATACACGTTATTACATATTGCGGTTACATGTTGATAAAGCTCATAGGATCTCGCTTGACTACCCGTGTTGTGATGGCGATCATACTTATGGGAGCAGGGTAGTCCATAAGCACATCTTTAAATGGTCTCTAGTCGCGTGAGTATCGAGACTGGGCAATTATACTCCAGAGTAGACTAGCGTATACGTTTCTAGACCCCGACGAGAGGCGATGGTTGGTCCCACAGCCATTGGTCTGATGCATCTAAGATCATATACAGGTGCTCACTGGGTGTGAGTACACTGGAAGGACTCGCAGAGAACTTCCAGATGGTACTATACCTATCTCCAGATGGAAGTTCTCAGGTGACATGCGTACAGGTTAGTCTTCGGACCTAATGTAGGGTGTTTTTCGTCACCCTATTGAGATGGGAATACGCGCGTGCTTGTCAAGCGTACTACAGATTCCCCCTACCTAGGATAGGTTGGGGTTTATTGATTGCGGTGATTCGAATCTTCGGCAGCCGCGGACTAAGCTGCCGTTAATTACCCCTCGCCTTTGGAGCGAGGGAACCTCCGATTGACCGGTCAAACAGGTCATGCGAACTCAATGTGCAGTGTGCGTATGTGTGCCTTGAGGGATTTTGGATATATCGGGGTCCCCGTAGAGTTTTCTAATAGGGACAATGTTTTGGAGTATGTGTGTATATATAAAAAGGAAAGAATAGCGTCCAAAGGACGCGTGAGCGCTGGCGCCTAATGCGCTTGGCATATGGGTACTGGGCGCAGGCGCCTCACGAGCTTGGCACGCGGGCGCTGGATGCTGGCGCCTCGCGCGCTTTGCACGCGGGCGTTGGGCTCCAGCGCCTCACGCGCTTGGCACGTGGGCGCTGGGAACTGGCGCTTTACATGCTTTGCTCGTGGGCGCTGGGCGCTGGCGCCTTACGTGCTTGGCATGTGGGCGCTAGGCACTGGGCGCTGGGCGCCAGCGCCTCATGTGCATGGCACGCGGGCGCTGGGCGCCAGCGCCCCACGTTCTTGGCACGCAAGCACTGGACGCCAGCACCCTACGTGCTTGGCACGCGGGCGCTGGGCGTCAGCAGAAAAAAGGACTTTATCCCTGCACAGGGAGCTGTGCTTCCGATTTGACTCTTGGAGTTGAACTCCTGACAAAGAGGACCAAGGGAGGCTTAGCCCCTGCACTGGGAGTTGTACTCCCAAAAAGAAAGATTTATTATTTTATATATGTGTGTGTGTGTATGTGTGTATATATATATATATATATATTTTTTTTTTTTGAGGAGTTAAACTCCTAAAATATTTTCGGAGCTAATGAAAGGGGACTCCTTTCTTCTCCCTTGGGCCCTGGATCTTCCCCGAAGTGAGGTTTTGGAGGTGGGTCTCCTTCTTCCTCCTCTCTATTTGCTGGATCTTGGAGAAAAGAGGGTGGCATTTTATAAATCTCCCTTTTTGGAGATTTGATGGAAGATCCGCGTTCTCCTTCAAGGGTATTGTGGTGAAAAACTATTTCTTTTTGGAAAAGGAAGAGTAAAACTCTTGATTTAATTCAGAAAAGGGGAAGAAGACTTAGAACCTTGAGGAAGGAGAAGGAGGTATAAAAATCCTAGAGTTTGAGAGAATGAAAAAGTTCTTTTTTAATTCATTATCATGTTGCCTTTTACATATAGCCCCTTGGGCTTTACAAAATGGCATCTTTCCCATCCCATGCCTCATGTGCTCATTTGTTTTGCACATGAGCCATGGGCTTTACAAAAATTTGGCTTTATGCCCATTTTTCTTACATTCATGAATAAAAAATCACATCAAAATTATTTATTACATGATTTCATTTTGGTATGGGGGAGGCTGGCCGCGGGGCTCGACTTAGGCATGGGAAATCTGGATCCTCCCCGAAGAGTAAAAGTCCACGACATTATGCACTGTGGAAATCCGGAAGAGAACTAGATGACAATCTGAGAAACCAAGTGAAGAAACAAGAAGACAAATGCAACCAGAAGCAGCCCAGAGAAATTTAGTCAACAATACCACTATATGGCCGCGGATCCGCGGCCAAACATGGCTTTTGGCCGCGGTTCCGCGGCCATGATAAGCCCATGTCGGTGCGTCGTTTGACGGTGTGGCGGTGCGTTGACTAGGCTTCTTAGGGGTAAATTTGTAAATGCAGATAGGGATCGAATGTAACCCTAGGGTTTCTATGATCTATAAATAGAAACCCTAAACCTCTTTTTGAGGTATGCCTCTTTTTACTGAAAAAAAAGAATTCATTGTAATGTTGTGAAGAGAGCATTGAATAAAGTAAGTAGTTTTTTTTACCTTGCCCTAGTTCTTAAATTCTTTTCTGCCCTAATATAGATTTTATTATCTACCCTAGTTAATTAGTTTAGCACTTTTTAATTATTTGCCGTAGTTTAGATACTTAGTCTTTTAAAAAAACAAATCATAAAAAAATGTCTTTTATCAATCCCCTAATGAATGAGTAATTCCTCACTTGTTAGGATTAGGAATAGGAAAGGTTTGAGAGATGAAAATCTCTCGCTCCTTTCTTGCCCATCGCATATTATTTATAGGACTCCATGCATACATACACACACCACTCACTACGGCACCCTACCCCACGAGGTAGCGATGATACCGTAGTTTAAAAGACCGGCTGTGCATGTTTTTCATGGAGGTTAGGGTAAGAATTAAGAAAGGACGGACAAGGACTTAGAGGAAGAAATATCGTTTCTTCCCGATCGTGCTAATCCCCTTTATTAATTATTACCATAACACCTAAATAGATCTAAATTAGGGCATTGAAAGCGGTGAGAAATCTTAAATTTCCAAATTTAACCTAAACCTAACCCTAGCAAGGTTTTAATCCTAGTCTAAATCAACCTTAGTTTTTAGTGATAATCAATCCAACACCAATTGGAATTAACTCGTTAGAACAAATTGAGAATACACAAAATCCCTGTGGACCGACCCGTACTCACCGGCTAGCTACCAAGCAACGCCGTTCTTGATTGCGGTTAAAAATTCTTTGATTCAACTTTCGAAAGCGCAAGCGCGCATAAAATCTCACATAAATCAAATGGCGCCGTTGCCGGGGAGACGGTAGTCTCTTTCTTTGTGTAATTTCGGGTTAATAAAAAAATTTATAAAAAATAAAAAATGTAAAAATTATAAAAATTGAATTTTTTTAAAAACAAACAATTTTTTTTTAAATCCAATAAAAATAAAAATCATCTTGTTCTTTTTGAGAGGTATTGTGTGAATTATGCAGGGAAAGAAGTCGTACAGATTCAGATCTAGAAAAATCCAGCGAACAAAACAACAAACAGAAGATCTGAACAGACAGAGGAGAATCAAAACAGCAAACAGAAAATTTTTGGGGATCTGAACCGACCGATAGACCGCGGAACCGCCACAATATCCCTCTTTTGACCGCGGAACCGCGGCTAGTAGGTGACGTCGGCAGGTGGAGTCTTCTCTGTAAGCATTCTTTTCCTCCCCTCTGCCTTCTGTTGTCCTCTAAAAAATTTCCCTGTAGGGTTCTTTTTGCAAAAAAAAAATTCTTCTCCCTCTCCAATAAATTGTTTTTGTGCAGGATTCTTTGCGCTGCAAAATAATTTTTTTTTTGAAAGTGTTTTAGATTTTTGTGTGTTTACTGCTTTGCATTTTTAAAAACGGACTTTTAAGGGGCTATAACACCAATCCATATTGGATGGGGATTTTATTACCTTTCCTAGGACCCCAAAAATCATAAAAAGCATTTTGCATCAACCCTTGAGTTAATTAAAAAATATTAGACTCAGCCAATAAGGACTGTCGTGCTCATTAGGACAAAGGAAAGGTTGTAGGCATCGATCGTTTATCTAAACCTGACTTTGTGGTGCCTAGGCTAGACAGGTAGGAAATGTAATTTTAAAAGGCCCGTCTCACGGTGATCCGTGAGCGGATCCCTCCTTTCTTTACTTGTGCTTACCTAGCCACAATTGGCGGTGAAGAGGCGATTTGAGGATCTCACAACTTACCCTTTGGAACAGTTAGGAACAGTCTAGTTGACTTAGGAGACCCTAGCTCTAGGCTTCATTGTGCATATATAAATTGTGATTGTGCCGTAGTTTTGTACAAATTTTTGCAAAACTATTTCTAAAAAAAACACTTTCAAAAATTCCAAAACTCCAAAAACAAACAATTTTTTTTAAATAAATAAAAAAATTTAAAAAAAATTAAAAATCATCACATTTTTTTTCTTCTCCTTTCTCACATCATGGGTACCCCACCTCCCAAAACTCTTGCCGAACTTTGGTACCCTCATCCAAGCATTGCTTCCTACGCGAATTGTTTTGGTCGAATTACGGACGACCCATCCATGCCCAAAATTTCTTTGAAAAATCGAATAGAAGCGTATAGGAGAAACAGTTCGACTCCGCAATCCACTTTGTATCAACCATTTCAACCTTCACCACCTTCGTACGTTGATACTCCTTTTTCGAGTTCTGTTGTAACTCCGAAACCCATGTCTATTGCTGAACATATTGAACAATCTCGTAACCGATTTTTCACTCCTTTCAACACTTCCAGTTCTTGGGATCAATAAGTCCATTCACCTTTTTATCCAAATGTTGATTCTACTCCTGTCCAACCATTCAATTTCTGCCAGTCTTACCCGACTTTCGCACCTTCCCTAGACATTGCTTCTACACAACCATTTGAGAGTTTCACGTATCCAAACAACTTTGAATCTTTTACTGAAACCCCTTCACAACCCATGTTTAGTCTGGAATAGTCGTTGGAAGCTTTTATTGTAGCGACAAACCAACAGATGAGGAATTTGGATGCGTCCATTGCCGCCCTTATGCAACCTAGTGACCCGGTAGCTAGTTTCCAACTAGCTCCAAAAATTCTAATGTATGATGAGGCGGTTGGACAGATTAAGAATTTGAGTGGAGAGAGTGAGCTGTGCACCCTTCCAAATCAAACCTACCCATCACCAATTGAATCCCACAACTCCAGTTTTTAATGTCTATCAAGTGTCCCAAATAATTCTCCAGTTGAAAATAAAACGTTTAATGAGTTGTGTGACTTTATAGTGCTTGATTTGCCAGATTGTGAAGGGTCCCTTTCGAGTGAAACCATCACCAATCCTTTCGACCTCTACACCTCCAATCTAGAACCTGAATTGATAAATATGCATGCTTTTGATGAGGTGTCCGAAAAAATTGATTTTCACTTAATTGAGGATATTGACGCGGGGAATATTTTGGATGATTAACCCGCAGATTTGACTGAATTTTTCTCTCCAATTCATCATCCCGAGTCATTAAATGTTTCTCCCGAACTTCATATGCGTATTGATTTTGATGGTAATTGCATGGATGAGATAACTTTTGAGGAGAATTATGAGGATAGTACTGAGGAGAGTATTGAGGATAGTATTGAGGATGAAACAGTTTTTTTTGATGAGTCGGATTTTCCAATTCATCCTCCTGAACCTTTAACTGTTATACTTTCTAAATCACCCCCTTCATACTTTCCATCGTTCCGACCACGCAAGAGATCACACAGGAGGACTGTGAGCATGAAAAATTTCTGTTTGATCACAGCAGTTTTGACGCCGCTAGTGCGTTCCTCCTTGAATCTGACACAGTTCTCACAACCGATAACGATTACGAGTGTTTCACTTTTTCGGATGATTTTGAAGACTCACCGTCCGAGTTCGAGTCCTTTGAATTTTCAGATGAGTTAGTTGAACCATCAGACTCGGTTGCTTACAGTCATTTCGAACCATTGATGGAATCTTTCGAGTTCGAGACAGTTTCACCAATTTCACCTTCAATTGTTTCACCTCTGAAACTTGAACTCAAGCTGTTGCCGTCTCACTTTACATACGCTTACTTGGGTGAGAATGATACCCTTCCTAAATCACTCCCCTTCGTCCTTTCCATCGTTTCGACCGCGCAAGAATTCGTCACGCTTCCATTTTCAATGTCTGGTTTACCAAGTTCAACGTACCCATGTTTTCTCGCGAATCTTGAGGGATTTGACCCTATTTCTCGACGGGTTGATAGATTAGCACAATCGCTTTTAACACATCGGTCATCACAATTTGTGCTAATTTATTCACTCAATTTACACCCTCAAGTTCGTACTACACTTCTTTTTCTCTTCCGCCATTCTTCTCCTAATATACCGAGACCATATTCCACCTTTCTTCCCATACGGTCTCGTGTGTTTCTCATTTCTTTTCTCTACATTCCATTCTTTCACCAACCACACCATTATAACGATAAAATTTTTGAATGGTTGGTGCTAACCTTTGTCCTGTGTAAGGCCTTGTATAGCTTGATACTGTGTTTTTCTCCCTCTTAACTCTAAACTTTAACGTTTAAACAGTGGAAACACTGTTTCACTTAAGTTTGGGGGGACATTTTTCTATATATATTTTGTTTTGTTTTTCTGTTAACAATAAAAAAAATTAAATAAACAGGGGAATACCGGCAATTTTGACCCTCTTGGTGTAGCCTGACAGTGAGGACACTGTCAAGTTTAAGTTTGGGGGTGTGCTCGGTAAGTTTTCTTCCTTCACATTCATGTGTATATTTTTTCATTTGCATACTTATTTTAAAAACCCATAAAAATTGAAAAAATTTTAAAATTTTAAAAATTCAATTTTGGCCATAATTGACTTGAATTTGACAAGAAGGTTAACTAGCTAGGAAAAATTAGATCCTAGACTTAGTAAATTAAAAACCCTAAAAATAACCTTTCTTAAAATTTAACGGTTGAAAATATATGTCTTTGTAGTTTACTTAGAAATAGGCAAATTTTGAGTTCACTTCTTGGGCTAAATCAAAATAAAGGAAAAGTATTGATATTTTTATTAAAGTATAAGTCTGAAAAATAATTCCTAAGCTTAAGTCTAAATTCTGAAAATATATACCCTACAAATTGCACAAACACGAACCTTGAAACTTGGAATAGTAGAAGAGACCTTGAAATGCTCTTGTCTAAAGTCCTTAGTATAAAGGGAAATAAAATAAAAATACAAGTGTGAATAAAGAGATAAAAAAAATGAACACTGGTTTTTGTAAATTACATAAGGTTGCATAAATAGAAAAAATATTTAGCGAGGGTGCTTTATCACCTAGTGTCTTAGACCAACTGGTTTGGGAGTCACTGCTAAAGTCTTAGGTGTTACAAGACTAGGAATTACGCTTTAATGTGCAAACACATTTTGTAATCGGTCGTTGGTAGATCAAGAAGTATTAACGGTCGCATGAAAGATGTGTGAGCAAATTTCATCTAAAAATTCACCAATTAAGAAGTACTTTAGACGATGGACAAGAGTATAATAGCTTGATTTGAATTTCCAAGTGTAGGGGTAATATATACACACATGTAGGGGTAATATATACACACATGTAGGGGTATTTGATTGGGGTTTAGATAAGAGATATGAATGAAAAATAGGACTTATATTTTTATTAGAGATGATAAAATTTCCTAAGTTGAGATGCAACCCTAGAAGGAAAACTCAAAAGATGCTAAAAGCTAAATAAATCTACAGAACATATACAATCTTAAGTTAAATGATAAGGAAGCGTGAAAAATATGGGTGGATAATTTCTGAGTCAAAGATAATAGAATTTCTTGTAGAAAACCGAATTGGAGAATAAAAATCAATAGGCCGAATTGATAGGATTTTGTGGGTAGTATCCGCTGAAAACCCTCAGGAGACAACACTCCTCCTACTAGGGACACCTAGAGGTTTAACGACTTGTTGCACGAGCTCAGTGCAATCGCGTTTCCCTGCAAAAGTGAGGTTAGGTTTTTTTCGAGAATAAACTAGTTTTGCTCGAGGACGAGCAAAAGATAAGTTTGGGGGTATTTGTTCATATCATAATTTTGCATTATTATATTCTCCATTCTTATTCATTTTACAAATAAACAGGTGCTTTTGATCCATGTCTCCTACATAGTTGCAGGTTACAGGTTCTCGGAACAAAAACAGTGAAAATGAGGAAAAGACGACAGAAAAGTGAGACTACGACCAACAAATAGAAGAATCTTGAACATGCCTACAGTTCGAAGAATAAACGAAGATCAATGGGCAATTTCACAGAGCACAAAGGCAGCGCAAGGTTCAAGACTTCGACACGAAACAAAGGGTAAAAGTCCACGACATTATGCACTGTGGAAATCTGGAAGAGAACTAGATGACAATCTGAGAAACCAAGTGAAGAAACAAGAAGACAAATGCAACCAGAAGCAGCCCAGAGAAATTCAGTCAAAAAGAACACTATATGGCCATGGATCCATGGCCAAACATGGCTTTTGGCCGCGGTTCCGTGGCCATGATAAGCCCGTGTCGGTGCGTCGTTTGACGGTGTGGCGGTGCGTTGACTAGGCTTCTTAGGGGTAAATTTGTAAATGCAGATAGGGATCGAATGTAACCCTATGGGTTTCTATGATCTATAAATAGAAACCCTAAACCTCTTTTTGAGATATGCCTCTTTTTATTGAAAAAAATTCAGAATTCATTGTAATGTTGTGAAGAGAGCATCGAATAAAGTAAGTAGTTTTTTTACCTTGCCCTAGTTCTTAAATTCTTTTCTGCGCTAGTATAGATTTTATTATCTGCCCTAGTTAATTAGTTTAGCACCTTTTAATTATTTGCTGTAGTTTAGATAGTTAGTCTTTTAAAAAAACAAATCATAAAAGAAAATGTCTTTTATTAATCCCCTAATGAGTGAGTAGTTCCTCACTTGTTAGGGTTAGGAATAGGAAAGGTTTGAGAGATGAAAATCTCTCACCCCTTTCTTGCCCATCGCATATTATTTATAGGACTCCATGCATACATACACACACCGCTCACTAGGGCACCCTACCCCACGAGGTAGCGGTGATACCGTAGTTTAAAAGACCGGTTGTGCATGTTTTCCATGGAGGTTAGGGTAAGAATTAAGAAAGGACGGACAAGGACCTAGAGAAAGAAACATAGTTTCTTCCCGATCGTGCTAATCCCCTTTATTAATTATTACGATAACACCTAAATAGATCTAAATTAGGGCATTGAAAGCGGTGAGAAATCTTAAATTTCCAAATTTAACCTAAACCTAACCCTAGCAAGGTTTTAATCCTAGTCTAAATCAACCTTAGTTTTTAGTGACAATCAATCCAACACCAATTGGAATTAACTCGTTAGAACAAATTGAGAATACACAAAATCCCTGTGGACCGACCCGTACTCACCGGCTAGCTACCAAGCGACGCCGTTCTTGATTGCGGTTAAAAATTCTTTGATTCATCTTTCGAAAGCGCAAGCGCGCATAAAATCTCACATAAATCACTTGATTACCAGTGTTGTGATAGCAGTCACACTAGTGGGGGCTGGGTAGTCTATAAGCACATCCTTATACAGGTCCCTAGTCGTAGGATTATCAAGACAGGGTATCGATACTCCAGAGTAGACTGGTGTATACTCTTCTCATCCTAGCATGGGAGATGGTCTGTCCCACAGCCATTAGTACGTCATACTGGATATAGTATGTAGGTGCTCATTGGGTTATGAGTACACTGGACAGGACTCGTGGGGTACTGCTGGTTGGTACTATACCTATCGCCAGGTAGCAGTTCCAAGGTGACATGAGTACAGCATAGTCCGTTGACTTGACACTGCTACTTCGCCTCAAGTGTGGTCCTATTGTTCTTAGATTACTACCCTACCACGGCTCTATTAAGTCATGTAAACAGGTAGTAGTTGGGTGCAGTCCCGAAGCACTTGGAGGCAGTGGAGGTTAGATAGAATTCGTCTCTCCCGGTATTGAGGGTTGATGTCACGCTCTGTTCGGAAAACCATTATACAAAGTCGAGATTTAATGGTAGGTACTCCAGTAGTTTCTCAGGGTGTTTTGGGCTGCACTCCAACACGACTTATTGCGCTATTAGGGGTCTGACGTTTACCGCCCCCTAGGCCCGATATGCGATACTCTTAGACGAACAGACCAGACTGTACGGAGATTGTTACATATAGGCTTAGTAGGAGTTCGGATGTGTTTGCTCATCGGCCTTCTTATCGACATATACCTGGGTAGCCGTTATGTGCAGCTAGTACCTCTTGCGGCTTATGGTTAAACCCACTGCCAGCATAGTGTCGAGTCGTTAGAGTCACACACAGAGGATTTTCCTGCACCGGGCAAAAGATGTAGAGGCTGTATGGTTTTACGGCAGGGCTTCGATCACATACGTGTACTTATGCACATATGATGTTCGGGCGGATAATACTAGTGGGTTTTGGTTTAAGCCGGATCCTAGTATTATATTGATGGATTATTTTCGTCTCTTTTGTATTCGTATTCTTCGGAATGCAGATACGGGTATGTATATACGAATGGGGGTATTTTCGTAATTTGCTCGAAATTGCTTCTAGAAGGAAACACCTCATTAGGGTTTTTATTCTTTTGATTAAAAGAATAATGAGGTGGAGGAAATGAGGTAGAGATATTTGTTGGATGAAGCATGGTTCTTGATGACTCATTGTTGACAAAAGAGATATTTTGAAGCATGCTTGATATTTTGTGAGATATTTATCTCATGAAATATTATATGCTTCATTATTTTTCTCACTTGAGCCTTCTTCATTTTTACAAGCTCACTGGCTTTCCCTCAAAGCTCATTCTTCTTCCCATAAGCCTTTCATGTTTCATGAGTTGAGAAACCTAAGGCTATTAGAGACAAACTAATCTATCATCATTCTCTACATTATCTAGGCCATCTAGTTTAGCAAACTAGATTCCCTAGTAACCTCGGATTTGAGATTGGAGCTCGGACTATAGACTCTCGGGTGGAACTTCTTCGACTCGAGGAGGCCGATGAGGAAGCATCGATCTGTTACGATCCTCGGAGATTATGACGAGGCAGAGGATAGCAATGAAGACCCAAAGGACATGGTATCGTGTGGTATAACTTCCATCCGAGTAGTTAAACCTCTTAGCAATTTAGCTAGTTAGGGTTTAGTATCGATTTTTGAAAAATCGTTTTTTGAATATTCCGCCTCTCCGCGAATCCGCGGGGTGTGCCGCATCGAATTACACACGATGCCAAGCATTCACTATGTCGATCGAAGAGGCCGAAGCTACGGGTCTGGTTATCACTAGTAAATCTTTTCTCTATTCCCTTCTAAAGTCCTTTCAATTCGGAGCCATAATATATTTGTTATACCTAAATATATTCCATGCGACTTAGGTACAATCTTAGTAGCCACCCTACCTGCACTCGCACTCTTCGACACTGGATCATCATATTGCTTTATGTCACAGCGGTTCGTCTGAACTCATGCGATCCCAGTTAAGCTGCTCATATCCAGCTGGAATGTCAGTTCAGGGAACGACATTCTAAAAGAAACTTTGGGATACAATCTGTGTCCAGTGGTCTTCTGCGGTTGAGAATTCTATGCGGACTTCAAGGTGCTTGACATACCGAAATTCGGCGTAGTCTTGGGAATGGATTGGCTGGGAACTTTCTTCGCTACCATCAACTGTCGCCAAAGAAGGGTAGTGCTTGAAATACCAGATCACATAGTGTTCTACTTCAAAAGCGGAGACCGGACCTTGGAGCCTAATATCTACAAAGCAAAACCAAAGAAGGTAGAGATTACAGCATTGCAAGTAGAAGGATCGAAACCAGAGGTAGTTCGAGAGTTCGAGGATGTATTTCCGGAAGATATATCAGGCTTGCCTCCCGATCGAGCTCTTGAATTTAGCATCGATTTACAACCCGGCGCACAACCATTAATAAAAGCTCCCTACTAGTTAAGTCCGGAGGGATTGAAGGAGATCCGTATTCAATTGGACGAACTCCTGAAGAAACGATGGATCCGACCCAGTACATCAAGTTGGGGATCTCCAGTGCTACTGGTAAAGAAAAAAGAAGTTACATATACGATGTGCGTGGATTATCGAGTACTGAACGAGGTGAAAATTAAGATCAAGTATCCACTACCCCGCATCGATGACCTTTTCGATCAGTTAAGTGGATTTTGTGTCTTTTCAAAGTTAGATTTTCGTTCAGGATATCATCAGGTGAAGGTCAATGAGTCCGACATTCCGAAGACGGAATTTAGGACTCGTTATGGTCATTATGAATATCTTGTAATGCCATTTGGAATGACCATTGCACCTGCCATCTTTATGAACATGATGAACCAAGTTTTCCGAAAGTACTTAGACAGGTTTGTTGTTATCTTCATCGACGAAATCCTGGTGTATTCAAAGATCGAAAAGAGCACGCTGAGCACTTATGGATTGTCCTAGAGACATTACGACAACATCAGCTCTACTCCAAGTATAACAAGTGTGAATTTTAGGTAGATCAAGATGGATTTCTCGGACATATCGTTTCAGGCGAAGGAATCTCTATGGATCCAGCTAAGGTGTCAGCTGTCAGCGAGTGGCCGATACCAAAGACGGTGAACGATATAAGAAGTTTCTTGGGCTTAGCAGGATACTACAGATGATTCATTGAAGAATTATCAAAGATCGCCGCACCCCAGACCAAGCTCACATGTAAAGACGAAGGATTCATGTGGTCAGAAGTACGTGAAAAGGCTTTTGTAGAACTCAAGTCGAGGTTAAACTCTGCTCCTATTCTTGTAATACCGGATCAATCTGGAGGATTTAATATGCATTGTGATGCGTCCGGTAAAGAATTAGGATGTGTTCTACATCAGCATGGAAAGGTTGCGGCTTTTGCATCAAGACAGTTAAAGGTCCATGAGCGCAACTATCCAACACATGATCTAGAACTGGCAATAGTGGTCTTCGCACTCAAGATTTGGCACCACTATCTTTTGGGAGAACGAGTGGATATATACACTGACCACAAGAGTCTGAAGTATGTATTTACTCAGAAAGAACTCAACATGTGGCAGAAAAGATGGTTAGAACGCATGGCGGACTTCGACATCAACCTACAGTATCATCCTGGAAATTTGAACGTAGTTCCTGATGCACTTAGTCTCCAGCTATTAGCAATGAACCTCACCACTCAATAGAAGCTACAGCAAGAATTGCACGGATTGGAGATCTAAGTAGTTATGCCAGGTAACGCTTCATATTTGATGAACTTACAAGTCCAGTCCACTCTTGTAAATTAGATCAAGGCAGCTCAAGCAAATGATGCCAAGTTATAAAAGATCCGAGAACAAGTAGAAAGTGGACTTCGAACTGACTTCATCATCCACGAAGATAGATCCTTGTGATATTGAAGCCGTTTATGCGTGCCAGTAGGACTTGTTCGATAAGAGTTGATGAAAGAAACTCACAGCTCTCCTTATTCTGTACACCCGGGTAGCACGGAGATGTACAAGGATCTATGACAACACTACTGGTGGTATAGAATGAAGCGTGAAGTAGCAAGGAGCATAGCCAAGTGTTTAGTGTGTCAGCAAGTGAAGGTTGAACATCACAGAACTGCTGGTCTACTTTAGTTGTTACCAATCCCAGAATGGAAATGTCAGCATATTATCATAGACTTTGGGACTGCTCTCCTTCACAGCATGATGGGAAACGATGCAATTTGGGTTATTATGGATCGACTCACCAAGTCGATTCACTTTATTCCATTCCGAGTTGGTCAGTCAACCGAGATGTTGGCAAGGAAGTACATGGAGGTGAGTAAAAAAATCTAAAGTAAGATTTAACCTTCACACTATACAATACTTGTCTTGATACCCATAATTTCATGCAGGAGATCATGAAATTACATGGTGTACCTGTCTGCATTGTCTACGATCGTGATACAAGATTCCGATCATAATTTTAGCAGAGTCTGCAAGCTAACCTGGGAACGAGTCTAAATTTCAGCATGGCGTATCATCCACAAACAGATGGACAGTCCGAGTGAACAATTCAGATATTAGAAGATATGCTGAGAGCATGTATGTTAGACTTCAGAGGTTCGTGGGATGATCTCCTACACCTTGTGGAGTTTTCATACAATAACAACTATCAGGCAAGCATTAGGACGGCACCTTTCGCATCACTCTACGGACGGAAGTGTCGTTCCCCGCTGAGTTAGGATGATGTCGGAGATTGTGAACTCATTAGACCAGAGATGATCGTGGCAACTGTAGATGAGGTTCGCACGATCAGGGAAAGGATGTGCATAGCCCAGGACCGACAGAAGCATTGGGCAGATGCAAAACGACGACATCTGGAGTTTCAACCGGAGAGCATGTATTCTTGAAGATCTCTCCAAACAGAGGAGTAATACGTTTTAGCAAGAGGGATAAATTAAGTCCAAGATATATAGGAACGTTCGACATACTCGAACGAGTTGGAGAAGTGGCATACCGTTCAGCACTACCACCCTCATTGGAAGGAGTGCACAACGTGTTCCGTATATCCCAGCTATGATGATATGTGAGCCACCCCAGCCATATACTTGATCACTCAGAACTCACGGTACAATCTGATCTAAATGCGAGCAGCAACCAATTGAGATCCTGGACCAAAAGGTGAAGACATTACGGAACAAGGAGGTAAACTTGGTCCGAGTGATGTGGAGAAAGGACTCTTCAGGAGAATCGACATAGGAGCGAGAAGACGATATGCGTGCACGATACCCTCAGCTATTCAAAAATTAGTCTTTAATATAAATTTCGAGGATGAAATTTTTATAAGGAGGGTAGAATATAACGATTCTGAAATCTCTGTACAGAACTATTTGTTTAAGTTTATAGAAAAAGAGTATTTCAGCCTGTGTAGGAGTTATAAGTTATTTTTGTTTAATAAGAGCAAGAAGCAACTTGTAGCTCATCGGTAAAGCCTCTACACTGCTGTGACATAGCTTGTATGTTCGATTCCCATCAGTCCCAATTCTTTTTAATTTTACGGAAGCCCAAGAGTTCCACGTACAATTCACGGAGAATCAAAAGGTTTCAGAATAATCAAACATGCATAAAAAGGAGTAAACATTGATTAAAGTAGGTGGCACGAATCTCACGGCGATTAAGCCAAATCCAACCGCCCAAAGTCCCCATCCACCCGCCGTCGATGGTCCAAGATCCTCCAAATCGCTCCGTGCTTTACACACTCGCCCCTTCAGCTCCCCTCAACTCCCCTGCACTGTTTGATTTTTCTGCAATCAAACAGAGACTCTTCAAATCCTTATTTAACACCATTAAATTCATTTTAATTCATTTTTACTTCACACTTTCTCTCATTTTTACCCTATAAATACCATCCCATGCCCTAGCTCCCCTTTATTTTGAAAATTTCCTCAAAATTCTCTAAGTTCAAGAAGGGTTAAGGCTATTCAAGTGGAGTTAAGTAAGCCAAGGGGAGTAGCGATCAAATTCCGACGACCGAAACCTTTCCGACGATACCATGACACCTGAAGGCTTCCCTTCATTCTTATTAACGATCTAAGCTAGTAAGTCCCTCTTCTCTCAATTTCTTTCATCTCAATTCGTCTTCTAAAAAAACAACAACAAAGTGGAGTTAGCTCCGATATAATCTTCTTTTTAACAATTGTAATCCACTTTTTAAACAAAATAGGTCAAACAAACTTTCTCACACCACTCTTAACCTTATTTACAATTATTTAGCTTTTAGTTTAATAAAATTTTCATGTGAAACAATCATATAACAAACTTTTCATTAAAATGCCATGAATTTTAAATTAACCGTAATTTCAATAAGTAAAGTATATAATTTTAGATCATCCACGGGGTAACGACCTACCCCACACGCACACTATGATTTCATAGCACAATATTCTAAGTATATGGGTAATTTAAAGAATACGTTTTACATTAAAATACCACACTTTTCAAAACAGGTTTCTTTTAAATCGATATTTTAAATCCTTGGCAATTACGCCTCTACAATTCTCGTTAGGGGGCCCGCTAATAGATGGTGCGAATTATCACATATCCCTGGAATAGTAGAGTGAGATGCAAAACTCCTCACGGAGTATTCGGTCTAGAAAGGAAATAAAAAAATATGGTTTCTAAGAAATACGACTTTCTAAAAAATACTAAACTTTGGAAAATTATATAAAACTATAAATTCATATTTTCAATAAAAACATATTATGAACCTATATTTTTTAAAATGAAAGATTAGAATTTTTAATAAATACCATAAAGTTTCCAAAAGAGCTGGTTTTCATAAAAATACTATAAACTTTTAAAAACTAGGTTTTATCACCAAAACATCACAACAATTAAAATATATGTTTATGAAAACCCTAAATATTACAAACCACCCTCGAGATTTATTTTTAAACTATATTAAAGTATTTTTCATAAAACCCCATCGAGATATATAAACAATATTTAAATACTCTAAATTAATATAGGTTTAAGCGGTATCATTTCTTTTGAGCCCCAGGGAGCCGGAGAAACCGGGTGCTTACCTATTCAGGTTAGACAATTTAACAGGGTTTTCAATGGCAATTTTCTTGGAAAAATCCACAAATCCTGCCGTCCATGTGCAGCAGTTGCCGATTTCTCTCAAACATAAGAGTTTTAACAGTTTAAAACAATTCATATGAAAAGATCTGAACTCGAATCCAAAACACGAATCCAAACTCAAATCTAAACTTGAACTCGAACTCGAACACAAACTCGAACTCTAACCTAACTCGAATCTAAACTTGAACATGAACTCGAACCCAATCTACTCGAACTAAATTGACTCGAACTAAGATTGCAATTGATATGGCTCGCACTTTACTCAACCCACTTGACTTCATTCTACACTTTTTGCAATCTATGGTTTCGATCAAGACAAGTTATAACCAATCCATCAATTTAATTAAGTATACTATACAGTTATAAACTATTTATACTCGGGGTGTTTGGGATAGTTTCTTGTGTGAATTCAATGGAGCACCAGGAGTCATGTATTAACCTCTTTTTTATTTTACGCGAATATCAGTCGGGTTGACTCATCCACAGCCTAGAGCCCCGATGCTAACACATGAAATGAGCTCGTGTTTCCTTGCTCCTGGGGCCCCACTCTTGAACTCATGAATACTTCTGCGGCTGCGTTGACATTCACATTTGGTAGTTAACGTTAACATAGTGACCATATAGAGACCTATAGTATATATTTACCTTACTCGTCATATATATTCTACATTTGGCATTTTTATCTTGCTTTATCCTTGGGATTCACCCAGTGCTAGTTCGCTGATGGGTATTCCACCCACCCTTATTTTCTTGGAATATGCGTCAGATACGGGCAAGATGGAGGATGTGGAGACCATAGAGGAGGACTACAACCGGATCACTACTCAGGACTCGCTCGGTTTCACTTTTCTCCAATTTATATATGCCACATGTTTAGGCATTTTCCTTTATTGTATTTACTTTCCAGTTGAAACTCATGTACTTGAAAATATTGGAAGTTGAATGTAAATAAAGGTGTTTGTTAAAATATTTTACAGCATCCATTTATTCTTGCATTGTGTATTATTGTTTCAATATGCTTAGTATATTTATTTAGAGAATGACATCCTCTGGATAAATATGCCGCGGGCTTGCCACATCACCGTTTCCGTCTACTGGGAAGCGGGGCCTGAAAGTGGGATTACATAAGCAAGAAGGTAATACGAAGCCGGAATGTCATCTTTGATGAGAAGCACTTGTACAAAGAAGAAAAGCAAGCCAAGAAATGTGAAGTATGTGAGTTCGTCGAGCTAGATGAAACTCAAGAGAGCATTCAGGAACATGTTCAAGAACAGGATGGCGACCATGTTCAGCAACCAAATGTACCAGTTCTGAGGAGATGTACGAGAGAAAGAAGGATACCTGAAAGACTTGTGACCGACTTCGTTTTGTACACAGATGCGGGAGAGCCCGAATCCTTTGAAGAAGTAACAAGCGATAGTGATAGCAAACAGTGGGATCAAGTTATAGATTCTTTGAAGAAGAAGAACCGTACGTAGGATATAGTGAAGCTACCCAAGAGTCCGAAAGAGTTGCTTAATACGTGGGTGTACAGGATTAAAAATGAGGCTGATGGTATGAAGCGGTACAAGGCTCGCTTGGTAGTCAAGGGTAATGTGCAAAAATAAGAAATTGACTATCAAGAGATTTTTCCCTTATGGTGAAGATAACATCTATTCGGGTAATTCTTAGTATTGTGGCGGTGGAGGATTTGCACTTAAAGTAGCTTGACGTGAAAACTGAGTTCCTTCATGGCGATTTGGAGGAGGAGATCTATATGATGCAGCCACCAGGATACGAGAAGAGGGGAAAGAAGATATGGTATGCAAGATGCGAAAGAGCTTGTACGGCCTCAAGCAAGCTCCTAAGCAATGGTATCTCAAATTCGATAGGTTTATGCTATAGACAGGATTTTTGCGGAGTGAATCAGATCATTGCGTGTACGTTTAGACTTTTGAAGACATAGACTACATCATTTTATCACTATACGTGAATGAAATGTTGGTAGCGTGCCTGAATTTCGGGAAAATTCAAAGTTTGAAGAAGATGATGGCTGAGAAATTCTCTATGAAGGATTTGGGAGCGACCAAACAAATCTTGGGCATGAAGAATCTGTTTACCGCCGAAAACAGAGACGAACTGGGATGGATTGTCTTGCCTGAATTTGGGGGTAGATGCTATTTGGACATATCCATCCACCTCTCCGAAGATACCAAGTTGATTTATGGCACCGTATATCGGAGGTTTGGATAGATGCGACCGATATAGCAGACTTTATCATATTCCCCCCTCATTTGTGAGGGGTTTTTGATTGTGGGGACGCTCGTCCCTATAATTGTAAGCCCATGCAGTTAATTACGTTATCGCTTTGCGATAACAACTTTCTCCTGCTCCAGGCAGATCATTTTGTGTCGTGTTATGTTTGTTTTATATGAGCTTGCCCATGGATTGTATACGGAGAATAATTTATGTCATGCCCGTAGGGTGCGGATTAGCCCAAATCCATATATATTGGATTTAGGTTTGAAGTTAGGTTGTATGTTCCGTCTGTTAAAAAATTAATTTATTTTATTTAAGGACCGTTAATCTGATTTTAGATTAAAATCAACTTAAATATATAAGCATATGGGCTCAATTTATTTTAACTAAGGTTACGTTAGTCTTGTATGAGACTAAGATCAACATATAAATATAGTTAAGGATCATTGAATTTTGTTAAGATCCATCAACATAGCATATAGGCTCGGCTGCAACGAAATTTCAGAGACTTAGCCAATTTTGGGCTCAGTCTTGGGCTTTTTCCATCATTTAGCAGTGCCAAGCACTTAGTTTTTTGACTATGAATATGATATCCAATTGCTGTTCTGGCACTCACATGTGTATCACGTGGAGTGCTCAGACTTGGGCGTTGCCCTGTCATTGCTAAGCACTTAGTCACTTTGACAATATAGTGCTAAGCACGTCTTATACAGCACTCACGTGTGGAGCACATGAGGCGCTGAGCTTTCATTTATGGGCACTCACGTGTGCTTCACGTAAGGCACTCACTTCAGGGAATCTTTTGGGCGCTCACGTATGTATCACATGAGGCGCTGAGCTCTCATTTATGGGCCTCACGTGTGTTTCACATGAGGCGCTGAGCCCTTAGAGATTTACTCTCTATTTATTTTTTTGAAAGAAGTTAAACTTTTGTTAATGGCGTTTTGACCATTGATGATCGCCAAGATCTCTGTTTTGAAAATCTGGGATTGGTTTTTTGAGGACTAAGTTTCTTCTGTTCCTTTTTTTATAAGAACTAAGTTCATTATATAGGGTTAAACCCCATTTTTGAAGAAATTAAATTCCTGGAATATACATTCCATTTCTTTTCTTCATATTTCTTTTATCATATCTAGTTTTTTGCCTAGATCTTAAGTTTGAGAAACAAAATCTTCTTGATGAGAATTAAATTCTCAACTTATGAGAGATTTATCTTGTGAATCTCAGATCCAGAGAAAAAACTAAGTTCTTTATAAAGGGTTAAACCCTTGTATTTACATATATTAGGAAAATGAGATATTTTAATCTCTGTTTCTTTTTTCTTTACCTAAGGTTTAAGAGGAAAATGAGTTTTTCTTCAGTAAGAGAATTAAATGCTCAGTTGTAGCTTTTTAACATCTTATGGGGTTGATTCTTCTTTTTAGAATTGAAGTCTTCGGTCTTTTATATAGGTGATGAAAAATTGTTGATTAGTTTAGAGAATCTCTTATGTGAGGGATCTCAATCTGATTTTATAATCAGAGGGTGATTTTTTAATCACCAATGGAACTTTAGATCCAAAGTTTTCTGTTTAACAAAATATATTTGTCTTGTTTTTAATAAGATTAGGGAAATATTTTCCCATGCATAGAATTTAATTCTATCTTTTAATTCAAACAGTGATTTTTAATCACCATTGGATTTTTAATCCAAGCGCTATCTGTTTAACAGAGTATCTTTCTTGTTTAGAAAAATTAGGAAAATATTTTTCCATACAGAATTTTAATTCTATCTTTTGATGACCATTGGATTTATGATCCATCGGCTCTCTGTTTGACAGAAAATACATTTCTTATTTAATTTGATCAGGAAGATATTTTTCCCTAATAGAATTTAATTCTATTGTTCCCGCCAAAAAATTTTGGCTCAGAGCTCGCTGTTCCCTTATAAAAAAATAAGGGAAATCTCCACGTGTTAAATATGCAAAGCATGTAGGTACCATCTCAGATAGGATTAAATCCTTGAGCGTCTCACGTGTTTCCTAAGTGAGTGCCAGCGCCAGTCTCTGTTAGGATTAAATTCTATAGTGACGCCTCACATGAAAAACGCGTGAGCGCCGGCAAGCAAAGCACGTGCGTGACTATTTATAAAAGAATTAGATTCTTAGGCGGCGCCCATGTGCATAGCACGTGAACGTCATCGCCCAAATTAAAGAAGGTAGAATTAAATTCTGCATGGGGAATATTTCCTTAAAAACTGGGATATTCTCTGTTAAACAGAGCCGTTGGATCAAAAATCCAATGGGGATAATAAAATCATCAAATGATAGAATTAAATTATATTAGGGAGAAAATATCCCCTGATCTTTCTAAATAAGAAAGATATTCTCTGTTGGATCAAATATCCAATGTTAGAATTAAATTCTATTTGTGTGAAATATTTCCCAGATCTTTTTCAAAGTAGAAAGATGCTCTCTGTTAAACAGAGAACTCTTGAATCAAATATTCAACGGTGATTATAAAATCACCAATTAAACCATCTGATAGAATAAAATTCAATGTTATCTAGCTTGTTAAACTAACAAGATATTCATATGATAGAATAAAATTCTAATCTTGTTAAACTAACAAGATGTTCATATGAGAGAATAAAATTCTATCTTAGGAAAATATTTTCCAATCTTGTTAAACAAATAGGAAATCTTCTCTGTTAAACAGAGAGCATTTGGATTAAAAATCCAACGATGAATAAAATTCACTGATTGATCTAAAAGATCAATTTGATTGATTATGAAATCAATCATGATCTCTCACTGAGAGATTTTCCCAACAAATTGATTCTTTTCTTTCTCCTATAAATAGGAGCAAAGAGATGAAAAGAAGGAAGGGGATAAAAAAGAGAGAGAGGAGACCCCCTATAAGCTTCTATAAAAAATACAGAAGGCACTTCAAAAGCTTGCACAAAAACAGAGAATTTAATTCTCAAGAAAGAAGAAAGATCGTATTCCTCTCTCTAAACCCTGGGTAAACAAAACACAGAGACCAAAACATCTCTTTTATCTATCTAAGGGTGTAACCATTTTCAAAGAACTTAGTTCTTTCTCTTTATCTGAGATCAATAAAACAAATCTCTCACTGGTTGAGAATTTAATTCTCATCAAGAAAATCATGTTCTTGAGAACGAAAGATTCAGGAAAGAACAAAATTGGAAAGAAAGAAAATGGAATTCATAATACACCAGAAATTTAGTTCCTTCAAATCAAGAACTTCGTTCTTAGATAACCTGATCCCAGATCCTCAAAATAGCGACCTTGGTGATCGTTAACGGTCAAAATACCACTAATAGAGATTTAACCTCTCTGAAAACGTGAACAGGAGAACATGGATAAAAGAATATGGAGAAGATGGAGTCCATAATACTCCAGGAACTTTGTTCCTTCAAATCAAGAACTTAGTTCTTAAAAGACCTGATCCCAGATCCTCAAAATAATGATCTTGGTGATTGTTAATAGTCAAAATACCATTAATAGATATTTAAATTCTTTAAAAGTATCAATAGAGATTAAATCTCTAAAGAACTTAGAGGCTCACGTGAAAAAACACGTGAGCGCCCAAAAAGATTAGTGCTTAGCAATATTGTAGTACCTTACGGGAAACACATGTGAGCGCCAGACGCTCAGCGCCTCATGCGAAACACATGTGAACGCTAGAGAAAAATTAGTGCTTAGCGCTATTATAGTGCCTCACGTGATATGCACGTGAGCGCTATATACAATTGAGTGCTTAGCACTACTAGGTGTTACAGAAACCCAATCTTAGCCTAAATTGGCTAAACTTATGTTCGTGATATCCAAATTGATATCCAAATTGATCTTATTCCCATACATGACTAACGATTTTTATCCCATACCTTCTAAGTTAATCTTAGTCTCAAACAAGACTAATGATTCTCGGATGATCCACCACGATTCTTTCCCTCAAATACGGGATTTGGTTCCAGGGTACATCTCTTCACATCTCTGATATATGTCGTTGTAATTCCTCAACGTCTTCATAAAGGTGACGGGTCCTAATAACCAACAACTCCTCCTTCTTCCCCAAAATGAGAATGTTGGACCAAAATGTTTATAAACTAATATTCGCCTCAAACATGGCAATAATGGACCGAAATGTCCTTAAACTGATATTCGTGCCAAACAGGGAATTTTGGACCGTGATGTCCTTAAACTAATATAATGAGCCTATATGCTCATTTGTTTCTAAGTTGATTTTAGTCTCAAATATGACTAACTATTCTTAGATCAAACCCAAATATCTCATAAACTGATGGACCTCATTTATATGAGATCTGCATCCTAAGTTCATTCCCGTTGGCAAAACAAGCTACCAACATGGATCCCGTCAAGCAAAGCCTTGACCCAAATCCAAATCTAATAGGTATGGATTTAGACTAATCCGCGCCCTACGGGCGACAACGAAAACTAGTCTCCGTATACAATCCACGGGCAACCAAAACAAACTAAATAACACACGATACGAAGTGAACTACTAGAGAAGGAGAAAGTGGTTATCGCAACACGATAATGTAAATAGCTGAAGGGGCTTGCACCTGCAGGAAAGAGCATCCCCACAATAAAAAACCCCTCACAAATGAGGGGGAATCTGATAAACTCTGCTACAACAATCGCATCTATTCAAACCTCTGATATACGGTACCATAAATCAACTTGGTATCTTCAAAGAGGTGGATAGATAAGTCTAAATAGCATCTGCCCCAAATTCAGGCTAGAAGTCCTCTGCGTCTCAGTCCGGTCTTCGGCGGTAAACAGATTCTAGCACATCCGGTGGGACATTTTCTCTTTCCACTCCACACTTCGTGTGTCATGTTTTTCCGCGATCAAATAATCACGGTTTGTAGTTGCCCTTGGGTGATGAGACCCTGAAGCGACATTTCATCTCTTTTCTAGAATGGTGTTTGCTTCCACTCACCGCAAGTCAGGCTCTGTCACATCTGGTGGAGTCAAATATGTGCCACTTGCAGCCTCTAGTCTCTGCAATCCGGCTCTTAAAGAAATGAATGGGCTTTTCTTTGGGTCGATATTCCCACCTCCCACTCTCGGTACCTCAACATCGAAGGAGGAAGCCTAAAAGAACTCTTTCTTCCACAGGCTGGCTCCTCAAGCTCCTGCTTTGCTGACGAAACCGGTCTCCAAACAACTGGTACCTTCCAAAGGCCAAGGTCAATGCAGGGGGTAGAATACTCAAGCTCTCAAAGAAAACAGGGGGCATGCTTAGTAAAATCCTGAGGCTAATCAAATTACGGTCGCAAGACATCACCGACGTCAATATCGACATCAAATAAGACAAGCCGGGGGCAGTTCTCCGTATGGTCACGTTTCAACCCCAATGGTGAATGCTGCTGTTCCAACTGGGAATAGTTTCGAACTGTTGCGAAAGGCCAGACAAAATTCTCCTACCGCAATATTGAAGAAATCTCAGCAGCCCATGGAGATCCAACGAGAGCAGAAAACAGTTCACTCTCCGAGAGATCTATCCTCATCTATAAATAAGGTGTGGAAGCAGATGAAGGACTCGGTCGTCAACCGTGGCTCTTCCCCTAAACGTCAGCTAAATTATGATAACCCCCTTTCAAATACAAGGGGACTCATCCCAAGATGGTTCCTGATACAATGGTTCTTACCAAAACCAAAGCGGCTTCTCACAAAAAAGAGAGGCCTGATAAAGCCTAAGTGTCCGAGGCAAACTTCGAGGGTCAGAGCTCCAAACGCCCCAAGCCTGGGGGCATAGAAGTTCACACAGTCTACATGGTGAACTCCAAAGACGAAGGTCACACTTATACTAGGCAGGTCTCCGACAAAAGCTCAACTGCAACTTGAAAAGTTGGAGAAGATACTTGCTCAGGCGGCAACACTCGCTAATCCATCATCTAAGGCAAATCCCGAAGATGCACCAGGAAAAAGAACAGGGCAGGAGTCGGATGTTGACTTCCTAACGCACGCTCTCAAAAAGAGAGATGAAGAAGCGGCAGAAATGTCCACTAAAATGAACCAGATGGCCCTTCTGATCCAGAATATGGTTGGAATGATGGTCCAATCGGAACCATTGGCAGATGAACCGCTGGTAGTCGACCATTTCTTTTAAAGACAAGGGTGACATTTCAAATCCTCTGCAAGCCCCATCAATGTCTAAGGAGGAAATGATCTTAAAAGAAAAACATGATGCATACATTGCTCAGCAAATCAAAGCTCACTATGTCAGTGAAGTAGCAAATAGGTCAATCAAGACTAGTCGACCATATCCGGCCTGGTACGATCGAATACAGTACCTGCTAGAATACATATTTTTGACATTCTACATATATAAAGGAACCGGGAATCCTCGCCAGCACATCGCGCATTTTAAATCCATGTGCGGCGACACTGGAGGAAACGATATACTGCTCCTCCGACAATTTGTCAGCAGTCTAGCAGGCATGCCTTCGAATGGTATGCGGAACTCCCAAATGAATTCGTGAACACCTTCGAACAAATGGAGATGCTCTTCTGTCAGAGATTCGCTAGTGTAAATAAACACACTATCGTGGCGGCGTTGATCAACGAAAGGGTTGGACCAAATGAGACCTGGGTTCAATATATTAACCGATGGCGAAATCTCTAGTCAAAATACAAGCAACGCATCGACGAAGCTGTAGCTGTGGAAATGTTCATAGCCACCCTTGATCCAAATTTAAAGGTGTTCCCATATATAGCCCTCTTCAAGCTGACTAACTTCCAAGAACTCATGGATAAAATGGCTCAATTGGATCAGTTGGGTCAAGACTCTTCCTCATCCGATGAAGATGTAGATTGGATCAGATGGGTCAAGACTCTTCCTCATCCGATGAAGATGTATGAAAAGAAAATGTAACGTGGCATTTGTCGCCAACGCTCAACAAAGAATGAGCGGCTCCGAAGCAACCTGTCGCCAAAATAACGACATCACGGGTTCTGCCCTTCGAAAGATTGGGGTGCGAATACTCGCTCCCCCGGGATATATCCAGGGGGCATATTGCTCACTGGTAGAATAATCTCTACGCCATATGGTCCTTTTTTCAAAAAACAGGAAGGATATTAAGTTTCACGCCCCGCTTCCCAGTAGACGAAAACGGTGACGTGGCAAGGCCGCGACGTATTTATTACAAGAAGTCATTCCCGGAATAAATACGCTAAGCGTAAAATAAGCAATATAAAATGATAAGAGAATAAACATGAGATTAAAGCCTCAACAACTTTATTTACATTCAACTTAATTCATTTACAATACATGCTTTCAATAGAGAGAAAATACAAGGATGAAAATGCCTAAACATGTGGCATATATAAATAAGGTGAAATGAAATGGAAAGCTGAATGAAACTATACATCTGTTTGTGATGTGAACTGGTTGTACTCTTTTTTGACCACTTCTATCTTCTTTGTCTCAATGTCACCTGACGAACATTCCAAGAATAGAAAGAAGTGGGTGGAATGCCCGTCAGCGAACTAACGCTCGGTAAGTCCCCAAAAAGATGGTGTGACGTATATAAATGAAATGATAGGTGTAATGATATACCATGGATATAAATCATGAACATATAAACAAGTAGTTTGCATGATAATGTATATGTCAACTATATTAGCATGGCAATAAGTATAACATGGCTGTGGAGTGTAAGTACAGTGAACATGAAGGGAAAGTAAATATCCTAAAAGTCTCTAAAAGGTAAAATTAACTAACGTGAGTTCAAGGGTGAATGTTAACAAATCTCAAGAGTGTTCTCGAACCTAACAGGCTGTAATCCAGGGATAAGCAACCACGGGCCCGAATCAAGTGTTAGTAAGGGGACTTTCACCTAGTGTTGAAGTATTCCAAACTCAACAGGCTGTAATCCAAAAGCAGAGAAACACGGGCCCTCCTGGTAGCTTCCTTGTGCTAGTAGACATGGATTCATGATCTAGTGGGACTCCTGAGATTTCGTTGGATTCACACATGAACTACCCCAGCACCCCGTATATACTAAGTTACATATAAAATTACCAGTCTTTCTCGAATCCATGAATATATATCAAGTTGCAAGATTGAGTTCATGTATATTTCAAGTATTCATATCAAGTTGTATTCATGGTTCGAGTCAAGTCATAGTGTTCAAATATTCATGTTTTGATGGAGTCAAGTTCAAGTCTTGTATTCAGGTTTGATATTCAGGTTCAGGTTCAAGCATAACATGTTAGAATTTGGATTCATGTTTGAATTGGATTAAGGGTTGGATTGAATTCAAGCTTGATTTAGACTCAGGCTTGAGTCAGACACTTAGAACTGATTTGGATCCAGAATTAGATCCGAGAATTATCGGTAACTGCTGCACATGAACGGCAGGATTTGTGTCTTTCTCAAAGACAATTACTATTGATAACACCGTTAAGTTTTATATCTTAAATAGGCAAGCACTCACTTTCTCTGGCTCCTTGAGGGTCAAGAGAATTGATCATGTTTAAACCTATATTTACTAAAAATCCTTAACAGTGTTTTATATAACTCGAGGGGGTTTTATGAAAATAATTTTAATATAGTTCAAAATAACCTTGAAAAGTTATTTATATTCTTTAAGGTTTCTATGGATGTGTATTTTAAGAATTGATGTATTTTAGTGATAATTACCTTAACTTGAATAGTTCATGGTATTTTACTGTAAAATTGTCTTGTATTGATATCTTGATGGTATTCTGATGAATCTTGTAATTCTTTTATTTGAAAAAATATAAGTTATTATATTTTGAAAATATATGAATTTGTAATATTTATATAATTATATAAATTAATTTTATTATTAAGTAGAAATTTCGTTTTTCTTAAAAAAATCATATTAAAATAAAACCTTTCGAGACCGAATGCTCCGTGAGGAGGTCTGCATCTCGTTCTACTAGCCCAAGGATGTGCGATAATCCACACCATCCAATAGCGGGTCCCCTAAAGAGGGTTGTAGATGCGTAATTGTAAAGGTTTTAAAAATAATGATTCAAAAACGTTTTTTGGAAGCGAGGGTATTTTAGTAAAAGTGTTTCTTTAGAAATTAATACATATTTCTATTGCACTAAGAATATTCTAAGGATTCTTTATACAAATTTATCAATTGATTCCAATTAATCTTGCTCATGTCTAAAAGGAAAACAATATGATTTGCATTAGTAATAAATTTGCTATTTGTTCATACATGGATCCTTTATGGGTTAGTCTTAAATTTTTTATTAAAAGAAAAGGTTTGATTCTTTCTTTTATCCTAGTTTATCTTATATTTTTCCATGGTGTTAGAAACATAAGCGTTTTAAAAGTGAAAAAAAATATAGCAGTCAACCACATTGTTTAGGAGATTATTTTGGTTTGAATAAATAATAATAATGAAATATGAGAGCCTTCAATGTTTATGACCTCTGCAGAAAAGAAAAGGCCAAATTGATGTTCTCTGTGTTTACTATAAATTTTTCTTTGGATGTTTGATCATTGTTTAATATAACAAAAACCTTATTGCTATTAACTACAGTTTACAATTACAATGATGATATGCATTAAATAAATGAAAAGCTTGGATTTCCATATATATGCATGCTCATTAAATAACAAAAAATTAAGCTTTGAACATGAAGATCAATGGAAAATAAGAAGGGACTTACATAGTCGGCGAGAAATAAAAAGACGACAGCAATTGACGATGGTACGGTTAGAACGCAAGAAAACATCGGAAAGTCATGTGTGATTTCGTCGAACACCTCCGGACGCAAATTTGAAACGTCGTCGGATTGAAGATTCGGAGGTGTGGAAATGACCGACGTTCTCACGCGGACATGAGCCTGGTCTTGGAGTCTCGGTTCTTGGCTCGGTCGCCTCGTATGGACTTGTTAAAAATCGATGGTGTGGTTGTAAAATAAAAGAGGAGGCTTGGGGTTGTTGTTGCTGTTGCAGGGACGTTGACGGAGCATTGGCAATTGATTTCGAACACAAGTACTAGAGCCCGACCACTTGTTGATGGAGGCAGCTCGGCCACAGGGAAGGATGGCAAGGGTTGGCCAAGATGGGTGAAACAAGGAAAAAAAACAGCACGAGGAAGTGTGTGATATGTGTTTATAAGTATATATATAGAGGGAGAGATGAGACTTAGAGATATATCTGGTTATATATAAGTATATGAGAGAGGGAGAGAGGGGGAGTCTGCCTTCATGAGAATTGATGAGAGAGAGTGGGAGTGTGGCCCGTTTACAAGAGGGGAGGCGAAGAGAGTGGGGGATTTGAAAGGGTAGTGGTTTTAACAGAATGTAAGATTTTAATTAAGAAGGTAATTAAAGGTTTTAGGGCTTGGGTTTGAAGGGAAATATAGGAAGAGTTTTAAGAGGGGAGAGATAATTAACATAGCAATCAATAATAATAAAAAAATTAATGAGAATAAAACCTCACTACCCATGTTCAGCCAATCTGATGGAATATATAGGGTTTAGTGGATTAAATTAGGGCTCCGTTGGGTTTTAAAGGAAATGGGTTTGGGCTTGATAATGGGTTAAGAGTCTGGGCATGTAGGGAAATAATTTAAAATAAAGTTATAGGCTTGGGTTGATTAAGGGGTGAAAAATAAAAAAAAAGTTTTACTGGGAAATGAGATTTGTTTTTTTGATTTAGAAAAATATAATAGAAGGGGTTTAGAGATTAATGAAATTATAAAAATGGAATTCAGCTTTTAGGAAAATGATAGGAAAAATAGGGATAACAAAATTATATATAATAGAAAACAAAATATATTGGAAAATACCAAGAATAAATAATTACTGTATTTTTTTAAAATATAGGAATTTTGGGGTCGTTACATTAAGAGACCAACAAACGGGTCCTACAATCAAGTGGAATATTCCGCTTGAACCAAAAAAAACCATGGGAGGGATATGAAATCCATGTCCCACTCTGAATCAGATGATGAGGGAAAAAATCCCCAAGTCAAGTTCATTCTTCCAAGGAAGACGAAGACTTGGCAGAAGGAATGATATGATATTTCGGTCCTTCGTATATGAAGATGACATTGATGAGTAAGGGGCAAGTGCCGTGTAAAATGCCCGGTATTTCCTGCAAAACAATCCGATTGCTGCGATAGTAAAATAAGCAGTCCAAGAGGGTGAAGACAGCTTAAGACGTGAAGTGTTCATGCATACAAAGGACATGCAGCAGCGTCTCGGCCAGCAAGCATTGGAAGGGACGAGTTATGCAATTCCCAGACCAAATGATAATGATGAACCGAAACGTTCTTAAACTAGTGTGTCGCCTCAAACACGGTGCGTCGCCCTAAAATACGATGATAATGGACCGAAACGTCCCTAAACTAGTGTGTCGCCCCAAACACGGCACGTCGCCCCAAATACGACGATAATGGACCGAAACGTCCTTAAATTAGCGTGTCTCCCCAAACACGGCAATATTGGATCGAAACATTCCTAAACTAGTGCATCGTCTCAAACACGGCGTGTCGCCTAAAAAATGGCGATAATAGACCGGAACGTCCCTATACTAGCGCATCATCCCCCAATACGGCGATATGCTCTCTTGAGATATATATTGCAATCGAAGTCCTAACGGCGAAAGTTACAACTCAAGTCCCACGGGCTACATAGCTGCTCCAACGATAAAGCCACCCCCAAATCCCACCGGCAAACAGACGGGTCACCTGCGACGAAGCTACTTTCGAGAGTTTCACGTTCGCAAAAAAAAACGGTACGTCCATAAGCGAAATGAGTATGGATGAAAACTCGAAAGGGCATCTTGAGTAAAAACAGCAGGGCAACCGACGAGCTTATGAAAACCTGGAAGGGCCCAAACTCATTAAAAATAAAAATATAAAAACAACAAAATAACAGAAAAACGGTATTTCCACAAGAGAAATGGGCACGGATGAAAACCCAAAAGGACGTCGTGAGCAAAAACAGTTGGACTGCCGGCGAGCTTGTGAAAACCTGGAAGGGCACAATCTCGTAAAAAAATAAAAAAATAAAAAATAAAATACACTTGCAGGATCTTTTCGATCTTGTGAGGAGAAAATACCCGCGTGAGATCCTTACGACTCACAAAAGAGCAACACACTTAGAAATCCATACGATTTCTAAGGAGAAAATACACTTACAAGATCTTCACGACTTATAAGGAGAATTCCTCCTATGAGACCTTCACGGCTCATAGAATTCAAAAGCCTTAGACGATAGATCTAAACCTATTTTCTAAGCCATCATTGCCCTACAAGTAGTCCGATATTAACTCTTATATACAATTTGCGGGCATGAAAAAAATATGTTCCCATAAAGTTCCACTGATGGCGAGGAAAATCCTTATATTGTGAAAGACACTTGTAGGTCCTCTCGACTTATAAGGAAAAAACACTCTTGTAAGATTCTTACGACTTACAAAAGAAAGTTTCACTTAGGAATCCCCATGATTCTGAAGGAGAAAATACACATACGGGATCTTCTCGACTCGTAGGGAGAAATACCTTTATAAGACCCTTACGGCTCATGAAGTCAAAAGCCTTAGTCGAGAGTATCCTAACCTTGTTTGCTAAACCACGTTTGTCCAAATCAACAAAGGCAAATAATGATTCGCTCCTGGCATTATCCAGTTGTAGCGATGTTGATGCCTAAACAGGCATCAAACTCCAAGTTCTTTCAAGGAAAATGATGATTCGCTCCTGGTAATATCCAGTTGTAGCGATACTGATGTCTAAACAGGCGTCAAACACTAAGTCCTCTCATGGTAAATGATGATTCGCTCCTAACAATATTCTAGTCGTAGTGACACTGATGCTAAAATTGGTGTCAGGACTGAAGTCCCCGACTCGCAACAAAATCAGCGAGTAAAAAAAACAGCCGAAATGTATGGGCAACTCGCAATAATAAACAACGAGTAAAAAAAATGACATAGCCGAAATGATTGAGCACCGCAAAAAATAGCCGAAATGATTGGGCAATCGCGATTTTCGCGATATAAAAAGCTGAAAAGATAGAGTATTGTGGAAATATAAAATATGTATGTATATATATATATATATATATATATAAAATAAAATAAAATTTTCTGCCCTGCATGTAGGTCCACACCGACCCCTGTATACAATTCATGGGCACAAATGAAAGAAAGGGAACCATATTTTCCCACTAGGCTCCGTCAAAGGGAGAGCCAGATCTTGATGGGAACATAAACAGCCTAGAGATCATCCCTACTTCCTTCTCATTCCAGTGCAGATGCAACGTCATCAAAGACCAAAAGGTCAAATCAAGGCAGAGCAATGGCAAGATCCTAACTCCTGCTCAACGTTCCTTCGCGGTGCAGATACGATGTTAACAAAGCTCCAAAGAGCCAAATAAAAAAGGAGTGATGGAAAAAATTTAACTCTAGCTCGACGTGCTTCTTATGCCAGAAGGATGCAGACGCAACGTCGACAAGGACCCAAGGAGCCAAATCAAAAAGGGGTGATGAAAAAATCCTAATTTCGACTCGACGTGGTTCTCATGCCAGTAAGGTGCACACGTGATGTCAACAATGACCCAAGGGTCAAATCAAAAAGGAGTAATGGCAAAATCCTAGCTCCAGCTCAATGTTCCTTCTCGGTGCAAACGGAGCGTCAATAAAGACTAAAGGGTGAAACATATAAAAGTGGAGCAATGACAAAATCCTAACTCCTGATATCGATGGCAACATCTACTACATAGAGATCAACTTGACGTCCTTCTCATTCCTGCATGGTGCAGACGCGGCGTCAACAACGACCCAAGGGTCAAACAAAAGTGGTGTGGCGACATATTCCTAACCCAAGTCTTGATGGCAATATATGCGACCTAAAGACCAACTCGGCATCTCTCTTACCCCAGCGGAGTACATACATGGTGTCAACAAAGCTCTAAAGAGCCAAATCAAAAAAGAGTAATGGAAAAATCCTATCTCCAGCTCGACATTCCTTCTCGGTGCAAACGGAGCGTCAACAAAGACCCAAGGGTCGAACAAAAGAGTAGTGACGACATATCCTTAGCTCCAGACCTTGATGGCAATACATACAGTATAGAGGTCATATGAATGTCTACCCTGCTTCAGCAAAGAATCGGCACGACATTATCAAATCAAAATTGAAGTGACGACATATTCCTAGTTTCGGGTCATGACGGCAATACATACAAAGTGTAAAGACAATTGGAGATCATCCCACCCCAGAAGGGTGCGGTTATGACTCATCGGGACTCCAAATTGAGCCTAACCTCAAGTAAAAGGTGCCACGACAAATATTTAACGCTTATTCTTCCGACGGTAATATAACCCAAGAAGATTACTTGAAGACGTTTTGTCCAGCCTCAGAAGGGATCGGAGACACAACAGTCATGGGGGTACTCGAGCAGCAATTTAAGGGACTGCATATTGAGGAATATATCAGCCAACGTGACGGTAAGATGGAGTTAAACCTATTACCACAAACCTAACGGACCTCTATAAAAAAGGGGGTTATCTATATTTCATGTTAGGATACACCCGCGAGATCTTCTCGACTCGTCTCGACTCGTAGGGAAAAACATCTTTATGAAACCCTCACGGCTCATGAAAGTGAAAAGCCTTAGGTGACGGGGATATCAACCTGTTTCCTAAGCACTGTGGCCTAACAAATAGGTACAAACTGACTCTTATATACTATCCATGGGCCACATTCTCCAAAGTCGCATATTGATGAAGAAAAGAAACCACTTATGAGTCATCTTGACTCGTAAGGGGAAAATTCCCTTGTGAGATCCTTACGACTCTCAAGAGAAAACGCACTTAGGAGTCTTCACGACTTCTAAGGAGAAAATACACCTACGAGATCCTCTCGACTCGTAGGGAAAAATATCTTTATGAGACCCTCATTGCTCATAAAGTTTAAAAGTTTTCGGCGACAGATCTAAACCTATTTCCTAAACTATTGTTGCCCAACAAGAAGGTCCAAACTGAATCTTGTATACTATCTACGGGCCACATTCTCCAATAAAGTGAAGAAGCCACTTGCGAGTCCCCTCGACTCATAAGAAGAAAATACCTGCGTGAGATCCTTATAACTCACGAAGGTGAAAGACACTTAGGATTCCTCAAGATTTCTAGGGAGAATACGTACCTATGAGATCCTCACGACTCATAGGGAGAAAAATCTCCTTGAGACCCTTACGGCTCATGAAGATGAAAAAGTCTTAGGCGACAGGAATCCTAAACTTGTCTCCTAAGCCATCAATTTTATGGCAATGCATTACTTTGCACTACTTAACCCACGTAAAAACTTACATGGGCAAAATAGTGGGGGGCATTTATTTCCGCCAAAATTTTTTGGCCCAGAGCTTACTTCTCCCTAATAAAAATAAAGGGAAACCTCCATGTGTTAAACACGTGCATCCACATGCAAAGCATGTAGGTACTGCCTCAGACAGGATTAAATCCTTGAGCATCTCACGTGTTTTCCACGTGAGCGCTAGCGCCAACCTCTGTTAGGATTAAATCCTATAGTGGCGTCTCACATGGAACACACGTGGACGCCGGCGTGCAAAGCACGAGTGGCTATTTATAAAAGAATTAGATTCTTAGATGGCGCCCATGTGCATAGCACGTGAGTGTTATCGCCCAAATTAAAGAGGGTAACATTAAATTCTACATGGAGAATATTTCCCTAAAAACTGGGATATTCTCCGTTAAATAGAGCCATTGGATCAAAAATCCAATGTTGATAATAAAATCATCAAATAATAGAATTAAATTCTATCAGCGAGAAAATATCTCCCTGATCTTACTAAATGAGGAAGATGTTCTCTGTTGGATCAAAGATCCAATATTAGAATTAAATTCTATTTGTGGAAAATATTTCCCAGATTTTTTTCAAACTAGAAAAATCCTCTCTGTTAAACAGAGGACTCTTGGATCAAAGATCCAATAATGATTATAAAATCACCAATTAAACCATCTGATAGAATAAAATTCTATGTTACCTAGTCTTGTTAAACGAACAAGATATTCATATGATAGAATAAAACTCTAATTTTTTTAAACTAACAAGATATTCATATAATAGAATAAAATTCTATTTTAGGAAAATATTTCCTAATCTTGTTAAACAAATAAAAAATCTTCTCTGTTAAACAGAGAGCCTTTGGATTAAAATTCCAACGGTGAATAAAAGTCAGCGATTGATCTAAAAGACCAATTTGATTGATTATGAAATCAATCATGATCTCTCAATGAGAGATTTTCTCAACAAATTGATTTTTTCCTCCTATAAATAGGAATAAAGAGATGAAAAGAAGGAAGGGATAAAAAGAGAGAGAGGAAACCCCCATAAGTTTCTATAAAAAATACAGAAGGCTCTCCAAAAGCTTCCACAAAAAAAGAGAATTTAATTCTCAAGAAAGAAGAAAGATCTTCTTCCCCACTCTAAACCCTAGATAAAGAAAACACAGAGACCAAAATATTTTCTTTACTTATCTAAGGGTTTAACCCTTTTTAAAGAACTTAGTTCTTTCTTTGGATCTGAGATCCACAAGACAAGTCTCCCACAAGTTAAGAATTTAATTCTCATCGGGAAAATCTTGCTCTTGAGAATCAAAGATTTAAGGAAGAACAAAGTTGAAAAGAAATAAAATAGGGTCCATAATACTCCAGGAATATAGTTCATTCAAATTAAAAACTTAGTTCTTAAAGAACCTGATCCCAGATTTTTAAAATAGCGATCTTGGTGATCGTTAATGGTCAAAATACAATTAATAGAGATTTAACCTCTCTGAAAACGTGAACAGGAGAATATGGATAAAAGAACATGGAGAAGATGGAGTCCATAATACTCCAGAAACTTAGTTCCTTCAAATCAAGAACTTATTTCTTAAAGAACCTAATCCTAGATTCTCAAAATAATGATCTTGGTGATCATTAATGGTCAAAATACTATTAACAGAGATTTAAATTCTTTAAAAACATCAAAAGAGATTAAATCTCCAAATAACTTAGAGTTTCACGTGAAAAACACGTGAGTGCCCAAAAAGATTAGTTCTTAGCACTATTGTAGCGCCTCACATGAAACACATGTGAGCGTCAGACGCTCAGCGCCTCACGTGAAACATACGTGAGCGCTATAGAAAAATTAGTGCTTAGCACTATTATAGCATCTCACATGATATGCACGTGATCGCTGAGTGCTTAGCACTGCTGGGTGTTACAGAAACCCAATCTTAGCCCAAATTGGCTAAGCTTATGTTCGTGATATCCAAACTGATATCTAAATTGATCTTAGTACCATATATGACTAACGATCTTCATCCAATACCTTCTAAGTTAATCTTAGTCTCAAACAAAACTAATGATTCTTGGATGATCCACCACCTCTGATATATGCCGTTGTAATTCCTCAACGTTTTTAGAAAGGTGATGGGTCCTAATAACCAACAACTCCTCCTTCGTCCCCAAAATAGGAATGTTGGACCGAAATGTCCCTAAACTAATATTCGTCTCAAGCATGGCAATAATGGACCGAAATGTCCTTAAACTGATATTCGTGCCAAACAGGGAATGTTGGACCGTTATGTCCTTAAACTAATATAATTGAGCCTATATTCTCATTTGTTTCTAAGTTGATCTTAGTCTCAAATATGAATAACGATCCTTAGATCAAACCCAAATATCGCATAAACTGATGGACCTCATTTATATGAGATCTGCGTTCTAATTTCATTCCCGTTGGCAAACCATGCTACTAACGTGGAACCCATCAAGCAAAGCATTGACCCAAACCCAAATCTAATATGTACGGATTTGGACTAATCCGTGCCCTACGGGCGACACGAAAACTAGTCTCCGTATACAATCCACGGGCAACCAAAACAAGCAAAATAACACACAATACGAAGTGAACTACTCGAGAAGGAGAAAGTGATTATCGTAACGTGATAACGTAATTAACTGCATGGGTTTGCGCCTGCAAGAAAAAGCGTCCCCACAATAAAAAAAAACCTTACAAATCAGGGGGAATCTGATAATGTCTGCTACAATGGTCGCATCTATCCAAACATCCGATATACGGTGCCATAAATCAACTCGATATCTTCGAAGAAGTGGATGGTTAAGTCCAAATAGCATCTTCCCCGAAATTCAGGCTAGACGTCCTCTACGTCTCAGTTTGGCCTTCAGCGGTAAACATTTATCATTTGAATATAATTTAATTCTATTATTTAATGATGATTATTTATTATCACCATTGGAACTATGATCCAACGACTCTCTGTTTAACAAAGAATATCATTCTTTTTTAGAATTTAATTCTACAAAAGCAAAACTGCTTTAATTTGGATGCTGACGTTCACGTATTATGCACGTGGGCGTAGCCAAAAAATTTAATTCTTACTAAAGCAGGTGCCCATATTGTTTGCACGCCAGCGCTCATGTGCCTTTCATGTGAGGCGCTGCCCTAAGATTTAATCCTAGCAGAGGTAGGCGTCCACGTGCTTTGTATGGCAGCGCTCACATGCCTTTCACATGAGGTGCCGCCCTAGGATTTAATCCTAGCAGAGGCAGGCGTCCACGTGCTTTGCACGCCAATGCTCACATGCCTTTTACGTGAGACGCTAGCTTTAGTGTCCACATGCTTTGCACGCCGGTGCTCATATGCCTTTCACGTGAGGCGCCGCCTCATTATATGAGGGAAAAAATTCCTCCATCGTTGTTCTCTCGTGGCTTGCACGTAAGTGCAACGGTATCCAGCCTTTTAGCCGTCCGATCCGTCTTGAGATATGAGGAATCTGAACTGACCCCATTATTTTATAATTAGGGCATTTAGCCCTAGGTGACAGCTGTGCCTCCATCTTTCTTCTTTCTTGAGAATTTTATTCTCCATTAGAGCTTAGCTCTATTTCTTAAAGTTTAGTTCTTCATTTTTCACAGATCTACATTGTAGACCTATTCTGCCAAAATTTTCTTAGTAAGAGTCTTCTTCAGTAGAACTTACCCCTTTCCTTTAAAACACTGTTCTTTAGAAATTTTTAGAAGATTAACTCTATTTTTGGTCACAAAGTTTAGCTATAGAATATTCTCTTTGGGGATTTCATTTGTTATCATAGAACTTAGTTCTAATTTTGATTTTTAGATCTTCTCCCTTTTGGGGATTTCTTGAAGTTTTAATTCAATACAGTTTTGCTCTGACAAATTTAATATCAAATCCCCTGTTTGTAGATTTTTGGATTTAACTTCATTTCTTAAAGCCGGGCCCTAATCTCGACCGTTTTTCCTTTTAGGGAATTTTTTTTGGTATTTTATACTATTTTTTACAAAACATGCCTTGGTTTTGAAAATTTTATTATTATAATTAAAACCAGTCTTAGAGAATCTTTTTAGATTTCTTTATTGGGCATATGTTCCAATCATTAATGAGCAGCCATCTTGATTCTGTGGAGTCCACTAGCTTTCGTACTTAGTGATTCTAGCATTTTTTGTTGCTAATTTTCCACCTGGCTTCTTTTCAGGTATCATGACTTTGGATTCCTACTTACCTTATGTTCATTCGGAAAGTGCTTTTGCTGATGCACCTATTGATCATGAAGTCCTCGCTTTAATTTGGGGCTACGATCCTGAACGGAAATCCTTTCATCTATGAGGAGCATGGTATCGCTACATCATCCGAGGACGTCGCAGCTTTACTTGTGAGGTGCCGTCAAAACCGATCCCTCTGATTTAGTACACAAACCTTCCATCGACTGCTTATGCAGTAGAGGAGATTGACTGGACTGCAAATGGTCGTTTTCAACCATCCATGACATCGATACCGGTACAACCACTGATGGCCCTAGATATTTTGGGGCGTCGGATGTGACAGAGAGAGTCACGGCCGTGGGGTCAGGTTTGTACTATAGGAGTGACCCTACGAAATCCGGCAGGTTATCTCATTTAGGCCCGTTATGTCTTATCTGCAAAGAAGTCGTTACTGCTGAAGACTGGACTGTATCTGGCGATGTACGCGTTTCTGTTCTATTATCACACTCCTCACGTATGGTGGGTCAAGTCCTTTTTGGAACAATGAAATATCCCAACCCATACGTTTTTATTATCAGATCGGGAGGTGTCGATTTCTTTGGAAGATTTCCTGGAAATCTCTGGATTTCCCGTCAGGGGAGCACTATAAGGAGGTACTTCCTCCTAATGAATATACTTTTGCCACAGAATCGGTTGGCATCGGCCTTACACCCGATAACGCTATCTGACACAAATTCCCAAGTCTCAAAAAAGTGCTAAACATCTATGAAAGCCTGTATTTAGAGTCAGGAGAACATAGGGTCAGCTTTGTGGATTTTATCGCATGTTTCCTTCGCGCGGATGTTTTTTCCAAGAAGATCGCGAAGTTCGCCAAGCTTAATGATCCCTTTGGGTTTGGTCTCGACAAACTACCGACAAAGATCTGAAGCAATTATATTTCAGATACCCCCGTCACTTCCTTTGCCGAAATTGGTGCTTTGGACATTGATGAGGAGGCGTTCCTCATGGGCTTCATTGGCTTATGGCTTGGCTGGTTCGCGCTTCCGATATATCATCGGTACATGAGACCATCTGTGTTTTATCCGGCTCACCATATCGCGACGGGAATGCGTATGGCCGTCGGTGTTGTGAGATTAGTTCATTTGTATAATGGTTTAAGCATGGCGGCTGACACCACCAAACCGGGTGTGGAGCCCATAAACTTCCCTCTCCATTAATTTACATCATAGATAGAGATGCATGTGCTGGGTGTTTTTGGTGATCATAAAAAACCCGACTTTTATAGTGGGTATACTTTCCATGGGTCATGAAGTTGGTCGACGCCTCTTCTCCCAATCCAACGCAATGGGCAACTCGGCGATTGCTCTTGTGTCCACGCCTTGTAGGGGAAAGTATGACTTTCACCGATAGGTTTCTGACTACTAGGAAAGAACCCTTAAGGGTGGTCCAGCCGTTGCATGACGTGCTTAAGGACGGGGTTTCCATTTTGAAGGCTAGGGAAATCGCACATTTGTACTCCATCCGGCCTGGATTTTTGGTATATAGGCGAAAGGCTTATGTGATTAGCATGAGGTATAACCCATATCACTTTGACCAACAATTAGGTTACGACTAGGGTGTACCCCTTGAGGCCTTTCTCGCCGATCCCATTGCTTCAGAGGTGGTCGTTCGCAATGTTGTTTACCACTTTATGCGGTTGAACACGAGATCTCGTTTCTTGATGGCCGAACCGGATCATATTTCTAAGTCTTTATCTGCTTTTACCAGTTAGTATAAACATATGACGGGTGCTATTATTACGGAAGAGAGGCGGATGCTTCTCGATCACAAAGATTCTGTACCAGCAAGCAGTCTTGCGGTCCAGCTGAAACGGCGAACGGTCGTCCGCCCTTCCCTAAGGGAGAGCGATGCGGTGGTGATTTCACGTTATTTTTCGACAGTGTCGATACTTAAACCAGGGCCCAATGTGAGCACTCGTGGTGGCGTGACGTCTGCAGCATCTCCTAAGTCAGATATTGGCTCGGAAATCGAAACACGCCGCCCGAAAATGCCTATGAAGAGAAAGCTCTTATCGTCGAGTGCTGCCTTCGGTTCCTAGAAGAAAAAAATGTCTATGTTTTCATTTGACATCGTATTTGGTCAAAAGGTTCATGCTCCCTATAACGAAGGCCTGTCCAAGTACGGAACCAATGATAATCCTTTACATCCTGAGGCTTCCACTGACGAAAACGCAGCAACTAATCTTCAAGCAGCCCTTGAAGCGTCTGAACGATTAGCTCGTGAACAAGCGGTGCTTGCTACTCTTGTAGCTTCTGGTATATCTCGTTTACACCATTTTCATATTTTAAAGTGAAATGATATTGTGCTTTATTTTTTTAACACTTTATTTTCTCAACAGGCACCTCTGCTGAGGAAGCTCTCCAGGCATCGATTAAGACGTATGAGGAGGAAGAAAGGCTCCTGCTTCTATGGGCCTCAGTATGACTTGTTTTACGTGCTTTAGAATATTTAATTCACTTCTTCCATACCTTGACTCCTTTCTTTTATTCTCTTATAGGAACCTCCGTAGCTAGCGTTGTTCCAAGCGGGTGCAATCTTTGGGTGTTCATATGGAAGATATTCCTTCTTCAACAACCGCTATGGAATCTTCAGAGCAGCCATCTGCTGCTCAGGCCTCCTCTATGCCACTATGGGAAGTGTTATTGAAGCAACCAATGATGGACATTGCAGCAATTTCGGAGGCTGGCACCGACTAAGATGAGGATCTTCCTTTATTAGTTGTCATGGAAAGATCTCTGCGTACGGCTAAAGTGGAGGAAAAGCGTCGGAGGCATGCAGAAAGGGAGCATCATTTCAACTTGTCCACAGGTGCTGGCTCAAGCGAGGCACGGACTTCTACTGCTCTTAGGGAAGAAATCCCTCTTGCCCTATCAACCGCTCATAGGCAAATTGCCCGAGCAGCTCGTGAAGAGGTGGAGTGTCTCGTTCAGGGGAGAGCAAAGCATGATGCCTTGAGTAAACCTGGTAAGATTTACTTATTTCTCGAGTTTCCTCATATAATGATCTATTCGAATTTTAACATCCCTTTTTTGTATGATGACATCTGATACTGTGGGGATAGGCTTGGATGCTAGAGCAGCAAATGAGGCGGCGGCATCCGGAGATTCTGGGACGGAGGATTATAACCCCGAGTCTAAAATTTCTCCAAACACCACTCTTTCCCCCAGTGGATCTCAGGCATCTGTGGACGATGCTAGCATAGTGACTGCCCTTGTTGATTCGGGAGACGAGAGTGTGGATCTTGAATCCGTCTCCTCAATGGCGATGGAAACTGAAGAAGCTTTTGAGGCTAGTAATGCTCTGGACACAGTCGTGGTTCCTACCTTGCCGACTCTCATGGGATCCACGGGTACATTGCGTGCTATTATTTTTACTTACTTTTTTATTCCCTCTAGACATATTTGCTAACGTTTTCTTCATTTCTAGTGTAGGTACGACAACTATTATTCCGATCGTAATATCTACGAACCCTGGAGATCTACAGGCTGAGGAACCCCCATCAACCGGCACTATGACCGTCATCACTCCACCTCTCTCTTTCGCGCTTCCACGAATCTTTCCGAGCTTAGCGATAGAAGGTAATTTTCCCTTCAATTTTTTTTATCATTTCTTCGCTTAAGTATTGATCTTACTCCTTATGTTAATTGCTTGGTGTATACTGTCGCAATCTCGCAGAGATGCTCTTTAGCTAATTGTTTCAAGCATTAGCCACTCGTTTTACATTCCAACTGGGGCTTGCTTCTCTTTCCTGCATTGGTCAGTATATCTTTCTTTTCTTACTCCAACTTTCTGTGAGTAACCCTCTTCTAATAAGAATTTTCTTTTATTTATTGCAGTCTTACGGCTTGAAGGAGAAGACAAAGAAATGGCTGAGCCATCTATGCTCCCAGATTTGCCACTTCCAACTATTGGTAGATTGAATCTTATGCATATTCTCTTATTTAAACAGAGATCTGACCAATCTTTATGTATGTTTTGTTCTATAATAGCTCCGCCGGTTTTGGCTCCTTTCGAATCTCGCATATATATGCCCACAGGACTTTTTGATAAACGCCAATCTTCTAAAGGCACGAAAAATAGCTGGCGCATGCTGACTGAGTTTATTGAAGACCTTGATGTTGAGGCCCTCGCTTCTGCTGGGGACTTTGCGGATGAAGTCAATCCTATGCTGGCTACCCTTGTGACCTTTCACAATGAAAATTTCGTCTGCATTTGGGTTAGCTATTGCAAACAAATTAAGGGTTGCCTCTATGAGATTGAGCACAACCGTCTTACGCCTGAGGCTTTATCTTGAAGGGCCCAATTGACTACATGAATTGAACAGTGTGCCACTGTAACACCCTAATCCGATCATAAGTTTTTTTCTTTTTCTTTTTGAATGTATTGGGTTTTGTTATATTATTATTATTATTATTATTATTATTATTATTATTATTATTTGTAGTTGGAGTTTAATACTTTCTAATTAAGATAGAACATATTATTATGGCTGCTTTAAGTTTGTTATAATTATGGTTTTCCAAGTTTGTTAAATAAATATATTATTAGTATTTATATTTGTTTACTATTTGATTAATATCTTAAATTTCTATACATATAATATTTATTTGCTTAACATTAGTTTTGTAACTAAATACATAATATTACTATGGTTGTTTTAACAAAAGATATTTAGTATTTAAAATTATTTGATAATTTATTGATATCTTATTTTAATTTGCATCTAATATATTTTCAAAAACTAGATATGTAACAAATATATTATGGTTATTTAAGTTAGTTAAGTATATGCTATTTAACTTTTAAAGTTTTGTTTTGCTAAATCTAATAATATCTTATTTATATTCTAATACAATATTTTGTCTACCATGATATATTTTTAATAATGTTTTAATTTTTAAATCCTATTTTAAATCTTTTAAATTAAACTATTGGGGTTATGAGAATTATTTTCCTAAACTTATATATATTTTCTTATATGCTCTCTCCAAATATATTTTATCTACCCAAAGAAATCTATACCTATTTTAATCATACGCATTTAAACTAATCTATATACATCATATCTATTTAAAACCCTATGTAGATTTATATAAATGTTTCATATTATCTTATATAATAACAAACCCTAAATCTATATATATATATATATATATATATATATATATATATTATACAAACAATCTTTACAAACTCCCATATAATTTAACCACTTTAACATTATTTGGATCTCTCTTCAAATATATTTCTCTTCTCAATATTTTATTCTTCTAACTTACAACAACTTTACATATATTTATTATCATCATATCTCTCCTTCTCATATAAATCAACCTTCTCTCTCTTTCCCATCATAAAATTTTTTTCTTCTTCAAAATTAGCCGAGCCATCAAAAGTTGGAGATTTGTTTCGTATCGTTGTGTTTTTCGTCTCCGAGGCATGTACTTTTATTCTCTATTTTAGTCGATGCAATATTGGTATTTCTCTAAATAAATTATTAACTTACAATATTTAAATAAAATTGTAATATTATACCGCTTAATTAATATATCTTATAATACTTGTACACATGATAAAAACCTTAGGATCAAGAGCACCCATTAACCCATTCATCACGTGAACAACTGTAAAAGTGCAATCGTAATAAAATAATTATTAACATATAGATATGGTTTAATATGTAAAAAAATTTATAAGTAATTATATGTTTCTGTTGCAACCGCATTGGTATACACTAGTATGCAAAATATCAGCACTTATACCGTAATCTAAAATATAAAAATATACCATTATTACTGTTAATCAATAAATGCTCTGGCCTTAATATTTAATATATATAAATTGAACTTTCTATACGACCACTCTTTATAATATCAATGCACTCTATGTGCCCTACTTATATAAATTATATTGACACTATAATTTGTATTAATAGTTTATGTTATCACATGATTATAAAATTTATTACCAGCACTTACATGATGACTAGTCAATCTGTCACTTACTCAATCTGTCACTTATTTTATCTTACTTACAATTATCTCGTAATTATACTATTACCACTATCCGCTTTATGCATTTGTAATTTGTCATTTCTATTTAATTATATTAACCCTTTAAAACCATATTTTAGTTTATTAATTTTTTCTAATAAATAAACCGGGATGTTAAATACAGATACTTACATATTTATGTGGAGTCTTGTTTATATTTTTGACTTTATCATATTATATCGCTTATATTTAACATTTTACTTGAGACCATTATTATTGACACGCTTGAGCAACTCTAACATGCTATTCATATTTATGGACACTATCATATTATAACTAATGTACTTGACATGCAATTGCTACTCATTGTTCCAGTATACCCATATTAAAAAGAGCTCTCCAATTAGAATGCTGAATTACATGCCATGACATAATCTATACTGTTACAAGTTTCATTTATGTACAATTAACATGATATTACAAGTGCCCATCCATTCAGCATTCTTAATTAGTGATTCAGTTTACGGCCATGTTAGTTATAAATACGCGGGGTGTTAGGGTAGTTTAAGTGTGCATTCGCTCAACAGGATCTCAGGAGTCCCATGCCGGCAGCTCATACCGGGCTATATCGGTCGCTTGTTACTACAGCTTATACCGGGCTATATCGTTCGCTTGTTCATACAGCTCGTACCGGGCTATATCGGTCATATGTTCATTAGCTGGTACCGGGCTTTAAACGATCATATGTTATTATTGCCGGTACAAGTCTTTATACAGTCACTTATTTAGGCCCGTATTTCCTTTCCCCTGGGGCCCTACCTTTGTGTTGGGAATACTCCTTTTCGGGGCCCGGTTCTTGCTCACGGAACAATGCGCCATACGGAACAAAGTGCCATGCCAATTGTCATTTCAAGGGAGCGGGGGCCACCTCTTGAATCCGTGGGGGCCACCACTTGAATCCGTAGGATGCACTGTAGAACAATGGGGAATTTTCTGAACATATTCCGAAAGAGAACTGAACTGCATTATAAATGTAACGCCTCACGCCCAAGTACAGATGGTATTGTTCGCTCTGGCCGAAACCGTACGGTTTTATCCTTTAGAGCGAACCAGACCCGACCAGGGGCCACTTCCCAGGAGGTCACCTATCCCAAGACTTCCCTGGTCCGAGTACACTTAACTACGAAGTTCTAAAGCTCTTGTAGTGCCGACTCACTTAAATGCCACGCCCCACTTTCCAAAAGAGTGGTAACTACACGTGACTAGCCTGCGACGTATTTATTATGAGAATACATTATTTCTCAAAACAAATACGATAAGCATAATGTAAGAAGTATAAAATGACAAGAAAAGACATGATAATGAAAATTCAACTTTATATATTTACATTCCCAACTTTCACAAGTTTCAAACTGAATACATGATGTCTGAAAACAATGATACATAAGTGTCTAAACAAATGGCATACTGGAAGCAAAAACTAAAAAGAAAGAACTAGTAGTCGGTCTGCTTCGCAAGCTGAGAGTAATCCTCTGGACTCGGCTCGATCTCCTCAATCTTTAGATCATCTGACGAACATTCCAAGGAAACAAAGAAATGGATGGAATGCCCGTCAGCGAACCAACGCTCAGTAAGTCCCCAAAAGGATGGTATGATGTATATAAATGAAATACAAGGTGTAATGTGATATATGGTATAGCATGGATATAAATCATGAACATGTAAACAAGTATAGCAGCATGCATGATAATGTGTATGTCAACTATATCAGCATGGCAAACAAGTATAATATGGCCATGGAGTGTAGGTATAGTGAATATGAAGTGAATGTAAATGTCCTAAAAGATCTCTAAAACTGTAAAAGTAACCAACGTGAGTTCAAGTATGAATGTCAACCAATCTTAAGAGTATTCTTGAACCCAAGGCTATCGTCCAGAGAAAAGGAATCACGGGCCTAGAAGTAATCGGGGCTTCAATTATTATTGAAGTATTCCAAACCCAACAGGCTATCATCCAGGGGCTTGGAAACACGCACCCTCATTCGTGAATTTGTGATTTGTACCATTTCAGTCCGGTGCCACAACAACATAATTTGTACCATTTTAGCCCGGTACCACAGCAACATGATTTATAATAATAGGACTCATAAGATTTCATTGGATTCATACTTAAACTACCCCAACACCCCATGTATATTAGTCTATGATTAATATTAAGAGTCTTTCCCGAATCCATGAATACATAAGAGCGTGCAATTCATGTATCGAGTCGAGTTCAAGTATTCAAATTAAGTGTTCATGTATTCATATCAAGTGTTCATGTTAAGTTATTACTTATTCATGGTTCGGGTCAAGTCGAGTCAAGTATGTAATAGGTTTATGTCAAACATATAATATCTAATTATGTATTCGAGTACATGCAACAATTTAGAGATTATGAAAAAACAAAGTATACATGTTCGAATGGCATGAAATGATGCAAATACATTATTCAAGTAACGACCATAAACAATACTGTAAAGAAATATTATGTACGGCTAATTACTCAAATCAAAAGAATGAGGAATATAAACAGAAATATAGTTTTAAGTGTTGTGCATGCGTGAGTTCCAGTTGCAACTAAATACGACTAACAGTTTCGGAGATATACCCATTTTCGTTTTGTCACGCAGACCAGATCAGAATCTGTCCAGCACCGTCACATATTTTTAAAATACAGTTTGGGTCAATTTCCATCAGATTTCATGTTACGAAGATTATTAGAAACTTGTAGGTCTTTCATTGTAAATATCCAAACAACTAAGGTTCGCATGATTTGGACTCCTGAAGTTCTAGTTACGATCATTTTAATATCAGCGTTTAAAACAGAAATTCAGATTTCTGGACATCAACTATATATTGTATTGCAAAGCCTATATCGGGTTTTTTCATGCATATCTAAATAATCTAATATACATGAAATTATAGGCCTATCAATTGTGCATCTACAAATCTAAAGTTTATCACGAACGGATATCAGGAGTTCGAATTATGTCCTATTTAAAAATAGTGTGCGAATCAGGACAGACTCGTTGCTTAATATTGTAACACAGTTTTCTAAATTTTACGTCGGTTTTCATGAAAACTTAAAACTAAGAAAATCTATATCTTTCGATGTAAATGTTCAAAACATCTGAAAAACACTTAATTTGGATCAACGATTACAGAGTTATGGTCTCTCGAAGAAAACCTTTAATGGCGGTTTTCTGGTTTTAAAAACAGTGAATAAAAAACTACGTAACTCCTAAACCGTTATTCGGTTCGATATAAAAATTTTACTGTAGACCTGAAATTTTATTTAGTATATAATCTAATTTTTCTAGAATGTCCAGAAGTCAAGATTGATTTTCTAAAAATTATTTTGAAGGTAAAAATATTTCTTCAAGGTGGTATTTGAGATTGACAAGGTCATGGTATTTATTTGAAATCTTATTTTCTTTTAAAACTAAATATAAATAAAATAAAATAAAAATAGCGAGCAATAAATTATGAAAGACATACGGATAAGCATACGAATCGGTCATGATATATATACTAAAATCGATATAAAAGATTAATAAAGATTCTACACAAAAATTATTAAACACTTTTCTTTTGTTTTGAATAAACGATCGCGTTATGTGATGGTATGCAAAATAGGGTGATACAATTCATATATTTTCATATCTACTAAAACATGAAACAGGATAATCACTACTAGTTAAAATTGTATCCCATTCATGAAGGTAAATAAGTTTACAAAACAATTAACTATTAGAGTATCTATTTATTTTATGTGTGTTTTTAAATAAGGAATTTACAGACGAAGTGAGCAAGTATAGATATCAGTGGAGACATGATAAGATGAGAATGATTCAACAAGAGGAGGAGAAGAAACGAAGGGGGCTTACATGCACAATCCGGTATCGTCACCAGGCTTGTCTAGCCGACGATAGCCTCGCGTTACTAGCGAGACTTTTTGAATGCTTCTTCATGTTCTTCTTCGAGAACTTTAGATGAAGAGGGAGAAGAAGATGGATAATATTTTGTGAGGAAGAAAGAAAGAAAGGAGAGGATTTATTCTTCTTTCTATTTTTTAAAGTAGAACAATGAGGAATCTTCGGAACACATTCCGAAAGATGACCGAATTGTATTATAAATTTAATGATGTCATCCGCAATTACATAGGCGCCTTTTAAGTGAATCAGCACTACAAGAGCTTGCGAACTTCGTAGTTAAGCATGCTCGGGCCAGGGAAGTCTTGGGATAGGTGACCTTCTGGGAAGTGGCCTCTGGTCGGGTCTGGTTCGTTCTATAAGAAAAAATCGTGTAATTTCGGCCAGAGCAGACAATACCATCTGTACTGGGGCGTTGCATTTATGGTGGCCCATACAGGCCCCTCAGTAGTAGGTTTGTGGTTCGAGGATGAACCATTGTTCAAACGTGGGGAGGATGTCGGGACCCGGTTCTTGCTCACTGAATATAGTTCCATGCCAATTGTCATGCCAAGGGGGTGGGAGCCACCTCTTGAATCCATGGGGGCCATCTCTTGAGTCCATGGGACCCACTGGAGAACAATGGGGAATTTTCGGAACACATTCCGAAAGAGGACCAAACTGTATTATAAATGTAATGATGACACTCTCAATTACAGATGCGTATTTTAAGTGAATCGGCACTACAGGAGTTTGAGAACTCCGTAGTTAAGCGTGTGCGGGCCAGGGAAGTTTTGGGATGGGTGACCTCCTGGGAAGTGGCCCCTGGTCGGGTTCGGTTTGAAAGTATGCCTGAGCACCTTTACTAGGTTTATACAAGCATTAAGTATGCAATTTAAAAATATCTAAAGGTCAAACCTATACTAATCTAGAATCGAACAGAGAATTAGGGTTTTGTGCAAGAAAAAAAGTTCTAAACTAAGTGATGGAGGTTTACAACCTTTGTAGACCGGTCATTCACTTCAAAAGCTCCAAGTAGTAGTCCCTAGAACTCTTCTTTGACTTCACTTGAGAAAGGAACGAGCTTGCTTATAGTCTTCAAAACCGAAGATGATCCACCTTGAAGTCTCTCTAACTCAAACTCATTCTTCACTAATCAAAGCATTAGTGGTGCAAACAGCCTATACTAAAGGGCTAGGATAGTGTAGGTTGATGAAGTAGGAATTTTGCTCACTAGAAATTATTTTCACTTTTCTTTTTCCAACTCAATAAAAACCGTAGAGAGGAAATCAAGAAGAAGATGAACTTGGATGTTGTATGGGGGAATGAACCATGAGCTACAGATAAGGTTGGGATGAATAAATATCTAAGAGTAAAACAAAAATGAGGAGATGAGTCATGGCTTCTCAATACTTCTCCAAGCATCTAAAGCCATGACTTATTTTCACCATTTCTATTTTTCTTAAACCATAAATTATCCCAATAATCTTTAGACTCTAATGTGATTCTCATACATCCATGCTCTATGTATCATCAACCATGATACATATCAATTTACATATAAATATATAAATATATATATATATATCATATATATACAATTATATATATAAAGAGAAGAAAATCTAAAGTGAGCTAATATTAGTTTATATATATATAATATAAATATATATCAAATTATTAAATCAACACTTGATTCAATAATCCGGTTATATCATATATAACCGACTAATATCATATATCTATGTATATCACATTATCAAATCAACACTTGATTCAATAATCCGGTCATATCACATATAACCAACTAATATTCTATATTCGATATTAAATCAACACTTGATTCAATACTCCGGTCATATCATATATAACCGGCCAATATCAAATATATATACATAAAACAAATCATTGAATTAACACTTGATTCAATAATCCGGTTATATCACATATAACCTAACCGAAATGAAATATCACTAAATTAGAATATGGTATCACATACTCGTATTTAATCAAGCTCCCGCACATATCTTCATATGTGCCCTAATTCGTTTCGCTTGAGCTAGGAAAGCTCTGTGTGATACTCTAAAGACTCGTCAATACGCCAGCAGTAGATAATGATCACATCAAATACCTACAAGCCGTCAGCGATACTAGCTAGACGTAACGGCTACCTAGGTATTTAGTGAATAGAAGATCAATAAGAAAACTTGTTCAAACTCCCGTAAAGCCTATAAGCAACACTTACCGTACAGTCCGGTCTCTTCTTCTGTTATGTCGCATATCGAGTCTGGGGTGGGATCTTCAGACCCCAGTAACTTGATAAGTCATGCCGATGTGTGGATTATAACCTTTCAAGAAACTACTGATAACACTTACCAGTAAATCTCATCAGCCCTGACCAGGGACTTGCCGTTATAACCAATCGAGCATAGCGCAACATCAACTCTCAATACCGGGAGAGACAAAATCCCTCCTATCGCTCATTGCCTCCATGTGACTCGGGACTGTACCCAAAATCCACCTGTTTGCACGATTCCTTCGAGCCGTAGTAGGGAGGAAATCAAAGCACAGTGGGAACTACACAAGACTCTATGACGATCTCGGGTCTATAGAATAACCTGTACAAGTGTCATCAAAGAACTGCTATTTGACGATAGGTATGGTACCATCTAGAAGTTCTCAGCGAGTCCTGTTCGGTGTACCCATTCTTTAATGAGCACCTGTGTACAATCTTTGATGTCAAACACCAATGGTTGTAGGATCAACCATCACTCCATACAGGGTCAAGAAACGTACAGACTAATCTACTCCGGAATTCGATGCTCTGTCTCGATACTCCCTCGACTGGGAACTGTTAAAGGATGTGCTTGCGGACTATACAAGCCCCACTAGTATGATCTGCATCATAGTCCTGGTAGTTAAGCCTACATCCTAAGGGCTTTATCAACATATATCAGAGAGACAGTATACAAATACAAGTGTACATGTTAAGATAAAGAGCAACCGGATAGCATACTATCATGTCGAGTAAGAAAGCCCTCTATATATATGTCTACGCATCCACTATATCATACAATAATGGCTTCTAGGGCATACATATTCTTAACACGGTTCGCTCTAAAGGACAAAACCGTGTTGTTTCGGCCAGAGCGGAAAATACCATCTGTACTGGGGTGTGGGGCATTACACTCCTGTAGAGGTTGACGTACATACTCGAACTCACGATAGGATAGATTACTCTTTTAGCGGCCAACAAGGTTATGACTTGACCGACTTGACCTGTTTATATGATTGATTCTTAATATTTCCATATCCATATTTATTTGTGCACGCGGGTTTCACTATACTCACATATTCATGCTATCACACACATACACACACTATTACGATTGAATACTTGTTGGGATGTTTTGACATACCTGAGATTTGCCATCTCAGGTTTAGAGACTGATTTACAGGCTGAGCAGGATCAGAGCGGTTATCAGGAGTTTACAGAAGATCAGTAGTTCGTAGGTTTATTTCTTTTCGGTTAGTATTTAGCATGTGCGCCCGTTGCGGGACATTAGGATTTATTCGTCTTTTCGGATTTTGTATTATTTTCTAACCTATTGTATCATAACCTTATTTTTATGTCTTTATCTTAGGAACCTATTGCTACTATTCTTTATGGTTTCATTGCAGCATGATTATCAGTGTTATCTATTCTGTTATAGACATTATATTGACAGGTTTAGCTAGACAGCCTTTATATGATTATGAAAGGATCTTTCCTTACCGTAGGTAGCATGGATAGCCTTCGTTACTCTCTGTGTTTCTGTATTTTGGGAAGCGGGGCGTGACAGCCACCCACGTCCACTGTTATGGGTAGAAGCTGGCCAGGAAGTAAGAGGAACATAAGATGGCTTCCAGAGAATCGGAGCTGTTACGAGCTCAGATAGAGACTAACATTGTACGGATCCAAGCCATTTTCCAGAATTTTCAATGCTGTATATTCAGATGGATGGCACTGAAGATGGATCTTAGTTTCATGGGGCAAGGCATGCGAGGCCATGAGGTTGCCAAGTGGGAGCTTTCTAAGAAGCTTAATTCATGTCTGCAACAACAAATCCAAACCGAAGCGCTGTTAGCCGTACTAGAAGAGTGTGAAAATGAGCTCCAGTAGGAGAATGAGCGGATCGCTGTTTTGCTGAAAACTCCACCCTCTTAGTAGTTATCATTGTATCCCTTTTTTATATTCTATAGATTGTATCTTTTAAACATTCGATTTGTGAATAAGTGATATTTATTTTCATATTTGCGCCTCTCTGTCTCTTGATTGTCGCGATCTGGTATGGATTAGTTTATTTACTCATTTCGGAGTTTTTAGTTTATTCACTCATTTCGGAGTTCTTAGTTTATTTACTCATTTCAGAGTTTTTAGTTTACCTTTCCCTTAGATTTATAGGCAAATTCGCCCTAATGTTAAATATAGGTAACCCACTCTTTTATAATAGAGATCCGTTAGATTTGTAGTACTAGGTTGAGTGCATCGTACCATCGCGTTGGCCGATATATTCTCGATATGCAATCCCTTAGGTTGCAACTCGAGTAACTCCGCATTTGTCGTGTCTCTGATCTCTTCTGAGGCTGGACAAGATGTTTTCAAGTAACTTTTTTAGGTTCAAATATCCATATTACCATCGGAAGATCAAGCGTTAGGTATTGCCGTGGCGCTTTACTTGAGATTAGGCTTGATTTGGAGCCCGATGAGTCATACCGCACCTTTCTGGGGTGGGATGACATCCAATGGTTTCTAGGCTTTCCATCAAGACCTGAAGCTAGGCACATACAGTCATTTCACTTTTGTTTTGGTGTCGTACCAATTCTTTGCTAAAGTAAGGTAGATATCTGTATGACATCTAGGCCATATATATTGCTATCGAGGTCTGGAGCTAGGATTTGCCGTCACTCCACTTTTATTTGATCGTTATGTCCGCACCTTGCTGGAATGAGGAGGATCGTCGAGATGATCTCTAGGCTATAGATATTGCCATCAAGATCTGGAGCTAGGAATATGCCGTCACTCCACTTTTATTTGACCCTTGGGTCCTTATTGACGTCACGTTTATACTTTGCTGGAGTAAGAGAGACATCCAAATAGTCTTTAGGCTACAAATATGCCATCAAGACTCGGTTCTTCTTTTGATGAAGTATAGTGGAAAATTATGGTTCCCTTTTGTTCCCGACAAAAATTTTGGCTCAGAGCTTGCTATTCCCTTATAAAAATAAAAGGAAACTTCCACGTGATAAACGTATACCCACATGCAAAGTATATAAGTATCGTCTCAAATAGGTTTAAATCCTTGAGAGCCTCACGTGTTTCCCACGTGAGCTCCAGTGCCAGCCTCTGTTAGGATTAAATCCTATAGTGACGCCTCACATGGAACACACGTGAGCGCGGGCGTGCAAAGCACGTGAGTGACAATTTATAAAAGAATTAAATTCTTATACGGCGCCCACGTGCATAGCACGTGAGCGTCAGCACTCAAATTAAAGAGAGTAGAATTAAATTCTACATGGGGAATATTTCTCTAAAAACTGGGATATTCTCTATTAAATAGAGCCGTTGGATTAAATATCCAATGGTGATAATAAATCATCAAATGATAAATTCTATTTGGAAAATATTTTCCTTGATCTTTCTAATATGAAAAGATTTTCTCTAACAGAGAATCTTGGATTTAAAATCCAAAGGTGATAAAATCACTTAAACCATCTGATAGAATTAAATTCTATGTGATAGAATAAAATTCTATGTTAGGAAAATATCTTCATAATCTTGTTAAACTAACAAGATATCCATATAATAGAATTAAGTTCTATGTGATAGAATAAAATTCTATGTTAGGAAAATATCTTCCTAATCTTGTTAAACTAATAAGATATCCATATGATAAAATTAAATTCTATATTAGGAAAATATCTTCCTAATTTTTTAAAACTAACAAGATATCAATATGATAGAATTAAATTCTATGTGATAAAATTAAATTCTATGTTAGGAAAATATCTTTCTAATCTTGTTAAACTAACAAGATATTCATATGATAGAATAAAATTCTATCTTAGGAAAATATTTCCTAATCTTGTCAAACAAATTCTGCGGGCCCCCGATACGTCTAAAAGCATACACACAAGCACCGCACATTGAGTTTGCATGACTAGTTGACCCATCAATCGGAGGTTCCTTCGCTTCAAAAGCGAGGGATAATTAACAGCAGTTTAGTCAGCGGCTACCGGAGATTCGGATCCCCACAATCAATAAACCCCGGTCTACCCTAAGAAGGGGGAATCTGTAGTATGCTTGACAAGCGGCACGTATTCCCATCTTAATGGGTTGACGAAAAACACCCTACGACATAAGCACTGTAAAAATTTAGTGCTTAGCACTATTAGAGCGCCTCACGTAAAACACACGTGAGCGCCAGAAAACAAAAAAGTTTAGTGCTTAGCACTAGTGCAGCGCCACAAAAGACTAGTGCTTAGCACTATTATAGCGCCTCACATGAAACACACGTGAGCGCTATATGTCTAAAGTGATTAGCACTGCTGGGTGTTGCAGAAACCCAATCTTAGCCCAAATTGGCTAAGCATATGTTTATGATATTTAAATTGATATCCAAACCCAATCTTAGCCAAAATTGGCTAAGAATATGTTTATGATATCCAAACCCAATATTAGTCCAAATTGGCTAAGCTTATGTTTATGATATCCAAATTGATATCCAAACCGATCTTAGTCCCATACATGACTAACGATCTTCATCCTATACCTTCTAAATTAATCTTAGTCTCAAACAAGACTAATGAGTCTTAGATTATCCGACATGAGCTTTTTCTTCAAATACGGGATTTGGTTCAAGAGTACATCTTTCCACACCTCTAATATATGTCGTTGTAATTTCTCAGCATCTTCAGAGAGGTGCCAGGTCCCGACAACCAATAACTCCTTTCATCCCATATTAATACACTTCCAAATTGATGTGTACACCTCAAACCAGAACGCACCCCAAATTTGGTGCATCATATCACCATCGTTCACTCTGCCATGTAACAAATACACATGCGCGCAAAATTGGAATGTTGGACCGAAATGTCCTTAAACTAGTATTCGTCCCTAAAATGGGAATGTTGGACCGAGATGTCCCTAAACTAGCATGTCGCCCCAAACACGGTGATAATGGACCGTGATTCCTTAAACTAATATAATTGAGCTCATATGCTCATTTGTTTTTAAGTTGATCTTAGTCTTAAATATGACTAACGATTCATAGATCAAACCCAAATTTCCCGTGAACGGATGAACCTCATTTATATGAGATCTGCGTCCTAAGTTCCCATTGGCAAACCAAGCTTCCAACGTGGACCTCATCAAGTAAATCCTCGACCCAAATCCAAATCTAAAATATACGGATTTGGACTAATCCGCACCCTACGAGCGACGACCTAAATTAGTCTTCATTTACAATCCACGGGCAACCAAAATAAACAAAATAACACACGACATGAAGTGGACTACTGGAGAAGGAGAAAGTGGTTATCGCAATGCGATAACGTAATTAACTGTAGGGGCTTGTGCCTCCAGGGAATAGCGTCCTCATAATAAAAATTCCCTCACAAATGAGGGGGAATCTGATGAAGTCCGCTACAACGGTCGCATCTATCAAAACCTTCAATATATGGTGCCATAAATCAACTTGGTATCTTCGGTGAGGTGGATGGATATGTCCAAATAGTATCTGCCCTCAAATTCAGGCTAAACATCCCAACGTCTCAGTCCGGTCTTTCGGCAGTAAACAGATTCTGGCACACCCGATGGAACCTTTCCCTCTTTCCACTCCACACTTCGTGTGTCGTTTTTTTCCGTGATCAAACTATTGCGATATATATGTTTGTAGTTGCCCTTGGGTGATAAAATACTGAAGCTGGAGTTTCGTCTCATTGCAGAATAGCGTTTGCTTCCGCTCATCGCAACTCAGGCTCTGTCCAATCTGGTGGAGTCAAGTATGGGTCACTTGCAGCCTCAAATCTCTGCAATCCGTCTCTTCAAGAAATGAAAGGGCTTCACTTTGGGTCTATGCTCCCACTTCCTACGCTCGGTACCTCAACACCGAAGGAGGAATCCCAGAAGAAGTCTATCTTCCACAGGTTGGCTCCTCAAGCTTCTACTTTGCCGACAGAATCGGTCTCTAAACAACTAGTACCTTCCAAAGGCCATGGTGACACAGGGGGAAGAATATTCAAGCTCTCAAAGAAAACAGGGGGCAGGCTCAGCAAAATCCTAAGGCTAATCAAATTCCGACCATAAGAAACGGTCGACGTCGATATCGGCGTCATACAAAACAAGCCAGGGGTAGTTCTCCGTATGGTACTGTTTCAACTCCAATAGCGAATGATACTGTTCCAACCGGGAACAGTTTCGAACTACTGCAAAGGGTCAGACAAAATTCTCCCACCGCGGTATTGAAGAAATCTCCACAGCCCATGGAGATCCGATGCGAGCAGAAAATAGTTCGCTCCCTAAAAGATCTTTTCTCATCTATATATAAGGTGTTGAAGCAGGTGAAGTACTTAGTCGTCGTCTGCGGCTTTTCCCCTAAGTGTCAGCTAAATTTTGACAACTCCCTTTCCAAATACAAGGGGACTCATCCTAAGACGGTTCCTGATATGATGGTTCCTCCCAAAGCCAAAGAGGCTTCTCACAAAAATGAGAGGCCTAATAAAGCTCAAGCGCCCGAGAAAAACTCCAAGGACCAAAACTCTAAACACCTTAAGCCTGGGGGCATGATAGTTCATACAGTCTAGATGGTGAATTCCAAAGACAAAGTTTGTGCTTCTACTAATCACGGACCGCATACTCGGTCTTTGACAAAAGCTCAATTACAACGTGAAAAGCTACAAGAGATGCTTACTCAGGCGACAACACTTTCTCGTCCACCACCTAAGGAAAATTCCAAGGACGCACCTGAAGAAAGAGTAGGGAAGGAGTCGGATATTGATTTTCTAAAGCGCTCTCTCGAAAAGAGAGATGAAGAAGCGGCAAAAATGTCCACTAAAATAAATCAGATGGTCCTTCTGATCCAGAACATGGCTGGAATAATGGTCCAATCGGAACTATCAGCAGATAAACCGATAGTTGTCGCTCTTAAATACAAGAGTAACATTTCAAATTCTTTGCAAACCTTATCAACGGCCGAAGAGGAAATAATTCCAAAAGAAAAGCTGGACGAATATATCGCTCAGCAAATCAAAGCTCATTATGCCAGTGAAGCCGCAAATAGGTCAATCAAGACTAGTCGATCGTATCCGGTGTGCTACGATCAAATACAGTACCCGCCAAAATATATACTTCCGACGTTCCACATATATAAAGGAACTGGGAATCCTCACCATCACATCGCGCGATTTAAATCCATGTCGGACAATGCTGAAGGAAATGATATACTGCTCCTTTGACAATTCGTCAGTAGTCTGGCAGGCATTGCTTTCGAATGGTATGCGGAACTCCCAAATGACTCCGTGAACACCTTTGAACAAATGGAGATACTCTTCTGCCAGAGATTCGCTAGTGTAAGTAAACACACTACCATGGCGGTGTTGGCCAACGAAACGGTTAGACCGAATGAGACCTGGGTTCAATATATTACCCGATGGCGAAATCTCGGGTCAAAATGCGAACAACGCATCGACGAAGCTACAATCGTGGGAATTTTCATAGCCATCCTTGACCTAAATTCAAAGGTGTTGTCATATATGGCCCTTTTCAAGCCGACGACCTTCCAAGAGCTCATAAATAAAATGGTTCAATTGGATCAGATGGGTCAAGACCCTTCTTCATCTAATGAAGATGTATGAAAATCAAAGGCTAGGTGGAGTTTGTCGCCAACGCTCAACGAAAAATGAGCGGGTCTGAAGCAACATGTCACCAAAATAGCGGCAGTGCGGGTCTCACCTTTGAAAAGATTAGGACGTGAATACTCTCTCTCCTAAAATATACACAGGGGGCATGTTTCTCACTTGCGGAGAAATCTCTATGGAGGTGGTCCTTTTTTCAAAGAACAGAAAAGATTTTAAGGGACCTATAAAATGGTTCCTGCAATCAAGTGGAATTCCATGGGAGGGATGTGAAATCCATGTCCCACTCCGAATCAGACGATGAAGGGAAAAATCCCCAAGTCAAGTTCATTCTTCCAAGGAAGAGGAGGACTCGGCAGAAGGAATGACGTGATATATCGTTCTTTCGTATATGAAAAAGATGCTCCCTCAGTATCGAAAAGCGACATTGATGAGCAGGGGGCAGGTGCCGTGTAAAATACCCAGTATTTCCCATAAAACAACCCGATTGCTGCGATGGTTAAACAAGCAGTCCAAAAGGGTGAAGATAGTCTAAGGTGTCAAGTGTCCATACAAACAAAGGGCATGCAGTAGCGCCTATACATGCAAGCATCAGAAGGGATGAGTTATACAACTCCCTGACCGAATGATTGATAATGGACCGAAACGTCCATAAACTAGTGCGTCACCTCAAATATGGCGATAATGGACCGAAATGTTCCTAAACTAGCGCATCGCCCCAAATACGGTGATATGCTCCCTTGAGATCTATATTACAATCGAAGTCCCAACGGTGAAGGTTGCAATTCAAGTCCTACCGGCTACACAGCTACTCCAGCGGTGAAGCCACCCCCAAGTCCCACCGGCAAACAGATGTGTCACTTGCAAAAAAAATGGTACGTCCACAAGCGAAATGGGCACGGATGAAAACCCGAAAGGACGCCATGAGTAAAAACAGCAGGACTACCAGTGAGCTTGTGGAAACCTGGAAGGGAGCAAACTTGTTTCAAAAAATCCCAAAAAAGGAAAAAGAAAAAAACGATACGTCCACAAGCGAAATGGGCACGGATGAAAACCCGAAAGGGCTCCGTGAGTAAAAACAATAGGACTACCGCGAGCTTGTGAAAACCCGAAAGGGCACAATTTCGTTAAAAAAAGAAACGGCATGTCCACAAGAGAAATGGGCACGGATGAAAACTCGAAGGGGCACTGTGAGTAAAAACAGCAGGACTGCTGGCGAACTTGTGAAAACACGAAAGGGCATAATCTCGTGAAAATAAAAAAAATACACTTACAGGATCCCTTTGACCTTGCGAGTAGAAAATACCTACGTGAGATATTTATGACTCACAAAAGAGTAACACACTTACGAATCCCCAAGATTTCTAAGGAGAAAGTACACTTACGAGATCCTCATGACTCGTAAAGAGAATTCCCCCTATGAGACTTTCACGGCTACTAGAATTCAAAAGCCTTAGGTTACAGGGATCTAAACCTGTTTTTAAGCCGTAATATCCCTTTTTGCCCTACAAGTAGTCTGATATTGACTCTTGTATACAATCCACGGGTATGAACAAAATATACTCCAATAAAGTTCCACCGATGGCAAGAAATATCCCCATATGGTGAACGACACTTGTAAGTCCTCTTGATTACAAGGAGAAATTACTCTTGTAAGATACTTATGACTTACAAGAGAAAATATCACTTAGGAATCCCCACGATTCCTAAGGAGAAAACACACCAATGAGATCCTTACGACTCACAGGGAGAAATATCTTTATGAGACCCTTAAGGCTCATAAAGTCAAAATGCCTTGGTCGACAGGATCCTGACCCTGTTTGCTAAGACACCTTTGTTCAAATCGACAAAGGCAGATGATGATTCGCTCCTGGAAATATCCCAGTTGTAGCGATATTAATGTCTAAACAGGTGTCAAACTCCAAGTCCTCGCAGAGTAAATGATGATTCGCTCCTGGCAATATTCCAGTTGTAGTGATGCTGATGCCAAGATTGGGATCAGATTTAAAAAAAACCGAAATTGTAGGGCAACTCGCAATAAAAAGTAGGGAGTAAAAACAAAAATAGCCGAAATGATTGGGCACAGCGAAAAAAATAGCCGAAATGATTGGGCAATCGCGACTTTCGCGAAATGAAAATTTGAAAAGATAGAGCATCGCGGAAATCAAATATAAAATAAAATAAAATATTCTTTGTCTTGCAGGTAGGTCCACACCGACCCCTGTATACAATCTATGGGCACAAATGAGATAAAGGTAATCGTATTTTCCCACCATGCTCTGTCAAAGGGAGAGCCGGATCTTGACGGAAACATCTACAGCCTAGAGATTAGTTCGACGTTCTTCTCATTCCAGCAGGATGCAGACGCAACGTCATCATAAAAAAAAGACCCAAGGGTCAAAGCAAAAATGGAGTAATGGCAAAATCCTAGCTCCAAGTCTTGATGGTTCATATACAACCTAGAGACTATCCCGGTGTTCCTTCTCATTCCAGGAGGATGCAGACGCAACGTCATCATAAAAAAAAAGACCCAAGGGTCAAAGCATAAATGGAGTAATGGCAAAATTCTAGCTCTAAGTCTTGACGGTTCATATATAATTTAGAGACTATCTCGACGTTCCTCCTCATTTCAGCAGGGTGCAGACGCAACTATCAAATGAAATTGGAGCAATGGCATATTCTAAGATCCGGACTTCAATTGCAATACATACAGCATAGAGGTCATTTGGATGTCTACCCAACTTCAGCAAAGAATCAGTATGACATCACCAAAATAAAAGTGGAGCAACGGCATATTCCTAGCTCCAGATCTCGATGGCAACATCTACAGCCTAGAGATCCGCTTGATGTTCCTTCTCGATGCAGACACGACGTCAACAAAGACCCAAGGGTCGAACAAAAAAAGGATCCTAACTCTAGATCGAATTTCCTTCTCAGCGCAGACTCGACGTCAACAAAAACCCAAGGGTCAAATAAATGAGGAGTAATGGAAAAATCCTAACTCTAGCTCGACATTCCTTCTCAGTGCAGACGCAACGTCAACAAAGACCCAATGGTTAAAAAAATTGGAGTGATGGCAAAAATCCTAGCTCCAGCTCGACGTTCTCCTTATTTCAGCAGGGTGCAGACGTAACTGTTAAATGAAATTGGAGCAATGGCATATTCCTAGCTTCAGATCTCGATGGCGATATATACAGCGTAGAGGTCATACGGATGTCTACCCTACTTCAGCACAGAATCAGCTCGATATCATCAAAGAAAAAACGAAGTGACGGCATATTCCTAACTTCGGGTCTCGACGGCATTACATATAAAGTCTAAAAACCATTGGAGATCATCCCACCCCAGAAGGGTGCGGTTATGACTTATCGTGGCTCCAAATTGAGCTTAACCTCAAGTAAAAAGCGTCATGGCAAATACCTAATGCTTGTTCTTCCAACGGTAATATGACCTAAGAAGATTATTTGATGACGTCTTGCCCAGCCTCAGAAGGGATCAGAGACACGAAAGTCATGGGGATACTCGAACAGCAGCTTAAGAACTGCATATCGAGGAATACATAAGCCAACACGACGGTAACACGGATTAAAACCATAGTACCGCAAACCTAATAGACCTCACTAAAAAAGGGGTTATCTATATTTCACGTTAGGATACACCTGCGAGATCCTCTCGACTTGTCTTGAATCGTAGGGAAAAACATCTTTATGAAACCCTCATGGCTCAAGAAGGTGAAAAGCCTTAGGTGACGGGGATATGAACCTGTTTCTTAAGCACTGTGACCCTAAAAGTAGGTCCAAACTGACTCTTGTATACTATCCACAGGCCACATTCTCCAAAGTCGCATACCGAGGAGGAAGAAAAACCACTTACGAGTTCTCTCAACTCGTAAGGAGAAAATTCTCTTATGAGATCCTTACGACTCTCAAGAGAAAACACACTTAGGAGTTCTTATGACTTCTAAAGAGAAAATACACATGAGACCCACACGACTCATAAAGTTGAAAATCCTTAAGCGACAGATCTAAACCTGTTTTCTAAGCCTTCGTTGCCCTACAAGGATATCAAGATGGACTCTTGTATGGTATCCACGGGCCAAATTCGTCAATGTTACATGCCAATGAAGTGAAGAAGCCACTTGGGGGTCCCCTCGACTTAGAAGGAGAAAATAACTGCGTGAGATCCTTATGACTCACGGAGGTAAAAGACACTTAGGAATCCTCACGATTTCTAGGGAGAATACGCACCTATGAGATCCTCATGACTCATAGGAAGAAAAACCTTCTTGAAACCCTTACGGCCCACGAAGATGAAAAAATCTTAGGTAATAGGGATCCTAAACATGTCTCCAAAGCCATCAATTCTATGGCAATGCATTATTTTTCACTAGTTAACCCATGTACAAGCTTACATGGGCAAAATAGTAGGGGGCATTTGTTCCCGCCAAAAATTTTTGGCTCAAAACTTGCTGTTCCCTTATAAATATAAAGGGAAATTTCCACGTGTTAAACACGTATACCCACATGCAAAGGATGTAAGTATTGCCTCAAATAGGTTTAAATCCTTGAGTGCCTCACGTGTTTCTTACGTGACCACCAGCGCCAGTCTCTGTTAGGATTAAATCCTATAGTGGCATCTCATGTGGAACACACGTGAGCGCCAGCGTGTAAGCACGTGAGTGACTATTTATAAAAAAAATTAAATTCTTAGGTGGCACCTACGTGCAAGCACGTGAGCGTCAGTGCCCAAATTAAAGAGATTAAATTCTACATGGAGAATATTTCTCTAAAAACTGGGATATTCTCTGTTAAAAAGAGCCTTTGGATCAAAAATCCAAAGATGATAAAAAATCATCAAATGATAAATTCTATTTGAGAAATATTTTCTTTCATCTTTCTAATATGAAAAGATCTTCTCAAACAGAGAATCTTGAATTTAAAATCCAATGGTGATAAAATTACTTAAACCATCTGATAGAATTAAATTCTATGTGATAAAATAAAATTCTATGTTAGAAAAATATCTTGCTAATCTTGTTAAACTAACAAGATATCCATATGATAGAATTAAACTATGTGATAAAATAACATTTTATGTTAGGAAAATATCTTCCTAATCTTATTAAACTAACAAGATATCCATATGATAGAATTAAATTCTATGTGATAGAATAAAATTCTATGTTAGGAAAATATCTTCCTAATCTTATTAAACTAACAAGACATCTATATGATAGAATTGAATTCTATATTAGGAAAATATCTTCCTAATCTTGTTAAACCCACAAGATATCAATATGATAGAATTAAATTTTATGTGATAGAATTAAATTCTATGTTAGGAAAATATCTTTCTAATCTTGTTAAACTAATAAGATATTCATATGATAGAATAAAATTCTAATCTTGTTAAACTAACAAGATATTCATATGATAGAATAAAATTCTATCTTAGGAAAATATTTCCTAATCTTATTAAACAAACAAGAAATCTTCTCTGTTAAACAAAAAGCCTTTGGATTAAAAATCCAACGGTGAATAAAATTCACCGATTGGTCTAAAAGATCATTTTGATTGATTATGAATTGATTGATTATGAAATCAATCATGATCTCTCAATGAGATATTTTCTCAACAAATTTATTTTTCTCTTCTCCTATAAATAGGAGCAAAGAGATTAATCAAAAAAAGGAGAACAAGAAGGGAAAAAGGAGTGAGGACTCGATAAAAAATAGAAGAGACCATCCCATAAGCTTCTGTAAAAGAATACAGAAGACTCTAAAAAAGGTTCCACAAAAATACCAGAGAATTTCATTCTCAATAAAAGAAGATCTCCATCCTTAAAACCCTACGTAAAAAAAAACAGAGATCAAAATATCTCATTTACCTATCTAAGGATTTAACCCTTCTCAAAGAAGTTAGTTTTTTTCTCTGAATCTGAGATCCACAAGGCAAGTCTTTTAGTTTTTTTCTCTGAATCTGAGATCCACAAGGCAAGTCTTCCACAAGTTGAGAATTTAATTCTCATCGAGAAGATCTTGTTCTTGAGAATCAAATATTCAGAAAAGATAGAAGACGGAGTTCATAATACTCCAGGAACTTAGTTCCTTCAAATCAAGAACTTTGTTCTTTAAAAAACCTGATCTAAGATCCTTAAAACAGTGATCTTGGTGATCGTTAATGGTCAAAACATCATTAAAAGAGATTTAACCTATCTGAAAACATGAACATGGAAAACATGGAGTTCATAATACTCCAGGAACTTAGTTTTTTCAAATCAAGAACTTATTTCTTAAAGAACATGATCTCAGATCCTCAAAATAATGATCTTGGTGATCGTTAATGGTCAAAATGCCATTAATAGAGATTTAAGTTCTCTAAAAACATAAACAGAGATTAAATCTCCTAAAGAACTCAACGCCTCACGTGAAAAGCACGTTACATAGCGCCTCACGTGAAACACACGTGAGCGTAGCACCATTGGAGCGCTTCACATGAAACACACGTGAGCGCCGAAAAACAAAAAAGTTTAGTGCTTAGCACTAGTGCAGCGCCACAAAAGACTAGGGCTTTTATGCCCATGGATTGTATACAAAAGTTAGTATGGACCTACTTGCAGGGCAGAAAAAGTTTTATTTTATTATTTTTTGTATTTCCGCGATACTCTATCTTTTCAGATTTTTATATCGTGATTGCTTAATCATTTCGGCAATTTTTTCACGATACCCAATCATTTCGGCTATTTTTTTACTAGCTGCTTTTTATTACGAGTTGCCCCATCGTTTCGGCTATTTCATATGCATATTTTTTCTTACTCGCCGATTTTATTGTGAGTTGGGAATTCGGAATCTGATATCAATCTTGGCATCAGCATCACTACAACTGGAATGTTACCAGGAGCGAATCATCATTTGCCTTTATTGATTTAGAAAAGGTGGTTTAGCAAACAGCGTTAGGATCCTGTCGACTAAGGCTTTTGACTTTATGAACCGTAAGGATCTTATAAAGGTATTTATCCCTACGAGTCGAGAAGATCTCATAGGTTTATTTTCTCTTTAGAAGTTGTAAGGACACCTAAGTGGTATTTTCTCTTGCAAGTCGTAAGGAAACGCAAGTGCCGTTCACCATATTGTACAATATTTCTCGTTCTTAGTGAGACTTGATTAAGAATATGTTCATTTACGCCCGTGGATTGTATAAAGGGTATGTATTGGACCGCCTGTAGGGCATAAATTTGTGGGGTTATGATGGCTTAAGAACAGGTTCAGATCCCTGTAACTTAAGGTTTTTGAATTCTATAAGCCGTGAGGGTCTTATAGAGGGTATATTCTCCTTACGAGTCGTGAGGGTCTCGCATGTGCATTTTCTTCTTAGGGATCGTATGGATTCATAAGTGTGTTGCTCCTTTGTAAGTAAGGATCTCACGCAAGTGTTTTCTCCTTACAAAGTCGTGAGGACTTTGCAAGTGCATTTTTTTCCTTTCTTTTAACGAGTTTGCACCGTCTCGGGTTTTCATAAGCTCGCCGGTAGCCCTGCTGTTTTTACTCACAACGCCCTTTCGGGGTTTTCATCTGTTCCTATTCCACTTTTGGACATACCTTTTTTTAGGCCGCCTGTAAGGTAACACACTAACAGTTGTCGATCAGGTCACTCTTCGAAGGACCGCATGTATGGGACATGGGAAGGATGTGAATGGTTTTATGCCCATGGATTGTATATGGTGCTCGATTTGAAGACTCACCGTAGGGTAATATATTAGTTTAAGGACATTACGGTCCATTATTAGTTTAGGGATGTCTCGGTCCAATAACAGTTTAAGGACGTAGTGGTCCATTGTTAGTTTAGGGACGTTTAAGTCCGTCATTCCCATATTTGGGACAACTTTTAATTTAGGGACGTTTTGGTCCAATATCAGTTTAAGTACGTGGTTTTCCAACATTCCCGTATTTGGGAAGAGTATTAGTTTAAGAACATCTTGATCTATTATCGCTGTGTTCGGGGCGAATATTAGTTTAAGGAATTTCGGTCCATTATCGCCGTGTTTGGGGCAAATATTAGTTTAAAGACCACTTTCAGAGCTTTGATTCAAGAAAATAGCGATCGGACACAAGCGTCTTCATCTACCATTGACCTAAGTCGCGACTATTCAGGCAAAGTACTTTTTGAGGAATCGACCGTTTATCGGCCGAAATGGTGTTTCGTCATGCATATCCATAAGCAGATAAGCTCCATCTTGGTAGATCTTATCTATGTATGATCCTTCATAGTTTAGCTTGAACTTCCCCCGTTTTGCACGATTGGGGATCATTGGTCTTTTGATGACCATCAAGAGTTTGCCTTGGAAGAATGTTCTTGGTCTGGTCAGTCTTTCATATGACCATGTCATCCTTGTTTTATAAGACTTCAGGTTTTGCTGTGCCATAAGACGGGTTTTGTCGAGAGCATCGAGCTCCCTGAGCCTAAGATGAGCATTTTCTTCATCTGTTAGCTCGTATTGAACTGCCACTCATAGTGAAGGGAGATCTATCTCCAATGGGAGTACTACTTCAGCGTCAAACACCAATGCATATGGTGTTGTATTTGTGGCAGTCTTGAACGTTGTTCGGTACGCTCCAAAGAGCTTCATGCAGTCTCTCATGCCAGTCCTTTTTGTTTTTGGACACCGTCTTTTTATAATCTTGGTCTCATGTTGAATGCTTCAGCTAAACCATTGGCCCCAGGATTACAGACTGAGGAGTATCTCCAGTCTATCTTGTATTGCTGTACGAAGCGACTTATTTTATGGCTTCTATAAGCAGGTCTATTATCTTAGATTATACGTCGCGAAGTTGCGAACCGGTAGATGACATGGGTTTTGAAGAAGTGGAGGATATTCTTCGTCTTCACTTCCCTTAGCGGTACTGCTTCTGCCCACTGAGAGAAGTAATAGGTTGTTGCTAGTATAAACCGATATCTCCTGGATGACGCTGGTTCGATAGGGCCGATTATATCGGTTCCCCACATCTCGAATGGCCAGCTGGCTACTGTTGGATGTAGAGGATTTGGATGTTGATGTATGAAGTCCCCATATATTTGGCATGAGTGACACTGCTTCGCATATTTGATGCAGTTCTGAATCATCGTGGGCTAGCAATAGCCCATCCTTTTTATCTTCAGCTTTATTTTTGGTCCCGCTTGATAAGATCCGCAAAGTCCATCGAGTACTTCTTGGATGACTTTCTTTGCTTCTTTTGGCCCTAGACATCTTAACCATACGAAGTCGAAAGATCTTTTGTACAGAGTATCGTTGACAAAGGAGAATGATAGAGCTCGTTTCATGAGCTGATATCTAGATGATGCATCTTCAGGAGTGCTTTAGGACTTAAAGCAGTTTATGAAGACTTCTCCCCACTCCTTGACCTCTTCTTCGTTCTCTGTTTGGAGAACTTCTCGTTCGGTCGTTTCTCTTTCCTAAGATAGTCCTATCCGATCTTCCGAAGGTATATCTGTTGGCACCAGGATCCTGTGGCTTTTAACAATGATCCTTACGTCATCGAGATCTTCATCGGCCAATTCTTTAGCCAACTTGGCTAACGTATCCACCTTGCTGTTTTTCGCTCGCAGTATGCTTTCTAGGATATATGAAGAGATATGGGTCAACAGCTGTTGAACTCTTTCACCATATATTATTAGTTCTGGCTTGCATGTCTTGTAGTCACCATTTACTTGACTGACAATCGGTTGAGAATCTCCATATATAAAAAGGTTCTTGATTCCCATGTCGATAGCGATCTCAAGACCGGCTATCAAACCTTCATATTCTACTTCATTATTAGTCCTGGGTTCTGTCAAGATGAGGGCGTAACGCAATATCCCTCCTTACGGGGTTATGAAGATAAGACCTATCCCGACTTTGATTATAAGAGTGTTCCTCTTTCGCCACTTCATGGAAGATGCTCCATCGAAGTAGAGTTCTCATAGAGACTTATTTTATTCCTTTTCTTTTCGACTACGTCAAATTCGTATTCATCCGGTAACTCACAATTTAGGGGTGAGTCGGCTGGTATCATATGTTCCGCAAGAAAGTCTACGATGGCTTGTCCTTTCACTGCTGTGTTGGGTCGATATGTTATCGAGAATTCCATCATCAGTAGGGACCATTTGGCGAGCCTTCCCGTCTGTATGTCTTTTGACATAAGATATTTAAGAGGATCCACTTTTTATATGAGATGGACCTCATGTGCTAAGGTGTAGTATCTGAGCTTTGTAATTGCGAAGATCGGCGCCAGAAAGTGCTTTTCAATGGGAGAGTAGTTGCTTTCTGCCTCTAGAAGAACTCAGCTTAGATAGTACAGAGCTCATTCTTTTCCATGATCGTTCTCTTGTGCCCATGGTGCGCGTAGAGAACCTTCAAGGGCCGTTGTATATAGGATAAGGGGTTTTCCCTTAACCGGAGCGACCAATACCTGCAGCTTTTGCAGGTATTGTTTGATTTCGTCCAATGCGTTTTAGCATTTCTAATCCCAGACAAATTGGGTCCCCTTCTTCTTCAGATAGCTATAGGTCGACATTTTCCGAAGAGGTTGGATATGAACCGCCAGATGTATGCAAGCGTTCCTTGAAGAAATCGTAGCTGTTTGAGGGTTCGTAGCGATGGAATTTCCATGATCGCCTTGATTTTCGAGGGATCAATTTCGATACCTCGGTGACGGATGATGAAACCCAGGAATTTGCTCGAGGGTGACTCCAAACTTGCACTTTAAAGGGTTTATCTTCAGATTATACATTTGAAGACACTCGAACACGATCTTTAGATGTTCCCAGTGTTCCTCATGAGATTTGTTTTTGACCACAAGGTCATTGATATAACATTCGACGATCTCATGTATGAGGTCATCGAATATCTTCGTCAGGGCTCTTTGGTATGTAGATCTAGCGTTCTTCAAGCCGAAGGGCATCACCTTGTAGCAAAGTACGCCCAACGGAGTCGGGAAGGCGGTATGCTTCTGGACCTCAGGATCCATTTTTATTCAGTTGTATCCTAAAGATCCATCCATGAAGGAGAAGATCTCGTGGGTGGATGTGTTATCAATCATCAGCTCGGTAATGGGCATTGGGAAGTCATCCTTCGGGTATGCTTTGTTGAGGTCCCAAAAGTCCATGCAAATGCGAATCGTCCCATTTTTCTTCATCACTGGAACGATGTTAGCGATCCAGTCGGGATATTAAACTTCTTGGATGAATCCAAAGTCAATTAATTTCTTGACTTCGGCGTTGATACTTATCTCAACTTTGAGCCGCATCCTTCATGGTGCCTGTTTGATTGGATTTATATCTGGTGATATGACGAGCTTGTGTACCGCTACCTCTGGATCAAAACCCAGCATTTCGGAGTAGTTCCAAGAGAAGCAGTCTTTGTACTGCATGAGCACATCTTTTAATTTGGCTACCTATTTTTCGGACAGCAGCTTAGTGACAAACGTCGGCCTTGGATCATCCTCCATTCTTAAGTCAATTTTCCTTAGGTTGTCTATTGTGGTGTATATCCCATCCTCCAGCTCTTTTGGCACTGGGGGAAATTCTAAGATCTCATCATCATCATCATTTGCGAAGTATCCGAAGAGGTCAATCATGTCCTCGTCCTCTCTCTCTTTTGAGAGACTTATCATATAACAGGTACGAGTCCGTTTCCATTTCCACGATCGAGCTGGTCCCATCCTGGCAGTATAGGTCTTTTTTGGTTCATGCTTTTATGGCGGGTTTATCCTCCAGCTGTCGGAAAACATAAATATGCCTTGTTGATATTGGTTCTCGACCCAGTTTTTGAATGTGAAGCAGTCCTCAAGAGGATGACCTATTGCTCTGTGATAGAAGAAATAATCCGGATGGTGGACCTCATTTATCTGTTCAGGATGCCGAGATTCTGGAAGAGTCAACATTTAGTGCTTCATGACAAGGTTGAAGATTTTCCCTGTCTTGTCTCAAGGAAATAAGTATTTCTGACCTATTTTCTTTATGTGGGACTGGCTAAGAGTGAACTTTCCTTGATCAATCGGCGTCTTGGACTTGCTTTGTTGTCCTTGAATGTTGGTCGCGATTGCGGCCTCATTCCTGTCTCCGCTTCGAGATTCTCCTTTTTCATGGGAGTACACAGCAGATCGTGGATGGAGAGTGTCATGATCTACCTTTTTCACCGATTGCTGACTGAGACGCTACGTCTTGGCCTTTTCATATATGGTCATTTTGCGATCGTGGTTGGCTCGGCTGGCTTGACAAGTTTCTTTTATTATCTTGTCAGTTTGCTTTTCGAGCGACGGACTTAAGTTTCTTCGAGCAAGACTGTTCTCTTGTTTGGCAACATAGCTGTTTGTAGAAGCATTTTCTTCTTCATTCAAGCTATTTATGGCGTGACAGTTGTAGATTTGCTCCTGTTTCTTGGACCGAACATATCCTAACCCAGTTGTTTCCATCTTCCAGTTGGGCTTCTTTCGTTGAGTCCCGGGGATATTCCAAATCTTTTTGTAGAATTAGGATTGCCGAACAGTTTGTTCGAGGGCACGCCTTGGCATTTTAAAATATTTTTTAATCCCTTCGCATAATATCTTGGCATACGGATGAGATGGAACTTGTCAAGAGGGGGGTCGGCACAATGGTAGATTTCTTTTCCCACCTTAGTCTCCATGGATTTGTAGAAGAGAATCGCCTTTTCATCCCTTCGTCTTGGAGGCACGTAGAAAGTTTCCAGCTCCTGCACGCAATATGTATTGAGCGTGTCCAGTTCCCTGTAGTGTTGAGGCAAAGTCATCATAATATATATACTTTGATCTGCTTCGGCAAGAGTTTGTGTTGATGGGAGAATGGAGAACACCACGTTCTTCTAAACTTTCGAGTCACTTCCAAAGACAAGGATAGGGGTCGATGGTCTGGGCTTATTGTTCTCTCTCGGAGGCTGTCTCGAATAGACTATTTGTTCGTTTTCATCAGTATCGTTGCCAAAGATCGGGATGGTGGCCACAGATTTTTTCTTATTTTTCGGCCTGTGGCACCTTTCAATATCCTCAAAGTCCGGTTGAAAGTATTTTGCATCTTCATATTTTCGCACGTCATTCACCGAGAAAGGATTAAGTTCTCCCGTAACGGTGTACTCTGAGCCATCCTTGAAATATTTCATACACTGATGTTGTGTAGAAGGGATGACATTGTACTCGTGCAGCCAAGGCTTGCCGAGTAGAGCGTTGTAACAAGCCTTGGCGTTAATGACATGGAATTTGATGTCAGTGACGAGCATCCCGAAGTGGAGCGTCAATATTACAAACCCAAGAGTCCGTGACGACTGCGAGTCGAACTCCGAGAAAGTTATTTTGTCTCCGGCAAGGTGCTGAACATTCATACATATTTCTTTCAGCACTCTCACATTAAGAATATTGACGGAAGATCCGCTGTCATTAAGGATTTTCCCTATTTTGAAAACGTGGCAGTACCCGGTGATATTGAACGGCCGGTTATATTCGCATGTACCGAAGAATAGATCTTCATCGATGAATATGATGTCAGCCATGTGGATCTCTGCCAGTTCATTTTTCATCTTCTCTTCTGCGAGGAAGTCTTGAAACTGATCAGGCACTTGCAGAGCTTTGATCAGAGAGTCTCGTGCCTCTTTGGACAAGAGCAAAGCATCCAGTATGCTCAGTCGCGAGGGTTTTTTCTTTAGCTGCGCAAGAACATTATAATCTGCCTTAGTTTTCTTAGGCAGGTCTTTCGTGTCAAGCTCTTTGGCCACCTCTTCATCAAGGGCAATTTGGTCGAGCATTTTCCCTTTCCCTTTATCCTTTTTATTTGAACCTTTATTTGCAGGTCCAAGGTTCTTTTCAAGCAGCGTGCAGTTACGCAGCTGGATGTTCTCACAATCCTTCTTCTCCTCTTCTTTTCCAAGGGGGAGTTTTCAAAGAAAGAATCGAGAGGTATTTCATCCTAAAAATCGCTCCTGAACGTGATAACTCGGGGTTTCCCCCCTTTTGAACTGGTTACCGGCCATATGATAGCAGCCAATTTCTTCTTTGTGTGCTGTTGTGTGCTGTCGTTCGTCATTCTCATTTCGACGAGCGCAAGCTTCACGCTTCTCCTTCTTGAAGTGTTTTCTGTGGGCAACATATCCTTACCACCACTTCTTGAAGGCGTTGCACTACTTGATGGGATGGGAAATTCTTCGGTGGTATGCGCAGTATTTTGGGTGTCCTTCTCCACCATCGAAATATGGGACCCCAGGCATGTACATCATGAGAGATGGCAGCTTCATCCCCATTGATAGGACTTTGGCAAACTGCTTCTCAACTTTGATCCTGCTCTTATTTGTTGCAGGCATACCTTGGTTGGGTCGGAGAGCTTTATAACTCGTCCTCACCGCAATTTCTTTGTTTAGACATTGACGCTTAGCCTTTTCATATATGGCCTTCTCGTGTTCTTGGTCATTTTTGCTCTTTTGAAAGGCTTCGTTTAGTAGCCTTTCAATCGAATCTTCTTCCGGCGGTTTCGGGGAATTTAGCACCGATTCTTCCCCCAGTTCACCCACGTCACTTTCTGACGCCGGCGGAGTTTCTTCATCATATTGTGATGAATGGGAGATCATGTGGAGATTGCTACACGTACCTACAGTTCGTCTGATGAGTGGTTTTCCTCATCATCGTCAATATCCTCATCCTCAAGAATATACTTAAGGAATTCTTCGAGTGTGACTGGTGTTCGCGCTTTCTGATTATATTTTTCTAGCGTGTCTATATTTTTCTGATGGTCTATGTGCTTATCGACGTATTCAACAGACTGCACAGGCTTCTTATTCTTCTTCTTTTTCTTTGAAGATTTTGAAGGCTTGACTTTAGGGATTTTCTCCTTGTTGAGTCTTCGGCGCAGGACGTGGATTCAGCATCCATTCTATAATTTTGGGCTCAAGCAGGCTTTTCCACTTGATCACCGGACATGCTTATAGATCCTTTGGTATTCTTTTAGTTTTTGCTGAAAAAACTACTTCCTATGGAGCTTCTTCCATGAGAGAGTAGGATGCCCCCTACGCATCCATCTTTCTGCAAACTTCCCCTGCTGGTACTGGTCCTCGACCCAGTTTTTGAAGATGTAGCAACCCTCGATTGGATGGCTTACTATCCTATGGCAGGACAGTAGTTAGGGTTATTGATGTCGCCAGCTTGTGTGGGTCGCCGCGGGTCCGGCAATGTGACCAGATTATTTCACATTGCCATCTCAAACAACCTCCTCTTATTATCGCGATGGAACGAATAAATACGTCCCAGCCTTTCCTCCAAGGACGGGCGCGTACGGGGATTGTTTTGGCGAGCACCTGCTTTTGGACCACTCAGTTGTTGTTGCGTGTTGGTAATAAAGGCTGCTTTTCCTTTGCCCTTGTTATTGTTTCGAGGATCCTTTCTTGATGAGGAAGGCCCATGACCCATCTGATCTATGCTAACTTATCAATGAGCGACTGGAACGTGGTGGGCTTGAAGAAGGTCATGAACTGGGACATGTCCGACTGGGGATGAACATTCCCACAGCCGGAGACTCCTCAATGCGCTGTTCATATTTGGACCATGGTTTTTGCCATCGGATTGCATATTAGACCCACATTTCCCCTGACTTGATCCTGGCATTGATCAGCGCCGTGATTGGAGGTGTTAACTCGTACTGGCGAACCTTTGCATGAAGAGCAGCTCCATTTCAGAGAAGGTTTTCACGGAGTCATTTGGGAGCTCTGAGTACCATTCAAAATCTGTCTCTGATAAGCTTCAGACGAATTGGCATAGTAGAAATTTGTCTTCACCTCCAGTATTGCCACACAGAGCTCTGAACTGTGCGATGTGCTGATGGGGATTCCCCATTCCTTTATATACGTGGAACTTTATGATAATATATCCCTGCGGGTACTTTATTTGGTTGTACCAGGCCAGATATGGTCGTCTGGTTTTGATGATTTGGTTAGCAGCTTCATTAGCCCGGTGAGCTTTAATTTGCTGAGCAATGTAATCATCTAAGGCTAACTTGGAGATCGTCTCCACTTTGGCTGTCGAAAGGGCCTGGGGAGGATTCGAAGTTTCCCCTCTATCATCTTCAATGATCACCGGAGGATCTTCAGCCGGTGATTCTGGTTGGATCACCATCCCAACCATATATTGGAACAGGAGAGCTATCTGCTTTATGTTAGCAGCCTGCTCTGCAGCTCCCTTATTTTTTCTCCAGAAGCCATCGCAAGAACTCTGTATCGGTTTCTTGCTCCTGGCGTTGTTCTGTTTCTTTGTCTGAACTTTCTTTAGGTCCAGTGATTTCTGCTCTCTTGGAGTTTTTGTTGTTGCTTTTGGGCCTTCGCCAGTGAATGAGTATGCAGTCTGTGACTCACAGAAGCATGGCTCTCTTCTTTTCCGTTAGCCATATACACCGTATGTTTAGTTATGCCCCCAGACTTGGGGCATTTAAGGCCTTCGCCTTTGGATTTTGCCGCTGGCGATGGGATTTTCTCTGGCCTCATTCTTTTGTTATAGGTTGGAGCATGAGGAGTCGTTATGACAGGCGCCTCTTTACGAGAAGTCTCCCGTTGTATGGCGGAGGAGCAATCTCTTTCTTGTCGGACCTTAGATTTTTTGGGTCGACGAGAGTAGCTTTCATCGAGCATGAAGTCTTGGACTTTCTGCCAAACTCTATAAATTTGCGAGGAGAGACGCTGATAAGGATGCCCCGGCTTTGCCTGCACTATAGCTTCTGCAGGTGGGGTGATTTCTTTAGCACCGCCGTTGGGGAGTTTTTGCGCACCATCCTAAGTGGTTCAAAACCGTTCCCAGTTGGAACAGCAGGGCCAACATCGACCATAGGAGTTGGTGGTGTAAGCCCAAAGGGAGAGTTGCCCCTAGCCTGTCTCACTCGGTGCCAGTGGTGATGTCAAGCATGTCATGAAGTGGGAATTGCCTCGGTTTTGGTGGCGTCTGCATCGTACCCTTGGAGTTGCTGGGGAGATTCGCTTGGTGTCAGCCTATTGAAGACGGACGTTTTCGATGGAGCTGGAGCAAAGTTGGTCAATCTGTCGAAGACCAATAGTCTTGGAGGTGAAGCACTTTTGCCGGCCTTACGCATGGTAGGAGCAAGGAAGGCTAGCCGTTTTAGGGCAACTCTTTCTGGAATCACAGGCCTCTTTACGAGCCCGTTTGAGTTTCTCTTCAGCCTATCGAAGACTGAGACTTCAGAATTTGACAGCTTGATGATAGGAGCCGTCTCAGTAGCCAGCCGATCGAGGACCGACCTTCAGGGAGCTTCTTCTCGGGGCGTTGTGGTGCCAAAGCTCATGGATGGGAGCATGGTCCCGAAGAATAGTCCGGTGGTGGCCTGAGTGACCAGTCCTACCGGCATTGAGAATATAGAAGCCACGTTGGTCCCGTACGTCACTCCTCCAATTAGGGCGGAATGAGAGTTGCTTTTGTAGGAAGTGTAGTAGAGAGCCATTGATTCTGCACAGAAGCGAAATACCAAGTTTTAGTATCTCGAATCCAGGGGCAACCATGAATATAGCGAACCACAATTTTTTTCGTGAAATATGACACACGAAGTGCATAGTGGAAAGAGGAAGAGGTCCCACCGGACGTGTCAGAATATGTTTATCGCCGAAAATAGAGACGGACAGGGATGGATAGACTTGCTTGAATTTGGGGGCAGATACTATTTGGACATATCCATCCATCTCTCTGAAGATACCAAGTTAATTTATGGCACCGTATATCGGAGGTTTGGATAGATGCGACCGATATAGCAGATTTTATCAAATTCTCCCTCATTTGTGAGGCGGTTTTAATTATGGGGACGCTCTTCCCTTCAGGTGCAAGCCCTTGCAGTTAATTACGTTATCGCTTTCTCTTGCTTCAGACAGATCAGTTCATGTCGTGTTATGTTTTTTTTATATGAGGTTGCCCTTGGAATGTATACGGAGACTAATTTATGTTATGCCCGTAGGGCTTGGATTAGTCCAAATCTGTATATAGTGGATTTAGGTTTGAACTTAGGTTGTATGTTCTATGAGTTCAAAAAATATTTTATTTTATCTAAGGACCGTTAACCTAATTTTAGATTAAGATCAACTTAAATATATGAGCATGTGGGCTCAATTCATTTTAACTAAGAATACGTTAGTCTTGTATAAGGCTAAGATCAACTTAGAAATATAGTTAAGGATCATTGAATTTTGTTAAAATATATCAACAGAGCATATAGGCTCGGCTGCAAGGAAATTTCAGAGACTTAGCCAATTTTTCCATCATTCAGCAATGCTAAGCACTTAGTATTTTGACTATGGATATGATATCCAATTGCTGCTCTAGCGCTTATGTATGTATCATGTGGGGCACTCAGACTTGGGCGTTGCCTTGTCAGTGTTAAGCACTTAGTCACTTTGACTATATAGTGCTAAGCACTTCTTATACGGTGCTTACATGTGGAGCATGTGAGGCGCTGAACTTTCATTTATAGGCGCTCACGTGTTTCACGTGAGGCACTCACTTCAAGGAATGTTTTGGGCGCTCACGTGTGTATCACGTGAGCCGCTGAGCTTTCTTTTATGGGCGCTCACGTGTGTTTCACGTGAGGCGTTGAGCTCTCATTTATATGCGCTCACGTGTGTTTCACGTGAGGCGCTGAGCCCTTAGAGATTTAATCTCTGTTTATTTTTTTGAAAGAAATTAAACTTTTGTTAATGTTGTTTTGACTATTGTTGATCACCAAGATCTCTATTTTGAAAATCTGGGATTGGGTTTTTGAGGACTAAGTTTCTTCTATTCCTTTTTTTATAAGAACTAAGTATTTTATATAGGGTTAAACCCTGTTTTAGAGAAATTAAATTCCTGGAATATACATTCCATTTCTTTTCTTCATATTTCTTTTCCCATTTCTAGTTTTTCTCCTAGATCTTGAGTCTGAAGAACAAAATTTCCCGATGAGAATTAAATTCTCAACTTACGGGAGATTTGTCTTGCGGATCTCAGATTTAGAGAAAGAACTATGTTCTTTATAAAGTGTTAAACTCTTGTATTTATATATATTAGTCAAAAGAGATATGTTGATCTCTGTTTCTATTTTCTTTACCTAGAGTTTGAGAGGAGAAGGAGGTTTTCTTCAGCAAGAGAATTAAATTCTCAGCTGTAGCTTTTTATCACCTTATGGGGTTGATTCTACTTTTTTAGACTTGAAGTCTCGGGTCTTTTATATAGGTGATGAAAATTTGTTGATTAGTTTAGAGAATCCCTTATTTGAGAGATTTCAATCTGATTTTATAATCAGAGGGTGATTTTTTAACCGTCATTGAATTTTAGATCCAAGGCTTTCTGTTTGACAGAATATATTTGTCTTGTTTTTAACAAGATTAGAGAAATATTTTTCCATACATAGAATTTAATTCTATGTTTTGATTCAAACGGTGATTTTTAATCACCATTGGATTTTTAATTTAAGAGTTTTCTGTTTAACGGAGTATATCTTTCTTGTTTAGAAAGATTAGGGAAATATTTTCCCAAACAGAATTTTAATTCTATCTTTTAATGGCCATTGGATTTTTGATCCATCGGCACTCTGTTTGACGGAGAATACCTTTCTTATTTAATTTGACCAGGAAGATATTTTTCCCTAATAGAATTTAATTTTATCATTTGAATAGAATTTAATTTTATCATTTAATGATGATTATTTATTATCACCATTGGATTTTTGATTCAACTGCTCTCTGTTTAACAGATAATATCTTTCTTGTTTAGAATTTAATTCTACAGAAGCAAAATTGCTTTAATTTTGGCGCTGACGTTCACGTGTTATGCACGGAGGCGTAGCCAAAGAATTTAATTCTTACTGAAGCAGGTGCCCACGTGCCTTTCACGTGAAGTGTTGTCCTAGGATTTAATCCTAGCAGAAGCAGGCGTCCATGTGTTTTGCACGCCAGCACTCACATGCCTTTCACGTTGTTAGTTATATGTATGCCCTAGAGGCCATTACTGTACATGGGATGTATATTGTAGTGGATGCTTGGACATATATAGGGAGGACTTTCTTGCTCGATATGATAGTATGCTATCTGGTTGCTTTTTGTTTTAATATGTTGACTTGTATACATGATGCTGTCTTGCTCTCGCATGTTGATAAAACCCTTAGGATGTGTACTTGACTACCAGGACTATGATAGAGATCAGACTAGTAGGGCCAAGGGTAGTCCACAAGTACACCCTATAATTGTTCCTAGTCGTGGGAGTATCGAGACAGAGTATCGATACTCCAGAGTAGACTAGCGTATACGCTTCTCGACCCATAAGATGGGTGATGGATGATCCCATATTTATTGGTGTTTGACATCAGAGAAGGTATACGGGTGCTCAGTGGAGACTGGGTACACTGAACAGACTCGCCAAGAACTCCTAGATGGTAAATAGGAGCGAATCCTTGCCTCAGGGAATCCTATTAGAAGTACCAGACTGTAGAATATCTCTTTTTTATGGATTCACAGTCAAAGTAAATGATCTGGGCAAGAAATTGCAGAGGAGCAGGATCCAAAGCTGTGGCTGCTACAAGAATGGAATATTCCAAAGCATTCGCTTCAGTTCATCAATCTCAGGTTGAAAGAATCTCTCTCAATATCTAGTGATTGATCAGCTCTCAGAATCCCTCCAGACAGGGGAGTTTCCTTAAACAGAGTCATGCAATCGTTCCGCTCCGTCAGTTCCTTATCTTGTGACATTAGAAATAATATTATATTTGGGCTTCCTTATTGCTTATGCTGTCAAATCGCCGATTTTTGCGAGCTCTAATCCGCTTTTTCTCCCATCTGCTGATCAAGTGAGTAAGGTCGAAAGACTCCCAAGGCTGGGGGCTTTAGTACTTTTGCCACTAGGTAGGAGCTCCTCTTTCCATTTTTACAATGCGCAGAAGACCGAGAGTCAGAAGCTACCTTCCTTTCTACCCTTGGCTTTTATTACTCCGCTTCCATTGCGAAACCTGTACCAGTGTCACCAGAGAACTGCTATCCGATGATAGGTATAATACACAAGGTTAGTCTGTAGACCCGAGATTGTCATAGAGTCTTATGTGATTCCCACTGTGCTTTGATTTCCACCATACCACGGTCAAGAGATCGTGTAAAAAGGTGGTTTTTAGGTACAGTTCCGAGTCACATGGAGGCAATGAGCGATAGGAGGGGTTTCTTCTCTCCGGGTATTAGGAGTTGATGTTGCGCTATGCTCGATTGGCCATAACAAGAAATCCCTGGCCAGGGTTGCTGAGATCTACTGGTAAGTGTTATCAGTAGTTTCTCGAACCGTTATGGACTTTGCATCGGCATGACTTATCAGGCTATTGGGGTCTGACGTTATACCACCCCCAGGCTGTGATATGCGACATATCAGACGAAGAGACCAGACTGTACGGTAGTGTTACTGATTGGATTCGCAGGAGTATGAGCAGGCTTGCTTGTTGATCTTCTGATCGCTCAATACCCGGGTGGCCATTACGTTTAGCAGATCGCTTGCGGCTTGTGGGTGTTTGATATGATCATCACCTACTGCCGGCGTATTGATGAGTCTTTAGAGTCCTGCACAGAGGTTTCCTGGCTCAAGCGAAACGGAGTAGGAGCACATATGTGATATGTGCGGGACCGAGATTAATGCGTGTATGTGATACTGCATTCTATTCTCGCGATATGTGATATCGACCGGTTATATATGATATAGCCAGGTTATCGGATCAAGTGTTGATTCGATAAGCTGTTACATATGATATTAGTCGGTTATATGTGATATAGCCGGATTATTAAATCAAGAGTTGATTTGATAATCTAATGTATAATTACATATATATTTGATATATTAATTTACATTAACTAGTATTAGCTCACTTAAGATTTCTTTTCTCACTAGAATTGTGCACATTGTATATATGTGATATATATTAGTGTACAAGGTTATGTGTCATGCTTGATGCCACATACAACTTGGGTGTATGAGACTTATACTACGCTAAAGATAATCGTAGGGTTTTATTTATAAAAGTAAAATACAAATTATGTGGAAATTGGACAATTGGTTGAAGCTTGGAGAAGCTTTTGGAACCATTGACCAAGTCCACTAATTTGTTTTTACTTAGATATTTGTTAACCTAACCTATTATTATTAGCCTTAGTTTAGTCTCTACAAGGGTTAACATATGATGTTAACTCACCCATGGTTGCCATTCTCTACTTGAGAATTCTCATGAGTTTTATTTCTTCTTCTTCTTCAACAAAAGAAAAGGCTTTCTAGTTTTTTTCTAAATGAAGAATTAGTGTGAGAAAAATAAATCTAAAGTGAGCAAAATTACTACTTCATCATCCTCTACTACTTGCCAATTAGTATAGGGTGTTTTCTTCACTAATTCCACAATTAGTGAAGAGGTAGCTTGGATTAGTGTCTTTTCGACGTAGATCATCTTCGGCTTCGAAGGTATCGAGCAAGCTTGTTCCGTTCATCTTGTGAAGCATTTATAGAGTCCGGGATTTCACTACTTGCAGCGAGGGACTACTACACAGAGCTAATAAAGTTAAGGACCGGTCTACAAAAGTTGTATTCCTTGTTCACTTTAGTTGCAAAGTTGTTTGAATAATGTTTCGTCGGATTTTCTAGTTTTGATTTTAGGGTTAGGGTTAGCTAGAACGACAAAAATTTAAATATGGCATGGATGATGCCTCCCGAAATCTTGCTGCCGTGCTTGACAACCCTACACACGTGAGGTGCCGCCCTAAGATTTAATCCTAGCAGTGGCAGGCATCCACGTGCTTTGCACGCCAGCGCTTACGTGCCTTTCACGTGAGACGCTGGCTCTAGTTTCCACGTGCTTTGTACGCCGGCGCTCACATGCCTTTCACGTGAGGCGTTGGCTCTAGTTTTTACGTGCTTTGCACGCCGACGCTCATGTGCCTTTCACGTGAGGCGCCGCCTCATTTTATGAGAGAATAAAGATTGTTCGAGATAGGAAGCAATGAAAGTTGTGGTTATCGCAAAGAGACTACATTGAGAAGGTTTTGAAGCGATTCAATATGGACAAGTCAAAGCCGGTGAGTACACCCTTAGCGAAGCATTTCACACTCATGAAGGAGTTGTGCCCGACAACTCAAGAGCACAAGGAAGAGATAGCGAGAGTACAGTTTATAACCGAAAACCGGGAAGACAAACTTCTTGCCTGAATTTGGCGGCAGATGCTATTTGAATTTATCCGTTCACCTCTCCAAAGATGCCAAGTTGAATTATGGCACCTTGTATCGGAGGTTTGGACGGATGCGGCCATTGTATCAGACTTCATCAGATTCCCCCTCGTTTGCATGAAGGGTTTTTGATTATGGGGACGCTCTTCCCTGCAGGCGCAAGCCTCTGTAGTTAATTACGTTATCGCATCACGATAACCACTTTCTCCTGCTCCAGATGTTCACTTCGTGTCGTGTGTGTTTGTTTTATTTTTGGTTGCCCGTGGATTGTATACGGAGACTAATTTATGTTGTCGCCCGTAGGGCGTGGATTAGTCCAAATCTGTATATTCTTAGATTTGGGTTTGGTTTGATTTAAGGATCGTTAATCTCATTCGAGATTAAGATCAACTTAAATGTTTATTAAGGATACGTTAGTCTGATCTTGGACTAAGATCTACTTAACGGGGGTTTAGGATCATTTTTGATCCAACAAAGGAGCATTTTGGCTCTATCATTTTAGTTTAGGGATGTTACGGTCCGTAGATCACCATTTTTGGGATGAGGGTTTAGTTTAAGGACGTTACGGTCTATGGCTTAGTTTAAGGACGTTGCGGTCCATAGCTAGTTTAAAGACGTTGCGGTCCAGTGTAGTTTAAGGACGTCTCAGTCCGTTGGGATGTTCTCTTCAATTTGAGAGTGCCCTAAAGAGTTATTGGTTATCGGGATCCACCACTTCTCTGAAGACGCTGAAGAATTACAACGACATTTATTAGAGGTGTGAGGAGATATACCATTGAACCAATGTCCGTTGGAAGATCAGTAGTCGTGTTTGGGACTAAGAACAATTTGGAAAATGGTGAGCACATGGTCGTTGATCTGAATTTGGGACTTTTGGTCAACTTGGACTCAGCCCACTCAGTCTTTGAATAAAGTGTTAAACACTTGTTTGGGCTCAGTCCTTTTTCTGTACAAACAGTGATGGGCATTGATATGGGTTCTGACGCTCACCCTTTACTTTACCCTCTTTTTGTTTTTTATAGAGTGTTAAACGCTCTTTGTGGCGCCTAAGCGCGGAGCACGTGAGGCGCTTGGCACTGTGCGCCAACCACTGAGTGCTAGGTACTCCTTATTGAGCAGCGCCCACGTGATGGACACGTGAGGCGCTGGACACTGAGCGCCGACCGTTGAGTGCTATGCACTCTTTATTGAGCAGTGCCCATGTGAGGAACACGTAAGGCGCTTGGCGCTGAGCGCCAACCATTAAGTGCTAAGCACTCTTTATTGAGCAGCGCCTACGTGACGGACACGTGAGGCGCTGGCGCTGGGTTTTCTTTGTATGCCCTATTCTGTGTTTTTTTCTGGATCTTTGATCCCTAAGAACAAATTCATCCCAATGAAAATTAAAATCTCATTTGTGGGAGACTTGTCTTATGGATCTCAGATTCAGGGAAAGAACTATGTTCTTTTATGAGGGTTAAACCCTTGGATATGCAGATGAGATGCACTGATCTCTATTTTTTTTATTTACCTTGAAGAAAGGTATTCTTCTTTCTTCCTTTTTAAAGCTTTCTGCTTTGTTTTTTTATTTTTTGAAGCTTATGGGGGGTTCTCTCTTTACAAGACTTGAAGTATTGGGTCCTTTATATAGTAGAGGCAAGTCTGTTGATTTAGTTGAAAAAATCTCTCGTTGAGAGATCCTTAATTGATTTGGGGATTTTATCCACTGTTGGATCTTTGATCTAAGAACATCTGTTTTACAGAAGATATTTTTCTTGTTTTTTAATAAGATTGGGAAATATTTTCTCGTACAGAGCTTATTCTATAGCTTAGTGATTTTTTTATCACCATTGGATTTTTAATCCAACGGTGCTATGTTTTTCAGAGAGTATTCTTTCTTGTTTAGAAAGATTTGAGGAATATTTTCTCAACAGAATTTAATGCTGTACTCTGATGATTTATCATCTCCATTGGATCTTTGATCCAACGACTCTATTTAACAGAGAGATTTGGTTCAGGCACAGGCGCTATCGTGCGAGGCGCTGCCTAAGAGTTTTAACTCTTGGCACTGGCGCCTTCGTGCAAGGCACGTGAGGCGCTGACTCATAGTTTTTTTTAACTCTTGACGCTGGCGCCCTCATGCAACGCACGTGAGGCGCCGCCTCAGAGTTTTTAACTCTTGGTGCTGCCTTTTAAATTTTGAACAGAGCTTTGCTCTTTTATTGGGGAAACAAATGCCCCCCACCGTTGCACTCACGTGGCTCACACGTAAGTGCAGCGATGGAGACCTTTCCACCGTTGGATTTTCTTGGAAGTTGAATCGACTTTCTCTGCCTATAATTAAGGCCTTTGGCCCTTGAGATAACTGTTGTTCATCTTTTCTTATTCTTCTTTTTTGTGAGAATTTAATTCTCCTTTCAGAACTTAGATCTCTGCCCAAATCCCTTCTAGAGTTAGAACTCTGCCCAAAAATTTGGTAAGGATCATAATCGAACCCCTTAACAGAGCATTGCTCTTCTGAGATCGTAGATCTTAAGATGTACTTTAGGGTTTCTTTACCCGTTTAGAACACTGTTCATCTTCCATGAAAAACTCTTAGAGTTTGTTTTGCAGATCTTAAAGATCTTGGGATCTTACCCTGTTGAAAAGCTTTGCTTTTGAGGGTTCTGTTAGATTACCCCATCGTCTTTACAGAGCATAGCTCTTTTAGAAACTTTTTCTTTGGGTTATTTTATTCCCACTTAATTAGAGTTGACAGATGTGAAATCTGTTTGTAGAGCATAGCTCTCGAAGGAGTTTAACTCCTTGGCCCAATGAGATTTCTCATTAAATGAAAATCCTCTTAGGATTTCATTCTTAATGAGTGACTGCCTCATCAATGATGGGACGTCATCTTGATCTTATTTTAGACTCTAAGAATCTTGATTTTTTAATGGCTAATCTTTTATTGAATTTTCTTTCCAGATACTATGGCTATTTCTCTATATGATCTTGACGAGATTATCTCCTATGAAGACATTCGCGTCCAAGGCCGCTGTCAAGACCAAGAGTTTACGGATGCCTAATGCGCTGAGGTGATGCGTCGCTTTGATGAACATAACGGTTGACTACTCCCCCGTCGTTCCGCTCTTTTGAAAATTATCATGTGAGCGATTTAAGAGGCACTTCCTAAATTTAACGAGGCCATGCCGCTTGAGGCACTTGATGATGCCGAAGACAAGGTGCACTCAGTATATCTGATGGGTCTGATCTCGAAGAGGAGATGATCTTGTCGATATCTTGCATCAGGTCTTCCAACAGACGGTGATAATCTCCGCCTACCAGAGGACATAAGATATCAGCAAGAATCCCGACGCTTGCATTCGTGAGAAAATGCATAAGAAAATGGTCAGAGAAGCCAGAAATATTTTGCTCGAACTTGCTTCTAGATTCTTAAATCCATGCCCAGGTTTCAGTTTTTTGCCCCTGTAAACATTTTGATGATTTTTTTTTGTTACCACTGATCTATAAATTTTCTCAAGTATGAATGGCAAAATTTTCTTTTCTTTTATACCGCTGCTCATAGGCGCCTCATATGAAGTCGTAGTTACTCGGATATAAAATGCCGGGGTCCCCGTGTTATACGTGCGAGGCACATGAGGTGCTACCTCAGAGTTTTTAACTCTCAGCGTTGGCACCCTCGTGCAAGGTACGTGAGGCGCTGCCTCATTACTGAAGGTGTCTTTTCACCTTCTTTCTCCGTTTCCTATGGGTCAACTATCTTGTTCCCCATGCCCCTTTTTTCGACCTTGGAAATAGTTCCACTATGCACAAAATTTTCCGTGCGTTGATTTGAACATTTCTCTTTATAACCCGAAGCTATGTCTTCCTTCTTCTCTTCAAAGAGAAGCCCATTTTTATTAACAGAACTCAAACAAACCAAGAGTTATGGCCTGCAATTGTCCTCACGCTTGTCGACAACCAAGGGAGGTGCCCATCGAGGAAATGATTCCTCACTTTGCTGCACGGCTAGTAGACCCTCTTCTTACCGATGCTCAATGTGACGCGGTGATGTATGAGCTCCTGACTCGTAGGGGTTCTCCTCTTCCTATGGACTCCATTTGGCTCCGGATGATCATTCTATGCGTGCTTGCCAACATTCCTCCTCATCTGGCAGAGATGACTCCGGCGATTCTCGATGTAGTGGAGGATAAGATCGAGTGCTTTCACGAGGCACGTTTGATTACCCTGTCTTTGAAGGACCGATTGGTTCAGCTACTAAGCCAAATACGGGCTCAACGGGCTATCATTTCCGCCTTCGCTAATGAGCACGGTGCTAATCGATGGGGAGCAACTTCTCGTGAAGACCTCCGCTTCAACATGGCGGAGAAGGTAGAGAGGGAATTAGAGAACTTTGCATTTTGTTTTGTCAACCCCTGTATCTCTGATCCCATATTTGGTGATCTCTTCCCCGTAGAGTAGTAGGTTTACATCAATGTATTTCTTTTATTATTGATTTTTGAATGCTTCCTTTTCATCGCATATGCATACATGTATCTCGTCTCTGTGCATGAGCTTTATACTTTACTCTTAGGGATTTTTGCTATGTGCGAGCGCCATTGTAGTGTCGGACATAAATCAGCACATTTTGGACACCATTTCCATTGAAGTAGGCACACAGTCGTGAATGAATGCTTAGTGAGGCGTGACCCAAAGACCCTCCTTACTGCTTTGCACAGTACATGGTTGGTGCTCGTGAGTTGCGCCTTTCTGTCTTGACTGGAGGTGAAATAATCTGCTCCAGTTCCTTTTAAGTCTCGCATTCCAATGCCCACAGGACCTTCGCTAAACGCATATCTTCCAGGGGTGCCGCAAATAGTGGGCTAATTTTGAGCGAATTTATCGAAGATCTCGATGCCGAGGCCCTCAGTTCTGCTACGGATTTTGCCATTGAGGTCAATCCAATGCTGACGACGCTCGTGAACTTCCATGATGAAGATCTCGTCGGCTCTTGGGTTGATTACTGCAGAAAGATCGAGACTTGCTTGCACGAGATTAAGCTCAAGCGTCTCACTCCTAAGGTGTTGGCTTCGAATTCCCAGCGGGCTGCGTGGGTTGAGCATAGTGTTCCTTTCATCCGCCATTTTGAACAAGAGGCGATCTTGAGATGAAAGGAGCACGAGATGGCTTCCAGCTAATCTGTCCGATTGCACGCCCAGGTTGAAGCGAATGTTGCACAACTAAAAGCTGTTTTTGACAACCTCCAGCAATGTATCTCAGATGGGTCGACGCTTAGGCGGACGCTTGACTTCGCCGAGCAGGTCATGCAAGACTGCGAAGCTGCCATTATAGAAACCGATGAAAAGCTTTCGTCCTGTTTGCGGCAACGGAATCAAGTTGAAGTGGAGTTGGCCGCGGTAGCTGACCACGAGAAAGGGTTGAGAGGAACGCGCGAGCGACTGACTGATTTGTTGAAGATGCCACCTCTTTGATAACTGTCTTTGTACCTTTTTTTGTACTGATTGTAAAATTGTGATTCATGAATAACATGTATTCATTTTGATTTTTTTATTAAATGTATCTTGTATTCACTTGAATTCATGAATAAAAGACATATTTTATTTCATATCGGCATGTAACTCTGACAAATGTGGCCCGTAGATAGTCCATCTTGACTTCCTTGTAGGGCAGCGATGGCTTAGGAAACAGGTTCAGATCTGCCGCCTAAGACTTTTCAACTTTATGAGCCATGAGGGTCTCATAAAGACTTTTCTCCCTACGAGTCGAGATGATCCCGTAGGTGTATTTTCTCCTTAGGATTCGTGAGGACTCCAAAGTGAATTTTCTCTTGAGAGTCGTAAGGATCTCACAAGAGAATTTTCCCCCTTACAAGTCGAAAGGACTCGTAAGTGGTTTTTTCCCTCCTTGTCGATATTCGAATTTGGAAAGTGTGACCCGTGGATAGCACATAATAGTCCATCTTGGACTTACTTACAGGGCCCCAATGCTTAGGAAACAGGTTGATACCCCCGTTGCCTAAGGCTTTTCCCTACGAGTCGAGAAGTTCTCGCGGGAACATTGTTTTCCCTACGAGTCGAGACGAATCGAGAATTTCTCGCAAGGATTTCCTAACGTCACAGTTAAACTCTGCTGATAGAAGTCTGTTAGGGTCTGTGGTACTAGGGCTTTTATCCGTCGTACCATCGTATTGGCCGATGTATTCCCCGATACGCAATCTTGTTGTTCGAGTAGCCCAACGACTGTCGTGTCTCTGATCCATTTGGGGGCTAGACAAGATGTCTTCAAGTAATCTTCCAGGTGATATTACCTTCGGAAGAGCAAGCGTTAGGGATATTCCATGCCGCTTTTTACTTGAGGTTAGGCTCAGTTTGGGAGCCCCGATGAGTCATGACCACTCCGCGCTGGTGTGGGATGATCTCCGATAGTCTTTCAGGTCTCATTTGAGTTGCCGTCAAGACCCTGAAGCTAAGGATCGTCCTTTGCTTCGTTTGTTGACGTTTAGTCTGCAATATTGCGATGAATGTCGAAGTTGTCTCTGAGTTGTCTGTGAACCATCAAGTCTTGGAACTAGGGACTTTGCCATGGCTCCACTATTTTGACCCTGGGGTCGGTTGTTGACGTTGTGTCTGCATCCTGCTGGAGTGAGAAAGAACGCCATTATGATCTCTAGGTTTTAGATGTTGCCGTCGAGACCTTAAAGCTAGGGATCTTTCTTCGCTTCATTTGTTGACATTGTGTCTGCTATATTGCGAGGAATGTCGAGTTTTCTCTAGGTTGTCTGTGAACCATCGAGTCTTGGAACTAGGGACTTTTCCATGGCTTCACTTTGTTGACATCATGTCTGCATCCTGCTGGAGTGAGAAGAAACGTCGTTGTTGATCTCTAGGCTATAGATGTTGCCGTCGAGACCTGGCTCTCCTTCTGATGGAGCCTCGTGGGAAAATGTGTTTCCCTTTTTCATTTGTGCCCATGGATTGTGTACATGGGTCGATGTGGACTCACCTGCACGGCAGAAGTTTCATTTTTTTTGTTTCTTTCTGCGATACTCTATCATTTCAGCTTTTTATATCGCGAAAGTCACGATTGCCCAATCATTTCGGCTATTTTATCGCGGCGCCCAATCATTTCGGCTATTTTTCTTTTTACTCGCAGTTTTTTATTGCGAGTTGCCTAAACATTTCGGCTATTTTTATATGCATTTTTGCTCGCTAATTTTTATTAAGAGTTGCCCCATCATTTCGGCTATTTCATATGCATTTTTTTGCCCGTTGATTTTTGTTGCGAATATGGGACTTGAAATCTGATACCGATCTTAGCATTAGCATCGCTGCGACTGGAATATTGCCAGGAGCGAATTATCATTTGCCTTGAAAGGACTTGGAATTTGATACCGATTTAGGCATCAACATCGCTACAACTGGGATATTGCCAGTAGCGAATCATTATTTGACTTTGTCGATTTGAACAAATATGGCTTAGCAAACAGGGTTAGGATCATGTTGGCTAAGACTTTTCGACTTTACGAGCCGTAAGGGTCTCATAAAGGTATTTTTCCCTATGAGTCGTGAGGATCTCGTAGGTGTATTTTCTCCCTAGAAGTCGTGAGGACTCATAAGTGATATTTTCTCTTGCAAGTCGTAAGAATCTTACAAGAGTGTTTTCTCCTTACAAGTCGATAGGACTTGTAAGTGACGTTCACCAAATGGAGCAATTTCGCGCCATTGGTGGAATTAGGTGAGGGAACGTTTGTTGGTGCCCGTGGATTGTATACAAGGGTCAATATTGGACCACTTGTAGGGCAACATGGGGAATGTGATAGCTTAAGAACAGGTTCAGATCCCTGTAGCTTAAGGCTTTCGAATCCTATGAGCCGTGAGGGTCTCACAGGGGGAATTCTCCTTACGAGTCGTGAGGATCTCGCAAGTGTAATTTCTTCTTGGGAATCGTGGGGATCCATAAGTGTGTTGCCCCCTTGTGAGTCATAAGGATCTCACGCAGTTGTTTTCTCCTTAAAAGGTCGAGAGGACTTTGCAAGTGTTTTTTTTATTTTAACGAGATTGTGCCCTTTCGGGTTTTCACTAACTCGCCGGTAGCCCTGCTGTTTTTACTCACGGAGCCCTTTCGGGTTTTCATCCGTGCTCATTTCACTTGTGGACGTACCATTTTTTTACCCCTCTGTTGAACTTATAGGGACTTTGCCACTGGGGCAACTACGTAGCCAGTAGGACATGAATTGCAATCCTTTCCGCTGGGACTTGTGGACTTGAATTCCGCTGTCACCGTGTTTGAGGCGACGTATTTAGTTTAAGGACATTTCGGTCCACTGTTAGTTTAGGGACATTTCGATCCAGTGTTAGTTTAGGGACATTTCTGTCCACTGTTAGTTTAAGGACATTTCGGTCCACAGCTTCAAGGCGAAGTTTTGCCGGATACTACTTATAGGGTTCGGACTCAGGAAGACAACGAGCGGACACGAGCGTCGTCATCTATCATTAACCTGAGCCGTGACTCGTCAAGCGTAGTATTTCTTAAGGACCGACCGTTTATTGGCCGGAAGGGTCTTTCGCCATGCATATCCATGAGCAAGTAGGCCCTACCTTGGTAGACTTTGTCTATGATGTACGGACCCTCGTAGTTTGGCTCGAATTTCCCCCGTTTGGCACGATTAGGGATCATAGGTCTTTTGACAACCAGTATGAGCTCACCTTGGCGGAATATTCTCGGCTTAGTCAGTCTTTCGTATGAGCGCGTCATCCTTGCTTTGTAAGCCTCCAGGTTTTGTTGCGTCATGAGACGAGTTTCATCGAGGGCATCGAGCTCCTCAAGCCGAAGATGAGCATTTTCTTCATTTGTCAGCTCGTATTGAACTGCTACTCATGGTGAGGGTAGCCTCCAAGGGAAGTACCGCTTCCGTGTCGAATACCAACGCGAATGGCGTTGTATTCGTGGCCGTTTTGAACATGGTTCGATATGCCCAGAGAGCTTCATGTAGTCTCTCGTGCCAGTCTTTTTTATTTGTGGACACCGTTTTCTTTATGATCTTCGTCAGGGTCTTGTTGAAAGCCTAAGATAGACCGTTAGCTCGGGGACTATAAACCGAAGAGTATCTCCAATTTATATTATACTGCTGTGCGAAGCGACTGATTTTGTGGCTTCTATAGGCTGGCCCGTTATCAGAGATAATCCGTTGCAGAGTGCCGAACCGGTAGATGACATGTGTCCTGAAGAAATGGAGGATGTTCTCTGTCTTCACCTACTTTAGCGGTACTGCCTCTGCCCATTTGGAGAAGTAATCGATCGTTGCCAATATGAACCGATGTCCCTTGGATGATGCTAGCTCGATGGGCCCGATTATATCGGTTCCCCACATTTCGAATGGCCAACTGATTATCATTAGGTATAGCAGATTTGGATGCTGGTGGATGAAGTCCCCATGAATCTGGCATGAGTGACACCGCTTCGCATATTCGAGGCAGTCCTGAATCATCGTGGACCAATAGTAACCCATTCTCTTGATCTTCAGCTTCATCTTTAGTCTCGCTTGATGGGAATTGCAGAGCCCGTCGTGAGCTTCTTAGATGACTCTCCTTGCTTCTTCCGGTCCAAGGCACCTTAGCCACGGACAGTCGAATGATCTCTTATAAAGAGTATTATTGACGAAGGCGAAAGATAGGCTCGCTTCTTGAGCTGATGTCTTGACGACACGTCTTTGGGTGTTCGATGGGATTTGAAGTAGTCTATGAAGACTTTTCTCCAATCGTTAGTCTTTTCTTCGTCTTCTATTTGGAAGGCCGCTTTTTTGGTCGCTTCCTCTTCTTTAGACAATTCCGGAGATATTTCTGCTGGTGTGATAATCCGGCAGCTTTGCACAATGATCCTCACGTCATCGATGTTTTCGTCACCCAATTCCTTAGCAAGCTTGGCTAATGCATCTGCTTTGCTATTTTTCGCACGCGGTATGCTTTCCAGGATGTAGGAAGGAATTTGAGTCAGCAGTTGTCGCACTCTTTCGCCATATTTTATCAACTCCAGTTTGCATGTCTGATAGTCGCCATTCACTTGGCTAACGACTAGCTGGGAGTCTCCATATATGAGGAGGTTTTCGATGCCCATGTCAACAGCAATATCAAGACCTGCTATCAAAGCTTCATATTCCTCTTCTTTGTCTGTTCTTGGCTCCGTTAAGGACAGGGAAAAACGCATCATGCCTCCTTGTGGAGTCACGAGGATAAGACCCACCCCAGCTTTGATTATGGAGTGTTTTGCTTTCGCTTCTTCATGGAAAATGCTCTGTCGAAGTATAGTTCCCATCGGGAATTATTCCCTCCTTTCTCCCCGTCGATTGTGTCAAACGCGTGTTCGTCTGGCAGTTCACAATTTTAGGGGGAATCGGCTGGTATTGGATGTTCAGCAAGAAAGTCGGCGATAGCTTGGCATTTTACTGCCTTAAGGGGCCGATAGATTATCGAGAACTCTATCAAGAGGAGGGCCTATTTGGCAAGCCTTCCTGTTAATATGGCTCTTGACATTAAATACTTGAGAGGATCCACCTTTGATATGAGATGGACCTCATGTGCCAAGGCATAATGTCGAAAATTCGTTATCGCGAAGATCAGTGCTAGGCAATGCTTTTCAATAGGGGAGTAGTTGTTTTCTGCCCCCAGAAGGACTCGGCTCAAATAGTAAAGAGCTCTCTCCTTCCCTTAGTCGTTCTTCTGTGCCCATAGCACGCCTAAAGACCCTTCAAGAGCTATTGTATACAAGATGAGGGGTTTTCCCTTGACTGGAGCGGTCAGTTCTGGTGGATTCTGCAGATATTGCTTGATTTCATCCAGTGCACTTTGGCATTTACGATCCCACACAAATGGAGTCCCCTTCTTTATTAAATGGCTGTAGGTGCAGCATTTGCCGGAGAGGTTAGCTATGAACCGTCGGATATACACGAGCTTTCCTTGGAGAGACCGCAGTTGCTTGAGAGTTCTTGGCGAAGGCATTTCCATAATCGCCTTGATCTTTCATAGGTCTATTTCGATGCCTCGATATCGTACAATGAATCCCAGGAATTTGCCTGAGGAGACTCCAAACCGCATTTCAAAGGGATCATCTTCAAATTATATTTCCGAAGACGCTGAAACACCATCTTCAAATGCTCCCAGTGCTTCTCATACGATTTTCTTTTCACCACGAGGTCATCGATATAATATTCGACAATCTCGTGTATGAGGTCATCAAAGATCTTTGTCATAGCCCTCTGGTAGGTAGCGCCTGCATTCTTCAAACCGAAGGGCATCACCTTATAGAAGAATATGGTTAGCGGGGTCCGGAAGGCGCTATGCTTTTGGTCTTCAGGGTGCATCTTTATTTGATTATACCCTGAAGATCCATCCATGAAAGAGAAGACCTCATGAGTAGATGTGTTATCGATCATCAGCTCGGTAACCGGTACTGGGAAGTCATCTTTCGGGCAAGCTTTATTGAGATCCCAAAAGTCCACACAAATGCGCACCGTCCCATTTTTCTTCATCACCGGGACAATATTGGCGATCCAGTCAGGATATTGAACTTCTTGGACGTCACGCCCCGAAAGTACGGAACATGACCGGCACTTAAACTACGAACGTCTCGAGGCGTACGTAATCTAAGTGAGCCGAAATCCCAGAAATCCAAACCAAGAAAATTAGCAGAGTGAAGGAAAACCAATTTAAAACAAGTAGTTTTAATAGCATAAGCCGAATTATGCGGTTTTTAAAAAAAATCAAATATTTCCCGAAAATTTCGGCAGAGTCTCCTTTGTAAATACTGGCCCCCAAACGGGATACAACATGAATAGTATACGAAATCAATAAAAAGGCATCCCCAAGCGGGAGCTAGCTCTTCGTCAATCGACGGTCACAACCACACAAGTAATATAATATACAACGCCAACGGCGAGGATCAAAATTCAAAAGGAAACTCAAAACCACAAGAAAACCACAGAAATACAACGCGCGACTCTAAGGTCGAAAGAATAACATCACTGGTCTCTATCTCAAAAATAAATACATGTTTGGTTGATGGAACTTCTAGATACAGCAGAATAATGATATACAAGATATAATGATGGGTGCGATACAAATAAACCCACCTACTAGCAAGTCACCCGGAAATGGAAATAATGCCAGCAAGCCGTAATGAAACCTGTACGGCAAAACCTGCAAGAAACTGGGGCACAACGGGGGTGAGTTGCCAACTCGTGAATAGAAAAACATCTACGAAAAGAAATCGCATAAATAACGCAATCCTAGGTCAATGATCATAATATATCCTCAATTATATAACCAGCAACCCATAACAATGGTTAGGGCAAATATCTAACCCAAGTGTAATTCCATGTGCCCGTGTCAGTGCCTCAGGTAGCAATGTATGAATGCATGAAACAGAATGCATGTACTGAAGAAAACTGCTTTCATAAATCAGTGAGATTTCTGTATTTTAAAAGTGAGGTACCATAAATGAAATCAGCATAAAACAGTGCCCAGCATCGACACAAAACAAGTGTCCAAATATCTCGATATCTCTGTATCACAATCTCTGTACCTCAATATCTCAAAATCTCAAAATCTCAATCTCAATATCTAGGGCGCCGTCAATCCAGACCGGCCCCTACCATCTATCTCAAGACCACGACGGTATCCTCCGGATATCCGACGCGTCGGGTAAAATCACCGGTCGGTAGTGCTCTCCTGCCAGGCTCAACGTCAACAACACGATCCTCTTGCCCCGGGGTACCGCACCGGGCCCACCATGTACCCGAAACGGTTCCTCCACTCCTCGAATCGGGTCTCGAAATCCATCAGCAAACTCATGGTGGACGACTCATACATCATGGGAAAACCGCACTTTTTATTTTAAAAGAGAGGGAAGAAGCTTATACAAGTTTTGCGGTTTTCCCCCAAATCCAGAAAATCTCATAGAAATCCGAATCCAAATCATCAATAGCATATAAACCCACGAATATAGGCATAAGAATCCATGAATACGGCATAACAGTTAATAACAGTATGCATGAAGTGACAAGTAATAACTACAATATCTAAGCTGGCATATAAGGTAAGTACACTAATATTATGTCAAACTACTAGCTATCAAGCTAACTTAAGCAATAATATTTTCTAAAGTGTTCGTGACATGGCAATTACCGATGAAGATGTGTGTGAGCCGGCATGTAAGTGTACGTGGTACATACGCGTCATCGGTAATGGTGCTGGTGTCCTAACAGCATGATATTAATAATAGGATATGAATCATAATATAAGCATGCGATGCGGAGCGAACAACAATAATGAGCGGGAGCTGAATACTAGACGCAACGATAACTAATCTGCATTACCCTAATATAAATCCTACAAATGGTGCCTTTTGAAATAACACGAATCATGGGGTTTTGAAAATAGGGGCTACGGTGTTTTTATGAAAAGATACGTCTTTTGAAATATCCGTAGGATCCCTTGACCTTTTTTTTAAAATACCCACGATTCGTTAGCTTTTGAAATAGGTAGGAGTCGAATCTAATCTAATAACTAAACTAAACTAAAGGGCTAAGCTAACAAGCTGGACTACAGGTAAGGAACCGCCTAACATCTGAGTCGATACATATACATACCTGTATATATATTAGTCGGTGATCCCGCCTCAATAATATCATATCCGATACCATATCTATAATCAGACATCCCAAGTCAAGAGCGCGGATCAATCATCAAGATATAGCTCGTACGTAAATCCGTCGTACGGCATCCCCAAATCTGGGTACGGGTCAATATTATATTCCTCACACTATTCCTCTGGTATCCTCTTTATCCAAGATCATAGTCTAGGGTACTGACCTATGTCTAGTACAATACTAATATCCTCAATATACTCATGATCTGACTACTGATCGACAATCTCGTACAAACCGATATCGTCAGCACATATCATCATTAAGGGGTATACATCGTCCGATATGGCCTAATATCAATATCCTAACATATCATGTTTCATATCACGATCACATGTCGACCATTTTATTTATAACACTATTCACCCGTATCGCCGCCCCAAGATCCGCTATAACACCAGGACGTACCTCAAGTACGAATCCTGCCATATCACAGATATCACAACCTCAACACAAATCTCATCGACTCATCTCAATCCCAAGTATCATCCTCAAATCCGTATGTGAACACATAGTCCCATACCCATGTGAACACATAACTATATATATATTCCCGTAAAAACAAATGGAAGAAGAATGTATGCAAGTATGGGTGGGTGTGTGCATGTATGGTGCGACCACTACTCTAGGGTTTCGCGATACTAAACCATCCATATTTATCATCAATAAACTCAAACAATATATAATCAATAAATGTGTGTATACGTATTCGTATACATCACCACGAACTGCGGGGGTGTTATACGCCATCCACCCGACTTCTCCCCGTAGATATAAATCTACTCACCTGGTCCTCGCTCGCCGGTGCCGACGTCGCCACGCGCTTGCTTATCTTCTCGAAGTCCACATGGGTACCTACATATCATAACGCACCGTATCGCATTAAAATCCGACTCATGATCAAACCGACACACGAAACCCACATAGGTCAAAACCTATGGTTGCTTTCACAAATCAACCTAAAATCCCTCGACGTCCGCGTACAAATGCCAAACCATCGAGAAAAACCTAAACACGCTCATTTTTACAATCACAAGCACTAATTATAATATAAAATAGCTTAAAATTCACAAAAACCCCAAATTCACTTTAAAAGCCATTTTTCCGAAAATCTAGCAAGCACAAATTACCCGTTTTAGTACAAAACTCGACGTTTGAACAAATTTAATGGCCATAATACTTATTAAATATCTTAAATAAGTCATAAAAACAATTCTCATAATTTAATCTTATTAAATTCCATAAACCCCAAAATTCTAGTTTACAAAATACCAAAATTTTAACAATTTTATAGCAAAAATGCACAAACTACAATCTAGCTTGGATTTTCATGAACTAAAGTATTAAACTACACTTAATAATGTTAATGAAGTCATGAAAAACCTAATTACATTTTTCTCTTAATCAAATTCAAGGTTTACAAAAACCTAGTTTGCAATTTAAGCAATTTGGACAAATTACATATAACAAGTGCAATTTAATCAACCAAACTAGGTTTTACATACATTAAGATGTTAAACTAAACCTTGCATCCCTAATGATATGATAAAAACCCTAATTGAAATCACAAACCCTTACTATATTTTTCAAAACATTCAATTAATCCCAAACTATTAACTAATTATGCTAGATTTAAAGTATTCAAACAACAATTAGACATAAGGTTAAGAATTTACCCCACAATCATCTTGAAATCTAGCACAAATCTAGCCTCCCAAACATGCTTCCCTTCACCAAGATCCATACTACAATGGTCAAGTAAAAATGGGTAGGGATTAGATTTTGATTTTGTGGAATTTTTGAAGCATTTTGGATGATTTTTTGATGGAATTTTGAAGAGAAAAGAGAAGAAGAAATGGGGGGGGGGGGGCTGCTGCTGCTGGTTTCAGCAGAGGAAGAGGGGGGAAAAGGTGAGGGGATGATGCCAAAAGATCCAAGTCAAAGCCCCTCCCAATTACCATAATACCCCCACCTACTTTACTATATATAAAAACCTTATTTTAACCCATTTCTCACATGATTTAAGGTCAAAAAGAGGGAAATAAAATTCTTGGGCTGCTACAATAGTGTGGGGCCGGCCAAGGGGAGTGAGGGTGAGTGTGAGAGACTTTACAAAAAAATTCTATGCAAAAAGACCCCCCACAATACCATATTTGCAAGTTTTAGTTCAAAATAACTATATTTTTGTTTTCCATAAAATAAACCAATTAAAACTTGAAATAAAATACTAAAAAATTATATTACAACTAGATTTTAATTAACATGATTTTAAAGATTAAAATTAGCCCATTTAAATTTGTATTTATCGCTAATTTAATGTATTTTCTTACCGGCTTAAAATAATATTAAAATAATTAATTTCGGAAAAATTTTCAGAAAATTTGAAATTTCACCAGTGGGTCAATAAACACCAAATACTAGCAATTACATAGCTAGAATATGTATATATAATTTTATAATAAAGATATTTGCATTTTCACTTTTTACAGAAAGCCCCCTTATTTTACCGTTTTTTCGAAATTTCACCGAAACGATTTTCAAAACGTTACATTGGATGAAGCCGGAGTCGATTAGTTTTTTGACTTCGGCATTGATGCTCATCTCGAGTTCGAGCCGCATTCTTCTTGGCGCCTGTTTGACGAGTTTAACGTCCGGCGATATAGCCGGTTTATGCACAGCTATTTCCGAATCTAATCCCGACATCTCGGAATAATTCCATGCGAAGCAGTTTTTATACTGCGTAAGCACGTCTTTTAGTGTAGCCATCTGCTCTTTAGTCAGCAGCTCACTGATGAACGTTGGCCTTGGTTCATTTTTCGTCCCCAAGTCGATTTTCTTCAGATTGTCTGCTGTGGTGTGTATCCCGTCTTCCAGCTCTTTTGGCGCCGGTGGAAATTTTTAGATCATCTCGTCTTCATCTTCATTTGCATATCACTGGGACAGGTCGTCCACATTCTCATTCTCTCCCTCCTTTGAGAATGTTATCATGTGGCAGGTACGAGCTCGTTTCCAAGCTCGATATTGATCTGGACTTTCCCTCGCAGTGTAGGTTGCTCTTAGCTCATGCTTTCATGGTGGGGCTACCCTCCAACTGTCGGATAGAGCAAACATGCCTTGCTGATACTGTTCTTCCACCCATTCTTTAAAGGTGAAGCAATCTTCAAGAGGATGTCCTATTGCTCGGTAGTAGGAGCAATAATCCGGGTGATGGACCTCGTTTATTTGCTCAGGGTGCCGAGACTCCAGGAGCTTCATCGTTTGATGCTTCACGACAAGGTCAAAGATTTTCCTTGCCTTGTCTCGAGGGAAAGAATATTCCCGACCCATCTTTTTCATAAAAGACGGATTTCAGATGACTTTTTCTCGATCGTGTGGCTTCTTGGATCCGCTTCGCTATTTTTGAACGACATTCATGTTCCTCACCTTGTTGTTCCTTCTGAGTCAGGCTTTTTTCTTGCCACGATAGCGCACAGCGGGCTGAGGGTGAAGGGTGTCATAGTCTTCTCTTTCCATAGAGTGTTGAGTGAGACGTTGTGTCCTGGCTTTCTCGTAAATGGCCATTTCGCGGCTGTGGACATCCCGAACCTTTTAACCCACTTTCCTTATTAGCTTTTCAATCTGTTCTTCGAATGACGAACTTGGTATTCGTACGATGGGATTTCGCTCTGTTTCAACATCAGCGCTATCTGGAAGGGCATTCCATTCTCTGCCGGAATCATTTACAACATGGCATCCATGGAATCGCTCCCATTTCTTGGACCGAACGTATCCAAGTCCCGTCTTCTCCATCCTCTCATTGGACATCTTTCGCTGAGTCCCAAGAACGTCCCAAATCTTGTTGTAGAACCGGGCTTGTCGAGCGGTCTGTTTGAAGGGTACGCCTTAGCATCTTAACAGCCTTTTCAATCCCTCTACGTAATATCTGGGCAGACAGATTAGTTGGAGCTTATCAAGTGCAAAATCATTACCATGCCAGACTTCTTTTTCTACCTTAGTCTCCAAAGATTGGTAGAAGAGGATCGCCTATTCACCGTTTCGCCTATGAAGAATGTAGAAGGTCCGCAGCTCTTGTACGTTGTATGTATCGAGCGCATCAAGTTCCCTATAATGCTACTGCGAAACCATGGTGATTTGCAAACTCTGATCAGCATTAGCGAAGGTCTATATTGATGGACGAACAGAGAATACTACGTTGATCTCGTGTTTAGAGTCGCTGCCAATGAACAAAATAGGCATAGATGGTCCCGGCCCGCTGCCTTGGGGTTGCCCCAAGAAGACCATCTCTTCATCATCTTCAGTATCGCTCCTAAAGATCGGGATGGTGGCGACGGCTTTTTGTTTATTCTCCGGTTTACGACATATTTCCGTGTCTTCGAAGTCTAGTAGGAAGTCCTTAGCGTCTTCATACTTGCGGACTTCATTTATGGAGAATGGTTTTAGCTCCCCTGTAACTGTGTGCTCGAGACCTTCTTTGAAGTACTTCATACACTGATCTTATCTAATCAGGATGACTCCCACTGTTTTTATCAAATCTTCTTTCAAACCCTAAAGGTAAGACAAGCCGGGATTAATTACACCTTACAAGTTCGTCAATCTTTCAGCCAGGCCAGTGTTGGTACTTTGAGGGAGGTTCCCCGTGCTTTCGCACGGACCTAATTAGAATAAAACTCGTTTTTCCAGGGGCATAACCCCGTTAATATCTTTCTAGACACCTACTTGATCGGCTAATTTTGATGTGTAAAACTCTCCTAGGAGTAACTCTTACTCGCAGTTGGTATCCGGATCCAACTATCTCATAGAAGGTATGCAATCTCATTGAAAATTTCAACACATGAAATTCCCGATAATATTTTTTCCCTAGCAACTTATGACCTTGGCTACGGTCAACAAATCATAAGCGCTAGCCAAGTTCAACCCGTCATTTGCTGATTGAATTAAACCCACCAGTACGACTCTTAGCTAAGGTCAACAAAGTCGTACGACTACCCTAACTCAATCACATCATATGCAGCAGATAAGCACTAATTAGCTACCGTACACTACGCCTTGGCTAAGGTCAACAAACGCAGCACGAATACTAAGCAGTACTTATCTGAAATGACGAAGGGCTACGCAGGTTTTTAAGAAAACCATGAGCGTAATGAACTTGATATCGTTGTAGAAACAAGTGATTTTTGAAAAGGAGTGTTTTTGAGGCTTTTACTAGTTTCGCTAAAGAGATCACTCCCGGCGAAAGGAAATCGACTCTTTCCTTATCGAATAAGGTGCAAGATATTTCACAAATACCACTATGCAAAGAAAGAACTATAGAAGCAATCAAAAACAAAACTGAGTGAGTTGTAGCATCTGCTAGATTCGCTAAAGAGGTCACTCCCGGTGAAGGGATCTCGGCTCTTTCCTTATAGAATAAGGTGCTGGATATTCTACAAGGAATACCGCTATATAAAGCAAAAACTAGAGCTACCCTTTTTGAAAATTTGATTCTACAACATCTTTTAGGTTTCATTTCTTTCATTAATCTCATTAATGAAGTCCCATCATTTATGCTTCCTAAGCATCATAGAAGAAACGAAAATACATCATACGCTTATACCATCCGCATTCGCCACAGTATCCCGTTATGCACCGTTAGGTTACTTAACTAACGGCATAGCGGGGTGGGACTAGCGCGGGTGCAAAACATAAGCAACGTTTATTATATATCATATATACAATAATAAAGCATTCGTCTCACGCATATAAAATGATCACATTACAGAATATCAGCAGCAGAAGATAACATATGAAATATTGGATATACTAGGAGATCCGTGTTTTATTTAAGCCTGTATAAAACACGGATTCCACGGTCGTGATGAATAGCCAAAACCCACATCTCTAGACCCCTACGAGAGCGGCAAGCAACCCTACCAATTCTAGAGTTAGGAGACCAGGACTCGACTCCTCGAGTTGGTCTCCCACTGGACTCTAGAACCCGGTTACTTGTGCTCCCCACCTTGGGTCTATCCTAATGCGGAAAAGTAAATAATATACAACAATGGTGACATCATCCTCAGCCCGGAAGTGTCATAATAAAAGAATATTATATACAATGAATTTTACATGAATGAAAATAAAAACACTCATCTCACATAAAACCCCGGGCTATTCAAAACACGACGATCCAATATAACATATCTCAGCAACAAATAATATCACATGTCATCAACGTAAGTAAATATGTACATCCCAATTATCGTTGACATATACCAATGAAAACGGCGATACACCACATATTACACTTACGGTCGCAGAAAAGAAAATGTCAAACTACAATATTTGGAATCCACAATCACCTTAGACATCATAAACCCGAAATATCACATATTACGGATTTCATGCCTAACTATATGAATTCCACATATTGTATCACATTACAAAAAAAGAAAGACGACGTTAAACATTCCGATCGAATCAACAAACACCCAAAATTTCCCAAAAAGCTCAACACTTGAGCGTAGTATAAAAATACTCAGTACATGCCACAGTACCAATGAACCGGCCATAGAAGGGTCAACCAAAGCCTCACCTGTGACGCCGCGGAACTACCGCAAACCCTAGGGTTTGGGGGCTGTTCTTACGACCACAGAATCGAGTTAGGGTTTCGTTCTTCTATAGGGTCCACCGCATCACTTGCACGATATTTGAATGCTCGTTGACTATGGAAAAAACCAACTGTTAGAAAATTTTCCGGCAAGGGTTAAAGTGGGTATTTGACATCCGATCGAACTTTTTAACACCGTCTAAAATAACCCGAAAATAAACTAGAATTACGAATACGAAACAAACAACACTTGAAATACTAAACCCCAGAGACTGGAACACCAAAAAAATTTCAAGCCAAAAATCCACTACTTGGCCGAGCAGGCCGGTTTTAGCATTGATGTGGCCGGCCAAAATCAGGCCAAACTGCTTCAAAATTTCTTGTTGTTCATGTTATATCACATACAACATTCTGCAGTTGTTTAAATAATTTTTTGACTCTCAGAAAATTTCGACAAAAACTAGGGTTTAGAATCGGGTGTTTCAGAGTTGTTTCGGTTTCGTAATCCTACATAATCCGTCAAATTCTTTAGCTACGCTCTGATACCACTATTGGGTTCCTAAGTATGACAGCAAGGTTTCGGGTGGTATCGTCCATGCCAAATTAAAATTTTGCCATGCTTAAAAGAACCCTAACCTAGATCTTTAACTAGAGAATCATACGAAATCGAAATATAAACTACTTTACTTCTAATTGATTATGGATTACAACCTTTATAGTCCACTCCTTCACTTCATAAGATCCAAGTAGTGGTTCCTTCGCTGCGATCCAAGAACTCCCGGATTCTTGAGAGGCTCCACAAGGCGTATGATGCATACTTGCTTGTAGTCTTCGAAATCCAAGATGATCTACTTTGAGAAAACATGAACTCAAGATATCTCTTCACTAATATGAAATTAGTGAAGCCAACACACTAAACTATATGGCTAGTATAGAAGAGGATGATGAAGTATGAACTTTGCTCACTTTAGATTTTATTTTCTCACAATATTTCATCAATTCATCACAAGGAAGAGAGCTAGAATGAGATGAAGAAGAAGATGATCAAGTGATGAATGAATAATTGAGTGAGGTTAGAAATGCAACCATGGTGAGTGTATGTCCTGCACTAACTATTGTAGAGACTAAACCATAGCTAGTGATTAGGGCTAGGTTAATAAATATCTTAGAAATATCAAAATTGGTGGACTAAGTCAACACAAAATATCTTAGCAAAATCCACACAATTTTGAATTATCTAAAACAAATATAAATCCAACCATTATCACAATTATGGTGTGATTCTCATATACCCAAGTTGCATGTATAACCTAGCATGTTACAATTATATATATCACATATATATAATTTTGTAACAAAAGAAAAGAATACAATAAACATATATCACATATATGTTAAATGTATCCAAAGTGAGAAAAAGAAATACTTAAGTGAGCATATATATTAGTTAATGTAATTTAATATATTAAATATATAATTATACATTAAATTATTAAATAAACACTTGATTTAATAATCCGGCTATATTACATATAACCGACTAATATAATATGTATTATTTTATCGAATCAACACTTGATCTGATAACCCTACTATATCACATATAACCGGCCGATATCACATATCGCGAGAATAGAATATGGTATTAAATACACATAGTATTTTCAGTCCTGCACATATCACATATGTGCTCCTACTCCGTTTCGCCTGAGCCAGGAAACCTCTGTGTAGAACTCTAAAGACTCATCAATACGCCGGCAGTTGGTGATGATCATATCAAACACCCACAAGCCGCAAGCGGTCATCTAAACGTAACGGCCATCCGGGTATTGAGCGATCAGAAGATCAACAAGAAATCCTGTACATACTCCTGCGAATCCATTCAGTAACACTATCGTACAGTCCGGTCTCTTCGTCTAATATGTCGCATATCCAGTCTAGGGGTGGTAAACGTCAGACCCCAGTAACCGATAAGTCGTGTCGATGTGAGGCTCATAACGGGTCGAGAAACTACCGATAACACTTAGCAGTAGATCTCCATATCATCCCTGATCAGGGACTTCCAGTTATAGCCAATCGAGAACAGGACAACATCAACCCCCAATACCGGGAGAGACGAAACCCCTCCTATCGCTCATTACCTCCAAGCGATTCGGGACTGTACCCAAAAGCCACCATTTTGCACGTCCTATTGAACGTGGTAAGGTGGAAATAAAAGCACAGTGGGAATCACACAAGACTCTATGACGATCTCGGGTCTACAGAATAACCTGTACCAGTGTCACCAGAGAACTGCTATCTGACGATAGGTATAATACCATCTAGGAGTTCTCGGCGAGTCCGTTCAGTGTACCCAGTCTCCACTGAGCACCCGTATACTATCTTTGATGTCAAACACGAATGGATGTGGGATCATCCATCACCCATCATATGGGTCAAGATGCGTATACGCTAGTCTACTCTGGAGTATCGATGCCCTATCTCGATACACTCTCGATTAGAAACAATTATAGGATTTACTTGTGAACTACCCTGGCCCCACTAGTATGATCTGCATCATAGTCCTAACAGTCAAGTACACATCCTAAGGTCTTTATCAACATGTGAGAACAAGACAGTAACACAATACAAGTGAACATGTTAAGACAAAGTGCAACCAGATATCATACTATCATATCGAGCAAGAAAGTCCTATATATATATATATATCCAAGCATCCACTATAATATACATCATATGTATAATAATGGCCTCTAGGGCATATACATAACTAACAATCTCCCACTTGCACTAAGGCCAACTGCTGTAGTATCTCATACCCAATATCCCGAAGTGTCTCTCAAATTGTATCTGGGGTATGGCCTTCATGAGTGGATCCGCAGTGTTGTCCTTCGTGTCAACTCTCTTGACCTCGATCTCCCGGCGATCAACTATCTCTCGGATCAGGTGATACCGCCTCAGAATATGCCTGGATCTCTGTTGGGACCTGGGTTCCTTGGAAAAATCCATAGCTCCATTGTTATCACAATACAAAGGTATTGGATGCTCAATGGACGGAACTACACCAAGTTCAGTTATGAACTTCTTCATCCAGACAACATCTTTAGTAGTATCATTGGCAGCGATGTATTCAGCCTCCATCGTCGAGTCTACCACGGTTTCCTATTTCAAACTCTTCCAAAAAACCGCCACTCTATTGAGGGTAAAGACAAATCCCGAGTGCGACTCAGAGTCGTCCTTATCACTCTGGAAGCTCGAATCGGTAAAGGACTCCACCTGGAGTTCTCCGTTACCATACACAAAGAACATCTCTTTAGTCCTTCTCAAGTACTTGAGAATGTTCTTCACAGCTGTCCAGTCTCTCTCTCCAGGATCTGCTTGATACCTACTCACTACACTTAGTGAGTATGCTACATCGGGTCTGGTACATAGCATCACGTATATGATAGAGCCTACTGCCGAAGCATAGGGTATCCCTTGCATGCGAGCTCTCTCCAAATCAGTCTTGGGAGACATCACTTAGGAGAGAGTGAGTCCATAGATCGTGGGTAAATCCCCATGTTTGGATTCTTCCATACTAAACCTCTTTAGTATGGTATCAATGTACCTGGATTGGGACAATCCAAGTATCCGTTTAGATATATCTCTATAGATCTTAATCCCCAAGATGCAGGTGGCATCACCTAGATCTTTCATTGAGAATCTTTGTGATAAGAAGAGCTTGACCGAGTGCAGCATAGGAACATCATTTCCTATCAAGAGTGTGTCATCCACGTACAATACGAGGAAGACAACCTTACTCTCTGCTACCTTCTTGTATATACAAGGTTCATCTATGTTTTTGATGAAGTCAAACTCTTTGACTACCACATCAAAGCAGATTTTCCAACTCCGCGATGCCTGCTTCAATCCGTAGATGGATTTAAGCAGCTTGCACACCTTTCCGCTGCTCCCACTATCTATGAAGCCCTCTGGCTAAGTCATGTACACGCACTCTTCTAAATCACCATTTAGAAAGGCGGTCTTAACATCCATTTGCCAGATTTCGTAGTCATGGTATGCAGTAATGGAAAGTAGGATCCGGATGGACTTAAGCATAGCCACTGGAGAAAAGGTTTCGTCATAATCCACACCTGGTCATTGACGAAAACCCTTTGCAATAAGTCTAGCTTTGAAAGTCTAAACTTTTCCATCTACACCGAGTTTCTTCTTAAAGATCCATTTGCTCCCAATGGGTTTTACCCCTTCAGGAGCAACTTCCAAAGTCCATACTTTGTTGGTGTACATGGTTCCATCTCAGATCGCATTGCACCCAGTCATTTTACAGAGTCCCCACTCGTGATGGCCTGCTCAAAGCTAGTTGGGTCATCATCTTCCATGATGCAATCCTCGCTCCCACCATCAATGAGAAAACCGTAGTATCTCTAAGGTGGATGAGGAACCCTACTAGATCGGCAGAGAGACTGGGGTTCGTTGGGAACTATCGAATCCTCCGGTTCTACCAAATCTTCTTCTGTAGTTTGTGCGGTTGGAACTTCTTCCAACTCTACCTCTTTGCCACTAATCTCTTTTGCAAGAAATTCCTTTTCTAAAAAGGTGGCATGTTAAGCAACAAACACTTTTTGTTCCTCACTGAGGTAGAAATGATATCCATACGAATTGCTTGGATATCTCACAAACTTGCAAAGAACTGATCTTGCCTCGAGCTTGTCCGGATTTTGCTTTTTAACATAGGCCGGACAACCCCATATCTTAACTCATTTAAGAGATGGTCTCTTCCCATTCCATATCTCATATGGAGTGGTAGGCACCGATTTGGTTGGAACTCTATTCAATAGGTATGCGGCCGTCTCCAGTGCATAACTCCAAAAGGAAATAGGCAACTCAGCGGCGCTCATCATAGAGTGCATCGTATCTAATAGGGTGCGATTCCTCCGTTCCGATACACCGTTGTGCTGTGGTGTATATGGAGGAGTAAGCTGAGAGAGAATCCCATTCTCTTTTAAATACTCCTGGAACTCATTGCTCAAGTATTCTCCTCCTCGATCAGATCGAAGGATCTTAATACTTTTACCTGTTTGGTTCTCTACTTCGTGCTTATATTCTTTGAATTTCTCAAAAGTTTCAGACTTGTGTTTCAATTAGAACACATGCCCGTATCTTGAGAGATCGTCAGTGAATGTAATAAAGTACAAGGAACCATCCCTGGCATGTGTAGACATGGGACCACATACATCACTATGTATCGGTCCAAAGAGTTCTGTAACTCTTTCTCCGTGTCCACTAAACGGAGTTTTGGTCATCTTTCCTTTGAGACATGATTGGCAAGTGTCATAAGATGAAAATTCGAACGGATTCAAATATCCATCCTTATGTAACTTAGCTAGTCGTGTCGCATTGATATGACCTAGTCTACACTGCCACAAGAAGGATTCGTTCATTTCTGAACTCTTCCTATTGTGTGTGTTTTTTACATTAAGAACTGTGGTTTGATTCAGAACGTATATGCCATTATTTAACGAGCCTGATCCTATCAACTTTTGATTCAGGAAGATATTCATAACATTATCCTGTACTACAAAATTATATCCTTCTTTAATAATTAAAGAAACTGATATAAGATTGCATATCAGGGTCGGAATGTAATAGCATTTGTTCAGAATCAATGTATTACCATTTGGTAATACAAGGTGATATTCGCCAACTGCTTTGGCTGCAACATTTGCACCATTCCCTACTCTAATAAAATGATCACCCTCTCCGAGTTCTCTACCTTTCCTTTGCCCATGTAACAAATTACATATATGGGATCCCGATCCGGTATCTAATACCCAGGACGTAGAGTGAACTGAGAAACAGTTCTCGATAACAAACACACCCGAAGAAGATGCATCAACATGCTTGTTCTTCGTTTGGACGGCGTGAGAATCCAGATATTGCCCTATTTCCTGCTCAGTCTTATAACAATTATAAGAAAGAACGGAACCAACGTTCCCCTGCTCAATATAACAAGCGTGTTCAGTCAATACATCCATATTATTATCTTGATTAAGGCCTGACATGGTCGCTACCTGGAGAGAGAGAGAAGAAAACACTTTAGCGTATGCTCTTGCAAGATTATATTGGTTAATTATCTTATCTAATCAGGATGGATCCCACTGTTTTTATCAAATCTTCCTTCAAAACCTAAAGGTAAGACTAGCCGGGATTAATTACACCTTACAAGTTCGTCAATTTTTCAGCCAAGCCAGTGTTGGTACTTTAAGGGAGGTTTCCCGTGCTTTTTCTCGGACCTAATTAGAATAAACCTCGCTTTTCCAGGGCGTAACCCTGTTAACACCTTTCTAGACACCTACTTGATCGGCTAATTGTGATGTGTAAAACTCTCTCAGGAATAACTCTTACTCACAGTGGGTATCGGGATCCAACTATCTCAAGAAAGTATGCAATCTCACTGCAAATTTCAACACTTGAAATTCCCGATAATATTTTTGCCCCTAGCAACTTATGACCTTAGCTACGGTCAACAAATCATAAGCGCTGGCTAAGTTCAACCCATCATTTCCTGATTGAATTAAACTCACCCGTACGACCCTTAGCTAAGGTCAATAAAACCGTATGACTACCTTAACTCAATTGCACCATATGCAGCAGATAAGCACTAATTAGCTACCGCACACTACACCTTGGCTAAAGTCAACAAACGCAGCACGAATACTAAGCAGTACTTATCTGAAATGACGGAGGGCTACGCAGGTTTTTAAGAAAACCATGAGTGTAATGAACTTGATATCGTTGTAGAAACAAGTGATTTTTGAAAAGGAGTGTTTTTAAAGCTTTTACTAGTTTCGCTAAAGAGGTCACTCCCGGCGAAAGGATCTCGGCTCTTTCCTTATCGAATAAGGTGCAAGATATTTCATAAATACCACTATGGAAAGCAAGAACTATAGAAGCAATTAAAAACAAAACCGAGTGAGTTGTAGCATCTGCTAGTTTCGCTAAAGAGGTCACTCCCGGTGAAGGGATCTCGGCTCTTTCCTTATCGAATAAGGTGTTGGATATTCTACAAGGAATACCGCTATGCAAAGAAAAAACTAGAGCTACCCTTTTTGAAAATTTGATTCTACAACATCTTTTAGGTTTCATTTCTTTCATTAATCTCATTAATGAAGTCCCATCATTTATACTTCCTAAGTATCACAGAAGAAACGAAAATACAACGTACGCTTATGCCATCCACATTCGCCACAGTATCTCGTTATGCACCGTTATGTTACTTAACTAACGGCATAGTGGGGCAGGACTAGCGCGGGTGCAAAAGATAAGCAACGTTTATTATATATCATATATACAATAATAAATTATTCGTCTCACGCATATAAAATGATCACATCACAGAATATCAGCAGCAGAAGATAACATATGAAATATTGGATATACTAGGAGGTCCTTGTTTTATTTTGAGCCTGTATAAAACACGGATTCCACGGTCGCGATGAATAGCCAAAACCCACATCCCTAGATCTCTGCGAGAGAGGCAAGCAACCCTACTAATTCTAGAGTTAGGAGATCCAGACTTGACTCCTCGAGTTGGTCTCCCACTGGACTCTAGAACCCGGTTACTTGTGCTCCCCACCTTGGGTCTATCCTAATGCTGAAAAGTAAATATTATACAACAATAGTAACATCATCCTCAACCCGGAAGTGCCCCAATAAAATAATATTACATACAATGAATTTTACATGAATGAAAATAAAAACTCTCATCTCACATAAAAACCCCGGCTATTCTAAACACGACGATCCAATATAACATATCACAGAAACACATAACATCACATATCATCAACGTAAGTAAACATGTGTATCCCAATTGTCGTTGACATATAGCAACGAAAACGGCGACACACCACATATTACACTTACGGTCGCAGAAAAGAAAATGTCAAATTACAACATTTGGAATCCACAATCACCTTAGACATCATAAACCCGAAATATCATATATTATGGATTTCATGCCTAACTATATGAATTCCACATATTGTATCATATTGCAGAAAAAGCTAGACGACGTTAAACATTCCGATTGAATCAACAAACACCCAAAATTTCCCAAAAATCTCAACACTCGAGCGTAGTTTAAAAATACTCAGTACATGCCACAGTACCAATGAACCAGCCGTAGAAGGGTCAACCAATGCCTCACCTATGACGCCATGGAACTACCGCAAACCCTAGGGTTTGGCGGCGGATCTTACGGTCACAGAATCGAGTTAAGGTTCCATTCTTCTAGAGGGTCCACCGCATCACTTGCACGATATTTGAATGTTCTTTAACTATGGAAAAATCCAACTCTTGGAAAATTTTCCGGCAAGAGTTAAAGTGGTATTTGACATCCGATCAAACTTTTTAACACCGTCTAAAATAACCCGAGAACAAACTAGAATTACGAATACGCAACAAACAACACCTTAAATACCAAACCCCAGAGACTGGAACACCAAAAAAATTTCAAGCCAAAAATCCACTACTTGGCCGAGCAGGCCGGTTTTAGCACAGATGTGGCCGGCCAGATTCAGGTCAAACTGCTTCAAAATTTCTTGTTGTTCATGTTATATCACATACAGCATTCTGTAATTGTTTAAATAATTTTTTGACTCTCAGAAAATTTCGACAAAAACTAGGGTTTAGAATCGGGTGTTTCGGAGTTGTTTCGGTTTCGTAAATCCGTCTAATTCTCTAGCCAGTCTATGATACCACTGTTGGGTTTCTAAGCACGACAGCAAGGTTTCGGATGGCATCGTCCATGCCAAATTAAAACTTTGCCATGCTTAAAAGAACCCTAACCTATATCTTTAACTAGAGAATCATACGAAATCGAAATGTAAACTACTCTAGTTCTAATTGATTATGGATTACATCCTTTGTAGTCCGCTCCTTCACTTCATAAGCTCCAAGTAGTGGTCCCTTCGCTGCGATCCAAGAACTCCTGAACTCTTGAGAGGCTCCACAAGGCATATGATGAATGCTTGCTTGTAGTATTTGAAATCCAAGATGATCTACTTCGAGAAAACACGAACTCAAGCTATCTCTTCACTAATATGAAATTAGTGAAGCCAACACACTAAACTATATGGCTAGTATAGAAGAGAATGATGAAGTAGGAATTTTGCTCACTTTAGATTTTATTTTCCCACAATATTTCATCAATTCATCACAAGCAAGAGAGCTAGAATGAGATGAAGAAGAAGATGATCAAGTGATGAATGAATAATTGAGTGAGGTTAGAAATGCAACCATGGTGAGTGTATGTCCTGCACTAACTATTGTAAAGACTAAACCATAGCTAGTGATTAGGGCTAGGTTAATAAATATCTTAGAAATATCAAAATTGGTGGACTAAGTCAACACAAAATATCTTAGCAAAATCCACACAATTTTGAATTATCTAAAACAAATATAAATCCAACCATTATCACAATTATGGTGTGATTCTCATATACCCAAGTTGCATGTATAACCTAGCATGTTACAATTATACATATCACATGTATATAATTTTGTAACAAAAGAAAAGAATACAATAAACATATATCACATATATGTTAAATGTATCCAAAGTGAGAAAAAGAAATAATTAAGTGAGCATATATATTAGTTAATGTAATTTAATATATCAAATATATAATTATACATTAAATTATTAAATCAACACTTGATTTAATAATCCGGCTATATTACAAATAACCAACTAATATAATATGTATCATTTTATCGAATCAATACTTGATCCGATAACCCGGCTATATCACATATAACCGGCCTATATCACATATCGCGAGAGTAGAATACGGTATCACATACACGTATTATTCTCAGTCCCGCACATATCACATATGTGCTCCTACTCCGTTTCGCCTGAGCCAGGAAACCTCTATGTAGGACTCTAAAGACTCGTTAATATGCCGGCAGTAGGTGATGATCATATCAAACACTCACAAGCCGCAAGGGGTCAGCTAAACGTAACGGCCACCTGGGTATTGAGCGATCAGAAGATCAACAAGCAAGCATGTACATACTCCTGCGAATTCATTCAGTAACACTACCGTACAGTCCGGTCTCTTCGTCTGATATGTCGCATATCCAGTCTAGGGGTGGTAAACGTCAAACCCCAGTAACCGATAAGTCGTGTCGATGTGAGGCTGATAAGGGGTTGAGAAACTACCGATAACACTTACCAGTAGATCTCCATATCAGCCCTGATCAGGGACTTCCAGTTATAGCCAATCGAGCACGGCGCAACATCAACCCCCAATACCGGGAGAGACGAAACCCTTCCTATCGCTCATTACCTCCATGCGATTCGGGATTGTACCCAAAAGCCACCGTTTTGCACGTCATATTGAACGTGGTAAGGTGGAAATCAAAGCACAGTGGGAATCACACAAGACTCTATGTCGATCTCGGGTCAACAGACTAACCTGTACCAGTGTCACCAAAGAACTGCTATCTGACGATAGGTATAATACTATCTAGGAGTTCTTGGCGAGTCCGTTCAGTGTACCCAGTCTCCACTAAGCATCCGTATACCAATGGATGTGGGATCATCCATCGCCCTTCATATGGGTCAAGATGTGTATACTCTAGTCTACTCTGGAGTATCGATGCCCTGTCGCGATACATCATCGACTAGGATCAATTATAGGATATACTTGTGGACTACCCTGGCCCCACTAGTATGATCTGCATCATTGTCCTAATAGTCAAGTACACATCGTAAGTGCTTTATCAACATGTGAGAGCAAGACAGTAACACAATACAGGTCAACATATTAAGACAAAGTGCAACCAGATAGCATACTATCATATCGAGCAAGAAAGTCCTCTCTATATATATCCAATCATCCAATATAATATACATCATATGTACAATAATGGCCTCTAGGGCATATACATAACTAACATCTCGTGCCTCTTTGGACAGGAGGAGAGCATCCAGTACGCTCAGTTGCGAGGGTATCTTCCTCAGGTGCGCTAGGACATTGTAATCCACATTGTTTTTCTTAGACGGGTCCTTAGCTGTGAGCTCTTCGACGGCTCTATCATCGAGGGCAATCTCCTCAGGGACTTTTTCCTTCCCCTTGTCTCTCTTACCCGAACTTTTGTTTGAGGGTCCGAGATTCTTTTCAGGCAACGTACGGTTACGCAGCTGAATATTCTCGCATTTCTTCACCCCTTCTTCTTTTCCAGGGCTGGATTCCTTCAAGAGAGGGCCGAGGGCTATTTCTTCTTCAGAATCGCTCCCAAAGGTAAGAACTTGAGATTTCCCTTTTGTTGAAATGGCATCAACCATATGAAAGTTGCCTGCTGTTTCTTTATGCTCATCTGCCGCGCTTCTCTGTTCCCGACGGGCTTTGCGCTTATTCTCTTGAAGTGTTATCGGTGAGCAACGTATCCCTACCACCACTTCTTGAAGGCATTGCACTCTTCGGTAGGGTATATGGCCCTCCGATGGTATAAGCAGTACTTAGGTTGTACATCCGCTTCGTCAAGGCACGTACTCCCAGGAGCATTTCCCTCGAAAGGTGGCAGCTTCATTCCCATTGACAGGGCTTTGGCGAACCGTTTCCCCGTCTTAAACTTACTTTTGTCTGCCGCTGGTGTGCTTCGATCCAGTTGGAATACTTTGTGACTCTTCCTTGCCGCGGTTTCTTCGTCCTGGCGCTGACGCTTAGCCTTTTTCGTATATGGCCGTTTCACGTTCTCGGTCAGCTTTGCTCTTTTGAAGGGCTTCGTTCAGCAGTATATCGATCAGTTCGTCTAACGGTTCCAAGGATTTTGATGCCGGTCCTGCCCCCAGTTCCTCTGCGTTTCTTTCAGCCGTCGAGGGAGCTTTTTCGTCTTTTATCGACAGGTGAGAGATCATGTGGCAACTCGCTACATAATCCTCGGGTTCTTCTGACGAGCTGTTTCCTTCATCAATGTCACTATCTCTGTTCTCAAGAATATGCTCGAGGAACTCTTCTAGTGTGATTGGGATCCGCACCTTCTGGTTGTATTCTTCCAGCGTGTCAATATACTTTTGCAGGTTCGTGCGCTTGTCGTCAGGCTGCGCAGGCTTCTTGGTCTTCTTCTTTTTCTTCGAAGACTTTGTAGGCTTGACCTGGGTATTTTTCCCATCGCTGCCAACTTTCGTTGTTGGGCGCGGTTTCAGCATTCCGTCAATGATCTCGGGCTCCAGTGGGCTTTTCCATCTGATTACCAGGCATGCTTGAAGATATTTCAGCATTCTTTTAGTTTTAGCCAAAAGGACAATTTCCCTCGGGGATTCTTCTATAAATGAGCATGATGCTTCCGGCGTGTTCGCCTTTTTAGGAGCGTGCTGCTGAGGCGGGTTTACCTTCCAGTTTTCGGACCACGTGAATTTGCCTAGTTGGTACTGGTCCTCAACCCAGTTTTTGAAGACGTAGCAATCTTTAATTGGGTGACACATAACCCTATGGTAGGGGCAGCAGTTAGGACTATTGACATCACCAGGCTACAGCGGGCGTCTTGGATCCAGCAGAGTGATGAGCCTGTTGCGCACTGCCAGTTCGAACAGTCTCCTCGTTTTATCCCGGGGAAACGAGTAAGAGCGTCTCAACTTCTCTTCGAGAGATCTTGGTTTGTTGCTATGGCGAGCAACCGGTTTTGGGTCACTCGGTTGTTGTTGAGCATTGGCGACGAAGGTTGCTTTCCCTTTGCCCTTTTCATTCCAGAGATCCGTTTTTGAAGAAGACGGTCTATGGCCCATCTGGTCCATTTAGGCCAGCTTATCAATCAAGACCTGGAAGGTGGTCGGCTTGGAGAACATCATAAATTAGGATAAGTCGCCTGAGGATCAAGGGTCCCTACGAACATACCCACGGCAGGAGCTTCTTCTATGTGCTGTTCGCATTTTGACCATAGGTTCTGCCACCGAATTGCGTATTGAACCCAGGTTTCTCCCGGCTTCACCCTGCCATTGATTAATGCGGTGATCGTGTGTGCTCACTTGCGGTTGCAAAACGCTGCATGAACAGTAGCTCTATTTATGTAAATGTTTTGATGAAGTCATTCGGAAGCTCCAAGTACCATTCAAATGTTGTCTCCGCCAAGCTGCCGACAAACTGGCGAAGCAGCAGTTTTTCATCGCCTCCAGTATTGCCGCATAGAGATCTAAACTGAGCGACGTGTTGATGTGGATTGCATTTCCCCTTATACACATGGAATTTAGGGATAGTATACCCCGGTGGGTACTTGATTTGATCGTACCAGCCTGGATAAGGTTGCCCAGTTCTGACGACTTGGCCAGCCGCTTCACTCGCCTGATGAGCTCATATTTGTTGAGCTATGTAGTCGTCAAGGGCAGCCTTTGAAATTGTCTCTTCTTAGGCTACTGAGACGGCCGGAGGAGGGTTTGACGTTTCTCCTCCGTCGTCTTCGATGATTATCGGAGGGTCTTCTGCTGGAGGTTCTGGCTGGATCATCATTCCAACCATGTATTGGAACAGAAGTGCCATCTGTTTTATATTAGCGGCCTGTTCCTCAGCCTCTTTATCCTTTCTTTCCAGCACCCTTCGCAGGAACTCGGTGTCGGACTCTTGTTCCTGGTGCTGCTTAGACGTTGCTTTCGGTCTTTGTTTTTGCCCAGTGGGTGCTGACATCTTCATTAGCATTTCTTAGAGCTTTTGCTGCTGCTCTTGAGCTTTTGTCACAGACCGTGTGAGTGGTCGATGGCCTGTGAAAGTACGACTTTCCTCTTTCCCGGAAGCCATGTACACCGTTTTTACTACCATGCCCCCAGACTTAGGGCGTTTGGGTCTACTGCCTTTGAAATTTACCGCAGGCATGCGTATCTTCTCCGGCCTTCTCCATTTATGGGAGGTCGAAGTTGAGGGGGCCGTCGCAGCAGGTACCCATGTGGACGATACCTTCCGTGGTATGACGGCGGGGTGGTCTTCCTCCTGCCGAACCTTCTTTTTCTCTAGTCGGCGAGAGTAGTCTTTGTCAATTACAGAGTCTTGGACTTTTTGCCAGACCCTGTGGATTTTGGAGGACAGCCACCGAGGGGGCCGCTCCGGCTTCACCTGTTTCATGCTTTCAGCAGGCGGAGGAGACTTCATCAATATGGTTGTTTACCTCCGAAAGCCGGGAAGACAAACGTCTTGCCTGAATTTGGGGGAAGATACTATTTGGATTTATCCGTCCATCTCTCCGAAGATGCCAAGTTGATTTATGGCACCGTGTATCGGAGGTTTGGACGGATGCGGCCGTTGTAGTAGACTTCGTCAGATTCCCCCTCGTTATGAGGGGATTTTGATTATGGGGACGCTCTTCCCTGCAGGCACAAGCCCCTGCAGCTAATTACGTTACCGCGTAGCGATAACCACTTTCTTCTACTCCAGAAGGTCACTTCGTGTCGTGTGTATTTGTTTTATTTTTGGTTGCTCGTGGATTGTATACAAAGACTAATTTATGTTATCGCCCGTAGGGCTTGAATTAGTCCAAATCCGTATTTTCATAGATTTAGGTTTGGTTTGATTTAAGGATCATTAATATCGTTTGGGATTAAGATCAACTTAAAAGTTTGTTGAGGCTACGTTTGTCTAATTTTAGACTAAGATCTACTCAGCATGATTTTGGGATCATTCTAACCCAACAAAAGAGCATTTGGGCTCTATTGCTTTAATTTAAGGACGTTACGGTCCACAGATCACCATTTTTGGTATGAGCGTTTAGTTTAAGTACGTTACGGTCCATAGCTAGTTTAAGGACGTTGCGGTCCGTAGCTAGTTTAAGAACGTTGTGGTCCGTTGTAATGTGCTCATGGGTTTAGGAGTGCATCCGAGAGCCGTTGGTTTTCGAGACCCTCCGCCTCTCTGACATCGTTGAATAATTACAACGACATATATCAGAGGTGTGAGATATGTACCCTTGAACCAATTTCCAGATCGAGGGGAGATATGGGATGAACGTCATTTTAGATGCCATCTGTTAGGAGATCATTAGTCATCTTTGGGACTAGGATTGGTTTGGGGAAACCTGAGCGTAGGGGCTCGGTTGATTGGTGACCAAAAAGGTCTTGGTCTTGAGAGACTTGGCTATTTAGGCTAAGGTTGGCCCCTCATAGTGCTAAACACTGATATTTGTTTGGCGCTCACGTGCTCCCACGTGAAGCTCTTAAACAGTGTTAAATACTGATATTTGGAGCGCTCATGTGTGGCACATGAGGCGCCTAAGAATTGGGCACTGCTTCTTTGGGTTTATTCCCTTGTTCCTTTATAAGTGCTAACCACTTGGCTCATATAATGCTCACGTGCGAACACGCGAGGTGCTCAAAATGTGATCGTTGTCTTTGGAATTTTTCCCTTTTCCATATAAGTGTTAAGCAACTGTTTGGGGGTCACGTGGGACCACGTGTGGCGCCTTTTTCCTTTTATAAGTGCTAAGCACTATTGGGGGTCACGTGGGAGCACGTGGCACATACCAAAAATGGGAACTATTTTTGATTTATTCCCCTTTTCCTTTCATAACTGCTAACCACTATTAGGGGGGTCACATGGGATCACGTGACTCGATCTCAGTCGTTCCTTTTTGTTCATCAGAGGTGCTCACGTGGGAACACGTGATCTGTTGTTATAGCGTTGTACGCTAATCTTTTCTTTTATGTGCATGGAGATCTTGATATGAGTTTTGAGAATTTCAGGTCCCTTATTTTATAAGAATTAAATTCTTATGCAGAGTTAAACTCTAGTTTTATCAGAGGAATTAAATTCCTATATCTTTTGGAAAAATTAAATTCTTCAAACTTAGTTCTTTCCTCTAAGTTTTTAGACTGCATGACAGAATCTCCCCGATGAGAATTAAATTCTCAACTTGTGGAAAGATCTGCTTCTGCAGACCTCAACCAAAGAAAGAATTAAGTTCTTTTTTGGAAGAGTTAAAATCTTGTAAGAGGAGATAAAATGATCTCTAGGTCTTTTTCTTACCTAGAGTTTTGTTTCTTCAAAGAGAACTCCTCCGCTTTTTTTTTGTTTCTCAAATCTTATGGGGGTCTCCTCCTTTTCTCCCTTTAGTCTCAGGTCCTTTATATAGTAAAGGCAAGTTTGTTGATTTAGTTAAGGAAATCTCTCGTTGAGAGATCTTAATTGATTTGGGGATATTATCCACCGTCGGATCTTTGATTCAAGGACTTCTGTTTTACAGAAAATATTTTTCTTGTTTTTAACAAGATTGGGAAAATATTTTCCCAAACAGAGCTTATTTTGTAGCCTGGTGATTTTTAATCACCATTGGATCTTTAATCCAACGGTGCTCTATTTTACAGAGCGTAATCTTTCTTGTTTAGAATGATTAGGGAAATATTTTTCCATACAGAGCTTATTCTGTAGCTTGGTGATTTTTAATCCAACGGTGCTCTGTTTTACAGAGCGTAATCTTTCTTGTTTAGAAAGATCTAAGGAAATATTTCCCAAATAGGGTTTTGATCCCTTGTATTTAGAATTTAATTCTATCAGCTTGGAAGGTGATTAGGACCCCTCGTATGTAGCACGTGACCCCCATAGTATTAAACTGGTTTGCTTATATGCAGCAGTCCAAGAGAAAGGCATCACGTGTTGGCACGTGAGCTGATGTTCAGGAATGTCATATGTGGCACGTTACCCTAACGAAGTTAAGCCCAATAAAGAGCATCACGTGCTGACACATGAGCTTCTCTGGCCTGTTATTTGTTTTAGGAAAGCCTCTTTATACTTTGTATAAAGATGCTCACATGTTTGCACATGAGGCTTAATTTCATCCTTAATTGTTAAGCGTGATGCCTATAATCTTTGCTCCAAGGCGCATCACGTGTGGGCACGTAGTGCTCCATTAGGGGAATTTTTCTCGTCGCTTTTTATTTATTATTATTATTTTTTTATAAGGGAACAAATGCCCCCACAGCGTTATTCGCACGTGACTTGCACGTGAGTACAACGTTGTCACTTTTACGGCCGTTGGATTGCCTAGGAGATGAACCGCCCTTGTCACGTATTATACATGCAAGGGTTTTGACTTTGGAAAGCCACTGTTCTTTCATCTTGTTCCTTCCTTGTGTTCTTCGAGAATTGAATTCTCTTCTTCAGAGCTTAGTTCTCTGTCCATTGCAATTCCAGAGTTAAACTCTGTTAAAACTTTCCATTGGGTAAGGATCTTGAACGACCTTAGCTTGCTTCCTGCCCTGGATTTTAAATTCATTAATTAGAGTATAGTTCTTTCTTGAACCGAGTTCTAAAAGACCCCCAAAACACATTTTTTGTAGATTTTGGAGTCTTGGATTAGTGGGAATTATTAATCCTCCTTTTAGAGTTTTACCCCATCACCAATCTTTAAGAATCTTGGAATTTAATTCCGTTTTCATTTCCTCCTTGCCATGGGAGTCTTCTGGGATTTAATCCCTTTATCAAAGGAATTTAATTCTGTATACCCACAGAGCTTGGTTCTGGGGAAACTTTATCCTCTGCTTTCCTCGAATATTTTAAGGTTTTAATACCCTTAAAGCAGATTTGAATCTGTTGCATTCTCTAATAAAACTTGCTTTAAGAGTTTGTTAGGAGTTGTTTAAACTCCAGTGTTCATTTGACGATAATCCTTTTAGATTATCATAATAAGCATTTTCTTGATCATTTTGATCACTAAACTCTTACTGATTTTTCTTTTCAGATACTATGGCCACTTATCTGTATGATCTTGACAAAATTATCTCGTATGAAGACATTCGCGTCCAAGGCCGCCGTTAAAACCAGGAGTTTACGAATGCCCAATGTGCTGAGGTTATGCGTCGGTTCGATGAATACAACGGTCGACTACTCCCCCATCGTTTCGCTTTTTTGAAAATCATTGTTGGGGCGATTTTGGAAGCACTTCCTGAATTTAACGAAGTCATGCCGCTTGAGGCATTTGATAATGCCGAAGACAAGGTGCACTCAGTATATCTGATGGGCTTGATCTCGAGGAGACGGTGAGATGATCTTGTTATGTTGCATCAAGTCTTCCAACAGACGACGATAATCTCTGCCGACCAAAGGACGGACGGCATCAGCGAGAATCCTGACGCTTGCATTCGTGAGAAAATGCATACGAAAATGGTCAAAAAAGCCAGAAGCATTTTACTCGGCCTTGCTTCTGAATTCCTCAATCCATATCCGGGATTTAGTGTTTTACCATTGTAAACATTTTTTTGTTGATATTTTGTTTGTTTTTATCACCGATGTATAAATTTTTCCTAAGTATGAATGACAATTCTTTTTCTTTTATACCATTGTTCATAGGTGCCTCATGTGAAGTAGTAGTTACTCATATATATATATAATGCTGGGGTCCCCGTGTCATACATGCGAGGCACGTGAGGCGCTACCTCGTTACTGAAGGTGTCTTTTCACCTTCTTTCTCTGCTTTTCCTGAGTCAAGCTTCTCTTTCCCAATGCCTTCTTTTAACAGAGCATGGAAATAGTCCATCATACACAACCTTTTCTATGCCTAGACTTGAATGCTTCTCTTTATAACCTGAAGTTTCGTCTTCCTATTTCTTCACGGAGAGAGACCCATTCAGACCTTAGGGTGGTCATTTTCTTAGGAGCAAACCAAGAATTATGGCTTGCAATCGTCCCCATGCTCGTCGGCAAACCTGGGAGGGGCCTATCGAGGAGATTATTCCTCGCTTTGCCGCGCGGTTAGCGGATCTTCTTCTTACTGATGAGCAATGTGACGCGGTATTGTACGAGCTCCTAGTTCATAGAGTTTCTCCTCTTCCTATGGGTTCCATTTGGCTCCGGATGATTTTCTTGTCCGTGCTTGCTGATATCCCTTCTCATCCAGCGCAGATGACTCCGGCGATTCTCGATGCGGCGGAGGATAAGATTGAATGTTTCCAAGAGGACCACTTGATTACTCAGCCTCTGAAGGATCATTCGGTTCATTTACTGAGTCGTATATGAGCTCGGCGGGCCATCATGTCTGCCTTCACCGATGAGCATGGCGCTAATCGGTGAGGAGCAACTCCTCGCGAAGACCACCGCTTCGACATGGTAGAGAGTGAAGAGAGAGAATTGGAAAACTTTATTTATTGTTTTGTTAACCCTTGTATCTCTGATCCCACATTTGGTGATCTCTTCCCTGTAGAGTAGTATATTTGTTTCAATGTATTTTTCTTATTATTACATGTTGAATGCTTTCTATTGAATATTTTCTGTTCATCATATATTTGTACGTGTATCCCACCCCTCTACATGAGCTTTATACTTTACCCTTAGAAATTTTTTGAAGTGCGAGCGCCATTGTAGTATCGTACATAAATCGGCACGTTTTGGACACCATTTCCATTTAAGAAGGCACGCAATCGTGAATGCATACTTAGTAGGGCGCGAACCAAAGACTCTCCTAACTGCCTTCCACAGTACATGTTTGGTGCTCGTGGGTTGCTCCTTTATGTCTTAACTGGACGTGAAGTAGTTTATATACTCATTTCGGAGTTTGTTTAGTTTACCTTCCTTGGGCTTATAAGCAAACATGTCCTAACGTCATAGTTAACCCTTGCTCTTTATGACAGAGGTCCGTTAGGGTGTGTGGTACTAAAGCATTCCCGATACGTAATCTTGCTGTCGTGTCTCTGCTCCCTTCGGGGCTGGAAAAGGCATCCTCAATTAATCTCCCAGGTCATATTACTGTCGAGAGTGTTAGTGATATGTATGCCCTAGAGTCCATTACTGTACATACGATGTATATTGTAGTGGATGCTTGGACATATACATGGAGGACTTTCTTGCTCGACATGATAGTATGTTATCTGGTTGCTCTTTATCTTAACATGTACGCTGATTGTCTCTATGATAAATGTTGATAAAGCCCTTAGGATGAGTACTTGACTACCAGGATTATGATGCAGATCATACTAGTGGGGACAGAGTAGTCGCTAAATACATCCTTCAAATGTTCCTAGTCGTGGGTATATCGAGACAGGGCATCGATATACCAGTGTAGACTAGCGTATAGCTTCTCGACCCATATAGATGGGCGATGGATGATCCCATATCCATTGGTGTTTGACATCAGAGACAGTATACGGGTGCTCAGTGGAGACTGGGTACACTGAACGGACTCGCCGAGAACTCCCAGATGGTATTATACCTAACGTCAGATGGCAGTTCTCTGGTGACACTGGTACATGTTAGTCTATAGACCCGAGATCGTCATAGAGTCTTGTGTGATTCCTACTGTGCTTTGAATTCCACCTTACCACATTTAAGAGAATGTGCAAAAGGGTGGCTTTTGGGTACAGTCCCGAATCACATGGAGGCAATGAGCGATAGGAGGGATTTCGTCTCTCCCGGTATTGGGAGTTGATGTTGCGCTGTGCTCGATTGGCTATAACAGGAAGTCCTTGGCCAAGGCTGCTTCAGAGATATACTGGTAAGTGTTATCAGTAGTTTCTCGACCCGTTATGAGCCTCACATCGGCACGACTTATCGAGTTACTGGGTCTGACGTTTACCACCCCTAGACAAGATATGTGACATATCAGATGAAGAGACCGGATTGTACGGTAGTGTTACTGATTGGATTCACAGGAGTGTGAGCAGGCTTGCTTGTTGATCTTCTGATCGCTCAATATCCGAGTGGTAGTTACGTTTGGCAGACCGCTTGCGTCTTGTGGATGTTTGATATGATCCTCACCTACTGCCTGCGTATTGACGAGTCTTTATAGTCCTACACATGGGTTTCCTGGCTCAAGCGAAATGGAGTAGGAGCACATATGTGATATGTGTGGGACCGAGATTGATACGATATGAGATACCGTATTCTATTCTCGCGATATGAGATATTGATCGGTTATATATGATATAGCCGGGTTATCGGATCAAGTGTTGATTCGATAAGTTGATTCATATGATATTAGTCGGTTATAGGTGATATAGCCGGATTATTAAATCAAGAGTTGATTTGATAATCTAATGTATAATTATTTATTTGATATATTACATTACATTAACTACTATTATCTCACTTATGATTTCTTTTCTCATTTTGGATACTTTGATGTATATGTGATATATGTTAAATGTATCAAGCTAGGTTACAAATGCAACTAGGGTTTTTAAGGGTTAAACCATGCTAGGCTTAAGATTAGGGTTTTATATTTATCATTAAGTTATTCAAAATTATGGATTTTATCATGGTTGATATCTGTTGAAAGTTAGTAGAAGCTTGTAAGCATCTTTGACTTTGTCCACTCTTTTGTCTAGTTTAGGATATTTATTTAACCCAACCCTTTAACCCATGGCCATGGTTAACTCTCTACAAGGGTTAAGCATGACATGCTTAACCCTTGGTTGCATTTTTAACCTCAACAATAATTCATTCTCTCTTGATAATTCTTTATCTTCTTCATGAGCTCAAAGAGAAAAGAGTTTTCTAGGGTTTGAGTTTGTGATGAAAACTTGTGAGAATATGAAATCTAATGTAAGCAAAATTCCTACTTCATCATCCTATACTACTTTCCATTTAGTATAGGGTGTTTGCTTCACTAATTCCATGATTAGTGAAGAGATAGCTTAGGTTAGTTTCTTCTCGACGTAGATCATCTTCGGCCTCGAAGACTTCGAAGCAAGCATGTTCGTTTCTTCATGGGAGACTCTCTAGAGTCTGGAGTTCACGATCACAGCGAAAGTGACTACTACACGGAGCTATTGAAGTGAAGGATCGGTCTACAAAGGTTGTATTCCTTGCTCAGTAGACTTGCAAAGTGTTTGCATTTATATTTCCGTCGATTTCTAGTTAACGATTCTAAGTTAAGGTTAGCTAAAACAGCACAAATTTGAATTTGGCATGGACGATGCCTCCCGAAACCTTGTTGCCGTCTTAGGTAACCCTGCAGTGGTATCAGAGCCATGCTAAAAATTTAGACGGATTTTGTTAGAATTACGAAACCGAAACAACTCCAAAACTTGCAACGCGAAACCCTAGTTTCTGTCGATTTTAAAAGTTGTTCGAAAAAATTTTTAAACAAGTGCAGAGTGATGTATGAGATATATCATGAACACTGTGAAAATTTCGGGGGTTTCATGAAAAAATGTCCGGCCACATACACCCCCATCTCAACCAAAACCGAGCAGAATCCCCTAAAAAAAAATTTGTGTTCCAGTGACTTGGTTTTGATGTTTTAGGTGTTGTTTGTTTTTTCTAATTTTGCATGTGATGTAATCTTACACTATAAACAATTCGGAGTGTTTCGTATTCGTATTTTTAACATTGTTTCGGGTTATTAACATATTGTCTAGGTGAAGTTAAAATGTTCGATCGAATGTCAAAAACCCATTTTTCCAAATTTAACGTATTCGGAAAAACATGCAAGTAATCCTATAAACCCTCTAGAAGAATGAAATCATAACTCGACTTTTTTGGATCGCCGAACCGCGATCATACCCTAGGGTTTGTCGTAGTTCCATGGCGACATGAGTAAGGCTTGTGTTTGCCCTTCTACGGCTGGTGCATAGGTATTGTGGCATAATCTGGGTATTACTAAAACTGTGCTCAAGTGTTGAGTTGTTGGAAAATTGTGGGACTTTGATGAATCGATCGAAAAGCTTAACGTTCGTCCGGATATCATGTGATGGGAAACAATATTTGGAATCCACAAGTAGTTATGAGATAACTAGTTTGAATGTTATAAATCTAGCAATTTAGTCTCATTTGATTGGTTGCCACGGGATTTTGATGTGATCAAAAGTCTGTCGCAATCACGTAGCGTACACAGATACTCGCCGGGTAAACTTAATAGATAGCCACGCCCCATAGCCCCGACCAAATGACTGTAGGAGAACCCCGTCACCAAAAGCATCAGTTCGGCTGCTCACGGCAGTGGTGTTCCGCTTTAGTGCACTTCGTCGACGGTATCGGGGGGTGCGGCCGTCTATTAAAGTTTCCGACGATCATTCGATCAGGATGTCAGGAATCTTGTTGAATTGCCCGACTAGATATTAAAATGTGTTTTCAATATTGAGACTAAAATGCGGGGTTTATAATTGTTAGACATGCGATATCTAAGGAATTCATTTTGTTAGGTATAAATCCAATATATGTGATATATTGGGTTTATGATGTCTAAGGTGTTGCGGATTCCAACTGTTGTAGTTTTGCACTTCCTTTTCTGCGACCGTAAGTATAATATGTGGTGTATCGCCGGTTTCGGTGCTATATGTCAACGACAATTGGGATACGCATATTTACTTACGTTGATGATATGTGATGTTATGTGTTGCTGTGATATGTTATATTGGATCGTCGTGATTGAATAGCCAGGGGTTTTATGTGAGATGAGAGTTTTTCATTTTCATTCATGTAAAATTCATTGTATGTAATATTCTTTTATTAGGGCACTTCCGGGTTGAGGATGATGTCACCATTGTATATTATTTACTTTTCCGCATTAGGATAGACCCAAGGTGGGGAGCATAAGTAACCGGGTTCTAGGGTCCAGTAGGAGACCATCTCAAGGAGTTGAGATCGGGTCTCCTAACTCTAGAATTAGCAGGGTTTCTTACCGCTCTTGTAGGGGTCTAGGGGTATGGGATTGGCTATTCATCACGACCGTGGAATCCATGTTTTAGACAGGCTTAAAATAAAACCCGGAAATCCTAGTATATCCAATATTTCATATGTTTTATTCTGCTGCGATATTCTGTGATGTGATCACTGATTATATTCTGAGACGAATGCTTATATTATATATATATGATATATATAATATATTGTTTCTTTCGTTTCATATGTTCTGCTTGGGAAGCATAATAAATGGGACTTCATTAATAAGATTAATGAAATAAAAGAAACCTAAAGATGTTGTAGAAACTTGTCTCGAAAACTGGTAGCTCTAGTTCTTGCTTTGCATAGCGGTATTCCTTGTAGAATATCCAACACCTTATTCGATAAGGAAAGAGCCGAGATCCCTTTACCGGGAGTGACCTCTTTAGCAAAACTAGCAGATTCTACAAACTCGGTTTGTCTTTTGATTGCTTTTATGGTTTTTGTTTTGCATAGTGGTATTTGTGAAATATCCTGCACCTTATTAGATAAGGAAGGAGCCGAGATCCCTTCATCAGGAGTGACCTCTTTAGCAAAACTAGTAAAAACCTCAAAAACACTCCATTTCAAAATCACTGGATTCTACGACAATATCAAGTTCATTACGCAAAAGGTTTTCTTAAAAACCTGTCATAGCCCTCCGTCATTTCAGATAAGTAATGGTTTGTATTCATGCTGCGTTTGTTGGCCTTTGTCAAGGTGTAGTGTGCAGTAGCTGATTACTGTTTATCTGCATAAGCATATGATGCGATTGAGTTAGGGTAGTCGTGCGACCTTGTTGGCCTTTGTCAAGGGCCGTGCGGGTGGGTTTAATTCAATCAGGAAATGACGGGTTGAACTTGACTAGCATCCTATGGTTTGTTGGCCTTTGTCAAGGTCATAGGAGGTTAGGGGAAAAATATTATTGGGAATTTCAAGTGTTGAAATTTGCAATGAGATTGCATATCTTCTATGAGATATTTGCATCCCGATACCCACTGCGAGTAATAGTTAGTTACTCCTGGGAGAGTTTTACACATCACAATTAGCCGATCAAGTAGGTGTCTAGAAAGATATTAACGGGGTTACGCCTCTGGGAAAACGAGGTTTATTTTAATTAGATCCGTGCGAAAGAACGGGGAACCTCCCTCAAAGTACCGACACTGGCATGGCCGAAAGATTGGCGAAATTATAGAGTGTAATTAATCCCGGCTAGTCTTTTCTTTTAGGGTTTGAAGGAAGATTTGACTAAAACAGTGAGAGCCATCCTGATTAAATAAATTAATAAGCAATCTAATCTTGCAAGAGCATACGCTGAGTATTTTCTTCTCTCTCTCTCCAGGTAGCGACCATGTCATGTCTTAATCAAGATAATAATACGGATGTATTGACCGAACCTGCTTGTTATACTGAGCTAAGGAACGTTGGTCCCGCTCCAACTTATAATTGTTATAAGACCGAGCAGGAAATAGGGGATTACCAGGATTCCCGTGCCGCCCAAACGAAGAAAGTACATGTTGATGTATCTTCTTCGGGTGTGTTCATTACAGAGAACTGTTTCTCAGTTTCCTTTACATCCTGGGTATGAGATACCGGATCAGGATCCCACATATGTAATATGTTACATGGGCTACAGATAGATAGAGAACTGAGAATGGGTGATAAGTTTCAAGAGTTGGAAACGGTGCAATTGTTGCAGCCAAAGCAGTTGGCAGTTATCACCCTGTATTACCAGAATACATTGATTCTGAACAAATGTTATTAAATACCGAACCTGATATACAATATCATATCAGTCTCTTTATTTAGTAAAAAAAGGATATAATTTTATATTGTTGGATAATATTTTGAACATTTCCTATATCATGAGTTGATCGGTTCAGGCACGTTATCTAAAAGCATATACGTTCTAAATCAAACCACAGTTCTTAACGTACAAAACACACACAAGAGGAAGAGTTCAGAAATGAACGAATCCTTCTTGAGGCATTATAGACTAGGTCATATCAATGCGACCCGACTAGCTAAGTTACATAAACATGCATATTTAAATCGGTTTGAATTTACATCTTGTGAAGCTTGCCAGTTGTTCTCCTCCGAATACGGAGACGCGACCGCGCAGGTCCGTCTTGCCTGAATTCGGGGCAGATGCTAATTGGTGCTATCCGTCCACCTCTCCGAAGATGCCAAGTTGATTTATGGCACCGTGTATCGAACGTTTAGACGGATGCAGCCGATATAGCAGATTTCTTCAGATTCCCCCTTGTTGAAGGGTTTTTATTGTGGGGATGCTCTTCCCTACAGGCGCAAGCCCCTGAAGTTAATTACGCTACTGCATCGCGGTAACCACTTTCTCCTTCTTCAGATGGTCACTTCGTGTCGTGGGTGTTTGTTTTGTTTTTAGTTGCCCGTGGATTGTATACGGAGACTAATTTATGTTGTCGCCCGTAGGGCGTGGATTAGTCCAAATCCGTATTTTCTTAGATTTGGGTTTGGGGGTTGGGTTTAAGGATACGTTAGTCTCATTTGAAACTAAGATCAACTTAAACGTTTGTTAAGGATACACTAGTCTAATTTTTAGACTAAGATCAACTTAACGGGATTGTTTAGATCCAACAAAAGAGCATTCGGGCTCTATTGCTTAGTTTAGGGACATTGCGGTCGATTACCAGTTTAAGGACATGGTGGTCCTCTGTTAGTTTAAGGACATCTCGGTCCAAAGTTAAGGACATCATAGTTCATGAGTTTAAAGACCTCACAGTCAAAGTTAAGGACATCATAGTCCGTGAGTTTAAAGACCTAATAGTCAAGGTTAAGGACATCATAGTCCGTGAGTTTAAAGACCTCACAGTCAAGGTTAAGGACATCATAGTCCGTGAGTTTAAAGGGACCCCACAGTCCGAGGTTAAGGACATCATAGTCCATGAAATGTATGGTTGTCGTGACCCATCACCTCTCTGAAGACGTTGAAAAATTACAACGACAAATATCAGAGGAGTTCAGAGATGTACCCTTTAAACCGATATGGGTTGAGAGACTTGTAGTCCAATTGGGACTAAGATCTGTGATTTATGAGCACATGGGCTCAATTAATTTGAATTGAAGACTTATGGCCAATTTGAGCTAAGTCCATTCAATTACAATGTTCAACATTTGTTTTTGAGTTGTTAGGTGTTTGTTTGAGCCCAATCCCTTTAAAAATGCTAAGCATTGGTTTGGTCTCTGACAATGTTTTGTCTTTAGTTGAATGTTGAGCATTTATCATACCTCCAGGCTTATTCAAAGAACAGTTTATGTTCTGTCCAAGCGCACATAAAAGCATGTGGCGCACTTGGCACTAGCGCCAGTCGATGAGCGCAGCGCGCTATGGTTAAAGCGCTAATGCGCTTAGCGCTTTGCGCCAGATATGAAGAGCTAATGTGCTTAGCGCTTTGCGCTAAATGAAGAGCGCTGGTGCGCTATAGTTGAAGCGTTGAGGCGTTTGGCGCTGGTGCTATATAATGAGTGCAAAGCACTTTCAGTAATGCAGTGCACACGTGAGGAGCACGTGTTAGTGTATATGCCCTAGAGGCCATTACTGTATCATACTAGTATGTATATTACTTCATGGAAGCTTGGGATATTCACAGTTGTATAGACAATCTTGCTCGAAATGGTAGTATGCTACTTGGTTTGTCTCTTCTTTAATGTGTACATGTGTTTCTTTTATTATATCACCTATACATATTAGTAGAGCCCTTAGGATCTTTGCTTGATTACCAGCGTTGTGATGGCGCTCACACTCATGGGGGCTGGGTAATCCATAAGCACATCCTTATACAGGTCCCTAGTCGTAGGACTATCGAGACAGGGCATCGATACTCCGGAGTAGACTAGCGTATGCGCTTCTCATCCCAGCGTGGGAGACGGTCTGTCCCACAGCCGTCAGTACGTCGTACTTGAGATAGTATGCGGGTGCTCGTTAGGTTACGAGTACACTGGACAGGACTCGTCGGGAACTGTTGGTTGGTATTATACCTATCGTCAGTTATCAGCTCCAAGGTGACATGAGTACAGCTTAGTCCGCTGACTTGACACTGTCACTTCGCCTCGAGTGTGTTCCCACTGTACTTTGATTACTACCCTACCACGGCTCAAAGGAGTCGTGCAAACAGGTAGTAGTTAGGTGCAGTCCCGAACCACTTGGAGGGAGTGACGATTAGACAGGATTCGTCTCTCCCGGTATTGGGGGTTGACATCGCGCTATGTTCAGGAGAGCCATTACATAAGTAGTCCCTGGCCAGGGCAAGCGAGATATACTGGTAGGTTTCCAGTGTTATCTCAGGGTGTTCTGGGATACACTCCGACACGACTTGTACTGCTATTAGGGGACTGACGTTTACCGCCCCCCTAGGCCCGCCATGCGATGTATCAGACGAACAGACCGGACTGTACGGAGACTGTCATATTCAGGCTCAGTAGGAGTTCAGATGGGTTCACCTCGTCAATCTTCTTATCGGCATCTACCTGGGGACCGTTACGTACAGCTAGTGCCGCTTGCGGTCTGTGGTTAAACCCACTGCCAGCGTAGTGTCGAGTCTTTAGAGTCCCACACAGAGAGTTATTCGCCTTTAGACAAAATGAGTAGAGGTCGCATGGTTTTGCGACAGGGTTCGTTCACATCCGCGCACTTGTGCACGTTTGTTGTCCGGACAGCTTATACTAGCGGGCTTTGGTTTAAGCCGGATCCTAGTATATGATTTGGGATTGGTTTTATCTCTTTGTATTCGTGTTCCTCGGATCACGGATATGGGTGCGTATACACAGTTGACTGAGACAGAGGGAGAGGAATTTGATTAGGCTTGATGACTATTGTCATTTTCTTAACCCTAATGCTTATGTGTGTATTATGATTAATTGATATTAGTTAAATATAATTGTGCATGGTTAGGGTTGTTGACCATTTGACTATCTTGACTTGTTGACTTAGGTTGACCATCATCATTCCATATAAAAGTTGCTCTTTGATCCTTGCAATTTGCATTTAATATGAAATGATAATGGTCAAGTCTTCATTAACCATGACAATTATCTTACTAATTATCTAATTTACATAATTCACACATATATGTAAGAATGGTTCATTATTCTCCTCATTCTATCATATAGATTCTCTCTCCTCCTCTTCCTCTCTCTCTAGCTCTCCCCTCTCATGAGTTGAGAAACACTTGAGCTTGAGATAAACCTCTCTAAAATAATCTCTACTCTCTTCTAAGATTCTAGGATTAGCACTTCTAGCATCTTAGTTACTTCTAGCTTGAAGTTGAAGCCAAAGGTTGAGGCTCTCGGGTGGATCCTTCTTCGACTAGAGAAGACGACAAGAAGATGACTTCCGTTCACTCCAAGGAGCAAGGAGAGAAGGACATAAAGCCCTAGGTATAACCTTTCTTCCATGTAGCTAAAACTAGTTAGCTTTGTAGTTAGTTTTTGTTTAGCCAAGATCCTCCTTTCGATAGTCCATGTTGCCTAGTTCGATAAAAATCCGATTTTTATACCGTTACCGCCTCCCCGCAAGTACCGGGGTGGGCAACGTGGACTTACAGTGGTATCAGAGCCTAACTAAACATAAACTAGCTAGTTAGTAAAGTGTATAGAAGTTCGATCGGTAAAAATCGCAAAACTAAAATTTCAAAACCCTAAGTTTCTGTTGTTTTTTTTTCTGCTCTAAAAATAATAAATCATACTTCAAAAATAGGCTCAGGGTTTTGTTAAGAAACTCACCAAAGACGATCCAGTGAACCGTTCAAAGCGCCGCGCTTCCGCGGCAAGAACATGCTTCTTGCCGCGGAACCGCGGCCAAGTTGACTCGGTTCTGGACCGAGTTTGGTGCAGTGTTCTTCTGTAATGGTTTTGGGATTTTTAAGATATTTTATTTCTGCCCAGATTTTCCAGAATAGAAATTTGTATTTGGGGTGGCTATAAATCCGTATTTTTGATCGAACTTCACTATACTTTGACTATTGGGTTATATCTGTGATGTTTATATGTATTGAACGTCTGCTAATCGCTATACGTCGATTAGTGGGGGTTATACATATCTGTGATCTGTAATGCTTATTGGTTTGTATATATGAACTCGGTGGATTGTCGCGGATGAATAGCCGGGGTGGATGTGAGATGAGAGTTTCTTTTTTCTTTCATTCATGTAATATGTAAATTGATGTAATAATATTTATTTGTTCGCACAACCGGGTCGGGGTTGTAGCCGTCATTGTATAATTTCTTTTTACTGTTTTTGCTCCTAGGATAGACCCATGGTGGGGTGCACAAACTACCGGGTATCTCGAAGTGCCGAGTAGCCTACTCACGTCGTTGAGGGAGGTTGCTTCTCTTCGGATACTTAGCGGGTAGTTTGCTGCACCCGTAGGGGTCTTGGGTGGGGTATTGGCTATTCATCGCGACCGTGTAATCCGCTTTTCGTTGCAGGCTCGAACGAATCGCGGATTCCTAGTATATCCAAAGTGTTCATCTGTGATCTGGATTGACTATCATTGCTATATATCTATATATGATAACTATTTAGGTGTTGCTTATGTTTTGCATCCGCGCTAGTCCAGCCCCCGCTCTGTCGTTAGTTAAGTAACCTAACGGGTGATGACGGGGCCCCGTGGCGAATGCGGATGGCATAAGCGTACACCATATTTTAGTTGTTTTCTGCAATGGTAGGATTAAAAGATGGGACGCATTAAAATTAATGCAAGAAAATAAACCAAGTAAAAGTCGTTGGAACACTTTGAAAACCACTCGGTTCTTTTCAAAACTAAACTTTTAAATGCGGAGCTTGAACCAATCCTTTTAAAAGCTATCTCGTTCCATCGATTATATCAAGTTCATTACGTTTACGGTTTCGCCAAAACCATTCGTAGCCCTCCGTCATTCCACATGAATGGTCAAAAAGTATTCAAGCTATGTATGTTGGCCAAAGTCAAGGTATAGTGATTGGTAGCTATTGGGTATTCATGTGCAGCATAGGTAGATGCGTTGGTTTGGGACAGTCGTGCTGCCATTTTGGCCAAAGTCAAGGGTATGTACGGGTCGGTCCAAATTAACCAGGAGAATGACGGGTAGAACTTGACATGTGACTTATGATATTTTGGCCAAAGTCAAGGTCATAAGAGCATGGGGCAAAAATCCATATCGGGAGTTTCATAAGTACTGAAACTTGCTAGCGCTGTATACCATTTGGAGTGTGATGATTCTGGTAGGATTCCTTCAGTTTTATCACGCAATGATATTTGGATCCCGATTCTACTGTGAGTATATGCTACTCCTTGGGAAATCTCTCACTTAACGATCAATGCTATAAACCTAGTAGGTGTCTAGAAAGGTGTTAGCGGCGCTACGCCCACAGGGAAAAGAGGTTACTTAATTAAGGAACTTCGCGAAAGCGTTGGAAAACCTCCCTCGAAGTACCGACACTAGCCTGGCTGAACGGTTAAGCAAGTATTGTACGGTGAGATTGATCCCGACTAATTCTTCCTTTATGGTTTGAGGAGGGATTCGAGAGATAGTGGGAGCCATCCTGTTTAGACAAACTAAAAACCACTCTAAACTTGCAAGAGCATCATGCTAAAGTGTTTCTTTTCTCTCTCCTAATTTCAGCGACCAATCAACATGACCGGACTTAAGTTATTACTAGATAAAAACATACTGACAGGGCCAAACTACAAAGATTAGCTCAGGAATGTCAAGATGGCAATCACTTACGACAAGTTGGGGTATGTCCTTACCACCAAAGCTCCCCCTGTCCGAGGTCCCACCTCCAGCGTCGCGGATATAGAAATCCGTAAGACATGGGAGATCGATTGCGCGAAAGCCAAATGCCTCGTGCTTGCCTCTATGGACAACGAACATCAGAGGAGGCACGAGAATATGGACCTAAAGTCCATATTTCTCCATACAAAAGAACTGTATGGAGAGCAGTCTCGTATCGCCAGATACGAAGTGTCGAAGAAGCTATTTTCGGCAAGATTGGCCATCGGATCATCGGTAGCGGAACACGTGCTTAAGATGATTGGCTACATAGAGGAGCTCGCAGACCTTGGGACCACGTTGGAGAATGAACTCTATACTGACTTGATTCTCCAGTCCCTTCCTTCCACTTACGCCAAGTTTGTCCTAAACTTCAACATGCAAGGAAAGAAGGTTGAACTTTCCGAACTTCTGAACATGTTGAGGAGTGCTGAGGGCACCCTACAGAAAGGTAGGGAGACATCCACTTTGTTTGTAGGAGGATCTTCCTCTTCTAGGTTCAGGGCGAAAGCCAAGGGAAAGAAGAAGAAAGCCCCCGCCAAACCAAGGGGCGGTGTCAGTAAAGTGGATACGAAGGGAAAGGGAAAGGCAACAAAGGTTGCGGGAAAGCTGGTGGGAAAGGAAGAATGCTTCTACTGTCACAAAAGTGGACACTGAAAACAGGATTGCAAGGCTTGGAAGGCCAGAACCCAGGATCTGAAGCGAGTTGCGGCTTCAACTTCAGGTGTGTATGTTATTGAAAACTGTCTATCAATAAACTCTACTTCCTGGATATTGGATACCGGATCAGGATCTCATATCTGTAATTCTTTGTAGGCGTTGAGAAAGCGTAGGGTTTTGAAGGTAGGTGATATGACCCTCAGAGTTGCAAACGGAGCTAGCATGGATGCTGAGGCCGTGGGGGACTATCACCTAGGATTGTCAGATGGACACTTTGTGGTTTTGCGTAGTTGTTATTTTGTACCAAATGCAACTTGTAATATCATTTCTGTATCTTTATTGTCTAAAGAAGGTTATGAATTTGCATTTGTAAGTAATGTTATGAACATTCACCTTAATCAAGTTTTGATTGGGTCAGGTACATTAAACAACGGTATATACGTATTAAACCAACCATAGATTTTCAATGTACAGAATACACACAAAAGAAAGTCTCCAGAAATCAATAAAACTTTCTTATGGCATTGTAGACTGGGTCACATCAATTAGAGAAGGTTGACTAAGTTACATACAGAAGGATATTTGGATCCGTTCGAATATCAATCATATGCAACTTGTCAATCCTGTCTCAAAGGAAAGATGACAAAGACTTCGTTCACTGGACACGGAGTAAGAGCGAGCGAGCTCTTGGGACTCGTACACAGCGACGTGTACGGTCCAATGTCTACACATGCACGAAGCGGTTATTCTTACTTCATTACTTTTACGGATGACTTTTCAAGGTACGGTTATGTCTTCTTAATGAAACATAAATCCAAGGCCTTTGAAAAATTCCAGGAATACAAGAATGAAGTAGAAAAACAAACAGGCAAAAGTATCAAGGCACTGAGATCTGATCGAGGTGGTGAATACTTGAGTGCCGAGTTCCTGGATTACTTAAAAGAGAATGGAATTCTCTCTCAGCTTACTCCTCCATACACTCCACAACATAACGGTGTATCGGAGAGACGGAACCGAACCCTATTGGATATGGTACGGTCCATGATGAGTAACGCTGAGTTACCGCGATCGTTCTGGGGATATGCGCTAGAATCAGCTGCATACCTTTTGAACCGAGTTCCAACTAAGACTGTGCCTACTACACCATATCAGATGTGGTGTGGGAAGAGACCCTATCTTAATCACATTAAGACATGGGGATGTCCAGCTTTTGTCAAAAAGCAGCATGCAGACAAGCTCGAGGCACGCTCAGTACAGTGCAAGTTTGTGGGATATCCAAAGAAATCCAAGGGATATTTCTTCTATTGCGAAGATGAACAAAAGGTTTTTGTTTCTCGCCATGCCCACTTTCTAGAACACCAGTTCTTGGAAAAGGAAATTAGTGGGAGCGCAATAGAACTGGAAGAAATTCCAGAACCACGAGCTATTACTGAAAGCTTAGTAGAACCATAGGGTTCGAAAGATCAGGACATTCCCACACCACTCCGCAGGAGTAGTAGGCAGTCTCATCCGCCCGAGAGATACTACGATTTTCTCATAGACGGGGATAGAGAGGATTGCATCATAGATTTTGATGAGCCTACTAGCTTCCAGCAAGCCATTCAGAGCGTTGACTCGGTAAAATGGCTGGATGCAATGCGGACCGAAATGGAGTCCATGTACACCAACAAAGTATGGACGTTGGACATTGCTCCAGATGGGGTAAAACCCGTAGGATGCAAGTGGATCTTCAAAAGGAAGATTGGTGTAGATGGACAGGTTGAGACCTACAAAGCTAGACTGGTTGCAAAGGGTTTTCGTCAATGACCTGGTTTGGACTATGACGAAACCTTTTCTCCAGTAGCTATGCTGAAATCCATTCGGATCCTTCTTGCCATTGCTGCCTTCCACGATTATGAGATTTGGCAGATGGACGTAAATACCGCTTTTCTAAATGGAAATTTAAAGGAGTGTGTCTATATGGACCAGCCAGAGGGTTTCATTCAGAGTGGGAGCAGCGGAAAGGTGTGCAAGTTGCTTAAGTCCATTTATGGACTAAAGCAAGCATCGCGGAGTTGGAACATCTGTTTTGATGAGACGGTCAAGGAATTTGGCTTTATCAAAAATCCAGATGAACCATGCATCTATTGTAGATTTGTAGCGAGAACTGTAGTATTCCTCGTTTTATACGTGGATGACATTCTCTTAATAGGAAATGACATTCCTATGCTACAATCTGTCAAAGGGTTCTTGTCACACAGGTTCTCTATGAAAGACCTGGGTGATGCCTCATACATTCTGGGGATCCGGATCAACCGTGACAGATCCAAGAGGATTTTAGGACTCTCACAGTCCAGGTACATCGACACCATACTGAAAAGATTCAGTATGGAAGATTCCAAGCGCGATAATCTACCGGCTTGTCACGGGATCACCCTCTCCAAAGAGATGTCTCCCAAGACTGATTTGGAGAGGGATCGCATGTCTATTATACCCTACGCTTCTGCGGTAGGCTCTATAATGTATTGTGTACCAGACCAGATGTGGCTTATGCACTGAGTGTGGTAAGCAGGTATCAGTCAAACCCTGGGGAGAAATATTGGATAGCGGTAAAGAACATTCTCAAGTACCTGAGAAGGACTAAGGAGATGTTCTTGGTGTATGGCGGAAAAGACCTCCAGATTGAGGCCTTTGCTGACTCCAGCTTCCAGAGTGACAAGGATGATTCCGATTCCAAGTCCATGTCAGGTTTTGTCTTTACCCTCAATGGAGGGGCGGTGTGTTGGAAGAGCTCTAAACAGGAAACCGTTGCTGACTCGACTATGGAAGCGGAATACATCGCTGCATCTGATGCCGCAAAAGAAGCCGTCTGGATGAGGAAGTTCTTGAAAGAACTTCAGGTGGTTCCGTCCATTGTTGATCCAATACCTCTGTATTGCGACAACAACGGGGCTATAGCTTTAGCGAAGGAACCCAGGTCCCATCAGAAATCCAGACACATCTTGAGGTGGTATCACCTGATCAGGGAGATCGTGGATCGCCAGGAGATCGAGGTTCGGAGGGTTGCTTCAGAAAATAACACTGCAGATCCATTCACGAAGGCCTCACCCCAGACTCAGGTCGAGCGGCTGATCGAGATGATAGCTCTTCGATACGCCAGTACATGGCCTTAGTGCAAGTGGGAGATTGTTAGTGTATATGCCCTAGAGGCCATTACTGTATCATACTAGTTTGTATATTACTTGATAGAAGCTTGGGATATTCACAGTTGTATAGACAATCTTGCTCGAAATGGTAGTATGCTACTTGGTTTGTCTCTGCTTTAATGTGTACATGTGTTTCTTTTATTATATCACATATACATATTAGTAGAGCCCTTAGGATCTTTGCTTGATTACCAGCATTGTGATGGCGCTCACACTCGTGAGGGCTGGGTAATCCATAAGCACATCCTTATACAGGTCCCTAGTCGTAGGACTATCGAGACAGGGCATCGATACTCCGGAGTAGACTAGCGTATTCGCTTCTCATCCCAGCGTGGGAGACGGTCTGTCCAACAGCCGTCAGTACGTCGTACTTGAGATAGTATGCGGGTGCTCGTTAGGTTACGAGTACACTGGACAGGACTCGTCGGGAACTGTTGGTTGGTATTATACCTATCGTTAGTTATCAGTTCCCAGGTGACATGAGTACAGCTTACTCCGCTGACTTGACACTGTCACTTCGCCTCGAGTGTGTTCCCACTGTACTTTGATTACTACCCTACCACGGCTCAAAGGAGTCGTGCAAACAGGTAGTAGTTGGGTGCAGTCCCGAAGCACTTGGAGGCAGTGACGGTTAAACAGGATTCGTCTCTTCCGGTATTGGGGGTTGACATCGCGCTGTGTCCAGGAGAGCCATTACATAAGTAGTCCCTGGCCAGGGCAAGCGAGATATACTGGTAGGTTTCCAGTGTTATCTCAGGGTGTTCTGGGCTACACTCCGACACGACTTGTACCACTATTAGGGGACTGACGTTTACCGCCCCCCTAGGCCCGCCATGCGATGTATCATACGAACAGACCGGACTGTACGAAGACTATCACATTCAGGCACAGTAGGAGTTCAGATGGGTTCACCTCGTCAGTCTTCTTATCGGCATCTACCTGGAGACCGTTACGTACAGCTAGTGCCGCTTGCGGTCTGTGGTTAAACTCACTGCCAGCGTAGTGTCGAGTCTTTAGAGTCCCACACAGAGAGTTATTCGCCTTTAGGCAAAATGAGTAGAGGTCGCATGGTTTTGCGACAGGGTTCGTTCACATCCGCGCACTTGTGCACGTTTGCTGTCCGGACAGCTTATACTAGCGGGCTTTGGTTTAAGCCGGATCCTAGTATATGATTTGGGATTGGTTTTATCTCTTTGTATTCGTGTTCCTCGGATCACGGATACGGGTGCGTATGCACAGTTGACTGAGACAGAGGGAGAGGACTTTGATTAGGGTTGATGACTATTGTCATTTTCTTAACCCTAATTCTTATGTGTGTATTATGATTAATTGATATTAGTTAAATATAATTGTGCATGGTTAGGGTTGTTGACCATTTGACTATCTTGACTTGTTGACTTAAGTTGACATGTTGACCATCATCATTCCATATAAAAGTTGCTCTTTGATCCTTGCAATTTGCATTTAATGTGAAATGATAATGGTCAAGTCTTCATTAACCATGACAATTATCTTGCTAATTATCTAATTTACATAATTCACACATATATGTGAGAATGGTTCATTATTCTCCTCATTCTATCATATAGATTCTCTCTCCTCCTCTTCCTCTCTCTCTAGCTCTCCCCTCTCATGAGTTGAAAAACACTTGAGCTTGAGATAAACCTCTCTAAAATAATCTCTACTCTCTTCTAAGGTTCTAGGATTAGCACTTCTAGCATCTTAGTTACTTCTAGCTTGAAGTTGAAGCCAAAGGTTGAGGCTCTCGGGTGGATCCTTCTTCGACTAGAGAAGACGACAAGGAGATGACTTCTGTTCACTCCAAGGAGTAAGGAGAGAAGGACATAAAGCCCTAGGTATAACCTTTCTTCCATGTAGCTAAAACTAGTTAGCTTTGTAGTTAGTTTTTGTTTAGCCAAGATCCTCCTTTTGATAGTCCATGTTGCCTAGTTCGATAAAAATCCGATTTTTATACCGTTTCCGCCTCCTCGCAAGTACCGGGATGGGCAACGTGGACTTACAGCACGTGGGGCGCTTAGCGTTGAGCGCTAGCCAATGAGGGCAGTGTGCTGTGTTTGAAGCGCTATGGCAGCGCTTTGCGCTAGATGAAGGGCACTAAGGCACTTTTAAATTAGGAGCGCTAAGGCTCTTCTTAGATTAGGAGCGCTAAGGCTCTTCTTAGGTTAACTTTGCGCTCTGAAGATTATCTTTTCTTTGATAAGAGACTTTGTCTCAAGATTCTAAGAACAAAGTTCTTAGTTTATAGGAGATATTTCAATCTCTTTTTTGATGAAAGGCTTTGCCTTTATGGTTCTGTGATCCTAAGAGAATTGAATAATTCCCCCCCCCCTCCCTTTATAATGAGATGTTCATAATCTCTTTTGTGAAAGACAATTTATCTTATAGATCTATGATCTGTGAAAGAAGTAAATACTTTTTTTTATATTGAGACGACTTCGTCTTTCTATTCTTTTTTTTTTTACCTTAAAAAGAATTGTCTTCTTTTGCCGAGAGCTTCTTCTTCTTCTTGAGATTTTCTCAAAGTTTATGGGGGGTTCCTCTTTTTGAGACTTGAAGTCTCGGGGCCTTTATATAGGGCAAGCTGATTTGTTCAATTGGTTAAAAAGATTTATTCTCTAATTGATTTGGGAATTTCCCCACCGTCAGATCTTTGATCCAAGGGCTTCTGATTTACAGACTATAATCTTCTTGTTTTTTTAACAAGATTGGGAAATCTTTCCCCCTTACAGAATTTATTCTGTATTTTAGTGATTTTTAATCACCATTGGATCATTGATCCAACGGTGTTCCAAATTCAGGGCACAATCTTTTCTGTTTGGAAAGATTCAACAGAATTTCATTCTTGTTAATTGATGATTTAATCATATCCGTTAGATATTTGATCCAACGGTGAGGAACATTTAGTTCCAGCGCTAGCGCTTATGCGCTCTGCCCATGGTGCGCTATTTGGAGCGCAGTGCTCTTAGCGCTAGCGCACGCGTGCTTTGCACGTGGTGCACTACTTGGAGCGCAGCGCATCTAGCGCTAGCGCCTATGCGCTTTGCACAGGGTGCGCTAGTTGTAGCACAGCGCTTTTATAAAAGCGCAGCTTTAATTCAAATTTTGAATTATGAACAGAGTTTTGCTCTAATTGGGGAAACAAATGCCTCCCCACCGTTGAGCTCACGGGGCCCACACGTGGGTGCAGCGGTGGCAGCATCTCCACTCTTGGATCAACCGAGGAATTGAAACGGCACTTAGTGCCTATAAATAGGACTCTTGGCCCTTGAGATGACTTCTGTTCATCTTCAATCCTTCTTGAAAATTTATTTTCTCCTTAAGAGTACAGCTCTTCCTCTTAAGAATTTTCTTAAGGACAGAACTCTGTCAGATTTTTTAGATAAAAGATTAAATCTTTTTGAAACATCTTTTAGGGTTTCACCCATTAATAGAGCCTTGCTCTTCATAGATCTTTGATCTAAAGAAAATCCTTTTTAGGGTTTTATTAACAGAGCTTTGCTCTCTTGGAATCACAAATCTAAAAGAATCTTGCTTATGATTTCTTAATCCATTAATGGAGTTTTGCTCCTTTCAGATCATATAGAAGAACTCTTAAGAGTTTGTTAATGATCTTGAAAATCAAATTGAAATTTTATTTTTGATGGATTATTCCATCATCTTCTCAAAGCAAGGCTCTTAGGATTTTCTTGAGGAATTTTATTCCTTCATCATTAGACTTTGACAGATATCTGTCTAGTGAAGAGCGCTGCTCTGAATGGGAGTTTTACTCTTTTGCCCGAGGGATTTCTCATTTAATGAGAATTTCTTGAGGATTTCCTCATTTAATGACAGTCTCATCAAATGATGAGACTGTTTTATTAATGATGAACTATCATCTAGATTTTGTGGGTCCCCTTTAGTCCCTTTTGACTGCATTGCAGTGCAGTACGGATTTATAGTACCTAGTGATAGAATTTAATTTATAGCATTGGTGGATGAAAATTCATTCTTTTCTTGGCAGGTACTATTTCTTTCGACACTTCCTTCCCGTTCATTCACTCAGAAGGCGGATTCCCTGAAGCACCCGTAGACCGAGAGGTTTTTGCGCTGATCAAAAACCATGACCCAGAGCACAAGAGTCTTCATCTATGAGGTAAATGGTACGATCAAATTATCATGGGCCGACGGAGCTTTTCCTGTGCGACACCCTCGGAGCCTATTTCGGCGATCGCTTATGCAGATGCACCTCCGATAAATTACGATGTGGAGGAGGTCAACTGGACTTCAGAGGGTCTCCTTCGGCCTTCTATGGCCGCAATACCCGTGCAGCCGCCGGTGGCCTTGGACATTCTAAGACGGCGCATATGTTGGAGCGAGTCGCGCCCTTGGGGAAAGCCCTACAACATCGGACTAACTCCCCATCATCCGGCCGGATACTTGTAGTGGGCTCAGTATATTTTATCGGTGAAGAAATCACAGTTGCTGAAGCTCGGATTGTATCCCGCCGTTTACGCTTCTTTGTTTCAATATTCCACACCTCCTACATGGTGGGTCAGGGCATTTCTTGAGCAATGGAACATTCCGACCCGCACCTTCCTCCTATCAGATCGAGAAGTCTCCATTTCTTTGGAGGAATTTGCAGAGGTTTCGGGTTTACCCGTTAGGGGAGAACATTATGTGGAATTGCTTCCCCCGGATGAGTATATTTTCGCCACCAAATCAGTGGTAATGGATCTTACTCCCGAGAACGCTATTCAACACCAATTTCCGATTTTGATAAAGGTGTTGAATATCTATGAGAATCTCTCTCTCTTGCATCCGAAGGTCGTAGAGTTAATTTTACGGCTTTTATCGCTGATTTTCTTCACCCAGAAGTATTGAAGGAAGAAGTCGAGAAACTCGCTAGTCTTGACGACCCCTTCGGCTTAGGTTTGGGCAACCTGCCGGTGGCGAAGGCAGATCAGAAGAGCTTCTTTCTACCCGATACCCCGGTCATCCCTTTTGCATAGCTGGCGTCTCTTGGGATTGATGAAGAAACGTTCTTTTTAGGGTTTCTTGGGTTATGGCTGAGTTGGTTTGCGCTTCACATGTACCCTCTCCATATGAGGCCGTCCTTCTTCTATCCTGCGCATCGGATGGTTGCTGGGATACAAGTGGCTGTAGGGATCGTTGGGTTAGCCCATGTGTATCACGGCCTCAGCTTTGCAGCTGATACTACTGAGCCAGGGGTGCAGTCGGTAAATTTCCCGATACATTATTTCACGTCATGGCTCGAGTTGCACGTGCTAGGCGTCTTTGGCATCCATAAGAGGCTGGGTTTTTATGATAGGTGCAGGTTCCCTCGGATCATGCGACCGGTCGGCGCTTCTATTGTGACTCCAACGCAACGGGAAGTGATCAGTCAAAAATATTGCATTTTTAACACATCAATTTCCCTACCATTTGCACTCATCTATAGGTGTCCGGTATTAATATAGCACATATTAGCAAAACAGCCGTAAAATACCAAATAACTTGTGTTATATATTAAAACCGACATTTCTGAGGGAAATTGAGTGTTTATCATTGCATCGCATTATCTTTGTGTAGCGCAACACTTGTCTCGAGAATCTGTGCAGGAAATTGCAGGAGAAAAGCCGAAACAGTTAAAAGTGGTGAGAAGATACGCCAAGTCCAAGACTTGAGATCTGGCAGAAATAGAGAAAGCAAAATGAGATTCAACATATGAGAAAAGTTCTAAAAGGCCAGCACAAATTCACCACAGAAATTACATACATAGAGGACACTATTGGGTCGCGGATCCGAGGCCAATAGGCGCTTCCCGCCGCGGATCCGCGGCGGCATGATGACATCATCGACTCAGAATTTCTCCACGTGTCCTATGTAATGGCTTTAGCATCCAGAATACTCAAGAATTACACGTGGCTTCATCCAGAAGGCTCGGCCTAACAACCTAGCTTAAGAATATTCTTCTTTCTAGAATATTCCCTCCAACAAACTACTTCTAGAAGGCTCTCTCTAACAAACTTTTAGAGGGAAATTTGAATTTTGAATTCTAGATCTAGGGCTATGATGGCTATAAAAGGAAACCTAGATCTAGGGTTCAAGGGTTTTTCATTAACCATTTCTTCATACAAGTTGAGTGACACAACTTGTAAACCTAAACCCTAATCCCCAATTCAAAATTCAAGCCAAAAATCAAGAACACCGAGTACAATTCAAGCGAGAAGCCTTCAACCTTTTAGGAGCGAAGCCGATCTTCATCCGAGCAAGTGATCCAAGACGATCCGCGACTCACGAAGACGAGCGAAGCCAAATCGACGATCGAGTTCTTTCCTCTTGTAGTTCTTGAGCGAATTGTAACAGAATTGTTGATAAATAAATGGTGAAATTCTTTATCTTGCTTTCTTTACATTCTTGCATCATGATTCGATCTCAATTCTTGATTGTGGTTCTTGTTATGATGTTTGAGTAAAACTCTGCTCGTGAAGGAGTCGAGAGAATCAATAGATGATGATGTGACAAATCTTGAAACGATTCTTAAGTCCTATGAGTTTTGTAAACCTTAGTGAATTGAAAAATCGACGACCTAGTTTCGAGCGATGCTTTCTTGATTGTGTTCGCTCTTAATTAGGGAGCCACGATCGATTCTTGAATTTACTAGAGGTTAGAATGTGAATGAAATCAACGAAAGGACAAGGGATAGATGATGAAACCCTAGTTTCCGCAAGAAATCCCTAATTCTCGTTGATCATCATCGATCTAGTATCAATTCATCGATGGATAAGAATACGTAATCAATAGATTTCATCACGTCTATAGATTCGATCGATTCCTACGAGCCTCACTTCGATTCTTGATTATTGGATTGGAAATCATCAATTCTTCATTCTTGATTTTAAATGTTTTCTTGATTTTAGATTTAGATCTAGATTTTGCTAATTCTTGAAATTCACGTTTAAATCTTGAATTGAATTGAATTTTCTTTTCTTTTCTTTAATTTTCAATTCATCTAATTCGAATTCGAATGGATCTCACTTTCCCTGTGGACGATCCGCACTCGCTAACGCACTACAATCGACACCGTTATTGATTGCGGTCAAAATATTTTTGGTTGTGATTTCTATACATTTTCTACATACACACCGAGAATTCATTCAATCAGGAAGCTAGAGGCTTGCTTCTTCACCCGTGTACGGTTGGAGCTGGCATGTCCTTTACTGATAAAGTTTTAACCGTCGGCCAAGAATCGGGGAAGACGGTGCTGCCATTGCAGGATATATTTAAAGATGGGGCCTCCGTCTTGAAAGCTCGGGAGATTCTTCATCCATACTCTATCCGGCCGAGCTTTCTCGTATTTAAGATGAATGACTCGGCTTTATTTATAAGGTATAACCCGCATCGCTTCGCCCAGCAGTTAAGCTACAATCAGGGCGTCCCACTCGAGGCTTTCTTGGCAGAACCGGCTTCCACTGAAGAGGGTACTCGGAGCGCAATACATCATTTTATGCGCCTGAACACAGGGTCTAACTTCTTCATCAGCGAACCGAGTTGTGTTCCGCAAGCCCTGAATGTGTATATGGCGTGGTAGCAACATTCGATGGGTGCCATCATTAGGGAGGAAAAACGATTGCTGCTTGATCGTAAGGGCGCAGTGCCGGCTGGTGATCGAAATGTTCCTCTGAAGCGACGGAACATTGTTCATCCTCCCTTGAGAGAGGTCACTGCAGTTGAGCCCTCACACGTACTAACCCATATGCACGGGTTGCCCCCATCCAGCGTGCCTGAAAAAGAGGTGGCTGCCGCGTCCCCCGAGTCGGACGTAGGAAAAGAAATTGGGACTCGTCGTCAAAGGCGCCTACTAAACGCAAACTCGTGTTATCGGCCTCCGGCGCTTGTCCTCAGAAGAAAAAGAAACAAGTACTTTCTTTGGACACCATATTAGGCTCAACGCCCCTTGCTCCATCTAGCGAAGTCTTGAGCGAATATGGGACCAATGAGGGTTTATTCGGGACGCTCAATGATACCGATTTGGAGGCTGCCATCGAAGCATCCAAACAGTCAGCCATCCTCGAAAAGGAACTTGCCGCCCTTGCGCAGTCAGGTATACTTCACCCTTATCACTCCGCTGTTCATTTCATTTTTTTTATCATGCTTTGACTGACGCCTGCTGTTTTAACAGGTGCCTCCACAGAAGAAGCCATTGCTGCTTCTCTTAAAACCTTCGGAGAGGAGGAAAGGTTTCGCGCCTCATTGCCAACAGAGGCTTCTCTTGAATGACCGATGATGGATACCATAACGGTTCCGGAGGTAACACCTAGCTCTGATGATAATATCCCATTGGCGGAGGTCCTGAACAAGTCTTTCCTCCCTGTCAAAACCGAAGAGCAGCTCAAAAAGCGGGCGGCAAGGGGAAAGAAGCGATCTTCTACAGTCACTAGCTCTGGGCCAAAGCAGGGGAAGAAGACCGTTACTAGTCTGCCGGAAGGCAGTCTTCTTTTTCCTGGTTCATCTGCCGAGGAAGCCGCACAATTGGCTGAGGCCATAAGGCGTTCCCAGGACGAAACCGAGAATGTAAGGATCCCGAAGAGGCCTTATCCTACCGTCATCTTGTACGAAGACCCTCCATCATACTGCGGATATTTATAGGTCCTTTGGAAGAGGGAAGCGAGAGAGCTCTTAAACAGCCTGTCTCGGCTGATGCTGAAGACGCGCTTTCGTTGTGGACCGGTGGCCACGAGTCTACCCTCGAACCTCGGCGTGCATACCTCCTGAGGAAGGAGCGTCGGCTTGAACAAGCCATACTAGAAGCTCCTTTGCGCATTGGTACACTTATATAGCTTTTTGTAGTATTTTGCACTACTTATATATATATACATATCCTTATCCTCGTGCAAACATTGCAGGGACTTCGCTGATGGCAGAGGATCTAAGTCCAAGTCGCGCCCCGACTATGGACTCTGCAAATATCCCCGATGAGACATTAATCAGTGTGGAGGGGGTCGATGCAACTGTTGTTCCTGCGATGGAGCTTCCCCCGGTGATTCCCGCTCCCCCGGTGCTTGCTCCCCCGGAAGAGGCATCTTCATTGGCCACGGATTCAATGGATCTCTCTGGAGACAGCCCAAAGACTGCGAGACAGGTAGTCGAAGCCACCGTCCTTGCATTTGAGCCTGTAGCGATGGTCACTGCTCCTCCACTGGAAGTTATTATACCAGCCCACATCCCCGATGATGTGCCTAGAGGCACGGAGGAGGCTACCAAAGCTGCCATCCCTCCAACCCAGAGTGGGCGGAGCATCGAAGGTATTGTTCTATCTTATATTTTAACGATCTCTTCATTATCTGAACTTTCCTATCTTTTCGGAGCTACGGGGATTGGCAATGTCCATCGTGGACTTATCCCCCAGGAAGTCTTTCCAACGTCTGCTAGAGATGGCTGCCCCGCAGGCGATATCCCCTCAACGCATCGTCCTCTCTTCCGGGCAAGGTTAGCGTTATTTGACTTCTCCTCACAGCATTATTATTATTTCATATAATGACACTGATGTCTTTTATAGCTCTGGAAGCTGATGACGAAGTCGAGATTCTTGACGGGCCTGGGGAGCCTTCAGACCCTTCTTGCATGACCGTGGGTAAGTAAAGTTTCAATATTGTTCCATTCACTCTTTACTTGTGAATCTCGCTGAATGTTTTCTATGAATCTTAACAGCTTTGCCAGTTCTTACCACGCTGGAATCCCACATCGTGATGCCGCCCGGCCTCTATGCTCTACGTGCCTCGGAACGGATGGCAAAGTTAAGCCTTCACTCCTTGTCAGCTCTGATTGAAGACCTTCGTGATGGCAATCTGATCACGGCCGAAGCATTTGCCGCTGAAGCCAACGGTTCTCTTCCCTTCCTTGCTATTTACCATAGTGAAACATTGGTGCAAGTCTGGGTTGAGTTCTGTCATCAGGTGGAGGCTTGCTTGCATATTCTTGAATGTACACGCTTTCCCTCAGAGGTTGTAGCTGCAAAGGCGAGCTTGCGGGGGCTGATCGAACGATGCGCCTCAAATATGCTGTCATGCGAGAAGAAGCTTAGCCGAAAGTTTTCGGAAAGGGAGCTGGCTTCCAAAGCGCTGAGGGAACTTCAAGCTAATCTTACGTCCAAGACCACTCGGGCATATGATCTTTGGCGAGGGCTTCAATAGGCTATAAGGAAGTGGTAGCCATTGATAAGGCCATTGTTTTCACTCACGAAATGGTCGAAGCTCATAAGATTATCGAAAAAGAGCTTGAAAGTCGGCTTGCCTCATATCAGGCCCAACAGGCTCAAGCGGAGGCCCGTCTCCTAACGATAATGAATCATGAGGCTGAGGTCCAGCGGAAAAAGGATGAATTGGCAAATCTATTAAATCGTCCGCCGGCCTGAAGAATTGTATATATTTTTTTTATTCTTCTTTTGTACATACTCCTGAATGAGAGTATTTTTTGATTCTTTCATAAATTGTACTTTGTATTCATTTTGATTCATGAATAAACGACATATTTTGCTTCATGATGGTGTGTCCCTTTTAGTAAATGCATTTTGTGGATAATCTATTTTAATCTCCTTATAGGACAGCGATGGCTTAGGAGTCAGGCTAAGATCTACCTCCTAAGGCTTTTCAACTTTATGAGCCGCGAGGGTCTCATAAAGGTATTTCTCCCTATGGGTTGAGAGGATCCCGTAGGTGTAAGTTCTCCTTAAGAATCGTGAGCATTCCTAAGTGTGTTTTCTCTTGAGAGTCGTAAGGATCTCACAAGAGAGTTTGATCCCTTACGAGTCGTGAGGACCCGTAAGTGATGGGTGAGGTTACTATTATCCGCATTTCACGGAGTCAGGAGTTTCTTTGGATGCTTCCCACGGGGTCGGTTTGACATAGTCGTGTTCTGCGAGGACCAGGCTCCGCTCTGGACATTTCCTGTTGGAGATAGTGCCCTCAGAGTCAATTATTGGATCACAGGCACGTGATTGCAATGATTGAGGGAGGACCTATCCCGGTAGGACAGTCTTACTCAAGATGATAGTATGCTATCTGGTTTACCTTTATCATCGTGCACTGCTTTAAGTGACCTGACATGTCGCTATTGCACGTTGATAGAGCCCCTAGGATTCTTGCTTGACTGCCAGCAGTATGAGGGCGATCATATAAGTGAGAGCTGGAGTCTATAAGCACATCCTTAAAAGGTCCCTAGTCGTGGGAGTTTCGAGACAGGGCATCGATACTCCAGAGTAGACTAGTGTATACAGTTGAGACCCCGACGAGGGGCGGTGGCCGGTCTCACAAGCCACCGGTGTCTGTTGGTTCACCTAAGATGTATACAGGTGCTCATTGGGTTATGAGTACACCGGACAGGACTCGCCGGGAACATGCTAGTTGGTCTTATACCTGACGTCAGATAGCAGTTCCCAGGTGACATGTGTACAGGTTAGTTCATCGACCTGGGGATCGTCATTTGTCTCGTGTGAGTTCCCACTGTACTTTGATTACTACCCTACCACGGCTCAAAGGAGTCGTGCAAACAGGTTGTAGTTGGGTACAGTCCCGAGCCACATGGAGGCAGTGAGCGGATCTTCGGGGGTTCGTCTCTCCCGGTATTGGGGGTGAGGTCGCGCTGTGTCTAGGAGAGCCATTACACAAAGACCTTGGCCAAGGCAGGAGATTTACTGGTAGGTATTCCAGTAGTATCTCAGGGTGTTCTGGGCTACACTCCGACACGACTTGTACCGCTTTTGGGGGTCTGACTTTTACCAACCCCCTAGGCCCGCCATGCGATGCTCATAGACGAACGGACCGGACTGTACGGATATTGTCACTGACAGGCTCAGTTGGGTGTCGGGGTGAGCTTCCTCATCGACGTCCCTTTTGGTCAATAGCTGGTAGCCCGTCACGTATTGGCTTATACCTCTGACGTGCTAGTGGTTAAATTCACAGCCATAGTATTGACGAGTCTTTAGAGTCCACCACACTTTCAGTTACTCAAGCTTTCGGGCGAAACGCTGTAGAGGCCGTATGGAGATATGGCAGGGTCCGATCAGATACGTGCGGTATTGCACGGATCAGGATCGGACGGTTTTGTACTAGTGGCCGTATAGTTATATGGCAGCGTTCGATCAGATACGTGCGGTATTGTACGGATCAGGATCGAACGGATTTTACTAGCCGGCTTTGGTTTAAGCCGGTCCTAGTTTATTACAGTGTAGATTTTGTCTCATTGCACTTGTATCCGGACGGAATACAAATGCGGGTGTGTATGCACAGTGTGGGGTTTTCCTGTAATTTATTACGGGACCAGTTTTCTAGAGTTGCCATTTTGCTTTCCGTTCCGGCCGGTTTTTCTTTGTTCTTTCCCGGCCGGACTTTTCTGATGGAGGGGGTAATTTGCAGTTTTGCAAATTACTTTTGTGGAGGGGTTTCATGCATTATGATAGCATCTTTTCTTTTTCCTTCATAATGGTTAGCATCTTTGCTTTATGAGATTTGAAATGGATTTGAGGTTGATTTGAGATTTAGTGATGATTATGTTCTTGGATGTGGTCACCCTCCTCCTTTTACTACACTCATCTCCCTTCTTGCTTCATATTAGTTTTTCCTCCACCATTTTCAATTAGAGATAGTTTTTTTTTTTTCATGGTTGAAGTGAGAAGAAGAAAAAAAGAAAAGAGAGAAAGAAAAAGATGAGAGCTTCACCATGAGAGTTTCATTCTTGATCTTCTTTCCATGCTAGAAAAATGCAAGCACCATTTTTCTAGTCTTGATTCCTCCATCATCCACAAATGGCAACCAACCCCAAAGTGAGACATACATTCTACATTCACTCCCTACAGCATATCTTGAGCATGTCGAGTAGCCGGCTTCATGCGCGAGTTGCCTCGGTATTGAGGTGGGAGCCCGTAAAAGTACCCGGCTTCGTGGTGCCCTTTCCGACGAGGAGGAGACGGACGGAGATCCCGCGAGGAGATCGGATTGGAGATGAAGACCGGAGGACTTGGATCGTCGGTACATCTCTAACCTATCTTGTTAGTTAGCTAGACTAGTTTAATGGTAACGATCCGGGGTTTAGTGCGCGGTGATGCCGGTTTGCTAAGTCCGCAAATTTTAAAGTTTACCACCGTTTCCGCGTTTGGCCGTCGGATTGACGGCCGGGGCGCCGCCGTGCACTTACAGTGGTATCAGAGCCTCGCCGTTAACTTTGTCTAGCTTTTGTGTAATGTGTTTTACGTTTCCGATCGAACAAAATCCCGAAAACACGTATTTCATGCACATCAGTTTCTGTCGAATTTTTTTTGAGTCCAAAAATTTTTCTGGTTGTCTCAGAGTGATGTGCAGGGAATTTTAACCATGCTGAAAAAAATTGGTACCATGATCTCACTATTCCGCCGCGGAAGGGCGGCCAAACCCCTGCTTGGGCCGCTCTTCCGCGGCGGTTTTAACTGTTCACCCCCCCAAATTTTTCCAGTATGTTCCTGAGTTGAAAATGTGGTTTCTGGAATATTAAAATTGGGCCAATTATTTCTGTGAGTGCTACAGTTTTCTTTGGGGCCCACTTGTTAATTGTTTGATCAATCGGAAAATTTTAAACACATTTTTCACAGTATTTACATTATATCTGCGACCGTGAATGTCACTCGATCGGTAAATCCGGTCTAACTGCTATAGCCCGGTTAGACGGATTTGCGAACGTGACTTTCACGTTGATGTTTTATGTTTATGCTGTGATGTTGCGGATCGGTCGTGGGGGATAGCCTGGATGCAATGCTAGTACTGTGTTGTTGTATTATGTACATTTGATATTGCGGGGCGAGCGTCCGACATGTGGACTGCCGTCACTGCCTGTTTGTATTATTATTTTGGGGCACGACCTGGTTGCGGTCGATGTACCCGATGTATGTATATTTTACTTTCTGTACTAGGATTACCCCGCGGAGGGGTGCACGGATAGCCGGGTTCTAGAGGGCAACAAGCCCGCATCTCATGGCATTGAGACGGAGGGGGCTTCACTCTAGGATTGGCGGGCTATTCGCCGCACTCGTAGGGGGTACAGGTTGACCCAGGAGGGGTGCCCAAGTTACCGGATTCCGTGAAGTGCTGGGTGGTCCATTCACGGCGATGAAGGGGGCTGCCTCGCTTCAGGTTTTGGCGGGTAACTTGCCGCGCCCGTAGGGGTCTAGGATTTCATTGCACAGGCTATCCACACGACCAGGGGAACGTCGGGTTTCAGTAGTGGCTCTGTGAAACCCGGGGATCCCAGATATCTGTATTATTTCTGTGATGCTGTTCATTTCTGTGATGTTGCATTTCTTTTCACGCCTTGAGCGAAATATAATATATTGGTATATATATTAGTAGATGTTGTATATGTTTTTCATCCGCGCTAGTCCAGTCCCCGCTCTGTCGTTAGTAAGCTAACCTAACGGGTAATGACGGGACCCAGTGGCGAATGCGGATGGCATATACGTACATCAGTATATTTTCGTTCTTTTTGGTGTGATCAATTGATGGGACTGCATTGATTCGGATCAATGCAAGTTAAAACAAACCTAATCTGATGTTGTTGGAACACTTTTCAAAAAGCTGTTATTGCAAGGACGTTCACTTTTGTTTTGCATCGTGGTATTCATTGGAATATCCTGCTCCTCAGTCGACGAGGCAAGGGCCGAGATCCCTTCACCGGGAGTGACCCCTTGGACAGAAGTTTGCGTCAGGGCATTAACTTCACTATAGCCGATTACTTTTGCTTTGCATCGCGGTATTCATTTGGAATATCCTGCACCCCATTCTACGGGGAAAGAGCCGAGATCCCTTTACCGGGAGTGACCTCTTTAGCAACGGTTTTCGTCACTATATTTTTAAAAGCTATCCGTTCCTTCGACGATATCAAGTTCTTTACGTTAAAGGTTTTCGCCAGAAACCATTCGTAGCCCTCCATCGTTTCATATGGGTGGTCAATAGTATTCAAGCTGTGTATGTTGGCCAAAGTCAAGGCACAGTGATTGGTAGCTATTGGGGTATTCATATGCAGCATAGATAGATGCGTTGGTTTGGGACAGTCGTACTGCCATTTTGGCCAAAGTCAAGGGTATGTACGGGTGGATTCAAATTAACCTGGAGAATGACGGGTAGAACTTGATATGTGACTTATGATATGTTGGCCAAAGTCAAGGTCATAAGAGCATGGGGCAGAAATCACATCGGGAGTTTCAAAAGTACTGAAACTTGCCAGATATGCGCATACCTTCTGGAGTGTGATACCGTGAGCGGATTTCGTCACGTTATCATGCGATGAGAGTTGGATCCCGATTCCCACTGATGAGTTAGTATACTCCTCGGGTGACCCCGACTAATTCTTCTTTAAGGTTTGGAGGAGAATTTGAGGTACAGTGGGAGGATTCCAGATTAGATAAATTGGTAACCATTCTGATCTAGGTTAGAGTGCACGCTGAGTGTTTCTTTTCTCTCTCTCTTTGGCAGCGACCATTGACCCGACCCTAAGATTATGACTCAGTGACCAAGTTGACCGAACCTACTTAACACTGACTTTTGGATTGTCAGAGTTGCAGACCTCATTGCCACTCCTACTTTTACCCTTTTCTCCAGGACACCCCGTATTACTACGAACGTCCACTTCCATTGGACAAAACCATCGTATGGTTAGATACGAACTCGAAGGAATTCGAGGATGGTTTCCGGTTCTGGAGAAAACGGATAGGATTATTCAGATGTCTTTTCTTTTCACCCTCTCTCAGGCTGCGAGTACTCCTTGGTTTAGGAGTAGTACACCTATTCTGCAAATTGGATAGTCTTCTTCCAAACCATAGGCTGGTGCCGACCGGTAGGGAATGAAGAAAACCAGTTAGCCTAAACGGTGTACAGAAGGTATTAAGTTCAGACAAAGCAAGGGATTAGTAAGAGGGCAAAGTAAATTGCGACTGCTATTCGCGACCAAACCAAGTATTTCTTCGCCAATCCTAAATCACCTTTGTATTTCTCCAGGACACTCCGTATCACTACGAAGATCCCATTTTATTGGATAATCCATCGTATGGTTATATACGAACTCGAAAGGAACTTGTTCCAGTTCGGGGATGGATCCTGGTTCAGGAGAAATAGGAATAAAGTACATTCAGGTGTCTTTTATCTTCACCTTCTCTCGCGATGCGAGTGCTCCTAGGATTAGGACAGTACACCCTTTATGCTTTTTGGATAGTCTTCTTCCAAACCATAGGCTGGTGCCGAACGGTAGGGAAGGAAGAAAACCATTTGGCCTAAAGGGGTGTACAGAAGGTAAAGACTAAAGACATATGAAGGGATTTGGAGAGGTGGCAAAGAATTATACGGTTATAGTTGTGAATCTGGATAATGGATGAGGCATTACTAGGAATACCAGGATACCCCAACGAAACATTTCAATGTTTCAGTTTCACTGTGCACTGTTAATGGAAAACTGATTTCCCGATTAGACACTTACTCCAGGGTATGTATTTACCAGGTATGATTCTCACATCTGTATGGTTTTACAGATGATGAGTGGGAGTAAGTTATTGGGAATTGGGTGATCATCCTCATTATATCGGGATTCGTTGTAATTGGCGATATTTGAGGAAATCACCTGGGCTGTTTGCCGGTCGGCAAATATTTGGTTTTGAATATCCGTTGATGTGCACCAATTTCAAATTGATATATCTGTACGTCTATTTTCATAGAGTGAGATATACCTTTTGATATTATGTCGATGACATTTACCTATATCAGTGGATGGTTAGGTAAGGAGCATTAAACAACGGTGTAATTCTTCTTAACCATAAGTACAGTTTTCAACCTACGACACACAGTAAATGAGTCACTAGACTCAAGGGACTTATACAGAGTATTGTATGTTGTCCAGGGTCCATCAGGACAGAGGGGTTGGTCCTCGTACTATATTCGGTTTACTTATGACTTCTCTGGTTTTTAGACAGGTGTTACGTGGAAACACAGGGTCCGAATTTTGAGAAGTTATAGGTATTTGAATAAAGTAGAGAACCAGGTGTTGCAAGTATCGGGATTCTTCAAAGTGATCGAAGATGTAGATACTTGTGTATGGTATTCAGTTGATAGTAATGATAAAGAGAAATTACTTCTCTTTCAGGTTACTCATAATTGGAAGCATTCCTAAGTTGAGTAACGCTAATCGGCCTCCTTCCATTTAGTTGACATGCACTGGAGATAGCTGCATGATTTGAATCTGGTTCAATTAAATCAGTGCCTCTGGTTCTATATTGGATGTAGAACAGTTCATATCTTAACGTTGTTAAGGTACGGGGAGTTGTCCGGCTTATGCTTAAAACCAGACACTGGACAACTCAAGGCACGTTTCTGTAATGGCTGTTTGTGGGTTGACCCAGGCTATGACGCGGGTTGACTTTCTACCATCTTGACTCGCCACAGTTTTAACAAAAATGGATTTTTTCAAAAACAGCAGTGGGAGTATGGTAGAACTGGAAGTGATTCCAGAACCGCAAACGATTACTGAAGATTTGATAAGGAACCTGAAGATTCAATCTGATTTGACATTCCATTGGCCACTCCGCAGATAAGGTGGGTAACTTCAGGCACCCGAGAGGTACTTCGGTAGCCTCAAGGACGGTGACAGGGAAGTTCTTGTTTACCCACACTTGCCATTGTTGTTGTTCCAGGCTGCGAGACCCGGCAGGAGGATGAGTATAGCGTCGTTCTGAACTAGCTTCAGAAGTGTACGTGTATATGACTCTGCCAGAGGGTTGTCGTAGTCAGTGGGAGCAGCGGAAGCATTGGTGGACATCAGGCTTATGTCTATTTATAGACTAAAGCAGATGTAGCGGAGATAGATCATCTGTTTCTGATGTGACAGTCATAGGTTTGACGTCATCAGAATAGGGGATGGATCTGTTGAGAAGGTAGTAGGAAGTGATATTCCTATACTACGATCGGTTAGACTTTGGTTGTCACACAGTGGTTCCTCCACACAGGACTTGGATATTATATCAGACATACTGGTTACTAGATCTATGGTTTTAGATCTAGATTTGGGTGGTTTCCCAATCTGGGTACTTAGACAGCATTCTGAGAGTATTTAGAATGGACGACTCCTGGCACGGTAGTATACCTGCAGGTAATGGAGTCACCCTCTCCAAAGGTGTCTTATAGACTAAAGTAGAGAGGGATGTACATGATTGGCAGATCATTTGCTTAGGCAATTGAGTCAATCATGAGATGTCAAGTACCACACCAGATGTTGTTCTTGCAGTAGATGCAATAAGTTGACATTGATCCAATCCTGGAGAAACAGTCGGAAGCAGTTTAAGAACATAAGTGGCTGTTCTAGGGATATGATAACGAAAGCCCCATTCGAGAGACAGTTATCATTTCAGGCTTCCAAGGTGACCTGGACGACAAGGAGGTTGTCAGAGTTATAGTTTTTCCCTCTGACGAGGGGCAGTATTTTGGACGGGTGGTCCAAGGCAATACTGAGGGTGGCATGGCGCAGGATACTGATTAAGTTCAGTTGACGATACAGTCTAAGAAGTTTGGATTTGGAGTTCATTTATGAGCTAAGTCCCATCAGACATCCAGACATTCTAAGACAGGTATTGCTCATTTCGGGAGATGGTTTTCTCCGCGAACTTGAGATATAGAGAGACATAGAAAGAAACATCAAGGCGGATCCACTCACTGAGGCTATTCCTCGACCGCAATAGTTTCGCAAACGGATTTTGTGAGACTGACTAGTAGAGGAGTTGGGTGTTCGGTATCACACGGGCTGTGAGTATGCGACATCGCAATAATTAGCCTTGAGTGCAAGTGGGAGATTGTTGGAGATAGTGCCCTCAGAGTCAATTATTGGATCACAGGCACGTGATTGCAATGATTGAGGGAGGACCTATCCCGGTAGGACAGTCTTACTCAAGATGATAGTATGCTATCTGGTTTACCTTTATCATCGTGCACTGCTTTAAGTGACCTGACATGTCGCTATTGCACGTTGATAGAGCCCCTAGGATTCTTGCTTGACTGCCAGCAGTATGAGAGCGATCATATAAGTGAGAGCTGGAGTCTATAAGCACATCCTTAAAAGGTCCCTAGTCGTGGGAGTTTCGAGACAGGGCATCGATACTCCAGAGTAGACTAGTGTATACAGTTGAGACCCCGACGAGGGGCGGTGGCCGGTCTCACAAGCCACCGGTGTCTGTTGGTTCACCTAAGATGTATACAGGTGCTCATTGGGTTATGAGTACACCGGACAGGACTCGCCGGGAACATGCTAGTTGGTCTTATACCTGACGTCAGATAGCAGTTCCCAGGTGACATGTGTACAGGTTAGTTCATCGACCTGGGGATCGTCATTTGTCTCGTGTGAGTTCCCACTGTACTTTGATTACTACCCTACCACGGCTCAAAGGAGTCGTGCAAACAGGTTGTAGTTGGGTACAGTCCCGAGCCACATGGAGGCAGTGAGCGGATCTTCGGGGGTTCGTCTCTCCCGGTATTGGGGGTGAGGTCGCGCTGTGTCTAGGAGAGCCATTACACAAAGACCTTGGCCAAGGCAGGAGATTTACTGGTAGGTATTCCAGTAGTATCTCAGGGTGTTCTGGGCTACACTCCGACACGACTTGTACCGCTTTTGGGGGTCTGACTTTTACCAACCCCCTAGGCCCGCCATGCGATGCTCATAGACGAACGGACCGGACTGTACGGATATTGTCACTGACAGGCTCAGTTGGGTGTCGGGGTGAGCTTCCTCATCGACGTCCCTTTTGGTCAATAGCTGGTAGCCCGTCACGTATTGGCTTATACCTCTGACGTGCTAGTGGTTAAATCCACAGCCATAGTATTGACGAGTCTTTAGAGTCCACCACACTTTCAGTTACTCAAGCTTTCGGGCGAAACGCTGTAGAGGCCGTATGGAGATATGGCAGGGTCCGATCAGATACGTGCGGTATTGCACGGATCAGGATCGGACGGTTTTGTACTAGTGGCCGTATAGTTATATGGCAGCGTTCGATCAGATACGTGCGGTATTGTACGGATCAGGATCGAACGGATTTTACTAGCCGGCTTTGGTTTAAGCCGGTCCTAGTTTAGTACAGTGTAGATTTTGTCTCATTGCACTTGTATCCGGACGGAATACAAATGCGGGTGTGTATGCACAGTGTGGGGTTTTCCTGTAATTTATTACGGGACCAGTTTTCTAGAGTTGCCATTTTGCTTTCCGTTCCGGCCGGTTTTTCTTTGTTCTTTCCCGGCCGGACTTTTCTGATGGAGGGGGTAATTTGCAGTTTTGCAAATTACTTTTGTGGAGGGGTTTCATGCATTATGATAGCATCTTTTCTTTTTCCTTCATAATGGTTAGCATCTTTGCTTTATGAGATTTGAAATGGATTTGAGGTTGATTTGAGATTTAGTGATGATTATGTTCTTGGATGTGGTCACCCTCCTCCTTTTACTACACTCACCTCCCTTCTTGCTTCATATTAGTTTTTCCTCCACCATTTTCAATTAGAGATAGTTTTTTTTTTCATGGTTGAAGTGAGAAGAAGAAAAAAGAAAAGAGAGAAAGAAAAAGATGAGAGCTTCACCATGAGAGTTTCATTCTTGATCTTCTTTCCATGCTAGAAAAATGCAAGCACCATTTTTCTAGTCTTGATTCCTCCATCATCCACAAATGGCAACCAACCCCAAAGTGAGACATACATTCTACATTCACTCCCTACAGCATATCTTGAGCATGTCGAGTAGCCGGCTTCATGCGCGAGTTGTCTCGGTATTGAGGTGGGAGCCCGTAAAAGTACCCGGCTTCGTGGTGCCCTTTCCGACGAGGAGGAGACGGACAGAGATCCCGCGAGGAGATCGGATTGGAGATGAAGACCGGAGGACTTGGATCGTCGGTACATCTCTAACCTATCTTGTTAGTTAGCTAGACTAGTTTAATGGTAACGATCCGGGGTTTAGTGCGCGGTGGTGCCGGTTTGCTAAGTCTGCAAATTTTAAAGTTTACCACCGTTTCCGCGTTTGGCCGTCGGATTGACGGCCGGGGCGCCGCCGTGCACTTACATTTCCCACGGGGTCAGGATTGACATAGGCCATGTTCCTCGTGACCAGGAATTTGCTCTGGATGCTTCCCACGGGGTCGGTTTGACATAGCCGTGTTCTGCGAGGACCAGGCTCTGCTCTGGACGTTTCCTACGGGGTCAGGATTGACATAGGCCGTGTTCCACGTGACCAGGAATTTGCTCTGGATGCTTCCCACGGGGTCGGATTGACATAGCAGTATTCTGCGAGGACCAGGCTCCACTCTGGACGTTTCCCACAGGGTCAGGATTGACATAGGCCGTGTTCCACGTGTCCAGAAATTTGCTCTGGATGGTTCCCACAGGGTCAGGATTGACATAGGCCGCGTTCTACGAAACCAGAAAGGGTTGACTTTATCCGCATTTCACGGAGTCGGGATTTGACTCTCGGTTATCTGTGCACTGCCGCGTCATGGAACTGGGAGTTTCCGCGGTTCCGCTTTGCTTGATGTTGCGTTTGTTGTAATGAGACGAATGTTGGGATGATCTCCAGGCTGTCTGTGAACCGTCGAGATTTAGCTTCTTTTTCTGATGGAACCTGGGAGGGAAGGTGTGATTCCTTCTTTGTTTGTGCCCCTAGATTGTATACAGGGATCGATGTGATATTACCTGTTGGGCAAAAGTTTCTTTTTATATATTTTTCTTTCCGCGATTCTCTATCATTTCAGCTTTTATATCGCGAAGGTCACGATTGCCCAATCATTTCGGCTATTTTTCGCGTGCCCAATCATTTCGACTATTTTGCATGCATACACTTTTACTTGCTGATTTTATTTGCAAGTTGCCCAATCATTTCAGCTATTTCGTATGCATATATGGCTCGCTGGCTTTTTGCCACGAGTTTTGGGATTTGACACCGATTTCGGCATCAGCATCGCTGCAACTGGGATATTGCCAGGAACAAATCATCATTTGCCTTCGTCGATGTCGAACAAAGTTGGCTTAGTAGACAGAGTTAGGATCCTGTCGACTAAGGCTTTTGACTTCATGAGCCGTAAGGGTCTCATAAAGGTATTTCTCCCTACGAGTCGTGAGGATCTCGTAGGTGCGTTTTCTCCTTAGGGATTGTGAGGATTCCCAAGTGTATGGTCTCTTATAAGTCGTAAGGATCTTATAAGAGTGCTTTCTCCTTATAAATCGAGAGGACTTACAAAGGTTGTTCACTGTGCAAACATATCCCTAGTCACGGATGGGAATTTGTTAGGGAAATGTTTATTCGCGCCCATGGATTGTATACAAGGGTCAGCATTGAACCGCTTGTAGGGCAGTATTGGAGGTTGTGATGGCTGCTTAAGAACAGGTTCAGATCCCTGTAGCTTAAGGCTTTTGAATCCTATAAGCCGTGAGGGTCTCATAGGGGGGTTCTCCTTGCGAGTCGTGAGGATCTCGCAAGTGTAATTTCCCCTTAGGAATCGTGGGGATCCTTAAGTGTGTTGCTCCCTTGTGAGTCGTAAGGATCTCACGCAGGTGGTTTCTCCTCACAAGGTCGAGAGGACCTTGCAAGTGTCTTTTAACGAGACTGCGCCCTTTCGGGTTTTCACAAAACTCGTCGGTAGCCCTGCTGTTTTTACTCACGGAGCCCTTTTGAGTTTTCATCCGTGCCCATTTTGCTTATGGACATACCATTTTTTTTTGTCAGCTTTGGGATGCTGCAGTCCACAGTAGTTTATCGACGTCTCTGTCAACAGCCAATTTTAAGACATAGTGGTCCATTGTTAGTTTAAGAACGTTTCGGTCCGACGCCAGTTTTAGGACATAGTGGTCCATTGTTAGTTTAAAGACGTTTCAGTCTGACGAAAAGGAAGCCGGCTACTACTTACAGAGCTCAGGCTTAGAAAGATAGCGAGAGGACATAGGCGTCGTCATCTATCGTTGACCTAGGCCGTGACTCGTTAGGTGTAGTACTTCTTTAGGAAGCGACCGTTTATTAGCCTGAAAGGTCTTTCACCATGCATGTCCATGAGTAGATATGCTCCACCCTGGTAAAGTTTATCTATGATATACGGGCCTTCATAGTTCGGCTCGAATTTCCCCCGCTTGGCATGATTGGGGATCATAGGCCTTTTGATCACTAGCACGAGTTCGTCTTGGCGAAATGTTCTCGGCCTAGTCAATCTCTCATATGAGCACGTCATCTTTGCTTTATAAGCCTCCAGATTTTGCTGTACCATGAGCCTGGTTTCATCAAGGGCATCGAGCTCCTTAAGCCGAAGGTGAGCATTTTCTTCGTCTGTTAGCTCGTAGTGAACCGCCACTCGTAGAGAGGGTAACTCTATCGCTTCTGTGCCGAATACCAATGCATACGGTGTTGTGTTTGTGGCTGTTTAGAACGTAGTTCGATATGCCCAAAGAGCTTCGTGCAGTCTCTCATGCCAGTCCCTCTTATTTCGAAACACCGACTTTTTCACGATCTTCGTCAAGGTCTTGTTGAAAGTCTCAGCTAGACCGTTAGCTCGGGGGTTATAGACCGAAGAGTATCTCCAGTCTATGTTATGCTGTTGCGCGAAGCGGCTGATCTTGTGGCTCTTATAGGCTGGTCCGTTATCGAAGATAATCCGTCGCGGACTGCCGAACCGATAAATGACGTGTGTTTTGAAGAAATAGATAATATTCTCCGTCTTCACCTCCCTCAGCGGTACTGCTTCTGTCCACTTGGAGAAGTAATCAATTGTTGCCAAAATGAACCGATGTCCTCTGGACGATGCTGGTTCGATGGGGCCAATTATGTCAGTCCCCCACATTTCAAACGGCCAGCTAGCCACCGTTGGATGTAGTGGATTTGGATGCTGGTGAATAAAGTCTCCGTGAATTTGGCATGAGTGGCACTGCTTCACGTATTCGAGGCAGTCTTGGATCATTGTGGGCCAATAGTAGCCCATCCTTTTGATCTTTAGTTTCATCTTTGGGCCGGCTTGGTGAGAACCGTATAGTCCATCATGAGTTTCTTGGACGACTCTCTTTGCCTCTTCAGGTCCCAGGCATCTTAGCCACAAAGAGTCAAACGATCTCTTATACAGAGTATCATTGACGAATGCAAAAGAAAGAGCTCGTTTCATGAGATGATGTCTCGAGGATGCATTTTCAGGTGTTCGACGGGATTTGAAGTAATCTATAAAGACTTCTCTCCAATCCTTAGCCTTTTCCCGGTCTTTTATTTGCAGAGTCGTATGCTCGGTCGCTTCCTTTTCTTCGGACAACTCCGGAGATATTTCTGCTGGTGCAAGAACCCGGCGGCTTTGCACAACGATCCTCACGTTATCGAGATTTTCGTCAGCCAGTTCTTTAGTGAGCTTGGCTAATGCATCCGCTTTGCTATTTTCCGCATGCGGTATGCTTTCCAAGGTGTAGGAAGAAATTTGAGTTAGCAGTCGCTGTACACTCTCGCCGTACTTCACCAGTTCTGGCTTGCACGTTTGATAGTCGCCGTTTACTTGACTAACGACCAGTTGGGAGTCTCCATATATGAGGAGGTTTTCAATTCCCATGTCGATAGTGATCTCAAGACCTGCTATCAAAGCTTCGTATTCGGCTTCATTATTCGTCCTCGGTTCTGTTAAGGAGAAGGCAAAGTGCATTATCTCTCCTTGTGGAGTCACGAAGATGAGGCCTACCCCTGATTTGATTATGGGGGTGCTTTGTTTGTGCTTCTTCATGGAAGATGCTCCATCGAAGTAGAGTTCCCATTGGGTATCATTCTCTCTTCTTTCCCCGTCGATTGTGTCAAACGCGTGTTCGTCTGGAAATTCGTAGTTCAAGGGAGAGTCGGCAGGTATCGGATGCTCGGCGAGGAAGTCGGCGATAGCCTGACCTTTCACTGCCTTGAGAGGACAATAAGTTATTGAGAATTCCATCAAGAGCAGGGCTCATTTAGCGATTCGTCCTGTTAATGTGGCTTTCGACATCAAGTATTTGAGAGGATCCACCTTCGATATTAGATAGACCTCATGTGCCAACGCGTAGTGTCTGAGCTTCGTCATCGCGAAGATCAACGCCAGACAGTGTTTTTCGATAGGAGAGTAATTGCTTTCTGCCCCCAGTAGAACTCGACTTAAATAGTAGAGGGCTTTTTCCTTTCCTTGGTCATTCTCTTATGTCCACAGCACGTCCAAGGAACCTTCGAGGGCTGTCGAATATAGGACGAGAGGTTTTCCTTTAACGGGAGCAGCCAGTACAGGCGGATTCTGCAGATATTGCTTGATTTCGTCCAGTGCGCTTTGGCATTTGCGATCCCAGACGAACGAGGTTCCCTTCTTCATTAGGTGACTGTAAGGGCGACACTTGCCAAAGAGGTTAGCTATGAACCTCCGGATATATGCGAGCTTTCCTTGGAGAGACTGCAGCTGCTTGAGAGTTCTTGGCGGAGGTATTTCCATAATCGCCTTGATCTTCGACGAGTCTATCTCGATGCCTCGGTGGCGGACGACGAATCCTAGGAATTTGCCTGAGGAAACCCCGAACGCGCATTTGAGAGGGTTCATCTTCAAGTTATATTTCCGAAGGCGATGAAACATGATCTTCAGATGCTCTAAATGTTCCTCATATGATTTACTTCTAACTACGAGGTAGTCGATATAGCATTTGACGATTTCATGTATGAGGTCATCGAAAATTCTCGCCATGGCCCTCTGATAGGTCGCACCGGTGTTCTTTAGACCGAAGGGCATCACCTTGTAGCAGAATATGCCCAAAGGGGTCCGGAAAGCGGTATGATTCTGGTCTTCAGGATGCATCTTTATCTGGTTGTATCCTGATGAGCCGTCCATGAAGGAGAAGACTTCGTGCGTGGACGTGTTATCTATCATCAGCTCGGTGACCGGCACTGGAAAGTCGTCCTTCGGGCAAGCTTTGTTGAGATCCCGAAAATCTACGCATACGCGCACCGTCCCATTTTTCTTCATCACTGGGACGATGTTGGCGATCCAATCAGGATATTGAACCTCTTGGATAAAACCAGAGTCGATTAGTTTCTTGACCTCGGCGTTGATGCTCATCTCAAGCTCGAGCTGCATTCTTCTCGGTGCTTGTTTGATCGGTTTGACGTCTGGAGAAATTGCCAATTTGTGGACAGCAATCTCTGGATCGAGTCCTGGCATCTCGGAATAGTTCCATGCAAAACAGTCTTTATACTGCATGAGTATGTCTTTTAGCGTAGCCACCTTTTCTTCAGACAAAAGCTCACTGACGAATGTCGGCCGTGGGTCGTTCGCCGTTCCCAAGTCGATTTTCCTGAGGTCATCTGCAGTAGTATGTATCCCATCTTCCAGCTCTTTTGACGCCGGTGGAAACTCTGAGATCACCTCGTCATCATTGTTTTCGAAGCACCAGGGGAGGTCATCCATATTCTCGGGCTCTTCTTCTGACAGCGTTATCACGTGGCAGGTACGAGATCGCTTCCAAGACCAATATTGATCTGGTTCCATTCTCGCTGCATACGGGGCTATCGGTTCATACTTCTGCGGCGGGATCACCCTCCAACAGTTGGATAAAGCGAACCTTCCGAGTTGATATTGGTATTCAACCCAGTTCTTGAAGGTGAAGCAGTCTTCGAGATGATGCCCTATTGCTTGGTGATAAGAGCAATAGTTTGGGTGAGAGACCTCGTCTGCTTGCTCGGGATGCTTGGACTCCGGGAGTGTCATCATCCGGTGTTTCATGACAAGATCGAATATCTTCTTTGTCTTTCCTTAAGGAAAAGAATATTCTCGACCCATCTTCTTTATAAGAGACGAATCTTGGTTGCTCGATTCTCGATCGCGTGGCTTCTTTATCCCGCTTTATCGCTGTCGAACGTTTTTCCCGTTCTTTGGTTTATTTTTGCCTCTGCGTCGGGTCTTTTGTATGACGGGCTGGCGACGAAAGGCATCGTCACTTTCTGCAGCCTGCTGAAGGAGGCGCTGCGTCCTGGCTTTCTCGTAGATGGCCATTTCGCGATTATGATCGTCTCGAACCTTTTGACCCGCTTCCCTTATAAGCTTGTCCATTTGTTCTTCGAACGATGGGCTTGGCATTTTTGCTAGAGGAGCTCGTTTTGGTTCAGGTTTAACATCTTCCCACAGAGTATCTCCTTCTTCATCAAAGTCATGTATGACGTAGCAGCCGCGGAATCGCTCCCGTTTCTTAGATTGAACATATCCAAGCCCGATCGTTTCCATTCTCCCATTGGGCAACTTTCGTTGAGTTCCGGGGACGCTCCAGATCCTGTTGTAGAACTGAGCTTGTCGAGCAGTCTGCTTAAGGGGTACGCCTTGGCGCCTCAACAGTCTTTTTAATCCGTCTGTGTAATATCTAGGCAGACGGATGGGCTGAATCCTGTCAACTGTAGAATCCGCGCCATGCCAGATTTCTTTCTCCACTTTGGTTTCCCCGGATCGGTAGAATAGGATCGCCTTTTCACCCTTTCGCCTGGGAGGGACGTAGAATGTCTGCAGTTCCTGCACACTATAGGTATTAAGTGCATCGAGCTCTTTATAATGCTCCCGCTGAACCATGGTGATTTGCAAACTCCGATCATCATCAGCAAAGGCTTGAATTGATTGCCGAACAGAAAATACGGCATTGACTTCATCTTCCGAGTCGCTGTCGAAGATCAACATAGGAGTGGACGGTCCCGGCTTGTTGTACTGGGGCAGATCTGAATAAACTATTTCTTTTTCCTCCTCGGTATCACTCCCGAAGACCGGAATAGTGGTGATAGCTTTGTTCTTCGGTTTATAGCATCTCTCCGTGTCCTCAAAGTCTGGCAGGAAATACTTCGCATCCTCATATTTGTGAACTTCGTTTACGGAGAACGGGTTAAGCTCCCCTGTTACGGTATACTCGAGACCATCCTTGAAATATTTCATACACTGATATTGTGTAGAGGGGATGATGTTGTACTCATGTAACCAAGGCCGGCCGAGCAAAGCGTTATAACATGTCTTGGCGTCAATGACGTGGAACTTGATATCGGTGATGAGCAGCCCAAAGCATAACGTCAGTATCACGGACCTAAGCGTCCGTGATGACTGAGAGTCGAAACCGAAGATAGTGATCTTATCCCGAGCGAAGTGTTGAACGCTCATGCATATCTCCTTCAACACTCTTACATTGAGGAGGTTAACGAAGGACCCATTGTCAACCAGGATTTTTCCTGCCTTGATATCATGACAGTATCCGGAGATATAAAGGGGACGGTTATGCTTGTTAGTTGTATGTATGTCCTAGAGGCCATTATTGTACAGATGATGTATATTATATTGGATGCTTGGACATATATAGAGATGACTTTCTTGCTCGATCTGATAGTATGCTATCTGGTTACTCTTTATCTTAACATGTATACTAGTCTCTATAAACTGTCTTATGGTTACATGTTGGTAAAGCCCTTAGGATGTGTACTTGACTACCTGGACTATGATGCAGATCATACTAGTGGGGACATGGTAGTCCATAGGTACATCCTTCAAGGTCCCTAGTCGTGGGTGTATCGAGACGGGGCATCGATATACCAGTGTAGACTAGCGTATACACTTCTCGACCCATGAGATGGGCGATGGATGATCCCATATCCATTGGTGTTTGACATCAGAGATGGTATACGGGTGCTCAGTGGAGACTGGGTACACTGGACGGACTCGCCGAGAACTCCCAGATGGTATTATACCTCACGTCAGATGGCAGTTCTCAGGTGACACTTGTGCAGGTTAGTCTGTAGACCCGAGATCGTCATAGAGTATTGTGTGATTCCCACTGTGCTTTGATCTCCACCTTACCACGTCCATGAGGGCGTGCAAAACGGTGGTCTTTGGGTACAGTCCCGAATCACATGGAGGCAATGAGCGATAGGAGGGGTTTCGTCTCTCCCGGTATTGGGGGTTGATGTTGCGCTGTGCTCGATTGGCCGTAACAGGGAAGTCCCTGGCCAGGGCTGATCAGAGATTTGCTGGTAAGTGTTACCAGTAGTTTCTCGACCCGTTATGAGCCTCACATCGGCACGACTTATCGGTTATTGGGGTCTGACGTTTACCACCCTTAGACTTGATATGCGACATATCAGACGAACAGACCGGACTGTACGGTAAGTGTTACTGGTTGGATTCACAGGAGTGTGAGCGGGCTAGCTCGTCGATCTTCTGATCGCTCAATACCTGGATGGCCGTTACGTTTAGCAGACCGCTTGCGGCTTGTGGGTGCTTGATATGATCATCATCTGCTACCGGCGTATTGACGAGTCTTTAGAGTCCTACACAGAGGTTTCCTGGCTCAAGCGAAATGAAATAGGAGAGCATATGAGATATGTGCGGGACCGAGAATAATGCGTGTATGTAATACCGTATTTCATTCTCGCGATGAATGTTTCGATTGGTTGTATGCGATATAACCTAGTTGTCGAATCATTGATTCGATAAATCGATACATTGTATACTAGTCGGTTATGTGCGACATGACCGGATCATTGAATCAAGTGTTGATTTAATAATTTAATGTATAATTATATATTTGATATATTAATTTGCATTAACTAGTATTGGTTCATTTTAAAAGGATTTTCTCACTTGAAGTGCACATTGTATATGTGATATGCTTTTGTGTGCACTTGATTGTATCATGTTTGATGATACATATTTACTTGGGTTTGTGCAAAGAATTAAACCATGGTTATGATAATGGTTAGGGTTTTGAGTTATTCATCTATTTATTTATCCATTCTTTATTTATTTAAATGGATAAAAGAAAAGAAAATGGTTTCTTTTTATCATGAAGCTTGTTGAAGCTTCATGAAGCTTTGACTAAAGAGACCATTTTGTCTTCATGCTTAACCCTAACCATTCCCACTTACCATGGTCTATTCTCTACACTTAACCTTAGTTAGGATATGATAAGTATTGATTTCTTTTCTATTATGAAAATAACTTATCATATTCTTTCTTCTTCTTGATCATCTTCTTCTTCAAGAAAAGCTTAAGCCCATCAATGGCAACTTGAGCAAAAGTGAGTGAAATCCAATTCTAAAGTGAACCCACCTCCTATTTCTTCACCCTCTACCTCTTGCCAAGTTGTTTTGGGTGTTTTCTTCACAAGTTTCACAACTTGGTGAAGTTGGAGCTTGAACTTGTGCAACCTCGACGTAGATCATCTTCGGCACGAAGCCGACGACCTAGTCCGCCCAATTCTCCGATGAAGCCGACGTTTGAGTTCGGGATTCAAGATGGACAGCGAGAGGACGCCTACGTGAAGCTTACGAAGTGGAGAAACGGATCTACAAAGGTTGTAGCCTCTCTCCTTTAGTTAAGATGTTAACTAGTTTCGTTTTTCGCCCAATCTCTAGTCAACGATCCGTGTTAGGGTTTCTCGGCACCCATAAAATTTGAAATTGGCATGGTTGATGCCTTGTGAGACCTCTTGAGAGTGCCTAGGAACCCAACAGTGGTATCAGAGCCTAGATAGAGCCTTAGGCGAAGTCTAGACGACGTTTGAAACCCGAACGAACCCGAAACCCTAAAACCCAAGTGCTCTCTGGACTTTTTCTAAAAACTGGGATTTTTCTAGATTAAAAATGCTTAAAAAATTCAGCAGGGAATTCTAAGAATTACGGTGAAAATTTTTTCCAATGAACAGTAAAGTGTGCGGCGGAACCGCGGCAGAAGCATGGATTCGGCGGCGGTTCCGCGGCCTAATGATGACGTCAGCCCTCCTACTTTGCACAGTAATTCATCATTTCAGCAGCTGAGTTTTATGGGTATTTTTAATATTTATTCAAGAGTTGAATTTTCTGGGGTGTTTTAGAGCTTCGATATTTCGACCGGATTATCAAATTTCGTCATTGTGTATTTCCGGATGACTTTAGAATATGTTAAAAAGTTCGACCGGATATAAATACCCAACTTTTCCCCTGCCGGAAAATATCCAAGTGTTGGATTTTTGTATGGTTTAAGGACGTTCTGAGTAGTGCAAGTAACGCAATGGTCTCTCTAGAAGACAACAAACCTTAACTCGATTATGTGACCGTCTTGAACTGCCCTTTGAACCTTCGGGTTTGGGGCAGTACGGCGTGCCACATGTGAGGCGTTGGCTTGACCCTTCTACGGCTGGACCGTTGGTACTGAGGCATGAAGTGAATGTCTTTGAACCTATTTCATGTGTTGAACGGTTTCGGGAAAACTTGGGTGTTCGAATGTTCGATCGGAAAGTTTAATATATTCTATTTATTCGGAAGGGATACAATAATTGGAATTCACAAACAGTTATGAGATAACTGAATGAATGTTATAAATCTAGCGGTTTAGTTTCACTTGATATTGAAAAGAGTTTTCGATAATGAGACTAAAATGCGGGGTTTATAACTGTTAGGCATGTGATGTCTAAGTATTTCATTTGATTAGGCATGTGATGTCTAAAAGGGTTGCGGATTCCAACTGTTGTAGTTTTACACTTTCTTTTCTGTGGCCGTAAGTGTAATATGTGTTATCGCCGGTTTCGTTGCTATATGTCAACGACAATTGGGATGCGCATATTTACTTACGTTGATGACATGTGATGTTATGTGTTGCTGGATATGTTATATTGGATCGTCGTGTTCGAATAGCCGGGGGTTTTTATGTGAGATGAGTGTTTTTCATTTTCATTCATGTAAAAACTTGTATGTAATATTCTTTTATTTGGGGCTCTTCCAGGTTGCGGAAGATGTCACCCTTTGTATATTATTTACTTTTCCGCATTAGGATAGACCCAAGGAGGGGAGCACAAGTAACCGGGTTCTGGGGTTCAGTGGGAGACCAACTCGAGGAGTCGAGTCCGGGTCTTCTAACCCTAGAATTGGTAGGGTTGCTTGCCGCTCTCGTAGGGGTCTAGGGGTGTGGGATTGGCTATTCATCACGACCGTGGAATCCGTGTTTTATACTGGCTCGTATTCAAAACACGGACGCCCTAGTATATCCAATGTTTCATATGTTTCTTCTGCTGCTTTATCTGTGATGTGATCATGTGATGTTCTGTGATAGATACAGTATATAGTATATATGATATATTATATAGACGTTACTTATGTTTTGCACCCGCACTAGCCCTGCCCTGCTCTGTCGTTAGTTACCTAACCTAACGGTGCACGAGGGGACATCCAGGCGAATGCGGATGGCATAAGTGTACGTCGTATTTATCTGTGATGTTTAGGTGACTTAAATGATGGGACTTCATTAATGTGATTAATGAAAGAAAAGAAACCTAAGATGTTGTAGAATCAAATTTTAAAACAAAACAGGTAGCGACAGTTCTTGCTTTGCATAGCGGTATATATGATATACCCTGCACCTTATTCGATGAGGAAAGGACCGAGATCCCTTCACCGGGAGTGACTCCTTTAGCAATAACTGGCAGATGCTACACACTCGGTTTGACTTTTGATTGCTTCTATAGTTTCTGCTTTGCACAGTGATATATTTGATATATCCCGCACCTCATTCGACGGGGAAAGGGCCGACGATCCCTTCACCGGGAGTGACCCCTTTAGCAAAACTACAAAAGCCTCAAAATCACTCCATTTCAAAACTTCATTTTGATTCTACAACGATATAAAGTTCATTACGCAATAGGTTTTCAAAAAAAAAAAAAACCTGACGTAGCCCTCCGTCATTTCAGATAAAGACTATTTAGTATTCGTGCTACGTTTGTTGACCTCTGTCAAGGCGTAGTGTGCGGTAGCTAACTAGTAATTATCTGCAAAGCATGTGATGTGATTGGATTAGGGTAGTCATACGACCTTGTTGACCTCTGTCAAGGGTCGTGCGAGTGGGTTTGATTCAATCAAGAAATGACGGGTTGAACTTGACTAGTGCACTATGATTTGTTGACCTCTGTCAAGGTCATGGCACACCCCGCACCTCATTCGACGAGGAAAGGGCCGACGATCCCTTCACCGGGAGTGACCCCTTTAGCAAAACTACAAAAGCCTCAAAATCACTCCATTTCAAAACTTCATTTTGATTCTACAACGATATAAAGTTCATTACGCAATAGGTTTTCAAAAAAAAAAAACCTGACGTAGCCCTCCGTCATTTCAGATAAAGACTATTTAGTATTCGTGCTGCGTTTGTTGACCTCTGTCAAGGCGTAGTATGCGGTAGCTAACTAGTAATTATCTGCAAAGCATGTGATGTGATTGGATTAGGGTAGTCATACGACCTTGTTGACCTCTGTCAAGGGTCGTGCGAGTGGGTTTGATTCAATCAAGAAATGACGGGTTGAACTTGACTAGTGCACTATGATTTGTTGACCTCTGTCAAGGTCATGGCACACTAGGGGCAAAATATTATCGGGAATTTCAAGTGTTGAAATTTGTAATGAGATTGCATACCTTCTATGAGATAGTTGGATCCCGATACCCACTGCGAATAAGAGTTACTCCTGGGAGAGTTTTGCACACTACAATTAGCCGATCAAGTAGGTGTCTAGAAAGGTGTCAACGGGGTTACGCCTCTGGGAAAACGAGGTTTACTTTAATTAGGTTCGTGCGAAAGCACGGGAAACCTCCCTCAAAGTACCGACACTGGCCTGGCTGAAAGATCGACGAAGTTGTAGGGTATAATTAATCCCGGCTAGTCTTTCCTTTTAGGGTTTGAAGGAAGATTTGATAAAAAAACAGTGGGAGCCATCCTGATTAGATAAGATAATAACCAATCTGATCTTGCACGAGCATACGCTAAAGTGTTTTCTTCTCTCTCTCTCCAGGTAGCGACCATTTCATGCCCTAATAAAGATAATAATATGGATGTATTGACCGAACCCGCATGTTATACTGTGCAGAGGAACGTTGAACCCGTTCGATCTTATAAGTGTTATAAGAATGAATAGGAAACAGGAGAATATCTGGATTCTCACATCGCCCAAACGGAGAACATGCATGTTGATGCATCATCTTCGGGTGTGTTTGTCATTGAGAACTGTTTCTCAGTTCACCCTACGTCCTGGGTATTAGATACCGGATCAGGATCCCACATATGTAAGATGTTACATGGGCTACGTAAAGGTAGAGAACTGGGAAAAGGTGATCATTCCGTTCAAGTAGGGAACGGTGCAAGTATTGCAGCCAAAGCAGTTGGCGAATATCACCTTGTATTGCCAAGTCGTAATACAATGATTCTAAATGAGTGTTATTATATACCGAACATGATGTGCAACATTATATCAGTTTCTTTATTAAGTAAAGAAGGATATAATTTTGTAGTAAAGGATAATGTTATGAACATATTCCAAGATCAAAAGTTGATTGCATCAGGCTCGTTACATAATGGCATATTCATTTTAAATCAGAATACAGTCCTCAATATACAAAACACACACAAGAGGAAAAGTTCAGAAATGAACGAATCCTTCTTGTGGCATTGTAGACTTGGTCATATCAGTGCGACACGACTGGCTAAGCTACATAAGGATGGTTATTTGAATCCGTTCGAATTATCATCTTATGATACTTGTCATTCATGTCTCAAAGGAAAAATGACCAAAGCTCCGTTTAGTGGACACGGAGAAAGAGTTAATGAACTCTTAGGACTAATACATAGTGATGTATGCGGTCCCATGTCTACGCATGCCAGGAACGGTTCTTCCTACTTCATTACATTCACTGACGATCTCTCTAGATTCGGACATGTGTTCCTGATGAAACACAAGTCTGAAGCTTTTGAGAAATTCAGAGAATATAAGCACGAAGTAGAAAAACAAACGGGCAAAAGTATTAAGATCCTTCGATCTGATCGAGGAGGAGAATACTTAAGCAATGAGTTCCTAGATTATCTAAAAGAGAATGGGATTCTCTCTCAGCTTACTCCTCCTTATACACCACAGCACAACGGTGTATCAGAGCGGAGGAATCGCACCCTATTAGATATGGTGCGCTCTATGATGAGCACAGCTGAGTTACCTAGTTCCTTCTGGGGGTATGCGCTTGAGACAGCTGCATACCTATTGAATCAAGTTCCAACTAAATCTGTACCTACCACACCATATGAGATATGGAGTGGGAAGAGACCATGTCTTAAACGAGTTAAGATATGGGGTTGTCTGGCCTATTTCAAAAGGCAAAATCCAGACAAACTCGAGGCACGGTCAGTTCTATGTAAGTTTGTGGGATATCCTAAACATTCAAATGGATATTTTTTCTACCACAGTGAACAACAAAAAGTGTTTATTGCTCAACATTCCATCTTTTTAGAAAAGGAATTTCTTGCAAAAGAGATTAGTGGCTCTGAGGTAGAACTGGAAGAAGTTCCAGAAACACAAACTGTAACTGAAGATTTAGTGGAACCGGAGGATTCAGTAGTACTCGACGAACCCCAGCCTCTCCGCCGATCTAGTAGGGTTTCTCGTCCACCTGAGAGATACTACGGTTTTCTCATTGACGGTGGAAGCGAGGATTGCATCATGGAGGATGATGACCCAACTAGCTTCGAGCAGGCCATCACGAGTAGGGACTCAGTGAAATGGCTGGATGCTATGCGGTCCGAGATGGAATCCATGTACACCAACAAAGTATGGACTTTGGAAGTTGCTCCTGAAGGGGTAAAACCCATTGGGAGCAAGTGGATCTTCAAGAAAAAACTTGGTGTAGATGGGAAAGTGGAGACTTTCAAAGCTAGACTTGTAGCAAAGGGTTTTCGTCAAAGACCAGGTGTGGACTATGACGAAACCTTTTCTCCAGTGGCTATGCTTAAATCCATCCGGATCATGCTTGCCATCGCTGCATAACATGATTATGAAATCTGGCAAATGGATGTTAAGACCGCCTTTCTAAATGGTGATTTAGAAGAGTGCGTGTACATGACTCAGCCAGAGGGCTTCGTAGATAGTGGGAGCAGCGGGAAAGTGTGCAAGCTGCTTAAATCCATTTATGGATTAAAGCAAGCATCGCGGAGTTGGAACATCTGCTTTGACGTCGTTATCAAAGAGTTTGATTTCGTCAAAAACCCAGATGAACCTTGTATCTACAAGAAGGTGGCAGAGAGTAAGGTTGTCTTCCTCGTATTGTACGTGGACGACATACTCTTGATAGGAAATGATATTCCTATGCTCCAATCGGTCAAGCTCTTCTTATCACAAAGATTCTCAATGAAAGATCTTGGTGATGCCTCCTGCATATTGGGAATTAGGATCTATAGAGATAGATCCAAACGGATATTGGGATTGTCCCAATCCAGGTACATTGACACCATACTAAAGAGGTTTAGTATGGAAGAATCCAAGCGTGGGAACTTGCCCACGATCTCTGGAGTCACTCTCTCCAAAAAGATGTCTCCCAAGACTGATTTGGAGAGAGCTCAAATGCAAGGGATACCCTATGCTTCGGCTGTAGGCTCTATCATGTATGCGATGCTATGTACCAGACCCGATATAGCATACTCACTAAGTATAGTGAGTAGGTATCAAGCTGATCCTGGAGAGAGTCACTGGACAGCTGTGAAGAGCATTCTCAAGTACTTACGAAGGACTAAAGAGATGCTCTTGGTGTATGGTAACGGAGAACTCCAAGTGGAGTCCTATACCGATTCGAGCTTCCAGAGTGATAAGGACGACTCTAAGTCGCAGTCGGGATTTTTCTTTACCCTTTACGGAAGGGCGGTTAGCTGGAAGAGTTCCAAGCAGGAAACCGTGGCAGACTCGACGATGGAGGCTGAATACATCGCTGCCAACGATGCTGCCAAAGAGGCTGTCTGGATCAAGAAGTTCATTACTGAACTTGGTGTGGTTCCATCCATTGAGCATCCAATACCTTTGTATTGTGATAACAATGGAGCGGTGGCTTTGGCCAAGGAACCCAGGTCCCATCAGCGATCCAGGCACATTCTGAGGCGGTATCACCTGATCCGGGAGATAGTTGATCGCCGGGAGATCGAGGTCAGGAGAGTTGACACGAAGAACAACACGGCGGATCCACTCACGAAGGCCATTCCCCAGATACAGTTTGAGAGACTCTTCGGGATGCTCGGTATGCGATACTACAGCAGCTGGCCCTAGTGCAAGTGGGAGATTGTTAGTTGTATGTATGCCCTAGAGGCCAGTATTATACAGATGATGTATATTATATTGGATGCTTGGACATATATAGAGATGACTTTCTTGCTAGATATGATAGTATGCTATCTGGTTACTCTTTATCTTAACATGTATACTAGTCTCTATAAACTGTCTTATGGTTACATGTTGGTAAAGCCCTTAGGATGTGTACTTGACTACCTGGACTATGATGCAGATCATACTAGTGGGGACATGGTAGTCCATAGGTACATCCTTCAAGGTCCCTAGTCGTGGGTGTATCGAGACGGGGCATCGATATACCAGTGTGGACTAGCGTATACGCTTCTCGACCCATGAGATGGGCGATGGATGATCCCATATCCATTGGTGTTTGACATCATAGATGGTATACGGGTGCTCAGTGGAGACTGGGTACACTGGACGGACTCGCCGAGAACTCCCAGATGGTATTATACCTCACGTCAGATGGCAGTTCTCAGGTGACACTTGTGCAGGTTAGTCTGTAGACCCGAGATCGTCTTAGAGTCTTGTGTGATTCCCACTGTGCTTTGATCTCCACCTTACCACGTCCATGAGGGCGTGCAAAACGGTGGTCTTTAGGTAAAGTCCCGAATCACATGGAGGCAATGAGCGATAGGAGGGGTTTCGTCTCTCCAGGTATTGGGGGTTGATGTTGTGCTGTGCTCGATTGGCCGTAACAGGGAAGTCCCTGGCCAGGGCTGATCAGAGATTTGCTGGTAAGTGTTACCAGTAGTTTCTCGACCCGTTATGAGCCTCACATCGGCACGACTTATCGGTTATTGGGGTCTGACGTTTACCACCCCTAGACTTGATATGCGACATATCAGACGAACAGACCGGACTGTACGGTAAGTGTTACTGGTTGGATTCACAGGAGTGTGAGCGGGCTAGCTCGTCGATCTTCTGATCGCTCAATACCTGGATGGCCGTTACGTTTAGCAGACCGCCTGCGGCTTGTGGGTGCTTGATATGATCATCATCTGCTACCGGCGTATTGACGAATCTTTAGAGTCCTACACAGAGGTTTCCTGGCTCAAGCGAAATGAAATAGGAGAGCATATGAGATATGTACGGGACCGAGAATAATGCGTGTATGTGATACCGTATTTCATTCTCGCGATGAATGTTTCGATTGGTTGTATGCGATATAACCTAGTTGTCGAATCATTGATTCGATAAATCGATACATTGTATACTAGTCGGTTATGTGCGACATGACCGGATCACTGAATCAAGTGTTGATTTAATGATTTAATGTATAATTATATATTTGATATATTAATTTGCATTAACTAGTATTGGTTCATTTTAAAAGGATTTTCTCACTTGAAGTGCACATTGTATATGTGATATGCTTTTGTGTGCACTTGATTGTATCATGTTTGATGATATATATTTACTTGGGTTTGTGCAAAGAATTAAACCATGGTTATGATAATGGTTAGGGTTTTGAGTTATTCATCTATTTATTTATCCATTCTTTATTTATTTAAATGGATAAAAGAAAAGAAAATGGTTTCTTTTTATCATGAAGCTTGTTGAAGCTTCATGAAGCTTTGACTAAAGAGACCATTTTGTCTTCATGCTTAACCCTAACCATTCCCACTTACCATGGTCTATTCTCTACACTTAACCTTAGTTAAGATATGATAAGTATTGATTTCTTTTCTATTATGAAAATAACTTATCATATTCTTTCTTCTTCTTGATCATCTTCTTCTTCAAGAAAAGCTTAAGCCCATCAATGGCAACTTGAGCAAAAATGAGTGAAATCCAATTCTAAAGTGAACCCACCTCCTATTTCTTCACCCTCTACCTCTTGCCAAGTTGTTTTGGGTGTTTTCTTCACAAGTTTCACAACTTGGTGAAGTTGGAGCTTGAACTTGTGCAACCTCGACGTAGATCATCTTCGGCACGAAGCCGACGACCTAGTCCGCCCAATTCTCCGATGAAGCCGACGTTTGAGTTCGGGATTCGAGATGGACAGCGAGAGGACGCCTACGTGGAGCTTAGGAAGTGGAGAAACGGATCTACAAAGGTTGTAGCCTCTCTCCTTTAGTTAAGATGTTAACTAGTTTCGTTTTTCGCCCAATCTCTAGTCAACGATCCGTGTTAGGGTTTCTCGGCACCCATAAAATTTGAAATTGGCATGGTTGATGCCTTGTGAGACCTCTTGAGAGTGCCTAGGAACCCAACAATGCTCGCACGTCCCGAGGAGGAGATCTTCATCGTCGTAGGTGATATCGACTGTGTGCACTTCTTCCAGCTCGTCCTTCATCTTTTCTTCGTTGAGGAAAGCTTAGAACTGTTCGGGCTCTTATAGCACCTTGATCAATGAATCTCTCGCTTCTTTGGATAGCATAAGGGCGTCGAAAATGCTGAGCTGCAAGGGTTTCTTCCTCAGGTGTGCCAGAACGTTGTAATCCACCTTACTTTTCTTGGGTGGGTCCTTGGCTGCCAGCTCTTCGACGACTCGATCATCGAGGGTGGTATCTTCAGGGATCTTTTCTTTCCCCTTATCATTTTTATTCGATCCCTTGTTCGCAGGCCCGAGATTTGTTTCAGGTAATGTGCGATTGCGCAGCTGAATGTTCTCGCAGTTCTTCGGTTCTTCCTCTTTTCCCGAAGTGGATTCTTTGAAGAGAGGGTCAAGAGTCATTTCTTCATCAGAGTCGCTCCCGAAAGTGAGGACTTGCGATCCCTCAGTGTTAACCATGTGACATTTGCCGACAGTTCTCTTACGCTCCTCGGTCGTATTTCTTTGCTCCCGACGAGCTTTGAGCTTCATCCGCTTGAAATGTTGCCGGTGAGCAACATATCTCTGCCACCAGTTTTTAAAGGCTATGCACTCTTCAATAGGGTGCGAAATCCTTCGATGATATAGACAGTAGTTAGGATGTATATCCGCTTCATCAGGAGTGTTTCCTTCGGAGGGTGGCAGCTTCATCCCATCGATATGGCTTTGGCCAACCTTTTCCTCATCTTGAACCTGTTTTTATTCGCGACAGATGTACTTTGATCTGGCGGGAGTGTTTCAACCCTTTCATCCAGTCGCCGGCGTTTGGCCTTTTCAAATATGACCATCTCGCGCTCCCGATCAGCTTTGCTTTTCGAAAGAGCTTCGTTCAGGAATGCATCAATCATTTCATCTGATGGTCCTGAAAATTCAGGCTCAGGATCCGCCCCCAGTTTCTTTGCGTAAGGAGCTTCTTCATCGTTTATCGACAAGTGAGAGATCACATGGCAGCTTGCTACATAATCTCCAGGCTCATCCAACGAGTCTTCTCCATTGTCATCATCTCCATCCTCAAGGACGTGACTGAGAAATTCTTGGAGTGTGACTGGAGTCCGCGCCTTTTGATTGTATTCTTCCAACGTGTCAATCTGTTTTTGTAAGTCCGTGCGCTTGTCACCAGGCTTCACGGGCTTTTGGGTCTTCTTCTTCTTCTTCGAAGACTTTGACAGCTGGGTGTGAGCGCTTTGACTATCACCACCAATTTTTGGAGTCGGGCGCGGCTTCAGCATTCCCTCGATAGTCTTGAGTTCCAGTGGATTCTTCCACCTGATTGCCGGGCATGTGTGGAGATCTTTCAGCATTCTTTTTGTTTTGGCTGAAGGAGCGACCTCTCATGGAGCTTCTTCTACGAAAGAACACGATGCCCCCGGTGTGTCTATTTTCTTGGGAGCGTGTGGCTGCGGCGGGTTCACCTTCCAATTCTCGGACAGCGCAAACTTGCCCTGTTGGTATTGGTCTTCGATCCAGCCTTTAAAGACGAAGCAATCTTCAATTGGATGGCTTACTGTTTGATGGTAGGGGCAATAATTGGGACTATTAGTCTCGCCGGGTTGCAATGGGTATTTCGGATTCGTCAGATTGATGAGCCTGTTGCACATAGCTAGCTCAAACAACCTCCTCATTTTGTCCTGGGGGAATGAATAAGGATGCTCATTTTCTCATTATAGTATCATCGTCTATCGTCTAGTCAATCCGTTAATTTTGGACCACTGGGCTGCTGTTGAGCATTAGCGACGAAGGTCGCTTTCCCTTTACCCGTTTCGTTCCGCGGCTCCGACTTTGAAGGAGACGATCTATGACACATCTGGTCCATTTGGGCCAGTTTGTCGATCAAGGCCGGAAACGTGGTCGGCTTGAAGAACATCATGAATTGGGAAATAGTTGCTTGAGGGTCAAGAGTGCCCACGAACATTCCCACTGCCGGCGCTTCCTCGATGCGCTTCTCTCATTTTGACCATAAATTTCACCATCGTATTGCGTATTGCACCTACGTTTCACCTGGCTTCACCCTGGCATTGATCAATGCCGTTATTAGGGTGCGTTCACTAGCACTCGTGAAACGCTGGGTGAATAATAGCTCCATCTCTGCAAAAGTCTTGACGGAGTCGTTTGGAAGTTCATAATACCACTCAAATGCCGTATCCGACAAGCTACCAACAAACTGGAGGAGCAGAAGTTTATCATCACCCCCGGTGTTGCCGCACAAGGATCTGAATTGAGCGACATGCTGATGTGGATTCCCCGTCCCTTTATATACATGAAATTTAGGGATCGTATATCCCGGCGAGTACCTTATTTGGTCATACCAGCCTGGATAAGGTCGTCCAGTCTTAACGATCTGTCCAGCCGCTTTGTTTGCCTGGTGAGCTCGTATTTGCTGAGCAATGTAATCATCCAGAGCGGCCTTGGAGATGGTCTCCTCTTTGGCTGCTGAAAGAGCCTGAGGAGGGTTCGATGTCTCCCCTCTATGGTCTTCAACGATGATCGGGGGGTCTTCAGCTGGAGGTTCCGGCTGTAATATCATCCCAGCCATGTCTTGGAACAAAAGAGCCATTCATTTTATATTGGCTGCCTGCTCCACAGCCTCTTTTTCTTTCCTCTCGAGCATCCTTCGGAGGAACTCGGTATCAGTTTCTTGTTCCCGACGCTGCTCCGAGATCTCTGGATTTTCTTTTGGCCCAGTGAGCATGGCCATTGCAGTCAGTATCTCCTGAAGTTTCTGCTGCTGTTGTTCCTGAGCCTTCATTATCGATCGGGAAAGCGGTCGATGACCCGTAGAAGCACGGCTTTCTTATTTTCCGGAAGCCATATAAACAGTATGTATTACCATGCCCCCGGACTTAGGGCGTTTAGATTCAACGTCCTTGCGGTTTGCCGCGTTCACAGGGGCTTTCTCTGGCCTCCTTCTCTTGTGAGCAGTTGAATTCGAGCGGGCCGTTGCAGAGGGCACCCAGAAGGCTGTCGCCTTTTGTGGCTTGACAGGATGGTTTTCTCCTTGTCGAGCTTTAAGCTTCTTTGATCGGCGAGAGTGGTCCTGGTCAATCACTGATTCCTGGACCTGTCGCCAGACTTTATAAATTTTGGAGGACAGCCGCTGAGGGGGCTGCTCCGGCTTCTTTTCTGTAGTAATCTCCATAGATGGAGGAGATCTCTTCAGCACGGCAGTCGGAGGGTTCTTGCGAACCCTCCTAAGCTGTTCCCAGTTGGAACAGCAACATTGATTTCCACCATGGGAGCTGGCAGAGTAAGTCCAGAAGGGAAGATGCCCCCAGCCTTCCTTACTCGGCGCCAGTGACGACGGCGAGCATGTCGTCGGATGGGATTGTCTCATCCGTAAGGGTGACTCCCTCATGCCCCCTGTGTTGGTCAGAAGTTCTCGTTGTCAGCCTATTGAAGACTAGTGTCCGCTGAGTGGGGATGGCCAACCTATCGAAGGCATACTTCCAAGTAGGGGAAGCAACCTTGACAATTTCGCCTGGAACAGGAGCTGAAATAGTCAGTCTTATGAAGACCGACCCTTTGGTAGGAGAAGCCGCCATGACGACTTTGGGAGCAGGGATGGCTATCCTTTTTGGGATAACCCTTTCTGGTATCGCGGGCTTCTTCATGGGCCCAACTGAGCTTTGGCCCAGTCTGTTAAAGACTGAGGCGTTGGAGCTGGACGACCCGTTGAGAGGGGCCGCAGTAGTTGTAAGCCGATCAAAGACCGACTTCTTCTGAGCTTCTTGTGATGGTACAGCCGCGCTGAAGCTCGTTGGCGGGAGTATGGTCCCGAAGAACAATCCAGTGGTGTCCTGAGTGACTTGTTCCACCAGCATAGCGAAGATGGAGGCCACTTGGGGCCCGTAAGTCACTCCTCCGGACGGGATGGAGCGAGAGTTGCAGTTGCAGTTAGTGCAGATTGAAGCCATTGATCTTCTGTTTTCTGCACGGAGCAAGACACCAAATCTTAGTAACTCGAACCCAAGGGCAACCATATCAAACCGCGATTTGTTCGCGAACACGACACACGAAGTGTGGAGTGGAAAGAGGAAAAGGTCCTACCGGGCGTGCCAGAATCTATTCCCCTCCGAACACGGAGACGCGACCGCGCAGGCCCGTCTTGCCTGAATTCGGGGCAGATGCTAATTGGTGCTATCCGTCCACCTCTCCGAAGATGCCAATTTGATTTATGGCACCGTGTATCGAAGGTTTAGACGGATGTGGCCGATGTAGCAAACTTCGTCAGATTCCCCCTCGTTGAGGGGTTTTTGATTGTGGGGACGCTCTTCCCTGCAGGCGCAAGCCCCTGCAGTTAATTACGCTACTGCATCGCGGTAACCACTCTCTCCTTCTCCAGATGGTCACTTCGTGTCATGGGTTTTTGTTTTGTTTTTAGTTGCCCGTGGATTGTATACGGAGAATAATTTATGTTGTCGCCCATAAGGCGTGCATTAGTCCAAATCCGTATTTTCTTAGATTTGGATTTGGGGTCGGATTTAAGGATACGTTAGTCTCATTTGAGACTAAGATCAACTTAAACGTTTGTTAAGGATACGTTAGTCTAATTTTTAGACTAAGATCAACTTAACAGGATCGTTTAGATCCAACAAAAGAGCATTCGTGCTCTATTGCTTAGTTTAGGGACAATGCAGTCGATTACCAGTTTAAGGACATGGTGGTCCAATGTTAGTTTAAGGACATCTCGGTCCAAGGTTAAGGACATCATAGTCCGTGAGTTTAAAGATCTCACAGTCAAGGTTAAGGACATCATAGTCCATGAGTTTAAAGACCTCACAGTCAAGATTAAGGACATCATAGTCCGTGGGTTTAAAGGGACCCTACAGTCCGAAGTTAAGGACATCATAGTCCATGAAATGTATGGTTGTCGGGACCCGTCACCTCTCTGAAGACGTTGAAGGATTACAACGACAAATATCAGAGGAGTTCAGAGATGTACCCTTTAAACCGATGTGGGTTGAGAGACCTGTAGTCCAATTGGGATTAAGATCTGTGATTTATGAGCACATGGGCTCAATTAATCTGAATTGAGGACTTATGGCCAATTTGGGCTAAGTCCATTCAATTACAATGTTCAACATTTGTTTTTGAGTTGTTAGGTGTTTGTTTGAGCCCAATCCCTTTAAAAATGCTAAGCATTGGTTTGGTCTATGACAATGTTTTGTCTTTAGTTGAATGCTGTGCATTTATCATAGCTCCAGGCTTATTCAAAGAACAGTTTATGTTCTGTCCAAGCGCACATAAAAGCATGTGGCGCACTTGGCACTAACGCCAGTCGATGAGCGCAGCGCGCTATGGTTAAAGCGCTAATGCGCTTAGCGCTTTGCACCAGATATGAAGCGCTACTGCGCTTAGCGCTTTGCGCTAAATGAAGAGCGTTGATGCGCTATAGTTGAAGCGTTGAGGCGTTTGGCGCTGGTGCCATAAAATGAGCGCAAAGCGCTTTTAGTAATGCAGCGCACACATGAGGAGCACGTGGCGCGCTGAGCGCTAGCCAATGAGCGCAGTGCGCTGTGTTTGAAGCGTTATAGCACTGCAGCGCTTTGCGCTAGATGAAGAGCACTAAGGCACTTTTAAATTAGGAGCTCTTCTTAGATTAGGAGCGCTAAGGCTCTTCTTAGGTTAATTTTACGCTCTGAAGATTATCTTTTCTTTGATAAGAGACTTTGTCTCAAGATTCTAAGAACAAAGTTCTTAGTTTATAAGAGATATTTCAATCTCTTTTTTGATGAAAGGCTTTACCTTTATAGTTCTGTAATCCTAAGAGAATTGAATAATTCTCCCCCCTTTATAATGAGATGTTCATAATCTTTTTTGTGAAAGACAATTTGTCTTATAGATCTATGATCTGTGAAAGAAGTAAATACTTCTTTTTATATTGAGACGATTTCGTCTTTCTATTCTTTTTTTTTACCTTGAAAAGAATTGTCTTCTTTTTCCGAGAGCTTCTTCTTCTTCTTGAGATTTTCTCAAAGTTTATGGGGGGTTTCTCTTTTTGAGACTTGAAGTCTCGGGGCCTTTATATAGGGAAAGCTGATTTGTTCAATCGGTTAAAGAGATTTATTCTCTAATTGATTTGGGAATTTCCCCACCGTCAGATCTTTGATCCAAGGGCTTCTGGTTTACAGAAGATAATCTTCTTGATTTTTTAACAAGATTGGGAAATATTTCCCCTTATAGAATTTGTTCTGTATTTTAGTGATTTTTAATCACCATTGGATCATTGATCCAACGGTGTTCCAAATTCAGGGCACAATCTTTTCTATTTGGAAAGATTCAACAGAATTTCATTCTTGTTAATTGATGATTTAATCATATCCGTTGAATATTTGATCCAACGGTGAGGAACATTTAGTTCCAGCGCTAGCACTTATGCGCTCTGCCCATGGTGCACTACTTGGAGCGCAGCGCTCTTAGCGCTAGCGCACACGTGCTTTGCACGTGGTGCTCTACTTAGAGAGCAGCACATCTAGCGCTAGCGCCTATGCGCTTTGCACGGGGTGCGCTAGTTGTAGCGCAGCGCTTTTATAAAAGCACAGCTTTAATTCAAATTTTGAATTCTGAATGGAGTTTTGCTCTAATTGGGGAAACACTAGTCATGTCACAAAGATAAAATGACCATAGCTCCGTTTATTAGAAACAGAGAAAGAGTTAGTGAACTCTTGGGATTGATACATGCTAATGTATGTAGGTCCCCTATCTACCCATGCCAGGACTGATTCTTTGTACTTCATTACATTCACTGATGATCTCTCAAGATTCAAACATATGTTCCTGTTGAAACACAAGTCTGAGACTTTTAAGATATTCAAAGAATATAAGTCAGAAGTAGAGAACCAAAATGGGTATAAGTATTATGTCTTTTGATGTGATCAAAGAGGAGAATACTTGAGCACGGAATTCCTGGACTATTCTAAAGGAGAATGAGATTCTCTCTCAGCATTACTCCTCCGTATACACCACAGCACGTTGGTATATTGGGGCGGAGCAATCGCACCCTATGTAATATGGTGTGCTCTATGATGAGTACTACTGAGTTTCCTATTTTCTTTTGGGGGTTATGCACTTGAGAAGCTGCATACCTATTGAATAGGGCTCCAACCAAATCAGGTGCCTACCACTGCATATGAGATATGGTATGGGAAGAGCCCACGTCTTAAGGATGTTAAGATTTGGGGTTGTCCGGCCTATGTCTAAAAGCAAAATCCAGACAAGCTCGAGGCAAGGTCAGTTCTGTGGAAGTTTGTTGGATATCCCAAGCATTCGCAAGGGAATATCTTCTACCACACTAAGGAGAAAAAGGTGTTTTGTTTCTCAGCATGCCACCTTTGGAAAGGGAATTTCTTGTGAAGAAATTAGTGGTCATGAGGTAGAACTGGAAGGAGTTCCAGCTATACAAACTGCAGCTGATGATTTGGTAGAACCGGAGGATTCAATAGTTCCCGACGAACCTCAGCCTCTCCGCCGATCCGGTAGGGTTCCTCATCCACCTGAGAGATACTTCGGTTTTCTCTATGACGGTGGGAGCGAGGATTGCATCATGAGATGATGACCCAACTAGTTTCGAGCAGGCCATCAGGAGTGGGGACTCTGTGAGAATGGCTGGATGCTAAGCGATCTGAGATGGAATCTATGTACACCAACAAAGTATGGACTTTGGTTGCCTTTTTGAAGGGTTAAATCCCCATCAGGAGCAAGTATATCTTGAGAAGATTACTTGGTGTACATGGAAAAGCTGAGACTTTCAAAGCTAAGACTTGTTGCAAAAGGTTCTCGTCATCGACCAGATGTGGATAATGATGAAACCTTTTCCAGTTCCTATGCTTAAGTCCATCCGGATCCTACTTGCCATTGCTACATACCATGACTACGATATCTGGCGGTTGGGTGTCATGACAGCTTTTCTAAATAGTGATTTAGAAGGGAGCGTCTATAAGTACACAGCCAGAGGGCTTCGTAAACAGTAGGAGCAGCGGAAACGTGTGCAAGTTGATTTATGGGATAAAACATGTATCGCGGAGTTGGAACATCTGTTTTGATGTAGTAGTCAAAGAGTTTGACTTCATCAAAATAGAAGATGAACCTTGTATATATAAAAAGGGTAGTAGGGAGTATGGTGGTGATCCTCGTATTGTACGTGGATGACATACTCTTGATAGGAAAGGAGTTTCCTATGCTACACTCGGTCAATCTCCACTTATCACAAGGATTCTCCATATAGGATCAAGGTGATACCTCCTAATTCCTGGGTTTTAGATCTATGAGATAGATCTAAGTGGATGTTAAGATTCTCACTAAGTGTAGTGAGATGGTATCAATCGATCCTGGGGAGAATCACTGGATAGCTTCAAGGGTGATAAGGTCGACTGAATGTCAGTCACAGGCATTGTCTTTACCCTCAGTGGAGGGACGGCATGTTGGAAGAGTTCCAAGCTAGATACCGTGGCTAACTAGACGATAAAGGTGAGATACATTGCTACCAAGGATGCTACCAAAGAGGCAGTCTGGATATATATATAAGTTCATGAGATGAACTTCGTTCCTACCATTGTGTGACAATGGAGTTGTAGCTTATGCCTAGGAACCCCCGTCCCATCAGTGATCCAGACATATTCTTAGGCAGTATCACATGATCATGGAGATGGTTGATCTCCAGGGAGATCGAGGTTAGGAGAGAAGACTACAGATGACAACACGGCGGATCTATTCAAAAAGGCCTATTCTCAAGAGAGACTTTTAAGGGATGGTTGATTATGAGATACTTCAACCACTGCTGATTTTTGGGTATGAGATACTACAACAGATGGCCCTAGTGTAAGTGGGAGATTGTTAGTGATATGTATTGTTAGTTATATGTATGCCCTAGAGGCCATTACTGTACATACGATGTATATTGTAATGGATGCTTGGACATATATAGGGAGGACTTTCTTGCTCAACATGATAGTATACTATCTGGTTGTACTTTATCTTAACATGTACTCTGATTGTCTCTATGTTACATGTTGATAAAGCCCTTAGGATATGTACTCGACAACTGGGACTATGATGAGATCATACTAGTGGGGCCACGGTAGTCGATGAGTACATCCTATAACTATTCCTAGTCGAGGGTGTATCGAGACAGGGCATCGATGCACCAGAGTAGACTAGCATATACGCATCTTGACCCATATGATGGGCGATGGATGATCTCATATCCATCGGTGTTTGACATCAAGGATGGTGTACGGGTGCTTAGTGGAGACTGGGTACACTGGACGGACTCGCCGAGAACTTCCAGATGGTATTATACCTCACGTCAGATGGTAGTTCTCCGGTGACACTGGTACAGAGTAGTCTGTTGACCCGAGATCATCATAGAGTGTTGTGTGATTCCCACTGTGCTTTGATTTCCATCATACCACGTCCAAGAGGGCGTGCAAAAAGGTGGCTTTTGGGTACAGTACCGAATCACATTGCGGCAATGAGCGATAGGAGGGGATTCGTCTCTCCCGGTATAGGGAGTTGATGTTGTGCTGTGTTCGATTGGCTATAACCGGAAATCCCTGGCCAGGGTTGCTGAGATTTACTGGTAAGTGTTATCAGTAGTTTCTCGGACTGTTATAGACCTCATATCGACACGACTTATCGAGCTACTGGGGTCTGACGTTTACCACCCCTAGGCGAGATATGCGACATATCAGACGACGAGACCGGACTGTACGGGAGTGTTACTGTTTGGATTCACAGAAGAATGTACAGGCTTTCTTGTTGATCTTCTGAGTGTTCAATACCTGGGTGGCTGTTATGTTTAGTTGACCGCTTGCAGCTTGTGGGTGTTTGATATAATCATCACCTACTGCCAGCGTATTGACGATTCTTTAGAGTCCAACACAGAGGTTTCTTGACTCAGGCAAAATGGAGTAGGGGCACATATGTGATATGTGCGGGACCGAGGATAATACGATATGAGATACCGTATTCTATTCTCGCGATATATGATATCAGCCGGGTCATCGGATCAAGTGTTGATTCGATGAATCGGTACGGATAAATATTAGTCGGTTATATGCGATATAGCCGGATTGTCGGATCAAGTGTTGATTCGATGATTTAATGTATAATAATATATATGATATATTAAATTACATTATCTAATATTAGCTCACTAAAAGATTCTTTTTCTCATTCGGGTAATACATTGATATATATGCGATATATGTTAAATGTATTATTTTATTTTGTTACAATAAATATTGTATATGTGATATATAATATTGTAACATGTTATAATAACTAATGCAACATGTTTAGTGGAGTTTAAAGATGATTACGGTTTGGATTAGGGTTAACACTTCTAGTTGATTCTAGAAGCTTTTCTTTTGTCATGATAAAGATATTTGTGTAGATTTTTATCTATGACTCATACTTAACCCAACCCAAACCCTAGCCCTTGGTTAATTCTCTACAATGGTTTAGTCAACCATGGTTGCATTATTCATCATATTATTCTTTTCATTGTTCATCACAAAAGAAATTCTATTATTCTTCATCTTCTTCCTTCTTCTTTCTTCATGGAAAAAGCTTACTAGCTTTTTCCAAGTGATGAATAAATGTGAGAAAAAGATAAATAAAGAGAGCAAAAAATCCTACTTCATCATCCTCATCTTCCCTTGCCCTTTAGATGAGAGTGTTCACTCAATTTTAGTGAGTGTTAGCTTGTGTTAATGAAACTTCAAGGTAGATCATCTTTGTATCGAAGATCGGAAGCAAGACTGCATCTTTCTCTTCGTGGAACCTCTCGAGAGTCCGAAGCACGATGATCTTAGCGAAGGGACCTCAACACGGAGCATATGAAGTGAAGGACCAGATCTACAAAGGTTGTAATCCCTCTCACTTAGTGTTAAAGAGTTTAGCATGTTAGTTTTCGCCTAAACCCTAGTTTAAAGATCCGTATTCGGGTTGTTCGGCACGGCTAATTTTTTAATCGGGCATGGTTGATGCCTTGTAGACCCTTGTGCGCGTGCCTAGCAACCCTACAGTGGTGTCAGAGCCAAGCTAGAGCTTTAGGCGATGTCTAGACGAAGTTTAAAGTCCGATCGAACCCGGAAAACCCGATATACCCTAGTTTCTGGAAAAAATTTCAAACTGTGATTTTTTTCATATTAAAAATACTCCAAAAAATCAGCAGGGAATTACATGAGTTGCTGTGAAGCACGTGCCTCCAATTCCTCTAAAGCGCCGCGGAACCGCGGCCGTACCATGGTATTGGCGGCGGTTCCGCGGCCAAAAAGTTGCCTCATGTTTTCAATTTTGCACAGTAACCTCCGTATGTGATTCCTGATTCTTCTGGGAATTTTTAATTCTACTCAAGTGTTGAGATTTCTGGGTTGTATTGGGGACTCGTTGTTTTGATCGTATATTTTAACTTTGTTTAGTTTGTCCGGATAATTTTTAGAAACTGTTAAAAAGTTCGAACGGATATCAATAACTCACTTTTTCCCCTGTCGGAAAATTTTTCAAAAGTTGGATTTTTTCTCGAGTTTGAAACTTTCGTAAAGTCGTGCAAGTAACGCGGTGGACCCTCTAGAAGACAACAAACCTTAACTCGATTATGTGACCGTCTTGAACTGCCTCTGAACCTTAGGGTTTGCGACAGTACGGCGTGCCACATATGAGGCGTTGGCTTGACCCTTCTACGGCTGGACCATTGGTACTGTGGCATGTGATGGATGTTTTTAAACTGATTTCAAGTGTTGAGATAAATTGGGGAAATCTTGGGTGTTTGATTATTCGATCGAAAAATTTAACATTGTCTATTTATCTGGAATGTGATACAATATTTGGAATCCACAGGTAGTTATAAGATAGCTAATTTGAATGCTATAAATCTAGCAGTTCAGTCTCAAATTGATCGGTTGCCACCGAATTTTGATGTGATCAAAAGTCCGTCGCAATCACGTAGCGTACGCGGATACTCGCCGGGTAAACTTAATAGACAGCTACACCCCATAGCCCCGACCAAGTGACTGTAGGAGAACCCCGTCGCCAAAAGCATCCGTTCGGGTGCTCGTGGCAGCGGTGTTCCGCCTTAGTGCACTTCGTTGACGGCATCGGGGGTGCGGCCGTCTACTAAAGTTTACGACAAGCATGCGATCAGGACGTCGGGAATCTTTTTGAATTGCCTGACTTGATATTGAAAAGAGTTTTCGATAATGAGAATAAAATGCGGGGTTTATAATTGTTAGGCATGCGATATCTAAGGAATTCATTTGGTTAGGCATGCGATGTCTAAAAAGGTTGCGGATTCCAACTGTTGTAGTTTTACACTTTCTTTTCTGTGACCGTAAGCGTAGTATGTGGTGTATCGCCGGCTTCATTGCTAGACATCAACGACAATCGGGATACGCATACTTGCTTACATTGATGATATAAGATATTATGTGTTGCTGTGATATGTTATATTGGATCGTCGCGTTTTGAATAGCCGGGGGTTTTATGTGAGATGAGAGTTTTTTCTTTTTCTTTCATGTAAAATTCATTTGTATGTAATATTCTTTTATTGGGGCACTTCCAGGTTGCGGAAGATGTCACCGTTGTATATTATTTACTTTTCCGCATTAGGTAGACCCAAAGCGGGGAGCACAAGTAACCGGGTTCTAGGGTCCAGTGGGAGACCATCTCGAGGAGTCGAGACCGGGTCTCCTAACCCTAGAATTGGCAGTGTTGCTTGACGCTCTCGTAGGGGTCTAGGGATGTGGGTTTGGCTATTCATCGCGACCGTGGAATCCGTGTTTTATACAGGCTCGTATTGAAAACACGGACGTCCTAGTATATCCAATATTTCATATATGTTTCTTCTACTGCAATGTTCTGTGATGAGATCATATTACTGCCTGAGATGAATGTTTGTATTATATATATGAGATATATGTTATATTGCAGATTTCGTTTCAAATGTGATGCTTGTGAAGCATAATAAAATGGGACTTCATTAATGAGATTAATGAAATAAAAGAAACCTAAGATGTTGTAGAAACTTGTTTAAAAACTGGTAGCTCTAGTTCTTGCTTTGCATAGCGGTGTTCCTTGTAGAACATCCAGCACCTTATTCGATAAGGAAAGGGCCGAGATCCCTTCACCGGGAGTGACCCCTTTAGCAATGACTGGCAGATGCTACACCCCTCGGTTTGTCTTTTGATTGATTTTGGAGTTTTTGCTTTGCATAGTGGTATTTGTGAAATATCCTGCACCTTATTCGATGAGGAAAGGGCCGACGATCCCTTCACCGGGAGTGACCCCTTTAGCAAAACTAGAAAAGCCTCAAAAACATTCCATTTAAAATCACTCGATTCTACAACGATATCAAGTTTATTACGCAAAGGTTTTCATAAAAACCGATCGTAGCCCTCCGTCATTTCAGATAAGTACTTCTTGGTATTCGTGCTACGTTTGTTGACCTTAGCCAAGGCGTAGTGTGCGGTAGCTAATTAGTGCTTATCTGTATAAGCATATGATGCGATTGAGTTAGAGTAGTCGTGCGACCTTGTTGACCTTAGCCAAGGGTCGTGCGGGTGGGTTTAATTCAATCGGGAAATGACGGGTTGAACTTGGCTAGCACTTATGATTTGTTGACCTTAGCCAAGGTCATAAGCTGCTAGGGGCAAAATATTATCGGGAATTTCAAGTGTTGAAATTTGCAATGAGATTGCATACTTTCTATGAGATAGTTGGATCCCGATACCTACTGCGAGTAAGAGTTACTCCTGGGAGATTTTTACACATTATAATTAGCCGATCAAGTTGGTGTCTAGAAAGGTGTTAACGGGGTTACGCCCCTGGGAAAACGAGGTTTACTTTAATTAGGTTCGTGCGAAAGCACGAGGGACCTCCCTCAAAGTACCGACACTGGCCTGGCTGAAAAATTGGCGAACTTGTAGCGTGTAATTAATCCTGGCTAGTCTTTCCTTTTAGGGTTTGAAGGAAGATTTGATTAAAATAGTGGGAGACATCCTGATTAGATATATTAGATAACCAATCTAATCTTGCAAGAGCATACACTGAGTGTTTTCTTCTCTCTCTCTCCAGGTAGCGACCATATCACGCCTTAATCAAGATAATAATACGGATATATTGACCGAACCCGCTTGTTATACTGAGCTGGGGAACGTTGGTCCCGCTCCAACTTATAATTGTTATAAGACAGAGCAGGAAATTGGGGAATACCAGATTTCCCGTGCCGCCCAAACGAAGAAAGTGCATGCTAATGCATCATCTTCGGGTGTGTTCATTACAGAGAACTGTTTCTCAGTATCCTTTACGTCCTGGGTATGAGATACCGGATCAGGATCCCGCATATGTAATCTGCTACATGGGCTACAGATAGGTAGAGAACTGAGAACGGGTGATAAGTTTCATGAGATAGAAAACGGTGCAAGTGTTGCAGCCAAGTCTGTTGGTCACTATCACCCTGTATTACCAGAATACATTGATTCTGAACGAATATTATTAGATACCGAACCTGATATACAAAATCATATCAGTCTCTTTATTAGAAAAGAAAGGATATAATTTTATATTGTTGGATAATGTTTTGAACATTTCCTATATCAAGAGTTGATCGGTTCAGGCACGTTATCTAAAAGCATTGACGTTCTAAATCAAACTACAGTTCTTAGTATACGGAACATACACAAGAGGAAGAGTTCAGAAATAAACGAATCCTTCTTGAGGTATTGTAGACTAGGTCATATCAATGCGACCCGACTAGCTGAAGTTACATAAAGATGCATATTTAAATTAGTTTGAATTTACATCTTGTGAAACTTGCCAGTCATGTCACAAAGATAAGATGACCATAGCTCTGTTTATATGAAACAGAGAAAGAGTTAGTGAACTCTTGGGATTGATACATGCTGATGTATGAAAGTCCCCTGTCTACATATGCCAGGACCGGTTCTTTGTACTTCATTCCATTCTCTGATAATCCTTCAAGATTCAGACATATGTTCCTATTGAAACACAAGTCCGAACCTTTTGAGATATTCACAGAATATGAGTTAGAAGTAGAGAACCAAAAATACGGGTAAAAGTATTATGTCCTTTGATGTGATCAAGGAGGAGAATACTTGAGCACGGAATTCCTGGACTATTCTAAAGGAGAATGAGATTCTCTCTCAGCATTACTCCTCCGTATACACCACAATACGTCGGTGTATCGGGACGGAGCAATAGCACCTTATGTGATATGGTGTGCTATATGATGAGTACTACTGAGTTTCCTATTTCCTTTAGGGAGTTATGCACTTGTGAAGTTGCATATCTATTGAATAGGGTTCAAATCAAATCAGTTGCCTACCACTTCATATGTGATATGGAAAGGGAAGAGCCCATATCTTAAGTTTGTTAAGATTTGGGGTTGTCCGTACTATGTCTAAAAGAAAAATTCGGACAAGCTCGAGGCAAGGTCTGTTATGTAGAACTGGAAAAGTTCCAGCTATACAAACTGCAGCTGATGATTTAGTAGAACCAAAGGATTCAATAGTTTCCAACGAACCTCAGCCTCTCCGCCGATCTAGCAGGGTTCCTCACCCACCTGAGAGATACTTCGGTTTCTCTATGACAGTGGGAGTAAGGATTGCATCATGAGATGATGACCCAACTAGTTTCAAGCTGGCCATCAGGAGTGGGACTCTGTAAGAATGGCTAGATGCTTAGTGATCTGAGATGGAATCCTTATACACCAGCAAAGTATGGACTTTGGTTGCTTTATCTGAAGGGTTAAATCCCCATCAGGAGCAAGTATATCTTGAGAAGATTACTTGGTGTACATGGAAAAGTTGAGACTTTCAAAGCTATGCTTAAGTCCATCCAGATCCTACTTGCAACGGCTACATACCATGACTACGATATCTGGTGGTTGGGTGTCATGATTGCTTTTCTAAATGATGTTTTAGAAGAGAACGTCTATAAGTACACAGCCAGAGGGCTTCGTAGACAGTGGGAGCAGCGGAAACGTGCACAAGATGTTTTATATGATTAAACAGGCATCGCGGAGTTGGAACATCTGTTTTGATGTGGTAGTCAAAGAGTTTGACTTCATCAAAATGGTAGATGAACCTTATATATACAAAAGTTAGTAGGGAGTATGGTGGCGATCCTCGTAGAGTACGTAGATGACATACTCTTGATAGGGAAGCAGTTTCCTATGCTACGCTCGGTCAATCTCCGCTTATCACAAGGATTATCCATATAGGATCAAAGTGATACCTCCTAAATCCTGGGTTTTTGGATCTATGAGATAGATCTAATTGGATGTTAAGATACTCACTAGTTGTAGTGAGATGGTATCAATCGATCCTGGGGAGAATCACTGGAAAGGTTCCAGGGTGATAAGGACGACTGAATGTCAGTCGCAGGCATCGTCTTTACCCTCGGTGGAGGGGCGGTATGTTGGAAGAGTTCCAAGCTAGATACCGTGACTTACTAGACGATTAAAGGCAAGATACATCGTTACCAAGGATGCTACCAAAGAGGCAGTCTGGATACATATCAGTTCATGAGATGAACTTCATTCCTACCATTGTGAGACAATGGAGTTGTGGATTATGCCAAGGAACCCCCGTCCCATCAGAAATCCAGATATAATTCTTAGGCAGTATCACCTGATCATGGAGATGGTTGATCTCCAGGGAGATCGAGGTTAGGAGAGTAGACACAGAGGACAACAGCGCGGATCCACTCACGAAGGCCTTTTTCCCAGTAGAGACTTTTATGGGATGGTTGAGTATGAGATACTTCAACCACAGCTAATTGTTGGGTATGTGATACCACAACAGATGGCCCTAGTGCAAGTGGGAGATTGTTAGTTATATGTATGCCCTAGAGGCCATTACTGTACATACGATGTATATTCTAATGGATGCTTGGACATATATAGGGAGGACTTTCTTGCTCGACATGATAGTATGCTATCTGGTTGTACTTTATCTTAACATGTACTATGATTGTCTCTATGTTACATGTTGATAAAGCCCTTAGGATATGTACTCGACAACTGGGACTATGAAGAGATCATACTAGTGGGGCCACGGTAGTCGATGAGTACATCCTATAACTGTTCCTAGTCGAGGGTGTATCGAGACAGGGCATCGATGCACCAGAGTAGACAAGCATATACGCATCTTGACCCATATGATGGGCGATGGATGATCCCATATCCATCGGTGTTTGACATCAAGGATGGTGTACGGGTGCTCAGTGGAGACTGGGTACACTGGACGGACTCGCCGAGAACTCCCAGATGGTATTATACCTCACGTCAGATGGCAGTTCTCCGGTGACACTGGTACAGAGTAGTCTGTTGACCCGAGATCGTCATAGAGTGTTGTGTGATTCCCACTGTGCTTTGATTTCCATCATACCACGTCCAAGAGGGTGTGCAAAAAGGTGGCTTTTGGGTACAGTCCCGAATCACATGGAGGCAATGAGCGATAGGAGGGGATTCGTCTCTCCCGGTATAGGGAGTTGATGTTGTGCTGTGTTCGATTGGCTATAACCGGAAATCCCTGACCAAGGTTGCTGAGATTTACTGGTAAGTGTTATCAGTAGTTTCTCGGACTGTTATAGACCTCATATCGACACGACTTATCGAGCTACTGGGGTCTGACGTTTACCACCCCTAGACGAGATTTGAAACATATCAGACGACGAGACCGGACTGTATGGGAGTGTTACTGTTTGGATTCACAGGAGAATGTACATGCTTGCTTGTTGATCTTCTGAGCGCTCAATACCTGGATGGCTATTACGTTTAGCTGACCGCTTGCAGCTTGTGGGTGTTTGATATGATCATCACCTACTGTCAGCGTATTGACGATTCTTTAGAGTCCTACACAGAGGTTTCTTGACTCAGGCAAAACGAAGTAGGGGCACATATGTGATATGTGCGGGACCGAGGATAATACGATATGAGATACCGTATTCTATTCTCGCGATATATGATATCAGCCGGGTCATCGGATCAAGTGTTGATTCGATGAATCGGTACGGATAAATATTAGTCGGTTATATGCGATATAGCCGGATTGTCGGATCAAGTGTTGATTCGATGATTTAATGTATAATAATATATATGATATATTACATTATCTAATATTAGCTCACTAAAAGATTCTTTTTCTCACTCGGGTAATACATTGATATATATACGATATATGTTAAATGTATTATTTTATTTTGTTACAATAAATATTGTATATGTGATATATAATATTGTAACATGTTATAATAACTAATGCAACATGTTTAGTGGAGTTTAAACATGATTAGGGTTTGGATTAGGGTTAACACTTCTAGTTGATTCTAGAAGCTTTTCTTTTGTCATGATAAAGATATTTGTGTAGATTTTTATCTATGACTCATACTTAACCCAACCCAAACCCTAGCCCTTGGTTAATTCTCTACAATGGTTTAGTCAACCATGGTTGCATTATTCATCATATTATTCTTTTCATTGTTCATCACAAAAGAAATTCTATTATTCTTCATCTTCTTCCTTCTTCTTTTTTCATGGAAAAAGCTTACTAGCTTTTTCCAAGTGATGAATAAATGTGAGAAAAAGATAAATAAAGAGAGCAAAAAATCCTACTTCATCATCCTCATCTTCCCTTGCCCTTTAGATGAGAGTGTTCACTCAATTTTAGTGAGTGTTAGCTTGTGTTAATGAAACTTCAAGGTAGATCATCTTTGTATCGAAGATCGGAAGCAAGACTGCATCTTTCTCTTCGTGGAACCTCTCGAGAGTCCGGAGCACGATGATCGCAGCGAAGGGACCTCAACACGGAGCATATGAAGTGAAGGACCGGATCTAAAAAGGTTGTAATCCCTCTCACTTAGTGTTAAAGAGTTTAGCATGTTATTTTTCGCCTAAACCCTAGTTTAAAGATCCGTATTCGGGTTGTTAGGCACGGCTAATTTTTTAATCGGGCATGGTTGATGCCTCGTAGACCCTTGTGCGCGTGCCTAGCAACCCTACATGTATGCCCTAGAGGCCATTACTGTACATACGATGTATATTGTAGTGGATGCTTGGACATATACATGGAGGACTTTCTTACTCGACATGATAGTATGTTATCTGGTTGCTCTTTATCTTAACATATACGCTGATTGTCTCTATGTTACATATTGATAAAGCCCTTAGGATGAGTACTTGACTACCAGGATTATGATGCAGATCATACTAGTGGGGACAGAGTAGTCGCTAAGTACATCCTTCAAATGTTCCTAGTCGTGGGTGTATCGAGACAGGGCATCAATATACCAGTGTAGACTAGCGTATAGCTTCTCGACCCATATAGATGGGCGATGGATGATCCCATATCCATTGGTGTTTGACATCAGAGACAGTATACGAGTGCTCAGTGGAGACTGGGTACACTGAACGGACTCACCGAGAACTCCCAGATGGTATTATACCTAACGTCAAATGGCAGTTCTCTGGTGACACTGGTACAGGTTAGTCTGTAGACCCGAGATCGTCATAGTGTCTTGTGTGATTCCCACTGTGCTTTGATTTCCACCTTACCACGTTCAAGAGAACGTGCAAAATGGTGGCTCTTGGGTACAGTCCCAAATCACATGGAGGCAATGAGCGATAGGAGGGGTTTCGTCTCTCCCGGTATTGGGAGTTGATGTTGCGCTGTGCTCGATTGGCTATAACAGGAAGTCCTTGGCCAAGACTGCTTCAGAGATATACTGGTAAGTGTTATCAGTAGTTTCTCGACCTGTTATGAGCCTCACATCGGCACGATTTATCGAGTTACTGGGGTCTGACGTTTACCACCCCTAGACGAGATATGCGACATATCAGACGAAAAGACCGGACTGTACGGTGGTGTTACTGATTGGATTCGCAGGAGTGTGAGCAGGCTTGCTTGTTGATCTTCTGATCGCTCAATACCAAGGTGGCTGTTACGTTTGGCAGACCACTTGCAGCTTGTGGATATTTGATATGATCATCACCTACTACCGGCGTATTGACGAGTCTTTAGAGTCCTACACAGGGGTTTTCTGGCTCAAGCGAAACGGAGTAGGAGCACATATGTGATATGTGCGGGACCGAGATTGATACGATATGAGATACCGTATTCTATTCTTGTGATATGAGATATCGGTCGGTTATATATGATATAGCCGGGTTATCGGATCAAGTGTTGATTCGATAAGTTGATTCATATGATATTAGTCGGTTATAGGTGATATAGCCGGATTATTAAATCAAGAGTTGATTTGATAATCTAATGTATAATTATATATTTGATATATTACATTACATTAACTAGTATTAGCTCACTTATGATTTCTTTTCTCACTTTGGATACTTTGATGTATATGTGATATATGTTAAATGTATCAAGCTAGGTTACAAATACAACTAGGGTTATTAAGGGTTAAACCATGCTAGGGTTAAGATTAGGGTTTTATATTTATCATTAAGTTATTCAAAATTGTGGATTTTATCATGGTCGATATTTTTTGAAAGCTTGTAGAAGCTTGTAAGCATCTTTGACTTTGTCCACTCTTTTGTCTAGTTTGGGATATTTATTTAACCCAACCCTTTAACCCATGGCCATGGTTAACTCTCTACAAGGGTTAAGCATGACATGCTTAACCCTTGGTTGCATTTTTAAGCTTAACAATAATTCATTCTCTCTTGATAATTCTTCATCTTCTTCATGAGCTCAAAGAGAAAAGAGTTTTCTAGGGTTTGAGTTTGTGATGAAAACTTATGAGAATATGAAATATAATGTGAGAAAAATTCCTACTTCATCATCCTCTACTACTTGCCATTTAGTATAGGCTTTTTGCTTCACTAATTCCATGATTAGTGAAGAGATAGCTTGGGTTAGTGTCTCCTCGACGTAGATCATTTTCGGCCTCGAAGCCTTCGAAGCAAGCATGTTCGTTTATTCATGGGAGCCTCTCTAGAGTATGGAGTTCACGATCACAGCGAAAGGGAATACTGCACGGAGCTATTGAAGTGAAGGACCGGTCTACAAAGGTTGAATTCCTTGCTCACTAGACTTGCAAAGTGTTTGCATTTATATTTCCGTCGATTTCTAGTTAACGATTCTAAGTTAGGGTTAGCTAAAACGGCAAAAATTTGAATTTGGCATGGACGATACCTCCCGAAACCTTGCTGCCGTCTTAGGTAACCCTGCAGGGAGATCACGTCCTCCCTAGAAATCATGAGGATTTCCAAGCGTTCATTGCCTCCTTGAGTCTCCAGGATCTCGCTCGGATATATTTTTTCCTTACGAATCTTGAGCACTCATAAGTAGCTTCTTTATTTCAGTGGGATGTAACTTTGGAAAATGTGGCTCATAGATAGTCCATCTTGATTTCCTTGTAGGGCAGCGATGGCTTAGGAAACAGGTTCATATCTGCCGCCTACGACTTTTCAACTTTATGAGCCGTGAGGGTCTCATAAAGACTTTTCTCCCTACGAGTCGAGAGGATCCCATAGGTGTATTTTCTTCTTAGGAATTGTGAGGTCTCCTAAGTACGTTTTCTCTTGAGAGTCGTAAGGATTTCACAAGAGAATTTTCCCCCTTACAAGTCGAGATGACTCGTAAGTGGTTGTTTCCCTCTTTGTCAATATTCGACTTTGGAGAGTGTGGCCCATGAATAGTATGCAATAGTCCATCTTAGACCGACTTGCAGGGCCCCGATGCTTAGTAAACAGGTCATTATACCTATTGCCTAAGGCTTTTCCCTACGAGTCGAGACGAGTCGAGAAGTTTTCGCAGAAACATTATTTTCCCCACGAATCGAGACGAATTGAGAAGTTCTCGCAAGGATGTCCTAATGTCACAGTTAACTCCTACTAATAGAAGTCCGTTAGGTTCTGTGGTACTAGGTTTTTTACCCGTCGTACCGCCGCGTTGGCCGGTGTATTCCTCGATACGCAATCTTGCTGTTCGAGTAGCCCCGCGACTGTTGTGTCTCTGATCCTTTCGGGGGATGGACAAGACGTCTTCAAGTAATCTTTCAGGCGATATTATCGTCGAAAGAGCAAGCGTTAGGGATATTCCATGCCTCTTTTTACTTGAGGTTAGGCTCAGTTTGGGGAGACCCGATGAGTCATGACCACTCCGCACTGGAGTGGGATGATCTTCGATAGTCTTTCGGGTCTTATTTGAGTTGCCGTCAAGACCCTAAAGCTAGGGATCTTACTTTGCTTCGTTTGTTGACATTGTGTCTGCAATATTGCGATGAATGTCGAGATTGTTTCTGGGTTGTCTGTGAACCGTCGAGGTTTGGAACTAGGGGACTTTCCATGGCTCCGTTTATTGATGTCGCGTTTGCATCCTGCTGAGGGGAGGAAGAACGCTGTTGTTGATCTCTAGGCTGTGGATGCTACCGTCGAGACTTGGAATTAGGGACTTTACCATGGCTCCGAGGTAGTCTCTAGGCTGTCTGTGAACCTTCAAGATTTAGAACTAGGGGACTTTGTCGTGGCTCTGAGGTAGTCTCTAGGCTGTCTGTGAACCGTCGAGATTTGGAACTAGAGGACTTTGCCGTGTTTCCGAGGTATTCTCTAGGTTTTTTGTGACCCGTCGAGATTTGGATGTAGGGGACTTTGCCGTGGCTCCATGGTAGTCTCTAGGCTGTCTGTGAACCATCGAGATTTGGAACTAGGGGACTTTGTCGTAGCTCCGTTTTGCTGACGTCGTATCTGCTTCTGGTTGGAACGAGAAGGAATGTCGTTGTTGATTTCTAGGCTGGAGATGTAGCCATCGAGATCTGTTTTCCCTTTGACGCAGCCCGGTGGGGTAATATGGTTCCCTTTCCGTTTGTGCCCATGGATTGTATTCAGGGGTCAATGTGATCTCACCTGTAGGGCAAAAGTTTCATTTTTTTTCTTTTCGCGATGCTCTATCATTTCAGCTTTTTATATCGTGAAAGTCACGATTGCCCAATCATTTCGGCTATTTTTCGCGGTGCCCAATCATTTCGGCTATTTTTCTTTTCTTTACTCGCTGCTTTTTATTGCGAGTTGCCCAATCATTTCGGCTATTTTTATATGCATATATTTTACTCACTGATTTTTGTTACGAGTTGCTCTATCATTTCGGCTATTTCATATGTATTTTTGGCTCGCTGATTTTTTGCTGTGAGTATGGAACTTGAGATCTGATACTAATCTTATTATCAGCATCGCTGCGAATGGAATATGGCCATGAGCGAATCATCATTTGCCGTAAAGGAATTAGAATTTAATACTGATTTAGGCATCAATATCGCTATAACTGGGATATTGCCAGGAGCGAATCATCATTTGCCTTTGTCGATTTGGACAAAGGTGGTTTAGCAAACAGGGTTAGGATCCTGTCGACTAAGGCTTTTTACTTCATAAACCATAGGTGTTTCTCCCTACGAGTCGTGAGGATCTCGTAGGTGTGTTTTCTCCTTAGGAGTCGTAAGGATTCCTAATCGTGTATTCTCTTATAAGTCGTAAGATTCTTACAAGAGCGTTTTCTCATTATAAGTCAGAGGACTTACAAGTGTCGTTCACCACGTGAGGATATTCCTCGTCGTTGGTGGGACTTGGTGGGGGAAACGTTTATTTGTGCCCGTGGATTGTATACAAGAGCCGATATCGGACCGCCTGTAGGGCAACTTGGGGAATGTGATGGCTTAAGAACAGGTTCAGATCCCTGTAACTTAAGGCTTTCTAATCCTATAAGCCGTGAGGGTCTCATAAGGGGGATTCTCCTTACGAGTCGTAAGGATCTCGTAAGCGTAATATTTCTTTAGGAATCGTGGGGATCCCTAAGTCTGTTGCTCCCTTGTGAGTCATAAGGATCTCACGCGGGTATTTTCTCCTCACAAGGTCGAGAGGACCTTACAGGTGTTTTTTTATTTAGATGAGATCGCGCCCTTTCGGGTTTTCACAAACTCGCCGGTAGCCCTGCTGTTTTTACTCACGGCGCCCTTTCGGGTTTTCATCCGTGCCCCTTTTGCTTGTGGACATATCGCATTTTTTTACCCCTCTGTTCGCCAATGGCACTGAGGGGGAATTTCATTACCGAGGCAGTTGTGCAGCCAACGGGACTTAAGTTGCAATCCTCGCCGCTGGGACCTGTGGACCTGGATTCCACTCTCGCCATATTTGAGGAGGCGTATTTAGTTTAAAGACGTTGCGGTCCATTATTAGTTTAAAGACATCTCGGTCCAATGTTGGTTTTAAGGACATCTCGGTCCATTGTTAGTTTAGGGACATCTCGGTCCACAGCTAGTTTAAGGACATTGCGGTCCGTTGTTAGTTTAGGGACATCTCGGTCCGCAGCTAGTTTAAGGACGTTGCGGTCCGTTGTTAGTTTAGGGACATCTCAGTCCATAGCTAGTTTAAGGATGTTGCGGTCCGTTGTTATTTTGAGGCGAGGTTTCACTGGATACTATTTATAGAGTTTGGACTTAGGAAGACAGCGAGCGAACACGAGCGTCGTCATTCATCATTAACCTGAGCCGTGACTTGTCAAGCATAGTATTTCTTAAGGAACCGGCCGTTTATTGGCCAGAAGGATCTTCGCCATGCATTCCATGAGCATGTAAGCCCCACCTTGGTAGACCTTGTCTATGATATACGGGCCTTTATAGTTTGGCTCGAATTTCTCCCGTTTGGCACGATTAGGGATCATAGGTCTTTTGACAACTGGCATGAGTTCGCCTTGGCGGAATGCTCTTGGCCTAGTTAGTCTTTCGTATGAGCGCGTCATCCTCGCTTTATAAGCTTCTAGGTTTTTCTGCGCCATAAGACGAGTTTCATCGAGGGTATCGAGCTTCTCAAGATGAAGGTGGGCATTTTCTTCATCCGTCAGCTCATGTCGGACCGCTACTCGTAGAGAGGGTAGATTTATCTCCAAGGGAAGTACTGCTTCCGTGCCAAATACCAACGCGGATGGTGTTGTATTCGTGGCCGTCTTGAACGTGGTCCGATTAAGCCCAGAGAGCTTCATGCAATCTCTCGTGCCAATCCTTTCTGTTTCTGGACACCGTCTTCTTTATGATCTTCGTCAAGGTTTTGTTGAAAGCCTCAGCTAGACCGTTAGCTCGGGGGTTATAAACTGAAGAGTATCTTCAATCTATTTTATATTGTTGTGCGAAGCAGCTGATCTTATGGCTTCTGTAGGCTGGCATATTATCCGAGATGATCCGTCGCGGAGTGCCGAACCGATAGATGACATGTGTCTTGAAGAAATGGAGGATGTTCTCCGTCTTCACCTCTCTTAGCAGTATTGATTCTGCCCACTTGGAGAAGTAATCGGTCGTTGCCAGTATGAACCGATGTCCCTTGGATGATGCCAGTTCGATGGGCCCAATTATATCGGCTCCCCACATTTCGAATGGCCGGCTAGCCAGTGTTGGGTGTAGCGGATTCGAATGCTGGTGGATGAAGTCCCCATGAGTTTGGCACGAGTGACACTGCTTCGCATATTCGAGGTAGTCCTGAATCATCATGGGCCAATAGTAGCCCATCCTTTTGATTTTCAGCTTCATCTATGGTCCGGCTTGATGAGAACCGCAGAGTCTGTCATGAGTTTCTTGGACGACTCTCCTTGCTTCTTCTGGTCCCAGTCATCTTAGCCATATACAATCGAATGATCTCTTTATAGAGTATCATTGACGAAGGCAAAAGACAGAGCTCGCTTCATGAGCTGATGTCTTGATGATGCGTCTTCGGGCGTATGATGAGATTTGAAGTAGTCTACAAAGACTTCTCTCCAATCCTTCGCCTTTTCTTCATCTTCTAATTGGAATGCCGCTTGTTCGGCCACTTCCTTTTCTTCATACGACTCCGGAGATATTTCTGCTGGCGTGAGAATCCGGCGGCTTTGCATAATGATCCTTACGTCATAAAGGTTTTTGTCGGCCAGTTCTTTAGCGAGCTTGGCTAACGCATCTGCCTTGCTATTTTCCGTCTGTGGTATACTTTCCAGAACGTAAGAGGGGATTTGAGTTAGTAGTTGCCGCACTCTTTCGCCATATTTTACCAACTCTGGCTTGCATGTCTGATAGTCGCCATTTACTTGGCTAACGACCAGCTGGGAGTCTCCGTATATGAGGAGGTTCTCGATTCCCATGTCAATGGCGATCTCGGGACCTGCTGTCAAAGCTTCATATTCCGCTTCATTGTTTGTTCTTGGCTCCATTAAGGAAAGGGAAAAACGCATTATCCCTCCTTGTGGAGTCACAAAGATAAGGCCTACTCAGGCTTTGATTATGGGGGTGCTTTGCTTCTGCCTCTTCATAGACGATGCCCCATCAAAGTAGAGTTCCCATCGGGTATCATTCCCTTCTTTTTCCCTGTCGATTGCGTCAAACGCGTGTTCGTCCGGCAACTCGCAGTTTAAGGGAGAATTAGCTGGTATCAGATGCTCAGCGAGAAAGTCAGCAATGGCTTTGCCTTTTATTACCTTGAGGGGTCGATATACTATCAAGAACTCCATCAAGAGGAGAGACCATTTGGCAAGCCTTCCCATTAGTATAGCTCTTGACATCAAATATTTGAGAGGATCTGCCTTTGATATGAGATGGACCTCATGTGCCAAGGCGTAATGTCAGAGCTTCGTTACTGCGAAGATCAGTGCCAGGCAATGCTTTTCGATGGGGGAGTAATTGTTTTCTACCCCCAGAAGAACTCGACTGAAATAGTAGAAAACTCTCTCCTTCCCCTGGTCGTTCTCTTGTGCCCATAGCGCGTCTAAAGAACCTTCAGAGGCTGTTGTGTATAGGATGAAGGGCTTTCCCTTGACTGGAGCGGTCAGTACCGGCGGGTTCTACAGATATTGCTTGATTTCTTCTAGTGCGCTTTGGCATTTACGATCCCAAACGAACAGGGTCTCCTTCTTCATTAGATGACTATAGGGGCAGCATTTACCGGAGAGGTTAGCTATAAACCGCCGGATATACGCGAGCTTTGCTTGGAGAGACCGCAGTTGTTTGAGAGTTCTTGGCGAAGGCATTTCCATAATCGTCTTGATCTTTGATGGGTCTATTTCGATGCCTTGATGTCGTACAATGAATCCCAGGAATTTGCCTGAGGATACTCCAAACGCGCATTTCAAAGGGTTCATCTTCAGATTATATTTCCAAAGACGCTGGAACACTATCCTCAGATGCTCCCAGTGCTCCTCATACGATTTGCTTTTAACCATGAAGTCGTCGATATAACATTCGACGATCTCGTATATGAGGTCATCGAAGATCTTTGTCATGGCCCTCTGGTAGGTGGCGCCAGCATTCTTCAGACCAAAAGGCATCACTTTTTAGCAGAATATGCCCAGCGGAGTCCGGAAAGCAATGTGCTTTTGGTCTTCAGGATGCAACTTTATTTGATTATACCCCGAAGATCCATCCATGAAGGAGAAGACTTCATGGGTGGATGTGTTATCGATCATCAGCTCGGTAACAGGAACTGGGAAGTCATCCTTCGAACAAGCTTTGTTGAGATCCCGAAAATCTACGCAGACGCGTACTGTCCCATTTTTCTTCATTACTGGAACGATATTGGCGATCCAGTCATGGTATTGAACTTCTTGGATGAAGCCAGAGTCGATTAGCTTCTTGACTTCGGCATTGATACTCATCTCAAGCTCAAGCCGCATTCTTCTTGGTGCTTGTTTGACTGGCTTGACATCCGGTGATATTGCCAGTTTATGCACGGCTATTTTTGGATCTAGTCCCGGCATCTCGGAATAGTTCCATTTGAAGCAGTCTTAATACTACATAAGCACATCTTTTAGTGTATCCATCTGCTCTTCAGACAATAGCTCGCTGACGAACGTTAGCCTTGGCTCATTTGCCGTCCCCAAGTCGATTTTCCTCATATTGTCTGATGTGGTATGTATCCCGTCTTCCAACTCCTTTGGTGCTGGTGGAAATTCTGAGGTCGCCTCGTATTCACCTTCATCTGCGAAGCATTGGGAGAGGTCATCCATATTCTCATGCTCTCTTTCCTTTGAGAACGTTATCGCGTGGAAGGTACGAGCCCGCTTCCAAGACCGGTGTTGCTCTGGTTCCATTCTCTCCCTATAGATTGCTTTTGTGGTGGGGCTACCCTCCAACTATCGGATAGAGCAAACATGCCTTGCTGATACTGATCTTCAGCCCAGTCTCTGAAGGTGAAGCAGTCTTCAAGAGAATGTCCCACTACTCAGTGGTAGGAGCAATAATCCGGGTGATGGACCTCGTTTATCTGTTTGGGATATCGAGGCTCCGGGAGCGTCATCATTTAATTCTTCATGACAAGGTTGAATATTTTTCTTGTCTTGTCTTGAGGGAAAGAGTACTTCCGACCCATCTTCATAAAAGACGGGTTCCAGCTGACTTTTTCTCGCTCGCGTGGATTCTTAGATTTTCTTCGCTGTCTTTGAACGCCGTCCCCATTCTTGATCTTGTCATTGCTTATGCGTCGAAGTTTTTCCTTGCCGCGAGAGCACACAGCAGGCTGAGGGTGAAGAGCATCGCCGTCTTCTCCTTCCGTAGCCTGCTGAATAATACGCTGTGTCCTGGCTTTCTCGTAAATGGCCATTTCGCGGCTATGGTCATCCCGAACCTTTTGACCCACTTCTCTTATCAGCTTGTCAATTTGTTCTTCGAATGACGGGCTTGGTATTCTCACGGCGGGATCTTGCACTGGTTCGACATCAACACTATCTGGAAATCCATTCGCTTTTCCATCGGAGTTTTTGACATGGCATCCATGGAACCGCTCCCTTTTCTTGGACCGAACGCATCCAAGGCCAGTCGTTTCCATTCTCCCGTTAGGCATCTTTCGCTGAGTCTCGGGAACATCCCAAATCTTGTTATAGAACTGGGCTTGTCGAGCAGTCTGTTTGAAGGGTACGCCTTGGCATCTTAATAGCCTTTTCAGTCTCTCTGCATAGTATCTGGACAGACAGATTGATTGAAGCCTGTCGAGCACAGGTTCGACACCGTGCCATACTTCATTCTCCACTTTGGTCTCCGTGGATTGATAGAAAATGATCGACTTCTCACCCCTTTGCTTAGGAGGGATGTAGAAGGTCTGCAGCTCTTGCACGATGTACGTATCAAGTGCATCAAGTTTTTTGTAATGCAACTACGGAACCATGGTAATTTGTAAACTCTGGTCAGCTCCGGCAAAGGCCTGCATTGACGGGTGGACGGAGAATACTGTGTTGGCCTCGTCTTCAGAGTCACTGCCAAAGACCAAAGTAGGAGTAGATGGTCCTGTCCCGTTGCCTTGGGGTTGTCCCGAGTATACCATCTCTTCATCCTCCTCGGTATCGCTCCCAAATATCGGGATAGTGGCGATGAATTTTTGTTTATTCTTCGTTTTGCGACATCTTTCTATGTCTTCGAAGTCTGGTAAGAAGTACTTGGCGTCTTCATATTTGCGGACTTCATTTACGGAGAATGGGTTTAGCTCCCCTGTAACTGTGTACTCAAGGCCGTCTTTAAAGTAATTCATACACTGATGTTGTGTAGAAGGGATGATGGTGTACTCATGTAACTAAGGCCTGCCGAGCAAAGTGTTGTAGCAAGTCTTGGCATCAATGACATGGAACTTGATGTCAGTGACGAGCAGCCCGAAGCGTAATGTCAGTATTACAGAACCAAGCGTTTGTGATGATTGGGAGTCAAAACTGGAGATGGTAATTTTATCCTGAGCTAGGTATTGCATATTCATGCAAATCTCCTTCAACACCCTTATATTGAGAAGGTTGACGGAAGACCCGTTGTCGACCAGGATCTTCCCTATCTTGATATCGAGACAATACCTGGTTACATACAGCAGACGATTGTGCTCACACATTCCGAGAAGGAGGTCTTCATCGCTGAAGGTGATGTCAGCCGTGTGGACTTCTTCCAGCTCGTCCTTCATCTTTTCTTCTGCAAGGAAGGCTTGAAACTGGCCAGGCTCTTGTAACACTTTGATCAGGAAATCTCGTGCCTCTTTAGATAGGAGAAGGGCATCCAAAATGCTTAATTGTGATGGTATATTCCTCAGGTGTGCCAGGACGTTGTAATCCACCTTTTCTTCTTAGGCGGGTCCTTAGTTGTGAGCTTTTCGACGACTGTATCATCGAGGGCAATCTCCTCAGGTACTTTTTCCTTCCCTTTGTCTCTTTTGCCCGTACCTTTGTTGGAAGGTCCGAGATTCTTTTCAGGCAACGTACGGTTACGCAACTGAATGTTTTCACAGTTCCTCATCTCTTCTTCTTTTCCACAGGTGGATTCCTTGAAAAGAGGGCAGAGGGCCATTTCCTCGTCCGAATCGCTCCCGAAGGTAAGAACTTGAGGTTTTGCTCTCGTCGGGATGGCATCAACTATATGACAGTTACCGGCTGTTCTTTTATGCTCATCTGTCGTGCTTCTCTACTCCCGACGGGCTTTACGGTCCATTCTCTTGAATCGTTGTCGATGGGCAACGTATCCCTGTCACCACTTCTTGAAGGCATTGCACTCTTCGGTAGGGTGCGTGACCTTCCGATGGTATAAACAGTAGTTCGGATGTACATCCGGTTCATCGAGGCATGTACTCCCAGAAGTATTTTTTTTGAAAGGTGGCAGCTTCATTCCCAATGACAAAGCTTTGGAGAACTGCTTCCTTATCTTGATTCTGCTCTTGCTGGTGGCAAGGGCGCTTCGATCCGGTTGAGGTACTTTACGGCTTCTCATTACCGGAGCTTTTTCGGCCTGACACCGACGCTTGGCCTTTTCATAAATGGCCACTTCACGTTCTCGATCAGCTTTTCTCTTTTGAAGAGCTTCGTTCAGCAGCTTGTCGATCAGGTCATCTGACGGTTCCATGGATTTTGGTTCTGGATCTACCCCCAGTTTCTCTACATCAGGAGCCTCTTTTCCATTTATCGATGAGTGAGAGATCATATGGAAACTCGCCACATAATCCTCAGGTTCTTCTGAAGAATCGTCTCCTTCATCAATATTACTGTTTCCGTTCTCAAGAACATGCTTGAAGAATTCTGCCGGTGTGACTAGGGTTCATGCCTTTTGGTTGTATTCCTCCAGTGCATCGATATATTTTTACAGACCCGTATGATTGCCATCGAGCTGGACGGGATTCTTGGCCTTCTTCTTTTTCTTTGAAGATTTCGGAGGCTTGTGCTGGAGGTTTTGCCCATCGTTACCAACTTTCGGCGTTGGGCGCGGTTTCAGCATTCCGTCAATAATCTCAGACTCCAGCGGGCTTTTCCACCTAATCGCCGGACATGCTTGAATATCCTTCAGCATTCTTTTAGTTTTAGCCGAAAGGACAACTTCCCATGGAGCTTCCTTTACAAATGAGCATGATGCCCCCGGCGTATCCACCTTTTTAAGAGCGTGCTACTATGGCGGATTTACCTTCCAGTTTTCGGACAGCATGAACTTGCCTTGTTGGTACTGGTCTTCAACCCAGTTTTTGAAGACGTAGCAATCTTCGATTGGGTGGCACACTATTCGGTGGTAGGGGAAGCAATTGGGATTTTTGACGTCGCCCAATTGTAGTGGGCATCTCGGATCCGGCAGAGTGATGATCTGTTGCGCACCGCCAGTTCGAATAGTCTCCTCGTTTTATCCCGGGGGAACGAGTAAGGACGTCTCAACTTTTCTTCAAGGGATCTTGGTTTGTTTTTTTGGCGAGCTACCGGTTTCGGATCACTCGGTTGTTGTTGAGCGTTGGCGACGAAGGTCGCTTTCCCTTTGCCCTTTTCATTCCGAAGATCTGTCTTTGAAGAGGACGGCCTATGGCCATCTGGTCCATTTGGGCCAGTTTGTCAATCAAGGCCTGGAAGGTGGTCGGCTTGAACAACATCATAAACTGGGATATACTTACCTGAGGATCAAGAGTCCCCACGAACATGCCCACAGCAGGAGCATCTTCTATGCGCTGTTCACACTTTGACCATAAGTTATGCCACCGAATCGTGTATTGAACCCAGGTCTCTCCCGGCTTCACTCTGGCGTTGATTAATGCCATGATTAGGGTGCGCTCTCTTGAGCTTGCGAACCGTTGTGTGAACAGTAGTTCCATCTCCGTAAATGTCTTGACGGAGTCATTTAGGATCTCGGAGTACCATTTAAATGTCGTCTCCGACAAGCTTCCAACAAAATGGCGAAGCAACAGTTTGTCATCACCCCCGGTATTACCGCACAAAGTTCTGAATTGAGCAACGTGTTGGTGAGGATTGCCTGTCCCCTTATACACATGGAATTTGGGGATCGTATATCCTGGCGAGTACTTAATTTAGTCGTACCATCCTGGATAAGGTCGCCCAGTTATGACGACTTGGCCTGCCGCTTCGTTCGCTTGATGATCTCGTATTTGTTGAGCTATGTAGTCATCAAGGGTAGCTTTGGTGATCGTCTCCTCTCTGGCTGCTGATAAAGCCAGAGGAGGGTTCGATATCTCCCCTCTGTCGTCTTCAATGATTATTAGAGGGTCTTCGGCTGGAGGATTCGGCTGGATCATCATCCTACCATGTCTTGGAACAGAAGCGCCATTTGTTTTATATTAGCCGCTTGTTCCGCGGCCTCTTTGTCTTTCTTTTCAAGCACCCTCCGTAGGAATTCGGTGTCGGTCTCCTGCTCCTGGCGTTGTTCTGACGATTCTTCTGGGCTTTCTTTCTGCTCAGTGAGTGCGGCCATCCTTGTCAACATCTTCTGGAGATTTTTTTGTTGCTCCTGAGCTTTTGTTACAGACCGTGTGAGTGGTCGATAACCCGTGGAAGTACGACTTTCCTCTTTCCCGGAAGCCATGTACACCGTGTGTACTACCATGCCCCCAGACTTGGGGCGTTTGGGTCTATTGCCTTTGAAATTTACCGCAGGCATGGGGATCTTCTCCGGACTTCTCCTCTTATGGGAGGTCGAAGTTGAGGGGGCCGTTGCAGCAGACACCCATGCAGATGATACCTTCTATGGTATGACGGAGGGATGGTTCTCCTCTTGCCGAGCCTTTGTTTTCTTCAGCCGGCTAGTGTAATCCTTATCAATTACAGAATCTTGGAATTTCCGCCAAACTCTGTGGATCTTGGAGGACAACCGCTGAGAAGGCTGTTCTGGCTTCACCCGTGTCATGCTTTCAGCAGGCGGAGGAGACTTCTTCAAGATAGCGGTTGGAGAGTTCTTGCGCACCCTTCTGAGCAGCTCGAAGATGTTCCGAGTTGGAACATCAGCATCAGTTTCCACCGGTGGAGTTGGTGGGGTGAGTCCAGAAAGGGAACTGCCCCGGCTTTCCTCACTCGGCGCTAGTGACAATGTCGAGCATGTCGTGCAGACGGGACTACCTTTGTCGTTGGAGCGACTTCGTCATGCTCCCTGCTTTGATGAGAAACCGCTGTCGACGTCAGCCTGTCGAAGACTGACGTCCGCTGAGAGGGAACGGTTAGTCTGTCGAAGGCAGACTTTTTTGCAGGGGAACCATCCTTGGTGACTTCGCCCGAAGCGGGAGTTGGAACGGCCAATCTTGTGAAGACCGATCCTTTAATAGGAGAAGCCCCTATGACGACTTCGTTTGCCGGAGCTGGAATGGCTATCCGGTTCGAGATAACCCCTTCAGGTATCGTGAGTTTCTTTGCGGGCCCACTGGAGCTTTGGCTCGGCCTATCGAAGACTGAGACGGCAGACTTGGATGACCCGTTGAGAGGGGCAGTGGTGGTTGCGAGCCGATCAAAGACCGACTTCTTTGGAGCCTCTTATGATGGCATTGAGGCATTGAAGCTTATTGGCGGGAGCATGGTCCCAAAAAAACAGTCCATTGGTGGCCTGAGTCACCTGTTCCACCGGCATTGCAAAGATAGAGGCCGCCTGGGGCCCATAAGTCACTTCTCCAGCGGGGACAGAGCGAGAGTTCCTGTTGCAGTTACACTTGGAAGCCATCGAACTTCTTCTCTTCTACATAGGAGCAAAACACCAAATTTTAGTACCTCGAAACCAGGGGCAACCATATTAAACTGCGATTCGTTCGTGAACATGACACATGAAGTGTAGAGTGGAAAGAGGAAAAGGTCCCACCGGACGTGCCAGAATCTGTTTACCGCTGAAAGCCGGGAAGACAAACGTCTTGCCTGAATTTGGGGGCAGATGCTATTTGGATTTATCCATCCATCTCTCCAAAGATGCTAAGTTGATTTATGGCACCGTGTATCGGAGGTTTGGACGAATGCGGCCGTTGTAGCAGACTTCGTCAGATTCCTCCTCGTTGTGTAGGGTTTTTGATTGTGGGGACTCTCTTCCCTGTAGGCGCAAGCCCCTACAGTTAATTACGTTACCGCGTAGCGATAACCACTTTCTCCTGCTCCAGAAGGTCACTTTGTATCGTGTGTATTTGTTTTATTTTTGGTTGCCCGTGGATTTTATACGGAGACTAATTAGTGTTCTCGCCCGTAGGGCATGGATTAGTCAAAATCCGTATTTTCTTATATTTGTGTTTGGTTTGATTTAAGGATCGTTAATCTCGTTTGGGATTAAAATCAACTTAAAAGTTTGTTTAGGATACGTTAGTCTAATTTTAGACTAAGATCTACTCAGCATGATTTTGGGATCATTCTGACCCAACAAAAGAGCATTTGGGCTCTATTGCTTTAGTTTAAGGACGTTACAGTCCATAGATCACCATTTTTGGTATGAGGGTTTAGTTTAAGGACATTGCGGTCCATAGCTAGTTTAAGGACGTTGCGGTCCGTAGCTAGTTTAAGGACATTGCGGTCCGTTGTAATGTGCTCATGGGTTTGGGAGTACATCCGAGAGCCGTTGGTTGTCAAGACCCTCCACCTCTCTGACATCGTTGAAGAATCACAACGACATATATCAGAGGTGTGGAGAGATGTACCCTTGAACCAATTTCCAGATTAAGGGGAGATGTGGGATGAACGTCATTTTAGATGCCATCTGTTAGGAGATCATTAGTCATATTTGGGACTAGGATTGGTTTGGGGAGACCTGAGCGTGGGGGCTCGGTTGATTGGTAACTAAAAAGGTCTTGACCTCGGGAGACTTGGCTAATTTGGGCTAAGGTTGACCCCTCATAGTCTTAAACACTGATATTTGTTTGGCGCTCACATGCTCCCACGTGAGGCTCTTAAGTAGTGTTAAACATTGATATTTGGAGCGCTCACGTGTGGCACGTGAGGCACCTAAGAATTGGGCACTGCTTCTTTGGGTATATTCCCTTGTTCCTTTATAAGTTCTAAGCACTTAGCTTATATAATGCTCACGTGCGAACACGTGAGGTGATCAAAATGTGATCGCTGTCTTTGGAATTTTCCCCTTTTCCATATAAGTGTTAAGAAACTGTTTGGAGGTCACATAGGACCACGTGAGGTGCCCTTTTCCTTTTATAAGTGCTAAGCACTATTGGGGGTCACTTGGGAGCACGCGATGAGTACAAAAAATGGGAACTGTCTTTTATTTATTCCCCTTTTTCCTTTCATAAGTGCTAAGCACTATTAGGGGGTCACGTGGGATCACGTGACTCGATCTCAGTCGTTCTTTTTTGTTCCTCAAAGATGCTCACGTGGAAACACGTGATCTTTTGTTATAGCGTTGTATGCTAATCGTTTCTTTTATGTGCATGGAGATCTTGATCTGAGTTTTGAGAATTTCAGGTCCCTTGTTTTATAAGAATTAAATTCTTATGTTGAGTTAAACTCTAGTTTTATCAGAGGAATTAAATTCCTATATCTTTTGGAAGAATTAAATTCTTCAAACTTAGTTCTTTCCATTAAGTTTTTGGACTGCATGACAGAATCTCCCCGATGAGAATTAAATTCTTAACTTGTGGGAAGATCTTCTTCTGCAGACCTCAACCAGAGGAAGAACTAAGTTCTTTTTTGGAAGATTTAAACTCTTGTAAGAGGAGATAAAATGATCTCTAGGTCTTTTTCTTACCTAGGGTTTCTTTTCTTCAAAGAGAACTCCTCTTTTTTTTTTGTTTCTCAAATCTTATGGAGGGTCTCCTCCTTTTCTCCCTTTAGTCTCGGGTCCTTTATATAGTAGAGGCAAGTTTGTTGATTTAGTTAAGGAAATCTCTTGTTAAGAGATCTTAATTGATTTGGGGATTTTATCCACCGTCGGATCTTTAATCCAAGAACTACTATTTTAAAGAAGATATTTTTCTTGTTTTTAACAAGATTGGGAAAATATTTTCCCAAACAGAGCTTATTCTATAGCTTGGTGATTTTTAATCACCATTGGATCTTTAATCCAATGGTGCTCTGTTTTACAGAGCGTAATCTTTCTTATTTAGAAAGATTGGGGAAATATTTTCCCATACAAAGCTTATTCTGTAGCTTGGTGTTTTTTAATCACCATTGGATTTTTAATCCAACGGTGCTCTGTTTTACAGAGCGTAATCTTTCTTGTTTAGAAAGATCTAAGGAAATATTTTCCAAATAGGGTTTTGATCCCTTTTATTTAGAATTTAATTCTATCAACTTGGAAGGTGATTAGGACCCCTCACGTGTAGCACGTGACCCCTATAGTATTAAACTGGTTGCTTATATGCAGCAGTCCCAAAGAAAGGGATCACGTGTTGGCACGTAAGCTGATGTTCAGAAATGTCACGTGTGGCACGTGACCCTCATGAAGTTAAGCCCAACAAAGAGCATCACGTGCTGACACGTGAGCTTCTCTGGCCTGTTATTTGTTTTAGGAAAGCCTCTATATACTTTGTATATATGTGCTCACGTGTTTGCACGTGAGGCTTAATTTTAGCCTTAATTGTTAAGCACAATGCCTATAATCTTTGCTCCAAGGCGCATCGCGTGTGGGCACATGATACTCCATTAGGGGAATTTTTCCCGTCACTTTTTATTTATTATTATTTTTTATATAAGGGAATAACAACGGTTGGAGAGTTCTTGCGCACCCTCCTGAGCAGATCGAAGTTGTTCGCAGTTGGAATAGCAGCGTCAATTTCCACCATTAGAGCTGGTGGAGTAAGTCCGGAGGGGGAACTGCCCCCAGCTTTCCTCACTTGGCACCAGTGGCGACGTTGAGCATGTCGTGCAGACGGGACCACCTCTGTCATTGGAGCGATTTCTTCATGCCCTCTGCTCTGATGAGGTGCTGCTGTTGGTGTCAGCCTATCAAAGACTGACCCCCGTTGAGAGAGGACGGTCAATCTTTCGAAGGATGACCTCTTGGTAGGGGAAGCGATCTTAATGACTTCGCCAGAAGTGGGAGTTAGAACGTCCAATCTTGCAAAGACTAATTTTTTAGCAGGAGAAGCCCTTTTGACAACCTCGTCTACCGGAACCGGAATGGCTATCCGCTTCGGGATAACCCTTTCAGGTATTGCGAGCCTTTTTGCAGACCCACTGGAGCTGGGCTCAGCCTGTCGAAGACTGAGGTGGTAGACTTGGACGACCCGTTTAGAGGGGCCGTGGTAGTTGCAAGCCGATCGAAGACCGACTTCTTTGGAGCCTCTTGTGATGTCATTGAAGCATTGAAGCTCATTGGCGGGAGCATGGTCCCGAAGAACAATCCATTGGTGGCCTGAGTCACATGCTCCACTGGCATTGCAAAGATAGAGGCTGCTTGGGGACCATAAGTCACTCCTTCGGTGGGGACAGAGTGGGAGTTGCCGTTGCTGTTAGTGCAGCTGGAGGCTATCGATGTTATCTCATTTTCTGCATGGAGCAAGACACCAAATCTTAGTATCTCGAATTCAGGGGCAACCATATTAAACCGCGATTCGTTCGCGGACACGACACACGAAGTGTGGAGTGGAAAGAGGAAGAGGTCCCACCGGACATGCCAGAATCTGTTTACTACCGAAAGCCGGGAAGACAGACGTCTTGCCTGAATTTGAGGCCAGATACTATTTGGATTTATCTGTTCACCTTTCCGAAGATGCCAAGTTGATTTATAGCACCGTGTATCGGAGGTTTGGATGGATGCGGCCGTTGTAGCAGAATTCGTCAGATTCCCCCTCGTTTGCGCGAGGGGTTTTTGATTGTGAGGACGCTCTTCCCTGCAGGCGAAAGCCTCTACAGTTAATTACGTTATCGCATTGCGATAACTACTTTCTCTTGCTCCAGATGTTCACTTCGTGTCGTGTGTGTTTGTTTTATTTTTGGTTGCCCGTGGATTGTATACGGAGACTAATTTATGTTGTCGCCCGTAGGGCGTGGAATAGGTCAAATCCGTATATTCTTAGATTTGGGTTTGGTTTAATTTAAGGATCGTTAATTTCATTCGAGATTAAGATCAACTTAAATGTTTTTTTAAGGATACATTGGTCTGATCTTGGAGTAAGATCTACTTAACGGGGGTTTAGGATCGTTTTTGATCCAACAAAGGAGTATTTTGGCTCTATCGTTTTAGTTTAGGGACGTTGCGGTCCGTAGATCACCATTTTTGGGATGAGGGTTTAGTTTAAGGACATTACGGTCCATAGCTTAGTTTAAGGACGTTGTGGTCCATAGTTAGTTTAAGGACGTTGCGGTCCATTATAGTTTAAGGACGTCTCGGTCCATTAGTATGTGCCCGTCAATTTAAGAGTGCACCAAAGAGTTATTGGTTATCGGGACCTACCACCTCTCTGAAGACGCTGAAGAATTACAACGACATTTATCAGAGATGTGAGGAGATGTACCCTTGAACCAGTGTCCGTTGGAAGATCAGTAGTCGTGTTTGGGACTAAGACCAATTTGGAAAATAGTGAGCACGTTGGCTCGGTTGATTTGAATTAGGGACTTTTGGTCAACTTGGACTCGACCTACTCAGTCTTTGAATAAAATGTTAAACACTTGTTTGGACTCAGTCCCTTTTCTGTACAAACAGTGCTGGGCATTGATATGGGTTCTGACGCTCACCCTTTACTTTACCCTCTTTTTTGTTTTTTATGGAGTGTTAAACACTCTTTGTGGTATCTACGTGCGGAGCACGTGAGGCGCTTGGCACTGAGCGCCAACCACTGAGTGCTAGGCACTCCTTATTGAGCAGCGCCCACGTGATGGACACGTGAGACACTAGGCGCTGAGCGCCGACCGTTGAGTGCTAAGCACTCTTTATTGAGCAGCGCCCATGTGAGGGATACATGAAGCGCTTGGCGCTGAGCGCCAACCATTAAATGCTAAGCACTCTTTATTGAGCAGCGCCCACGTGAGGGACACATGAAGTGCTGACACTGGGTTTTCTTTGTATGCCCTGTTCTGAAGAGTTCAATTCTGTGTTCTTTTCTGGATCTTTGATCCCTAAGAACAAATTCATCCCCATGAGAATTAAATTCTTATTTGTGGAAGACTTGTCTCATGGATCTCAGATTCAGGAAAAAACTATGTTCTTTTATGAGGGTTAAACCCTTGGATATGCAGATGAGATGCTCTGATCTCTATTTTTTTATTTATCTTGAAGAAAGGTATTCTTCTTTCTTCCTTCTTAAAACTTTCTTCTTTGTTTTTTTTTCAAGCTTATGGGAGGGTCTCTCTCTACAAGACTTGAAGTCTTGGGTCCTTTATATAGTAGAGATAAGTCTATTGATTCAGTTGAAGAAATCTCCCGTTGAGAGATCCTTAATTGATTCGGGGATTTTACCCACCGTTGGATTTTTTATCCAAGAACTTCTGTTTTACAGAAGATATTTTTCTCATTTTTTAGTAAGGTTAGGAAATATTTTCCTATACAGAGTTTATTCTGTAGCTTGGTAATTTTTTTATCACCGTTGGATTTTTAATCCAACGGTGCTCTGTTTTTCAGAGAGTAATCTTTCTTGTTTAGAAAGATGTAACACCCTAGTTCATTTATACCAGTTCTAGTTCATATATTTTTTTATTTATGGTATTTTCCTGATTTACTGTGTTTTGGGTGCGAATAGTTTATTTGACATTTGTATTTGCATTCTACCCGACCCGCTTGCTTGAAACCTGTCTTAATTCATGTTTATGATTTATGACCTGTTACATGGACTCGTGCACTTTCATTTTAATTTATATATCTTGCATACTGGCATTTTATTTGGCATTTGTATTTTTACAATATAACATTTTAAGTCATATAAAATATTTTAAAAATATATTGCATAGCCTGCATGATACCCCTAGCCCCGTGGTAGTATCCGCGCATCTTGTTCTCGTTCCGTTCAGTGAAACGGACTTGTTTGGATGGCTACGTGAACGTACGTGCATCCATTCTTGGGGGTATTCATTTTCGTTACCCGGATATCCAATTTTGATTTTGGTTGACACGTATATTTTCCGTATTTTTAAACCGTAATTTTTTACCCGACCCGGACATATTTTGGACTATTTTTGTATTAGCCAAATATCCAATTTTTTATTAATATAATATTTTTATATTAAAACAGTTATACTTAAAATTTGTTAGGAAAATAAAAAAATTTTAAAGTAAAATATATTTTTTATACCTTAGTCCTAACAGATTCTCAGCTCGCTCTCTCTCTCTCTCTATTATATATATAATTTCTTATACTTAAACCTTATTCCCCTACACTTTTCCCCACGCCCTCTCCCTCATCTTCTTCTTTTCATTTTTGTTTTCCCGTCCCGTCCTCGCAAAAACCCATCGCCTCACCTCCGCGCCTCACCGCCATCACCGTCCCTTCGACCCCGATTTCCTCTTTCATCATCATCTCCTCCTCAACCTCATCTCCTCTCCTTCCCCGCAAACCCATGACACCTACAACCCACCGCGACCATCTCCTCCTTCACCTGCACCCTCCACCGCGGGCGAGCCCACTTCGTCGTTGCCTCTGACCTCACGTCCATCACCTCCCTCTTCTATTTTCTTTTCCTCTCTTTTAAAACCCCCGCCACGAGAACCCACTGAAATCTCAACCCTGAACCCTGACAGCACACCCGCGACCCATACCTGTCGCCTGCACCTACGTCGCCACCCTTCACCGCCACCGACTTCCTCAACCTTTCTAACCTCTGCTACCACCCCCTTCATTTCCCGACCATCCCCACAACCCGATCTAAGAAATCCACAGAACCCCAACTCCGACGAGAACCTATCGTTGCATCTGTTCTCACCTCGCCGGAGCTCCGACCACCTCGTCTTCTCCTCCACTCCCTCACCACCACCTCGTTCTCCTATCTCCTTTCCCAAAAGAACATGAGCATCCCCAAGCAAGAACCTGCACCCCCTTCAACCCTAGGAACCCACTGCTTTGCCAGAAAACCCTCGCCTGCATCGTTGCTGTCGATGGCCCATCGTCGACGTCACCCCCTCGCCTTCACCTCTGACCCCAGAATACCAAACCATAGAGAACAGCCACAGTTCTTCTCTTCTTTCTTCTCCTTTCTCTTCTCTTTCTCTTTCTCTTTCTTGATTCCGTTTTCCCGGTCACCCGCCGGAGCCATGACCGTCGCTGCCATTCCAGTCGACCCAGTGGACGTACCTTACCTGCGTGATCACCCTCTTGCATTGCTTGGATCCGTCCCGTGTGTCATGCGTGCGTTGCGACGTTTTACCGACGTCGGACGTACCGTACGTATCCGTATTGCGATCCATCGAAGCAAGTTTATCTTGCTACATGCTACACTACTTTATATACATCTATTTTGATAAATATAAGACTGGTATTTCAAATTATGCACACCATGTTTATTTTTACAGTTTTTTTGACATCCGTCTACATCCGTACGTGTTACTTTACATCTAGCGCATGCAAACCTATCTTGTTACATACTGTATTACAATATACTGCACCCAATAAAATATTTACATCTCATATTGCTTAGTTGTACATCCCACATTACCATTTTACAGTTTTACTGTTTTCGGATACCCGTTTGCATCCATCTCGTTTAAATATATATAACTGCATCTATAGATCACATTAATACATAATACTGTGATATTAACACCCCATGTTTAATAAAGTGCATCCTAATTAGTATTGGAACTATAAATGTAACCCTAATCGATAATTGTGCATCCATATCATTGATTTTATATCTATTTGCATACCATGTCACATTATTTCATTTTATTGTTATATTAGTACTCCATACTTGATTTTATGCACCCATACTTATTACAGTTTGATTATGAGCACCCGCTTGATACTTGTGCACTACCTGACATGACCTAATACACTACTTGACATAACTTGATACATGTGCACTACTTGATATGACCTGATTATATCACTACTTGACTTGATACCTGATCTTGTTATTAATGTCGACAAATCTTGACCTGTTGTCCCTATGGACATATCCTGTTGTCTATACAGATGAACCTGTACCTGCTTGATCCTGTGTTGGAATTAGCTCCAGATTATTCAATACCTGACTTACACACATAACTTGGGGGTATGGGGAAATCAAGAATGTAGCCGAACGTAACTCGAAGGGCTATTACATCATGTTACCGTGGTCCCGTGGGGTTGAACAGGACATAGACTCACAGTCTATCATATCTTGTTACCGTGGTCCCGTGGGGTTGAACGGGGCATAGACCGATGAGTTACGATGAGGATTATATTAATTGATTTCGAATAACTTTAGAGTAGATAACCCTATAGCACAGTCACACTTCACCTATTTATATCCTGTTCACTGATCTATATTCATGTTACTGTTTGCTTGTTACTGTTCATACTTCATGCCTGCATATTTCATCACATCCTGCTTGCTTAGAATTATTGATATTATGACGCACTGACGTCTGGGTTTTGCATGGCACAGATCCCTTATCCTTATCGCAGGCAGTCCAGGGGTATTTTGATCAACAGGCCAACCTGTGAGGACCTGTTATTATTTTAGTTTAGTTTCCTTTCAGTATTTTCATTCCTGATGTGAGCCCGTATTATGGGACGTACATTCTAGTTTATTATTGTACTTGGATCTTTTGCTTCCGCATTATTTTATTACATGACTCGTTTATTCTGGCTTATGGACATATGTTAGATAGTTTATTACTGTTCTTGATATCCCTACAGCCGTAATATGACTGTGGAGGGATATTTCCTATCCACAGGTAGCATGGTTGGCTCTGTCACGTGCCTATCTTAGCGCACTCTGGGAAGCGGGGCGTGACAGGGTTAGTTGGGTATCAGAGCATAGGATTTAGGTTAATCGGGTTTGATTCTTTTAGTAGTTGGGTATTGGACCCAATACACGAATCAGAAAACCCGTAATTAGGAACATGTCCTGCCACATTGTTCTCATGATTCTTGAATCTTATTTTTCTCTTGACCCTTGTCTTGATGATATGCAAACAATTTTGCATCTCGAGTTGAAATTCTTTTGGTTCCCTATTGTTTCTTCCGTCCTATTCCTTTGATTCGATACTAGGATTTGGGCGACTTGAATGGAGTTATGTGATTGTAACTATGAACTGCAGTATGGTTACAATGAGGTACTCTATTTAAGTAACTTGGAATCCTGGTCTTGTTTTATTTCATTGTTTCATGGTCGTTTTATTACCTTGGTTCTCTCAGTTTCATTACTTACCAGTTCATGTTTTGCAGATTTCTTGGTGACCGATACCGGCAGTTATGAAGTTGTCTTGGGAATGGATTTTCTCGGTACTTTCCACGCTCACATTGATTGTAGGGCAAAGAAAGTGATTTTCCAGATTCCCGGACATCCGGAGTTTGTTTTTGCTGGAGGAAGCAGTTCTGTCGGGCCGGTCGAGTTTAGGGCTAGGTCGACAAACAATGTTCTTTCATCAATGGAAGTTGATAAGGAGAAAGCGCCAGCTGTAGTTTGAGAATTCATGGACGTGTTCGAGAATATCTCGGGTTTACCGCCAAAACGAGATATGGAGTTCGCGATTGATCTTGTTCCTGGTGCAGCGCCAATCTCAAAGGCGTACTATCCGATGGTATCAGTGGAGTTGGAAGAAATCAAGAAGCAGGTTACTGAATTACTTGAGAATGGTTGGATTCACGGCAGCAATTCACCTTGGAGAGCTCCATTTCTTCTAGTCAAGAAAAAAGATGGCACAAGGAGGATGTGCATCGATTATCGAGAATTAAACCAGGTGACTATTAAGAACAAGTACCCGATCTCTTGCATTGGCGAATTGTTCGAGCAGCTTAGTAGCGTGAGAGTATTCTCAAAGCTGGATTTGTGATCCGGATATCATCATGTCGGAGTTAAATCTGAGGATATTTGCAAGACTGCGTTCTGAACTCGGTATGGACATTACGATTAGTAATGTCATTCGGAGTCACGAATGCACCAGCGATATTTATGGACTTGATGAACCGAATCTTTTCACCGTTCTTAGACCAGTTTATAGTGGTGTTCATCGATGATATTCTGGTCTACTCGAGGAGCATTGAGGAGCATGCAGAACACTTGAAGATCGCACTGCAGACATTGAGGCAAGAAAGATTGTATGCAAAGATGAGCAAGTGCGAATTTTGGTTTGAAGAAGTGAAGTTTTTAGGGCATGACGTATTTGGAGATGGAATCGCCGTTGATCCTGAAAAGATTGCAGCAATTCAAGATTGGCCAATTCCGAAGAATGTAGCGGAGATCAGAAGTTTTCTGGGACTTGCCGGATATTACAGAAGGTTCGTGGATAATTTTGCTCGTTTGGCTGAGCCTTTGACCAAGCTTATGCGAAAGGAAGTACCGTTCGTATGGTCGGATAGTTGTGCGTCAGCTTTTGAGGTGTTGAAGCAAAAATTGATAATCGCTCCTATTTTGACCGTACCAGACGGTTCCGAAGGATTGGTGATTCACAGCGACGCATCTGGGAAAGGTTTGGGATGTGTTCTGATGCAGCATGGGAAGGTTATAGCCTACGCATCGAGATAGTTGAAGACCCATGAGAAGAATTGCCCAACTCATGATTTGGAGCTTGCAGCAGTAATTTTAGCTTTGAAGATTTGGAGACACTGCTTATTTGGCGAAAGGGTCGAAGTATTCACCGATCACAAAAACCTAAAATACGTGTTCACACAGAAAGAGCTTAATATGAGGCAGCATAGATGGTTGGAGCTGATGGCTGACTACGATCTTGATCTTAAGTACCATCCGGGGAAGGTTAATGTAGTGCCGGATGCGCTTAGTCGGTTGCCAGTAATTCAGATGTTGACTGCTCAGAAGGAGCTTATCGAAGACTTTCGAAGATTTGAGTTGGAGATTGTGCTACCGCATTCTTCGGGACAATTTGATGTAACTGCAAGTACAGTCGTTGTTGATTAAAATTATTATAGCAGCGCAATCACAAGACCTAAGATTGCAGAAGTTTCGAGAACAGGTTGAAGCTGGATTTCGAACGGACTTGTTGATTCATGAAGATGGTTCGTTGCGGTATGGTAACCGTTTGTGTGTGCCAAAAGGAGATATTCGCGAAGAAGTGATGAAGGAGGCACACAGTTCCGCATATTCCGTACATCCAGGAGGCACGAAGATGTACCGCAATCTAAGACAACATTTCTGGTGGGAAGGCATGAAAAGGGAGATTGCTCACTTTGTACCAAAGTGCTTGGTAAGCCAGCAAGTTAAGGCTGAACATCAAAGGGTTGCTAGTTTATTGCAACCACTTCCGATTCCTCAATGGAAGTGGGAACATATAACCATGGATTTCATGTCAGCTTTACCGCAGAGTCCAAAGGGCAACAATGCAGTTTGGGTGATTGTTGATCGATTGACCAAGGCAGCTCATTTCATACCATTTCGAGTTGGTCAATCAACGGAAGCGTTGGTGGAACGGTACATGCAGGAGATTGTAAGATTGCATGGAGTACTGGTGAGCATCGTATCCGACCGTGACACCCGTTTCTTATCACACTTCTGGAAGACCTTACAGGAAAGTTTAGGGACGCGATTGAAGTTTAGCACAGCTTATCATCCTTAGACAGATGGCCAGTCCGAGAGAATAATCCAAACTCTTGAAGATATGTTGAGAGCTTGCATGTTGGACTTCAAGGGTTCGTGAGAGGATCATCTATACTTGGTGGAGTTTTCGTACAACAACAGCTTTCAGGCGACTATTCAGATGGCTCCATTTGAAGCATTGTATGGTCGCAAGTGTCGCTCACATGCTTGTTGGGACGATATTGGAGAACGAAGATTGTTGGGACCGGATTTCATCGTGCAAACAGTGGAGAAAGTTAATACTATTCGGAATCACATGAAGACAGTACAAGATCGGCAGAAGAGTTGGACCGATATATCGAGAAGACCTCTAGAGTTCGCTGTTGGTGATCTGGTAATCTTGAAGATATCACCGACTAGAGGAGTGGTTTGTTTTGGGAGTCGAGGCAAGCTTAGTCCTCGATTCGTAGGGCATTTCGAGATTTTGGAGCGTATTGGAGAAGTGGCTTATCAATTGGCTTTACCACAATCTTTGGCGAATGTTCATGACGTGTTTCATGTATCTCAACTCCGTAAGTATGTTCGAGATGAAACACACGTGCTGGATCATTCGGAGCTGACTGTAAGAGAGAATTTGACCTTTGAGGAGCGACCGATCTCGATTGTTGATCGAAGAGAAAAGCTTCTTAAGAACAAGGTTATCCCTCTCGTACTTGTTTCTTGGGGAAATCGCTCGCACGGAGAATCGACTTGGGAACGAGAAGACGAGATTCGATAGAAGTTTCCACACCTATTCTTGTAGATTCTTGATTGATTATCTTTTCTTGTTCCTGGAATTTCGAGGACGAAATTCTTTTGTAGTTGGGTATAATATAACACCCTAGTTCATTTATACTAGTTCTAGTTCATGTATTTTTTTATTTGTGGTATTTTCCGGATTTACTGTGTTTTGGGTGCGAATAGTGTATTTGACATTTGTATTTGCATTCTACCCGACCCGCTTGCTTGAAACTTATCTTGATTCATATTTATGATTTATCCTGACCTGTTACATGGACTCGTGCACTTTCGTTTTAATTTATATATCTTGCATACTGACATTTTATCTGGCATTTGCATTTTTACAATATAACATTTTAAGTCACATAAAATATTTTAAAAATACATTACATAGCCCGCATGATACCCCTAGCCCCGTGTTAGCATCCGCGCATCTTGTTCTCGTCCCATTCAGTGAAACGGACTTGCTTGGATGGCTGCGCGCACGTACATGCATCCGTTCTTGGGGGTATGCATTTTCGTTACCCGGATATCCAATTTTGGTTTTGGTTGACACGTATATTTTCCGTATTTTTAAACCGTAATTTTTGACCCGACCCGGGCATGTTTTGGACTATTTTTGTACTAGCCAAATATCCAATATTTTATTAATATAATATTTTTATATTAAAACAGTTATACTTAAAATTTGTTAGGAAAATATAAATTTTTTAAACTAAAATATATTTTTTATGCCTTAATCCTAATAGATTCTCAGCTCACTCTCTTTCTCTCTCTCTCTCTCTCTATTATATATATAATTTCTTATACTTAAACCCTATTCCCTTACACTTTTCCCCACGCCCTCTCCCTCATCTTCTTCTTTTCATTTTTGATTTCCCGCCTCGTCCTCGCAAAAACCCATCGCCTCACCTCCGCGCCTCACCGCCGTCGCCGTCCCCTCAACCCCGATTTCCTCTTTCATCATCATCATCTCCTCCTCAACCCCATCTCCTCTCCTTCCCCGCAAACCCACGACACCTACAACCCACCGCGACCATCTCCTCCTTCACCTGCATCCTCCACCGCCGGCGAACCCACTTCGTCATCGCCTCTGACCTCACGTCCATCACCTCCCTCTTCTATTTTCTTTTCCTCTCCTTTAAAACCCCCGCCACGAGAACCCACTGAATTCTCAACCCTGAACCCTGACAGCACACCCGCGATCCATACCCGTCGCCTGCACCCACGTCGCCACCCTTCACCGCCGCCGACCTCCTCAACCTTTCTAACCTCTACTACCACCCCCTTCATTTCCTGACCAGCCCCACAACCCGATCCAAGAAATCCACAGAACCCCAACTCCGACGAGAACCCATCGTTGCATCTGTTCTCACCTCACCGGAGCTCCGACCACCTCGTCTTCACCTCCACTCCCTCGCCACTACCTCGTTCTCCTCTCTCCTTTCCCAAAAGAACCCTAGCATCCCTAAGCAAGAACCTGCACCCCTTTCAACCCTAGGATCCCACTGCCTTGCCGGAAAACCCTCGCCTGCATCGTTGCCGTCGATGGCCCATCGTCGACGTCACCCCCTCGCCTTCACCTCTGACCCCAGAACACGAAACCATAGAGAACAGCCACAGTTCTTCTTTTCTTTCTTCTCCTTTCTCTTCTCTTTCTCTTTCTTGATTCCGTTTTCCCGGTCACCCGCCGGAGCCGTGACCGTCGCTGCCGTTCCAGTCGACCCAGCGGACGTACCTTACCTGCATGATCACCCTCTTGCATTGCTTGGACCTGTGCCGTGCGTGCGTTGCGACGTTTTACCGACGTCGGACGTACCGTACGTATCCGTATTGCGATCCATCGAGGCAAGTTTATCTTGCTACATGCTACACTACTTTATATACATCTATTTTGATAAATATAATACTGGTATTTTAAATTATGCACCCCATGTTTACTTTTACAGTTTTTTTGACATCCGTCTGCATCCGTACGTGTTACTTTATATATAGCGCATGCAAATCTATCTTGTTACATACTGTATTACAATATACTGCACCCAATAAAATATTTACATCTCATATTGCTTAGTTGTACACCCCACATTACCATTTTACAGTTTTACTGTTTTCGGATACCCGTTTGCATCCATCTCATTTAAATATATATAACTGCATCTATAGATCATATTAATACATAATACTGTGATATTAACATCTCATGTTTAATAAAGTGCATCCTAATTAGTATTGGAACTATAAATGTAACCCTAATCGATAATTGTGCATCCATATCATTGATTTTATATCTATTTGCATACCATGTCACATTATTTCATTTTATTGTTATATTAGTACTCCATACTTGATTTTATGCACCCATACTTATTACAGTTTGATTATGAGCACCCGCTTGATACTTGTGCACTACCTAACATGACCTAATACACTACTTGACATAACTTGATACATGTGCACTACTTGATATGACCTGATTATATTACTACTTGACTTGATACCTGATCTTGTTACTAATGCCGACAAATCTTGACCTGTTGTCCCTATGGACATATCCTGTTGTCTATACAGGCGAACATGTACCTGTTTGATCCTGTGTTGGCATTTGCTCCAGATTATTCAATACCTGACTTACACACATAAGTTGGGGGTATGGGGAAATCAAGAATATAGCCGAACGTAACTCGAAGGGCTATTATATCATGTTACCGTGGTCCCGTGGGGTTGAACGGGACATAGACTCACAGTCTATCATATCTTGTTACCGTGGTCCCGTGGGGTTGAACGGGGCATAGACCGATGGGTTACGATGAGAATTACATTAATTGATTTCGAATAATTTTAGAGTAGATAACCCTATAGCACAGTCACACTTCACCTGTTTATATCCTGTTCACTGATCTATATTCATGTTACTGTTTACTTGTTACTGTTGACTTGTTACCGTTCATACTTCATGCCTGCATATTTCATCACATCCTACTTGCTTGGAATTATTGATATTATGACGCACTGACGTCTGGGTTTTGCATGGCCCAGATCGCTTATCCTTATCGCAGATAGTTCAGGAGTATTTTGATCAACAGGGCGAGCAGTGAGGACCTGTTATTAATTTAGTTTAGTTTCCTTTCAGTATTTTCATTCCTGATGTGAGCCCGTATTATGGGACGTACATTCCAGTTTATTATTGTACTTGGATCTTTTGCTTCCGCATTATTTTATTCATGACTCGTTTATTCTAGCTTATGGATATGTGTTAGATAGTTTATTACTGTTCTTGATATCTCTACAGCCATAATGTGACTGTGGAGGGATATTTCCTATCCACAGGTAGCATAGTTGGCTCTGTCACGTGCCTATCTTAGCGCACTCTGGGAAGCGGGGCGTGACAGGGTTAGTTGGGTATCAGAGCATAGGATTTAGGTTAATCGGGTTTGATTCTTTTTGTAGTTGGGTATTGGACCCAATACACGAATCAGAAAACCCGTAATTAGGAACATGTCCTGCCATATTGTTCTCATGATTCTTGAATCTTATTTTTCTCTTGACCCTTGTCTTGATAATATGCAAACAATTTTGCATCTCGAGTTGAAATTCTTTTGGTTCCCTATTGTTTCTTCCGTCCTATTCCTTTGATTCTGATACTAGGATTTGGGCGACTTGAATGGAGTTATGTGATTGTAACTATGAACTGCAGTATGGTTACAATGCGGTACTCTATTTAAGTAACTTGGAGTCCTGGTCTTGTTTTATTTCATTGTTTCATGGTCGTTTTATTACCTTGGTTCTCTCAGTTTCATTACTTACCAGTTCATGTTTTGCAGATTTCTTGGTGACCGATACCGGCAGTTATGAAGTTGTCTTGGGAATGGATTTTCTCGGTACTTTCCACACTCACATTGATTGTAGGGCAAAGAAAGTGATTTTCCAGATTCCCGGACATCCGGAGTTTGTTTTTGCTGGAGGAAGCAGTTCTGTCGGGCTGGTCGAGTTTAGGGCTAGGCCGACAAACAATGTTCTTTCATCAATGGAAGTTGATAAGGAGAAAGCGCCAGCTGTAGTTTGAGAATTCATGGACGTGTTCGAGGATATCTCGGGTTTACCGCCAAAACGAGATATGGAGTTCGCGATTGATCTTGTTCCTGGTGCTGCGCCAATCTCAAAGGCGTACTATCCGATGGCATCAGTGGAGTTGGAAGAAGTCAAGAAGCAGGTTACTGAATTACTTGAGAAGGGTTGGATTCGCAGCAGCAATTCACCTTGGGGAGCTCCAGTTCTTCTAGTCAAGAAGAAAGATGGCACAAGAAGGATGTGTATCGATTATCGAGAATTAAACCGGGTGACGATTAAGAACAAGTACCCGATCCCTCACATTGGCGAATTGTTCGAGCAGCTTAGTGGCGCGAGAGTATTCTCGAAGCTGGATTTGCGATCCGGATATCATCATGTCCGAGTTACTGGATTCTCGAAGTTTTGGTTTGAAGAAGTGAAGTTTTTGGGGCATGTCGTATCCGGAGATGTAATCGCCGTTGATCCTGAGAAGATTGCAGCAGTTCAAGATTGGCCAATTCCGAAGAATGTAGCGGAGATCAGAAGTTTTCTGGGACTTGCCGGATATTACAGAAGGTTCGTGGAGAATTTTGCTCGTTTGGCTGAGCCTTTGACCAAACTTACGCGAAAGGAAGTATCGTTCGTATGGACGGATAGTTGTGCGTCAGCTTTTGAGGCGTTGAAGCAAAAATTGATAACCGCTCCTATTTTGACTGTACCAGACAGTTCCGAAGGATTGGTGATTCACAGCGTTGAAGCAAAGATTGATAACCGCTCCTATTTTAACTCTTGGCGTTGGCACGCTCGTGCGAGGCACGTGAGCCGCTGCCTCAGAGTTTTTAACTCTTGGCGCTGGTGCCTTCGTGCGAGGCACGTGAGGCGCTGCTTAAGAGTTTTTTTTAACTCTTGGCGTTGGCGCCCTCGTGCAACGCACGTGAGGCGCTGCCTCAGAGTTTTTAACTCTTGGCGCTGCCTTTCAAATTTTAAACAGAGCTTTGCTATTTTATTGGGGAAATAAGTACCATATGCTTATACGGTGGGGAGTTTGATGTATGCGATGGTGAGTACAAGACCAGATATTGCACATACAGTTGGAGTTATTAGCCAGTATATGCAGAACACGAGGAATGAACATTGGAATGTGTTGAAGTGGATTTTGAGGTATCTTAGGGGTATGTCTAGTCATTGCTTATGTTTCGGGAGTGACTCTCTAAAAATGTAAGGGTGCGTTGATGTGGACTATTTGGAAGATCGAGATAGCGGGAAGAGCACAACGGGGTTCGTATTCACGGTTGGTGGAACAACGGTAAGTTGGGTCTCTCAACTACACATGGTGATAGTATTATCAATTACAGAGGCGGAGTACGTAGCGATCATGGGAACCAGGAAAAAGATGATATGGTTGCAAGGGTTACTTTAAGAATTAAGCAAGAAGTAAGACTTCAATACCTTATGGAGCGACAACCAAAGTGTGATACATTTGGCGAAGATGCGGCATATCACTCTCGGACGAAGTACATCAAGATGCGGTATCATTTCATTCGCATTGTGGTGGAAGAAGGCGAGTTAACATTGTAAAAGATCGCTAGAGAAAAGAATCCGGCGATTATGTTCATCAGGATCGAATACAGAGATAAACTGAATCTCTATTCCAGGTTGGTGAATCTCTCCATGAAAATTTGATGAGATAGCAGCAGCGGAATTGTATGAAGTTTACACTACTACAAATAGTGGTTGCCCCTACGGATAAAGGAATCCGTACGGGCAACTTTTTATAGCCCCTACGGATTAATCCGTAGGTGCCCACTATTGTCCCTACGGTTTTCTATATTTTAATTTAAAAATATTTAATCATAATTTGTTGTTTGGCCCTACGGAGGCGCAAACAAAGAACCTACGGGTAAGTCCGTAGGGGCATGTATACGGGTTAATAATAAAAAAAAAGGCACAGAAAATCCCTCACCGTTCCCAAAATTTTCTTCTCTCTTATTCTTCCGCGCCTCGCGACGACCGTTCCCGCGTCTCGATCCCGATCTCGTCGGCCATCGACGTCCTCATCCTGACCTCGCCACCGCAACCGTGCTTGACTCGTCGACTTCCACGTCGCAACCGTGCTTGACTCGTCGCCGATCGCATCGTCGACTACTGGCCTCCTCCGTCGTCTCCTCCACCGCGGTTAGTAAATTTCCAATTTTTACTTCTAATTTAATACTTTTATTTCCCTCTTTTGATGATGTTAGGGGTAGGGTTCAGGGATCAGGGTTCGGGTAGGGGTGGCATCGGGTCAGTTAGGGTTAGGGTTCGATTGGGGTTGGGGTTGGGGTTAGGGTAAGGGTTTGGTTGGGGCCGGTTAGGGTTGGGGTTGGGATTAGGGTTCGGTTGGGGTTGGGATTGGTGTTGGCCGGGTTGTGGTTAAGGTTAATCAGTTAGGGTTAGGGTTATGGTATTTAGGGTTAGGGTTAGTGTTAGGGTTAGGGTCATGTTTAGGGTTAGAGGCTATGGTTAATTTGGGTTAATTGCAGTGTAGGGTTAATTTGGGTTAATTAGTGATAATTTGAAAAGGTTAGGGTGTTGATTAGGCTTAATTTGGTTAATTTGGGTAAATTTGGTTAAGTTTGGGTTGATTAGGGTTAATTAGGTTAATTTGGGTAAATTGGGTTAATTAGTGATAATTTGTGTTAGGGTAACAATTATGGTTAATTTTGGTTAATTAGGTTAATTTGGGTTATTTAGGTTTATGGTGCACTAATTTATTTAGTAGGATACACTAGTTCATTACAATAGGATACTCGATGACAACATAAACGTACAACTTTACCACAAACGCAAGAAAAATTTACCCTAAACATGAAATTTCGAACTCTTAATAACGAAACGTAAACGTAAAACTTATTCACGTTAAATGTTCAAGTTAAAACCAATATATGATACTCGATGATGATATGAAACCTTCATATTCCCATCGATACCCGTATATGAAACTAAAAGCGCCACTTAGTCCCCGTCTATCGGTTAACATACGTGCGATGCTCGTCGTGACCTAGAACTATACGAAGGTTGTTAAATATCGGACAGTATAGCTCGATACTAACAACCGTCGTATAGTCTACGCGACGAGAAAATTCAATCGTATGGTAACCCATAGATTTGTCCCGTGTGGACAAGTTAAGAATGTATAAAGCAAACGCCTTCATTCACTTGTGTTTTCATCCGTTTCGAGATATTTCGTCGGTACCTTTCCGCTGGTTCTCCGTGTACAAAGATAGATTAGATGTTCATTTCAACGTTGTTTCACAGCTTTGAAATGATTATCTATTCTATTACAGTGTACTCGGAGAACAGCGGGGAGGTGCTGCCGAAATTTACTCGAAACGGTTGAAAGCACAAGTGATGGGCGTTCGCTCTATACATTCTTAATGGGATAGAAGCCTACCCCCGACAGCCGGAACACATACATACAAACGCATAATCAGAGAGCGACTCGAGATGTTCGGGTTAAAACCAATATATGATAATATGAAACCTTCATATTCCCATCGATACCCATATATGAAACTAAAAGCGCCACTTAGTCCCCGTCTATCGGTCAACATAACGTGCGATAATTTATTCTTTTCAACGACAAACGCACACACAAAGCATATACATGAATTTTCTTCTTTGTCAGTAACTATCCCGTTCTTATATTTCTCAATATAGTCAGCATAACCTACAATTTATATGTTATTCAGTCTAACATGGCCCATGAGTACGTCAGAGTTAAGGACTGGATGTATGTGGATTGGAAACAACGTATGCAACCTAAGTTTGTCGCAGGAGTTGTTGCTTTCCTTGAATTTGCACGAGCACATAATAAGATCATAATAGAGAAGATTCTCTGTCCGTGTGATAGATGTGGCAATAAGTACTGGCGGAAGGTAGAATTGGCAGAGCTTCATATTGTAAAATATGGGTTTACTAGACTTTATTCAATTTGGAAATATCACGGGGAAGGAGAAGAATGCAGTACTGCGGTAGAAGAAGGAGAACACGATAATGCGGCAGGAGAAGAAGAAGAATTCGGTAATACGGCAGGATACGGAAATTTATTTCCATCAGAAGAAATGGAGGATATAGTAGAGGCTGCCCTAGGTGAATCTATTCGTACCGAAGATGACATTCCTTCCGGTCAAGGACCGCGTGCGGATAAATATGAAAATTTCATGAATGATGCTAGGAAACCAATTTATGAGAATGCGAAGTATTCCACCCTCTCATGGTTCGTCCAACTTTTCCAAATTAAGTGCCTAAATGGATGGAGCAACAAGTCATTCACAATGCTTCTTTCGTTCTTGAAAGATTCTATGCCTCCGGGAAATAATGTGCCCGAAAGCTGGTACGAAGCCCAGAAAATGATGTCTGATTTGGGTCTAAAGTGCGAGAAGATTCAAGCATGTCCTAAAAATTGCGTGTTGTACCGGAAAGAGAATTCAGATTTGAAAGAGTGTCCAACATGCGGAGAGGCCAGGTATAAGCCGAAAGATTCTGATAAGAAGCCTGATATACCTGTGAAGATAGCATGATATTTTCCCATAACACAGAGGCTACAGAGGCTATTTAGGTGCAAGAAAACAGCCGAGGCAATGATTTGGCATCACCGTGCTCCTCCAAGCGAAAATGGAAAAATGAGCCATCCAAGAGATTCACCGGCATGGAAGGATTTCGATAGGAGGCACGCAATATTCAGTAGCGATCCTCGCAATGTCCGGCTCGGACTGGCTGCCGATGGCTTCTGCCCATTCAACTATATGGCTGGAAGTCACAGTACATGGCCCGTTGTAATGATAATTTATAATCTGTCGCCTTGGTTGGCTATGGACCAATCATACTTTATGATGCCTCTTCTTATCGACGGACCAAACTCACCGGGGAACAATATCGACGTCTATCTCCGACCTCTGATTGAGGAGCTGCAAACTTTGTTCATTGATGGTGTAGAGACATATGATTCAAACACAAATACAACCTTCATACTGCGTGCGGCTTTAATGTGGACAATTAATGACTTTCCTGCGTATGGAATGCTTTCAGGTTGGTCCGTACATGGTCACAAAGCATGTCCTCATTGCCATGAACACACAACATCAAAAATTTTGAATTTTAGCAGGAAGGTTTGTTATTGCGGCCATCGACGTTTTCTGCCTCCAGACCACCCCTATAGGTTAGACACGGTTCACTTTGATGGTCATCAGGAGCTTCTTGGGCCTCCATCCCCATTGTCCGGAGAGGACGTGACTGCTAAATGGGATGGTTACAATAACGTGACCTTCGGGATGGATCCGACGAGACAGATCAAACCACAATATTGGAACAAGTTAAGCATTTTCTTCGAGCTTCCGTACTGGTCTACAAATTCAGTGCGTCATTGTCTGGACGTCATGCATATAGAGAAGGGAGTATCAGAGCACATACTTAACTTGCTTCTGTGTAAAGACGGGAAATCGAAAGACAACATGAATGCCCGGATGGATCTACAAGAGTGGGGAATAAGAAGTGAACTGCACCCTAAACCGGTAGCGGGTAAACCGGGCAAGTTTGTACTTCCCAATGCCGCTTATCATATGTCACAACTGGAGAAGAAAAGATTCCTGCAGGTGTTGCATGATTTGAAAGTCCCCACAGGTTTCTCAGGATCATTCAGCAAGAAAATAAAAATTGTGAAGGGCAAGATCGATGGGCTGAAAAGTCATGACCACCATGTTATCGTGGAGCACCTTCTTCCATTAGCCCTCAGGACTTCTCTCCCCGACTCGGTTGGTCTGGTAATCAACGACCTATGTTGTTTTTTCAGGGAGTTGTGTGCTAAAACGCTGGAGGTTGCGACGCTGGATAAACTAGAAAATTCTATTGCGTTGATACTTTGCAAGTTTGAGCGTATTTTCCCACCGTCATTCTTCGATATCATAATACACTTGACGGTTCATCTTGCAACTGAGGCGAAATTAGCCGGACCGGTACAATATCGATGGATGTATCCCGTCGAGAGGTACGTTAAATTTTTCGTTTCGCGCAATTTATAAATTTATTTTTGTCATGTATGCCCGTGTTTATTTATTCAACATATTCTCATTAGGTACCTTTACACTCTTAAGAAGTATATACGCAATAAAGATCGACCAGAGGGTTCTATCATGCAAGGTTATCTTCTTGATGAAGCAACCACATTTTGTTCCCGCTATCTGGACGAGAACATTGAGACAAGGCTTAACCGACCACGAAGAATTCAAGACGGGCCATATGGTAAAGCCGAGTATAAGAGGGTAGACACTATGTTTATCAACAAGATATACCGGTTTATCTTGCTTAATTGCGTATGTCTTGAACAAATTAGAGAGTAAGTTCTTTTGAATTAATTGTTATATCTGTGTTTGTGTGTATGAAATGACATAATATTAATGTCACAATTATTTGTCGAAAACAGAACTCATTTTAACGAGGTACGTGAGGGGCATCCTGATTGGAACGAAGAGCGTTTGGAAAAATACCATCAGGATAATTTTTGTGATTGGGTCACAGAGCATGTAAGTTATTTGAATTACATTTTATTGCTATCGGTTTTAATCTAAACTTGTATCGTTATGTATTTATCGTAAAATTTATTTTGTTAGATCCACGATCCGAACTTGTCTGCATCATTTGAGAGTGATTCAAGATGTTTAGCTCAATTTCCTAGTATGGAGGTTGCACATTACAAAGGATTTGGTGTCCTTGGATACAAATTCGAAGTTAAGGACATAGAAACATCTAGAATCACTCAGAATAGTGGGATTGCGACGGTAGGATCGGACGGTGTGATTTACTATGGGTACTTAAATTGTATACTCGGCATCCACTATCCCGGACGATCAGAACCCTTTTATATATTCCACTGTACTTGGTACGATCCGCGAACCGATACAGACAGGTGGAGAAGCAGTCTTGGGACCTGGAAAGATGAATATGGACCCAGATCGGAGACCCCTTATATAGTCAATACTTTTAATGGTTGTCTAATGCGTCCACGAACCGTTTATCTAGATTTGATGACGATGTCGGGAGCAGCGAGGGGCGGCAGGAGCTCCGGCCGCGGTAGAGGCAGAGGCAGAGGCAGAGCGGTTCTGCCGCCCGGAGAGCTCCGTAGGGAGCTTCAGAGGGCCGGTCTTGCACCCAGATCGGAGACCCCTTCGGATGCCTCCTTCCATGTTGATTTGGCCACACCTCCAGGTATACTGCACGCATATCCATTTTGAATGTAATATTACAGATATTCATGCATGTTTATGTCAAAATTACTTATATTGTCAATGTTTGATTGTCTAGTTGTTGGTGATGCGTCCACATCTGGGACAGAGGCCACCCCCGCTCCTCCAGGTATGTTTATATATCATATAGTGTATGTATATTGATTTAGAATGCTATATCATAAATATACACATTCCTTTTGCTCTTACTTAGCAATTTTTATTATTGTCTAGCTGTAGGTGGTGACACCACCGCACCTGCGGGTATGTTTATATGTCCTATAGTGCATGCATATTGATTTAGAACGTTATATTATTGATCTACACATTCTTTTTGCAATTACTTATAAAATCTATTTTTAATTGTCTAATTATAGGTGGTGCGTCCACACCTTCCACAGGGGCCACTCCTGCCGCTTCCATACCCTCCGCATCGTCTGCAGGTTAGTATGAATAAATTTAAAATATTTATTTATTTTACATATGCTCTATAGAATAAATATGAACTTCATGGAGATTTAGCGTCGATGTTTATTTTACAGTTGGAGGGGATGCGTCCGGGACCCCGGTTGTTCCTCACCGGAGGAACTATCGTCCCGCTCGTGCTGCTGCTCGGGCCCAGGCTCGTGCGCTATTCACCGGAGGTATATATCACACTTGAATTCTTAATACAACTTTGTCTTATTATTGATTGTCTTGATATTTCGTGCAGACGCAGGGCCTCTCCACCCCCAGAGGGGGACTCGAGGCCCGAATCAGTCCCATAGGCTGAGGCCTGATAGAGCTAGGGGGGAGGCAGCATTCCCCCTATTTTTTACCCTTGACTATCGCTATACCGGTCCTCATGCCGAGAGGTTCGGCCGGTATTTGGGGGACGAGAGCCGGATCGTGAAGAACTATCCACTTCACGTTGAGTGGGGCGAGCAGCACCAGCGCTCATTCGCCCTCTTCTTTGAACAGGCTTAGGTATGTATTAATATATATTTTCATTTGATCTATCCAATATATTTATTATTAACACTTGCAATCTAATAACAATGTTTTTTTTGTATTTTCAGTTGGATTACGATTTTCAGCCTGTAGCCGACCCTGATCACCCGGGGAGGGTGCTCGACCTTCATGCTCTGTACAATGGCCTGATGAAGAACATGCAGGCCAAGGTCCGATACAACAGGAATGAGCTGAAGGCCGACTGCTACTCCCTGTGGATAGCGACCCCCGAGGCAGAGAGAGCGGCCCTCCTATCTACTCCGGCGTTTGCGAGAGTCGACGTAGAGACATGGCCTATATTGTGCGCTTATTTCGACTCCGAACGCAAACGAGTATGTATTTTAAATTTAATTCATTATTTATGATATAATTTATTTCTTTGTGTTTCTTAATTAGAAAACTAAATGTTAATGCGTTGTGCAGAAACAGGCCGCTCAGAATACGGAGAACAGGAAGTCGGCGAAGAGGGGTCGCCCCACTTACACAGGTGGCTCGAGGAACATTACTCGAGCCATGGAGTTATCGGTAAATTAAGAGTTATTCTCTAATATTCTGCAATATTAAGAGTTATTCTCTAATATTTCTAATATTAAGAGTTACTTTCTAATATTGCAGACATCTCGGACCGTGGCGTCAGGTGGTACACCGAGCGTGCTGTCCGCATATCTTGCCGTCCACGGCACCTCGACAGATCCCGCCACGGGCGAGCTTCGATGTCCCGACGTCGCTACCCAGGAGTACTGCGTAAGTGTTAATATTTTTTCTACCCAAATTTGAAATTTTAGTTTTGGAAGGTTCAAGTTTAAATTTTATACTTATACTTTACTGCTTAATGTGGGTGTAGGAACGGGTGGTTGAGCAGGCCCAGGCCTCGGGGATCGATTTTACCGGACAGAACGATCCGAGGCTGCTGACCCCAGTTCTGGACGCCGCACACGGAGGGCGCCACGGAGGTTGGGAGAGAGGCCGGGGATTGGGCCCTAGCAGGGCCCATATGAGGTTGGACTCCACCCCGGCGGTTACTTCCTCCGTCTCCAGTGGCCGGCATGTCCATCAGGAACTGGATAGCTTGAGGGCCACCGTTCATGAGTTGAAGGAGATGCTGGTATGTATACTACTTTATAGTAAAATATCATTTCATATTATATACATATCAACATATCCATAATTAGTACGTAGCTTGAGCTTATTTGGTTTTAGAATTAAGTTTGATTAATCATACATACATATGTAATTAAAATAAACAACGCTTTTCCAAACTAGATATCCAAACAGGGTTTCGAAATAACTTAATAATGAAACGAATTCGAATAATACACAGTTCTTACACGCTTCTTACACACGTTATGTCCAGACGCGACAGGGTAGATCGGCCGAGCCTCCACATGCATCTCCTTCGGCTGCGGCTCCGCAAGCCACTACATCGGCTGCGGTTCCGCAGACAGCTCCTGTAGCTCCACCGCCCACTCAGACTCCCGCAGCCGCGGCTCCGCAAGCGACTACCTCGACGGCGGCTGCGCAGACCATAACGCCAGCTCCACATGCCGCTCAGACTCCCTTATCTGTAGCATTGGAGAGTGTATTTACCGAGGAGCAGGCGCGCGTTATTTTAACGTTATTCGGAGGTGGAGCTGGACCGAACTAGGGTAGCTTTTTGGTTCTTATTTTTTGAAACATGTATTTATTTATATCACATTGTACTACATTTTGAAACGATATTGATATTGGTTTGTATTTATATCATATTCAGTTTTTGGGTTTCTTTTGTATATTATATATATGCGTGGGATGTGATTATGAATACTGCAATATATGATTTGATTGATGTATATAGTATTGTGCACAGGGCGGGAAAAAATCTAGCAGCCCTTTTTTTAAAAAAAATACAGACAATATGTACCTACGGATTAATCCGTAGGTATATATGTTGCCCCTACGGCGTTCTTCGTAGGGGCAAACTATCAGGAAACCTGATATTTTCCCACCTGATATCAGTGCAGGGTGTTGGGGGTGCCCCTACGGATATGTCCGTAGGGGCCACTGTTTATCCCCTACGTATTTATCCGTAGGGGCAAAATATCAGGTTTCCTGATATTTTCCTCCCGATCTCAGTGCAGTGTGTTGGGAGTGGCCCCTACGGATCAATCCGTAGGGGCTACTTTATATCCCCTACGGCTGTATCCGTAGGGGACTAAATAGGACCTACGGGTATATCCGTAGGTATATACAATATATTCAAAAAAAAAAATTAAATATATGATTTTATTACCCCTACGGGAAACTCCGTAGGGGCTATTGCACCTACTGAGTTATCCGTAGGGGCATAAATTTATCCGTAGGGGCAAGTTCAGGACCTCAACTTGCACCTGCGGCCTTTGCATCTACGGGGTCTTTTTTCGCCCCTACGTGTATATCCGTAGGGGCAGTGGGTTGCCCCTACGGATAAATCCGTAGGGGCAAACCATATTTGTAGTAGTACTAGCATTGGGAATTAAAGCGAAAGAAGCACCAAGTGGAAGAATGTTATATTTACGGAGAATCATCTTTTTTTCAACATTGAGAATTACCTCTGAGTCTCAGGGATTCACGGAGGCCTTGAAGAAATAGAGCTGTTGCATTTTGGGGGCTGTTTGGATTTTGTGAAGATTTCAATTAACCTAAATTTAGGTTTCACATTATCTAAAAGCAATCCCTTCACCTATACATATAATTGATTAATGAATCGATTTGTATGAATCCAAAAGGAGCCTGGAAAGTCCAGAGCCTTTATTTCCTGCGGCCAAAAAGCTTCAGAGATCAACAGAGCCATCATTGAAAAAGGTGTTGCGTGGTCGATTAAAAATGCCGGAGGGTTTTTATTGGCCGACAAAGATCATTGTAAAATTGATAGGGTTACCAATTTAGAGAGATTTTAGAGAAATCTTCTAACACTACTTGTAAACTTGATTCAAGAATAGTAGACGTTTACAGATCCCGCTCTGCCGGAAACTAGCCATACGGTGGATGAATCCCGTTAACAAATTTCTTGTGCCTCACTAGTTTGTGATTCTATTTTGTTCTCGCATATTTTATTTTATTATTCTTTCATCGGTATTGCGTGATTGTTATCGTAGTATTGTTCAGTGTATCGATTTTCTCCCAACATCATATTCCCTGAAAAAGGTGGATCCCGTTCTAACAGCTCCGAATAAATTAAATACATGCATTAAGATAAGAAGACTTCTTATTCCGCAACAACGAAAACACCTTTTCCTTCTTTCATATACCAGGGGATTTCACTTGGAAAAGAAAATGTCCTTTGTGCCTCAAGTTTGCCCGTCTGACAGCCTATTTTCTGTTGCGGTTGAATCTGTTTTATTCGACTGCGGTCGAAGCTCTATATCGTTTGCAGTTGATCTACTATCTGTCATCGTCACACCCTCGTTGAAATCATCCAAGATCACGGTGCTCACAAAGTCCACGCACATTGAAGCATCCACCTTGATAGGTAAAAAACTATTTAAGATTCCATAAATTCCAAATTCCAACCAAGTGGATAAATAAAGCACACAACAAACTAAATTAATTTATTAGTACCTGTATATATGAATGGATAAATTTACTGTTTAGCTTATTGTATCCCATGCTTCTGTATTCGACCAGCATTCAGTCTCTACATGAAACGATGTAATTTAAGATGAGCTAGAAAAACAAACAAACCATATATAAATTAACAACTCCTTTAGGAAATATATACTAAATAATTTGAGATGAGCTAGTGATAACATGTTTGTATGATCATGTAACCCAAACCCGATAGCTTGTCGTTTGAAGTTTCCAATTGTCGAAACCTCATTTCCTTAAACTCCAAAAGGGCTTGAGTTTTGAAAGCTTTCACGCCGCTTTTCTTGGAATACATGACAGCGAGTCGAAATTTAGCGGTACAATCATAAATGCTGTGAATAGGCCATATCTAATTTAACACTTTGACTATAAAATGTCAGCAATGTTTACCTAATTTTTAATGGAAAAACACATTTAAAACACATTTTGAAAATCTCAAAAATAGGGTGTTATACAAAACTGTTGGCATGTGAAAGCGGTTATCAGCAATTTTCCATGCCATTGACTTTTTTTGCAACTCCCACCTACAAAAATGTCAAAATATGAAAGCAAGCCAATTCAGACCAAAACCCCCGACCTTGTCTTCTTCTTCCTCCATCAGCAGCCGTCTCGTCTTCTAGAAAGGACCCAAAGCCTAATAAGGAAAAAAGGAGGTATTTTGCTCCCAAATTCTAGGGTTTCGACTTCGATTTCATCTAAAAGATCGAAACTTTTTTGGGAGCTGAGGAAGGAAATGGAGCGAAAAGTTCATCCTGGCTGCGTCAACGCCGCGAACCCCTTCCATCAGTGCGGCGATCACTGCGCCGGCGGCGGAAGATCGCAGAACCCTAGGCTGAAGGTCGTCGGAGGAAAAATCCCAGGTCTTTATTTCTTTTTGATTCTTTTTCTTCTTTTGTTTTGATGAATCTGAGCTTAGATTCCATCGATTTTTTTTTGTTTTTTTGCAGCTGGGAATGGGGATGGATTCAGAGCCGAAGCGACGACGGATGCCGATCCTAATTGCGTGAACGCGTCGAATCCGTTTCATCGATGTGGTGATCATTGCAATGGTAAGAGATTGGTGGCTGCGAAGAAGCAGAGCGATAAGGGCAAAGCAGGTTTGCATATTTTCTCAATTTTGACAAATTAGGGCACATGAGTAGTCTTGTAATTAGATAGCCTATTAAAATTTGTTTATTGTTCCAAATTTCCTCTTGTAGTTAACTTGCACTAGTTTGTTGCACGTACCAAGTGTCATAAGCGAATGTCTAGTAGATATTGGACGGTTAAAAGCACTCTTAAAATGTGAAATTCTGAAGATACTCCAAAAATAGGAAAAACACCTAGATACCGGTGCCGATTTTTTTATTCTTTATTTTTTGGAGAGGGGAGGGAGGTAGAATTTAGAATGTAAGTCAATTTAAAGGGGTAAATTACTTAATAATACCTCAACGTTCCACCACTTTTGCACTTTAATACCATATAGTTTTCTTCTCAACATTTTAATACCCTAATTTATTTCACCGTTGACACTTTTCTAACTTCTGCTTTTCCAGCCATGTCTATTTTGCGTCGCTTTATTCCTAGAATCATGTAGACAAAAAATTGTGAAAACGGTTTTTAATGAATAAAGTGATGCAAAATAGACATGGTGGTAAAGGTAGAAGTTAGCAAAGTGCTAATGGAAAAATAAATCAAGGTATTAAAGTGCCGAGAAGAAAACTACGTGGTATTAAAGTGCAAAAGTAGTGAAACATTGAGGTATTATTAAGCAATTTACCCATTAAAAAACAAAAAAATTCTTTTTCTACTTACCTTTGTCCGCTATCAGCATCCCACCAAGATGTTGATAAGGGGAGCCTCAAATTGATGGGATGAAGGGCCCCTTGGCAACCAAAGACCCCCTTGTTAGATCCTTGTTAGGATGATGGTAGGGAGCGAGCCTGGTAGGTAAAGTTGAACTCATGAAATATTTAAATAGAATGACTATTTGGATAGCTTGAAATGATAGAATTAATTGGGAGATTTTTCTTATTTCTTGAATTACTTTATTCGAATAGAGAGACCATCAATTGATGACATGATCTACACATTTAGAGTTTGCATTATACTGGTAGAACCGTAGAGATAATCTCTTAACCAGCCTTTTTCTAGTCATTACGTACAAAATATATACTTCTATGACTTGTTAGGAGAAGTGAAGAGAACTATTTTTACAGTAATAATGTAAGTAAAAATCAAAATTTTCTTAGTTTTTGGAAATTGGCGCATTATTATCTAATCAGGACATCCAAGTGATCAGAAAGGCTCATTTAATGCTTTAAACGAGCTTATTTGTACAAATTTTCTTCGAAATTATGTGCAGGACCCTACAATCTATTTGTTAGGTATCAATGACCAAGTTGAGAGGGTGCATGGGTAATATTGATAGGTTTTTTAATAGTATACACTGTACAGGACAACCTGCCGGTAGGCTCATTGTCAAATGGAAAGGCAATTGAAGGGATAAATTGATTAAACTGAAAAATCAAGGGCTAAAAAATATAAATATTTGTTGGGGAGGCGTTTAAAATAAGGAGGACCATCTTGTTTTTCTCGGTAATATAGGTTTGATTGTATTTAACGGAAATAGGACCTTTCTATATTGGTTGGCAAATCTAGATCACATCTTGTTTACTCCTGTCCTTGGTTTCGTTCAGTTTTTTATTTTGTTATGAGTGACAGAATTTATATTGTTCATAAATTACTTTGATTCCCTTGGTAATTTCAATTGATCATTGTGACACAAAACTTTAAATGGATGCAGTTATAAATGGTGAGAGAGTCAAAGAAGAAGAACGTTATATTGATCCCAATTGCGCCAATGCATCTAATCCTTTTCACCAGTGTACAGAGCACTGCAATAAGAAAATAACGCATGCAAGGAAACAAGTTACAACAAGCAGAACAGGTTCAAATTTCTTGTTAATTTTTATTTTTTTGGTTTAATATCTGTTTGATTTGAAATTAGAAAGCGAGTTAAATTCCTTTATTTGTGATTGATTTGATCCTGGTACTTTTGATCAATCACATGTTTAAACTCTCTCCGTCATCAACTAGTAGTGAGGGAGGGAAATCGTGTTTTCCTTCTTTGGTTAATTTCATTCTAATTTTTTTTAAAATTTAACTGATTAGCTTTTTCCCTTTTGAGTTTTATTACAATGACGTAACCCTAAGGATATGTTCTGCCATGTTTTATTCCTAAAAAAAACTTTAGGAAGTGTAACTACTGAAGAAAATTTAGCTCATCCTTGGTAATTTTTACCCTAATTCTTGACGTCGAGTCGTGTGCTCAAAATATCCATTTAGACGCGACTTCAATTATTTCACATCTTGTATTTGATCATATTTTAGTTTCTTGGCTTTTGTTTCTTAACTCATCTGATTGCATGCAATTTAAAATCCCCCCCCCCCCCCCCCCAAAAAAAAGAGACAAAAAACAAAAAAAGAAAGAAAGATGTCCTTTTGAATCTTTTCATTTGTATAATTTAGCCTTGGAGAGAGGTGTTTATTGGAGGTCAGATGTGACGAAGGTGGATGTGTTAGAAACAGGTGTAAATTTTTGGAGGTTAAACTTAATGGAAATTTCCTAAGAATAGCTGCTATAATTAACCGCAGATCTTGACTTATGAATCAATTATAATGTCCTAGAGACAAAAAATAGACTATAAGCTCTTACAAAATTTTGGCTTATTTGAATTTGATTTTCATACTAAGATAACAGTTGCTAAAAAGGTTCTAGTTCATCTCGACTTTCATGTAAGCTCTAATTACCATTTCCTACCCTTTCTTCACTTCATTTCTCTATTGGACTATGGTTGAAGCTGAAATATGTTATTTTCTCCTGTTAAAATTTAGGGTTAATTTCATTATTATCTTATTAATGAAGCTTATGTGGCAACACTGTTATCTCAACAACAAAAAAATTAGGGTTAATTTCACAAAAATCCCTTATAGTTTACCCCATATAGCATTTACATCCCCATAAATAATTTATCATCGCAAACACCACCTCAATTCATCAACAAAAACCCTCAAACACGCCCAAATTCTAAGCACAAATTTCGAAAGTTGAATTAGACAATCATTGGGTTGTTTAGAATTGAATTTGAGTGTTTTCAAGGGGATGAGTATAGGGTTATTAGTATTACATGGGTTTTTTTGTTTTTTGTTTTCCATTAACACTGAAATTTATTACGCCCATAATCATTATTATTCTTATTACTGAGTCCCTGTATTTTTCTCACTGATGTGACTATTGCAGCTCAAAATGGAATATTGAGTGATAAAGTTAGGAATAATCCGGAAGAAAGAAGGAAAGTTGATCCGTCGTGCGCCAATGCATCCAATCCCTTTCACCAATGCACTGAACACTGCTCTCAGAGAACTGCAGGTGCAAAGAGATGAGAACTAAGGGCATACACTAGGTTCGTTTTTTTTTATAATTTCTTTGGCACTTGTTTAATTTCTAGCACATGCACATTTCCGTCTTGCCTGTTTATGGAATGAAGTACCTTTATCTTGCTTCTATTTTCCTCAAGTTTTTAAATTTGTTTTACCATTAATTTAAAAGCGGAGATAAATTGTTTATCCATTTTTTGTTCCCGTAACTAAAATCTCTTTATGGAACCTGATTCCTTTTTTTTCATTCGTTTTTTCCGGCATTTTGAAAATCTGTATGATATAGTTTTAGTTCATTGAACATCGTTTTTGGGCCCTAACTGTAAAGGAAAGCAAGATCTCTTTGATCTCTCTAGTTTTTCTTTAATCTAGCAAATTAAATGCATGAAGTGATTTCAGTTTATATGCGAAAAATGATCAATTGGAGAGCTCTAGGTGAAATGTTTTGCATTCTGATATACTTCTTATTGAACTTGTTGCTTCTTGCTGTTTACAGAAGCGTGTTTGTATTATTCATCTTTCTCGACGATTCGAACTTTCAGCTGCTTCACTGACATCCTCAAATGTGTTTCATTTGCAGGACTCATGTCTGAACCACCAAAAATTGTGCATCAGGATTGCGATTTGGATCGCCCACTGTTTCCTTCAATCGTGAAAACAATATATTTATTCTTTGCTGAGATATAGAAGCGATCATTTAAAATTATAAGAAATGTATATTCGAGCATTTCTTTTTTCCATAATATGAATAGGGGGAGCTATCTCTTGAACACCTTTTTTTCTTCTTTTTGTGTGTGTGTGGCTAAGAGACCTTTTGTAAGATCTTGCAGTTATTCTTTTTAGCAAGAGTTATATAAAAATAGTTCATCGTATTCCAGAATATCGCATAATTTAGCTTATTTATTTAACTTCAGTTAATTTTATTTGCCCTAGTTAACTAATATTGATTCGGCGTCCATCTTCCATGTCAATAATTGTATCTAGGTTTTTTTGTGTCTGTAGAAGTATATATGTTGCCGTGTGTACATAAATGGCAACTGTATTATTTCTTGATTAAGCTAAACTTTACATGTTTTCCCATAGTTTTCTACACTACACAAGATGTTTGTTGAATACTGTAATTTTCCATATTTTACTCATATAAGCCAAAAATTACCTGAACTTGGCAAAAATGAGAAGGAAAAATGTTGACAGAGTGGTACAGGAGCTTCAAGATAGAGAAGGGAAGAGCAAATCACTCAGCAGGCAATGCAAAGCTTCATGAAGATAAAGATATCAACTGAAATAATGACATAAATGAGCAACTTGATTGGTACAAACTTATCATTAAAAAAATTTAATTTTTTTAAAGTCACCAAAGAAATAGGGGAAAAGATGAGAGAGATTTTGGCAAGTGCACAATGGTGTGTTGTAAGATCAACAGCCTAGAAATTTAAGCAGTCATGATGAATAATAGTATGTTCATGTTTTCTTCGTTGGATGGCATGATTTTGGCATGAATTTTTCTGTTTATGTTGGTGGTTCTTTTTTCACATTTCTTTCTTTCTTTAAACTAAGAGTAATACTTTACCACCGGGCTTGAAATACTACCAAAATCCACCCCAGAAACAAAATGGTAGGACCAACAACACTTAGATGTTAGTGCCGAACAAGTGGGCTCATAATTTTCGTCTCTTGGTAAATTGTGATAGATTTCAAACCCGGTAGGTTAAACATTTTTCTTAAACTAATGGCAACTTATTAGGGGAAAAAGAAGGAGAACAATAAATTCCATGTATCATATAAAGACTATAATATTTATCTATACACTTAAATTATATATTTTCAATATAATATGATAGATCGGGAGAGAAGAACATGTACTAGTATAGTTTTAAAAGCACAATAAAAAGTTCTCAAATTAATAATACAATCATTTGAGTTGTCAATTGAGTGGTCCGAAGGAATTTGGTTGATGAACAAAGAAAGTATTTGTTGTGTATGCTTTCAATTCCCATCCTTATCAAGTTTTCCTGTTGATTCGGCACGATCTTGAAGTTGTTCAAAATTCAGGTTTATCTATAAATAAGGGGACAGATATCTGAAGCTAAAGCTTCATACGTCTATCGACACTCTGTATGTTTTGCATAGATTGGACATACGTCTGTATATAACACATCAGACGTCTGCGAGCGCTCTGTACTTTCAAAGCCTTAAGACCAGACGTCTGAAACTCCTTCTTCAGACGTTTGAGAACACTTTATTAATTCTGAAGACTCTTGATCAGACGTCTGCATTTCTTTCATCAGACGTCTGCAGTTGTCATGAGCCGGATACTTGTTAGTTGGGAAATTAGTTATTTTGATCATATATCTAGAATACAATATATTGTAGTATTTTGTAACCCTAGGGATTCATGCCTTTTAGATAACTTTTGTGATATTTTGAGAGAACCCTTTTATTATTTGTGAGAGCTCGGGTTTTTGAGAGATTTGTAATCCGTCCACCGGTTTTGTACTCCCCCATATTTTGATGATTAATAAAAACTTCGCCTTCGCCTATTTGGTTAGTACTTTTATTTCCTATTTGCCTGTGATTTGTTTTGTGTTTTCTTTTCTATCGTTTGTATATCTTCATGATCATTTTGTTGCAACAAACCGGTATTAGAGCCATTGTTGTTTGGGGATGTTTTGTTTGAACCATTAGGTCTTCAATATTGCGATCTAGGTTAACGGTGGGTAACGATACTTGTGTTCTCTTCCTCGTCTTCTTAGATTGTGATTTTGAAGTTTTAGGGTTCGTTAGCACGCATTGTGTTTTTTAGTTTGTTCCCGCATCATATCTCCGACAATCATAAAGTTCGATGTTGAGAAGTTTGATGGAAATATGAGTTTCGGTTTATAGCAAGTCCATATGATTGCCGTGTTGAATCAAAATAATTTGAGAAAGGCGATTCTTAGTAAGGATGCAAAGCCTTCCACTATGAGGGAGGAAGCTTGGGAGGAGTTGGACGAAAAGGCTCTCACAACTATCCAGTTGTGTCTGACGAATGAAGTTTTGCAAGAAGTTTTGGTAGCTAGTTTGTGGCAAAAATTAGAGAAGTTATATTTAAGAAAATCTCTCACGAATCGACTTCTGTTGAAGCAGCATCTCTACACACTTTGTATGTCAGAAAGCTCTCAAATCAAATCTCATATCAGTGAGTTTATTTCGATCATTACGGATCTAGGTAAGATCGACTTTAAGATTGATGATGAAAATCAGGCTCTTCTTTTATTATATTCTTTGTCACCCTCATATAAGTACTTTCATGACACCATGATCTATGAACGAGATACAATCTCGGTCAAGGATGTCAAAAAACATTTGATGAACAAACGACAATGAGTTAACCTCTAGCGAGGGCGATGGTCAATCTTCAGGCTTATTTGTTCGAGGGTGAGCGATGAAGAGAGATCTGGAAGGTAGCAAGAGGAAGTCCAGGTCGAAGTCCAGGTCGAAGTCCAAGAATAAGAACTTGACCTGCAACTATTGTAAGAAGAAGATGCACTTCAAGGTGGATTGCTACAAATTGCAGAACAATCTAAACCAGGAAGACAAATCGAAGAAGGAGTCTTCAGCCGAAGCTAGTTTAGCGGAAGGAGAAAGAGATTTTCTTGTGGTTCTTGATAACACACATCGATCTAAGGACGAATGGATTATGAATTCGGGTCACTCCTCCCACATGTGTCCCAATAAAGATTTGTTCACCACCTATGAGTCTATTGATGGTGCAGTGGTTTTGATGGGCAATAATAGTTTGTGTCGAGCTATTGGTAAGGGAATGATACAGATCAAAATATTTGACGGTGCTGTGAGGATATTGGCGGAAGTTAGGCACTTACGTGACTTGAAGAAAAATCTCTTCTCTTTAGGTGCACTAGACGATAAAGATTAAAAATTTTCCGCTAAAGGTGGAGTTTTGAAGGTAACCAAAGGTGCTCAAGTTATTATGAAGGGCTTGAAGAAGGGGTCCTTATGTTCGTTGCAGGGTTCGATGACTTCCGGATCAGCGGCTATTTCACCATCTAAATCTATGTCAGATTCAGACACTATCAGATTATGGCACATGAGGCTTGGGCATATGTGTGAGAGAGGTATGGCTGAGTTATCGAAGTAGGTTCTATTATGTGGACATAGTACATCGAAGATAGAGTTTTGTGAGTACCGCGTATCTGGAAAGCATAAACGAGTCAGCTTCTGTTCGGCAGTGCACAACACAAAACGTACTCTTGATTATATCCATTCAGATCTTTGGAGCCCCTCTCCAGTTGCTTCTAAAGGAAGCGGTGCAAAGTATCAGTTTATTTTCATCGATAATATTTTGAGAAAAGTTTGGGTCTACTTCTTGAAGTACAAAAGTGATGTGTTTACTACGTTCAAGCAATGGAAGACGTTGCTTGAGAAGCAGATCAAAAGACTAAGGACAGACAACGGGTTGGAATTTTGCGGTGGAGATTTCAATGATTTCTATAAAAACGAAGGGATTGTTCGGCATCATACTGTTGTCTACACAACACAGAAGAATGGAGTCACGGAGCATATGAATCGGACTCTTTTGGAGAAAGAGCGGTGCATGTTTTCTAATGAAGGGCTCGACAAGGAATTTTGGGCAGAAGCGGTGAACACAACATGCTTCATTGTGAATCGGTCACCTCATACATCGCCAGGCAGTAAAACATCGGAGTAGGTATGGTCTGAGAAGCACGCCGATTATTCTACACTTTGAGTGTTCGGTTGTTCCGCATATGCACATTGCCATGAAGGCAAGTTGGATTCTCGAGCGAAAAAGTGCATATTTCTTGGTTATGCTACCGGCGTCAAAGGTTATAGGTTGTGGTGTTCGGATCTTAAGTTGCCAAAATTTATAATTAGCAGAGATATAACTTTTGATGAATTTACTATATTGAATCCAAAGATTGTGTAATCTCTAAGTAAAGACGATTCAAGAAAGGATGAGCCGAGCGTTGAAATTGAGGTCGGTGAAAGTTCGGATTCGCTGGAGAACTCTCCATCACCATCATCCGTTGAAGCTCAAGATAAGCAGTCCCAAGATGAGGAGTGTTTAATCGCCCGTGACCGGAAAAGAAGGGACATTAGACTGCCATAGAGATATGGCTATGATAATCTAGTGGCGTATGTGTTGTCTGTTGCAGAGACAGTTGATAGTGGAGAGCTTACGAGCTATCAAGAAGCTATCTCATCCGATGAGTCACCTCTGGCTAGTCGCTATAAATGAAGAGATCGAGCCTCTTCACAAGAACCAGATATAGAAGCTCGTGAAGCCCGAAAGAGGAAACAAAGTAGTTGGCTGCAAGTGGGTTTTCAAGAAGAGGGAAAGAGACCAAGGGGTTTTGGATACTCTTTATAAGACATGGTTGGTAGCTCAAGGTTATTCGTAGTTTCAGAGAGTTGACTTTAATGAGGTATTTTCTCCGGTTGTAAAACATACCTTTAAACTTGTCATGCTCGGTTTGGTAGCTATACAAGATTTGGAGCTCGAGTAACTCGATGTGAATACCATATTCTTGCATGGTGATTTGGTAGAGAAGATGTATATACAACAACCAGAATGTTTCGAAGTTGAAGGTAAGGAAGAATATGTTTGTTTGCTAGAGAAGTCTCTCTATGGTTTGAAACAGTCACCTAGACGTTTGTATAAGAAGTTTGACTTCTTCATGATAGATATTGGGTTTACGAGATATAAGGACGACAGTTGTGTATTGTAAGAAGCTCACCGATGGTTCTTTCATATGCTTGTTACTTTATATTGATGTATATTGATAGAAGTAAGGTATATGTTTGATATTCAGAATTTGAATGAACAATTGAAAGGTAAGTTCGAGAAAAAGGATTTGGAAGCGGCTAAGAAAATACTTGATATGGAGATTAGGCGCTGTAATGCCCTACGCCCTAGTACAGATGGTATTGTCCGCTCTGGTCGAAACCGCACGGTTTTGCCCTTTAGAGTGAACCGGACCTGAGAGGGGCCACTTCCCAGGAGGTCACCCATACTAAGACTTCCCTGGCATGAGCACGGTTAACTACAGAGTTCTCAAGCTTCTATAGTGCCGATTCACTTAAAAGACGTCTCTGTAATTGAGGGTGGTATCATTACATTTATAATGCAGTTCGGTCCTCTTTCGGAATGTGTTCCGAAAATTCCCCATTGTTCTACAGTGGGTTCCACAGACTCAAGAGGTGTCCCCACGGATTCAAGAGGTGCCCCCCATCCCCTTGGCATGATAATTGGCGTGGCACTTTGTTCTGTGAGCAAGAACCGGGTCCTAATATCCTCCCCACCTTTGAACAATAGTTCGTCCTCGAACCACAGTCCTACTACTGAGGGACCTGCATTGGCCACTATAAATTAAACGCCCCACGCCCCAGTACAGATGATATTGTCCGTTCTACCCGAAACCGCACGGTTTTTCCCTTTATAGCGAACCAGACCCGGCCAGGGGCCACTTTCCAGGTGGTCACCCATCCCAAGACTTCCCTAGCCCAAGCACGCTTAACTATGGAGTTCTCAAGATTCTGTAGTGCCGGTTCACTTAAAAAGCGCCTATGTAATTAATGGTGGTATCATTACATTTATAATGCAGTTCGGTCCTATTTCGGAATGTGTTCCGAAGATTCCCCATTGTTTTACAGTGGGTCACATGGACTCAAGAGGTGGCCCCCACGGGTTCAAGAGGTATCCCCCACCCCCTTGGCATGACAATTGGCGTGGCACTTTGTTCCGTGTGGCACTTTGTTCCGTGAGCAAGAGCCGGGTCCCGAAAGGCGCGATCGCAAAAGAGGAAAACATTACTTGTCTCAACAGTGATACGTTGAGAAAGTTTTGGAGCAGACACTAAATCTGTAAGTACTTGTTTCCTCCAATCAGAGAAAAGCTCTGTTTGAATTTCAAAATTCAAAAATTGAAGCAACGCTTCATATTTCTTGCGCAGCGCGCCACGTGTCAAAAGCAGACACGCCAGCGCCAGGTGCGCTGCACCCAAGGCAGTGCATCCCCAATTAGAGCAAAGCTCTGTTTCAAAATTCAAATTTTAAAATGAAGCAACGCTTCAGATCACTTGCGCTCTGCGCTGCGCGTCACGTGTCAAACAGAGGGGCGCTAGCGCAGTTGCGCTGCGCGCAACGTGTCAAACACAGGCGCGCTAGCGCCAGCACTGGAATTTAAATAATAAATTATTAATTAATCAGAATTAAAATTCTAGAAAGATCTTTCCAATCTTATTAAAATAAGAAGATTGTCTTCAGTAAAATAGAGGCCTTAGGATCAAAGATCCAAAGGTGTGGAAATATTCCCAGATCAATCAGAGAAGGATCTCTGTAACTAACTTAACAAATCAATTGGCCCTATATAAAGGCCCCTAGACTCCAAGTCTCACACATATACAGAAGAATAGAGAGAACCCTCTGCAAACTTTGAGAAAAAACTCAAAGAGAAAAAAAGGCTAGCCTTTGAAGAAAGAAGATCATCTTCTTCATCTTTAAAGGTAAAGAATCATATTCTTGAAGAATAGAGATGAAATCATCTCATTAAAAAAGACAAATCATCTTCTAAAAAAATCAAGGGTCTAAGAACAAGATCAAGATATTCAATAAAATCAAAAAAAGATCTAATCATAAAAGATTAAAAGAAGTAATTTACTTCATTCTTAGATCTTTTGATCTATAAAGGCACAGCCTTTTGATGAGAATAAGAACTTTGGTTCTTGAATCTTGAGGTAGAACCTCTTTTAAGAGAATAGAAAACTTGTTCTTTGATCTGAATTTGATCAAGATGCGCTCTGCGCTATTGGACAGTGCCTTGCACTAATGAAATGCGTCTTTGCGCTCCTTGGATTGGCGCACTGCGCCAGAACGCGCCACGTGTCAACCACATACACAATCTGCACTTTGCGCTTCTAAAACAGCGCACTGCACTCTTGGATTGGCGCATAGCACCAGAGCGCGTCACATGTCATTCACTGGCGCAGCGCACTCAAAAAGTGCAGTGCGCTAACAGACTTGCGCTTAGCGCAGAGTGTGACACGTATCACCTTCGCATGCGCTAGCGCAATGCGCTCTTTGATTGGTGCAAAGCGCCTGACAAGCCACGTGGCGTACTATCAGACCATTATTTTGCTCCTAATAAATGCTATGCATTATTAAAAGGGCCGAGCCTAAATAAAGGCTCAATAGCCAGAACAATAAAATGTTCAATTGAGCCCATATGCTCATAAACCTTCAAACAGACTCTAGTCCCAAATTGGACTATAGATCTCCCAACCGATATTGGTTCAAGGGTACATCTCTGAACTCCTCTGATATTTGTCGTTGTAATCCTTCAACGTCTTCAGAGAGGTGACGGGTCCCGACAGCCATATATTCCACGGACTATGATGGACCACCATGTTCTTAAACTGGTAATTGACCGCAATGTCACTAAACTAAACAACAGAGCCCAATTGCTTTCTTGTTGGATCTAAACGATCCCGTTAAGTTGATCTTAGTCTAGAACTAGACTAACGTGTCCTTAACAAACGTTTAAGTTGATCTTAGCCTCAAATAAGGTTAACGTATCCTTAAACACACACCCCCAAACCCAAATCTAAGAAAGATACGGATTTGGACTAATCCACGTACTACGGACGACAGCATAACTTAGTCTCCGTATACAATCCACGGGCAACCGAACACAAAACAAACACCTACGACACGAAGTGACTATCTGGAGAAGGAGAAAGTTGTTACCGCGATGCGGTAGCGTAATTAACTGCAGGGGCTTGCGCCTGCAGGGAAGAGCGTCCCCACAATTAAAAACCCCTCAAGCGAGGGGGAATCTGACGAAGTCTGCTACATCGGCCGCATCCGTCAAAACCTTCGATACACGGTGCCATAAATCAACTTGGCATCTTCAGAGAGGTGGACGGATAGCACCAATTAGCATCTGCCCCGAATTTCAGGCGAGACGGACCTGCACGGTCGCGTCCCCGTTGTTCGGAGGGGAACAGATTCTGACATGCCCGGTGGGACCTTTTCCTCTTTCTACTCTACACTTCGTATGTCGTATTCACGAACGAATCACGGTTTGTTAATGGTTGCCCTTGGGTTTCAAGTTACTAAGATTTGGTCTCTTGCTTGGCGTAGAAAACAAAACAGCAATGGCGTTCACCTGCTCAAAGTGCTCCAACTGTAGCTGCAACTCGCGTCTTGCCTCAACTGGGGGCATAACCTACGGGCCCCAAGCGGCCTCTTTGTTCACGATGCCCGTGGAGCAGATTACTCAAGCCACCACAGGGCTGTTTTTCGGGACCATGCTCCCGCCAACGAGCTTCACTGCTCCCGTGCCCGTACCAGAAGCTCCCAAGAAGTCGGTCTTCGATCGACTTACAACTACTGCGGCCCCTCTCAACGGGTCGTCCAACACCAGCGCCTCGGTCTTCTCCAGATTGGGCCAAAATTCCTGTGGGCCCACAATGAAGCTTGCAATCCCAGAGAAAGTTATTCCGAAGAGAGTAACCAAACCTGCTCCTGAAGTCGTCAAGGCGGCTTCTCCTGCCAAGGGGTCGGTCTTTACAAGACTGACTGTCCCAACTCCCGCTCCTGCTACTCAAAAGACATCAGTCTTTAATAGGATGACACCGGCAACAGTCCCTCACCTGAACAGGGGGCAAGACAAGGCCATCCCCATCACCGAGCCAACTCCATCAGCGCGACATGCTCGACGTCGCCACTGGCGCCGAGTGAGGAAGGCCGGAGGCAACTCCCCTTCTGGGCTAACTCCACCAGCCCCGACGGCTGAAATTAATGCTGTTGTTCCAACCGGGAACAGCTTTGAGCTATTGAATAAGGTGCATAGGAATTCCCCTACCGCTGTACTGAAAAGATCTCCCCCACCTGTGGAGAATGCCACAAAGGCGAAGCCAGAACAGTCCCCTCAGCGGCTGTCCTCCAAAATATACAGGGTCTGGCGACAGGTTCAAGACTCAGTAATTGATCAAGATTACTCTCGCCAACAGAAAAGGGCGAAGGTTCAGCAGGAAGGGAACCGTCCTGTCAAGCCACGAAAGACGATAGCTACATGGGTGCCCTCTGCACCGGCCCCCTCAACGTCAATCGCCCACAAAAGAAGGAGGTCGGAGAAGATCCCTGCGTCTTTGGCAAATCGCAAAGACACTGAATTTAAACGCCCCAAGTCTGGGGGCATGGTGGTGCACACTGTCTATATGACATCCGGGAAAGAGGATAGCCGCGCTTTGACGGGTCACCGACCACTCACCCGATCCATCACAAGAGCCCAGGAGCAGCAATAGAAGCTTCAAGAAATGCTGACGCAAATGGCCGCACTCACCGGACCAAAGAAAGCCCGAAGGCGTCATCGGAAAAACGTCGCGAACACGAGACTGATGCGGAGTTCCTTCGGAGAATGCTCGAAAAGAAGGATAAGGAGGCTGCGGAATAAGCGGCCAATATGAAGCAAATGGCTCTTCTGTTCCAGGACATGGTAGGTATGATGATTCAGCAGGATCCTCCCGCTGAAGATCCTCCGATTGTTCTTGAAGATGATAGAGGAGAAACGTCAAATCCATCTCTGGCTCTTTCAACAGCCAAAGAGGAAACAATCTCTAAGGCCACCCTGGATGACTATATTGCTCAGCAAATAAGAGTTCACCAGGCAAATGAAGCGGCTGGTCAGGTCGTGAAGACTGGGCGACCGTATCCGGGTTGGTATGATCAGATAAAATACCCGCCGGGCTACACGATCCCGAAATTCCATGTCTACAAGGGGACAAGGAATCCACATCAGCATGTCGCTCAATTCAGGGCCTTATACGGCAATACTGGAGGCGATGAAAAACTTCTACTTCGCCAGTTCGTAGGTAGTTTAGCAGACACAGCTTTTGAATGGTACTCGGAGCTTCTCGACGACTCCATCAAAACATTTACAGAAATGGAGTTGTTATTCACCCAGCGATTCGCGAGTGCTAGTGAACGCACCTCGATAACGGCATTGATCAATGCCTGGGTGAAGCCAGGCGAGACGTGGGTCCAGTACGTTGTCCGATGGCGGAATCTGTGGTCGAAATGCGAACAACGCATCAAAGAAGCGCCGGCGGTAGGTATGTTCGTAGGCACTCTTGACCCTCAAGCGGCCATCTCCCAGTTCATGATGTTCTTCAAGCCAACTACTTTCCAGGACTTGATTGACAAGTTGGCCCAAATGGACCAGATGAGACATAAACCATCTCCTCCAAAGACGGATTCTCGAAATGAAAAAGAGAAAGGAAAAGCAAGTTTTGTCGCCAATACTCAACAACAGCCGAGCAACTCAAAGCCGGTTGTTCGCCAAAACAACGTGCGTCCACGCCCATCCCTCGAGGAGAGATTGGAACGTCCTTACTCATTTCCTCAGGATAAAACGAGGAGACTGTTCGAGCTGGCAGTGCGCAACAGACTCATCAATCTGCCGAGTCCAAAACGTCCGTTGCAGCCAGGCGATGTCAACGATCCTAATTACTGCCCTTACCACCAAGCGGTAAGCCATCCAATCGAAAATTGCTTCGTCTTTAAGGGTTGTATCGAGGATTAGTACCAACAAGGCAAGTTCGCGTTATCCGAAAACTGGAAGGTGAACCCTCCACAGCCTCACACTCCTAAGAAGACGAACACACCGGGGGCAACGTGCTCTTTTGTTGACGAAGCTCCATGGGAGGTGGCTCTTCCGGCCAAGACCAAAAGGATGCTGAATGATCTCCAGACATGCCTGGCGATCAGATGGAAGAACCCGTTGGAACCTGAGATCATCAACGGGATGCTGAAGCCGCGCCCAACTCCAAATATTGGTGGTGATAGCCAAAGCGTTCACACCCAGCCGTAAAAATCTTCGAAAAAGAAGAAGAAATCCAAGAAGCCCGTGAAGCCTGGCGACAAGCGCACGGACCTACAAAAGCAGATTGACGCGCTGGAAAAGTATAACCAGAAGGCGCGGATTCCAATCATGCTCCAAGAGTTCCTCAGCCACGTTCTTGAGGACGGAGATGATGGAGAAGAATCGTTGGACGAATCTGATGATTACGTAGCAAGTTGCCATGTGATCTCTCATTCATCGCTAGTTAATGAAGAGGCTCCTTGCATAAAGAAACTGGGGGCAGAGCCTGAATCGGAACTTCTGTGGCCGTCAGACGAAATGATCGACACCTTCCTGAGTGAAATTCATCTGAAAAGTAAAGCCGATCGGGAGCGTGAGATGGCCATATTTGAAAAGGCCAAACGTCGGCGACTGGACAAAAAGTTCGAAACACTCCCACCAGATCATAGTACATCCGCCGCAAATGAAAGCAGGATCAAGACAAGGAAACGATTCGCCAAAGCCATATCGAAGGGGATGAGGCCGCCCTCTTTCAGAGAAAATTCTCCTGGTGATATACATCTTGATGAAGCGGACGTACATCCTAACTTCTGCTTATATCATCAGAAGATCGCACATCCTACTGAAGACTGCAACTCCTTTAAATGTTGGTGGCAAGGGTATGTCGCTCACAGGCAACACTTCAACAGGACAAAGCATGAAGCTCGTAGACAGCGGAAAGATGCGACAGATGAGCGTAAAAGAATTGCCGGCAATTGTCATAGGGTTGATCCCGAGGGACCGCGAGTTCTCACCTTCGGGAGCGACTCCGATGAAAAAGTAGCCCTCGGCCCTCTCTTCAAGGAATCCATCTCTAAAACGAAAAAATTGAGAAGTTGCGAGAACATTCAGCCGTGCAATCGCATGCTATCCGAAAGAATCTCGGACCCGCAAACAAGGGATCGGACAAAAAGGATAAAGGGAAGGGAAAAACGGCCTTCGTCGCCAACACTCAACAACAATCGAGTGACCCTAGACCGGTTGTTCGCCAAAGCAACAAGCGACAACCCCTCTATGAAAAGTTGAAACGTCCTTACTCATTTCTCCGGGATGAAACAAGGACGCTGTTCGAATTAGCAGTGCGCGACAGGATTATCACTCTACCGGAGCCGAAACGCCAGCTACAACTGAATGATGTCAACAATGATAATTACTGCCCTTACCACCAAGTATTGGGCCATCCGATCGAAAACTGCTATATCTTCAAAAACTGGGTTGAAGACCAATACCAACAAGGCAAGTTCGCGCTGTCCGAAAACTGGAAGGCGAGCCCGCCACAACCACATGCTCCGAGAAAGATGAATATGCCGGGGGCATCATGCTCATTCATAGGGAAGGCCTCATGGACCGAAACATCCTTAAACTAACAACGGACCACTATGTCCTAAAACTAGCTGTTGAACGAGATTGCAGCATCCCAAAGCTGATAAAAAAAAGAAGAATAAAAAAAAGAGAAAAAAAGAGAAAACGGTATGTCCATAAGCAAAATGGGCACGGATGAAAACCCGAAAGGGCTCCGTGAGTAAAAACAGCAGGGCTACCGGCGAGTGTTTGTGAAAACCCGAAAGGGCGCAACCTCATTTTTTATAAAAAAAGAGAGAATAAAAAAAAGAGAAAACGGTATGTCCATAAGCAAAATGGGCACGGATGAAAACCCGAAAGGGCTCCGTGAGTAAAAACAGCAGGGCTACCGGCAAATGTTTGTGAAAACCCGAAAGGGCACAGCCTCGTTAAAAGATACTTACAGGGTCTTCTCGACCTTGTGAGGAGAAACCACCTGCGTGAGATCCTTACGACTCATAAGGGAGCAACACACTTAGGAATCCTCACGATTCCTAAGGAGAAATTACACTTGCGAGATCCTCACGACTCGTAAGGAGAATCCTCTTATGAGACCCTCACGGCTTATAATATTTGAAAGTCTTAAGCTACAGAGACTTGAACCTGTTCTTAAGCAACCCCCACAACCTCTGATACTGCCCTACAAGCGGCTCAATGCTGACCCTTGTATACAATCCACGGGCGCGAATAAACATTTCCCTAACAAAGTCCCATCCGTGACTAGGGATATGTCTACACGGTGAACAACCCTTGTAAGTCCTCTCGACTTATAAGAAGAAAACTCTCTTGTAAGATCCTTACGACTTACGAGAAGCCATACACTTAGGAGTCCTCACGATTCCTAAGGAGAAAACACACCTACGAGATCCTCACGATTCGCAGGGAGAAATACCTTTGTGAGACCCTTACGGCTCATGAAGTCAAAAGCCTTAGTCGACAGGATCCTAACCCTGTTCGCTAAGCCACCTTTGTTCAATATCAACAGAGGCAAATGATGATTCGCTCCTGGCCATATCCCAGTTGTAGCGATGCTGATGCCGAAATCGGTGTCTAATTCCAAGCTTGCAGCAAAAAGCCAGCAAGCCACACATGCATACGAAATAGCCGAAATGATGGGGCAGCTTGCAATAAAATCATAAAGTAAAAAGTGTATGCATGCAAAATAGCCGAAATGATTGGGCACCGCGAAAAATAGCCGAAATGATTGGGCAATCACGACTTTCGCGATATGAAAAGCTGAAATGATAGAGCATTGCGGAAAGAAATAAAATAAAAATAAAGATGAAAGTTATACCCTACAGGTGATATCACATCTATCCCTGTATACAATCCAGGGGCGCAAACAAAGAAGGAATCGCGCCTTCCCTCCTCAGGCTCCATCAGAAAGAGAGCCAAGTCTCGACGGTCACATCTGCATCCCAGAAGACCAACAACAGCGTTCTTCCTTATGCCAGCAAGGCACGGAAGTGACACAACGAAACGGAGCCACGACATAGTCCTTAGTTCCAAATCTTAACGGCAATATCTACAGCCTAAAAAAAATCAGCAACGGTGATCCTCCTCATTCCAACAGGACTCGGACGCAATATCACCAAGCGGAGTGATGGAAAAATCCCAGCTCCACCTTAGCATTCGTTTCATCACACCAGATGCGATGTCACCCCAGCGTTCTTCTTCCAACAGGATTTAGACGCGCCAAAACAACGAAGCGAAGGCCAAATTCCTAGCTTCAGGGTCTTGACGACAACTCATATAAAACCTGAAAAACCATCGGAGATCATCCCACATCCACATAGAGTGGTCACCTCCTCGACATTCGTCTCGATACAGCAGACGAGATGTCACCACAGCGTTCTTTCTCCAGCAGGATTCAGACGCGACAATCAAAAAACAGAGTCACGGCAAAATCCCAGCTCCACTATGACACTCGTCTCGATACAGCAGACACAGTGCCACCAAACGAAGCGAAGGCCAAATTCCTAACTTCAGGGTCTTGACGGCAACTCATATAAAACCTGAAAGACTATCGGAGATCATCCCATACCAGCGCGGAGTGGTTATGACTCATCGGGGCTCTCCAAAATGAGCCTAACCTCAAGTAAAAAGCGGCATGGCAAAATTCCTAACGCTTGCTCTTCCGACGGTCAAACTGCCTAGGAGAATTGCTTGAAGACGTCTTGTCCAGCCCCCGAAGGGATCAGAGACATAACGGTCGCAAGGCTACTCGAACAGCAAGGTTGCCCATCGAGGAATACATCAGCCAACACGATGGTACGACGGACAAAACCATAGTACCACAGACCCTAACGGACCTCTGTCGTAAAGAGCAGAGGTTAACTGTGGCGTTAGGATATCCTTGCGAGAAAAGCTCGATTCGTCTTAACTTGTAGGGAAAATCCTTAGGCAATGGGGATTAAAAAAACCGTCTCCTAGGTACTGGGGCCCTGCAAGTCGGTCCAAAATGGACTCTTGCACACTATTCACGGACCACACTCTCCAAAGTCGAATCTCGACAAGGAGGAAAACAACCGCTTATGGGTCCTCTCGACTCATAAGAGGGAAAATTCTCTGATAAGATCCTTACGACTTATAAGGAAAAACGCACTTAGGAATCCTCACGATTCTTAAGAAGAAAATTACACCTACGGGATCCTCTCGACCCGTAGGGAGAAAATTCTTTATGAGATTCTCACGGCTCATAAAGTTGAAAATTCTTAGATGACAGACCTTAACCCTGTTTTCTAAGCCATCACCACTCTACAAAAAGCCTAAGACTGATAGCTATACTCTACCTACAGATCGCACTTGCTAAAATCACATGACAAACAACACAGCAAGAGAGCAGAGAAATGATACAAGACATTATGAAGAACGTGTATCTTTTATTCATGAATTCGATTGAGTACAAAATAAATCATGTTAAAAGAACAAAAGAAACAAATACATTTTATTCACAATTACGAATGATACAAAAATTTTATTGAGAAGGAAGCGTTTTCAACAAATTCGCAAGCTGTTCTCGCACTTCTTTCAATGCCTTCTCATGATCAGCAGCCACAGCCAGCTCTGCTTCAACTTGGGCCTGTTGCTGCAAACATGACGAGAGTTTCTGATCAACTTCTTGCTGGGCAGCCTCCTGACTCTGCACGACCTGCTCGTTAAGATCAAGCTTCTTCCTCAACACCAGCCCGTCTGAGATACATCGTTGAAGGTTTTCAAAAATGGTGTTCAGCTGGGCAGTATTAGCCGCAACCTCGGCGCGCAGTTAGGCGGATTCAGCAGCAGTCGCCTCATGTTCCTTTCGCTTAAGGGTTGCCTCTCGTTCAAAATGGCGAAGGAACAAAACACTTTGCTCAACCTATGCGGCCCGCTGGGAATTCAAAGCCTGGATCTCGAGGACAGGATGCATAAGTTCGAGTTGATGCAGACAGGCCTCGATCTCCCTGCAGTGATTAACCGAAGACTCGACGACGCCTTCATTATGGAAATTTACAAGCGTCACTAGCATCAGATTGACCTCGGCAGCGAAATCTGCGGCAGATGTAGGAGCTTCTGCGTTAAGCTCCTCGACGCATCCGCTCAGCATACGCAGACTCATCGTAGCACCCTTTGAGGATGGACGTCTGGAGAATGGGCCTGCCGGCATCATAATGCGAGACTCGAAAGAGGACGGAGTCGAAGCGACCGCTGCAAAACAAATCACAATCAAATGACGGTTCAAGAAATATAGGAATGTCATGGATGATGGAATCTACTATACCAGCTGCAGCAGGTGGCAAAGCCGGGAGGACCGGTGGCGCAACTGATCTCTTATCTCCTCCTTCAATCTGTAGCACTGCAATCAAAGCAAAGAAAAGTCAGAAATAATTTCATTATCGGTAAAAGAAAGAGCATTAATTGAAAGCTATATTCACCAGCGCCACTGGATGAAGAAAGCTCCGACGGGAAGGAGAAGTGGGGATGCAGCACATGGTACAGGTGGTTAAAAAGGACTCCTACAAAGACGCAATAGTACAACGTCAGTACATAAATTATGCAGCCTAAAGATGAAACTGATAAGTCACAAATCCATACCTTCCAGCATCTGCGACGGTGCGAGAGAAGGAAGAGAAGTGGTCACCGTCAGAGCGGTAACTGACGGCTCTCCCTCGGGTAAAGTGGCATCAGCACTAGCCGCACCTGCGTTAGAAACAAGATAAGCCCTGTCAGGAAGGATTGCAGAATAAAAAGAAGGAAGGTAACCCAAAATTTACCTGACGAGTCGCCAACCGGAGCCATCACGAGGGCGTCACTTGATGCAACGGTGGCGTCTCCCTCCTCCATTGGCATGGTTTCACCTCCCGTTGCCCCATCTCCTGACTCTACAGGAGCCGTCGTCACGCTCGCGAGGCCAGGAGACGACAAGGAACCATAGGCAGGGAGAGCGATGATCGGAGCAGTGCCCGACTCTTGAGAAAGAGCGGCCATCTCATGCTCAGCGATCATGCCCGTTTCACCCACCTCGGGCTCAGTGGTCGCAGCCGCTTCATCCACTGCTGCCTCAGGCTCAGCGGTCGCAGCCGTCTCACCTACCGATACCATAGGCTCGTCTGTAGCAGCCATTTCATCCACTGCAACCTCAGGCTCGGCCTTAACAACCGTCTCACCTGCCGCCCCTCGGGCTCGGCATCGGCAGCCTTCCCGGGCATAGCAGTTCTGACTGTCTCGTCAGCCACTATCTCGGGCCCGGCAACTATGGTTACACCGCCTACCGTCGCCTCGGGTTCCGCAGCCACCTCCTTCACCTTCCCCTCAGGATCGACGGTCGCCGCCGCTCCTCCAGTAAGACTCGGCCCTGCAGGATAAGATATATAAGAACCGATAGTTTAAAACTTTGACAACAAAGCCTAAAAAACACATTACCTGAGGCGGATTTACCGTTGGCTTCCCGAGCTGCACGTGCCGCCCGTCTATGAGCAGTAGACAAGGCGACCGGAAGCTCCTCTGAAGGAGTAGCGGCGGGAGTAACGGCGCTTGAGCCTGCTCCCCCAGCCAAAGCAGCTCTACGCTCCCTTGCTGCGCGCCGCAGACGCTTCCTTTCCTCCTGGGCCGTCACGACAAACCTTTTGGAAGCCTCCTTCAACAAGGCATCGTCGTCCGCATTTAGGGTTGCCTCCAGAGCCGTTAAGGCTTCCATCATCGGCTTTTTAAGTAGGGCCTCTTGCGGCAATCCCGAAGAGGCCGGGACTTCGGTAGCTGGCCCGGGAAGAATCCCCGCATCGGCTTGCGAGGTAGGTCTTGTGATCCCTACAATGAGATAAGGAAAGGGTTATATTGACCATAAAAAGGAGAATGAAGACATAGCAAACCGAAACGTACCAATACCCAACAGAGCACGATTCCTCTCTTCTTCCTCGAAAGTCCTGAGGGAAGCCGCCAGAACCTCCTCAGTAATGAAGCCTGTTACGAAAAGAAGAATGTCAGTCAAGGCATGAAAATAAAATATAACGCAATAACAAGAGTATGACTAATATTTACTTGATTGCGCAAGGGCGGCTATTTTCGCTTGGTGGCTCGCAAGTTGCGCAGAAGCAGCAATAGCGGCGTCGAGGTCGGTGTCTTCTGGCGCTACGAAGAAACCCTCGTTGGTTCCATACTCACTTAGGCCTTCGGTAAGAGGGGCCTGAGGCTCTAAGCCGAGAACGACATCAAGGGAAAGGACCGACTTCTTCTTCTTCTTCTGCGTGTGAACCCCGGTCGCACCCAAAATCAACTTACGCTTCGTGGGCACCTTGGGACGGCGGGTCCCGATGTCCGAGCCCACACAGGATTCAGGTGAAACCACATTCACCGTCTCTACGGGAGCACGGGGCGCTGAGGGCACGTCCACAGAATCACTGAATAGCATTCTCCGGCGTTAAGTCCATCACCATCGGCTTAGTGGCGAAGACATATTCATCAGGAGGGAGCAGCTCCTCATAGTGCTCCCCCCTCACCGGCAGACCGGAAATCTCAACAAATTTTTCTAGGAGGATGGAAACTTCCCTATCCATCAGAAGAAAGGTATGGGTGGGGATGTTCCATTGTTCTACGAACGCCTTAACCCACCACGTCGGAGGAGCAGAGTACTCGAACAGCGAGGCGTAAATTGCAGGGTATAGGCCGATCTTCAGCAGATGCACCTTCTTCGCTGACAAAATGTACCTGGCCCACTGCAAATACCCGGCCGAATGTCGAGGAGTCAATCCAATGTTATAGGGTTGTCCCCAAGGGCGCGACTCACCCTGGCATATGCGCCGCCCCAAAATATCCACGGCTGCCGGCAACTACACGGGTATGGCAGCAATCGAAGGTTGAAGCAGACCCTCCGAATTCCAATTTACGACCTCCACGACATAGTTCACCGGGGGTATATCCGCGTAAGAGATCGACGAGATCGGATCCGACGGCGTCGCACAAGAGAAGCTTCGGCGACCTTTGATAATTTCTTTGTACCACCTACCCCACAGGTGAAGGTTCTTGTACTCCGGGTCGTAGTCCTTAATGAGAGCAAGAACCTCCCGGTCTACCGGCGCCTCAGGGAATCCTCCCTCTGAGCGGAAAAACGGGAACAAAAGATCAGAAGACATGTCGCCTGCAAAAAAAAGAAAAGAATTCAATTATTAGTACTATAATTTAATCTTAAAATTCCGAGCGACACTTTAAAATTTGTACTATACTGCAATGCAGTGGAAAAGGGACCAAAGGTGGACCCACAAAATCCAGATGACAACGCATCAATTAATAAGACAGCCTCATCATTGGATGAGACCGTCAATTAATAAGGAAATACTTAAAGAATGTTCTCATTAAATGAGAAATCCCTCGAGACAAGGGGAAAATCTCCCTTTCAGAGTAAAGCTCTGTAACAGAGTGACACTTGTCAAACTCTGGTCACGAGGGAATAAAATTCCTTAAAGAGCCTAGCTCTGTAATGATGATGGAAAATCCATCAAAGAATAATGAAAATTAATTCCTAAGAATTAAAATTCTGGGATTTTAAAGATCCATGAAAAACTCTTAAGAGTTCTTCATCAGAAGATCAAAAGATCTATACATTGTCAAAAGAGCAGAGCTCTGACCCATGGGCTAAGAAACCCTAAGGAAAGATCTATTTAGATCTATGGGTTCTTAAGAGCAAAGCTCTGTTTATGATACCCCAAAAAGGTTTTCTTTAGATCAAAAAATCTATGAGAGCAAGGCTATGTTAATTAAAATTAATTTAATTTAATTTTTACCTAAAATTTTCTAGATTTTTAACTCTTGAAGTTCTTGGAAATGAGAGCAAGGCTCCGAAAATAAAATTCTTGAAAAGATGATAATCATCTGAGGACCAAGGGTCCTATTTATAGGCACTGAAGCGCATCCTCAACTTCTGAGTCGATCCAACGGTTCAGATGTTGCCACCGCTGCACTCACGTGTGCGCAACGGTGGGGGGGAATTTGTTTCCCCCAATCAGAGCAAAGCTCTGTTTGAATTTCAAAATTCAAAAATTGAAGCAACGCTTCAGATTCCTTGCGCTGCGCGCAGCGCGGCACGTGTCAAAAGCAGACATGCCAGCGCCAGGAGCGCTGCGCCCAAGGCAGCGCACCCCCAATCAGAGCAAAGTTCTGTTTCAAAATTCAAATTTTAAAATGAAGCAAAGCTTCAGATCACTTGCACTCTACGCTGCGCGCCACGTGTCAAACACAAGCGCGCTAGCGCAGTTGCGCTGCGCTCTGCGCTGCGCGCTACGTGTCAAACGCAGGTGCGCTAGCGCCAATTGCGCTAGCACTGGAATTTAAATAATAAATTATTAATTAATCAAAATTAAAATTCTAGAAAGATCTTTCCAATCTTATTAAAATATGAAGATTGTCTTCTGTAAAATAGAGGCCTTAGGATCATAGATCCAACGGTGGGGAAATATCCCCAGATCAATCAGAGAAGGATCTCTGTAACTAACTTAACAAATCAATTAGCCCTATATAAAGGCCCCTAGACTCCTAGTCTCACACATATACAGAAGAATAGAGAGAACCCTCTGCAAACTTTGAGAAAAAACTCAAAGAGAAAGAAAGGCAAGCCTTTGAAGAAAGAAGATCATCTTCTTCATCTTTAAAGGTAAAGAATCATATTCTTGAAGAACAGAGATGAAATCATCTCATTAATAAAGAAAAATCATCTTCTAAAAAGATCAAGGGTCTAAGAACAAGATCAAGATCTTCAATAAAATCAAAGAAAGATCTAATCATAAAAGATTAAAAGAAGTAATTTACTTCATTCTTAGATCTTTTGATCTATAAAGGTACAGCCTTTTGATGAGAACAAGAACTTTGGTTCTTGAATCTTGAGGTAGAACCTCTTTTAAGAGAACAGAAAACTTGTTCTTTGATCTGAATTTGATCAAGATGCGCTCTGCGCTATTGGACAGTGCCTTGCACTAATGAAATGCGCCTTTGCGCTCCTTGGATTGGCGCACTGCGCCAGAACGCGTCATGTGTCAACCACAGACACAATCTGTGCTTTGCGCTTCTAAAACAGCGCACCGCGCTCTTGGATTGGCGCATAGCACCAGAGCGTGCCACGTGTCATTCACTGGCGCAGCGCACTCAGAAAGCGCAGTGCGCTAACAGACTTGCGCTTAGCGCAGAGCGTGACATGTGTCCCCTTCGCATGCGCTAGCGCAATGCGCTTTTTGATTGGCGCAAAGCTCCTGAAAAGCCACGCGGCGTACTATCAGACCATTATTTTGCTCCTAATAAATGCTATGCATTATTAAAAGGACCGAGCCCAAATAAAGGCTCAATAGCCAGAATAATAAAATGTTCAACTGAGCCCATATGCTCATAAACCTTCAAACAGACTCTAGTCCTAAATTGGACTATAGATCTCCCAACCGATATTGGTTCAAGGGTACATCTCTGAACTCCTCTGATATTTGTCGTTGTAATCCTTCAACGTCTTCAGAGAGGTGACGGGTCCCGACAGCCATATATTCCACGGACTATGATGGACCACCATGTCCTTAAACTGGTAATCGACCGCACTGTCACTAAACTAAACAACAGAGCCCAATTACTTTCTTGTTGGATCTAAACGATCCCGTTAAGTTGATCTTAGTCTAGAACTAGACTAACGTGTCCTTAACAAACGTTTAAGTTGATCTTAGTCTCAAATAAGGCTAACGTATCCTTAAACACACACCCCCAAACCCAAATCTAAGAAAGATACGGATTTGGACTAATCCACGTCCTACGGGCGACAGCATAACTTAGTCTCCGTATACAATCCACGGGCAACCGAACACAAAACAAACACCCACGACACGATGTGACCATCTGGAGAAGGAGAAAGTTGTTACCGCGATGCGGTAGCGTAATTAACTGCAGGGGCTTGCGCCTACAGGGAAGAGCGTCCCCACAATCAAAAACCCCTCAAGTGAGGGGGAATCTGACGAAGTCTGCTACATCGGCCGCATCCGTCAAAACCTTCGATACACGGTGCCATAAATCAACTTGGCATCTTCAGAGAGGTGAACGGATAGTACCAATTAGCATCTGCCCCGAATTTCAGGCGAGACGGACCCGCGCGGTCGCGTCCCCGTTGTTCGGAGGGGAACATTACTATGTCAGCTTCTCATTTCAAACTTTTAGCTCGTTCATCATCGCAAATAGAGGATAAGATTAAGTATATGTCGAATGTTCCGTATTCGAGTGTGGTAGATAGCATTATGTATGCCATGGTTTGTATCCGACCCGACATTTCACATGCAGTTAGTATTGTTAGTCGCTATATGGTATCTCCAGGTAAAGGCCATTGGAAAGCAGTGAAATGGATTTTACGACACTTGCGAGGTACGTCTGATGTGGGGTTGGTGTTTGGAAGGAACAAAGACAATTTGGTTGGATTCAACGATTCCGATTATGCAGGCGATCTTGACAGGAGAAGGTCGATCACTGGTTATGTATTCTCCTTAGGAGGATGTAAAATTAGTTTGCGTGCTTCGTTACCGTCTACGGTAGCGTTGTCTATGACGGAGGCGAAGTATATGGCCATTGTTGGGGCTGTTAAGGAAGCGATCTGGTTGATGGGACTATTTTCAGAACTTGGTATTCAAAAGGATATCATAATAGTCTACGGTGATAACCAAAGTGCGATTCATTTGACAAAGGATCAGATCCGTCATAACAGGACGAAGCACATTGATGTTCGGTACTGGTTTGTTCAAAAAGTCATTGAAAAAACATTATTGTGAAGAAGGTTGGCACAACGGATAATCCGGCCAACATGTTGACGAAGTCTTTTTCAGTTGTTAAGTTTGAGTATTGTTCGAAATTAATTGGAGTGTGTCGCATTCATTGAGCTTTTTAGAGATTTTGTGGTGAAGGTGAAGGTACTATTAGTCTTGTGGAGGAGTTTTGTGGGGAATGCGAGATAAGGTGGAGATTTGTTGTGTATGCCTCTGATTCCCATCCCGATCAAGTTTTCCTGTTGATACGGCGTAATCTCGGAATTGTTCAAGATTCAGATTTATCTGTAAGAAAGGGGACAGATGTCTGAAGCTAAATCTTCATACGTCTGTCGACGTTCTGTATCTTTTGCATACATTGGACAGACGTCTGTATAGAACACATAAGACTTCTGCAAGTGCTTTGTACTTTCGAAGCCTCAAGACCATACGTTTGAAGCTCTTTTTTCAAACGTCTGGAAACGCTCTATTAATTCTGAAGACTCTTGGGCAGACGTTTACAGTCGTTATGGACCGGATATTTGTTAATTGGGAAATTAGTTATTTTGATCATGTCTCTAGAATACTATATATTGTAGTATTTTGTAACCCTAGGGATTGATGCCTTTTAGATAGATTTTGTGATATTTTGAGAGAACTATTTTGTTATTTGTGTGAGCTAGGGTTTTTGAGTAATTTGTAATTCGTCCACCGGTTTTATTCTTCTCCATATTCGTTGATTAATAAAATCTTCGCTTTCGTCTATTTGGTTAGTACTTTTATTTCCTATTTGCCAGTGTTTGTTTTTTGGTGGTTTCTTCTCTATCGTTTGTATATCTTTGTGATCGTCTTGCCGCAATAGTATTTGCGTTGATAAGCACTTGAAGAGGTATAGGTGTTGTACATAGTAAACTACTGAGGGTTTTGTGCAATCAACCAACCCAACCATAAATCATGATTATAAGAGAAAACAATGGACAATATTAATCATATATATGGATTCAAAATTAAATTAGCATAGGAGACAAAGAAAGAATTCACACATGGAATCAAGAAAATTTCGAAGAGAACTTGCTCATCCACAAGTGATTATAACTCAATATACCAAAAATGAGCACTTCAATAAAAAGGATTAATAGAGTTTTTGGAAATTACACATTGGAATTTAGAAATCAAAAAACAATTTCGATTTAGGAACTGCTTTACCTTAATAGGGTGTGTTTAGGGTGTGTTAAACCGGTAATAGAGAAATGTGTAGTTCATGCAGTCATTGTGAACATGATTTCTTATGCTTTTGGATGGCATAATTTTGATATGAATGTTTCTATATATATTAGTGATGATTGTTTCTTTTAGTGTAACTTTCTTATTTCTTAAAATGAATGGTAATCGGTTAAGAAGAAGAACAAGGGTAATAAATAGGACGTCATATATTGGGGAAGGAACGAAAAGAAGCATCTATCTTTGTAGAAATTGGAGGGAACTAAAGACGTTTTTACATAGAGTTGGACGTTAGAAGCTTTCTGCATAAGTTATCTTGTGTATAGAAAGAAAAATTTATTACATAGAGCTGGACGTCTCCAAACAGGCTGTATTCCCGCAAGAATACAAGTCATGCCCATTTAACTTACCCAAACATGATTCGCTGCAGTCATTTGAGCAGGATTTTTTTTAAAATAAACGGTAACCGATTCAGAGAAGAAGAGCAAACGTAATTAATAATAAGCGTTGATCTTTGAAGAGGGTGATGTAGAAATTGGAGAGAACTAAAAACTTAATTACATAGAGCCGAATACTGGAAGTTTTATGCATATGTTATCTTGTCGAGCATATAATCTGAGTTATTCGGTAAATGAATTCTTAATATGAGAATAAAGTGAAATAAACTAATACTGTTGTAATTCTTTTAGATCCAATGGTTTTGCTACCATATATTACCATGTAAGAAAATTGTGAAGAGCTATGAGAATGGTTTATGGAAAGTTATATGATTAGAAAACTAATTTGTTTAAGCCTTTTTTTATTATGCAGAGCCTTTATGAATGTTCAAGGAAAATGTACATAATTTTGTGGCAAGTATTAAACTTTTAAAAAACTTAAAAGTTGGTTTAATTCTTTCGCTTCCTCTTCCATGTATACTGCATATAATAAAAGGTTAATGGACCTATAATTTACTCGGTAAATTTTATACAACATTATCAACTTTTAGGGGTTTTAGATAGCACCATTGAACCTTAGAAAAGTCATTTACACCCATTGAACCGGTCCTGTAATCTTATGATGTCACGCCCCGCTTCCCGGTGTACGGGGAGGGGACGCGGCGATGCCCGCTACGTATTTAGTCAGAAGTAAACACGCTAAGCGTATCTAAGCAATATAAAGTAAAATGTACACAAAAGACATGAATATAATGAACATCAAATTTATTTATTAAACATTCTTGTACAGGTACAACTGGAAATGTAAATATAAGGATGGAATGCAATGTCTAAACAATGGCATGAACTAAATGAAAGATATGTACAAGTAAAGTCAATGCTCAGGGTGTTCTGTGAACTGCTCCAAGTGTACCTGGCTGGTCTTGAACTTCTCAGAGTCGGGTCCTCATGAAAACATTTTAAAGAAGAAGAAATAGAAATATCGTCAGCGAACAATTGCTCGGTAAGTCCCAAAAAAAGAAAGAGAAGAATAGACAGAGAATAGAACATGTGAAGTAAATATGTTATATTTGTTATACTAACATAGTTGTTGTAGTTTGGTATAGAATATACCAGTACATACGAAAGGAGTCACACTATTCCGGAGACTAAGCTATACAGAGCACAAGGAACCGTTCAGCCACGGTATAATGACAATGGATATTTAGATTAGGTGTATCAAAGTGATCGTCTCGTGCCACTTCTAACACATTCCGTACCAGTCTACCCCTTTAAAAGCCCCGTAATGTTTATTGTACTGATTTGAATTGTTTGTACTGATTGCATTGTATTGTCTTGTAGTAAATGGAAGACTTTCCAAAACCATGATATCAGTAAACAGAATGGATATAAATGAATATTTATGTAATTAGAGTATATCCATGGTTCGGTTCGGTCAATATAGATTGAATTCTGGTATAAATGGATTTATGTTGTATTGTAATTATACTTGATTTGAATTCAAGTCAGATTGATTTCATATTAGATCAAGACTCGAACTGAGTCAGACTTTTAAACAGAATTGAAGTCCTGATCGTTTTGGAGTTCGGTAACTGCTGCATATGGACGGTAGGATTTTTGTTTTTTTCCAAGATAATTACCGTGTTGATAACACCGGTTTTTAGATTGTCTACCTTAAATAGGCAAGAACCCATATTCTCCGGCTCCCTGAGGCTTAAGAGAGCTGGTCCCTCTTAAACCTATGTTTACTAGAGTCTTTGTTGTAAATTAATATAACTTAAAGGGGTTTTATGAAAAATAGTTCTGATACATTTCAAAGAACACCTCAAGTATTTAATTACCGTCTTTAGGGTTTTCATAAATGCATATTTTTATAAAGTGAAATATTCTAGTGAATATAACATAGTTTTCATTGTATATAGTATTTTAGTGTAAACTTGGAATAGTATTGAATTGTAAAGATAGTTTCATGAAATTTATGATTCTTTTGATTTAGAAAACATGGAATATTCATATAATATATTTAAAATAGATATTTTGATAATAGTTATATATATATATATATAATAAAAATAAAGTTTATTTATTTTGTAGAAATCTCATTTTCTTAAAAATTGCATAAAAATTCGAATGCTTCTTGCGGAGGTCTGCATCTCGCTCTACTAGGCTCGAGGATGTGCGATAACCCGTACCATCCCGATCGGGGTTCCCCAAAATGGGTTGTAGAGGCGCAATTGTAAAGAATTAAATAACACATTTTTTTAAAGAAAACGGTTTTTGAATATTTAAAGTATTTATATGTAAACTCGTATTGTCCTATAAACTAATGTCCCAAAATTTATCGTGATATGTCAAAAATGTGTGTTGTGATGAGATAGGTCATTACCTCGTGAGTTATCTAAAGGTAATAGAGTAAAACATTAAATAAAAGCCGTATGCAAACATGATGGTATTTTACTGTAAAAGTGAAATAAAAATTGCAACATGAATTATTTTGAGATGGAACTTGTTTTAATGTATTTATTTATATTTTTTAAATATTATATGAGAATATGGTATTTTATTATTTAAGAAAAATGGAGTTTTCAAAGAAAAACGAATCGGAAGTCGATATAACTCCGCTTCTGACGAGTTTTCGAAATAAATGTTTTTAGAATAGAGATGAAAGATGGGAGTGGGGACTTACAGATTATAAAGAAGGAGGGGAGATGGAAGAAGCTTTTCGAACTGTCGGGGCGTCTTTTCGTCGCTGGATTCTTCCTAAAACTTCGTCGGAATACAACTTGGGACTTGAAAATTTTAGAGAGTTTTTGTGATGAAATTCTGAATGAGTAAGGGTGAAATGTGGTGTGGTATTTATAGGGAAAATTAGGGTTTAAGGTAATGAAAAATAGAATAAAAATGTGCATTAAAAATGAAATAAAGAGAGGAATTATCACTCTTTGGATATTTTCAGAGTAAACAAACAATATGGGGATAGTGGGGTAGGCAAAAAGGTGCTGGGTTAAAATTTTGGGAGCATTACCGTCGGGGTGAACCGGCGCCGCCGTTCTTAGCCTCAATCTCGCCAGCCAAATCAGTGAGGTGGGGTGTGGGATTTGTGACACGTGTTGGTGTCGTTTGGTATAACTCAGTGCACTTGTTTGTTTAATCTATGACTTTTCATTTTACATGTAGTGCATGTGTAAACTTTTGAGTTTCTAAAATATTAGAAGAAAAATCAATTAAAAAATATATGTGGCTGGGGGGATTCGATCACAGGGGCTACGTCACAACAGTGCAAGGCTTTACCAATGAGCTACAAGTGCTTTCTTGTTGTTCAAAAGAAAATCAAATTTATAATTTGTGCTCAAGCTTAGGTGTTCATTTCTATATTTTTGAAAAAAATTCTGTACAGAAATTTTAGGGTTGTTACATTTTACCCTCCTTATATAAATTTCGTCCTCGAAATTTATAGAAGGAAGTTGTAACAAATTCAAGAAAAGTTTGATGACAATGGTGGTGTGTTGTTGAAGTTTGTGCTTGTATTGTTTGGAGAATTCATAACCTTGAAAGAAAAATAGGGTTAGGATATATTCAAAGAATATGAAATTGTAAGATTCAAGATATATAAAATGTAAAGAATATTTTTAGTTGCTGATTCCTGTGTTATATTGCTTACGACTTCATGAAAAATTGACCCGCATGTCCATGCAGAACAAACCTGCATGGTAGGTGTTCCCCTCCGAATGGCGGCGCACAGGACCGCGATGTCCTAACGCTGAGATTCGGGGCAGATGCTATTTGGTGCTATCCGTCCACCTCTCCGAAGATGCCAAGTTGATTTATGGCACCATGTATCGATGGTTTAGACGGATGCGGCCGATGTAGCAGACTTCGTCAGATTCCCCCTCGCTTGAGAGGTTTTTGATTGTGGGGACGCTCTTCCCTGCAGGCGCAAGCCCCTGCAGTTAATTACGCTACCGCGTCGCGGTAGCAACTTTCTCCTTCTCCAGAATTTCACTTCGTGTCGTGTGTGTTTGTTTTGTTTATGGTTGCCCGTGGCTTGTATACGGAGACTGAGTAATGCCGTCGCCCGTAGGACGTGGATTAGTCCAAATCCGTATTTACTTAGATTTGGGTTTGGTGTTTTTAGTTTAAGAATGCATTAGTCGCGTTGCGGCTAAGATCAACTTAAACGTTCGTTAAGGATACGATAGTCCTGTTTGAGACTAAGATCAACTTAACGTGATCGTTTAGATCCGACAAAAGAGCGTTTGGGCTCTATTGTTCCAGTTTGGGAGATTCATAGTCCAATTTGGGACTAAAGTCTGTTTGGAGGATACGTTAGCCATTTTTGAGGCTAAGATCGACTCAAACGTTTGTTAAGAATACGTTAGTCCAGTTTGAGACTAAGATCAACTTAACGGGACCGTTTAGATCCGACAAAAGAGCATTTGGGCTCTATTGTGCCAGTTTAGGGACGTGGTGGTCCATATTCCAGTTTAGGGACGTGGTGGTCCGATATTAGTTTAGGGACGTTTCGGTCCGATATTAGTTTAGGGACGTTTCGGTCCACGAGTTTAAGGACCCCGCAGTCCATATGGGTGTGTGGTCGTTGGGACCCGTCACCTCTTTGACGTCGTTGAGGAATTACAACGATAGATATCAAAGGAGTTCGGAGATGTACCCTTGAACCGGATGTGGATTGGTTTAGGAGAGCCGTTTTGCTCAGTTAATTTAGTTTAAGGACTTATGGCCACGATTGGGCTAAGTCCAGTTAAAAATGTCCAATATTTTATTTGCATTTGTTTTTTATTTTTATTTGGGCTTTGCCCAGAAAAGATGCAGGGCATCAATTTGTTTTGGGCTCTGCCCTTTATAAATGATGCAGAGCATCAATTTCATTTGGGCTCTGCCCTTGTATAAAGGATGCAAATCATCAATTTATTTGGGCTCTGCCCATTTATTGCCTTGCAATTTATTTTGGCCTGTCAGATCATTTTGATTTGGGCCTGGCCCTTTAAGTAATGCATTGCATTTGTGCAAAGCACTGTTAATTTGAGAATCTTTTAGATTCAAGAACCGATGGTTCATAAAAGAAGTGCAAAGCACTATTTGATTTAGATCTTAGAAAAAACAAGTTTTTTCTTGTTTTTCTTATCTCAGAGAACCAAAGGTTCATAAAAGTGCAAAGCACTATTAATTTAAGAACCTTTTAGGTTCAAGAACCGATGGTTCATAAAACAAGTGCAAGACACTATTTGATTTAGATCTAAGAAAAAATAAATTCTTCTTGTTTTTCTTATATCAGAGAACCAAAGGTTCATGAAAGTGCAAAGCACTATTAATTTAAGAACCTTTTAGGTTCAAGAACCGATGGTTCATAAAACAAGTGCAAGGCACTATTTTATTTATTTATTTATTTATTTTTGAAGATCCATGATCTTATTCATAAGAGAATTTTCTCTTCTTTTAAAGGTTTTTTTATCTTTTTTTTTATTCTTCAAGAGTTCTCAAGGGTTCTCTTCTCTCTTTTTTTTAGCAAGGTGTTGATGATTTTGAAATGAGGTCTAGGGTCCTTTTTATAGTGCCCATAAATTAGTTAAAGTTTGTTAAAGAGATCATTCTCCGAGTGATTTGGGGAATTTTCCCCACCGTTGGATCTTTGATCCGAAGGACTCTGTTTTACAGAAGAAATCTTCTTGTTTTAACAAGAACAGAAAAGATTTATTCTGTTTTGCGCAACTCCCCCAGCGCGTGACACGTGTCGCGCAGCTGTGTTTGCGCAACTGCGCAGACACGTGTCGCACAGCTGAATAATTTTTTTTTTGCTTGCCTGCGCGCGCTGACACATGTCGCGCAGCGCACTGCGCAACTGCGCTGACACGTGTCGCGCATTTGCGCGCTTGCGCAGTTGCGGACTGCGCAGTTGCGCTTTGCGCAATTTTATTTTATTTTATTTTTTTTTTTGCGCAACTGCGCGCACTGACACGTGTCGCGCAGCGCACTGCGCAGCTGCGCTGACACGTGTCGCGCAGCGCACTGCGCAGTTGCGCAGTGCGCAATTTTTTTTTTGTGCGCAACTGCGCGCGCTGACACGTGTCGCGCAGCGCACTGCGCAATTTTTTTTTTTTTGAAATTTGCTTTGATGGAGTACGCTACTTTGGGCGCTGCGCTCCTTGCGCTAACGTGTCTGATTTTGACACATGGCGCTCTGCGTGCAGCGCAGGGGATCTGAAGCGTTACTTCATTTATTTTAAGTTTAATTTTCAAGGCAGAGCTTTGCTCTGATTGGAGAAAAATAGAAGTATTGCTTCTTTTCCCACCTTGGAATTTGAACAGAGTTTTGCTCTGATTGGGGTAAACAGATGCCCCCCACCGTTGCGCTTACGTGGCCTCCTAATGTGAGCGCAGCGGTGGAAGACTCCGAACCGTCGCGCCATCTTTTGGAAGCTGAAAGGGCACTTGATGCCTATAAATAGGACCTTTGGTCTCTTAGATGATTCTCATTTCTAAACTTTTACTTTCAGAACTCAGAGCCCTGCTCTTTATTTTCAAGAACTTTATGACTTAAATTCTTAAAACTTTTAGGTGAAAATTTTAATTTGGATTAAATTAAATTAAATTAATTTTCATTGATAGAGCATCGCTCTCAATAGATCCCTGATCTAAAGGAAACCTATTTAGGGTTTCACTTTGCAGAGCTTTGCTCTACAGGTCTTAAAGGGATCTAAAGAGAACTAAAGGGGACCCTACTAGGGTTCCATAGAGCTCTGCTCTCTGAAAGATTTTCCTTGGATTTTCTTAATTCATTAATGGAGCTTTGCTCCTCCTAAATCATATAGAAGAACTCTTAAGAATTCTTCATGGATCTTGGAACTTAAAGATGGCATTTTATTCCTCAGTGCATTATATCGTTTTGCTTAATCAGTCTTCCTGATAATTCTGTTGATCCTCTTTCACAGGAACAATGAATGCCCACATGTACGCTCTTAACGAGATCATCTCTCATGAGGACATCCGCCGACTTGGTCGCTCTCAAAATCGGGAGTTCACAAACGAGGAGTGTGCTGAAATAATGAGTCGCTTCGACGCATACAATGGTCCACTGCTTCCCCGACGTTCCTCTCTTCTTAAACTTATCGTGGGAGCTATCTGGGAAGCGCTTCCCCTATTCTGTTCCGACGTGCCGCTTAGAGCGTTGGATGCCGCTGAGGACAAGGTGCACTCTGTGTACCTATTGAACTTTATCTCGAAGAGACGGCGAGACAGTCTTATCGACCTCTTGCACAAGGTCTTTCAACAGTCTGCCATACTCGCTGCTTATCGTAGGGTGGAAGACATCGGAAGGGACCCTGACGCTTGTGCTCGCGAAAGGAAGCACGCTAGGATGGTCCGCGAGGCTTGGAAAGTCATAGATAGGGTCGCTTTCGAGTTCCTCAATCCATGTCCTGGGTTCGAGGTTATACCTTTGTAAACATTTTAATAATGTTATTATCCATTTCTCCGTGATTGTAAGAACCCCTTTTTATGATATGAATAGAAAATTTCCATTTCAGCTTGTCTTATCCCTTGTTCTGAATCTTCTGTACATGCATGGATGAGTGTGTCTCGAACGCTTGATCAAATGCAAATCGGATGTTTTTTTTTCGCCTCTCTCTTTCTTTTATTATCAGCATGCTGTCTTGATAAACATAGTTGGAAGATAACTTAGTTTTTTCAAAAGATAGCGATGGCTTAGGCCGCAGGTTCGGATCTGCCGCCTAAGACTTCTCAACTCTATGAGCCGTGAGGGTCTCATAGAGACTTTTCTCCCTACGGATCGAGAGGATCTCGTAGGTGGGTTTTTTCCTTAGGAATCGTGAGAATTCCTAAGTGTGGTTTACTCTTATAAGTCGTAAGGATCCTATAAGAGAATTTTTCCCTCTTACGAGTCGAGAGGACTTGTAAGCGGTTGTTTCCCTCCTTGTCGAAGTTCGATGTTGGAGAGTGAGACCCGTGGATGGTATGCAAGAGACCATTTTGGGCCAACTTACGGGGTCCCAATGCTTAGGAAACAGGCTTCTTTTATGCCCGCTGCCTAAGGCTTTATCTCACGAGTCGAGCCGCCTCGACAATTTTTCACAAGTCGAGACGAATCGAACGTTTCTCGCAAGAACATCTTAATGTCGCATTTAACCTCTGCTCTTTACGACAGAAGCCCGTTAAGGTTGGTGGTACTTAGGGTTTTGGCCATCGTACCGTCGCATAAGCTGATATAGTCCTCGATAGGCAATCGTGCTGTTCGAGTAGCCCTGCGACTGCCGTGTCTCTGATCCCTTCGGGGGCTGGACAAGACGTCTTCAAGCAATCCTCCTTGGCAGTTTGACCGTCGGAAGAGCAAGCGCTAGGAATTTGCCATGCCGCTTTTTACTTGAGGTTAAGCTCATTTTGGAGAGCCCCGATGAGTCATAACCACTCCGCGCTGGTGTGGGATGATCTCCGATAGTCTTTCAGGCTTTATATGACTTGCCGTTAAGACCCTGAAGCTAGGAATTTGGCCTTTGCTTCGTTTGCTGGCATTGCGTCCTCTGTATCGAGACGAATGTCGTGGTTGTCTCTAGGTTGCTGATGAACCGTCGAGGTTTGGAACTAGGGATTTTGCCGTGGCTCCTTTTGGTGATGTTGCGTCTGCTGTATCGAGACGAACGTCGAGGTGGTGACCACTCCATGTGGGATGATCTCCGGTGGTCTTTCAGGCTTTATATGACTTGCCGTTAAGACCCTGAAGCTAGGAATTTGGCCTTCGCTTCGTTTGCTGGCATCGCGTCCTCTGTATCGAGACGAATGTCATGGTGTGACATCTCGTCTGCTGTATTAAGACGGACGTCGAGGTGGTGACCATTCTGTGCTGGTGCGAGATGATCTCCGATTGTCTTTCCGGTTTTATATGAGTTACCGTCAAGACGTCGAAGCTAGGAATGTGGCCTTCGCTTCGTTTGCTTTGGTGTGTCCAAATCCTGTTGGAGGAAGATTGCTGGGGTTGACATTTCGTCTGTTGTATCGAGACGAACGTCAAGGTGGTGACCACTCTGTGCTGGTGCGAGATGATCTCCGATTGTCTTTCCGGTTTTATGTGAGTTACCGTAAAGACGTTGAAGCTAGGAATGTGGCCTTCGCTTCGTTTGCTTTGTCACGTCCGAATCCCTGTTGGAGGAAGAACGCTGGGGTGACAACTCGTCTGCTGTATCGAAACGAACGTCGAGGAGGTGACCACTCCATGTGAGATGATCTCCGGTGGTCTTTCAGGCCTTATATGACTTGCCGTTAAGACCTTGAAGCTAGGAATTTGGCCTTCGCTTCATTTGCTCACACTGCGTCTGGTGTATTGAGACGAATGCTGAGGTGGAGCTGGGATTTTGCCATCACTCCGCTTTGTTTCGACCATAGGGTCTTTTGTTAACTTTGCATGTACACCCTGCTGGACTGCGAAGGAACGCCGTTGTTGACATTGCGTCTGCTGTAGCGAGACGAATGCTAAGGTGGAGTTAGGATTTTGCCATCGCTCCGCTTTGTTTCGACCGTGAGGTCTTTTGTTGACATTGCATTTGCCTCCAGCTGGACTGCGGAGGAACGCCGTTGTTGACATTGCGTCTACTGTATCGAGACGAATGCTGAGGTGAAGCTGGGATTTTGCCATCGCTCCGCTTGTTTCGACCGTGAGGTCTTTTGTTAACTTTGCATGCACACCCCGCTGGACTGCGAAGGAACGCCGTTGTTGACATTGCGTCTGCTGTAGCGAGACGAATGCTAAGGTGGAGTTAGGATTTTGCCGTTACTCCGCTTGATGGTGTAATATCTGTGTCTTGCTGGAATGAGGAGGCACACCGTTGGTGATCTCTAAGTTGTCGATGTTGATGTCGAGACCCTGAAGCTCGAGATCTTCGTTTGCTTCATTTGTTGACATCGTGTCTGTAATATTGCGACAAATGTCGAGATGGTCTCTAGGTTGTCTATGAACCGTCGAGATTTGGCTTCGCTTTCTGATGGAGCCTGTTGGGAAGGTATGGTTCCCTCCTTATCTGTGCCCCTGGATTGTATACAGGGATCGATGTGATTTTACCTGTAGGGCAAAAAGTTTCATTCTTTCATTTTTTTTATTCTTTCCGCGATGCTCTATCATTTCAGCTTTTATATCGCGAAGGTCGCGATTGCCCAATCATTTCGGCTATTTTTCGCGGTGCCCAATCATTTCGGCTATTTTTCTTTTTACTCGCTGCTTTTTATTGCGAGTTGCCCAATCATTTCGGCTATTTTGCATGCATACATTTTTACTTGCTGATTTTTATTGCGAGTTGCCCCATCATTTCGGCTATTTCGTATGCATTTTTTTTTGCTCGTTGGTTTTTTTTTTTTTGCGAGTGTGGAACTTGGAATCTGATGCCAATCTTAGCATCAGCATCGCTACAACTGGACTATTGCCAGGAGCGAATCATCATTTGCCATGAAAGGACTTGGAATTTGATACCGGTTTAGGCATCAGCAACGCTGCAACTGGGACATTGCCAGGAGCGAATCATCATTTGCCGTGAAAGGGCTTGAGATTTGATACCGGTTTAGGCATCAGCATCGCTACAACTGGGATATTGCTAGGAGCGAATCATCATTTGCCTCTGTCGATGTTGAACAAAGGTGGCTTAGTAAACAGGGTTAAGGGTCCTGTCGGTTAAGGCTTTTGACTTCATGAGCCGTAAGGGTCTCACAAAGGTATTTCTCCCTACAAGTCGTGAGGATCTCGCAGGTGCGTTTTCTCCTTAGGAATCATGAGGATTCCTAAGTGTATGTTCTCTTATAAGTCGTAAGGATCTTACAAGAGTGTTATCTCCTTATGAGTCGAGAGGACTCACAAGGGTTGTTCACCGTGTGGATATCCCCAGTCACGGATGGGACTTGGTTAGGGAAATGTTTATTCGCGCCCGTGGATTGTATACAAGGGTCAATATAGGACCATTTGTAGGGCAATATCGAAAGTTGTGGGGTTTGCTTAAGCACATGTTTAGGTCTCTGTAACTTAAGACTTTCACATCCTATGAGCCGTGAGGGTCCCATAAGAGAGTTCTCCTTACGAGTCGTGAGGATTTCGCAAGTGTATTTTCTCCTTAGGAATCGTGAGGATTCCTAAGTGCGTTGCTCCCTTGTGAGTCGTAAGGATCTCACGCGGGTGGTTTCTCCTTACAAGGTCGAGGAGGCCCTGTAAGTGTCTTTTGACGAGGTTGCGCCCTTTCGGGTTTTCACAAACACTCGCCGGTAGTCCTGCTGTTTTTACTCACGGAACCCTTTCAGGTTTTCATCCGTGCCCATTTTGCTTATGGACTTACCCCTTTTTTTTTTATTCTTTTTATTCCTTTTATTATTTCTTTTTCTTTTTTTTTACGAGGTCGCGCCCTTTCGGGTTTTCACGAACACTCGCCGGTAGCCCTGCTGTTTTTACTCACGGAGCCCTTTCGGGTTTTCATCCGTGCACTCTTTGCTTATGGACATACCGTTTTTTTTTATTTATTATTTATTTATTTTTTATATATTTTTTTTATCTCGTCAACCTAAGGATGCTGCGGTAGTAGTTTAAAGACGTTTCGGTCATTTGCAAGTTTTAGGACATTGCGGTCCATCATTAATTTAAGGACATCTCGGTCCGTTGTTAGTTTAAGGATGTTTCGGTCCGTTGTCGCCGTATTTGAGGCGAATATCTAGTTTATTGACTTTTCGGTCTATAGGGCTTTCCCTATGAATGAGCATGATGCCCCCGGCATATCCATCTTTCTCGGAGCGTGCGGTTGTGGCGGACTCACCTTCCAGTTCTCAGACAGCGCAAACTTGCCCTGTTGGTATTGGTCTTCAACCCAGTTTTTGAAGACGTAGCAGTCCTCGATCAGGTGACCTACTGTTTGGTGGTAAGGGCAATAATTAGGATTATTAACATCGCCTGGCCGCAACGGACGTTTTGGACCCGGCAGATTGATGAGTCTGTCGCACACTGCCAGCTCGAACAGTCCCCTTGTTTTATCCCGAGGAAATGAGTAAGGACGTTTCAACTTTTCTTGGAGGGGTTGCCGCTTGTTGCTTTGGAGAGCAACCGGCCTAGGGTCACCTGATTGTTGTTGAGTGCTGGCGACGAGGGCCGTTTTTCTTTTTCCTTTATCCTTTTTGTTCGATCCTTTGTTTACGGGGCCGAGATTTTTTCCGAGTAGCATGCGATTGCACGGCTGAACGTTCTCGCAGCTTCTCAATTCCTTTATTTTTGAAATAGATTCCCCGAGGGAAGAGTTGGGGGTAGCTTCTTCGTCAGAGTCGCTTCCAAAGGTGATAATTTGTGATCCCTTGAAGTCGGCTATATGACAGTCGGCGGCGGCTCTTTTGCGCTCATCTATCGCATTTTTCCGATGTCCACAAGCTTCACACTTTGTCCTGTCGAAGTGTCGCTTTTGAGCGACATACCCTTGCCACCAACAGTTAAAGGATTCGCAGTCTTCGGTAGGATGTATGATCTTCTGATGATATAAACAGAAGTTAGGTTGCATCTCTACCTCAGAGAAAGAATTTTCTTCAGAGGACGGTAGCTTCATTCCTACTGATAGAGCTTTGGCGAACCGTTTCCTCGTCTTGAATTTGTTTTTACCCGCAGTGTATGGCTTTTGATTTGACGGGAATACCTTGGTTCTTTCCAGTATGGCCATTTCATGCTCTTGATTGGCTTTTGCTTTCAGACGAATTTCATTTAGGAAGGCATCGATCAACTTGTCTGACGGCCGCGGAATTTCTGTTTCAGGGTCCGCCATTGATTTCTCAGCGCAAGGATCCTCCTCATCATCCGTCAGTGAATGAGAAATCACATGACAAGTCGCTACGTAGTCTTCGGATTCATCCTATAAGTTTTCTCCATCGTTTTCATCCTCGACGAAAGAACAAGTTGCCCCCGGCGTGTCCGTCTTCTTTGGAGAGTGCGGCTGTGGGGGGTTTACCTTCCAGCTTTCAGACAGCGTGAACTTGCCTTGCAGGTATTGATCCTCGATCCATCCCTTAAAGACGAAACAATCCTCAATCGGGTGACTTACCGTTTGGTGGTAAGGGCAATAATTGGGATTATTAAGATCGCCTGACTGCAACGGACGTTTTGGATTCGGCAGATTAATGAGTCTGTTGCGCACTGCCAGCTCGAACAGTCTTCTCGTTTTATTCTGAGGAAACGAGTAATGACGTCCTAGCCTCTCTTCGAGGGATGGGCGTGGACGCACGTTGTTTTGGCGAGCGACCGTCTTTGAGTTGCTCGACTGTTGCTGAGCGTTGGCGACGATGATCGCTTTTCCTTTCTCATTTCGGGGATCGGGTCTTGGAGGAGACGGTCTATGGCCCATCTGGTCCATTTGGGCTAATTTGTCGATCAAGGCCTGGAAGGTGGTCGGCCTGAAGAACATCATGAATTGCGAGATGGTCGCCTGCGGATCGAGAGTGCCCACAAACATGCCTACCGCAGGTGCCTCTTCTATGCGTTGTTCGCATTTCGACCATAGGTTTCGCCATCGTGTTGCGTATTGGACCCACGTTTCGCCGGGCCTTATCCTGGCATTTATCAGTGCTGTAATCGGGGTGCGTTCACTAGCACTCGCGAATCTCTGTGTAAACAGCAGTTCCATCTCTGCAAATGTTTTGACAGAGTCGTTAGGTAACTCCGAATACCATTCAAAGGCTGTTTCTGCTAAGCTGCCGACGAATTGACGTAGCAACAATTTGTCATCGCCTCCAGTATTGCCGCATAAGGCCCTGAATTGAGTGACATGCTGATGCGGATTCCCTGTCCCTTTATATACGTGGAATTTAGGGATCGTATATCCTGGCGGGTAATTGATTTGGTCATACCAGCTCGGATACGGTCGTCCGGTTCTAACAATTTGCCCAGCCGCTTCATTCGCCTGATGAACCCGGATCTGCTGAGCTATATATTCGTCTAGGTCAACTTTGGAGATTGCCTCCTCCTTGGCTGTTGATAGAGCCGGCGGAGGATTTGACGTTTCTCCCCTGTCGTCTTCAAGGACGATCGGAGGATCTTCAGCAGGAGGGTCCGGATGTAACATCATCCCTACCATATCTTGGAAGAGGAGCGTCATCTGTTTTAAGTTAGCCGCTTGCTCTGCAGCTTCTTTGTCTTTCTTTTTGAGGATTCTGCGTAAAAAGTCAGCGTCGGTTTCTTGTTCTTGACGCTCATCCGAAGACGTTTCAGAGCTTTCTTTTGGCTCAGTGAGTGCAGCCATTGTAGTCATCATTTCCTGAAGCTTTTGTTGTTGCTCCTGGGCTTTCATCACGGATCGGGTGAGCGGTCGGTGGCCCGTAGAAGTGCGGCTTTCCTCCTTTCCAGAATCCATATAAACAGTGTGCACCACCATGCCCCCAGACTTGGGGCGTTTGTGTTCGGTGTCTTTGCGATTTGCCGAAGACACAGGGGCTTTTTGCGGCCTCCTTTTTTGAGTGATTGGAGTTAAGGGAGCCGTTGTAGTGGGCACCCAAGTAGCTTTTGCTTTTTGTGGTTTGACAGAGTAATCCTTCCCCTGCCGAACCTTCATCTTTTTCTGTCGTCGGAGGCAGTCTTGATCGATCACCGACTCTTGGACCCGTCGCCAGACTTTGTAAATTTTAGAGGACAGCCGTTGAGGGGGCTGCTCTAACTTCTTCTCTGGAGTATTCTCCACAGGTGAAGGAGTTCGTTTCAACATCGCCGTAGGAGAGTTTCTGCGCACCTTGTTGAGCAGTTCAAAGCTGTTCTTGGTTGGAACAGCAGTATCGATCCCAACCGTTGGAGCTGGCGGAGTTATCTCAGAGGGGGAGTTTCCCCCAGCCTTCCTTACTCGACGCCAGTGGCGACGTCGAGCGTGTCGTGCTGATGGAGTTGTTTCTGCTATAGGGGTGACCTCCTCATGCCCCCTGTGTTGGTCAGAATATACTGGTACCAGCTTTTTAAAGATCGACGTCCGTTGAACGGGGACGACCAATTTGTCAGAAGCGAACTTCTGAACATGGGAAGCAACCTTGGTGATTTTGCCAGGAACGGGAGTTGGAATGGCTATCCGCTTCGGGATAACGCCTTCTGGTATGGCAGGCTTCTTCATGAGCCTGTTAGAGCTCTGGCCTAGTCCGTTAAAAACTGAAGCAGTGGAGTTGGACGACCCGTTGAGAGGGGTCGTGGCAGTGGTGAGTCGATCGAAGACCGACTTCTTTGGAGCTTCTTGCAATGTCATTGGGGCGTTGAAGCTCATTGATGGGAGCATTGTCCCAAAAAATAATCCAGTGGTGGCTTGAGCCGCCTGCTCCACCGGCATTTTGAAAAGGGAGGCCGCTTGGGGCCCATAAGTCACTCCTCCAGCAATGACGGAGCGAGAGTTATCGCTGCGGACGGTGCAGTTCGAAGCCATCGATTTTCTGTTTTCTGCATAGAGCAAGACACCAAATCTTAGTACCTTGAATCCACAGGCAATCACAGCAAACCGCGATTTGTTCGCGAACACGACACACGAAGTGTGGAGTGGAAAGAGGAAGAGGTCCCACCGGGCGTGCCAGAATCTGTTCCCCTCCGAATGGCGGCGCACAGGACCGCGATGTCCTAACGCTGAGATTCGGGGCAGATGCTATTTGGTGCTATCCGTCCACCTCTCCGAAGATGCCAAGTTGATTTATGGCACCATGTATCGATGGTTTAGACGGATGCGGCCGATGTAGCAGACTTCGTCAGATTCCCCCTCGCTTGAGGGGTTTTTTATTGTGGGGACTCTCTTCCCTGCAGGCGCAAGCCCCTGCAGTTAATTACGCTACCGCGTCGCGGTAGCAACTTTCTCCTTCTCCAGAATTTCACTTCGTGTCGTGTGTGTTTGTTTTGTTTATGTTTGCCCGTGGCTTGTATACGGAGACTGAGTAATGTCGTCGCCCGTAGGATGTGGATTAGTCCAAATCCGTATTTACTTAGATTTGGGTTTGGTGTTTTTAGTTTAAGGATGCATTAGTCGCGTTGCGGCTAAGATCAACTTAAACGTTCGTTAAGGATACGATAGTCCTGTTTGAGACTAAGATCAACTTAACGTGATCGTTTAGATCCGACAAAAGAGCGTTTGGGCTCTATTGTTCCAGTTTGGGAGATTCATAGTCCAATTTGGGACTAAAGTCTGTTTTGAGGATACGTTAGCCATTTTTGAGGCTAAGATCGACTCAAACGTTTGTTAAGGATACGTTAGTCCAGTTTGAGACTAAGATCAACTTAACGGGACCGTTTAGATCCGACAAAAGAGCATTTGGGCTCTATTGTGCCAGTTTAGGGACGTGGTGGTCCATATTCCAGTTTAGGGACGTGGTGGTCCGATATTAGTTTAGGGACGTTTCGGTCAGATATTAGTTTAAGGACGTTTCGGTCCACGAGTTTAAGGACCCCGCAGTCCATATGGGTGTGTGGTCGTTGGGACCCGTCACCTCTTTGACGTCGTTGATGAATTACAACGATGGATATCAAAGGAGTTCGGAGATGTACCCTTGAACCGGATGTGGATTGGTTTAGGAGAGCCGTTTTGCTCAGTTAATTTAGTTTAAGGACTTATGGCCACGATTGGGCTAAGTCCAGTTAAAAATATCCAATATTTTATTTGCATTTGTTTTTTATTTTTATTTAGGCTTTGCCCAGAAAAGATGCAGGGCATCAATTTGTTTTGGGCTCTGCCCTTTATAAATGATGCAGAGCATCAATTTCATTTGGGCTCTGCCCTTGTATAAAGGATGCAAATCATCAATTTATTTAGGCTCTGCCCATTTATTGCCTTGCAATTTATTTTGGCCTGTCAGGTCATTTTGATTTGGGCCTGGCCCTTTAAGTAATGCATTGCATTTGTGCAAAGCACTGTTAATTTGAGAATCTTTTAGATTCAAGAACCGATGGTTCATAAAAGAAGTGCAAAGCACTATTTGATTTAGATCTTAGAAAAAACAAGTTTTTTTCTTGTTTTTCTTATCTCAGAGAACCAAAGGTTCATAAAAGTGCAAAGCACTATTAATTTAAGAACCTTTTAGGTTCAAGAACCGATGGTTCATAAAACAAGTGCAAGGCACTATTTGATTTAGATCTAAGAAAAAACAAATTCTTCTTGTTTTTCTTATATCAGAGAACCAAAGGTTCATGAAAGTGTAAAGCACTATTAATTTAAGAACCTTTTAGGTTCAAGAACCGATGGTTCATAAAACAAGTGCAAGGCATTATTTTATTTATTTATTTATTTATTTTGGAAGATCCATGATCTTATTCATAAGAGAATTTTCTCTTCTTTTAAAGGTTTTTTTATCTTTTTTTTTATTCTTCAAGAGTTCTCAAGGGTACTCTTCTCTCTTTTTTTTTAGCAAGGTGTTGATGATTTTGAAATGAGGTCTAGGGTCCTTTTTATAGTGCCCATAAATTAGTTAAAGTTTGTTAAAGAGATCATTCTCCGAGTGATTTGGGGAATTTTCCCCACCGTTGGATCTTTGATCCGAAGGACTCTGTTTTACAGAAGAAATCTTCTTGTTTTAACAAGAACAGAAAAGATTTATTCTGTTTTGCGCAACCCCCCCAGCGCGTGACACGTGTCGCGCAGCTGTGTTTGCGCAACTGCGCAGACACGTGTCGCACAGCTGAATTTTTTTTTTGCGCGCCTGCACGCGCTGACACGTGTCGCGCAGCGCAGCTGCGCTGACACGTGTCGCGCACTTGCGGACTGCGCAGTTGCGCTTTGTGCAATTTTATTTTATTTTTTTTATTTCTTATTTTTTATTTTTTTTTGCGCAACTGCGCGCGCTGACACGTGTCGCGCAGCGCACTGCGCAGCTGCGCCGACACGTGTCGCGCAGCGCACTGCGCAGTGCGCAATTTTTTTTTTTATTTTGTGTGCAACTGCGCGCGCTGACACGTGTCGCGCAGCGCACTGCGCAAATTTTTTTTTTTTTTGAACTTTGCTCTGATGGAGTATGCTACCTTGGGCGCTGCGCTCCTTGCGCTAACGTGTCTGATTTTGACACGTGGCGCTCTGCGTGCAGCGCAGGGGATCTGAAGTATTACTTCATTTATTTTAACTTTAATTTTCAAGACAGAGTTTTGCTCTGATTGGAGAAAAACAGAAGCATTGCTTCTTTTCCCACCTTGGAATTTGAACAGAGCTTTGCTCTGATTGGGGTAAACAGTAGGTCCCATGCAGCACTGACTTGCATGGGCCGCCAACAAAACCTGTCACGCCCCGCTTTCCTGTGTACGGGGAGGGGACGCGGTGGGGACCGCTACGTATTTACTCCGAAATAAACACGTTAAGCGTATCTAAGCAATATAAAGTAAAATGTACACAAAAGACATGAATATAATGAACACCAACTTTATTTATTAAACATTGTTTTACAGGTACAACTGGAAATGTAAATACAAGGATGGAATGCAATGCCTAAACAATGACATGAACTAAATGAAAGGTATGTACATGTAAAGTCAATGCTCAAGTTCTTCTGTGAACTGCTCGAAGTGCTCCTGGATGGTCTTGAACTTCTCAGAGTCGGGTCCTCCTGACTACATTCCAAAGAAGAAGAGAAATAAGAATGTCGTCAGCGAACAATCTCTCGGTAAGTCCCAAAGAAAGAAGGAGAAGAATAGACAGAGAATAGAACATGCGAAGTAGATATGTTATATTTGTTATACTAATATAGTTGTTGTAGATTGGTACAGAATATGCCAGTGTATACGAGAGGAGTCCCACTATTCCGGAGACTAAGATATACGGAGCACAAGAAACCGTTCAGCCATGGTACAACGACAATGGATATTCAGGTTAAGTGTATTAAAGTGACAATTTCGTGCCACTTCTAACACATTCCGTACCAGTCCACCCCTTTAAAAACCCCGTAATGTTTATTATATTGATTTGATTTGTTTGTACTGATTGTATTGTATTGTCTTGTAGAAAATGGAAGACTTGCCAAAACCATGATATCAGTAAACGGAATGGATATAAATGGATAGTCATGTAATCAGAGTATATCCATGGTTCGGTTCAGTCAATATAGATTGAATTCTGGTATAAATGGATTCATGTTGTATTGTAGTTATACTTGAATTGGATTCAAGTCAGATTGATTTTATATTATACCATGACTCGAACTGAGTCAGACTTTTAAACAGAATTGAAGTCCTGATTGTTTTGGAGTTATCGATAACTGCTGCACATGGACGACATGATTTGTGTCTTTTTTCAAGACAATTACCATGTTGATAACACCGTTTTTTAGATTGTCTACCTTAGATAGGCAAGCACCTATATTCTCCGGCTCCCTGAGGCTCAAGAGAACTGGTCCCGCTTAAACCTATGTTTACTAGGGTCCTTATTGTAAATTAATATAACTTAAGGGGGTTTTATGAAAAATAGTTTTGATACATTTCAAAGTACATCTCAAGTATTTAATTATCGTCTTTAGAATTTTCATAGATGTATATTTTTATAAAGTGAAATATTCTAGTGAATATAACCTAGTTTTTATTGTATATGGTATTTTAGTGTAAACTTGGAATATTATTGAATTGTAAAGGTAGTTTCATAAAATTTGTAATTCCTTTGATTTAGAAAACATGGAATATTCATATAATATATTTAAAATAGATATTTTGATAATAGTTATATATATATATATTTAATAAAAATAAAGTTTATTTATTTTGTAGAAATCTCATTTTCTTAAAAATTGCATCAAAATTCCATCGAGATCGAATACTCCTTGCGGAGATCTGCATCTCGCTCTACTAGGCCCGAGGATGTGTGATAACCTGTACCATCCCGATCGTGGTTCTCCAAAATGGGTTGTAGATGCGCAATTACAAGGAATTAAATAACACACATTTTAAAGAAAACGGTTTTTGAATGTTTAAGGTATTTATATGTTAACTCGTATTGTCTCATAAACTAATGTCCCAAAATGCATCGTGCTATGTCAAAAATGTGTTCTGTGATGAGGTTGGTCATTAGCTCGTGAGTTATCTAAAGGTAATAGGGTAAACATTAAATAAAAGCCGTATGTAAACATGATAGTATTTTACTGTAAAAGTGAAATAAAAAATTGCAACATGAATTATTTTGAGATGAAACTTGTTCTAATGTGTTTATTTATGTTTGTTAAATATTATATGAGAACATGGTATTTTATTATTTAAGAAAAATGGAGTTTTTAAAGAAAAACGAATCGGAAGTCGGAATAACTCCGCTTCCGACGAGTTTTCGAAATAAATGTTTTTAGAATAGAGATGAAAGAGGGGAGTGGGGACTTATAGATTATAAAGAAGGAGGGGAGATGGAAGAAGCTTTTGGAACCATCGGGGCGTCATTTCGTCGCCGGATTCTTCCCGAAACTTTGCCGGAACATCGACCCTTGCTAACTCCACTTGTACAACTTGGGTCTTGGAAATTTTAGAGAGTTTTTGTGATGAAATTCTGAATAAGGAGGGGTGAAATGTGGTGTGGTATTTATAGGAAAAATTAGGGTTTAGGGTAATGAAGAATAAAATTAAAATGTGCATTAAAAATGAAATAAAGAGAAGAATTATCACTCTCTGGATATTTTCAGAGTAAACAAACAATTTGGAGGTAGTTGGGTAGGCGAAGAGGTGCTGGGTCAAAATTTTAGGAGCATTACCGTTGGGGTGAATCGGCGCCGCAGGTCTTGGCCTCAATCTCACCGGCCAAATCAGTAAGGTGGGGTGCGGGATTTGTGACACGTGTTGGTGTCGTTTGGTATAACTCAGTGCACGCGTTTGTTTAATCCATGACTTTTCATTTTACGTGTAGTCCACGTGTAAACCTTTGGGCTTCTAAAAGATTAAAAGAAAAATCAATTAAAAAATATATGTGGCTGGGAGGATTCGATCACAGGGGCTACGCACAGTAGTGTAAGGCTTTACCAATGAGCTACAAGTGCTTTCTTGCTATTCAAAAGAAAATCAAATTTATAACTTGTGTTCAGGCTTATTTATTCCTTTCTGTATTTTTGAAAAAAAATCTGTACAGAAAGTTTATGGTTGTTACATATGACAAGAGTGGAATGAACAACCCAAATGACCTTGTACATGGATTTGAATAGCCCCACAATGGACTGAATATATGGAATTATTTGATGAAAACACCCCAACAAAAAAATAACTTTGAAGGATGGTTCATGACATTTTAAGGTTAAATTGATTGTATATAACTTTCTTGTTTTTTGCTATAAATACCACAAACTAATTTAATTAAAGAAAAGTATGATGACGAATGACCTTCCATCCCCGATAAAGATATACCCTAAACTTGTCATGACCGGAAATGGAACGTGATCGGCACTTAAATCGCGTGATGTCACTTGAACGTCGACACAACCCATGTAAGCCAAAATCTAGAAATCCAAACCCTTTTTAAAATAAAATTGATGTGCAGTTCTAAGAAAAGATTTATAAAATGAAATAAAACTTTTTTTGAAAGATTTGTTGTTTTTAAAAAATGTAAGTAAAGTTTGTTTAAAAATATTTGTTGTTTAAAAATCCGGCAGCACCTCCATTGTAAAATTTAAATAAATTCCCTATACAATGATAAATATAAAGGTGTCCCACACGGGAGCTAGCTCGACGTCCACACGGCGGTGACACAATCCATGTAATAATATATGATGTCCAAGACGAAGAACAACACAAGCAAATATAAGGAAATGCATAAATAAAAGGTTACAACCGACTCTACCGGAGTTCAACCCAAAAGAATAAAGATCTAAGTCTCGTATCAATCTAAGTCAAACGAATATATAAGTGGCAGAAGGAGTTATAACTAGATACAAAATGACAAGTACACAAGAGGCGGTTACGATAAGACTTCATAACCCACTTAACAAAAGCGATCACACTCCAAAAGGAAATGTGCCAACGAAGCCACCACTGATACAAACGGTCGGTCTTGCAAGAAGCTATGTCACAACGGGAGTGAGTTACCAACTCGTGAATAGAATGACATCACAAGATAGAAATCGCATTCATAGACGAACTACCGACTAATCATAAAGTACAAAACTATCTCGATGTATGATAACATATATATATAGCATAAGTAAATGTAAGCGCGTCATACGTATTGCACATAATAGAAAAACATCATCAATAAAATCATTATCAAATCCTGTGTCAATTATCGACACTTGAAATCTCAACATATCATAGGCACCGTCTCTCAGACCGGCCCTCTCTTTTCAATCTCATCATATAACCCCGGTCGGTATCCTCCGGATATCCGCCGTGTTCCATACTATCGTCGTTCTTAAGTAACCTTGTTAGGCTCCCCACCTTTCCATGTGGACTTCCTGCCCCTTAGTCTCTTACTGAGTCCACCATGTATCCGTAATCGGTCTCTCCCCCCTCGGTATTGGATATCACCAAACCATAAATACATAGAAAACTCATGGTGGACGCATCATCATCATTTCAAGAGTAAACCACAATTTGCAAACATAACCAAGTTTTATAAAATAGAACTACACGGTTTCTCAAATCTCATGGGAAAATATAAAGTTCATAGAAATCACAGCACATAATTAAATTTACAATAACAGAAGCTAAAATATAAGCATGTATGAAGCAATGGTATCAACATAACGAAAACATGATGATCAATATATGATACTAGCATGGATATAATCACAACACGAAGAATCATGGCAAGATCTATATGTGTCATGACAGTTATTAATGATATGTATGTGTAGTATGCGAGTCTGTGATTGTGCCGCATAATAATCATTAGTAATTGTGCAAGTGTTCTAGTTTATACGTTTCATGGCAATACTAATGATTTGCACGTGTAGCATGTGAATCTGTGATTGTGCCACATGGTAATCATTAGTAATTGTGCAGTATTCTAACAAGTCTATCCGTACAAGCATAGCAAGAGAAATGAAATATGGAATTATAAATTTAACATATGGGACTTGAATTATAATGAATAATAAGTGTTCATAAAAATTTTGGCTTCGGGAGTATTATACGCCATCCACCAGATTTCCTTCTTGTAGATGCTAATCTACTCACTGGTCTATGTACTAGTCAAATCCCACGACCGTCTTGCCTTTCCTCGCCGCCTCGGAATCTCCCGCAATTGATCCTATAATCGAAATAATAACGTAACCGCATAAGGATCTAAACCGATATCAATGTTAACGAGTTAAACGTACATAGGTTAGAATCTATGGTTAACGCACCTAAACCACTTAGGATTTCTCAATAAATCAAAGTATACTCATTTAGAGATTAGTCGAGAAGAGTAGAGATAAAAACACCAATTGTAAAATCCCAAATATGACCAAAATGAACTTCAGCCGTCTGATGACGCACAAAATTCTGATGTTCTAGAAAGTGGACAGATGTCTGAAGAACAAGTGTCAGAAGTCTGACCAAAAACACTGAGGAAACCCAGATAAATAACAGACATCTGATGAAGGGTGAACAAACGTCTTACCCAAAATATAAAGAAACCCAGAGAACAACCAGACATCTGAAGAGCTAAGCTCAGACGTCTGAAAAAAATTATGAGCTCATACATAGCACACACAGACGTTCGAAACTCTACGCTCAGACGTCTGAAGAACAAAACTACTACTCGAAAACTGAAATTTTGAAAAACACTTTAAAAACCAAAACTTTGCTAAAAACTACCCTCAACTATTCCAAACAAGTTGTAACAATGAGAAAAACTTCATTAACACCCTACAACTACAGGTACCCATTTAAAAACCTATATTTGCAAGATTTTAAATCATAAAAACATGATTTTTAGATAGAAGATTGTCACGCCCCGCTTCCCGGTAGACGGAAATGGCGACGTGGCAAGCCCATGACATATTTATCCAGAGAGGGTCATTCCCTAAATAAATATACCAAGCGCATTGAAACAATAATACACAATACAAGAATAAATTGAGACTGTAAAAATTTTCAACAAACATCTTTATTTACATTCAACTTCCAATATTTACAAATACAAGAGTTTATACTGGAAAGTAAATACAACAAAGAAAATGCCTAAACAAGTGGCATAGATAAACTGGAGAAAAAGTGAAGCTGAGCTAGCTTTGAGTAGCTATCTGATCGTAATTCTCCTTCGTGGCTTCAACTTCCTCCGTCTCGACGGTATCTGACGAACATTCCAAGAGAAGAAAAGTGGGTGGAATGCCCGTCAGCGAACTAGCGCTCGGTAAGTTCCAAAGATAGGTAAGAGTAAAGAAAATGACAAGTGTAGAATATATATATGACGAGTAAGAGTATATGATCATGGGTAAATATATACTATAGGTCTCTAGATGGTCACTATGTTAACGTTAAGTTCCAAGTGTGAATGTCAACGCAGCCATAGAAGTATGCATGAGCTCAAGAGTGGGGCCCCAGGAGCAAGGAAATACGGGCGCATTTTATGTATTAGTATCGGGGTTCTAGGCTGTGGATGAGTCAACCCGACTGATATTCGAGTAAAATAAAAAAGAGGTTAATACGGGACTCCTGAAGCTCTATTGGATTCACACAAGAAACTATCCCAAACACCCCGTATATAATATATATAACTGGTTAATATACTTAATTAATTTGATTGATTGATTGACATGTCTTGACCGAAACCCTTGATTGCAAAATGTGTAGATTGAATTCGAGTGAGTCGAGTCATGTACGAGTCATGACAATTGCAATTTGGGTTCGAGTAGATTGGATTCTAGTACATATTCTAGTTTAGATTCGAGTTATGTTAGAGTTCGAGTTTGTATTTGAGTTCAAGTTCAAGTTTTGATTTGAGTTTGTGTCTTTTCATGTGAATTGATATAAATTGTTGAATCTTAGGTTCGGGAGAAATCAGCAAATGCTGCACATGGACGGTAGGATGTGTCTATTTTTCCAAGACAATTGCCATTGATAATTCCGTTAAGTTGTCTAACCAGAATAGGCAAGCACTCACTTTCTCCGGCTTTCTAGGACTCAAGAGAATTGATCCCGCTTAAACCTATATTTATTTAGAGTCCTTAAAATATTGTTTGCATATCTCGAGGGGGTTTTATGAAAAATAACTTTAATATAGTTTAAAAATAAAGCTCGAGGGTGATTTATAATATTTAGGATTTTCATGAACATGTATTTTAATTGTTGTGGTGTTTTGATTATAAAACCTAGCATTTTGAAAGTTTGTGGTATTTTTGTGAAAACTAATACTTTTGAAAACTTGGTGATATTTTATTTACAATTTTAATCTTTTTTTAAAAAAATATAGTTTCTTAAAATGCTTTTATTGAAAATATCGATTTCATAATTTTATATAATTTTCCCAAAAATTAGTTTTTATTAGAAAAAGCCGCGTTTCTTAAAAACCATATTTTTATTCTTTTTGAGACCGAATAATCCGTGAGGAGTTCTGCATCTCGCTCTACTATCCTAAGGATGTACAATAATCTGCACCATCCATTAGCGGGTCCCCTAACGAGGGTTATAGAGGCGTAATTGCCAAGGATTTGGAAATACCGATTTTAAAAAACCCGTTTTGAAACGGTGTGGTATTTTAAAGCAAAAACTTTTACTTTGAATTACCTATATGCTTAGAATACCGTTTACTATGAAATACAAGAAATTTCTGTACAGTGATTTTCAGAGTCGTTACATTCTACCCTCCTTACAAATATTTTGTCCTCGAAATTTACAATTACACATGGACTAATTTTTAAAAAGGTAAGAGTATCGTGTAAGCATATCTTCTTCTCTTTCCCAAGTTGATTCTCCTGGCGAATTCTTTCTCCACATCACTCGGACCAAGTTTACTTTCTTGTTCCATAATATTTTCACCTTTCGGTCCAGGATCTCAACTGGTTGTTTCTCGCAGGTTAGGTCAGTTTGTACCGTGAGTTCTGAGTGATCAAGTATGTGGCTGGGGTTTCTCATATATCGTCCTAGTTGGGATATGTGGAACACAATGTGCACTCCTTCCAATGAGGGTGGTAGTGCTAAACGGTATGCCACTTCTCCAACTCGTTCGAGTATGTCGAACGGTCCTATGTATCTTAGACTTAGCTTACCCTTCTTACCAAAACGTATCACTCTTCTGTTTGGAGAGATCCTAAAGAAATCATGTTCTCCGGGTTGAAACTCCAAGTGTCGACGCTTTGCATCTGCCCAATATTTCTGTCGGTCTTGGGCTATTCGCATCCTTTCTATGATCGTGCGAACTACGTCCACAGTTGCCACAATCATCTCTGGTCCAAGAAGTTCATGATCTCCAACGTTGTCCCAACTCAGTGGGAAACGACATTTCCGTCCGTAGAGTGCTGCAAATGGTGCCATCCCAATACTTTCCTGATAGCTGTTGTATGAAAACTCCACAAGGTGTAGGTGGTCTTCCCACGAACCCCCGAAGTCTAACATATAGGCTCTCATCATGTCTTCTAGAATCTGAAGTGTTCTCTCTACCGGCGGAAGAACAAAATCCTGAAGTAGTTCAAGAGTCCGAAGATGTGTTCCCTGAAGACATATCAGGTTTTTCTCTCGATCGAGCTCTTGAGTTTAGTATTGATTTATAACCTGGTGCACAATCTGTAATCAAAGCTCCATACCGATTAAGTCCGGAGGGATTGAAGGAGATCCGCATTCAGTTGGATGAACTACTGCATAAAGGTTGGATCCGACCCAGTACTTCAAGTTGGGGGATCTCTGACGAGAGGGGTTCCCGTCAGCGAACTAGCGCTCGGTAAGTCCCAAAGATAGGTAAGAGTAAAGAAAATGACAAGTGTAGAATATATATATATGACGAGTAAGAGTATATGATCATGGGTAAATATATACTATAGGTCTCTAGACGGTCACTATGTTAACGTTAAGTTCTAAATATGAATGTCAACATAGCCGTAGAAGTATTCACAAGCTCAAGAGTGGAGCCCCAGGAGCAAGGAAACACGGGCCCATTTCATGTGTTAGCATCGGAGTTCTCAGCTGTGTATGAGTCAACTAGACTGATATTCGAGTAAAATAAAAAAGAGGTTAATACAGGACTCCTGAAGCTCCGTTGGATTCACACAAGAAACTATCCCAAACACCCTGTGTATAATATAAATAACCGGTTAATATACTTAATTGATTTGATTGATTGATTGACATGTCTTGACCGAAACCATAGATTGCAAAAGGTGTAGATTGTATTCGAGTGATTCGAGTAATGTGCGAGTCATGACAATTGCAATCTGGGTTCGAGTCAAGTTGGTTCAAGTAGATTGGATTCGAGTACATATTCGAGTTTAGATTTGAGTTAGGTTAGAGTTTGAGTTTGTATTCGAGTTCGAGTTCAAGTTTAGATTTGAGTTTGGATTTGAGTTCGTGTCTTTTCATGTGGCTTGATATAAATTGTTAGAATCTTAGGTTCGGGAGAAATTAGAAATTGCTACACATGAACGACAGGATTTGTGTCTTTTTCCAAGACAATTGCCATTGATAACTCCATTAAGTTGTCTAACCTGAATAGGCAAGCACTCACTTTCTCCGGCTCCCCAGGGCTCAAGAGAATCGATCCTGCTTAAATCTATATTTATCTAGAGTCCTTAAAATATTGTTTGCATATCTCGAGGGTTTTTTTTAATGAAAATTAACTTTAATATAATTTAAAAATAAATCTCGAAGGTGATTTATAACATTTAGGGTTTTTATGAACATATATTTTAATTGTTGTGGTGTTTTGATGATAAAACCTAGCTTTTTGAAAGTTTGTGGTATTTTTATGAAAACTACTACTTTTGAAAACTTGGTAATATTTTATTTACAATTTTAATATTTATTCTAAAAATATAGTTTCTTAAAATGCATTTATTGAAAATACCGATTTCATAATTTTATATAATTTTTCCAAAAATTAGTTTTTATTAGAAAAAGTCACGTTTCTTAAAAACCGTATTTTTATTCCTTTCGAGACCGAATACTCCATGAGCAGTTCTGCATCTCGCTCTACTGTACCAAGGATGTACGATAATCCGCACCATCCATTAGCGGGTCCCATAACGAAGGTTGTAGAGGCGTAATTGCCAAGGATTTCGAAATACCGATTTAAAGAAATACGTTTTGAAACGCTGTGGTGTTTTAATGAAAAAGCTTTTATTTTGAATTACCCATATGCTTAGAATATCGTTTACTGTGAAATACACGAAATTTTTGTACAGTGATTTTCAGAGTCATTACAAAGATATAGTTTTCATGGCAAGTATTCAAAACTTGTTTAAAAGATGGGCTTTTACCTTTTCAAATGGAATGTAAGAGGAGATCCAACTTGAAAGAGTCTTCAAAGAGGTAGATGAGAACTTCAAGATGATCAATCTAGAGAGAGAAGGTTGGCTTGCATGAAAAAAACTAAGGCTTGAGGGTTTCCATGTCTTGGTTTGGTGGATAAGGGTGAGAAAGAGGAGAAATTTTGGAGAAGGAGAAAGAAATGAGGAGAGGATATGGTGTATATTTCTTACCCCATGCCTCTCTCTCTCTCTAATATTTTAGTTGGACCATGCCTCCCTCTCAAATTTTATTGTAAAAAAAAGGGAAAAGGAAAAAGATGAAAATATTAAAATTACGATATGCTTGCCATGCCAAATTAAGGGTTAATTAGGAGAAAAACATTAGTTATATTACTATTATTTTATGTATAGATATATGTTTTAATACCGATTTATGAAAACCCAATTCGATAAATATTATAATTTTAATAAAACTCATTATATTATTAATTAAATTATAAAATAAACCATTAAAAATTTTGAAATGTTAAAATATTCCCCCTTAAATAAATTTGGTCTCCGGATTTAAATTAAACCCAAACCTGAAAATATTTTATTTCAATCAAATCAAAAAGGCTCTAAAGTCCCACACAAGTTAAAAATATCGTGATGCAAAGTGCATGCACAATAGAGAAAGTGTGATGCCCGGATAAATAAAACACAAGAGTCAAAATAACTGTCATGGAAGTATACATTCTTCAACGTCGTTAGGTGCCTGAGCACCCTGAGCTGTCAGAGCAAAGACTCTTGCTTGCCCTCCGCCCATGGCCTAACGTCCTCTACCTCGGGATCCTTGTCCTCTCTGTACGGGACCACCGTATCCATAGTCTCCCTGAACAACTACCTGGTGGGGAGTAGCAACGGGCCGAGGTGGAAAAGCCCTCGGAGGAGGAGGTGGCGGGGGTAAAGCGGCCTACGAAACTATCGTCCTGCCCGGATGCCTCGTGGTATAATCTCTGGCAAAATGACCCGGCCTCTCGCAATTGTAACACACATGCGGCGATCTTTGACACTATGGATACGAGCCATACATCTGGCCCTAGGCCCAACATCTACCACCACCGCATCCTAGAAGGAACCCGTCACGACCATCACTACTGCCGAACTGCCCAGAAACTGGATCACCAGAACGAACCCACTTCGGCTCCGGAACAACCCCAATCTCAGTATGACGTTCTTGTTGGGGTAAAAAATTACACTCCGGTTGACCAAGTCAAAATCAAAGTCAAATCCAACTCAAGTGGGACCAAGCCCTGGTCTAGTGGACCCATACCCAAGTCGGACCCGAACATGAAGAGGCCGGCCTCCCCCATGCCAAGAAGAAAATTATGTAATAAATAAGTTTGATATAATTTTCATGCATGAATGTAAAATAAATGGGTGAAAAGCTAAATTTTTGTGGAGCCCATAACTCATGTGCAAATAGAAGTAAGCACATGAGGCATGCGATGGGCAAAATGCCATTTTGTAAAGCCCAAGGGGGTATGTGTAAATTTGTTAGCCTATATAAGGAAACATGATAATGAATAAAAATAATAATTCATTCCTCTAAAAAATTGGGGTTATGTGCCTCCTACTCCCTCTTCAAGGTTCTAAACCTTCTTCATGTTTTTGAATTAACCCAAGAGTTTAACTCTTCTTTTTCCAAAAAGAAACAGTTTTTCACCATAAAACCCTTAAAGGGAAGTTTGGATCTTCCATCAAATCTTCAAAATGGGAGATTTTTAAGTCTCACCCCCTTTTCTCCAAGATCTATCCAACAGAGAGGATGAAGAAGGAGACCTATCTTCAAAAATCCCATTTAGGGAAGATCTAAGGCTCAAAAGAAGATCCAGGGCGAAAGAGGAGAAGAAAGGGGTCCCTTTTGATTATCTCCAAACATTTCTGGGAGTTCAACTCCATTTATCAAAATCTTTTGGAGTTTAACTCCATAAATAAAATCCTTTTAAGAGTTTAACTCCATTCAAAATCTTTTGGAGTTTAACTCCATAAATAAAATTCTTTTGGGAGTTTAACTCCACTCAAAATCCTTTTGGGAGTTTAATTCCATAAAGATAAAGATCTTTCCATTTTATGGGAGTTTCCAAAGTCCTTGTGGAGTTTAACTCCTAATTCCAGGGCTAAGCCCTTTCTTTCTGCAGGCGCCCAGCGCCCACGTGCCGGGCACGTGAGGCATCGGTGCCCAGCGCCCACACGTCCTTAGGACGCTACTCACCCCTCATTTCCATACACCCCATATTCAAAACACATCCCCTGTTAGACACACCCCTATAAACTATGTGGGGCCCCTTGATATACCCAAAACCCCTAAAGACATACATACGCATACTGCATATTGAGTTCGCATGACTAGTTGACCTGTCAATCGGAGATTCCTTCGCTTCAAAGACGATGGGTAATTAATGGCAGCTTAGTCCGCGGCTGCTGGAGATTCGGATCCCCACAATCAATAAACCCCGGCCTACCCTAGGCAGGGGGAATATGTATACGCCTGACAAGCGACGCGTATTCCCATCTCAATAGGGTGATGAAAAACACCTTACAGATTCTGGCACACCCGGTGGGACCTTTTCTCTCCTCCCATATTTCGGGTAAAACGTTCATGCGAACTCAATCAACATATACATCGATTGCCTGTACTAAAATCATACTTCTTTATGCAGGTTAACAGTTTCAAATTGAAATCTTCGGACGCAGCAAAAATGTCTCCAAGGACAAGCTCAGCTCTCAGCATGACTCCCATCTCCTACACGATGAAGATGGACGCCAGGACGGTCCTCCAGGCCAGTTTCGGGTGACAGTGGGAGGAGCCGCTGCTACAGTTTGGCTCTATTCTATTCGTTCCAGCTAACGCCATCTCTGCTCCTCAAGCTCCGGCGACAGATAAATCGGCCTCAAAAGGGAAATGTCCAAATGTCATGGTCGTGAAGGCATCTCAGCCCAAGCACAAATCCATTTCCGAACAACTCTTCGTGGCTCCAGCTGGGGGCAATGCCATCAACACGAACAAAGCAATAAAGCCTCTCAGGCAAGCTCCATCGGTGCCCCTGACAATTGCTCGATCGGGTGTATTCTCTAAGCTCCCCGTCAATCGACTCACGATGGCTTCCTGGATAACGGATGCCCGCCAAGCCCTCAAAATTGAGAAGTTAAGACAGAAAAGGCTCAGATACAGAGCTAACAAAAGGGTCAGAGCTCCTACTAAGCTGAACATTATGAGGTTCCAAGAACTGGGTTACCCCGCAACAACTGCTGAATCGGCTGTAAAGCTTGCTAACTCTTTTGAACCACTAAAATTGGTCCAGAAGAATGCCATGACTGCAAGAGTCAAGAAAACTGCGATACGAACAGCGCTACCCGAGGACCCAGTCAGGCCAAACATCTTCTGGCGCCTATCCTTTCCAGAAGAGAAAGGGTCACGACGACGGTTCAAAAAATCAGCCGCCAAATATAAAGAAATGGCTGGACATGTGGTCCACACTGTCTACATGGTGGGTACACATAGCAAGAGCAAGGAAGGGGCCACCACATCTTAAATCCAATCCGGTGTGAATGTGGCTACCACTTTCCAAGACCAGCCTTCTCCGGAAGGTAATGAAAACCCTTCCAGTGAGGCTGATGAGCAGTGAGATCTCTCGGTTCATGAGGAGTCGGGCTCAAAAAGCGAAGAGGAGCCAATCTTCCATCATAAGTCCGCAGAGCAACAACTTTTCCAAGAGCTTCAGAAGCAGCTCAGAAACAAAGACAGGGAGATGACCAAGCTCTACTCAAAGATTGAAGACTTGACAAATGTCATCTTACAACTCACGGCCCAAGTTGCCTCTCAGCCGCCCAATCAAGCTCAGGGCTCTGCTCATGAACTAGGAAATGGTGTCCCGAGGCAGCCGACGCCTATTCCCTCAAATCCAAAGGTGGGCAAGCCGCATGAAAGTCGGCCGCATCCTATCTTGGGAATCTTGACTACCGATGACAGCAATCCGCTAACGCAAGATTGAATCATAGATTTGTTCGCCAACAAAGTCAAAACATTGGTAGCTAAACTGGAGCGCAAAAAGATTTCAGTGGTAGCGGGAGACCATATCCTGCTCAGTATGATCTGGTAGAATTTCCTGGTGGCTATGTCATCCCTAAATTCGGAAGATTTGATGGGATGGAAAATGCGAATCAGCATATCGCCCACTTTATAGCCTCATGCGGGAATACTGGGGGCAATGATGCGCTTCTCCTCTGCCAGTTCGTTCATAGCTTAACCGATGTCGCTTTCGACTGGTACGAGAGCATAACGGATAGCTCTGTTACTACTTTCGTCCAAATGGAATCTCTGTTTTGACAAAGGTTCATGAGTGTTAGCGATAAGATCACCATTGCCGACCTCGTAAGGACCAAGCCAAAGAACAACAAAAGCAGCACGGATTTTATAACCCGATGGCGTAATCTCTCCGTCAAATGTGAGCCACCGTTGGAACAAGACCAATCCGTCAATCTCCTCATCGGAAATCTCGGTACCTGGATGAACCCTTTTTTATGCACCACAGGTCTTAAGACGTTCCAAGAGCTGACTAAGAAAGTTCAAATGTTGGAACGCTCAAAACAGGATTCTTTCTCGGATTCCCAAAATAGCAATAAATCCTGGAGGAACCGAAAGGACGACAATCGCAAAGGCGAAAATTTCGACGATACTGAATCTTTTAACACTTCGGATAACCGAAATAAGCGAGGGATGAGCGGGCCTAATGCCAACCAGTCTCGGAAGCCAGTGTTAGGAGAGGGAGGAGAATCGCCTTTGAAAGAGAAACTGGATAAGGTCTATTCCTTCAGAAAGGACAAAGTCCATAAGATATTCATGGATGCCCTAAGAAACGGTCTACAATTGCCAGAATCAAAGAGACCGCAAGAAGTGAATATGGCCGATGACCCCTAATATTACCCCTATCACAGAGTGATAGGTCATTCCATTAAGGACTGCTTCGTCTTCAAAGATTGGGTTGAAAAGCAATACAAGGCAGAAGAGATAGAACTGTCTAAAGGCATGTTAGCAAACAATCAAGCCGCGACCGCCAATTTCATACAAACGGAGACCAAATCCCTTCGGGAATCTGTTGCTCTCAGTCGTCTGCCCTTCTTGGAAAGGAGTGGGCTAAGGCAACAAGCCAAAAGCACAATGAGAGACATTACCAGTGAAGTACACAATCCATACAATCTATATGGTGGAGCCCAGAAGAACAATTCCTCCTACGCCTCATACCCATGACGATGATGCGGCTATTGCTACCCAACATCAGCTCGGTCTAAACGATGAGAGCCCGCTCAGGCCATTAAGCTAAAGGAGCCCGTGGTTCTTGCTGAATCAAGCTCAAGCAGTAAGGATGACCCCGTTTTCATACCCAGAACTATAGAACAAGAGTTATTCCAATGGATTCAAAGGCAGCTTCAGGACAGGGACGAGAAGATAGCCAAGGTCCATTCCAAAGTCGACGAGCTGGCAAATGTCATGGCAGATCTCACGATCCAAGTCGCCCGATTGCAATTACAGAAAAATCAAATTTTTGTTCATGAGCCAGGGATTGATACCCGAAAGCAGCCAACCGATACTCTCTCCAGCCCAAGAGCAGAACACTTTTGTGAAAAACGGCCGCGATTAGCTTCCAGTCTCTTCGATACGTACACTGAATGGGCTAAGCGGATAACAGGTGAACCAGAGACTAATCGGCCTCGAGGACCAGCAACAGGAAAGGAACCTACTCTAATGGAGAGAAAGAAGAAAGTATACTCCTTCAGGAAGGATGAAGTCTGCAAAATATTCAAGGATGTCTTGAACAACGGTCTGCAACTGCCTATTCCATAGAGGCCACATGAAATGAACATGACCGAAAATCCCATATACTGCCAAAATCATAGAATGGTGAGTCATACCATTGAAGACTGCTATGTTTTCAAAGATTTGGTGGAGAACCAATACAAGATTGGGAAAACCTCACAGTCCTCGGATATACCGGCAAGCCACAAAGCTACAGTCATCAACACAGCTCTGCCAAGATCAAAGTTCGAGGAGCTGGGATAAGCAAACATAGATGACCGCCACGTCATTAAACTGGGAACAGATGACCACCATGTCGTTAAACTGGGAACAGATGACCTCCACGTCGTTAAACTGGGAATAACTGACCTCCACGTCGTTAAACTGGGAATAACTGACTGCCACGTCGTTAAACTGGGAATAGTTGACCGCTACATCGTTAAACTGGGAACATTCGACCCCTAAGTCATTAAACTGGGAGTGTAAAAAAATTGTAAATAAAAAAAAGCCGAAATGATGGGCAAACGCGAATAAATTGCCGAAATGATAGGGCAATCGCGACCTTCGCTATAAGAAAAACTGAAAAGATAGAGCAATCGCGGTAAAAACAATTCCAAAGGTGAATGATGAGTCGCTCCGGCGCCATATTCCAGTGCAGCGATGCAGAAGCCAACTAAAATCTAAACCCCTAAATTCCCAAACGACGAATGATGAGTCGCTCCTGGTACCATTCCAGTGTTAGTGATGCATACGCCAACAAAATTCCAAATTCCCCCAGCCCTACGGCCGGTCCCCAAACGGACTACCATATACAATCCACGGGCATAAATAATCCCCATCCCAATTAAATTCCTCAAATTCTCCCAGCCCTACGGTTGGTCCCCAAACTGATTACCGTATACAATCCACGGGCTAAAATAATCCTCATCATACCCATGTCTCATCGCAATCACCAGTCCCGTGGCCGGTCTCCACCATCGGAATTAGCTCCATTTGGAAAGACCCACTCATGTGTCCTCACGATACATGAGGAGAACAAAACTTACAAGATCCTCTCGACTCGTAAGAAAACACCTTCGTGGGATCCTTACGACTCATAAAGGAAAAACACACTTCGGGGTCCCTACGACTCCTAAAGAGAAAATACACCTACGATATCCTTTCGACTCGTAAGGAGAAAATACTTTTATGGGACCCTTACGACTCATAAAATTGAAAAGTCTTAGGTGATAGGGACCTAAACCTGTCTCCTAAACCATCGCTCCCCAACAGGCAAAGGAAAATGATGAATTGCGCATGGCACCTATGCTCCAGAGTTAGCAATGCTGATGCTGACCCCAACCCCAAAATTCCAAACATTCGATCCAATAGACCCTAAGTCGTTAAACTGAGAACAGATGACCCGTAAGTTATTAAACTGGGAACAAGGTAAATCCCTTCACGGCAAATGATGATTCGCTCCTGATATCATATTCCAGTGTAGCGATGTTGATGCCAAACCAAAACCAAAATCCCCAAATCCTGTTATGGCAAATGATGATTTGCTCCTGGTACCATATTCCAGTGTAGCGATGCTGATGCCATCCCAAATCCCAAGTTCTCCACCGCAAATGATGATTCACTCCTGGCACCATATTCCAATATAGCGATGTTGATGCCGAACAAAAACCCAAATTCTAAGTCCCAGGCTCAAAATCCCCGCTGGACGGGCAAGAAACTCCCAAGTCAAATCAAATCAACAAGCTCTACGTCGGAATCATGCTTCATTTTAGAATATACCCCGTGTCGAAATCATGCTTTGCCTCGGAGTATCTGACTTCCTTGTCGGAATTATGCTCCTTCTCGGAATCAAGTCAACCAACAAACTCTGCGTCAGAATCATGTTTCGTCTTAGAATGTACCCTATGTCGAAATCACGCTTCGCCTCGGAGTATTTGCCTTTCCTGTCGTAATTATGCTTCGTCTCGGAATCAAGTCAACCAACGACCTCCCCGTCAGAATCAAGCTCCGCCTCAGAATCAAGTCGACCAACGACCTCCCCGTCGGAATCAAGCTCCACCTCGGAATTAAGTCGACCAACGACCACCCTGTCGGAATTATGCTCTGCCTCAAAATCAAGTCAACCAACAGCCTCTGCATCGGAATCATGCTTCGTCTCAGAATGTACCCCATGTCGGAATTATGCTTCGCCTCGGAGTATCTGCCTTTCTTGTCTGAATTATGCTTCTCCTGGGAATCAACCTCTGCATCGGAACTATGTTTCGTTCAGAATTTCTGCGCTGCATCGGAATTAAGCTTCATCCCAAGATACACCTGTCCCGTGTTGAAATTATGCTTCACCCCCGAACCCTGGGTTGATACTATGCTTCGTATCAGAATATATCATCTCCCTGGAATTATGCTCCGCTCTTCGGAATGATGCTCCGATCTCAGAATTATGCTCCACTCCTCAGAATGATGCTCTGATCTTGGAATTATGCTCCGCACCATGGAATGATGCTCCACCTCAAAGTCAAATTTCACATGGAACAAGATCTATCAATTTCATGCACACAGCCCATATACGCGGTGTGCATTTAATGATGGGGGGCACTTTTTGGGGGTCAAAAATTGCACCCCGGTTGACCAAGTCAAAGTCAACTCGAAATCAAGTGGGACCAAGCCCCGGTCTAGTGGGATCATACCCAAGTCGGACCCGAACATGAAGAGGCCGGCCTACCCCATGCCAAGAAGAAAATTATGTAATAAATAAGTTTGATGTAATTTTCATGCATGAATGTAAAATAAATGGGCAAAAAGCTAAATTTTTGTGAAGCCCATGACTCATGTGCAAAAAGAAATAAGCACATGAGGCATGTGATTGGCAAAATGCCATTTTATAAAGCCCAAAAGGCTATGTGTAAACTTGTAAGCCTATATAAGGCAACATGATAATGAAAAAAACAATAATTCATTCATCTCAAAAATTAGGGTTCTGTGCCTCCTTCTCCCTCATCAAGGTTCTAAACCTTCTTCCTTTTTTTTGAATTAAATCAAGAGTTTAACTCTTATTTTTCCAAAAAGAAACAGTTTTTCACCATAAAACCCTTGAAGAGGAGCTCGGATCTTCCATAAAATCTCCAAAAGGGGAGATTTTTAAGTCTCACCCCCTTTTCTTCAAGATCCAGCCAACAGAGAGGAGGAGGAAGGAGACCCATCTCCAAAAATCCCATTTTGGGAAGATGCAAGGCTCAAAAGAAGATCCAGGACGAAAGAGGAGAACAAATGAAACCCCTTTAATTATCTCCAAAGATTTCTGGAAGTTAAACTCCATTTGTCAAAATCTTTTGGAGTTTAATTCCATAAATAAAATCCTTTTAGGAGTTTAACTCCATTCAAAATCTTTTGGAGTTTAACTCCATAAATAAAATCCATTTGGGAGTTTAACCCCACTCAAAATCCTTTTTGGAGTTTAACTCCATAAAGATAAAGATCTTTCCTTTTTCTAGGAGTTTCCAAAGTCCCTCGGGAGTTTAACTCCTAATTCTGGAGCTAAGCCCCTTCTTTCTGCAGGCGCCCAACGCCCACATGCCGGGCGTGTGAGGCGCCAGCGCCCACGTGCCGGGCGTGTGAGGAGCCGGCGCCCACACGTCCTTAGGATGCTACTCACCCCTCGTTTTCCATACACCCCACTCTCAAAACACGTCCCCCATTAGAAAAAATTTCTTACGGGGCGATGCCCCGCACCCGGCAAGGGGTCTGCTAGCCCTCTTGACACCCAGCTCGCTATCCAGGTAGGGGGACCCCCGTAAACTCTACGGGGCCCCCGATATACCCAAAACCCCTCAAGACACACAGACGCACACTGCACAATAAGTTCGCATGACTAGTTGACCCGTCAATTAAAGGTTCCTTCGCTTCAAAGGTGAGGGGTAATTAACAGCTTAGTCCACGGCTGCTGGAGATTTAGATTTCCACAATCAATAAACCCTGGCCTACCCTAAGCAGGGGGAATCTGTATACGCCTGAGAAGTGATGCGTATTCCCATCTTAATGGGGTGATGAAAAACACCCTACAGTTCTTCCATCAGTGTGGCCGCATCTATCGCCTCTGCATAAGTATCAAAATGCTGGGCACCAATGGAGAAAAACAGCTGTGTATCAAGACCTTGCATGAATCTCTTGATCCGGATCTTTTCGGTAGGGACAAAGTAAGGAGCATATCGAGACAACTGCATGAACTGAAGGTCATACTCAGTCATAGTCATGCCTGGAGTCTTGCGTAAAGACTCAAAACTACGAACTCGGTCATCTCTGACACTCTGAGGAAGGAATCGGGCTAAGAAGACTTTCAAGAATTCTTCCCAAGTCATAGGAAGAGCACCTACTGCTCGGCCTCTCTCGATCGGCTCGCACCAGATCTGAGTAAGACCCTTTAAATGAAAACTGGCTAACTCCATAAATCTCGCATCGGAGTATCTTAATGAACGAGATATCCTAGCCATCTTATCGAGAAATGACCGAGGATCCTTGGCTGTATCCATACCAGTAAACACCGGAGGCTTCATTCTCATGAAATCTGGAAGCGATACCTCGATAGTCCCAGCAACAGAGGGTATGGATGGTCCCTGAGTGTCAAGCTGCACAATGGGCTCTAGAGTAGGTTGTACAATATCAGGCCTTTGAGTCCGGCTGGAATCAACTAATGACCCAACCATCTGGTGAAGATCCTGAACACTCACCTCCAGCCTAGAGATCCTTCCAGGAGAATAAGGATCAACCTATACTTGTGTCACCGGAGTACCGTCTGAGTCATTCCTTGTCTCAGATGAGCTTACCCTAAACTCATCTCTGGCTGCAGCCTTCTCGGCTCGCGTAGTCTTTGGCGACATGGTGACTGGAACAAGAAGCGAGATTTAGTAAGAATATAGCAACTGGAACGAAAGAATGCATAAGATTGAAGAAAGAATTTTCAAGATACATCCTAAGCTCACTTAAGCGGAGTACCTGATGAAGTTCCTAGCGCCTTTGTTTCTAACCTGTGGCCTTTGCGGAATGAAAAACTTTAATTTTTAAAATGAGCGCTAGAGACTTGAACCTTAGAATCTATCCAAACACTAAACTGGGTAACATAAAGAACACTATACTACTCGGTTTGTGATTTATAACCTTTGTAGTCGTGTCCTTCGTCTTCTTTTCCACTTCTTTAGCTTCTCTGTATTCCTGGATCGAGCTTGTAGGCCGGTCTTATTTTGCCAAAGATGATCCACCTGAAGGAACCCTTACCAAGTTCTAGCTTCATCTAGGAAGTCTAGTGAAGCAACCAATGACCAAGTCTTGCTAGGATGTGGTGATTAGGGATGTAGAGAGTGTTTGTTGATTGTATCCATCTCTTATCCTCTTGATTCTCAACACATGAGAGAGTAAAGGAAGGAGGATCTAAATGAAGATAGAGAAGACTCAAGTGAGAATGAGAGGAAAAATGAGATGAATGAGCTATGTATTTTTTATTTTCCAAAAAAATTTCAAATAAAATATAGTAGCCATACTTCAATAGTAATACCAGATAAAATAAAATAATACAAAGCTATTCCTCTCACCATTCCTATGCCATTCTACTTCATTTCTAATTTCTTGTAAATAGAAAATCCAATATGCGGTGTCCTCCTTCTAGAAACTTTCTTGTAAAAATACAAGAATACAATACCGTATATACATACCCGTATTCGTACCAAAATACGAATACAAAAGAGATAGAAAAATAAAACAAATATAATAATAGAATATTATTAAATCAATATTTGATTTAATAATCCGGCTTAATCCTAAGCCGAATAGTACTACCCTTTCGATTTAAATCTGAGTAGCTAGTACACATATTTAATCGGAACCCTGCACCTATCAATACACGACCTCTACATCGTTTCGCCTGAACCGGGAAAACCCTTTGTGTGAGACTCTAAAGACTCAAAAGTATGCTGGCAGTGAGTTACTGGATAAATCCATAACCATAAGCACGCCAGCGGCACTAGCTGTACGTAACGGCTATCCAGGTATCTGTCGAAAAGAAAACCGACATGCAAGCTGGTTCGAACCCCTTCTAAGTCTATCTGTGACAATATCCATACAGTCCGTTCTCTTCGTCTGAGAGTATTGCATACCGGGTCTAAGGCGTGGATAATATCAGACCCCTAATAACCCGATATGTTATGCCGGTGTGGCTCAGGACTAACCGAGAAACTACTGATCTCATTATCAGTAAATCTCATCTGTCTTAGCTAAGGTCTTATGGTTCTAGCCAACCGAGCACAGCGCGTCATCGACTCCTTATACCAGAAGAGACGAATCCCTTCCGATCACTCACTGCATCCATATGGCTCGGGATTGTACCTAACTAAAACCATTTTGCACTACTTAGTAGAGCGGTGGTAAGGTAGTAATCTAAGTACAGTGGGAACTCACACAATACAAATCACGATCTCAGGTCTAAATACTACCATGTACTCATGTCACAAGAGAACTGCTATCAGACAATAGGTATAATACCATCTAGGAGTCCTCGGCGAGTCCGTTCGGTGTACTCACCTCCAGTGAGCACCTGTATACAATCTTAGGTGCTATACACCAATGGCTATGGGACCAACCACCGCCCCTTGTCGGGGCTAGAAACGTATACACTAGTCTACTTTGGAATATCGATGCCCAGTCTCGATACTTCTATGGCTAGGGACATTTAAGGATGTGCTTATAGACTACCCAGCGCCCACAAGTATGATCGCCTTCATAAAGCTGGTAGTCAAGCAATAATCATACGCGCTTTATCAACATGTATTAGCGATACGTAATAACAAGTAAAACATATACACATGTTAAGATAAAGACAAACCAAATAGCATACTATCATATCGAGCAAGACTGTCCTGTACATACATACCCCCAGCATCCTATACAATAAAGGCCTCTAGGGCATACATATCCGACAATCTCCCACTTGCACTAAGGCATGTTATTGGCGTATCGAGTACGCAACATCTGCTCTAAGGCCAGTTATTGGTGTATCGCTTACCCAACATCTCAAAAAGTCTCTTGAACTATGTTTGAGAGAGGTCCTTGGTGAATGGATCCACCGGATTTTCTTTCGTATATACTTTCCGAACCTTAATCTCTCGGCGATCTTCGATCTCCCTGATCAGGTGATAACGCCTCAAGATGTGTCTGGATTGCTGATGGGACCGTGGTTCTTTCACTAACGTTGTAGTCCCATTTTTATTGCAATACAAAGGTATTGGATCAACAATGGACGGAACCACCTCAAGTTCAGAAATGAACTTCCTTATCCAAACCACTTATTTTGTGGTATCGTTGGCAACAATGTATTCAGTCTCCATCGTCGAGTCTGCTACGGTGTCCTGTTTGGAACTCTTCCAACAGACCGCTCCTCCGTTGAGAGTAAACACATAACCCGAGATGGACTTGCTGTCATCTTTGTCACTTTGGAAGCTTAAATTGGAAAAGAAATCCATCTAGAGGTCTCAATTACCGTACACCAAGAACATCTCCTTATTCCTTCTCAAGTACTTAAGAATGTTCTTCACAGCTGTCTAATATTTCTCTCCTGGGTTTGACTGATACTTGTTTACCACTCTAATTGCGTAAGCTACATCTGGTCTGGTACATAACATCGCATACATTAGACCCTACCTCCGAAGTATAGGGTATAATACTCATGCGGGCCCTCTCCTCATCGGTCTTGGGAGACATCTCTTTGGAGAAGGTGATTCCGTGTAAAGCAGGTAAATTACTGCGTTTGGAATCTTCCATACTAAACCTCTTTATTATGGTTTCTATGTATCTGGACTGTGATAGTCCTAACAACTTCTTGGATCTATCTCTATAGATCTTGATCCCCAGAATATAGGAGGTATCACTCAGGTCATTCATTGAGAACTTTTGAGACAATAACAACTTGACCGATTATAGTATAGGAATATCATTTCCTATCAGGAGAATGTCATCAACGTACAAAACGAAGAATACGATAGCTTCCTTAAAATCTTCTTTTATATACATGGCTCATCCACATTTTTGATGAAGTCAAATTCCTTGACTGTATCATCAAAACAGATGTTCCAACTTCGCAATACCTGCTTTAATCCATAAATGGATTTAAGCAACTTACACATCTTCCCGCTGCTCCCACTGTCTACAAAACCTTCTGGTCGATCCATATAAACGCACTCTTCTAAACTTCCATTTAGAAAAGCCATTTTAATATCCATCTTTTTGATGTCACAGTCATGGAAGGCAGTAATGGGAAGTAGGATCCGAATGGATTTCAGCATAGCCACTAGAAAAAAAGGTTTCGTTATAGTCCACACCTGGTCTTTGACGAAAACCTTTTGCAACAAGTCTATCCTTATAGGTTTCAATCTTTCCATCTGCACCAATCTTTTTTTTTGAAGTTCCACTTGCATCCAACGGGTTTTACCCCTAGAGGATCATCGTCCAAAGTCCAAACTTTGTTGGTATACATGGACTCCGTTTCGGATCGCATAGCATCCAGCAATTTCACAGAGTCCCTGCTGGTAATGGCCTGCTCGAAACTAGTAGGACCATCTTCTTCCAAGATGTAATCCTCTCGATCCTTGTCTATGAGAAAACCGCAGTATCTTTTGGGCGGATGAGAAATCCTACTAGATCTACGGAGTGGCTGAGGTTCGTCGAGGACTATCGAATCCTGAGGTTCCACTAAATCTTCAGTTGTAGTTTATGTTTCTGGAATTTCTTCCAGTTCAACCACACTCCCAATGGATTCTTTGGATATCCCACAAACATACACGGAACTGATCGTGCTTCGAGTCTGTCTGGGTTCTGCTTTTTAACATAAGCAGGACAACCCCATATCTTAACATGTTTAAGATACTGACTCTTACCACTCCATATTTCATATGAAGTTTTAGGCACGGATTTAGATGGAACTTGATTCTATAGATATGCCGCTGTCTCAAGCGCATATCCCCAGAACGTAAAAGATAACTCAGCATTACTCATCATGGAGCGAACCATATCCAAAAGGGTGTGATTCCTCCGCTCTGATACACCGTTGTGTTGTGGTGTATATGGAGGAGTTAGCGGAGAGAGAATGCCATTCTCTTTTAGATAGTCAAGGAACTCCGTACTCAAGTATTCCCCTTCTCGATCAGATCGAAAGATTTTGATACTTTTTCCCATTTGGTTCTCTATTTCGCTCTTATATTCTTTGAATTTCTCAAAAACCTCAGATTTGTATTTCATCAGAAATATATATCCGAACCTAGAGAGATCATCAGTGAATGCAATGAAGTACAAGAATCCATCCCTCGCATGTGTAGATATTGGACCATATACATCACTGTGTATGAGTCTCAAGAGATCTGTAGCTCTTTCTCCGTATCCCGTGAACAGAGTTTTGGTCATCTTTCCTTTGAGACAAGAATGACAAGTTTCATAAGATGAAAATTCAAACGGCTCCAAATATCCATCTTTATATAACTTAGCTAGTCTTTTCTCATTGATATGGCCAAGTCTACAATGCCACAAGAAGGTTTTGTTCATATTCGAACTCTTTCTCTTGCATGTATCTATATTGAAAACTGTATTTAGATTAAGAACATGTTGTCTATAGTGCCCTCAAGGCAATTAGTTTAATTGCAGGTAAGCGATTATGATAATTGAAGGAGGACCTATACAGGTAAAACAACCTTATTAGAGATAATAATATGCTATCTGGTTTGTCTTTATCATTGATGTGTACATGTTTTACTTGGTTATTACGTGTCGCTAATACATAATGATAAAGCCTGCAGAATTTTTGCTTGACTAACAAAGTTATGATGGCGATCATACTTGTGAGAGCTGGGTAGTCCATAAGCACATCCTTAAGTGTCTCTAGTCGTGGGAGTATCGAGACTGGGCATCGATATTCCAGAGTAGACTAGTGTATACGTTTCTAGACCCCAACGAGGGATGGTGGCACGTCTCATAGCCATTGGTGTGATGCACCTAAGATTGTATACAGGTGCTTACTGGAGGTGAGTACACCAGGTGGACTCGCCGAGAACTTCTAAATTGTACTATACTTATCGTCATATAGCAGTTCTCTGGTGACATGAGTACAGGCAGTATGTTGACCTGAGATCATTATTTGTCTCGTGTGAGTTTCCACTGTAATTAGATTACTACCCTACCACGGCTCTACTGAGTCATGAAAACAGGTTTTGGTTGGGTACAATCCCGAGCCACATGGAGGCAGTGAGCGATCGTCAGGGATTCTCCTCTACCGATATAGGGAGTCGATATCGCGTTGTGTTCGGTTGGATATCACCATAATCCCTGGGCCAGGATGGATGAGATTTACTGATTGTAGATCAGTAGTTTCTCGGTGGGTGATGAGCTTGACACTGACATGCCTTATCAGGTTATTAGGAGTCTGACGTTATCCACCCCTAGACCCGGTGTGTGACACTCTCAGACGAAGAGACCAGACTATACGGTGAGTGTCACTCACAGGCTCAGCAGGGGTACCGACAAGCTTGCTTGTCGACTTTCCTTCTGTTCAATACCTAAGTAGTCGTTACGTACAGTTAGTGCCACTGACGTGCTTGTGTTTAAACCCATTGCCAGCATATTATCGAGTCTTTAAAGTCCCACACAGAGGGTTTCTCGGTTCAGGCGAAACAATATAGTATGCGTATTTTAATACGTATGGGGGTTTGATTAAATACGTGTACTTGATGCACGTACTTTAATCTGACGATTTTATAATACTAGCAGGTTTGAAATATAGCGGATTACTTTGAGCTAGTATTATATATCTCATTTTCTATCTTTTGGGTATTTTTATTTTTATACGAATACGATATTTATACGAATACGAGTATTTGTATAAATACGGGTATTTGTATAAATATGGGTATTTGTATAAATACGGGTATTCATATCTCAATACAAATACAAGTATATGTATTTTAGCATATACGGGTGTATGTATATGTGTTTGTGTGTGTGTGTGTGTGTATTAATACACACTTCTTCCTTTTCTATTTGGACGCTACTTGATGTGTATAGCCTCATGACTCATGAGGTGAGTCATGAAGTGAGTCACAAAAAGGGATAAGATATATATATATATATATATATATATATATATATATATATATATATATATATATATAGAGAGAGAGAGAGAGAGAGAGAGAGAAAGAGAGAGAGAAGAGGATTTTTGGCTAAAGATAATTGACACACAACTATCCTCTCATCACTCTTCTTCTTCTTTTATGTTATGTGAGCTTCCATTTCTTAAGAGGAAAATTGCAAAGAGAGAAAAAGCCTGAGATAAACACTTCACTACATACCTTAGCATCACAAATTAGCAACTTGTGATATTGAGTAGCTTCACTTGATATTTAGTGTGAAGCTATAGCTTGAATTCGGATTCTCTCGGATGGATCATCTTCGATGAGGAAGATCGGTGACCAAGCTCATTCCCAATGACTTCGGAGCCGAGCTAAGTCCATGGAGTGGTGTAGGGGTTTTTCGCAATTGCGTGGACATGCTACAAAGGTAGCTAGCCCCCTAATCTTGTATGTTATAATATCTAGTTTAGTATTTGGAATCAATTCTACGTTTTGGTCGTTAGTGCTTACTTAAAAGTTTTTATTCTAGCTTCCTCCTTCATCGCGAGTCTTGCGACGTGAGCACTAGAGACCTTACAGTGGTATCAGATCTATGACAAATACTTTAACTAGTTTAGACAATATTTACGTTTCAAAATAGAAAGTTTAACCGTATCAAGTTTCGTAAATCAAGTTTCTGTCCATTTTTGAAAACGGCCTCCGAAATTTTTTAAAATATGTCAGAGAGCAAGTTTTGAAGTATGAAAACATGGCACGAAGCTCGAGGACCTCAGTCAAAAATTTGGCCACCGTAATATTCATTTTGGCCGCTATTTACGTCCCTGGGTTTTTACAGGAGCTTGGTTGTTAGGAAACTTGATTTTTGGTGATATTTGTTTTTGCCCAGATTTCAGTTTGTATTATTTTTGTATTCGGGAAAATTTGGGAAACTTTTCGGTCGAAATAATAGCAACTTTTATGATCCGTATTTTTGTTTGTGTGTTGGATAATGTCGTCTAATTGCTATATATTCAATTAGACGGGGTTGCACACTGGTTACTTGTTATGTTGGTTTGGATATATATCTTGTGATGTTTTAGCCGGATTGTTGTGACGGATAGCTCCTCGTGTGACTTGCTTGTACAGTTTTGATATTTGTATTCATTTTTTCGGGACGAGCGACAAGATTGTTGCCGTCGTTTCCACTTGATATATATTCTTTTTGGGACACATCCAGGTTGAGGTCGTTGTCGCCGGTGTATATATTTCTTTTCTGTACTAAGATTAACCCATGGAGAAGTGCTCGAGTATCCGGGTTCTAGAGTGCGGAAGATGGTCATCTCATGGTGATGAGTTCGAGCCGCCTCGCTCTAGAATTTATGGGTTGCTCACCGCTCTTGTAGGGGTTATAGGATCGACCAGCGGAGGAGTGCTAAAGTTACCGGATTCTAGAAAGAGTCGGGTAGCCCACTCATGTTACTGAGGGAGGGGTATCCCATTTCTCGGTTTGGTGGGTAGCTTGTCATGCTCGTAGGGGTCTTGGTACAATGTTGTATGGGTTATCCACATGACCGGGGAACGTTGATTTTCATTTGCAGCTCAAACGAAATACGTGGCTCCTAGTTTATCCGCTATTCCATCTTATTTATTGTTTATCGCATGCCTGTTATGTTTATTACATGCCTGTGATAATGATATATATATATATATATATATATATATATATATATATATATTAGATGCATTTATATGTTTTGCATTCGTGCTGGCCCTATCACCGCCCTGTCGTAAGTTAAGTAACCTTACGGTGAAGACCCACGACCCCGTAGCGAATGCGGATAGCATATAAAGCATGCTATTTTGGTTGTTTCTGTTGTGGCTAGAAACATAGAATGATGGGATCGTATTATATGTTTAAATGCAAGGAAAACAAACCTAATTGATGTTTTTGGAACCAAATTTTAAAACTACTCGGTTTTCTTCAAAACCAACTATTTTAAAAGCGGAGTCTAAACCACTCCTTTTCAAAGCCACTAGAGTCCCTTCAACGATATCAAGTTCATTACGTTAAAGGTTTTCGCTAAAAACCAGCTGTATCCCTACGTCATTTCAGATTATTAATGCTTAGAATTCGTGCTACATTTGTTGACTGAGTTAAGGTGGAGTGTACGGTAGCTAAGTATTGGTTTTCTGCCGCATAGAGATGCGATTGGTTAGGACAGTGATACAACCTTGTTGACTAAGTTAAGGGTTGTGCGGGAGGGTCGAATTTTAACATTTTGAAAATTATAAATACCATTTATAATTTAAATATGAATATTGTGAGTTTTACGGATATGATAACTAGTGTGGATTTGGGTTTTCATAGATTGGTATAATTATATACTTTCATTGTTAGAATTTAATTAGAAAATAAAAGTGAATTATTAATTATGAGAACATTTATTTAAATAGATCTTATTAAATCGGGTTTAAAGTATTGATCTATACTAGTTATTACACTAAACCGAGTTTTACTTTATTAATCATACTTAGGGTGGCATGGAAAGTTGCTATGATATTAAGAGTTTTATTTTTATTGTTTGCTTGGAAATTGAAATAAAGAGAAAGAAAGGTTGACATGAAGGCATGGGCATGAGTGAGAGAGGGAACATAGAGGCATGGGTTTGAGTGTGAGAGGATGAGAGTCATGGCATGAGAGAGGGGAGAGGCCATCCCATTTCCTCATCTCATTTCTTCATATCTATTTTCTTCTTCTTCTTCATTCTCTATAATCCCTGTTAGATATAGGTGCCCTCAAGGAAATTATTGTAATTGAAGGAGGACCTATACGAGAGAACAATTTTACTCGAGATGACAGTATGCTATCTGGTTTGTCTTTATTTTTCATGTGATGCATTTTATTCACTATCACGTATCGTTTAAATATGAGATAAAGTCCTAGAATTTTGCTTGACTACCAAGACGACGATGGAGATCATACTGGTGAGGCTTGTATAGTCGATAAGCACATCCTTAAATGTCCCTAGTCATAGGAGTATCGAGACAGGACATCAGTACTCCAGTTTAAACTAGTGTGTACATTTCCTGACCCGATTGGAGGGTGATAGCTGATCCTGTAGCTATTGGTGTTTGATATCGAGGATTGTATACAGGTGCTCATTGGATGAGTTACACTGGATGGACTCACCGAGAACTCCTAGTTGGTAATATACCAATGTCAGGTAGCAGTTCTCTGGTGACATGAATACAGGGTAATCCTTAGGACCTGAGATCGCCATAGTGTCTCATGTGTGTTCCCACTATACTTAGACTTCTAACCTACCATGGCTCAAAGGATTCGTGCAAACAGGTTTTTGTTGGGTATAGTCCCGAAGTATATGGAGACAGTGAGTGGTCAAGGGGATTTGTCTCTCCCGGTATAGGGAGTTGATGACGCGCTGTGCATGACATGACTATAACCATAAGTTGGTGACCACCACAGTGGAGATAAACTGATAAGTGTTATCAGTTGTATCTCCGGTTGGTTATGAGTCCTCTGTCGCACAATTTATTAAGTTATTAGGGTCTGGCAGATTCCAAACCCTAGACCCGATATGCGATACTCTTAGACAAAGAGACCGGACTGTACGGTAATTTCACTGATAGATTTTACAGGGTTCAGATGATCTTGCTCGTTAACCTTCTTTCGATCAATACCTGGGTGAACGTTACATGCAGGTAGTACCGCTGACGTGCTTGTGGGTTATGGATATGATCCTGACCTACTGCCAGCGTATTGTCGAGTTTTTAGATTTCCACACAGAGGTTTCCTAGCACATGCGAAATGATGTAAGACACATATGAGGATACGTGCAGGAGTTCGATTAAACACGTGTATTTGATACACGTATTTTAATTGGGTGTTTATTGATATTAGCCGGTATATATATGATATAGCCGGATTATTAAATCAAGTGTTGATTTACTAATTAAATGTATATTTATATATTGATATATTTATATATTAACTAATATCATGCTCACTTTATTATTTTCTTCTCTTTATTAATATTTATATTTGATATAAATATTGTAACATGTATATTGATACATTTTTTATGGGTGTATAAGAATTGTATGGTTTAGATGAGAACATTGATATTCTTTTCTTTATTTTAGAAGAGAACGAGTCATGGTTTTTAGAAGATTCTGGAGTAGCTTGGGCTTTTCTTTAGATGACTCATTTTTGGATGTTGTTTGCATTCTCTTCTTTAGCTATTCTCATCTTCTTCTTACACTCATCCTCCATGGCTATCTCTCTTGATTTCTTTAAGTGAGAAAATGGAAAAAGAAAAGAGAAAAATTTAGTGAGCTAACTATTCTACATCTCCTACTAATCATCCTTAGCAAGTTTAATTAGTAGGTTGCTTCATTTTGATGAGATCAATTTGAAACTAAATCTTGTGTTGGAGTTATCTCAAGATGGATCATCTTCGACAAGGAGATCATCCTTGTTTCAGGCTTCGTAGAGACTAGCCGGAGTCTAAGGAGAGATGGCTAACGCGTTACAAATGTTGTAGTCCACCAGCTCTTGTTTTTAGTTTACTAGTTTAGTTTCTTGTTTCGTGTTTTGGTTTGATTCTAGGGTTGGCTTTGCTATTGCTCTCTAGATTTTTAAAATTACCGTTTTCACCGCGCTTTAAAACCCTACAAGATGAGTCTAGCATCCCATCACTCCCCTCACCCACACAACCATACACCAACCCCCAACCTCTAATCCAAACACCAAAATCTCATTTTTCTTGGTGCAACCATCTTCTTTTGTCAAGTCCTTCAAGCTTAATACATTGGTAGCCCTAAAGCTTGGTTCTTCACCTCCTTTTTCAAAATCAAAAGAGGTAAAATCTTATGTTTCTTATGTTTTAAAGATTCTTGCCATGACAAACTTTATTTGGAGCTAAAGTTCATGTTTTCTTTGTCTTGAGATTTCAAAAGTGAGTTTTTATGTGGGAATGAGTTGTAGTGGTGTTTAGAATAGTTCTTTAGTGACTACAACTCGTTTAGGGATTGTTAAGGGTAATTAGATACAAGTATTCATGGTTTAAAGAGTTTTAAAGTTTTAAAACATGGTTTCCATTGAGTTTTGATATTCAATTCAAATCTGGATAAAGTAGGTTTGTTTGAAAATTAAAAGAAGATTTCTGTGATGTGCAGAGACTAGTAGAAGACTGTCCTCGAAGCCCAAGCCCCTAACTCCCTATCATGGCCACAATTTTAATCCTTCTGGCCGCAATTTGCAACCAGAACAACTAGTTAGGGCTTGGATTTTGGTTGGTAGCTCGTATACTTGATAACTTAGTCCCTGGTATACCCCTTTTTATCCTAGATTCCTTGTATCAAAATATGGGAGCACTTTGGTTAGTTGTCGATGTTTTACGGGTTTTTGAAACTTGGTTTTTAGATTTTTATATCTTGACTTGGTCGTTCGACGTTCGTACGTCGACGTCAGGGGTATTTTGTCATATTTAGCACATGTTGGCCATAGGTTCTAATCTATGTGCGCTTCGCTCGTTGTTTCAATTTCTATGTAGATTTTTGTGCGATTTCATTGTGGTTTCGATTGCAGGTACTATCGAGAGGACATCCGAGACGATGAAGGCAGGCGAAGCGGTTATAGGTTTCGACTAGCTCGAGATGTCGGTGAGTAGATTTATATCTATAGGTGGATGGCGTATAGCACCCCCGCAACCGTAGTAATTAGAATATTATATACTTGAACCATATATCTAGCCTATAGGGTCATACTAGAACACCATATGCGTATATTCGTATACTTAATAGATATTTATGTACTTGGTCTCTATACGATTATTGTTATGTGCTGTACGTGACTAAATGTCCGTGCTATATGAGGTGTGTTGGCGTACGCGACAATAGATCCGTACTATTTTGGTTGGAAGACATCGTACAAGGGAGATTCCGTACCTGATGTGATGAGGATAGATTGCCGAATACGGTCGATATTTATTTGACTTGGGAAGCCTTGCTAAATCCCGATTGGGACTTTATGATATTTAGATCTATACTTATTTAAAAACTAACGGTCCGTTTCCTACTTTTAAATGATAATTTTAAGGATGCGCTACGAATTTTCAAATGATATCTATTTCAAAAACATCGTATCCTCCTTATTTCCAAAATAACGTTTCGTTCTATTTTAAACTATAACCGTATAGCCCGTAAGTAATTATCTATATTAACACCTATTTACGTTATGATTATTCTACTCACTATACGCTTGCGCATCGATTACTTTATTGTATACGCCATGCTTATTCCATTATTTCTATTTAGCTTTGTATCCTAGTTTGCCATTACCATGCTATATGAATACACTTGTAGAACATTGCACAACTAGCAATGATTGCCATGTTGCATGATCACAGACGCGCATGTTACACTGCACATCATTGGTATTGCCATGACACTGCAAAATTGCCATGCTAAGTTATACTCAAGCTGATATTAGTATTGTCTATTATGACTTCGTCATATATATGCATGATGCATTGTGATACTTGCTGATTTGAGTTACGAATACCATGGCCTTGGGTATTCGTATACGATCGATATAGATTTTATGATTTTATGATGATATATCTCAGTGGTATGCGACACTGATATATATATATATATATATATATATATATATATATCATCAAAATGAACTATGCAAATGTTGTTCTTCGGAACTTAATATTTTCCATGGATTTGAAAAACCGCGGTGTGATTTATAAAATTTGGGTATGATTTAAAAATGCAGTTTTCTCTTGATATGATGATTTAGCGTCCACCATGAGTTTTCTGATTTATTTTTATCTGAACCGAGTGGGGGAGATATACGGTTATGGATTTGTTGCGTTATCCAGACTGAGTAGGTGAGCTATACAGTCGGATATATGGTGGACCCGGTAAACACTGAGGGGAAGGAGGTCCGTAGGGAGGTACGGGGAGCCTAGCGAGATTGGTCGAAACCGGAGATAGTATTGGAGCACGGTGGATATCCAGGGGATACCGACCGGCGCTATATTGATATCAAGAGAGGGCCGATCTGGGAGACAGCGCCTACGATATCTGGTTTTCATGTGTCGTTGATGGACACAGATATTTATGATGATTTCGAGTGTCGATACTGGACACTCAGTTGATGAAGATTTTGAGTGTCGATGATGGACACTCACTTGATAATATATATGTTATGGACGATATATTTCCATATATTGATGATCATGGGGATCATGTGTGTTGTGCACGATCCGATTTGACGCGCTTATGGATACTGATGTGATATATATATATACACATATTTATATTCGTTATCACATAGTATGATGGTGGTATACTATATGACTTAGGTAGATCATTATGCAATTCGATTTCTACCTTATCATATCTTCTACTTACGAGTTGGCAACTTATCCCCGTTGTGTCTTAGTTTTTTGCAGGACCGACCGCTCAGATCAATAGCAGCTTGCCGGCACACTTCTTACTTCGGTGATTACTCTGGTAGGAGGGTTACATGTTGGATCATAACCATCTATCGTATATGTATATTCTTTTGTGATCTAGTTAAGAAGTCCATCGACCAATACTTGTATATTTTTTGTGGACTTAGAGACAAAACTTGTATGTTATTCTTTTAGATGTCGAGCTTGGATATAGTCGACTTGATGATGTTTATGGTATTTTTCTTACTTGTTCTTGTGATAATCTTCACCTTGGGCGTCGTATTTTACTGCATGATTGTGTTTCCGCCGACTGGGGGATAAGATAGCTTCTGATTGAGGATGTTGATGTGTGTGTGTACTGGTTTTTATCCAAATTTACAAAGGAGGTGCTGCCCAATTTTTAAACGATGTATGTGTTTTGAAACAAACATTACTTATACTTTAAAGAGAACTTCATTTAATAACTCTTTTTTTTTAAAACTTCATCCCTACTATTTCTTTAAAAAGGTTTAGATTCCGGGTTTTTGGCTTTATTTGGGTTACAGTGGTGTCTTATAGGCTTCACGTGATTCAAGTGTAGGTCATGTGCCTTTTCCGGATCGTGACACTAATGCAATCAAGATAATGACGGGTTGAACTTGACTCGCGATTTATGATTTGTTGACTAAGTTAAGGTCATAAGCTGCATGGGATAAAAACCATATCGGGAGTTTCAAATATAAGGAAAACTTGCCAACTTTACGTATACCTTCTGGAGTGTGGTGATTTTGCTTGGCTTCCATCAAGTTTATCACACAATGATTGTTGGGTCCCGATTCCTACTGATGAGTAGGCATTACTCCCGGGAGATTTTCACTTCACAACTAGCTAACTCACTAGGTGTCTAAAAAGGTGTTAATGGGGTTATATTTCTGCGGAAACGGGATTATTTAATTAAGTCCGTGTGAAAGCACGACGAGGAGCCTCCTTCGGAGTACCAACACTGGCCTGGCTGAATGGTTAGTGAACTAGTAAGGTGAACATGATCTCGACTAGTTCTCCTTTTAGGGTTTGAAGGAGAATTTGAGAAAACAGTGGGAGCTGTCCTGATTAGATATATTAATTAACCAATCTAATTTTGAAAGAGTATACGCTGAGTGTTTCTTTTCTCTCTCTGGTTTGCGACCATATCGGATCTTAAACTAAAACTCGTAAACCAAGTTAACCGAACCATTTTACAAACTTTGGTTCTAGATTGTCATGATTCACGACAGAGTCACATATATCCCTGCCACTCCTACTTTACCCTTTGCCTTCTCCAGAATACTCAGTATCACTACGGATATCCATATTGCTTGGAATTACCATTTCGTATAATTATATACGAACTCGAAGAAATTTATTTCAGTTCGAGAATGGCCACAGCATCTGGAGAAATTGAATTGTACGTATAATTTGGTTGTATCCCCTTCTTCACCTTCTCTCAGGTTGAGTGCTCCTTTTATTACAAGAGTACACCCATTACGCTTGTTGGATAGTCTTCTTTCAAACCTTAGATATGTACCGAAAGGTAGGAAAGGAAGAAAACCAACTAGCCTAAGTTGGTGTACAGAAGGTAAGATATAGAGACATATAAAGGGATTGAAGTGAGAGCAATGAAAATTGCAACTGCTGTCGTAAATCTGGGCATGGGAAAAGGTATTACTAAGAATACTCGGCCACCCTTTGAAACATTCTATGTTTCGGTTTTCTATGTATATGTAATTGAAAACAGTTTCCCAATTAATTATGACTCCTAGGTATATGTATACCGGATAAGTATCCTACATCTGTAGGACGTTACAGATACTGAGAAGGAGTAGAATATTAGGAAATGGATGATTTAATCCTCAATATCGGAATTCATAGCAATTGGTGATATTGGATTAAATCACCTAGTTTTGCCTAATGGCAAATATTTGATTTTGAATAACCGTTATTATGAATCAATTTTTAAAATGATATACTTGTATCTTTATTTTATAAAGTGGGAGTGATCCCCTAATATTTAACCTAATAAAAGAGGAAAGCTCTGTTGGAATTTAATAAGGCAGCGCCTCACGTGCTCTCCACGAGGGAGCCAGCGCCAGCGCCAATATTATAGGATTAAATCCTATGGTGGCGCCTCATGTGCTCCTCACGCGGGAGCCAATGTGCAAAATACAAAAGAATTTATTATATAAGAGTTAAACTCTTAGATGGCGCCGCACGTGCTCCTCATGCAGGCACCAAAGTGCAAAGCACATAAAAACCTATCATAAGAATTAAATTCTTAAGCGCCGCCCACGTGCATAACACGTGAGCGCCAGCGCCCAAGTTCATATCAGTAGAATTAAATTCTATATTTCCCAAACAAAAACTAAGATATTCTCTGTTAAACAAAGTCGCTGGATCAAAAATCCAACAAAGATGATAAATCACCAAAATATAGAATCAAATTCTATTAAGAGAAAATATCTCCCATATCTTTCTAAATAAGAAATATACTCTCTGTTGGATCAATGATCCAATAATAGAATAAAATTCTATTTTTGGGAATATATTCTCTCAATCCTTTCCAACAAAAAGATTGCTCTCTGTAAAACAGAGAACCCTTAGATTAAAAATCCAATGGTGATTAAAAATCACCATTTTACAGAATAAATTCTGTATATGGGAAAATATTTCCCCAATCTTGTTAAAAACAAGAACAACACATTCTATAAAAACAGAAGTCCTTGATCAAAGATCCAACGGTGGGTAAAATTCCCCAAATCAATTTTGAGACCAATTAAATCAAATGGAATCTCTCAATGAAAGATTTTCTCAAAACAAATTAACAATCTGCCTTCACTATTTAAAGTACCCGAGACTTCAAGTCTCATATAGAGGAAACCTCCTATAAGCTTCTGCAAAAATACAGTGAGCCCTCGAGAGAACAGAGAATTCAATTCTCAAAGAAGAAAACCGTCCTTCTCGAAACCCTAGGTAAAGAAAAGAAACCAAAATATCTCATCATATCTAAGGGTTTAACCCTTTTAAAAGAACTTAGTTATTTCTCTGGATCTGAGATCCACAAGACAAGTTTCCCATACGTTGAGAATTTAATTCTCATCGGAAAGATCTTGTTCTTGTGAATCAAACATTCAGGGAAGAACAAATTTAAAAAGAACAAAATGGAGTTCATAATACTCCAAGAACTTAGTTCCTTCAAATCAAGAACTTAGTTCTCTAAAAACTCAACCCGAAATCCTCAAAATAGTGATTTTAGTGAGCGTTAATGGTCAAAATGCCATCGACAGAGGTTTAACCTCTCTGAAAATATCAACAGAGATTAAATCTCCATATAAAAAATTAGCGCCTTACGTGCTTCCCATGTGGGCGCCCCCTTTTTAACATCTCCTAGCGCCTCACATGAAAAACACGCGAGCGCCCAAAACAAAAGGCCGGCGCCTCCCATGAAACATACGTGGGCACTGAATAAAGTGCTCAGCACCACATATACAACAAAAGAAATCTAAGTGCTTAGCACTGATTGGGCAGCGCCCAGCGCCGCACGTGTTCCTTACGTGGACGCCATATAAAAAGTGCTTAGCACTTCATATACAGCCAAAACGGCTGAGTGCTCAGCACTAATTGGGCAACGCCCAGCGCTACACGTGCAGCTCACGTGGACGCCATAAAAAGTGCTTAGCACTTCACATTTAGTCAAAACGACTAAAGTGTTCAACATTTATTGGGCAGCGCCCATGACTGAATGCTCCACATGATATACATGTGGGTATCAGAGTTCAAATAAGTGCTTAGCACTTTTACATAAAAAGAAAAGGGCTGAAAAAATAAAGCCCAAATAAGTGCTTAACACTTTCGAATAAAAGAAAACACTAAGCAGACTAAGCCCAAATTGGCTAGGTCTCTGAAGTTTCTTGCAACTGAGCTCAAATGCTCTTTTGCTGGATCTTAAGTAAAAATGATCTTAACATGTTATTAAGTAGATCTTAGTCCCAAATTAGACTAACGTATCCTTAGAAAAAACAAATTGAGCCCTAAATGCTCATATATATTTAAGTTGATCTTAATCTCAAATTAGATTAACGGTCCTTAAATAAATCAAAAACCCAAATCTAAAATATGTGGATTTGGACCGATCCGCGCTCTACGGGTGACGACATAAAATAGTCTCCGTATACAATCCACGGGAAACCTAAACAAATAAAAACACACACGACACGAAGTGAACTGCCGGAGCATAAGAAAATGGTTATCGCAATGCGGTAACATAATTAATTCCAGGGACTTGCTCCTGCAGGGAAGAGTGTCCCCACAATCAAAAACCCTTCATAAAATGAGGGGGAATCTGATGAAGTCTGCTACAACGGTCGCGTCTGTCCAAACCTCCAATATATGATCCCATAAATTAACTAGGTATCTTCTGAAAGGTGGATGGATAAGTCCAAATAGCATCTGTCCCCAAAATTCAGGTCAGACGTCCCAAAGTTTCGGTCCGGTCTTTCGGCGGCGAAAAGGGATATAATTTTTTAAAATTGTGTCCTAGACATTTATATTTATTAGTTGAGGATAAGATAAGGTGCATTGAATAACAGTATCGACGTTCTTAACCAAAACACAGTTCTCAATTTACAACACACGGAGTTTGAGTTGGTATACTCTTGGGACTTATACATGGTAATGTATATTGTCCGGTGTCCTTTAGGACAAGGGGATGGTACTCTTACTTAGGAGATTGATCCAATGGAGATGATAAATTATCAAAATATAGAATTAAATTCTATTAGGAGAAAATATCTCCCAAATCTTTCTAAATAAGAAAGATACTCTCGGTTGGATCAATGATCCAATAATAGAATAAAATTCTATTTTGGGAATCTATTCCATCAATCTTTCTAAACAAAAAAAAGATTGCTCTCTGTAAAACAGAGAACCCTTGGATTAAAAATCCAATGGTAATTAATAATCACCATTTTACAGAATAAATTCTTAATATGGGAAAATATTTTTCCAATCTTGTTAAAAACAAGAAAATATATTCTGTAAAACAGAAGTCCTTGGATCAAAGATCTGACAGTGGGTAAAATTTCCCAAATCAATTTTGAGTCCAATTAAATCAATTGGAATCTCTCAATGAGTGATTTTCTCAAAATTAATTAACAAACTTTCCTCCACTATATAAACGACCTGAGACTTCAAGTCTCACAACATACGAGAGACCTCAGAGACACAGAGAGACCATAGATAGAATAAAAACCCTATAAACTTCTGCATAAATACAATGAGCCCTAAAAAACAACAAAGAATTTAATTCTCAAAGAGGAAGACTTCTCTTTTCATAAAGAGAACCGAGGCAAAAAGAACACAGAGATAAAAATATCTCTTTTACATATTTTAAGGGTTTAACTCTTGTCAAAGAACTTAGTTCTTCCTCTGGCTCAGAGATCCACAAAACAAGTCTTCCACAAGTTGAGAATTTAATTCTTATCGGGAAGATCTTGTTCTTGAGAATCAAAGGTTCAGAAAAAAACTAGGTCCAAAAGAAAAATAAAAGGAAAAAGAACCTATAAAAGAACTTAGTTCTTAAAGAAAAACCTGATCCCAGATCTTCAAAAAAACGAAGATCTTGATGATCATTAATGGTTAAAATGCCATTAACAGAGATTTAATCTCTAAAAAAGAGAAAAAATACTAGCGCCTCACGTGCATCCCACGTGGGCGCCCTTTTTTACAGCGCTTGGCGCCTCACGTGAATAACACGCGGGCGCCCAAAGCAAAAGGCCAGCGCTCCACGTGCTCCTTAAGTGCTTAGCACTCTATATACAACCAAAACGGCTGAGTGCTTAGCACTGATCGGGCAGCGCCCAACGCCTTACATGCTCCTCATGCAGGCGCCATATAAAAAGTGCTTAGCACTTCATATGTAGCCAAAACAGCTGAGCGCTTAGCACTAATTGGGCAGCGTCCAACACCGCACGTGCACCTCACGTGGACGCCATAAGAACTGCTTAGCACTTCATAAAGTGTTCAGCATTTATTGGGCAGCGTCCATGACTGAATGCTTTACATGACATACATGTGAGCATCAGAACTCAAATAAGCGCAAAGAATTTTTACATAAAAAGAAAAGGGCTGAACAAACAGAGCCCAAATAAGTGCTTAGCACTTTTGAATAAAAAAAGACTAATTATACTAAGCCCAAATTGGTTAAGTCTCTGAAGTTTTCTTGCAGCTGAGCTCAAATACTCTTTTGCTGGATCTTAAGTAAAAATGATTCTAAAATGTTGTTGAGTTGATCTTAGTCTCAAATAAGACTAATGTATCCTTAGCAAAAACAAACTGAGCCCAAATGCTTGCTTATAGATTTAAGTTGATCTTAATCTCAAACTAGATTAACGATCCTTAAATAAACAAAGATATTTCTGAACTGTAGGAATATACAGCCTAAGTTCAAAACCCAGTCAAGCAAATCCTTGACCCAAGCCCAAATCTAAAATATACGGATTTGGACTAATTCGCGCACCACGGGCGATGACATAAAATAGTCTCCGTATACAATTCATGGGCAACCCCAAATAAAACAAAAATAACAAGACACGAGGTGAGCTGCTGGAGCAGGAGAAAGTGGTTATCGTAATGCGGTAACGTAATTAACTGCAGGGGCTTGCGCCTGCTGGGAGGAGCGTCCCCACAATTAAAAACCCCTCATAAAAGAGGGAGAATCTGATAAAATCTGCTACAACGGTATATATGGTGCCATAAATCAATTTGGTATCTTCGAAGAGGTGGATGAAGAATTCCAAATAGTATCTGCCCCCTAAAATTCAGGCAAGACGATCTATCCCAGTTCGTCCCTGTCTTTCGGCGGTGAACAGATTTTGGCACGCCTGGTAGGACCTTTTCCTCTTTCTACTCCACACTTCATGTGTCGTGTTTCGCGAACAAAATCGCGGTTTTCTATGGTTGCCCTTGGATTCGAGGTACTGAAATTTGGTGTTTTGCTCCTGTGCAGAAAAAAATTGATGGCTTCCAACTGCACCTCTTGCAACAGCAACTCTTGCTCCATTCCAACTGGAGGAGTGACCTACGAGCCCAACACGGTCTCTATTTTCTCATTGCCGGTGGGGCAAGTTACGCAGGTCACTACGGGATTGTTCTTTGGGACCATGCTCCCACCAGTGAGTTTCAGTGCCTCAGCGCCGCAAAAGGAAGCTCCCAGGAGGTCGGTCTTCGATCGACTGGCAACCACAACGGCCCCTCTCAACGGGCCATCCAAAGCTGACTTCTCAGTATTCAAAAGGGTGGGAAAGAATCCAAACGGGCCTGCAAAGAGGCTCGTGATACCTGAAGGGGATACCCCAAAACGGATAGCCATCCTAACTCCTCCTACAGGCGAAGCCGCCAAAAGTACTTCCCCTATTAGAAAGTCGGTCTTCGAAAGATTGGCCGACCCTCCACAAACTTCAGTTAGGACGTCGGTCTTCAACAGGCTAACACCAACAACAGCCCCTCAGCAAAGCCGGGGGCACGAAGAAGCTACTTCCAAAACTGAGGCGGTCCCTTCTACAAGGCACGCTCGACGTCGCCACTGGCGCCGAGTGAGAAAATCTGGGGGCAACTTGATTTATCTCAAAAACTATCTATTAACCGCAATCAAGAACGGCGTCGCTTGGTAGATAGCCAGTGAGTACGGTTCGGTCCACAGGGATTTTGTGAATCTCCTAATCGCTTAAACGAGTTAATTCCGAAGGGTGTTCGGATTGATTATTACTAAAAACCTAATTATCTAAACTAGGGCAATTATTTAAAAATTATAACTATGGCAGATAAATAAAATCTATACTAGGGCAGGAAAATAAATTTAACTAGGGCAGGAATTGAAATTACCTAGGGCAAGAAAATAAATAAATCTACTTCCTTTACAGATGACTCTCTCCAAACATCAACGCAGGGTTGTCAGATCTGAATTCATGAAATGAAAAGAGGCACCGATGCTCTCCAAAAGATTTCTAAATTTTATTCATAGAAAGAGGCATAGGGAGGCATGAAAAGAATACAATGATTTGGAGTTCCTATTTATAGAGAATAGAAAACCCTAGGTTACAATTGATTCGCACGTCTGCATTTACAAGAATACCCTTAGGTTGACCATTCAACGCCGCAATGACTTATGGTAAAAATTTATTCTTCTCAGGGCCCTAGACAGCATGGGTTGGGCCGCGGTTCCGCGGCCCAATGAAGAGGTTATGTCTTCATTTTTCTTCTGATGACTTTGGGCTTTCTGGGCTTCCATATTCTTTAGTTCTTTTATCAAAATAGCTTCTAAGTTTCTTCTAGATCTCCACTGAACAATTGCAGTGGACTTTTAACCGTTCGCTTTGTAATCTTGGACCCTACATTGCCTTGTACTTTGTAAACTGATCTTTGTGTAGGCTTTTATCAAGATCCTTCTGTTTGTTGGTTGTAGTTCCATTTTTGTATCGTCTTTATATCTTTTTCACTGTTTTAGATCCAAGAACCTGTAACCTGTAATATGTAGCAGACATGCGTCAAAAGCACCTGTTTATTTATAAAACGAATAAGAATGGGGAATATAATAATGCAATATTATGATATGAACAAATACCCCCAAACTTATCTTTTGCTCGTCCTCGAGCAAACTTATTTTTATTCTCTACAAAAAACCTAACCGCACTTTCACAGGGAAACGCGATTGCACTGAGCACGTGCAACAAGCCGTTAAACCTCTAGGTGTCCCTAGTAGGAGGAGTGTTGTCTCCTGAGGGTTTTCAGCGGATACTAGCCACAAAATCCTATCAATTTGGCTTTTTCGACTTTTGTTCTCCAATTAGGTTTTCTAACAAGGAATTCTATTATCGTCGACTCGTAAATTATCCACTCATATTCTTCACACGTCCTCATCATTTAACTTAAGATTATATATGTTCTGCAGACCTACTTAGCTTTTGGCATTTCTTAAGTTTTCCTTCTAGGGCTCCATCTCTACTTAGGAATTTTTATCAACTCTACTAAAGATACAAGTTCTATTCTTCATTCCTTTCTCTCATCTAAACTCCAATCACATATCCCCACGTGTGTGTGTATATCACCCCTACACTTGGAAATTCAAATCAAGCAATCATACTCTAGTCCGTTGTCCAAAGTACTTAATAATTAGTGAATTTTTAAATGAATTTTACTTACACATCCTTCATGCGATCGTTAATACTTCTTGAGGTACTAACAACCGATTATAAGATGTGTTTGCACATTAAAGCGTACTTCCTAGTCTTGCAACACTCAAGGCTTTAGCAGTGACTCCCAAACCAGTTGGTCTAAGGCACTAGGTGATGAAGCACCCTCGCTAAATATTTTTTCTATTTTTTTAGCCTCGAGTAATTACAAAAACCAGTGTTCATTTTTTTTCCTTTATTCACATTTTTTTTCATTTTTCATCGTACTAAGGACTTTAGACAAGAGCATTTCAAGGTCTCTTCTACTATTCCAAATTTCAAGGTGCGTGATTGTGCAAATTGTAGGGTATACGTTTTCAGAATCTAGACTTAAGCTAGGAATTATTTTTCAAACTTATACTCTAATAAAAATATCAATACTTTTTCTTTGTTTTGACTTAGCCTATGAAGTGGACTCAAAATTTGCCTATTTCTAAATAAACTACAAAAACATATAGTTTTTACCGTTAAACTTTAAGGAAGGTTATTTTTAGGGTTTTTAATTTACTAAGTCTAAGATCTAGTTATTCCTAGCCAGTTAACCTATTTGTCAAACTCAAGTCAAATATGACCAAAATTGAATAAAATAATTTTTATAATTTTTGAAATTTTTCAATTTTTATGGGTTTTAAAATAAGTATGCAAATGCAAAAATATACATATGAATGCGAAGGAAGAAGGCTTACCGAGCATACCCCCAAACTTAAACTTGACAGTGTCCTCACTGCCATGCTACACCAAGAGGGTTGAGAATGTCGGCACTCCCCTGTTTATTTATTTATAATTTTTTTTTTATTTTTTATTGTTAAAAGAAAAACAAAATATATATACAACAAGGTTCCCCCCAAACTTAAGCTTGTCCTTACACAAGCCAAATGTTAGCACCAACCATTCAAAAATCTTATCGGGATAATGGGAGAGTTGGTGAAAGAATGGAGTGGAAAGAAAGGAAATGAGAAGCACACGAGACCTTGTGGGAAGAAAGGTAGAATATGGTCTCGGTGGAGGAGAAGAATGGCGGAAAAGAGAAAGAAGGGTAGCATGATCTTGAGGGCGTAAATCGAGTGAATAAATTAGCGCAATTTGTGATGACCGATGTGTTAAAAGTGATTGTGCTAATCTATCAACCCGTCGAGAAATGGGGTCAAATCCCTCAAGATTTGTGAGCAAACATGGGTACGTCGAACTTGGTATAGGAGATGAAAGCGTAACGGTCTCTTGCACGGTCGGAACGATAGGACGGACGAAAGGGAGTGAATTAGGGATAGTCTCATTCTCACCGTAGTAAACTGTCTCGAACTTGAAAGATTCCATCGATGGTTCGAAACGACTGTAAGCAACCGAGTCTAATGGTTCAACTAACTCATCTGAAAATTCAAAGGACTCAAACTCGGGCGGTGAGTCTTCAACATCGTCCGAAAAAGTGAAACACTCGTAAGTGTTATCGGCTGTGAGAACTGTGTCAGATTCAAAGGCAAATTTTTCAAGCTCACAGTCTTCAAGCGTGATCTTGTGCGTGGTCGGAACGATGGAAAGGAGGGAGGATGATATAACAGTTAAAGGTTCAGGAGGATGAATTGGAAAATCCGACACATCAAACAAAAATTGTTCAACCTCAATATTATCCTCAATACTCTCCTCAATACTATCCTCATAATTCTCCTCAAAATTTAGCTTATCCATGCCATTATCATCAAAATCAATACGCATATGAAGTTCGGGAGAAACATTTAATGACTCGGGATGATGAATTGGAGATAACATTTCACTCAAATCGACAGGTTCATCATCCAAAATATTCCTGGCGTCTATATCCTCAATCAAGTGAAAATCAATTTTTTCTAACACCTCATCAAAAGCATGGATATTTATCAATTTAGGTTCTAGAGTGGAGGTGTAAAGGTTAAAAAGATTAGGAGTGGTTTCACTCGAAAGGGGTACTTCACAATCTGGCAAATCAAGCACTACAAAATCACACAACTCGTTTTTATTTTCAACTTGTGAATCAGTTAGGACAATCGAAGGAAAACCGGAGTTGTGGGTTTCAATTGGGTATGGGTAGGTCTGATTTGGGAATGTGTAGAACTTACTCGCCCCTCTCAAATTCTCTCTCTGTCCAACCGCCTCCTCATACATTGAAAAATTTGAAGCTAGTTGGACACTAGCTACCGGTTCACTCGGTTGCATTAGTGCGGCAATGGACGCATCCACATTCCTAACCATTTTGTTTGTTGCAGAAATATAAGCTTCCAACGACTGTTCCAAACTAGACATGGGTTGTGAAGGGGTTTCGGTAAAAGATTCGAAATTGTTTGGATGCGTGAAACTCCCAAAAGGCTGTGTAGAAGCAATGTCTAGTGAAGGTGGGAAAGTCGGGTAGGACTGGTAGGAATTGGATGGTTGGACACGAGTAGGATCAACAGTTGGATAAAAAGGTGAATGGACTTGTGGATCCCTAGAACTGGATGTGTGGAGAGGAGTGAAAGATCGGCTACGAGATTGTGCAATGTGCTCAGCAATAGACATCGGCTTAGGAGTTACAACAGGACTCAAAAAAGTGGTATCAACGTACGAAGGTGGTAAAGGTTGACATGGTTGACACAAAGTGGGTTGCAATGTCGAACTGTTTCTCCTAGACGCTTCTATTTGATCTTTCAAAGAAATTTTGGGCATGGAGGGATTTTCCTTAAATCGACCGAAACAATTAACGTACGAGGCAAAGTTAGGTTCGGGATACCAAAGTTCGGAAAGTGATTTATGATGTGGGGTACCCATGATAGAAGAAAGAAGAAAAGAAATAAGGTAGGTGGTGCACGGATTTCTTAGCGACAACTTGCAAGTTTGTTTTTTTTTTTAAAAAAAATTTCCTTTTTCCTTTGTCTCTTTATTTAGAACTGTTTGCAAAAAGATTTTCGAGAAAAGAGCTAAGACACACTTTCGATCAACCAAAAATGCACAATCAGGCCTAGATCTAGGGTCACCTAGGTCAGCTAGACAGCTCCTAATTGTTCCAAAGGGCTAGAAATAGGACCTCAAACCGCCTCTTCACTGCCAATTGCGGCCAGGTAAGTGCCAGGTAAGTGGGAGGCTCCCTGCTACAAGTAGCGGTCCTAATTAAGTAACCACTTGCCTTAGACACACTTGCCTAGACACCGCAAAGCCAGGTTAGGATTAACGGCTGATGCCTATAACTAGTCCTCTGTCTTATTGAGCTCGAAGTCCTTAGGGCTGAGTCTAGTATTTTTTAATTAAGAATGGTCAATGCAAATGCTTTAAGTGATTTCTGGGGTCCTGGGAAGGGTTATGAAATCCCCACCCAATTTGAATTGGTCAAAAGCCCCTTAAAGTCAGTTTTAAAGATATGCAAAACAGAAAAATCACTTGCAATCAAATCTTTTTATTTTATGCGCGGCGCAAAGAATCCTGCACAAGAGTGTTATTTGGAAGGGGAAAGATTTTTTTTAAGCGCAAAGAATCCTCAGGAGATTTTTCAGAAGATATATCGGAGATTTGCAGAGGAGGAGAGAGAAAACTCACAGAGATTTGCAGTGGCGGAACTGGTTTTTTTTTTTCTGGTGATGTCACCAGGGCACGGCGGTTCCGCGGCCGGAATGGGGGTCGCGCGGCAGTTCCGCCGCGTGTTGGTTGCTTCGGCAGTTTTTTTTTGGGACCAGATCACCGCGATTCTTCTTGTTGACTCGGTCCTCCAAATTTCTTCTGTTGTCTATTGTGATATTCCACTGTTTGTTCGGATTTGATATTTGCTGTTTTGATCTCTGTAGATTTCCAGATCCGAATTTGTTCGTAGATCCTGCAAAATTCACACAAAAATACCCTTCTAAAAAATAACAGATGATATATTTGTATATATTTTTTATTTTTCAGATTTTTATGATTTTTTTAATTTTGATTAACCTGAAATTGCAAAAAGGAAATAACACGCCATCCCCGGCAACGACGCCATTTGATTTATCTCAAAAACTATCTATTAACCGCAATCAAGAACGGCGTCGCTTGGTAGCTAGCCGGTGAGTACGGGTCGGTCCACAGGGATTTTGTGAATCTCCTAATCGCTCAAACGAGTTAATTCCGAAGGGTGTTCGGATTGATTATTACTAAAAACCTAATTATCTAAACTAGGGCAATTATTTAAAAATTATAACTATGGCAGATAAATAAAATCTATTCTAGGGCAGGAAAATAAATTTAACTAGGGCAGAAATTGAAATTACCTAGGGCAAGAAAATAAATAAATCTACGTACTTTACAGATGGCTCTCTCCAAACATCAACGCAGGGTTGTCAGATCTGAATTCATGAAATGAAAAGAGGCACCGATGCTCTCCAAAAGATTTCTAAATTTTATTCATAGAAAGAGGCATAGGGAGGCATGAAAAGAATACAATGATTTGGAGTTCCTATTTATAGAGAATAGGAAACCCTAGGTTACAATTGATTCGCACGTCTGCATTTACAAGAATACCCCTAGGTTGACCATTCAACGCCGCAATGACTTATGGTAAAAATTTATTCTTCTCAGGGCCCTAGACAGCATGGGTTGGGCCGCGGTTCCGCGGCCCAATGAAGAGGTTATGTCTTCATTTTTCTTCTGATGACTTTGGTCTTTCTGGGCTTCCATATTCTTTAGTTCTTTTATCAAAATAGCTTCTAAGTTTCTTCCAGATCTCCACTGAACAATTGCAGTGGACTTTTAACCGTTCGCTTTGTAATCTTGGACCTTGCGTTGCCTTGTACTTTGTAAACTGATCTTTGTGTAGGCTTTTATCAAGATCCTTCTGTTTGCTGGTTGTAGTTCCACTTTTGTATCCTCTTTATATATTTTTCACTGTTATAGATCCAAGAACCTGTAACCTGTAATATGTAGCAGACATGCGTCAAAATCACCTGTTTATTTATAAAACGAATAAGAATAGGGAATATAATAATACAATATTATGATATGAACACAACTCCCCTTCTGGACTTACCCCACCAGCTCCAATAGTGGAAGTTATCGCTGCTGTTCCAACCGGGAACAGTTTTGATCTGCTCAGGAGGATGCGCATGAACTCTCCAACGGCGGTGCTAAAGAAATCGCCACCGCCTGCAGAGGTTACTACGCAAGCAATGCAGGAGCAGCTGTAGGGTTCCTAGGCACTCTAATGGAGTCTCACAAGTGATCAAACATGCACAAATCAAATTTTACGGGTGCCTACAAACCCTAATACGGATCGTTTACTAGATATCTAGGCGAAGAAGTAAACTAGTTAACAGTTAACTACAAGATAACAGAAATACAACCTTTGTAGATCCGGTCCACCACCTCCCAGGCTCCGTGATGAAGTCCCTCCGCTGTCCAAAACGAACCCATGACTCTAGCGTCGGTATCATCGAAGAATGGGCGG